>MU269980.1:41018894-42468061 GCA_021432705.1 Caranx ignobilis
CATTAGGCTGAGAATAAGTGAAAAAAGAGAACATGATTTTATATATATACACACATCTGCGGCTTTCCTCCATCAGACAGTTGAACAACACATGGACAGAGGTCCCAGGAGTGTGATATTGTGGTGTCACATTGTACACAGATGAATGTAGTTTCTAATGACACAGGGGAATAGAGGAAAGAAAGGAGGAAAGAAAGAAAGAAGCTTATGCACTTTTTTTTTTAAATTAAAGAGGGTGTCTTCAATAAAAGTGTAAGTATTTACCCAGCATTTACCCATAACCACACTAACTACGTATTTGCTCTGTGACTTACCGTTGTGTGGACTTTGATATCTTCAATCCGGTTCAGTGCATACTTGTAGCCATGAGTGTGTTGGCCATTAAGGTAATCCTGAGCCACCAGAGCAGCCTCCTCTGCTTCAGCAGAGTCGCACAGAGGCCGTAGCACATTTACCTGAGACCAGACCCCCACCAGTAGTCCCAGAACAACAGTGACGCCCAGAGCCTTCATTTCTGTCAGAGATGCAAGAGGTATCAGAGCAGTGGAGCAGATAAGGAGGAGAAGCAGAGCTGGTTCAGCCCATATATACTGTGTGGCTAAATGGAAAGCAGAGCCAAGTCAAACATAACGTTCATCCCTCCTGACTCCTGCGTCACAAGGGGGGTTGTATTCTGTGTCAGGTGTCCTGCCAAAACAAAGGTAAGCTGAAAAAGTTGAGGGTTGCAGTTTAAATCAGTGATGATTCATCATTTTCATGGTGAGACATCTGCAAACATCTCCACTATCATTTGGTAACTGTCTTCACGATCTCTTACAAATGTTCATTGAATTTAATAACATAGGAAGCATGTGAACAGCTGCAAGTTAAAACACTCGTATTGAGCAATCACCTGTCGCAATCCACAGAGGTCCATGAGAGTGATCAGCCACAGAACAGGGCCCCACGATTGGCAGGGATTGGGTGCCTTGCTCAATGACAGTTCATCAAAAAGGATGTTTGCCAACGAGGGGAGGGGGTACGGTTGAGGGACACTCATTGCTTCCTCCCACGTATTTGCTCTTTAGTGGTCCGTGTGTACAATACGCTAGTGTCATCTGAGGTCACAAGTGACTCAGAGTGGCTACAAACAGAGATATTGATGAGAGGATCACCAGTAAAAAGCAGTGTCAGCAATAATGCACTGAATAAGTAGGCCCATGTTATATATATTTTTGGATTTGTCTTCATCTTTTTGTTGTATTTTTTCATAGCTTTTTGAGATAAGCAAATTATTCAGACGGCCCTCTGAGAGTATGGATGTGGCTTCACACTGCTAAAAGGGATTCAAATGACAAAATTCTTCTCAAATTTATCTCAGTATCAGTGCTGTGTGGTCCTGCAGGGATTTCAAAAGAAAAAAACACAATAATAAGAAATTGATGAGGCAATAAATGATCTTATCACTTTAAAAGTCCTTAAAAGTTTAAAAGCTCGATTCACTGACTTTTTCCCTAAAGGTCACCAGCGCTTGTCTGTGCCCCTCAGCTGTGCAGCCTTCATCCTCATGACCGAAGTCAAATGAAGCATCTCTATATAAGTATTTCTACTTCTTCTTGTTATTATTATTATTTTTTTAAACTTATTTTTACTAGCAGTAATAGTAGTGGTAGTAGCAGCAGTAGGACTACGAGTAGCGGTAGGAGTGGTGGTAATAGTAGTGGTACTGTTTTGTTTATGCTACTCCTTTTGTCCTATAGCTGCTCAGTGCTCTCTCCAAAATCTGATTGGTCAGCGCCGCGGTGACGTATTTCAGACGCGACTGGATTGTATACATGCTGTGTAGTGCGCTGCAGGTTAAACAGGGAAACACCGAGTCTAAAATAGACAGTACATCAATTGAAAACAGAGGGTGGTAATGGAGGACCTTCAACAGACCAGAGCTCGGTCCGGACAGAGGTTTCAGTGAGAAAAACAAGCCAGTACCGGTGAGGTATGTGTGTGTGTTACCCCCAGTTGTTGTGTCAGTAAACCCGGCTGTATTAGCAAATTTAGCCCGAGGGCTTTGCTTGGAAACACGTGTCGAGAAGATATTAAGCCAGGCAGCACAACTGTGTGGTGCGACCGGCTGGAGGAAACCAGGTTTTAGCTGTAGTCAGCTCACTCAGCCCTGTGGGACTACCTGGGACACGTAGTCAGGTCTGCACTGCTGTGGGAAAATCCATCTTTCAGTTTCTGGCTTAGTTGGACCCCACCAAAACATTTGTTGTATTTAAGTAGCTCACGCACGTGCACACCTCTGTTTTAAGTACCTGTAATTTCAGCTAGGGTTATAGAGGTGAAGCAGAGATGATGAACACATGCTCCATTTCAAGCAGAAAGTCCTGCTTTCAAACCTTTGTGTAAACATGACCTTGTTTTAACCATTATATTAAGTAAACCACACAGTACTGTGTAAAAAAATGTGGACTCTAAAAGTGAAGTGAGTATCCGTTTAAAGCGAGTGAATGAGTTGTTTTGGTTTATCAGTCAACCTCAAACAAACTGCAGTTGACCAAAAAAAAAAACAAAAAACGTATTCAAAGCTGTGCACAGCACCAGTTCCCTCTGATGCACCTGCACCTGTTTCTTAGGCACTTGGCAGGTACAGTGTGGGTTTAATCTGCCTCAGTCTCTTGTGTGTCTTTCCGTGATCCCAGACTGAGTACATGATGTTAAGATCAGTGCCCTGTGAGGTGCACACCATGGTTACAGGACTCCTTATCTACTCTTGTCTCTGTGTATAGTTCTTAATGACTATAGCTGTGTGTCTGATGCTGCAGAAGAAATCACAAGTCCATTCTGTTATTATGTGGTCGTTAAGAATGTAAACGGAAATGTATAACCTCTGCACAATGAAAGCTTTGTGTAACCTTTTGAAAAAATGAGATGAACTTGTGTTGGATGGCTGCAGATAACAACGCATCCATTCTGTCTTGCAGCAGATGATCAGACTGCCCATCGCTCAAAGAGTACACCACCAGAAGTGGAAGGAAATACAAAGTCATCAAAGACCATGGCCTGGAAACTGAGCATCTCCCCGGCACGAAGAAGGCAAACTAAAATCCACGCTCAGCTCTGTTGTGTTTGAGCTCAGACCTGCCGCTCCCACAGCTGTAAGGATACTCACAGCTCCATGTTCTCATATGAGCCCAGATGCACCGAACACAGAGCCACCAGAGCAAAGCAAAGCACCTTAAGAGGAAAAAGGGGCTCATGTCCTCAGTCAAAGGAGTTTCTCATCTGTCCAGGCGAACCAAGAGACGCTTGTATTGTAAATTACAGCTCTGGATGTGGAGGAAGCAAAGAGAGAAATGCAGTTTTGGCATTTTCAGAGCAAAGAAACAAAGTTGTGGTATCAGCTCTGTGTCTGGCCCCTGTCTCAGTTTAAAGGCGCAATCACGGAAAAATAAAAGGAAAGTTGCCAAGTTGCAAGATAGAGCTTCAGCTGTTGCGTCACCACTTGGGGGTGATACTGAAGCTTCACGGGACACATCCAGAGGACAAGACTGCCTGCTGAAGCCATGCGAATCTGTCAGTCCATCAGAAACCTCTGCTGCTTCCAGCCCCTTTCAGAACCAGGTTACAGAGACAAATGTTGCTGCAGCTCCCACCACTCCAATCACACCATCTCAGAGAACACAAGCCTTTGGAAAGTGTTGTGAAAATGCAGTTTCTTCAAAATGTTCTTGCACTGTCAAAGCCCTGCTTAGCAGCCCTGCTGATGGTGGTGCAGGTGGGCAGATTGCACTGGTAAAGGCACCAAGAACAATGATGTCATCTCAAAACTTTGAGGTGGACTCCCCGTCAGGGCCGCGCACTACTGTCTCTCCAGGGAAAGACAAGGCTCCAAACGGAAACACTGCAGAGATGTTCACCAGAAACCAGTCTCCTCAAACTCCAGTTGGCCTCAAAGAGCTGATTAAGGACATCTATGGTAGATGGTTTTTCACTTTAACCTTTTTTTTTTTTACACTTCATGACGTGTTTACAATTATGATAATGTTTTCATGTTTCTCTAGAATTTCTCGATGGCTTCTACAGAATGTATGGAAGTTTCATCCCGCTACAGAAGAGCGACGTGTTGAGACACCTGAGGAGGAAGTTTAACAGCGATTTCAGCGACAGGTAAATCTTTGTCAAAATCATGAATCACGTTGAATCTTGAGATTCCTTCTTGTTCACATGATTAAAACCTCCTGAGCTTTGTTTCAGTTGTTAAGTTTTAAGGAGTTGTGTTTTAAGGCACAACAGTAAGAGTAGTGTCTGAAATGATTTTATTCCTGGGCCAATCATTTTGTGTACTTGTATCTCTGCAGGAAAAACATCATTTTCTCAGAGGTGTGCAGATACAGGACTGCGCTTGTTCAGAAACCTGTCCCCTCCTTCCAGGTGGTCTACAAGAAACACACACTGACACTGGACGACTTGTTGACACTGGCAGATCAGAACTGGCTGAACGACCAGGTTAGGGTCGCAGAGTTTCACTTGTCGTGTAGATTTCTGGGTGGAGAGATTTTAGGTGATGAGCAAAGACCTGAATGTTTATATTGAATGTAACTTGCACATAATGACATATTTTCTTTTGAAGAACTAAATCCAATCCCTGCAAATGCACATTAAAAACCTTTCTTCAGATGTTGTAAGACCATGACATTCAGAGCTTGGCCCTTCTTTAAAGGCAAATTGCTATTTTTGATTGATTTGATTATAGATTTTTTCAGTTACCACAGTTGCACAGAGAAATGCACATTTTAAAGTTTGTTTGTGGCAGGCGTTGTATTTACTTTTTCTGATTTGCTTTGAAAGCCCCAAATCAAAAAACTGCAGAGAAGTATTTGAAATATTTTTGTTTTTTCTCAAGGTCATGAACATGTATGGAGAACTGATTGTGGAATCTGCCAGTCACAAGGTAATCTACTGTGTTGATCGCTAAAGAAACCTTAGTGCTTTCTTTTCTAATTTGTAATCATAGCACCAGAAGGGTGAAGTTTTTGTTTTTTTTTTTTTTTTTACTTAACAGGGGATATCCAAATATTGCCAGTAATTAAAGGAACAGTTCAATATTTTAGGAAACATGCTTATCTGCTATCTCCCTGAAAGTTAGATTGGAAGACTGATACCAGAATTCTGTGTAAAAACTGTAAAAATGACATCATATTATTATGGTGGACTCTTTGTTGATAAGCACCAGTGATTTCCTTTTTATTTTTATTATTATTAAATCCTTTAAAAAGCAGTGTCACTGACACTGATTTTTTTTTTAGGAGAGACCTGTGTACAAAAACAGACACCTGCAGTTTATATAGGACATAGACACATTACTTCACAGAGATCAAAGTGGTGATTAATATGGCGATAATTTGCCACTAACCATTGTACATGGTCACATTTATTAAAAAAAACCCTTGTGCAGGTGTGAATGTGAACAGTCACAAGTCATTCACAAGTCATAACTACAGTGAAATAAGAGAGTGTAACTTTGTATCTTTCGGAGCTTACTCCATCTGTTTGCAGTGTAGTGTTTGAAACCAGTTTTTCCAAGTTCACCGTGAACAAGAGGAAGAGCAAAAGTTAAAATGTCCACTGGCCTGATAGTGTAAGTGCTGCATTTAAATGTAAACAGAGATAACAGGTCGGTTTTTGCAGCAACATACACTGCAACTCCCCTCTGTTTGTTAAGGTGGAGCATCCCACCCTTTCACACAGGATAGCACTGGTGAATGAAAACATTGTCATCTGTGGTTAAATTCAGTGATACCAAGTGAAGAGGTCTGTGGTGGGAGAAGCATCCACACACCAAATATCACCAGGAAAGTTGTAGGTTGCTCACTGGTCGTTGTGTTTTTTATTGTTGTTGTTGTCGTTTTTGTTTTTTCAACAAAAATCCAGTTTTTACCTTCACTTGGCTTGGTAGGTGTTTCTGAAACACAAGTCTGGTATCTGACAGAGGCCCACGTATGTGGAACATTCAGTGTTCTTGTCTTTGCTCGTGCTCTTTCCAGAAAATCCACAGTGTATTGCCTAAAGTGTTGAAGTATTCCTTAAGCTAATCACAGTATTTGCCTTTAAGGTAGAATGTGTCACAATCATACAATGATCCTCTGTCTTGAGCTCTTATCAATACAACACTAAAGAACCTTAAGACTGCAGATGATAGTTGTGCATGTGCTTGCTGATCCATTTCAGAGCTTACCCCATACAAACAAAAACACATGAACATAACACAGACACACATTCTCAGTGTTGCTGTATAGCTGTAGATCTGTATCTAATATCTCCTGTCTCCACCCATAGGTTCACTTTCTCAACAGCTTCTTCCACCGGCAGCTCATGACTAAAGGATATGATGGTGTCAAGAGATGGACAAAGCAGGTTGGGTTTAAGATGGAAGTGATATAAAAATTTGTTTCATCGATTTGTGTAAACCTGGGAAATAAACTTTGAAACCTTCACTTTTTAACAGGTGATTCTGACTTAAGACAGTCTTAGTGGGTTTAACCCTGTCTATTGTGTACAGGTGGATTTATTTTCTAAGAGTCTGCTTTTGGTGCCCATCCACCTGGAGGTTCACTGGTGCCTGGTGACTGCTGACTTTGTCCAAAAGAAGATCTGCCTTTACGACTCTCAAGGGAACGCACTTCAGAAAGTCGCGAGGGTGATAAAAGATTTCACTTATTTTCTGTGAACATTTCAGCTGCTTTTCTTGGAGTAATCACAAGCTCACAGCTGTAAAACCTGGGTGTTTTCTTTGTGCTCACAACAGAACATCCTGAAATACTTGATGACAGAAGCGAAAGAGAAGCACCAAACGGCTTTTGAAAATGGCTGGGCAGTGTCGTTCGATGAGGTGTGTACGCGTTGGGTGTTTTGGTGTCAGGGGCTTCCTGCATGTCAGAGGCGTCACCTGCTGGATGTTCACCCTGCAAACTCACGTACATGATGTCTTATCTTTCCCTGCTGTCCTTCACAGAAAATCCCACAACAGACTAATGAGAATGACTGTGGAGTCTTTGTGTTGGAGGTAACTTCTTTTTTTCTTGCTTTTCTTCCTTAGTGTTTGTCATCAGCATTGTCATTTTTTCCTAGAGTTCACTCATCCCACAGTAATTCTCATCTTCGCTCCTTTTCAGTACTCCCGATGCCTTGCGCTCGCAAAACCCCTTCAGTTTTCGCAGGAGGATATACCAAAGATGCGCAAGAGGATCTACAAAGAGCTCTGTGACTGTAAGCTCCATGAGGAGGGCTGACGAGTATCTTGCAGTTGTGTGTCTGTAGGTATTACTCATAATATGTGCTGCTTCTGATGTGGATATGGAATCAGCAGTCTGTGCACACACAGCTCTCACAGCCTTACGGCACTGTGAGAGTGTACAGGTGACCTCAGCTGGAGAGAGTCACTTTTCTACCTGGAGAAGTTTTCATGTTTAACCATAAACCTTGTGTGATTGATGTATTTATATGATCAATATTTAATCAGGCATGTTATTTAATAGAAGAAAACATCTCATTGTTCTTCCACATCAACTGTGCACCAACAGAGCCTTACTGAACTGCCTGCCTGTTGAAATGGATCTAACCTGTCACGGTCTGTGTTAATGTTGAAAATGTCTGCACACCTTATTTGCACATTCTTTTAGGTTCAATATGACATTGTCATCTTGTAGTTTGAGATGTGTTACATAGTTTACCTGTTACACCATATGACTGAGTAGGAAGTAGCTGTATTTTACTCTAAGGAAAGTTATTAATCTGGTGTCAGTGTAAAAATTAATTATTTTTGTTTGTTGCATTAAAAAATGTGAAATAAAGTTTTAAATAAGAGTGTCAATCAACGTTTATTTTATGTTTCCTCTTACAGATCAGGTGCTGTGTGCACTGCATTGACAGTATATTCATTCACTCTAAGACACACTAAATATTTGTAAATACACAAGTCATTAGCTCTAGACAGATATTGTATCAAATTCCAGTACACTGTGTCCCTGAACGGCTATAAAATATACACTGGTTAGAAAACAGTGCTCCAGAAAATAAAGGAACTTATAAGGCACAAGAAAAACTCCTACTGTGGTCTATAGTATGTACCAGAACACATGGATTAATATATTGTGATAAATATGGTACCATATGTAATATTCTTTACCAGATTAATCTGTTCACAAAAGACACATTTCTACTAGATACCTTGTCAGTACACAAGATACAATGTTATAAAGGTTTCACACAATGTATATTTATTGCAGCAGCTCCTCTGGTCTTATGATCTCACTCCTTGTGTTAAATGACGTCTGCAGAGTTGAGACCAGCAAAACTCTTGGGCATAACTTTACTTAAAAAGTAGTGATATGGTCACAACAGTCTGTCATGTTCTGGGTTTTGGAACATGACCTCTTGGTTGCTAAGGAAATTGTTAATTTAGTTGTTCTTTTCAATGGAGATCTAGTTAATGTTGTTGTACAATATGCCCTTCAATTATCAACAGAAATCACAAGAGGCCATAAAAGACACGAAGTTTGATTAACTATTGAGACCATGTGTAGATATCTATCACTCCACCGCCGCTCATACAGCAGTGAAGACACAGCCTGTCCAGTGGAAACAAATGTTGTGGTTCTCTCCCTTGTGTTTAAAGTATAATAGACAGGCTGTTGTGGTGTGTACAGTTTTATGATAACACAGTACAATGATTACATGACATCTCTCTAAATTAGTCAGACTGTATTCATATCCGTTCAACAGACGGGGGCCTATTCGTTGACGTGGAAGTCCCAGTCAATTTCTGGCTCATCATCAAGGCGTATCACAAGGTAGGACACCAACTGGAAGAGGTTCTGCCACAGGCCCAAGAAGAGGTACAGGTAGAAGTCACTGATGTCTATTTGGCAGTATATCCCAGAGTAATTCATGTCACATACACACTCGAAAGCGTTCACGTAGTTGACACAGAAGCCTCCGTTCATACACGGGTCTGAGGCACATTCATCCACATCCTTCTCACACCTGGGGGAAGAATAAGGAGAGAAGTATTATGGAAAACAAAGCTGACGATGTATAATGTAAAAAACATATTGGCAAAACATATTAAATCTGTCATTGTCCTGTTGGGAGCAGGTGATGAGGCCAATTTGTTAGCAAACAGATGCTCAGAGCTCCACACAAAGCAGACTATTTGCAACATTACCATGCATTTGGATAAATTTAAGCATAAGGTTTATCCTTTCAGCTCTTTTTTTTTTGGTTCCACCAACTGCTAGTTTACCACTAGTTGCTAACTTAATCAGCTTCGCAACAGCCTGTTAAAGCTTTTTTGCTGAAACAGCTTTTCAAAACAAGGAGCTAAAAGACACTAAAATGGTCTTGCACTGGCATGAATATAATGTATCATATGCTCACACTCTATAAATCAGTATGGCTGTAAGTTGTTGCTCATTGCAGGACTGAACCCTTTGAGGAAGCAGCTCTTAGCTTTCATACTCCAAACCAGGGGTTCAGTCTCTGGACCTGAAAGCAGCTGGATGCGTTGACATTTTTAAATGTAAGCTCACAATAAACCTCCTCAGCCTGGCTTTTTACTAAATGTGGTTTCCATGGTTATAAGCTACTTATAAATTGTACTTGATCTGTTCTTGTACACCTAATTTGCTGACATTTCTTTCTTTTTTGTTTGTTTGTTTGCTTATGTCACTATGAGGTTTTAAACGCATCTTATTGTCATTGTCAGCTTACTTACTGGATTTGCCCCCCCCCCCCCTTTTTTTTGTTTGGTCATCTGTCTGCACTAAACTGCATAAAAAGTGCTTTATATGAGATCATCATTTGACTGTTTCTTGTTGGTTGGTTGATTGTTATTTTTTTTTAGTTGTAACTGGTCAGAGTTTATTAAGAACACCAGGAAATCCAGGACAACAAGGTGCTGAAAACTGTGTATTTTTAATGTATTGGGTGAAAATGGTAGAAATGTACAATATACATTATATGTTTTTCCTCTAGCCTGTATTTGTTCATGTTACCCACTTCCATTACTGGAGAGCCATCTTTCTATTTACCTGACAAACTATTTCAGTTCATTTTAAACTACAAACATTTCAATAGATCAGTGGGAGAAATCAGAGTGGCCCTGTAAGTTTCAGACCCTTGCTGTAAAGAGGATGAAATGTTATTATTATGTGTCCTGTAATGTTCATGATCAATAACACATGTGATGTTATGATGTTTTTTTCCTCCAGAACTTTACATGTCTTACCACTGTCCTGTGAAACCAGGCAGGCAGTAACAGGTGTTGTCTGCTTCAGAGCAGTTCCCTCCATTAAAGCAGCTGTACTGCCACCTCGTGCCCATGCATGCAGATACAGGCAGCTGAGGAAGTCTGAACAGACAAAAGAACACAACGAGGAATGTCAGCACCCTTCACTCTGCTAAAGTTAATATACCGGGGAAATTTTCATATGATTGAATTTAGAAACACTTACGGCTCTGTCTCGATGTACCATGGGATTTCAGGAATTCTGTCACTGTAAGAGACAAATTTGTAAAAGAAATCAGTGCAAATACTGTAAGTTTGTCTGTTTGTCAGGGAGATATGAATCAAGAGTGAACAAACTCACTTGCAGAATTCGCCCGTCAGGTTTTGTGGACAGAGGCATGAGTAACTCTGAAAGCCTTTGAGGCATGTGGCACCATAACTGCAATTGCTGTTTTCACACGTATCAACCTCTGCCTCGCACTGTTCACCACTGTATCCCATCTCACACACACACGTGAATCCTCCAGGCAGGTTGGTGCAGTTGCCGTAGACGCAGGGGCTGGAGGAGCAGGCATCTGCCAAGTCCTGACACAGTGGCCCTGTCCACTCTGAGGGGCACGTGCAGTGATGCAGGTCAAAAAGGTCCTCACACACACCCTGGTTCTGACAAGGGTTGGGTGCACAAACATTGGTTCCCCAGCAGCCGTATTGTGGTGGTGAGTTGCTGTTTATCCTCACAAACTGCTCCTCCTGAGGTCTCGGCAGGTTTAACTCTATGTCCAGGTGGAAAGGGAGAAGAAGGCCTCCGATCTTGACTAAACCCAGACAGCCTGACAGTTTCCCTCCTTCGTCCAGACTCCGACCCCCCAGAAAAATGTCTACTCCCTCCCTAAGAAAGTCCAGGCCCCCTGCAGCTGTTTGGGACACACTCGGTTGCATCTGGCTTCCATCCACAGCCAAGATCCACACTGAGGTTGGGAGTGCATTGCTCTCCATGCTGAGGTTCACAGTGTGCCACTCTCCATCACTGATTTGACCCAGCTTTGAACTGTCAGCTTGTCATCCCTGGTCTGGATTTCCATGACCAAGTGAGAGTCCTGAATGGAAACAGTGAGGAAGTCTGAGTCTGTCTGTGCATGCAGTAAGGTGGCAGTGGACTGTCTAGTGCGGACGCTGAGGAACACACTGGTGAGTCTCCGCTTAATCTTCCCATTTCCCCGGAAGTGCAAAATACTGCTTTCATCCCGAAATGTCACATTAGACAAACCTGAAGGAAAAGAAATGGATGAGACTTAATGAGGGGAAATGAAATCTTAGTGTTTGACAGTGCTGGAAATAATAGGCAACTGACATGATTTGTTGCAGTCATTTCTCAGTCACATTTTTTTTTAGTAGCCCTCCTGATTTCTAACAACAAACAAGCAAGACACTATGTGGAATAATCTAAACAAAATAATATATTCATGTTCTCAGTTGAAACACAAAGTTAAAGAGATATTCATGGCCCTTGAACTGTTCCTGTTTGTTCAGCCTGGTAAACTACACCACAGACACCGCAAACAGACAACTGCAAACAATGCAAGCTGCTGATATGTCTTTGACTGGCAGTGACTGTGGATCAGCAGCTCCCCTCCTCTTCTCTCTTTGTGAACACGTGACGTCTCCAGGAAGACTTGTCATCATAAACTTCCACAGGCATGTGGCGGTAGACTTAATCTGACCAGGGATTACTGTGTCTTAGAGGAATCCTATATAGGATCCCTGCCTCAACTCCATTCCACTCTGTAATCAGTCACACGGTAATTAATCAGAGACCGTGTGGGGACAGCATGCACACACTTTGTACACAGTCCCCTCAGTGGAGATACACTAAGATCAGAATGGGCTGGTATAATAAAAGTCTCACCCCTTAATTGTGGAGCCTTTTTCTTGTTGGTCTTTTTACATGCTACAAACAGAAATAGCACAGAGGCAGGACAGTATGTAGTATTAATAGCCTAAAGCTGACTCCTTGCCGATTCTTAGAGATCATCTGAGACTTTTTTTAACCCCCTTACAATTTAAGACAACGTCCTTTCTAAAACAGGACAAGAGCGACAACAGATGCTGATGTCAGGAGACTTACATTCAAAACCCTGGGAACTGGGCTGACAGACAGCATTGGCGGGACAGGGAGACAGTCCACACCATTTCACCTCCTCACAGCGCTGCCCTGCGGTGTTGGGGGGCAGTTACAGATGAAGTCATCCCACATGGAGTAACACACTCCCCCGTTGAGGCAGGGGTTGACCTAATCAAGAGAAAACAGTTAAAATCAATCAAGCAATGCCCAATGTGAGCTTTACCATGTCTGTTGTCATTATGCCTTACCTGCACCAATTACCATATTGGCGCAGGTAAAGTATAATAGATGTTGTATTATGTATGTATGTATGTATGTGTGCATATGTATATATGTATATGGGTATAGACATGGATATATGTGTGTATGTGTATATAGAATATATATGTGTGTGTAGATATGGATATATATGGACTTTATGTATTAGTTATTATAGATTAAAAGATGATAGATAAATAGATAGATAGATATAGATAGATAATCAAAATGTGTCATAGCTCATCCAAGGCATCATAGTGAACATGACAGCATGGAGTTAACTCACAGCACAGGCATTGTCACTGCTGCATCCTTGTGCAACATTGATGAGCTGCTCCAGGCTGTAAGACTCCACAGGAGCTGCTATGGGATGGAACTGCAACCGTCTGCTGTTGATCCTCAGATCCTGGACACAGCCCTTAAAGTAGCCACCGTATGAAGCAGAGGACCTGGAGTCAGGCAGCCCCCCAACGAAAACCAGATCCCCAGGATGGGCTCGAATATGCCTGATGGTCATAGAGCCCTGGTCTTGAGCTGAAATGGACAAGCTGGCTGAGGTGCCTGCCAGCTTCACGGTGACTAGGTGGAAATGGCCATCACTGACTGCACTGCGACCAATGACGGTCTCAAAGTTGTTGACCTGAACTTTGACCCTGCCCTCCTCCAGCCACACACGGAGGTACTGACTGGTGCCATTAGCCAGGATGAAGAGCAGGCCGCTGGACTGTCTGGTGCGAATGAACATGGATATAGTCACTGTAACGCCTGGGTCATCGTCTAATGAGAAGACAGCATAACTGTCCAGGTCCTTGTTTCCAAACCTTGCAGTGATGTACTCTGTATGGGCGCAGGGAGCAGAGGGAGAAACACAGTTTAGACAAAACTTCATACGAAGTACATTTTGACAGCATGGGATTACATTTTGGAAAAACACCTACTCACTTTCTCTTTGATTAGAAGATCTATATCACTCAGACATCTATCTGAAAGGTCACCACTCAGTCTGGATAATAATAATACATAATCTAATACAGTATATATAGTATATTTGGGGGTGATGTCACAGAGACTATGTTCATCTTTATTTACACTCTGATACCAGCCACCGAAAATGGCCTGAGTCCATAAGACTCCCTCATTGGTCAGAGTAAAGGCACTCCAGGTCGGCTTTCGAAACCCACGTTTTTTAAATCCTCGGCCCAGGTGTTTGCTGAATGCCTCTTAATTGCACGACTGAGTGGCTGAACTCTCTGTGCTATTTCTGCCGGCTCGCTAAGCTTCTTTGAAGTCTACTGACTAACTTTATCATCCTGCGCGGTGGCTCTTTTCTCGCCATTGAGGTTTCTGCAGTGATGCCACTGAGGATGAACTTCACTCGACCTGTACCTGTTCTCACAGCATGTCTTCCAGTGATTCTGCCAACAGCATTGTCATTTGTGAAGGAGAATGGGCTGAAAATCACATGAACCATGTGGTATTGCTCTTGTGTATTGTTGTTATTTGTGGTGAGAAAGTAGCAAACTCTGCACACCTGCATGTGCACAGTATGTGTGCAGATGTCATTTAGTTATTTTTAAAAATACCCTTAAATTTAAGTTAAGGTGAATTGGCATGCCATTGTGTGTGTGTGTGTGTCTTACCTTCCTCACAGTTGTTTCCCTCATATGGTCTGTGGCACTCACACATGTAGCTCCTCCAGCCCTTACTCACACACTGCCCTCGGTTCTGACATGGGCTGCTGTCACACTTGTCTTTGTTGCTGCATCCCACAGTGACGTTTGACTGGACGTCTGAATCTTCTGCTGCAACAACAGGCAACACCAGATGCGAGTCCACATACACATCTCTGAAGCAGCCTAGAAAAGCAGGCGGGTGTTCTGCTTCATCCACTGCTCTGCTCAACCCCAAGCTCCCCACGGCCGCTCCTATGAAGAGGCTTTGACGAACTGTTCCTGGCTCGGGAGAGCAGAGGCTTGTTCAAGCAGCTGGGAGCCACCGCCAGACTCTCCGGTGCAGCTTCCTTCAGCGCAGAGCAACCTGATGAGACTGACCACACCACCTAGTGATGCTTCCACTGTGTGCCACTTGTCGTTGGACAAGTACTCTGGGAGCTCTTGAACCAGCGTGCTGGAGCCTTGACCTCTCAGGCTTCTGAGGCAGAGATGTCCATTAAACAACTCGATGCTGAGCAGCAGGCCGTCCACTCTGCGCTGCAGGAGGGTACCAACTGCTCTGTCTGTCTTGAAACTGAATGTGACATGAAGGGGAGCCTCTGGGTCAAGAAGCTGTGTCTCTAGGTACATGTAGCCTCTGGACTCGAATGAGAAGACTGTGGTGGTCTCACATTTTGAGCCTGTGAAGCCTGCAAGGCAGATGCAAGTGTAGGTGTGCTGATCATTCACAAGTAATGGAGAACACATCCCTCCATTCTCACAGTGGTTGTCATCACAGCCTGAAAGTGGAACTGTGCAAGTCTCCCCACATACAAGAGCCCGTTTACACTCTGCTGGGAGCAAAGGCATCTGAATCCTCCACTGTGGCTCTCACAGACACCACCATTTTGGCATGGCTGCTGTTCACATCCATTGATGTCCTCACTAGACAATGTGCCTGGAGAGACAATACCAGTCCATTAAAGGTTCGTTGATAAACATTAACTTTAACTGAATGCATCTAATCTAATCTAATACATATAGGATTAAAAAATATAAACATATGAAATTAATGCAGAATGTAAAGCAACTGTACAAAGTTTTATTGTGTATTTCACTTAACAATTATTGAGCATCTCAGACAACAGTTTCTTCATATGACAATGATTCTGTGCAAAAGAAAATAAGACAAAAATGTGCTAATTATTGCCCCACTGAAAGAAACACTCTGGCTTATAGATATGGTAAACATTTTCAAATGATATTAATCTCTGGTTATAACATCTATACTGTATCCAAAGGTTACCTGCGTAAAGCGACCATAGCATCCACACATGCACGCTGTATCTCAACATTGTCCTTAGTAAGTCCTCCAAATGACTAGATGTTTGGCAATATCTTCATATTAAGTCACAGGCAGGTGGAGAATGATTGTGTGTGCGGCTCCATCTTCAGCGCTGCTCCTCCATGCATGTGTGCTCACTGTGGCACTGTGAGCCAGATAGGGGGATTAAGCTAATGCACTTACAATGTCTTACACATTTCATGTCTCGGTGAAGGGAGGGGTTCATCCAGGAGGCCAGTTTGAGCAACTCAAAACTTCTTCACCAACACCTAACTATGATATTCACTTTTGACAGTTGAGGCCCACCTGATGACGCCGGATGGGACAGAGGCAAGCCTTGCCTCCACAGAGGAACAAACTGTGATTCAGGTGTTTACTGCACCATCAGTTTTCTGGAGAAGGATGTATTCCAACAATTAAACAACACGTAAACACAATGTGAGCACATGGGCATGCACATGTAGCCTACTACAGGGTGTGTCCACAGCTGAGTACTCTCAGCAATAGGTTGGAGTGAGGCCAAGTCTCTGAAGGAGGTAAACTCAGGCCAGTGGTTCTAATCTGGGAAACGTCTTTCTCATTAACAAGCCTCTGACGCCATCACAAATTATTTCTCTGAAGAACCCTAAGATAGTAATACTAATGGCCTTACTGCTCTTTTAATGCCACTTGTTTTACACTTACTCTTGTTGAGGGCTTACAGGGACACGCACAGCATGTTATTGCCCAGAATTTAGGGACACTATCCACTATCCCAAATATAAACAACTAATAAATATCGCAATGTACAGGTCAGTCAGTTAATTAGTCAACATTAGTTTTTATAACCTGATACACTGAATGCTTCCCTTTATAAAGAGAGAAAACCAACAGTTCCAACACAGGCAGGAGGAAAAACCTCCACAGTGTATGTTATAGCATATTATTGGGATTGGTGTGTATGCAGATATGAAGAGTAGACGAGAAATAATATGTAAGTAACATTTTATGTTGTAACAGACTTTTGGTGGTTTCATTTGCAGTAGCATATAACAAAGCATTAAAAAGCACTAAAACTTTTTTGTTTTAATTTAGCCCGATAACCTGTTAATTTAACTGTCAAATAAATATTGGAGTAAAATAATCAAGTATAATACAACGAGGTCACAGCTGCATTCACTTGGGAAATGTGGGCAGCTAATGGACGTAGGCTATACTAAAGCTCTCAAACTACATTACCCATAACTCCCTCGTCCTGCGATCCCTCTCTGGACGCTCTGAACCTATGACAACATCTCCTCTTTGTTTAACTCGCGCTTGGCTTTTCATTGCCTGAGTACAAACTGAACAAGTAAAGTATGAAAGTAGGTGTAAAAACCTCTGTGTTCGTTCTGTTTTTCTTCTGTTTACACCTTTAAACTGGAGCAGTACGAGACAAAAGCGGAAACAGCCAATGGGCGAACAGTTTGTTACGGGGTCGGACATTTCTGGTAGGATGGTGAGGTTGGGCGTTACAGATAGTCAGGAAATTATTATTCCTCTGTTAATTTTCCACTCCACTTATGTCAGCTGGAGTGTACGGTGCTGTGTAAACAAGGCCTGTGTCTCTCAGGTAAGAGTTTTTAAGAAGAAACAAGATATTATCGTTCATTCCTCGGGTAGCAACAAGGGTCGTTTGTCAACACTCTCCCCGGAGGGGCCCGCTCGTCGGAGGAGTCGGAGTCGTCAAAGTGTTAGGGGTCCATGAGGTGGGGAGCAGATCTGCAAATGCGGCGGTCTCCATCGTCAGGAATAAAGGAGAGCTACACTGTCGTCCATTAGGCCTGTGTTGACTATCGAGTACAGTAGAGTTTGTGCTCCTTCTTCCTGCTTTGTGTCGATACGTTGGAGGAACGTCAGCACTAAGTCGTTATTCTGCATCTTTTCGTGCACAGTTTTCACGTGTGGTAACTTTTCACCGCTGTCCCCTCGCTGTCAGCTGTCACTCCTGTTGTTGTGTAGCCTGCATGAAGCTCTGCTCATTTACATGTATGCAAACTAGGGCCAAACTATTATTTGAAGTAAATGCAATGTGGACAAGTGCAATTTCCAAATCGCAGGAGCTGCAGGTCTTTGATAAAGGCACAATGTGTCACAACATAGTTTTGTAAGTGAAGCATTGTGTTGTTTTGTCAAAACTCTCCAGACGTAAGGGAACATACAGAAGACAGCATGAATCACACCATTAGATTTTTTTTTTTTTTTTAAATTGAAGCTGCAAAGCAAAAGTTGCTGTTCCCACAAATATGATGACTCATATCACCATCATATTATCTGCCAAAATAAGAGCATTATGATTATTTATGCTTCTCGTTCAGCTTCCTGACACGTTTGTCTGGCTTCTTGGATATTCCTGTTAAAGACATGACTTTGTAATTAACAGACTAGTTCCATCACGATCCCATTTCTTTTCATCTGGTTTTCAGGAGTGATTCATGGTGACCCATCACACACAGCAATGAAGAAAAAGCCCAGCACCCCTGTGCGTCCCAGGCGCAGCCGGCTGCACAGTGCCAGCACTGACTGTGTCACAGATCCGGGCACTGTGCTAAACTACAGTTCTCCACCAAACTCTGAAACTGTCCCACAGTCAGACTCACAGATCAGACACTTGACTATGTTGCAGCACAGCCACAACATCCTCAAGTTCTTAAATGAGGACCGGACTCGGCAGAAGTTTTGTGATGTGTCTGTGTCTGTGGGTGGGAAGGTCTACAGCGCTCACAAGGTGGTGCTGGCCCATGGGAGCAGCTATTTCCACGCTGAGCTGTCCAAGAACCCAGCCACAACACATGTGACTCTGGACCATGTGGAGGACTCTGTTTTCCAACACCTACTTGGCTTTTTGTACACCTCTGAGTGTGTTGTCGCAGAGACAGACCTCCCAGCTCTAACTGAAGCAGCCCGCTTCCTGGACATGATGGATATACTGAAGATTTTGTGTGAAGAAGGGGACGTCCACCCAGTAAGTGTGATCCAGGCCCAGGGTGAGATAAGAGATTCTCCTGAGGTAGAAATGATCCACAGTGACTCACCAACATGTGACACAGAGATCCATAGCCCATTTGAGCAGAGTTCCTTGTGCAGTCGCCATTTTAGGTCTAAAAACTCTGCACAGAACCACTTGGCTGAAAGTCATATTGATGTACAGCGGGAAACCTCAACAGAAAAAGAGAGGACTGCAGGTCAGAGGAGTGCTACGGCACGGAGATCAGCTCGTAGGAGGAGAACACCCACTAAGTATAAAAGAGACGATGAAGAGTACTTTGTCAACAGTCCTGAGGAAAAGACTGCATCACCAAGAGAGCTGGATGAGGATAGAGTAGAAGAAGCAGGAGAGGTGGTATTGGAAACCCAAATCCCCAAACTGGACACAAGCGAGACATCTCAACCAGCTCAGGGGGGTGACGTAATAGACGAGGAGGATGAGGAGGAAAAGGGAATAGACACAAATGAGGACGTCGCTGCTGAAAAGAAGATTTCTGAAGTTTATGTAGCTGAGAAGAGTGCAAGTCAGCAGAGTGCAGATGTAGAGAGGACGGAGCACCAGGCTGTTGGAGAGGTGGAAGTGCTTGCCTCAGCAGCAGGAGGCTCTAACCAGAGTCCCATGTACCCTGAGGGTCTAGCTCCGGTCATCATCCAAACCTCCAACAAGAAGACTCTCAAGTGTCCCAAATGTGACAAGACCTTTGACCGTGCAGGTGAGAACCACAGAGAAGACTCTCAAGTGTCCCAAATGTGTATCAGTGTTACTATTAATGTGAGCAGGAGCAGTGTCACTACTGGTCGTTGTAGAGGTGCATCTTTGTTTTTAGTCACATACCTTTCCAAACACAAGAATCAGCTCCATTGAGCATCGACTTTTATGTACCATTAGTATGAGAATACTAATGAAAATACTGTCAACAATTTACAACACAATAGCAAGATAATGTCTTCAGTTTGCCTGTTTTTTTCAACAAGGCGAAATCCAAAAATGTTCAATGTTCAGAAAGACAAAAAATAGAAAAAAAAAACAACAGAAAATTCCCACTTTTAAAAAAAGGTTCATTAGGCAAATGTCTGAGAGTTTTATGTTTTATGTTACTGACAGAATATGTTATGTTATCTAACCTTTTACTGCATTTCTCAGGGAAGTATGAGAGTCACACCAGAGTGCACACAGGAGAGAAACCTTTCCAGTGTGACATCTGTCTTCAGCGCTACTCCACCAAGTCCAACCTGACCGCGCACAAGAAGAAGCACGCGAGTGACGCTCCCTTCCAAAAGAAGGAGCACAAATGCCCCTTCTGCAACAAGCTCCATGCCAGCAAGAAAACCCTGGCCAAGCATGTCAGGAGGTAAGACCCAGTGTTAAACTCCCAGTCATCTTTCAGTCCGCCCTCCCATTCACTCTGCTGCTACTGTGTTGATTTAATAAGTCTGAGCTAAATTCAGCCAACAAAGGTTATTTGTTAGGTGTTTTTGTTTTAATCTGCTCCCAGTGGTTCAGATATTAAATAACATATATAGTAAGATAACTCTAATAATAATCATCATCATTATAAAAGCTAAGACTGACTGACATGCCATCTTTTTTACTTGATAAAACATGATGTTGGCAGAGCCAAGTAGGTTAAAAAATAATAATTTTTGACCTGGTGGTGGTGCTAGATGTAAAGTTAAAGGATCACCAAGGTGATAACAAACCATCCAGATGTTGTTGAGATGTTTGACAAAAACTAAACTGCTATATGATGTTGTTGACCCTGCCCTGCCAGGTTTCATCCAGACCACATCCAAGAGTTTCTCACCAAGAGGAAGAGGAAGAGTGAAGGCTGGAAATGTGCTGTAAGACTTGTCATCAGTTTTGGATTGGTCTTCATATTTTGAATGATCCAGGTTGATGATTCGTACAAGGCAGTTCTTTTGTTTTACTGTCTGATCACATCCGTATAACTACAACTTTGTGTCCATATGAAGTACTATGGTAGATCTTTGAAGTTAAAGTAATTTATAAATATTACATTTAATGTAAAGAGATTTTAACAGAGCTCTGTGACCTCTCGACCTTATGAACCAGATTTGCCTGAAGATCTTCAACCGCCGGCCTCACCTGCAAGAGCACATGATCCTGCACACCCAAGACCGGCCTTTTAAATGCTCCTTCTGTGACGAATACTTCAAGTCCCGATTTGCCAGGCTGAAGCATCAAGAAAAGTACCATTTAGGTGAGAGCTATGTTCATGAGAAACTAATTCTTTAACTCTTAGAGTTATAAATATTTTCTCTCACCAATGGAAAAACGTTTGAGAGTTTTTGCATCTTTCCAACCTATTATGGCTAACCCATCATTCAGCAGCTATGTTACTGTCACAGTTTATATTGTTTCCCTTCATCCCGTCACATTTTCAGGCCCTTTTCCCTGCGAGATCTGTGGCCGACAGTTCAATGACTCGGGCAAAAAGAGACACGTTGAGTGCACACATGGAGGCAAAAGGAAGTGGACCTGCTTTGTTTGTGGGAAATCAGTGAGGGAAAGGTAAGTCACTATATTATACAGTACCAGTCAAAGTCTGGACACACCTTCTTATTCAGTGATTTTCTTTATTTTTATATCCTTTCTACATTGTAGATTCAAACTGAAAACATCAAAACTATAAAGGAACACATAAGGAGTTATGTAGTAAACACAAAAGTGTTGAACAAAGCAGAATATGTTTTATTTTTTAGACTTTCAAAGTAGCCACCTTTTGCTTTGGTGGCAGTTTTGCACACTCTTGACCTTCTCTCAGCTTCATGAGGTCGTCACCTGGACTGGTTTTCCAACAGTCCTGAAGGAGTTCTCAGAGGAGCTGAGCTCTTGTTGGCTGCTTTGCCTTCACTCTGTCGTCCAACTCATCCCAAACCATCTCAGTTGGGTTTAGGTCACAGGACATATAACACTTGTTTAAATTAACACTTTTGTGTTTACTATGTAACTCCATATGTGTTCCTTCATATTTGTGATGTTTCAGTAGAAATGTAGTAATGTAGAAAGGAATAAAAATAAAGACATTTTTGACTGCTACTGTATTTTATTAAAATCTAAACCATTCATTTGACATGCTGAGCTAAAAAACAGAACAAAACATGTGTGACACTGATTTCTACTTATAGGACAACTTTGCGTGAGCACTTGAGGATCCACAGCGGGGAGAAGCCTCACCTGTGTAGTATCTGCGGTCAAAGTTTCCGTCATGGTAGCTCCTACAGGTGAGTTCAGTGGGATAAGAAGAAGGTGGGTTGGAGGCTGTGAATGTTTCAAGTTCTTAAGTTGTTTGGCCTGTGTCATTAATGAAGTTTCCTGTAATGAGCAAACTGTTCCACGCACAGGCTTCACCTCAGAGTCCACCACGATGACAAGCGCTACGAGTGTGACGAATGTGGGAAAACCTTCATACGCCACGATCACCTGACCAAACATCAGAAAATACATTCTGGTACAGTACAACAGTGTCTTTGGCATCTTTAGTCATAGGGTCTATTTTGTCTTCTTCACACAGTTTGAACTATGTTTTATAGGACAATACAGTGCAGCAGGAAATACTCTAAATCATTTATTATAGGTGAGAAGGCGCACCAGTGTGAGGAGTGTGGCAAGTGCTTCAGGCGCCATGATCACCTGACTGTCCACTACAAAAGCGTTCATTTGGGAGAGAAAGTTCGGCAAAAGTAAGTTATCAAAGAAATAACACTTACATCACATATTTGGTAAAGTTAAAAAGGTTTATCATGTGCTCTTTGTTTCTGTCTCTGCTAATGAGGATTTTTTTTCTCACAGGTATAAAACTGCTGTGCATCAGTGTGAGGTTTGCAAGAAGGAATTTAAAGGAAAGTCCAGTTTAGAAATGCACTTCAGGACTCACTCAGGTAAAGGAACAACAAACACACCAAGTGATATATTTGCTTGAAAACGTGCGAGAACAGGGTGAGTGGTCAGTGCTTGAGGAGGCAAACAGTTGTTGACTGTCCCAGCTCCTTTCGTTACCTTCAGTTACCTTTGCTATATTTTTCAGTCGTCTAGCACAGTTTGTAATGGCAGTGTTGGCAGATTTACCATTTGAAATTCATAGTAAAGTTTGGGAACCACGGGTGTACAACTCCACACCAAGAGAACAAAAATGCAGCTTCTATTTCTAGCTGACAGCTGTGGGTTTTGTCACAAGAGGGTCTGGCTGCAGACCTCCAGCATTAGTGTAGCCTGCAACGGAAGCGGCCCCACAGAGGTCTGCAGCCGGACCCCTCTCGGTTTTGTTGGCTGTACTGACTACTCAAACTTGTAGTTTTTTATCAGTTGTAGCTTGTTAGCATAAAATAATGCTAATGCAAAAATTTGGTACGAAACTTTTCATAGCGTTGCTTTAAAATATATTACAGGTAACGGCTGAGGCCAAATTCTCTGCAAGAACTAATCATTCTTACCACTTCATGATCCATTTAGATGAGATGGAAACAGAAAGCAGTATGTTAGGATGGATTTTGTTTGCTAATAAAATGTAGTCGAAATGTATTTTACTCCAAAACAACCCTTGGATGTCTGGGATTCTTACTGTAGAATAACGTCCAAGCAGCGGAGTGGTTAGACATACAGTATTAACAGTATGAGATGCTTTACATTTACAAGTGCAAATAAGTTTGATTATGAGTTTGCAGACATAGTTTATAGTAGATTCTACTGGGATTACTGCACTGTTAACTTCCTAAAACCAAAGGAGCAGGACAGAGCTCTTATTGTGACAGTTCACTACATAAAGGCACCTAACGTCCAAACTCTGTAAATAGCCTGCAGTGCTTTTAATGTAGCCCCCCTTACTTGTTGTTTTTTGGCTCATGGAGGGACCCAGTACTTGACAGACCTAAAATGTGCTAAACTATGATTGGACAATCACTGTATTGGGTTGAGGCTTATCAAAACAATCAGTTTTTCATGAAGCCTATCATATTTTTTGTCACTCTCACACTGATGTTTCCATTTGTGTTGGTGTGACAGGTGAGAAACCCCACAGATGTCCTGAATGCCACCAGACATTTCGGATCAAGAAGACTCTGACAAAGCATATGGTGATTCACTCAGATGCTCGTCCTTTCAACTGTCCACATTGCAGCGCGACCTTTAAAAGAAAAGACAAGCTCAAGTACCACGTTGACCATGTGCACAGCATCCGGTTTACTGAGCAGCCCCTCACCACACTCAGTGAAGACAAAATAGTCTCCATTCCTTTTGAGGAAACCTCAAAAGCATATCGGGCTGAACCTAAGTCGACCCTCCAAAACACCCCGCCGACTATGAATGTCTGCGTGCCAGTAACTTTAGTCCCTGTCCAGATGGCAGGAGGAGGGCAAGGTGACCTGAGTTCTCATGGACCCTCATCTCTACCCTCCCAAAGTGACAGTGTTGTGAGTATGCAGGCTCAAGGACAGCAGCAGAACTCTGGCTACCAGGCCGCCACAGATCTGGCTTTCTTAGAGAAGTACACCCTCACACCACAGGCCGCTAACATCGCTCACCCTGTGAGGCCCGATCAGATGCTGGACCCCCGAGAGCAGTCCTACTTTGGATCGCTGTTGGGGCTTGATTCAACTTCCACTGTTCAGAACATCTCCAACTCTGACCACACACACTGACGCTGAAGTCACACAACAACTTATACGACTGAAGTGAAGCATTTTCCTAGAAAACTTACCCAGTCATTTCAATCAGAAGAACAGAAGCTACAGTATTCACCACTAAAGGATATTCCCTTTTCAAAACAGAGGGCACTGTTGGACCTCCATGTAAATGATTACATCCATCCAAGACAAACGCAACACAACTGCACTTGATTCTGTTTGGTACAGAAAAAACCTCCTCCTCCTTGAACACAACAACATTTTTAAATGAATCAGTCAGTTGACAAAATCATTACGTACAGTTTTGTTACCTTGTGAGATCCTTGTGAGTAGCTTCTATAATAATTCTTTATTTAATGGACCAAATAAAGTGGTTCAGCAAATACGTAAATAAAAAAAATATGCATTGGTGATAATAAAAAGACGCCCAAGGAAACTGAGAGGTTTCAATATATATATCAATATATATTATAATTTGTACACTGTCTGCCATTATGAGTTGTCATTCAATAATTTCAACTTTGTAACTGATTGAAAATGAACAGAGAGAAACTTTCAAGCACATGCAGACTGAATAGGAAGGCAGTTATCAAGTATTGGAGCCTATGTGTGCAAGGATCTTATTTTAGATAAAGATGTTAAATTGTGTTTGTTTTGCTCTAAATAGCAGTAAGTGGTGTTGAAGCTGATTTGACCTTTTCAGAGCAGAGCATCAGTTGCAGATGAAATCAGGGATTAATATTACAAAAATCGTTATCTAAGCCAAATTGTGTTTTAGATCATTGTGGTACCTGAGTAGTGGGTGTGTAAATTTGGAAGCCACCTGCCAATGTGGTGAATTTGCTCTTAGAAGTTGCTGTGCTGAGTGTCCAGCAGCATACAACAGCCTTAATAAAGAACCAGTTTCATAATAACCTGCAATGATGCTTTGTGCCATGCCCAATAAAACAACTGCTGTACTGATTTTGAGCAAACAGACAAGATGTACTCCTCTATCATGCAACAATTCATATATCAAAATCAGAAATCTGAAATGGCTTCTGAAAAATCAACAGATTATGAAACATCAACATAACGGAGTTTCCAGGCTGGTAGTTGACTTCAGCAATGAGCAAATCCAAACATAACACCATCTTCCAGTGGTGATACAGCCTCAAGAATGGTCCTAAGAGACAGGCAACAGAAATAATAAAGTATAATATCAATTAAAACCATATGTGCAAGGGGTTTCTAAAGAGTCAGGCCTAAAAATGATGAAAGAAACACAGCAGTGAATTTAATAATAGCAAAAATAACATTGTACGTGTGTGTGTCACACAGAAATCAGCAAACCAGCAGCTCTCGCTCCATGAAACTTGAAAACAAGCCTGGTTCTTTGGAAAGATAATGTAGGAGAATGAGCGCTACGTCACTATGAGAGCCTGTACTAATGCCAATCATGTCAGTTCACCAAAGAACAGGAAGCATCTGGAGATATTGGGAAATGGAGGAGTGTACACACGCACACACAGTGGAGATGGATTTCATGGTTAAAGTTCAAGATAGCAAAATTGAGAAGTTGAAGAAGTTGAAGCTGAATGACAGAAAAAAAAATCTAACTGAACAACATGTTGTTGGTAGATTTTACTTGTGTCACAATAATTCATCATTGGAGAGTTTAGTTTCATAAACTGAAACTGCAGTGATGGTCTTAGACTTTGAGTCAAGATCAATAACCCCCCCCAAAATCATTGATTTATTGATGAATGAATGAATCATGTCATTAGTGTGAATTATTAACTCTGTGACAGACTGGTGGCCTGTCCAGGATGTAGTTCACCTGGAAAAGTCAGACACTCGGTACCTGAACAGAATAAGCAGGTACGGACAATAGACTGATGGCTGGATGAGTTCTGAGTGGCAACCTACTGAAAAAATCCCAAAACACAATTCTACACAGATTGGTGCTGAGATTTTTTTCAGTACAAAATGTACTCTAACATTATGCAGGGATTCATATTTCAAAATGAGAAGCCTGACATGGTTTCTGAAAAATCTACAAAAGATGTAACATCATCATCATCACTATGTTTCTAGGCTGGTAGCTGACTTCATTAGAGAACGAGTTCCAAATCCTCTTTAAACTCCTAAGAAACACAGTTAATAATAATAATAATAATATCATCATCATCATTTGGTATAATATGAATCAAACCACAAGTGCAAAGAGTAATACTCACCAGTTTTCTTCCTGCAAAGCCACGACCTGAAAATGATGATAGAAACACAGAGGTGAATCACAATAACAGACAGCAGTAATAACATTGTGTGTGTGTGACACACAGTTGGACCAGTTCTTAAAAGACGATCCAAAGCTTGACAGATGTTGAGGATACAGGGAAAATATTTGGACTGTGACTTTAAACCAGAGTATCAGTGAGTTTTATGATGAATTTAAATCATGATTACACCCTCACTAGTCTGATGGGACTGTAGATTTATCAGTTTTGTTTCTCGTAAAAGGAAGTGCTGTTGCGGATGGAAACCTGATCAACAGTTAGACCTGATAACAGCTAACATCCACTTCAGACACATTTCACTTCAGAGACAATGATATCTGACATTAGCTGTAACTGCAGCAGCTACAGGGGAAAAGAGGCTAGACCAGGGTGATGTCATCAGTTCCCCAGCAGTCTTGTTGTCGCCTTAAGGTTGCCTGGCAACCAGCAGAGAGCCCCGGCCAAATTGTTGGTTTCATACTTTACAGATGAAACAAATACAGTGTTAATCAGTGAGCTTTAGAGGTTCTGGTCAGCAGATATATGAAACCAGTCTTTTCAAGCCTCACCCTTCTGTCAATGTCATATTAATGTAATGAAGTGATACTTACATTCACTTACTATTACTCTTCCTTGAATGCACTCAGCTGAAGAATAATGATCTGTGACCCAGTACCAATGTTTTTTCACACATCTCAAATGCATTTGTCGCCGTCTCTCATATGTTTAACTCCATCAGCCACTAAGTCAGGATATTCAGTCGTGTCCACCAAGCAGTGAGTGTCTGCATAAAAGGAACAAGAGCTTGTTAATTTTTTTTTTACACCGTGGGTGAGTCAGTGCCCCCCCTAAATCTTACTTTAAGAAACAGGTACAAAACATCATCTTCTTAACTCTGGGAAGAGTGACACTTTTTTTTCGTATTTTAAAAAGTGCAATCACAAGAACTGAGAAACTAAAAAAATGGTTGTTGTATCATGTTCTGAAACAGGTGATGCTGAGTTCTGTCTGGATGTTGAGTAGGATATTCCCTGTTGCAGGAACTAACTCAGTAACTACCAGATATTTTAAGGATTCTTTCTACAGTAAAGTACGGCTTGAAAACAGTGCACATTCTTTGTCAAGTGCATCATTGATGATAAATGACACAAAGTCTGAAGTTTAGTTATTCCACTGATCATTTTGAATTGAACATCCATGAGGTCACACTCTACTTTTCAGTTTTCAGATATTAGATGTTTAGTCTCTGACAGTAAAAGAAAATTGTTATGCAGTGAGGTTTCCAAGAGGTCATGTTTTAGGTATGAGGTAATGGTTCATTGTCTTGAATTGAAATTGTAGAGACAAAGGGCCCAATTATATATGAAAGCTAAATTGGATTCATGCATCTCCAGAAATAAAGTCATTGTGTGGATACAGGTATTTTTCATCACAACGCTTGCATCCTCAGAATCATTGAAATATCTGATAGGTTCAGATGTAGGTGTGCACATTCACGTGCAGTTCTCAGCTACCAACTCTTTTCTGTTTTCGTTTTCTTTTGAAAACCTGTTTCTGAAAGGAAATCCAGAAGATACACAGACACTGCTAATTAACTAAATGTGTTATCAGGATTGACTTGTTTGTACCTCGACATATAGGCAGTTGTGACCATGTGCCATCTGTGTAACACACCACTTTCTCTGGACCCACTCGCCTGTAAAACGCATTGCACCGGATTCTCAAAAACACGGCATCAACTTCCACTATATCACCATGCTCGATGGTGGGGTGTGTTCCACACTTGCTGACTGAAACTGCAATCTCTCTGTCATTTGTTCCAGTGTTGATAGGAGGTGCTGAAAGATACAGATACAGATGTAAGTGTGCACATTCACGTGCAGTTCTCAGCTACAAACTCTTTTCTGTTTTCGTTTTCTTTTGAAAACCTGTTTCTGAAAGGAAAATCCAGAAGATACACAGACACTGCTAATTAACTAAATGTGTTATCAGGATTGACTTGTTTGTACCTCGACATATAGGCAGTTGTGACCATGTGCCATCTGTGTAACACACCACTTTCTCTGGACCCACGAGGCTGTAAGACGCATTGCACCGGATTCTCAAAAACATGGTATCAACTTCTACTATATCACCATGCTCGATGGTGGGGTGTGTTCCACACTTGCTGACTGAAACTGAAAAAACAAAGAGGTTTCTGTTTGGTTAAGAGATTATACATATATATATATATATATATATATATATATATACATATGTCTGAATATTTTCCCGTCATAAAAGTCATTTTAATTTATGTCAAATACAAAAACCTCCATAAACCTACTCACTGGATTCCTTAGAACAGGTTGGACCTTTAGTCCAGTTCCCATCTATGCAAAGAACAGGTGTGGCAGGATGTCCTCCCTCTGCAGCGTATCCATCCTCACATACATACAGCACCTGTGTCTCTGCAGGAAAAACCTCCTTGTATCCCTGATAAATCAGCACAGCATGAGGAACTGCAGGAGGCGGACCGCATGCAGTGGCACTTTCTGTAGATGAGAAAATAAATCATGAAGAGGGACAGGAAAAGACGTCCCTATGAATACATGGTTGTTACAGATGATGACTTTCATGGAGCACCCGATGCCAGAACATCTAAACTGGTATTTTTCCTGTCTATAGATGTTTTCATTCATCCAGGTCATCGTTATCTCTGGGCAACAAATTGAACTGAAGGCAACTGGACTTGTATTTGTCTTAGGAAGACGTTTCGCCTCTTATCCAAGGGGCTTGATCAGTTTGCAATGCATCGGTCTGACTAGTCCTCACTAGTCTGACAAACAGTGGAGTAAAACCAGGTATTTAACCTCTGTGGGAGTGTTCACAAATACTCTCATTAACAATAGTCAAGTGAAACTCTACCCAACACAATACTTTTGTAAATATATGTAAAACAATTTGCTGCCCAGAGGCTCCTACTGTGACACACTTACTCGCACAGATGGGCAAAGAGGTCCATTCCCCAGCTACACATCTGGTCACTGCGAGGCTGCCTCTGTGTTCATATTCCTTGGTCACATTCTGTCCTCATTGTGTATCCCTCCTCATACCAACCATTAGAGTTTTCAGTGTAATGTCCATTGGGGATAGATGGAGGAATGCAGGCCTTTACATCTGAGACATAAAAGAAACAACAAGACCATAGTTTGACAACAGTTTAACACTTCAGTGATACTGTATGCTGTTGTGTGTGCTGTCTTAAGCTAACTGCTAATGTTTCCATGCTAATCTGTTCACAATTAAAATGCCAACATGCTTTACCACCTTCACTATCTTCACTATCTTCAACCAGCTACAGCTGAGGCAGACGGAAATGTCCTTAGATTATGAAGTGAATTGTTGATCTAAATGGTTACATTTTGACCTGATGATGTCTCTAGATGTAAAATCAAGGAATCACCAAACTTATTGCTATTCAGCCAGAATGGGGCTTGAATGTCTGAACACAAGCTGTGCAAAGTTATGGAGGATTGATTGACAGGCCGACTATGGAGCCAGGCACCTAGAGAACAGTAGATGTATTTAGGGAACACTTACCTATACATTGTGCCCGATCAGACCATTCACCGTTTTCACATGTGATTGTGGCCGCCCAACCTTTCACTGCAGGTTTGAGTCCTTCATTGCAGATATAGGTCACTATGGTTCCACTAGTGTAAGTCTTTTGCCTCGGGGCAAAGACACCACCAAGCAGTTTACAGGAGCGCTACAGGACTTTTAGTGTTTCTTACAAAACGAAGTTACTATATATGTAAATAGCTACTCCATGTCCTCACCATGTAGCACTGCAGGAAACCAGACAAGGAGAAGACATCCAAAATATCTGTTGCACATCTTGTCAGGGCTGAATCATCTCACAACAACGCAGAGCAAAGACTGTTGTCCAGATCTGGTCTTCAAACATAATGCGCTCTCAGGCAAGATCCACAAGGCTATTGAAGATTATTTGCTTTACAACTGTCAACAAAAAGCTAACGATCGATGATAATTCAGAGTCCAAATTGCAAAATGATTTCCCGGATTGCTGTGTTTTCAGGCCAGCTCAGAACCCCCCCCCCCCCTTTTTGTAATTATTTATCCATCGTTACCTCTGGATAAACACAACAGCTAAAAACAGTATGTGTCTGATCACTGGCTGCCTCTGAGAACAACACACACCTGCAGACCAGTCTCACAAATCAAGCTTGACTATTCAAAGACTGACACATGTTTCAACATGGAGACACAACATGGATGTACAGTGTTAATGTGAACTGCATGTTTCAGTTACTGCATTACTTATACTTTATAAGTCACCTACAGTATATGGAGCCCTTCTGATGACATTGGATAAAAAATAATAAATATTATTTATTGTCTCATCAGATCTCACCAGAAGAAGTCTGTACTCTTATCATCCATAGCAGAATATTTTTAAACATGCAGAAAATCTTTAAGCAATAGAAATAAATATATTGCCATGTCTCATTCAAAGCTGAATTCACACTTTTAAAGCTACACGTGTTTAGAACCACAATGATTCACAACAACGTCCTGACTTACACTCAAAACATCCTGGGTGTGTAACTGTGCACTGCAGAATAAAATGTATTTACTGTAACTATAAACAATGATTAAGTTGTAAAAGTTGAAGCTGAGCGACAGAAAAAAAAATCTAACTGAACAACATGTTGTTGGTAGATTTTACTTGTGTCACAATAATTCATCATTGGAGAGTTTAGTTTCATAAACTGAAACTGCAGTGATGGTCTTAGACTTTGAGTCAAGATCAATAACCCCCCCCCAAATCATTGATTTATTGATGAATGAATGAAATAGTTCATTAGTGTGAATTATTAACTCTGTGACAGACTGGTGGCCTGTCCAGGATGTAGTTCACCTGGAAAAGTCAGACACTCGGTACCTGAACAGAATAAGCAGGTACGGACAATAGACTGATGGCTGGATGAGTTCTGAGTGGCAACCTACTGAAAAAATCCCAAACACAATTCTACACAGATTGTTGCTGAGATTTTATTCAGTACAAAATGTACTCTAACATTATGCAGGGATTCATATTTCAAAATGAGAAGCCTGACATGGTTTCTGAAAAATCCACAAAAGATGTATCATCATCATCATCACTATGTTTCTAGGCTGGTAGCTGACTGATCAGAGAAGGCGCGTTCCAAATCCTCTTTAATCTCCTCCTGGTTAAAAGACAGACAGTTAATAATCATCATCACCATCATCATCATCATCATCATTTGGTATAATATGAATTCAAACCACAAGTGCAAAGAGTAATACTCACCAGTTTTCTTCCTGCAAAGCCACGACCTGAAAATGATGATAGAAACACAGAGGTGAATCACAATAACAGACAGCAGTAATAACATTGTGTGTGTATGTGACACACAGTTGGACCAGTTCTTAAAAGACGATCCAAAGCTTGACAGATGTTGAGGATACAGGGAAAATATTTGGACTGTGACTTCAAACCAGATTATCAGTGAGTTTTATGATGAATTTAAATCATGATTACACCCTCACTAGTCTGATGGGACTGTAGATTTATCAGTTTTGTTTCTCGTAAAAGGAAGTGCTGTTCGATGGAAACCTGATCAACAGTTAGACCTGATAACAGCTAACATCCACTTCAGACACATTTCACTTCAGAGACAATGATATCTGACATTAGCTGTAACTACAGCAGCTACAGGGGAAAAGAGGCTAGACCAGGGGTGATGTCATCAGTTCCCCAGCAGTCTTGTCGCCTTAAGGTTGCCTGGCAACCAGCAGAGAGCCCCGGCCAAATTGTTGGTTTCATACTTTACAGATGAAACAAATACAGTGTTAATCAGTGAGCTTTAGAGGTTCTGGTCAGCAGATGTATGAAACCAGTCTTTTCAAGCCTCACCCTGCTGTCAATATCATATTAATGTAATGAAGTGATACTTACATTCACTTACTATTACTCTTCCTTGAATGCACTCAGCTGAAGAATAATGATCTGTGACCCAGTACCAATGTTTTTTCACACATCTCAATTGCATTTTGTCGCCGTCTCTCATATGTTTAACTCCATCAGCCACTAAGTCAGGATATTCAGTCGTGTCCAAAGAGCAGCGAGTGTCTGCATAAAAGAAACAAGAGCTTGTTAATTTTTTTTTTACACCTGGGTGAGTCAGTGCCCCCCCTAAATCTTACTTTAAGAAACAGGTACAAAACATCATCTTCCTTAACTTTGGGAAGAGTGACACTTTTTTTCGTATTTTAAAAAGTGCAATCACAAGAACTGAGAAACTAAAAAAATGGTTGTTGTATCATGTTCTGAAACAGGTGATGCTGAGTTCTGTCTGGATGTTGAGTAGGATATTCCCTGTTGCAGGAACTAATTCAGTAACTACCAGATATTTTAAGGATTCTCTCTACAGTAAAGTACGGCTTGAAAACAGTGCACATTCTTTGTCAAGTGCATCATTGATGATAAATGACACAAAGTCTGAAGTTTAGTTATTCCACTGATCATTTTGAATTGAACATCCATGAGGTCACACTCTCCCTTTTCAGTTTTCAGATATTAGATGTTTAGTCTCTGACAGTAAAAGAAAATTGTTATGCAGTGAGGTTTCCAAGAGGTCATGTTTTAGGTATGAGGTCATGGTTCATTGTCTTGAATTGAAATTGTAGAGACAAAGGCCCAATTATATATGAAATCTAAATTGGATTCATGCATCTCCAGAAATAAAGTCATTGTGTGGATACAGGTATTTTTCATCACAACGCTTGCATCCTCAGAATCATTGAAATATCTGATAGGTTCAGATGTAAGTGTGCACATTCACGTGCAGTTCTCAGCTACAAACTCTTTTCTGTTTTCTTTTTCTTTTGAAAACCAGTTTCTGAAAGGGAAATCCAGAAGATACACAGACACTGCTAATTAACTAAATGTTATCAGGATTGACTTGTTTGTACCTTGACATATAGGCAGTTGTGACCATGTGCCATCTGTGTAACACACCACTTTCTCTGGACCCACGAGGCTGTAAGACGCATTGCACCGGATCCTCAAAAACATGGCATCAACTTCCACTATATCACCATGCTCGATGGTGGGGTGTGTTCCACACTTGCTGACTGAAACTGAAAAAACAAAGAGGTTTCTGTTTGGTTAAGATTATATATATATATATATATATATATATATATATATATATATATATATATATATATATATATATATATATATGTATATATATTCCCGTCATGAAAATCATCTTAATTCATGTCATTTATACAAATAGAAAAAACTTTATAAACCTACTCACTGGATTCCTTAGAACAGGTTGGACCTTTAGTCCAGTCCCCATCTATGCAAAGAACAGGTGTGGCAGGATGTCCTCCCTCTGCAGCGTATCCATCCTCACATATATACAGCACTTCTGTATCTGCAGGAAAAACCTCCTTGTATCCCTGATCAAACATGAGAGCATGTGGAAATGTAGGGGGTTGACCGCATGCAGTGGCACTTTCTGTAGATGAGAAAATAAACCATGAAGAGGGACAGGAAAAGACGTCCCTATGAATACATGGTTGTTACAGATGATGACTTTCATGGAGCACCCAATGCCAGAACATCTAAACTGGTATTGTTCCCACTACTGTGACGTGTCTATAGATGTTTTCATTCATCCAGGTCATCGTTATCTCTGGGCAACAAATTGAATCGAAAGCAACTGGACTTGTATTTGTCTTAGGAAGATGTTTCGGAGTGTTCACAAATACTCTCATTAACAATAGTCAAGTGAAACTCTACCCAACACACGTACTTTTGTAAATATATGTAAAACAATTTGCTGCCCAGAGGCTCCTACTGTGACACACTTACTCTCACAGATGGGCAAAGAGCTCCATTCCCCAGCTACACATCTGGTCACTGCGAGGCTGTCTCTGTGTTCATATCCTTGGTCACATTCTGTCCTCATTGTGTATCCCTCCTCATACCAACCATTAGAGTTTTCAGTGTAATGTCCATTGGGGATAGATGGAGGAATGCAGGCCTTTACATCTGAGACATAAAAGAAACAACAAGACCATAGTTTGACAGCAGTTTAACACTTCAATGATACTGTAGGCTGTTGTGTGTGCTGTCTTAAGCTAACTGCTAATGTTTCCATGCTAATCTGGTCATAATTAAAATGCCAACATGCTTTACCACGCTCACTATCTTCACTATCTTCAACCAGCTACAGCTGAGGCACACGGAAATGTCCTTAGATCATGAAGTGAATTGTTGATCTAAATGGTTACATTTTGACCTGATGATGTCTCTAGATGTAAAATCAAGGAATCACCAAACTTATTGCTATTCGGCCAGAATGAGGCTTGAATGTCTGAACACAAGCTGTGCAAAGTTATGGAGGATTGATTGACAGGCCGACTATGGAGCCAGGCACCTAGAGAACAGTAGATGTATTTAGGGAACACTTACCTATACATTGTGCCCGATCAGACCATTTACCATTTTCACATGTGATTGTGGCCAACCGACCTTTCACTGCAGGTTTGAGTCCTTCATTGCAGATATAGGTCACTATGGTTCCACTAGTGTAAGTCCTTTGCCTCGGGGCAAAGACACCACCAAGCAGTTCAGGAGCGCTACAGGACTGCGTTTCACTTTGTGCTTAAAAAACAATAACAGGCAAGATTACTTTTAGTGTTTCTTACAAAACGAAGTTACTATATATGTAAATAGCTACTCCATGTCCTCACCATGTAGCACTGCAGGAAACCAGACAAGGAGAAGACATCCAAAATGTCTGTTGCACATCTTGTCAGGGCTGAATCATCTCACAACAACGCAGAGCAAAGACTGTTGTCCAGATCTGGTCTTCAAACATAATGCGCTCTCAGGCAAGATCCACAAGGCTATTGAAGATTATTTGCTTTACAACTGTCAACAAAAGCTAACGATCGATGATAATTCAGAGTCCAAATTGCAAAATGATTTCCCGGATTGCTGTGTTTTCAGGCCAGCTCAGAACCCCCCCCCCCCCCCCCGGTGTAATTATTTATCCATCGTTACCTCTGGATGAACACAACAGCTAAAAACAGTATGTGTCTGATCACTGGCTGCCTCTGAGAACAACACACACCTGCAGACCAGTCTCACAAATCAAGCTGACTATTCAGACTGACATGTTCAACATGGAGACACAACATGGATGTACAGTGTTAATGTGACCTGCACGCATGCATAAAGGCATCTAACACCTTGTCCTGGTTAAAAGTAAATAAGATGTAAACAACAACAACAACAACAACAACAGTAAAATGCAATATAATTGAAATTACATGCACAAGGGTATTACTACCACTTTCTTCCGCATGGCCACAACCTAAAAATGATCATAGAAACACAGCATGTAGGTAAAAACATTCACTGCAACCATTGTGTGAGGATGTGATGTTTGGCAGATGAGCAAACCAGAAGCCATGAATGCTGAGCTCTGTTAAAAGCTAACATCACATCTAAAGCTCAGTAATGCACATGTTACAGAGGAAACCAAAGTTGGAAAACCTCCTTTAAATCCCAACATTATTAGTTAAGAAAAATCAGTCCAGGAACAGACTCTTACGTCACAGCTCACATATATTCACCTGTGTTCCAGGTCATGTTGGCAAGTTTTTAAAAGACGATCCAGGGAAACAAAACAAGTCGGTAGATCTGTTGATGGTCGACAGTAGTGGTTCAAAAAAGAAGACATTGGCAACCATTGCAATTGCTAGTTCTGGTGAGTGCACAGTGACAGTATTCAGTTCGAGACAACACCAATTGTTGAAATTTGTGCACTGCAGTAAACTACATGACCATGTACTCATGGAAGTATTTGAACTGAGACACAGCTCAAGTCCTTGTATTCATCAGGCAAGAACCCAAACAACCACAATGCCTCTGATTCTAGCATGTGCTAGGTGGCATGCAGCTTGTCTGTGGTCCTGGCCAAACTCCTCCCTGCACTGAGTGATCAGGCACCTCAGATCTTAGCTCAGTTCATAAAGCTCTTGCTTAAAAAGAGGGTCTGCTGGGTCAATTTTTGGCCAGTTTGTACTGTCACAGTGGGGGAGAAATGCAGGACCCCAGGACTCTCTATTGAGTCACACCTTGGCCCATGTGACCCTAATGACTCACATGGTGGGTAGTCATTGTCTACGACCCGAAGGGCCGTCCCCAAGGTGTTGGCCCCACCTAGGGTTAAATACCTGGAATTCTCACATTGGTCTTTAGAACTGAAGAAACCTTATGGATCACTTAATAAGTTTTGGGGAAAAAATCTCACAAGTTTTTCTCATTGTCATGCCACATATGTTTCTGAAACCATGTTTCTCCTTTTGTTGTTTTGTTCATCACTGGTGGATGCTTGATGTTTTTCCTCCTGTCCCTTGGTTGACTTGATGAATGCCCAGTTTGGGTAGCCACATGTTTTCAGTGATTTCTAGGTGTGTGTATGTTCCTTCTCCCTTCACTCTGCCTTGGAGGGGATACTCTCTGCCTGTTGGTGTAGGGTCCCTATGACCCTTAGCTTATGTTCCAGTGGATGGTGGTAGTCAAACAGTAGGTATTGGTCAGTGTGTGTGGCTTTTCTGTATACTTCAATGGTGAGGCTTCTGTCTTTCTCAGTGGGTTCTGCACAGTCTAGGAATCAAGGGTGTAGGTTTGCATATGGAAGGTATAGACATGTCCATACCAATATTTTGAAAGAGCAGATTTGTCCATACCAATATTTGAACCAACTGTATGATTGATGTTTACACAACCATTCATCTGATGCATGTGACACTCGGCGGGTGTATTACAGAGGACTGTAGGACATGCAGTGTTGAATTTGGTGCCATTTGGATACGCACCAGGGATGCACATTTTGAATTTTTTTCTGACCAATAACCGACTCTCGTTAACCAGTTAATAATCAGCGATTGAGAGGACGATTTCTCTTGCCGTTATAAAACACATACACACACGCTGCTACAGCTGTGCAGCCACATCTTTCTTTTTCTTTTCTTTTTTTTTCTTAGCGGCACCGTCCTTGCAGATGCACATGCAGGTCAGACATCTGTGTACGTTTGTCGGTCTGATCTTCCATCGCAGACTGCGCTGCATTGCTGGCACATATTGTAGGCCCCCCGTAGCTCTAACCATTTGCTGTGAAATATGACTAAAGGCACAACTAATGTCGACACGTCCCCATGAGTTGATGACATAAGGACCTAATTAGGCAAAAAAAAAAAAAAAATTACTGATAGTATTAATCAGTAAACAGTTAAACGGTTAATCACTGTGCATCCCTAATACGCACGCACACAGAGAATTAAAGAGTCAGAATTAAAAACAACACCAATCACTCAGGTGCAGTGGGGTCAGTTTGATATACCCTCACATGCATCATTGCAGAACGGGTTTCTGGGCACTGAATGGCTAAGCAGGATTGTGTATTTGGTTTGTTTGCACCTCCAACCCATAAAGTATAGTGGGAGTGTACTTGTAGCACATGATGTCACTGTAGAAAAAAATAAGTTGTGTCCATGTCCATACCAATGTTGAGACCAAACCTACGCCCTTGCTAGGGATAGTAATCTGTTTTCCTTAGGGTCCTTCCTGGTAACCTTAATGTCGCAGTCCACTGAGTTCATGTGAAAACCAATGGCAGCGGTCCCGTCTTGTTTTCTATCTCCTCCAATTGGAGACAGCGGGGAACCCTACACATCCATGTTTTTGCCTGTAGAAACCCTCATTGTATTTAAAATAAGTATGAGACAGAAAAAAATATTCATCCCCAAGGACAAAACACCAAGACACAAGCTCAGCAATGTTGCGTATGCAGTCCAATGCAATGAAGAGTGCTCTGACCTATAACCAAACAGCTACTCCACAAGCCCATGGTGCAGCAATATACAGCACTTTTGGATCTACAGGAAAAACCTCCCCTGGTACCTCTGATAAATAATCACAGTATGAGGGACTGTAGAGGGCTGACCACATGCAGTGGCACTTGCTGTAGATGAGAAAATAAATCATTGAAAAGGGATGGGAGAGGATGTCCCCATGACGACTTGGTTGTTGTACATGATGACTTTGATTCATGAATTAGACACAGGCACATAGTATCTATTTTTTAATTTTAGAAATTAAGATTGCTCATGTGAGAGAAGACAGGTGACATGAATGCAGAATGCACTGGAATCAAACCAATGGGGTAAAAACTAAGCCTACAAGATATGTGCCCTATGTGGTGCCCTACTGGAGCGCCCAGTCAGAACATTTAAACTGGTATTGCTCCCACTATTGTGACTGACTTAAATTATTGATATTATTGCTGCCAGAAAGCTTCAGTTAGAATGTTTTGTGATATTAATACACCTTACTCAAAAAAAGAAAAAAAAAAAAAAAAAAAAAAATCAGTTTAAAGTGTTTTAACAACCCATTGCTTTGAACAGGCACTGTAAAACACAATCTTTCAATAAAAAGTGATTTCTCATCAAAAAATTTTTATCATTTATGTATTCAAGGTATTGATCATGTCATGACATGAAGAGATCCAGTCATAAAGATACATGCTGACTGTCAAACTACATCAAGGTCCAACATTGGGAGCCTAGTTTCAAAATCAAAATGAACAAGAAATAACTGGTTTAGAAGAAATGATACTGAAGTGTGAGAACATTTTTCTTGGTGTAGCTGTTCTCTGGAAGAAGCATCTCAAGAGTTTACAACTCGGCTTCTGTTGTCATTCTCTGGTGAATCTATGCAGGCTCTGGTAGAATATATACTGGGCAGTTTCCCTGGTTACAAACAGACAAGACGAAATAATATTTACTGTTAATGAATTATATTTACAGGGTAAAACAAAGTGTTATCCAATATTAAACAATGCAAATATTATTAATCATATAATGACAGTAGGTTAGCTTACTGAATGAAGTGCATCTTCGGTACAACCTAAAAAAAGACACAATAACACAGTGAATATTCAGGAAAAAAGTGGCGACATTCGTTCTGACTCACTGAATTATTGCCTGACTCCAACTGCAGAGGAAAATCTTAAAGAACAAGACTGGCTGGTGCTAGTTTATACTTTTCCTGACTGAGATCAGTGTCAGTCGTAGTAAATTTAGGATTTCATCAGTGTTTTGAGGTATTTTACCAGGCACAACCACCCTCTGAGGGGCAACTGGATGTAGTATGTGGACAGAAAGAACAGGTGTAGAACAGACACTATAAGTGAAACCATTACTGTACACCTTCTTGGTGACTCCCAATGTGGGAGCGTGGAAAGGGGAACAATCTCACCCACTATCACTCCACTGTCTTGATGCAGGACATCTAGCTTTTTGCCAGACCTCTCTGAAGTCTCAAATTCACTCATAAATTGGCCTACATTCATGATTGACATTGTCTTTTATTTAACCAGATAAAAGACCCATTGAGATCAAGACCTCTTTCACAAGGGTGACCTGGCCAAGAAAGGCAGCAGCACACATCACAGTGAATAAAGACAGATAGATAACAATAACAAAACAAACTCTGAAATATAAAAATGCAAACAATTATCAAATAAAGTGCAGAATAAAATTACACAATAATACTCAGCTCATGGTTTAAATACAAATGTTTCATCGGTCTTATGGTGTGTGAATAGATCTTTTACCCTTAATTATTCCTAATGAACTTCTTTTCCTGACTGTCAGTCATGGTGAAAAATTAAAATCACTGAGACAAGTTAAAATACAAAGAGCTGAATATATATATATATATACTTACATGCGGTATGGTGTATCCATCCATTACGGCAGAAGATTCTACCAATCAATCCAGGGCTTGAACATTGAACTTTTGTTGTTCGTCCTTCCTCTATGACTTTGTTTTCATTAAGATATAAACCACCTGTATATTGACCAAGTGGCGCGACACAGTCTTTATTGGAACAAAATGAAGAAAAAAAACAACAACTTATGATTAATTCTTTAGGCAACACATTTGATAGATGCTTGAAATGAAAAGTGCTACTGATTTGTTTATACCTCTGCAGGTGGGTAGATGTGACCAGGTACGATCACTGTTACACCTAACTGTGGGTGAACCCGTTAGTCTGTAATGTTTTGAACATTTGTATGTCAAAGACATTCGGTCCTTTGCTACTGTATAACGAGTGTTTGGAAGGTTTTGTGGTGACCCACAGTCGTCAACTGAAACGAAAAAAGAGTTCATTAAGGTTGTCACAGGATCTCAACAAAACATCACAGCATCATCACAGCAGCAACAACAGCACGACTTATTATAATACAAAGAGCGTTGTGCAGTTAGCCTTATGGTATTTTGCCTACGACTGTGCCACACAGCCAGAGGAGCAAATGATGAGGACTGAGCCACGTTTGTACAATAAACAACCATTTTGAGTCGTCTTCAACAATCTACAGTTATACAGTTATAAATAAGTAAATAAATAAATAAAATCTCTACATGTCATATTAAAGATGCAACAAATCTGAGTGATTTACTTGTTCTGTAGCTTTTGTAAGAGGTCGTAGAAGTTTCTGTAAGATACAGAGCAGATGAAGTAACATATAGAGGGCAGAGGACATGACAGTTAGTGTCACATTGGGATTTCCTTTGACTCAGAGTAGCGTGAAAAGAATTATCCAACTGCATTTGGAAGAAAGTGTAAACCATGAAGTAAATTTAACTTCAAATGAATGAATGAAATCTGCTCTTCAGATTCAAGATCATGTGATGCTGACAGAAAGCTCCATAATCCTACCTTCAGTTGTAGGTTGTGGCACAAGGCCAGCAGTTGTGCCCCCCTCAACACCTGTTTCTACTTCTGGAAAACCATCACCTGAATCTTCTGTTTTTTCTAAGAGGAAAAACATTATTCATTGAAAACTTGAAGATGGCCAAACCATATAACCAGTGAGTGTGGAATGAAGCCTGATTTTTCAGCCATGGAGGTTGGTGCTAGGTTACAGCAAAGGTTTTTTCCTAACAGAGTCACTAACCTCTAAATTATCTGTGCGTGACAATAGCAGATAAACAAAGCAAATAAACAGGCAAATCAAGAAATAAACTTACTGCATGTTGGACCTTTAGACCAGGCCCCAGCTATGCAGAATACAGATGTGCTGACGTATATTTCCTCTGTAGCGTATCCATCCTCACATATATACAGCACTTCTGTATCTGCAGGAAAAACCTCCTTGTATCCATGATCAAACATGAGAGCATGTGGAAATGTAGGGGGTTTGACCGCATGCAGTGGCACTTTCTGTAGATGAGAAAATAAATCATGAAGAGGGACAGGAAAAGACGTCCCTATGAATACATGGTTGTTACAGATGATGATTTCATGGAGCACCCGATGCCAGAACATCTAAACTGGTATTGTTCCCACGACTGTGACGTGTCTATAGATGTTTTCATTCATCCAGGTCATCGCTATCTCTGGGCAACAAATTAAATTTAAAGCAACTGGACTTGTATTTGTCTTAGGAAGACGTTTCGCCTCTTATCCAAGGGGCTTGATCAGTTTGCAACGCATCGGTCTGACTAGTCCTCACTAGTCTGACAAACAGTGGAGTAAAACCGAAGTATTTAACCTCTGTGGGAGTGTTCACAGATACTCTCATTAACAATAGTCAAGTGAAACTCTACCCAACACAAGTACTTTTGTAAATATATGTAAAACAATTTGCTGCCCAGAGGCTCCTACTGTTACACACTTACTCGCACAGATGGGCAAAGAGGTCCATTCCCCAGCTACACATCTGGTCACTGCGAGGCTGTCTCTGTGTTCATATCCTTGGTCACATACTGTCCTCATTGTGTATCCCTCCTCATACCAACCATTAGAGTTTTCAGTGTAATGTCCATTGGGGATAGATGGAGGAATGCAGGCCTTTACATCTGAGACATAAAGAAACAACAAGACCATAGTTTGACAGCAGTTTAACACTTCAATGATACTGTAGGCTGTTGTGTGTGCTGTCTTAAGATAACTGCTAATGTTTCCATGCTAATCTGTTCACAATTAAAATGCCAACATGCTTTACCACCTTCACTATCTTCACTATCTTCAACCAGCTACAGCTGAGGCAGACGGAAATGTCCTTAGATCATGAAGTGAATTGTTGATCTAAACGGTTACATTTTGACCTGATGATGTCTCTAGATGTAAAATCAAGGAATCACCAAACTTATTGCTATTCAGCCAGAATGAGGCTTGAATGTCTGAACACAAGCTGTGCAAAGTTATGGAGGATTGATTGACAGCCGACTATGGAGCCAGGCACCTAGAGAACAGTAGATGTATTTAGGGAACACTTACCTATACATTGTGCCCGATCAGACCATTTACCATTTTCACATGTGATTGTGGCCAACCGACCTTTCACTGCAGGTTTAAGTCCTTCATTGCAGATATAGGTCACTACGGTTCCACTAGTGTAAGTCCTTTGCCTCGGGGCAAAGACACCACCAAGCAGTTCAGGAGCGCTACAGGACTGCGTTTCACTTTGTGCTTAAAAAAACAATAACAGGCAAGATTACTTTTAGTGTTTCTTACAAAACGAAGTTACTATATATGTAAATAGCTACTCCATGTCCTCACCATGTAGCACTGCAGGAAACCAGACAAGGAGAAGACATCCAAAATATCTGTTGCACATCTTGTCAGGGCTGAATCATCTCACAACAACGCAGAGCAAAGACTGTTGTCCAGATCTGGTCTTCAAACATAATGCGCTCTCAGGCAAGATCCACAAGGCTATTGAAGATTATTTGCTTTACAACTGTCAACAAAAAGCTAACGATCGATGATAATTCAGAGTCCAAATTGCAAAATGATTTCCCGGATTGCTGTGTTTTCAGGCCAGCTCAGGTGCCTCCCCTTTTTGATTATTTATCCATCGTTACCTCTGGATGAACACAACAGCTAAAAACAGTATGTGTCTGATCACTGGCTGCCTCTGAGAACAACACACACCTGCAGACCAGTCTCACAAATCAAGCTTGACTATTCAAAGACTGACACATGTTTCAACATGGAGACACAACATGGATGTACAGTGTTAATGTGAACTGCATGTTTCAGTTACTGCATTACTTATACTTTATAAGTCACCTACAGTATATGGAGCCCTTCTGATGACATTGGATAAAAAATAATGATAATAATGATGCATGGCCAACTGCCATGCATCATTTATTGTCTCATCAGATCTCACCAGAAGAAGTCTGTACACTTATCATCCATAGCAGAATATTTTTAAACATGCAGAAAATCTTTAAGCAATAGAAATAAATATATTGCCATGTCTCATTCAAAGCTGAATTCACACTTTTAAAGCTACACGTGTTTAGAACCACAATGATTCACAACAACGTCCTGACTTACACTCAAAACATCCTGGGTGTGTAACTGTGCACTGCAGAATAAAATGTATTTACTGTAACTATAAACAATGATTAAGTTGTAAAAGTTGAAGCTGAGCGACAGAAAAAAAAATCTAACTGAACAACATGTTGTTGGTAGATTTTACTTGTGTCACAATAATTCATCATTGGAGAGTTAGTTTCATAAACTGAAACTGCAGTGATGGTCTTAGACTTTGAGTCAAGATCAATAACCCCCCCCAAATCATTGATTTATTGATGAATGAATGAAATAGTTCATTAGTGTGAATTATTAACTCTGTGACAGACTGGTGGCCTGTCCAGGATGTAGTTCACCTGGAAAAGCCAGACACTCGGTACCTGAACAGAATAAGCAGGTACGGACAATAGACTGATGGCTGGATGAGTTCTGAGTGGCAACCTACTTTGTTTTTTTTGTTTTTTACCAACATGAAAAAATCCCAAATTACAATTCTACACAGATTGTTACTGAGATTTTATTCAGTACAAAATGTACTCTAACATTATGCAGGGATTCATATTTCAAAATGAGAAGCCTGACATGGTTTCTGAAAAATCTACAAAAGATGTAACATCATCATCATCATCACTATGTTTCCAGGCTGGTAGCTGACTTCAATCAGAGAAGGCGAGTTCCAAATCCTCTTTAAGCTCCTCCTGATTAAAAGACAGACAGTTAATCATCATCATCATCATCATCATCATCATCATTTGGTATAGTATGAATTCAAACCACAAGTGCAAAGAGTAATACTCACCAGTTTTCTTCCTGCAAAGCCACGACCTGAAAATGATGATAGAAACACAGAGGTGAATCACAATAACAGACAGCAGTAATAACATTGTGTGTGTGTGACACACAGTTGGACCAGTTCTTAAAAGACGATCCAATGCTTGACAGATGTTGAGGATACAGGGAAAATATTTGGACTGTGACTTTAAACCAGATTATCAGTGAGTTTTATGATGAATTTAAATCATGATTACACCCTCACTAGTCTGATGGGACTGTAGATTTATCAGTTTTGTTTCTCGTTAAAGGAAGTGCTGTAGTGGATGGAAACCTGATCAACAGTTAGACCTGATAACAGCTAACATCCACTTCAGACACATTTCACTTCAGAGACAATGATATCTCACATTAGCTGTAACAACAGCAGCTACAGGGGAAAAGAGGCTAGACCAGGGTGATGTCATCAGTTCCCCAGCAGTCTTGTCGCCTTAAGGTTGCCTGGCAACCAGCAGAGAGCCCCGGCCAAATTGTTGGTTTCATACTTTACAGATGAAACAAATACAGTGTTAATCAGTGAGCCTTAGAGGTTCTGGTCAGCAGATGTATGAAACCAGTCTTTTCAAGCCTCACCCTTCTGTCAATGTCATATTAATGTAATGAAGTGATACTTACATTCACTTACTATTACTCTTCCTTGAATGCACTCAGCTGAAGAATAATGATTTGTGACCCAGTACCAATGTTTTTTCACACATCTCAATTGCAATTTGTCGCCGTCTCTCATATGTATAACTCCATCAGCCACTAAGTCAGGATATTCAGTTGTGTCCACCAAGCAGCGAGTGTCTGCATAAAAGAAACAAGAGCTTGTTAATTTTTTACATCCTGGGTGAGTGAGTCCTTTTTATTTTACTTTAAGAAAACATGGTCCTACTTTCCTTTCTAAATAGAAAAATGTAGGAAGAGTGTCATTGATGACAAATTACAAAAAGTCAGAAGTTCATGGCTGCTTAGTTCTTCAATTGATCATTTTGAATTGAACATTTATGGGAGCACACACACACACACACACACACACACACACACACACACACACACACACACACACACACAGTGCTTAGATATGCTACATTTCATGTCTGACAGTAAAAGAACATTGTTATGCAGTGAGGTTTCCAACATATATGGATATCAGATTTACTCAGTCAAGTCAAAGTTGATCAGTTAAGGTGCACTGATAGTTCTGTTTGATCTGTCCCCAAGTTTTATGGGTTGGGTCCTGTCTGAGTGCAAAGGGTAGATGCACTGCTGACAACCATGTTTTAGCTATGAGGTCATTATTAAATACTATCATGAATTATATATTAAATCTAAATTGGATTCATGCATCTCCAGAAAAAGTCACTGCGTGGATACAGGTATTTTTCACCACAACGCTTGCATCCTCAGAATCATTGAAATATCTCATCTCAGCTACCAGCTCTTTTTTTTGTTTGTTTTTTCTTTTGAAAACCTGTTTCTGAAAGGGAAATCCAGAAGATACACAGACACTGCTAATTAACTAAATGTGTTATCAGGATTGACTTGTTTATACCTTTACATATAGGCAGTTGTGACCATGTGCCATCTGTGTAACACACCACTTTCTTTGGACCCACGAGCCTGTAAAACGCATTGCACCGGATTCTCAAAACATGGCATCAACTTCCGCTATATCACCATGCTCGATGGTGGGGTGTGTTCCACACTTGCTGACTGAAACTGCAGTCTCTCTGTCATTTGTTCCAGTGTTGATAGGAGGTGCTGAAAGATACAGATCACACCACTGGTTAGGTATGAGTTACTGCCATGTCATTTTCATGCATCTCTTCCACTTTGTCTTCACTGTGCACATACGCTGGCTGCATGTTGGCTCTTTTTCCCAGTCCCCAGCTTTGCAAAAGATGCTGGCGTGTGTTCCCTCAATAGCGTATCCATCCTCACATATATATAGCACTTCTGTACCTGCAGGAAACACCTCCTTGTATCCCTGTTGAAGGATCACAGCATGAGGGACTTTAGGAGGGTGACCGCATGCAGTGGCATTTTCTGTAAATGAGAGAATAAATCATAAGGATGGGCAGGTTAAGACATCGCTATGAAAACTCGGGTGTTGCAGATGATGACTTTGATTCACGATTTAGAAACATAGTAACGGTCTCATTTGCTTCATTCTCAAGTAACATATCTGACAGGCTCACTCTCACAGATGGGCAAAGAAGACCATTTTCCATTTTCACATCTGGCTGTTGTGACATCGTCCTTGTGGTCATATCCCTTGTTACATTTTATGTGTAATGTGTCTCCGTTCTTAAACACAGTCACGTTTTCAGTGTTTTGTCCGTTGGGGATTGTTGGTAAAATGCAGTCTTGTTCATCTGAGGAGAAAAGACAAGAAAACATCAGTCTCAGTCAACATATTTAAACGTTTCCAAATAATGTTTATGAATGTTTACTTTGGAAATATGTAATACTAGGTACCTTTCATCACAGGGTATAAGTCATGAATAGTTTGAGTTTAAAGTTACACAAGCAAGCGAAGGTTAGAGAAAAAGAAATGAATTCTTGTTGATTTTTTCTTATTTCTAACAGGTGGCCCATAAGTTTAGGGCGTGATGCCATTTTCCTCACTGACTCAGTCACCATTCACTTTTTATATACTGACAGATTTGATGATATTATTTCTTTACAGTAAAGCAATTTTATTTGTGTAGTCCTTTTTTTTATTTATACTTTTTTTTCCCAACATTCTCATCCACAACAGTACAGAACAAACAAGACAACATCCACACACACGAAAATAGCAATAAAAACCCTGCCTCCCACCCACACCAAGGGGTCGTCCCACTAACACATTGGCCACGTACATCTCTGTCGACTCCAAACTTCACTTAACTTAAAAGAACTGTGATGAGGCAGTTAGCTCTTATAACTGAAAAGGAATAAAAAATAATAACAATCAATTCAGTTCAATGTATCAATTCACTGTACAGCCCATTTTGTCTCAAAGGGCTTTACGCAGCATCATAACACATCCTCTGCCCTTAGACCCTCACATCGACTGAGGAAAAACTCCCAAGAAAACCCTTTAACAGGGAAAAAAAGATGAAGAGCAGCAGAGGAGGGATCCCTCACCCAGGGACGGGCAGACGTAAGCACAAAACACTGTGAACTTGGAGATTTCAAATCAACCCCCAACTGATGCAGTAGAGGTATTTATCAAACACTCACCTATACATTGTGGCTCATGAACCCATTTGCCATTTTCACATGTGCTACTTGCCCACCAACCCTCCACAGATGGTTTAAATCCCTTTTCACAGGCGTAGGTGAGCAATGCTCCGTGAAAGTAAATGTCTTCATAAGGGACAAAATAACCACCGTCCAGCGTGGGAGGCTTACACGACTGAGTTGTTTGTGCTGTAATACAAAGAAAAACAAAAATGCGCAGCTATACATTTAACAAATTGAGGTGTTTTGAAGTGACAGAATTGAATGTTCTTACCATGCAGCACAGGAATCCACATGAGGAGAACAAAACCAAGATACCTCATGCTCATGTCGTCAGGGATGAAATCACCATGAGAGAGCAAGGTGAAGAGCTTTGTGCAGGTCTGGATACTCAGTTAATAATTGTCCAGGGCATTTCGCCATGAGCTAAAAGGTTCAGAGATAGTAAACACTGGGATGAGTTACTGTCACAATGTTGTTGTCCGGTAGTCAGCTGTATCTACGAATGCACCATCACTCACATTTTGTAATAGTATCCTGCTCAGGTGAGGTTCTTTAAAAATGTAAACATAGTACACAGACCAGTGTCTTATACAAATGCATCATATATTTTGACCCAGTTTTTTCAGTCCTTTCTTCCCATTTTGGCACACACTGCAACATGAAGAGAGGGTCGATGATTTTCATCATTAACCTTGTCTGTTTGTTTAAGTTCAGAGTTATTTCGCAATATTCTCTAAAAATTACCGGACTATTCAAAGTCCAACTTCGACTTGATTTCCCAGACTGCTGTGTGCAAAGATCAGCATTAACAAATACATTACAACATAGCCATATCATAGTGTAGACTTCAGATGCAGAGGGACTGCTACACATACCTTCTTGTTCCATGTTAGCCCCTGTGGCACCGTATGGCACCCTCCTGTGATATTTATCTCGTTGTCTGACAGTTTTTATTTGAGTTCCTGCTCAGACTGTGATTACCATCTGCTGGATCCCATGCTCTGACAAAAGAAAAGAGTGATTATATACAAACTCAACAAACTCCTCCAAAGGGAGACATACTGGATATTGATACTCAATGCTTTAATTTATACAGGCCTAAATGAGGATATTGATTATAGAACCTTCTTGCAACAATATGTCGTTTGTTGATTTGTGATTGTGATTAGTATGGATTTGTAGCTTGTTGATATGTATATGAATAAGATAGTTTTTCTAATTGAAGCATATTGTCATATTGAGCAGCCACTGTAGTTGTTGACTATTCCCTATAAAAGGGACCTCTACCTGTAGTTCTGGTTTCACTCCAGCCGAAGTCCAGTGATGGTGGAAACCAGTCTGTGTTTCACCAGTGTTTAATCAAAATGCCCTGATTGATTAAAAGCTTTTTATTCTATAATCCTTGGCTCTATAGCGCATGAGTGCCTGAAGCAAGCCCAGTGCTTTTTGGTTCTTCTGTATTTTGACCAGTGTTTGGTGAGCGACATTTCTATATGACGCACGGTTGATCTGGAAACATGCTGACAGTTCTAAACTGTATTGATTTTTGATCAGCATCTGAGTATGAGATTAAATTGTATTTTCTATTGATATAATTCCCAATAAAGTTGCGGTTTTGTAATTTTGATTCCTCCTACTAATTGTTTTAACGACTTTTTGCTTTGAACAGAAACTGCAAATAAAAAATGACTTTTTCATTAAAGAAAATTGACAGATGTAACAACAGAAAACAATACAAAAGATAATGCTGAAATTTTCGGGTGACAGTTTTATTTATTTGCTGCAGGCCATGTAAAATTTATTTATGGTTCAATTCAAGGTATTGATCATGTTATTGTACATGGAGAGATCCAGTCATAAAGACACATGCTGACTGTCAAACTACATCAAGGTCCAACATTGGGAGCCTAGTTTCAAAATCAAAATGAACAAGAAATAACTGGTATAGAAGAAACGATACTGAAGTGTGAGAACGTTTTTCTTGGTGTAGCTGTTCTCTGGAAGAAGCATCTCAAGAGTTTACAACTCAGCTTTTGTTGTCATTCTCTGGTGAATCTATGCAGGCACTGGTAGATTATATGCTTGGCAGACTCCCTGGTTACAAACAGACAAATATAAATAATATTAACAGTTAATGGATAATATTTGCAGGGTAAAATGAAAGTAAAACAAAGTGTTATCCAATATTAAACAATGAAAATATTATTAATCGTATAATGACAGTAGGTTCGCTTACTCTTCTACGGTGTTCTTCGGTACAACCTAAAAAAGACACAATAACACAGTGAATATTCAGAAAAAAGTGGCGACATTCGTTCTGACTCACTGAATTATTGCCTGACTCCAACTACAGAGGAAAATCTTAAAGAACAAGACTGGCTGGTGCTAGTTTATACTTTTCCTGACTGTCAACAATTTCCATCAGAGTGTCAGCAATGACAAGTAAGTTTAGGATTTCATAAGTGTTTATTTTACCAGGCACAACCACCCTCTGAGGGCTTGTGGGGCAACTGGATGTAGCATGGGGACAGAAGGAAGAAACTGTTACTCCCCCCCCCCCCCCGATTAAGCATTAGTCTTCCCTCTGATCGAAGTCCTGATTTTAAAGCACAGGATGGCTTTGAGTAAACAGAGTAAAGGAGAGTGATACTGTTTTAGAGTCTGGGCCTGTTCACACAGATACTGGTTTACAGTGTTGTGGATGGTAACATGTAATGTAACACGTTAGTTTTGCGAGTTAAGTAATCAGTTATTCTGTTATGTTTTAGTTATTTTAAGAATTTCTCCGCATAAGGAAAGGAAAATCTCGACTGCATCCTGTTTTATTATGAATAATAACATAACGTTACGAGACAGAGATTTGTTTTGGAGGCAAATGCATGGCTGGAACTACGCTCCAGATGTGGCTGCTGGGCGGAGTGATTTCAAAAGCGTAAGTAGTTCTGAGTATTTGCTTAATGTTCTGTAATGTTACATAATTATACATGATTATTTCATAGTGTGGCAAATGTGCAGGTCTCTGCCCCGCGGATCTCAAAACAACATGCACTGACAATTAAAGGTAGTGAACCTACTCCTACGACTCTAGGGATTATGGCTTTTAATCTTTGGAAACAGATGAGTACTCTAACACGTTACTTTTAGGTAACGCTGTAAAGTAATGATTGCTTTTAATTGATGGTACTACGCACTTCAAGTCATTTTCAGTGGTTTTGTATGGACACAGACATTTTTTGAAATGATGCCGTGTTTACGGAAAACTTTTTAAGAGCGAACAAGAAAATGAGTATTTTGGGAAAGTTCTGCTTCCATGTGGACAAGGCCTCAGACAAAAAAGAAAACATCTACCTTATAAAACCTTCATTTCACGCTCGTGAGCATTTCTCTGGGGTTTGTTGAATATACTAAAATTATAGAATAATACTCAGCTCATGTTTTAAATACCAAGGTTTCATCTGTCTTATGGTGTGTGAATAGATCTTTAATTATTCCTGATGAACTTCTTTTCCTGACTGTCAGTTGTGATGGAAAGAGAAACAACCAAGAGCTGTTGTATTTGTACTTACATGCAGTATACTGTATCCATCCATTCCAGCAGGTAATTCTACCTGTTGATCCAGACCATACACACCTCAATTCTATTGTTCGTCTTTCTTCTATGACTGTGTTTTCATTAAGATATAAACCACCTGTATATGGACCAAGTGGCGCGACACAGTCTTTATTGGAACAAAATGAAGAAAAAAAACAACAACTTATGATTAATTCTTTAGGCAACACATTTGATAGATGTTTGAAATGAAAAGTGCTACTGATTAGTTTATACCTCTGCAGGTGGGTAGATGTGACCAGGTACGATCACTGTTACACCTAACTGTGGGTGAACCCGTTAGTCTGTAACGTAATAAACATTTGTATGTCAAAGACATTTGGTCCTTTGCTACTGTATAACGAGTGTTTGGAAGGTTTTGTGGTCCCCCACAGTGGTCAACTGAAACAAAAAAAGAGGTTCATCAAGGTTGTCACAGGATCTCAACAAAACATCACAGCATCATCACAGCAGCAACAACAACACCACTTATTATAATACAAAGAGCGTTGTGCAGTTAGCCTTATGGTATTTTGCCTACGACTGTGCCACACAGCCAGAGGAGCAAATGATGAGGACTGAGCCACGTTTGTACAATAAACAACCATTTTGAGTCGTCTTCAACAATCTACAGTTATACAGTTATAAATAAGTAAATAAATAAATAAAATCTCTACGTGTCATATTAAAGATGCAACAAATCTGAGTGATTTACTTGTTCTGTAGCTTTTGTCAGAGGTCGTAGAAGTTTCTGTAAGATACAGAGCAGATGAAGTAACATATAGAGGGCAGAGGACATGACAGTTAGTGTCACATGGGATTTCCTTTGACTCAGAGTAGCGTGAAAAGAATTATCCAACTGCATTTGGAAGAAAGTGTAAACCATGAAGTAAATTTAACTTCAAATGAATGAATGAAATCTGCTCTTCAGATTCAAGATCATGTGATGCTGACAGAAAGCTCCATAATCCTACCTTCAGTTGTAGGTTGTTTGTCATGGCCAGTAGCTGTGCCCCCCTCCACACCTGTTCCTGCTCCTGGAGAACCATCACCTGAATCTTCTGTTTTTTCTAAGAGGAAAAACATTAGTCATTGAAAACTTGAAGATGGCCCCCTTACAATTTCCAAACTGTATAACCAATGAGCTTCGTGAACTTTAGACAACCCTGAACGTAATAAAGGTATGACTCAAATTTATCACCTCAACTTCACAGCCAGACAACAATAACCATCAACACACTGTAAATAAAGATGTACGAGGCCACAAAGACGTCACCCATTAATGAGGAGTGGTGTGAGGCTCAGTAGACCATTCTGCGGTTGCCTTCTTGCTTGAACCTCACGCTGCCGAACTCCCAGCTAATCTTAAAATAGGTAAAGAAGAGGGATGCGTGTGGAGCTCGTCCTTTCATGCATGCTGGCTTGTGGCAGATAGACACACAACCACCTGTCACTCAAAGCAACACACCCTCAGTTATTAGAACCAGGCCCTGGAAGCGGCTAGAAGAGGTGGGCCCCTGTAGGCAGGGGTTGGAATGATTGGGTATTAGGAGGGGGGCAGAGATGGAGGAGGAGGGGCCAGAAGGGGAAGGCTGTTGTTGTTGTCGTTTTTGTTTGTTTGTTTTTGGCTGTTTTTTTCAGCTCTTCTTTTGTTTTCTTCCTTTTCCTACTTTAGTATTTTTTCACATGTATTTCTTGGCTTATACTCTTTCTTTTTCTTATGTTACAATGCTCCAGCTCATCCCCATTATCTCACATACATATCCACACACACACAGACCTACACTTACACATACCTTCCACCAGACATCAATATATCTATGTACAGCACTGTTTGCTCTTTTATTTGTCTTTGTCTTTCCTTTAATATGTTGTGTTTTGTCTTTGTATGTTCCTGTTGTTTTCCACTTGTCTTGTATTTGCATTACTTAATGGTAATAATAATAAAAATAAAAAAACTTTAGGCCTGAATAAATTTTGCAGGTTTTAACAACTTTTTGTAAACATCTATTGTTTATTCTGCTTTTAGTTGGACATTTCAACAATAGAGTGTGTGGGGATTGGCTCACTTTTGAGGTGGGACTCTAGCAGCCATTTGAGAACTGTAGTGACTGGGTCATGACATGTCGTGGCTGCTAGAGGTTGAGACTGCAACTCGTGGATTGGAATGTGTCTTTATTTTTTAGCCTTGGAGGTTGGTGCTAGGCTACTTCAGTTTTTCCTAATGTAGTCACTAGCCATCTAATTAGCTGTGCATGCTAACATATGTGGCATATAGATAAACAACATAACTACACAAGAATAAGGTAATAAACATTTAGATAGGATATAGGCATCTCAACTTCCGCATGATGGAAGTTGACCCCAGCTCCCACCGCTGCAAGAGATGATTTGCTGCCTTGTTTATCCTCTGTCAGGTATCCTTCCTTACAGTGATACTCAGAGTTGTACTTGCAGGAAAACACCTCCTGATATCCGTAATCACGACAGCATTTTGGACTTCAGGGGGCATACTGCATGAGGTGGTACTCTCTGTAAAAAACAAAGCAAATAATCAACAAGGGCTTTTTTTTTTTTTTTTTTTTTGTAACAAACTCTTACTTACTCTGACAAGTGGGTAAAGAGCTCCATTCTCCTTGCCAACATGTGGCCCATGTCTGGCTTCCTCTATTTTCATATCCAGCATTACATGTTGCGATTATTGTTTCAGCATTTTTGTACCAGGTTGAATTTCCATTTATGCCAGTTGGGATATTTGGTGGAAGACAGCATTTACATCTGAAAAAAAGAGAGAGAGAGAGAGAGAGAAAACAACAACAATTTTCTTACATTTTACAATGACAACTGTTTTATGGCTTTTCTTACTTATCTCACTAATTGTACAGTGGTGAAAAAAGTTTTCAGACACCCATAAAATTTTACACAATGAATATTTGTGGAAAAATCTTTTTTGTGTTTCAAAAGGTGTGGCTGCGTTAGACAGACACAAACAAATAAACTTTTGAAACTTGTTTATGGTTCATAAGAAAAACTGTGTCAGCTGCCTGCTCACTCTCTGTTGCATACTGGTGATCCTCACCGTTTCAATATTTACACTTGGAAACAGAATTTTAAACGTGGATCAGGAGAAAAATAATCAGCTTAATTTGGAGATCCTGGATTTTGTTTTTGAAAATAAAAACATGTTTTGGTGTTAATTAATGGGTCCAAGACGACCAAGGACCCTGTGAACAATGTCTGACACCTCAGCAGCTCTTATGGGCAAACCTTTTGCAGGCTATCGAAACTACAGGTGAAATATTTTTTTTGGCATTATTTATGATATAAAATGGATGCCAACAAGAAAATATTCTCGAGGTAGATCAGTGCAGGAGCATCACGATTTGAGGCTGATTTAGTGTATTTGAGCCTGGACAGCTGAACTGCTCCCATGGATGCCATGGGCTCAAAAAATCTCAAGCCCATAAAGTGACGTTCCCAAATAACTCTCAAAAGTCTGTAGTTATAAATCAACATAAGAAGTTCAAGTTTATACAGGCCTGTGTGTAGGTATATATATATGTAAAAAAGAGTTAGCAATCAATGGCAAATTATATCAGAGGTGAAAACTGCACAAAGGCTTTAAAAAAAGTGCTTTTGTGAGCAACTTTTATCTGTTTCTTTTTTCTTTTTTTTTTTTTTTGATGAGACACTCACCTATACATTGTGGCTCTGGAACCCATTTGCCATTTTCACATGTGCTTCTTGCCCACCAACCCTCCACAACTGGTTTATGTTGCATATCACAGGCATAGTTGAGCGATCCTCCATTTAAAAAACTTCTACATAAGGGACAAAATAACCACCTTCCAGTGTGGGGGCCTCACAAGACTTAGGTGGTGGTGAAAGTGCTGAAACAGAGAGACATGAGAGAGAAGTACACTGAGAATGCTTTAAAACTAAAATGTCTGTAGGAGACAAAATTGAATGTCCTTACCATGCAGCCCTCCTGGAAACCAAATCAGAAGAATAAATCCAAAATACACTGCAAACATTTTGTCAGGGATTCAAACGCTGGAGAACAAACCAGAGCAGAGACTCCAGCTGAAATGAGGATCTGTCAATAATTGTTGAGTGTGTTGGCCCAAAAGGAAGATGTGAAGTAAACACTCTCTGCTACTGTGGCGCTGATGCTGTGGAGCCTCCACACATATTCTACAGTCCACCCAACTATTTCATCCTATTTTGGTACACAAAGAATACTTTGACCTCTTCTGAAATACAGCCAACACCATGGTTGTTTAATACGAGTAACAGATAGAGCTGTGAACAGTAATGTGATAATAACCTGTTTTTTGTTTTTTTTTTTAATCACACTATTCTTTTTTGTTTGTTTGTTTTGGTAAGATAATTAACACATGTTCTCAGAATCAGCTGACAGTCACAAGCCAAACTATCTGTGCTACCAGTCACCACTCAAATGGTGCTGTCACTTTTTATTAAGTGTATTTTTCCACACCAGATGCAGCGAGTGCTTCTGACATCATTTGTCATTGTTTTTGTTAAAGTATAATACAGTTACCTCTTTAAGGTACATTTTGAACTAATCTAAAATTTGTGATTAATTATCTACAGATACTGGTGCAATACGAAATTGAATATTTTCAATTGATTGGTTGACAATCTTAGCAACAATATAGAAATGAACCATCAGAATTATGACACTTTGTTATGAGGTTACAATTCAATGATAGCTTACAATATATTAATCATTAAAATGTGATTTTTAAAGAACTCATAGTGAGGATCACAGGTTGTTTTTGTACATAAACAACACAATCACAGTTACCAAGTTGACAATGTGACTTCTGCCACGGTGATCCTGGAAATTTGGTGTCTTAGTTTCAGCTTTAATCGTCTGTGTTTCAAATATGTGACATTACAGCAAATCTTGCAGCATTCAACAGTGACTCTGCCATGTTGTTTATACCAAATGTCAATGACAATATTGATTTAGAGACCAGATTTCAAAACAATTTCCTGGACTTGCTGTGACCAGAGGACAGTGTTAGCAAATACCAAACACAGTCACTCCAAAGGTCAGGCTTTGGAGACAGGGAGACTTCTGTAAAAGATACAGCGGAGTACACAAATGGAAACTGTAAAATGCTCTTGGTTGATTTCAGTGATTGTCATGTGATGGTACGTTTGTCTTTGAACTCCATGTCAGCCTTGGATCACCCAACAGTTGGCTCCTTGTGTGCTCTGAGCCACTTCATTCAGACCTGATCACAAGTTGGAACAACTCCCAATAACCAGAGACACATCACTCTAATGTCATGTTGTTGTTTTTTTCCCAAACCATGATAGCTTGTCTTTCATTTAACAGACAGCATCTAACCACTAGGGGTCTCTTAATCTAAAGGGACAGGAGGACAGTGGGGTAATGGAAGTTGCTGTCTTCACCATCATTACCACCAGTTCCTCTGAAGCAGACATTCAGCAGTTTTTACCAGCAGCTAAATTCCACAGAGGCGTCCTCTTCTCCGTTGGGTTAAAATCTAAACAAATAAAGTGGTTTCTAGTTTTTAGGTCAGTGATTTCACGATGCTCTGAAAGGGGAACTGTTCTTGCTCTGTTCTTGAAATTTGGTACCACACTTACTTTTTGCACAAAATAGACTGTTATTTTGACATCATGACAGCATATGACACAAAACAGACACCTTTCATTGCTGTTTCTGTGTCTTAGTGAAAACGCAGATGGCTGCAGCAACAGTAGCCGTCATGCACAACAACACAGTGAGTGTGTTCCCACTGTAGAGCTGCTCTCCAGAGAAAAGGACCTCAAAATACAAATGACCAATTGAGATTCCAATTTTTTGAGACAAAATAAATAATTGAATATGTATATATATATTCAAAGCTACACACAGTGCAGTATCAATATATTGCATGAATGCACACTCAGTGTAACCATAAGAGATTGAATCTGTCACTGTAACCAAACCAAACTGCACCTTACAACCTCAGCAACACACTGAGGGTCAGCAGAGAGTGCTTCTACATTATCTGCTGTTTCTCTCATTTTCTACAACTGTAACTGAAAAATGAAAGTTTTGCAATTTGATGAAGATTAATCAATAAATAATACGGAAACATTTTTTTTTCTTATGTCACATATTTGGTTGAAATGGGTTGTTGGAATAACTCACTTCCCTTTTAAACAGGAAGCACATACACACACATTTCACACACACTGTTTCTTCTCTTGTCTTGTTTCTCTTCAGGCAAAGTGTCTCATCTCCAGGCAGAAGAGGAAAAGCACACATTGTTCTGTTTGATTGATCCTCTCTTTGCCTGGATCTGTGGCTTCTGACTTTCAGGTTCAAATTGCAAACCACTCTGACCTCTTTGTGGCACTTTTAGTTTATGTACATGTAATAGATTTCCAGTTAGTCAAACTGAATTTCACACCTCAGTGTTGCAAAGCTGCAGACAGATGCTGTTACTTCATACTGAACAATTCCAGCAGCACAACAGCATCGCTCAAGCTTTAACTGAACTTAACCTAGCTTCATTCAGTGTCCAGTTGGTGTCATGGCATCAACATCCTGTTAAATGACGTCTTCATCATCATCTTGTTGATTAACCCTTTCAGGTCTTGGTTTTGATCATATTTTGTCATTCTTGTCTTCCTCCTCTTCCTCTTCAGACTCGACATTTCATGTGGCTACTTTCTGATTTTCTGTTGAATTTATCATCCAAGCTTAAAAACCCAAGAAACCAATAAGTGACCCTCAGTGGCACTTACTGGCATCTTTGCTGTGATGATGCAGGGTCTAGGGGGTGGATGGTGTTAAAATCGAAGGAGGTCTGGTTGCAATTTGCTCTCCTTTCTAAGAGTGAGATCCATCCATCCATCTGTCGTGGGGGCAGCAGACTAAGCAGGGACACTCAGCCTCCCCTCTCCCTGGACACCTCCTCCAGCTCTTCTGAAAAGGGTCCCGCAGGCCCAGCATTAATTAGAAGCAGCATGACCCACAGGCCAGTGGGTGTTAAGGGGTTATAAAAGCCAGTGTGGGAGAATAAAGGCCTTGTTAGTACAATTTCATTCATTTGTGTGTGTGATTTAGCTGAAGAAAACACAAATAAAACAATCTTGAGCTACATCTGTCATCGTTTCTTGTTCCCTTGTACAAATTGCCCACAGATCTTTTTATAACTTCATCCAGCCTCAGACGGAGCTGCTTAATTATGCTCTGTGTGGACGGAGGTGATAATGTGCTCATTACTCTTCATTTAGGGAAACATTAATCTGCCATTACAGCTGGAAAACACTGGGGTTTCAACACATAGACTACAACCAGGGTACCCAGTCAGTCACCCAGATTTGCTACAAAAGCCTTGCCTACTTTGGCTATCAGCAGCGGAGGAATTAACCCTCCATGCTGTGAATATTTTCCACTGCTGCAAATATTCATATATGAAAAGTTAATGTCAATCTCAGAGCAAATTAATCACAGACTTCAAGTGTTTTTTTTCCTCTAATCTTTGAAGAGCAGAATGGGAAAATCTTTGAGCTGAGGCTGTAGGCTGGCTGAGAAGTAAGGTTCATGACATGAATATTTATGATCATGAGTGCGTAATATAATCTTTTCACTCCATTCTCTCTCTCTCACACACACTGACACACACACCAAGAGGCAATCTAACGTCAGGACAGTCACAGAGTAATGAATAGAAACCAGACTGAGAGTTGCTGGTGATCAGACCCGTCAATAAAGGCTTCTGGCCAACACATGAATGTGACTTGGGTGGTAAATAACTTTCTGTGAAACTCAAAGCAGCCTTGAGGCGAAGAATGTGTCCCGTAGCAGGCATCCACTTCAATAAAATGAAACAAAAAAAAGGTAAAAAAGGAAGTAACAGTCTGAGATGTGAGTCTCATTTCAGTCTCAAGTCAGTCAGTACAGAGCAGGAGTTTGCACTAGTACAACCACTAACACTGTGGTTATTGCGGTAAGCAACGACATGAAAAGTTTAGATGCAAATTGCAAACTGTTTGGGTTCCTTCTGCTTCTTGCGCATTTGGCCACAAACACGAGGCCTGATCCAGACAAGTAAACATAGTTCTGCTTTTCACTTTTCATCAGGGAAAACAATGTTGGACTGGACATTGTTTGTTTTTCAGGAGCTTTTTGTCTGCGGCGTCGTATAGCTGAGCAGGTGCCCCATATACAGAAGCTATAGTCCTTGCTGCAGCAGGCCTGGTTCGATTCCCCGGTCTCTGTCTCCCCATTTCCTGCCTCTTTGACTGTCTTGTCAATTAAAGACAAGAAGCCCCCCAGAAATCTTGTCCATCTCTGATGACTGTCGTCCTAGACGTTGACAATCTCAAGTGTCAATAACCCATGTGGTATAAAGTTATATTTGATATATGTGCAGGAAAACATTAGATCCTGAAGTATTTGTAGCACTGACCGATGCACCATCAAATAAACAGGGTATAACCTCACAGTTTTTTTCATCACTTGCTAGAGTGACGATTAATTCTTATTAGATGGAAGAGTATCGATCCCCTTTCTTAAACAGCAGGTCAAAGAAGTCCTGACAAGACTTCAAATAGAGAAACTGAAATTTACTCTTCACTTGGGACTTCCAATCAGACTTTGTGACCCCGTACTGAATATGTGGAGGTTAGGGAGGTCGAGTTATTTCTTAATTATTGTTAGTTACGTATTAATTTCAATTTAGCTTTTTTTTTTTCTTGGTGTGGATGGGAATGATTGAAACTGGGACACAGTGATCTGTGAAATAAGACAAATGTAAGCCAGGCGAACCAAGTGGTTCTTTACATCCCGAAATCCTCTTTGGTAATTTCTTGTAGATGTTCATTCTGTCGAGATGAAATCAAAAGTAAAGAGGGTACACAATTAAAAGAAACAGGCAGCACACAAAGTTTTTGTTTCTCTGAGGCTTTATTGTCTATTTTCATGTGATGACTTAAAGCAATACTTTCCATAATTTCTCTCCTCTAGCACAACACCAACAAAGAAGAAAAAGAAGACTTTAACAAGGCCATTGCATGACCATGAGATGTGCTGATCCGTCAAAAACTGAGCTGAAGAACTTGTTTCCTGACTGAGATCATTTTTATCGAGCCACAGTAGAGAAGCTTTCTTAAGTATTAAACCCCTTCCCAACATCCTCTGCTCTGCTTAAAGAGTTTTGGCTCTGACAGGTTTTATCATATATGTACATTCAGACCACAAACACCCAAAATGAAAAGAAGAGAAGTGTGAAAGAAGTCTCTTCCCTCAGAGTCAGTGGCTGGTTTTCTTTTTACTGAGAGCTCATATTTCTCTCAGTCTGAACAGTTCTGAGTTGAATTCACAATATTCTGTATTACCACGACGTGACCTCCTTCTGACCCCTTTATGTTGCTCATCTCGATTTAAATTGTTTCCACAGTATGTTGCCTTTGTTTAATATAAAACATATTTTGGTATTTTTGTGTAACTACATGAAAACATTAGAAAACAACTACAACAAAAACACAAAAATCCCCTAAATCTCCTCTCCAGTGTCCAGGGCAACATACCGAGCGCATTGCATTAGGAGTCCTCGAGGAAGTGTTGGAGGAAGACCACTGCATAACTTGTCCCCCTTGTCTTGGTAAAATTGGGATGATGTGGGAAGATGGGATGGCAGCTTATAAGAGAGGGGATACTTCTGCAAGAAGTGGGCCATGGAGAGTTGGATGCTCTGAGATTTAATTTGTGGGATTTTCGGATGGACCTTCTGATCTGGGCTCAGAACCTGAGGTGAGATTTGTGTTTTACCATGTATCTGATGAGCAGGACAGAGAAAAGGAAGAACGGTTAGTTTTTGTGGGAAAAAAAAAAGAAAAAAGAAATTACAATCAGATCAAATCAAATAATGTGTGAACAGGAGACAGAAAATGGGTATATATATATTTTAATTGATGATACATATGTTAATGTACTTAATCTATTTGTAAGTATCGATCGGCATGTATGTATGTGTACACAGGCCCATGCTTGTATTTGTATTATTGCAGAGGGTTTCTCTGATGATGTAATTCTTTTTGGTTTTTGCTGTGGTGGCGGTGGCGGGGGCGGGTAGAACATTGCAGCGTGCAAGCGCATATGAATGGGCGTCTGTGTCTCTATATTGTATCATGTTTTGTTTTAACTTTCTATTATGATCTTGTACTATTGATGTCTGAACTCTTTGTTGAACTTTTGTTAATAAGGACCCCCTCAAAAATGAGATGGTACACCTGAGGGGCTATCCTTTGAACCCCCCCCCCCACACACACACACACACACACACACACACACACAGAGGACTATGAAGATAAATACCTGTCAAGGGTTTCCCAAAAACGCAGGAAGACGGGCCGGTCCAGATGGCGCCTGTGGCGACTCAGCTCCAGGACGGTCACATCCCATTTCTGCACATTGGGATCTGTCTTTGCCTCATCGTATTTCAAATGAAAGGCTCGAACTGGAGAGAAAGATCCACACACACACACACACACACACACACATATATATAATCTGAGTTGAGTGCAAAAGTCAAAAGCAAAACACATTCACTGCTTTCTGCCAGGATCAGAGAACCAATGAATATTTAACTACTGCAGCACTTGTGTAAAAATTAGCGACCACACGTTGATGTCATGCTATGAGGGTGGTACAGGGTCATTTCTAAAAGCATTTTTAAAAGTGTCTATTTCTCACTTTTGGCGAAAATGTCGACAGGGGATCCATCAGGCAGCAGCCACGGCCAGCCTTTGAACTGCCAGGCAGGACCCTGCACAAACACGGCCACCACTCGATCCCTGCCAGAGGAAACATCCAAAGGTCAGCGTTGTGAAGCCACAGAGACTGGTGTGTTACAGAACTATGAACATTTAAAGAACAGACCTAAAACCTCATTCCCATCCTCCAGTCAGTACTGACGGTGCAGTGATGCTGCTGGATGTCCTCCCCACAGTTGATGATCAGTGTGACATTATGGGTTTGTTTGTGCGGTGTGTTGCTCGTACATTTAACTATCTTTGCAGTTAATGCACTGAAGGTTGAGCTGAGTGTTTTGTACCAACCAGAAGACCTGATGTATCCTCACAAACAGGCTGTGTGAGTCATGTTTGTCAAACTGTAATGACTCAATCTCACAGATGTCGATGTCAACAGCCGAGTCATGTGAAGAGCAGTCAGGCAAATGAATGTTTTATGCTCCGACTAAAAACTGAACAAATGGCTGTACATTGCTCATGGTGAAGTTATTTGCTTCCCTGGCTTGGTCCTCTCGACAGAGGGTTCCTGTGTGGCGGTAAAACGTGAATAAAACATGAATTAAATCTCACCAGTCCTGTGGAGCCAGTTTGAGCGGCTGATCGATGATGCGGTACGGCACGGTGACACTCAGCGTCGTGCCACCCGGCTGGATCTGGTCTTTGCGCCTCTGAAGCAGAACTTCATTGTCACGTTGAATGCCTCCCTTCTTCTTTTCTTCTGATGTGATGAACCTGGCACGGTTCAGACAAAATTTCAATATTCTCATTTCCATGTGATTTTCTGAAGTTTCATTTTGCCAGTGTCACACACACTACAGAATATTCAGGTGGCTAACATTAGCACGTCTGGCTAACTAGCTTGCTAGCAACAGCAGAAACTGAGTATTACTTTTAAGCCTGTGGAGTTTCGTTCTACATTATGTTGTGGATTTATAGCTTAAAACAGCCCAGTTGACAACACATTAACCACAATGTGTGTGAAAGATGCTTTTTACAAGGATTCTGCTTTAAACCAAATCAAATGAAGACATCAGCACTAAACAAAAGACAGTATTTTAACGCAACTTCTAGATCAAACATTGGTTTATTTACCTAACTCACTACACTGGATCAGGTTACATCCGCATTACAACATTTTAATTTTAAAACAGCATCTTCAAATGTAAACAATCTCTGTGTTTTAAAACAAAAACAGCAGTGTGGATGTGCAGTTTCAGGCGAAAAAATATTGAGGGTGATAAATTTAACTGTCTCAAATCAAGGACTCACTGTTTTCAGAATTCGTAAGCGGTAATTCCAACAGCATTTTTGCTGTAAACTGTGTGGGCTGTGCAAGGACTGGATGTGTGATAGGATTAGGATTCACTGCTCGCAGGACAAGTCCTGGTCTCTTTCATGTTGTTAGTACTGCGGGGCTCCAGACTGCTCCAAAATGGGGGCATTTTGCCCCTAAAATTTGAGACAGTGCAGGTTAATTTCTCATCTACTCACATGTGGAACCAGTAAATTTGCTGCTTTATTTTCAACACTGGTGAAACTTGGAAGGGACGACTCAAAGAACCTGGAATCTGTCATAACAGGCGGCAGGCCAATGTGCGTGACATCATGAATGAAAAGGAGATGTGAATATTTGCTTTGCAAGTCGATTTACAGTGCCCCCAGATTTTCTGCTTGTGCTCTTAAAATCTTAAGTTAGGGGCCACTGTGCTCCTGGTAAAAATGTTATTCTGGAGCCCTGCACTGATCTAAACTTCCTATTGAAGCCTGATATGAAACAACATTATTTTCTGAGGCTGTTCTCAACTGATAGACAGTTTTTTGTTTCTTTGCACACACTCTTGATTTAGAGAGTCGGGCGAAGAGTCTAACTACAGAGTCTTCACTTGCACAAAGCTTGATTTTTATGTCAAATGTGTCTTACGTGTTTTCTAATGGTGTGATGTTGCCAGCAGGTTTCACAGATGTGTCAGTGGATTTAAACTGAATGCAACTCTTTGAGCTGACTGGAATAGACCTGATAACATTTGGCGAGCTGGTGAGGAAGTCAAGCTCCTGTGGTGGTAATGAAACGGTGCAGTGTGGAGGTAGTGAAAGCAACATGCCACAGAGCGCCACCAGCCACCAGCCTCACTGCACTGCACACCAACATTGCACATGTACATACACAAACACACATGCACATGCACAAGTATGCACACACAGATCTATTTTTTAAGTTGTATTTTAGAGACACTCTTCTCAAACAGTTGCAGCAGAGGAAACATTGGCTCAGTTTTCTCAGTTAAATGTGTTTTCAAATAAGATGAGTTCACTTGGTTTATTGACTCCTCTTACCTTCTGATTAATGGTTTCTACAAAAACTAAAAGGAAGGACTGTGTAAAAGTGCAATGGGCATTTATACTTACTTGAGATCCTGAAGAAGATCCTTAGCATTAAGCATTGTGATGAGTGAGGTGGTGGCAGCAGGGATGATGATGATGGGCGTCCGGGACCCTAAGACAGAAACGTTATAAAAAGGTATAAAAAACAGGTAAACTGTCCGACAGAGAATTAAGTAGAGGCAGCAACAGGAAATAACACTAAGCCACAACCTTTTAAAAAATCATGTTTTTTCTACACTTAATAGGCAGTACACTGCCTTTTATACTTATGCCATAAATACATCATCTAATGTACCTTTCTTCTGGTTTGGTGGAGGTCTGGCTTGTGAAACTGGGGAAAAAAAGACGATAAAAATTCATGAGCACAGAGACATGTTGATACCAAGAAATGCTCACAAAGAGCAGACAATGATTCTTTGAAAATGCTTTGCTACTGTTGCGGTTTTTACTCTAACACCACCAACAATTAGTGTATGTATAATGTTAATTATTGTAATAGGATTGGACTGATAGGCTCCACTGACTATCGAGTTATATGCATGTACATCAAAGTAAATAAAGAACAAAACCAAAGATATAAAATTATAAATTAAATGTCCATCTTAAGACCTTCCCCTTTGTCCCTCTATTAATATCTATCACAGATGTGGAAAACATGTGGCACACAGTCAGCCAGTCTGGTCATCATTGACAACACAGTGACAGAAACTGCTTTGTTGTGCTCTCCACATTTAAAGAAAAAAAAATTTAAAAAAATAAAAAACCTGTGGCCGAGCACACTGGGTCAGTGTTGTAGAGAAGAGTCACATGTCTGTTAGACTTCTTGGCAAACAAAAGTTCCATTCATAGAACCAGTTTCATTTCATCCGGAAACATGGTGCGAATCCATGTGTAATTGCAAAGTTGTTCTCACAGATGTTTTGCAGAAAAAGTGGCAGTTTAGCCACATCGAGGGTCCAGAGTGTCACAGTCAGTGTTGTATTTGTTTTTAGTTTTCCTGAGAAAGGTTAACTGAAGTCACGGTAGAGCAGCTTAAAAATCACAGCGTGTACAAATCTTTGTGAGGATAGAAGATAATAAGGTCAACAAAGGAAATCTCCAAAACCAACAAAGGTTCAGATGTAGCAGCCTCCACAGTATAAACCATTTTTGACCCTTGGGGAAGTCAGAAAAAAAAGGGAACTGAAACAGCAAATGAGAAGAAAATTTTGCTGTTGAAGCTCGTTGAAGCTTTTGCAACCAATGGGATTTCCTCTGGTCTCCCAATATCAAGAGGAATGCATGAACTCGACAGATGATGGGAATGGATGACTGATGCCATTGAGGGACAATCCAGCGAAAGTTGCTCAGTTTGTTTCCTGGCTCAAACTAGGTGATTGACCGATATGGTTTTTTCAGGCCTGATACCGATTAATAGTCATCAAGGAAGCCAACAGCCGATTATGTAGAAGTGATAATCATTTGCAGTAAAAATGAAAATTTTGGTGACAAGCTTAGAATAACACACCTGGGATTTGACTGAACACAGAATACACTGTGAAAATCTGGGACAAAAAGACCTTAAATCTTTGTAGAATAACACAAAGTCCAACACAGATCTTGGTTCAGTGGGGGCTGTGGGTGGGACATTGTTACACAGCCAGGAGCGGTGACTGCATCAGAGCCAAAGGAGCGCGTTATTTAATAAATTTAATATATCGATTATCGGTGGAAAAAGCAGACAGTGCAGATTATCGTAAAAACACATGCCAATTCTATCGGCCATGCTGATAATCAATTGACCGCTATTAACTATGTGTGTAGATATTGATTTAAACACCAACCTGGACGAGGGACAGGCTGCAGTGCAGGAGTCTGGGCCTTCCGGGCAGATGCTCCCTCCTGGAAAATGAAACCCAAGCTCAAAGTTACACGTGTTAACATACCATGCTGTGAGAGTCAGTGTTAATGTATATGTGAGTACCAAGGCCGAACCCAGTAGTCTACAGTTACAGCATTAATCCATCTTCAAACAACACTGTCACTGACGAGCAGCAACAAAATACAACACACGTTATGAACTGGCAGGTCGTGTTAGCCGCCACTTATTACATCACTAATGTGAGCAACATTTTTGCAGGACAATCACTGCTGGCTATGGTAAGGACTGTGTGCACTCTTTACAGCCCAGTGTCTGTATTCAGTGAAGGCATTGCTCAGTAACACCACTGTAAACTCCCTCAAAACTCTCAAATTTGTATTTATATTTGATAGATTCATCAATCATTATTTCTTTTGATACAGTGATTTATTGTTTTGTCAATAAAAAGTGAAAGTTGAAATTCCTCATCTTGTCTAATTAACAGTATAAAACTACAAGGTACTCAATTTGTGTAAAGCAGGATTTGACCAATTGTTGGAATTTAAGTTCCCACTAGCCATGTCAGTGCTAGTTTATGTTATTTACACTTTCACAGTGAAAGAAACTGCTGTTTTAGCAAATAAATCAACTGCCCTCAAAATTAACGTATTACATTTGCAATCAATTTGAAATATTCATTGCAGAAAGAAATGTAATGCAAACAACACAGCAGCATTTAACATGTGAGCGAAGCTGCTCTGATCCTGATGAATGAACAGGGTCCAGGAGGATTTCATACACTCTCCAATGACTCTACACCATTCAGAGATGATGTCGGATGCTGTTGTATTCAAAGTGTGAATGAGCGGGTAAAATCATTAGCAGCCTGTTCATATTGATGAGCGTGTTAAATTGTACAGCAGTGGTGCACAAACTTGACCACAGCAGCGTCTCCTGCTGGGACCGTCACTGACAGTGATGAATCTATGTCAGAGGGGGGAGGGTGGAGAAACGATTGATAATCACCAATGTCTGTGTTCTTCACTCTGTGTTTTCAAGTTAGAGATATAATGTAGTTTGACATTTTGCATTTGTTTATTTACTGTAGCAACAGCTGCTGTACTGTCAGCTACTTTTAGATTAACTGGTGTCACTTTGGTGGCAGCTGTGAGATCAGCAAGCACTGCACTGTGGCTGAGGAAGACACAGAACTGGACATGCACTTTTTAATACTTAGTTTATTATATACTATTTATTTATCATAAGTGGCATTTTTATTGCAATATTAAACCATGTTACACATTTTCTTCATATCTACAGGCTGAATCTACAGTCCTTAATCCCTGCCCAAACCTAAGAATCCTGATGGGAAAAACACTGGACATTTGGAAACTGCAGCTCTGTGCCATGGTTGAGGTGCAGAAGAGGCTGTTACAATAATATTAATCATTAACAATCCAACGAGTGTCAGTGTTGCCTTCACACTAGCTACAGTGCAGGATCACTGTCTCTGCGTCTAGGACTTCCTCCCTCTAATATTACCATTATCAGCATTATTATTACAGTATTATCACTACATGGTGGTCATTTCCTTCGTTTCCTCTTCAGCTCAAACAATGGAGGCAGATGGCTGTCCACCCTGAGTCTGGCTCTGCTCAAGATTTCTGCCTCTTAAAAGGAAGTTGTTCTTGCCACTGTTGTCATGTGCTTGCTCTTAGTAGTTGGATCTCTGTAAATACTATTATGAAGAGAAGGTCTAGACCTGCTCCATTTGAAAAGAGCCTTGAGACAGCCTCTCCAGTGGATTGGTGATCTATTAATAAAAACTGACTCAACTCTGTGAGATATTACACCATTAGACCCGCTCTGCTCCACATTATAAGTACAGCAATATCAGCTGTCGGAGGTTAAGTTCATATGAATCCAATACTTATGCACCTCAGAGGGTCTGGCCTGTTGAACTGTAACACTGCCAGTAATCATACGTCAAAGTAAAGTAAGTTAAGTCAAACAATTTGAACTGGCCAGGTGTACTTACTTCTACACTGCAACAATTAATGAGCTACATACTGAAGAGGCAAGATAATCTAAGACTGGGTAATATTCAACAGTATTATTAACATGTAATGCAGTAACATGAAGAAGAAGAAGAAGGTTGTGTCCTAAAATACTGCTATGGCCGGTTATATATGATCAAACAGAGGTAGTTAGACATAATGCACAAGCACAAAGTCTGTTAGGTTCCAAAGTTAGACCAAACTACTGTGGACCCCAGATGGAGGCAGTCCACTGTCTGAGAGACCAAAAAAAACAGGACAGATAATCCCCAATTTCCACCGACTCCATCCCATGAGTTCTGAACATGTAAAATACTAACTTGAGTGTGAAAATCTGTCCAAGTTGGATAAAATATGAGCGACTGCAGGATTCTTGACTGCCTGTAAGCACTCATGTAAAAAACACCAAAAAACATGTCTCACAGTCATACTGTTGCAGAATGAAAATGAAAATGCATGAACAAGCACATTCTGGTATCAAACCGACGAGACTGAATCAGTGTGGCGTAACGCCTGATGGAAGGAAACTCATTTGAAACTGTGACTAACGTGGATTTGAAGCTGTGCTGTCTACCACTGCACAGGGAAGAAGTTTGCCATCTTTCAATCAGTTTAGACAATTAGCTCCGTCTTGCAGAGGTGCTGACATGAAGCCTTCTCTATTGCACTTCACAGGAGGCCAAATTTAGGTGATGTTTTAATCGTCTTTCTCAAGAGTGGGTGTGAATACAAATAGGTCAGAAACGCACTACCCCACCCCCCTTCAACAGAGCAGGCAGCAACTGCAGCAGACGACGTGACCGTGACGTGGTGGGAGAGCGTACTGCCACCAAAGCTGGGGGTTGCCTTTCAGACTGCACACACAACTGGCAGCATTGCTTCCTGTTCATCTCTCTCCTCCCCCCTATTTTCACCCCTCTGGCTCTCTCGCAGACAACGCTGCTGAACGAGCAGGGTGAGACGGGGAATATGAAAAAAAAAAAAGAAAAGAAGCGCACGGGGGGAGGGAAGTTAACAGTACAGCATGCGAAGAAGGAGAAGAGCAAGAGGAAACAAGCTTCAGCTCAGACATTAGAAGAAAAGCTGGATACAAAAAATGTGAGGCTGATGCATCATCCAGAGATGAACTCCATCCACCCACTGCTGTTTTGATATTCACAATATCACAAGAATTGATGGGGAAAGGATCCAGGCTGTCAGTTACCGACGTTCTCCTCCCTTTGATCAGAGGCAGCTGCAGCAGTAGCAGCAGCAGCAGCACCACAGTACCACTAGCGTCAAGCCTCCAGGGACAATGCGTCAAGGCAGACAGAGAGACTGCAACACTGGAGCTCTAACACATGTTCTGCCGATGCACACAAAAACACTGGTGCATGCATCCGGTAGATGCGATATGATGATGAGGAGCAAATTTCCACTACTGTACCACTGAGGAACACCGTTCTTTTTTTTGCTGAACAAAAGAAGAGGATGATTTGTCATATGGTGTGGAGGAAACTGATGGGGATCTAAGTCAACCAGCTAAAACTGTATATGATTGTGATTTGGTTTTGCGCACGGAGCAGAGACTAAGAGGGCGACTGGTGTGTGACGATTGCAGATCATCACATCCAGGAATGATGGATAGCAGAAAAATCCAGGTTATGAGATTGACTGGTGAGTATCTGTCAAGTCTTACATACAACCGCACAGAAAAAAAACAACAACCACAAAAAAAAAAAAATCTTATGTCGGCTTTACCACACAGGATGGGCGAAGGAGGGTGTGCCCATTTTCGAAGGAAACACTTGTTTCCATTTTGGTTGATGAATGCAAAAAAGTCTTTTCAGTGGTGCTATGAGCTCTTACAAAATGCTCTTTGTCTTGCTGGGTTCTTTAAAAGGTGTCTGATTCAGTATAAAACAGAACACACTCCACTTGAGGGTGCTAGCAGCATGCAAACACAGGCTGAGCTTTCTATGACCATTCCTCATCTGGATTCTGTCCAAAAGGAAAAGACCTTAGAGTTGGGAAAGCAAAACATATTCCTGTTCATTCTTGCTCTTAAAGCAACGAGATAAGAAACCCCTTCAACCAAACAACTGAAGATGTGTGTATGTGGCTCGAAACAAGGTTCAGTAAATAATCAGTAAAACCTAAACCTTTTGACTTTTCATGCTTGTCATGTATAAAATGTCAAAGACACTGACACAGAGCAGTCTACTGACTTCAGCTTTATGATGCAGAGTTATAACAGGCTGAATCTATAACATGACTGAATCTAGGAAGCAGCATGGCCTTTATATCAACATTCATGTTTACTTCAATGCATTGAATTCATAAAACAAAAAAAACATATCACATGAAACCAACATACTTTCTAAACCATAAAAACAAAAAAATCCTATCTTAAGCCCAGAGGTAACTGGGTATGATCATAAAACGTGTTAAATTAGTTCTGAAAGCAGGAAACCACATTTTATCTTATCAACAACAGTGGCAATTGATCATTTCCACGTGTCAACCTGTTACCATGGGGATGAGAACATGACAAGTTGCCTGATCATCAGAAGAGTATGTACCAGTGCTTATTGGGCAAGATATAGTATAAATACCATTTTATATGTATGTATGAAAATTTTAACTGTAGCTGTGGTAAGAGTAGGTATAATGTAAAGACAAAGCTGTATCCACTGTGATTATGTGTCATAAAGCTCTGTAGGCTAAATGATCACCAGCTCACCACCAACATGGTTTGACCAGGTAGTGGTTCCATGTTTGTCACAAAAAAATGACCAGCCATTGATAATATCAAAGTATTAATTACAACAGCTTTAATGTGCCATGGTGTATTTAATCTATTGCTGATGTGTATCGTCTTCTTCCCTCTGTTTCCTAGACATTTACTGGACATCAAAGTGATTGCCATCAACGGAAATGTGGTACCAACACGTTAGTCAACCCGCAGCATAAACTGCACTTGGAAATCAGGGATCAATACCCGATGAAAAGCTGCTGACAAGTGGCCTTACAAGTCTAACAGCTCCTTTGAGTGAATTAGGGCAAGCACAACCATGCAGTGGAGGCGACGGCACTGCTACACACACACAGCTAAACTTTTCTATCTCCTCTCCCTGTTGGGTGTACTGGTGTTTCTGGTCCACCAGGTGTGGCTGCCTAGGCTCACGGGTATGCCGTGGTGGAGAGGCCATCCAGTGGTGTATGGAGGTGGTGGACTTCATACTAGCAAAGCCAAACTGAACGGGAGCTCCCATCATTCGACGTGGAGGTTTGTCATTGGTCCTCAGCCGACTTTCAACAGCTCTCATGACAAGGAAGTGGCCTCCTCTCCTCAAGCGGACCCAAGTTTTGGGAACACTATGGCAACCAACAATGTAAGCCAAAGTGAGGAGGGAAACTTTAGTGGCACGATAACTCACGGGCCTTTCCCTTATATCATCAATGAGCCAGACAAATGCACAGAGAGTGGACCCACACCATTTCTGGTGTTGCTGATAGCCACTGAGGCTCGGAAGGTAGAGGCAAGGAACGCCATACGTCAAACATGGGGAAATGAGACTGTTGCCCCTACTCTGGGATTTATCCGGCTCTTCATGCTTGGGAAAAATGAGGGAGAACTAGGACTATTACAACAAAGGACGCTAGAAGCAGAGAGCCAAAGGCATCATGATATCATTCAGCAGGACTTTCTGGATTCCTACAAAAACCTGACCATAAAGACACTGATGGGAATGAACTGGGTGGCAATGCACTGCCCACAGGCCAGCTACGTCATGAAGACGGACAGCGACATGTTCATAAACACAGAGTACCTCATTTATAAGCTACTCAGGCCAGAAGAGAAGCCCAAGAAGAACTACTTCACTGGAAATAACATGAGAGGCTTTGCACCCAACCGAAATAAAAACAGCAAGTGGTACATGCCGCCAGAGCTGTACCCAAGCGAAAAGTATCCAACCTTCTGCTCTGGGACTGGTTACGTCTTCTCTGGGGACTTGGCAAGTAAAATCTACCGAGCATCTCTGAGTATCCGCCGCCTGCATCTGGAGGATGTGTATGTAGGGATATGTCTGGCCAAGCTGCAGATTGAGCCCACGCCGCCGCCTAATGAATTCCTGTTTAACCACTGGCGGGTGTCTTACTCCAGTTGCAAGTACAGCCACCTGATAACATCACATGGGTTTCATCCAAATGAACTACTCAAATACTGGCACCATTTAAAAAGCAACAAACGCCACGCTTGCATAAACACATTTAAAGAGAGAGTAGGCAGGGTGCATGCAAAGAGATTGCCTGGGAGGAAACAAGCTCAATAACTGAAGCCAGTACACAGCTCTTTATTGGATACAAGCTATTTACCCAACACCTCTCAACTTAATACGGAGGGACTAATCCATACTTGGAAACTCAGTACAAACTCTACAGATATGTGTGTGAAACCTGATGGAAGTGCTCCTATATTATTGCCAATTTTTGCCAATGAAAACAGTTTCTACGTCTGAGTCAAACCACTGGAGAGTTTTGAATGCAGTTCTATTTTAGGAAAAAGCAATGTGAGCACAAAAGTGACTTTTTTGTAACTATGGAAGTTCCACTATACAATAGGGTCCCTCTGTATGTGTTTTACAATATATGCTGACACAGGTTTGAAGCTACAGTCAACGGTACAGTGCCAATACCCTTGTAATGTGTATCAAATAGTCAGGAAAAGAAGTTAGTTCCAACATGAAGTTGGAGGTAACAGACCGAGATTGTAGCAGACAGGTCAGACTATAAAATGAGGAATCAGACGCTTGTTATGTAGCAAATGATACAACGTGTTTGTGGAAGATGCAACTGAAAAAGCACAACTGATAACTTAATGAAGCACAACAGTTTTCTGTTATGTGAGTGAGGTGCTGTTGTGGTAGGTGATGAGGCTGCTCTCAAGACAATCTCAAACAATAATAAAAGGGAAAGTCTTTGCTGTGTGTGGTTCAGATTGACTCTCTTTGGGATGGTAAAATCGCACTAGAAAGACCAGCATTATTTACAGTTTACATAGTTTAGATTATTCTTACGGACTTGCTTGCGAATCAAGAGAGTGAGTGCTGCCAATTGACTGATGCTGGGAGCCAAAACACGGCAATAAGTACAGGGTTCATATCTTACACAATTATGTTCTTACTGCTTAAAAATATATCAGTCCTCTCTAAACAAGTCACATTGCAGCTTTGTTTTGCACTGGTTCCAGCAAAAACCATGTCTGAAAAAAAAAAAAAAAGTTCTTTCTGGTTGTTTTCAACGGAGATGCAAACCTGTTTTTGTGGTTTGTCATCAGCAAAATGAGAAGCTCTCTTCTTACCGTCACTGACTTCAGGGTCATCCCGTGGTAGGTTCCCATGGTATCGATCTTGAAACCCTCCGTTTCTGAGGAAATGGCATACAGTGAGTTGCAGATTGTTGGCAGAAGAAATTAGTCATTTTCAAAAGCATGACTGCACTAAGATGTAATATCCAACTTTCAAAACAATGACTTGATGTCTATTGTTTACAGTAGACCTAAATACTGTTAAGTATAAGAGCCTTTGCAATTTGTGACAAACACATCTATAGGCTGATACTTTTAGGTCTAATATTGTGACCTGCAGATATGAAATTGATGCTGATGTTTCTAGTCAATAATGTGAACTGTTAACTATGTCTGTGTGTGTGACGATGCTTCAGCGTGTTGGCTCTATGGAAGTACAGGGTTTAGCCCTAATGGCAGCCAACAACTTTTCCTCCAGACAGCCTGTGTCCTTCAGAGAAACGCTGATTTTTAACATGTTGAACTGTGTTTTTGGGAGAAGATTATGTCTGTGGATCAAATATAAATAAATAATAAATATTTTCCTCCAATTTTGTAGTATCTATTTCTATATTGTACTGTAGTATCTAGTATTAAGTTTCTGCCTTTACATTCAAAAGACTTGCAATCTTTAGTTTTCTCCACAACTGTCACTGAAAACAGGGTCTCAGCATGTTTGTATGCGCCCACCCCTGACCCAAAGAGAGGAGAGAAGAAAGAGAGAGAGAGATCTCCCCTCTGTATTGGGAATAGGGAAAATGCATCATATATAAAAGTCTTAATCACAAACAGAGTTGGCGAAATAAAATGTGTAACAGAATTTTTATGTAGCAATAACATACATGTCATCTATTCTCTTCATTTCTCCAGGACAAAGAGAACCTATAACGTCAGAGCTTATCAATACAATAGCCTTTAAAAGTTTAGCCCCTATTACATCCAGGTTTTAGTACCTATCCCCCCACAACAGAAAGACAGGGAACACTCACCCTCTTTTCCTTTGAATCGCTCTTGGTCGTATCTGTTGTAGGCAGCTGGGACAGGCTGCTTGTTCCTTAGGGACGGATCCTAGAAATTGCATTAAACAAAAACAAATAATTATGGTACATGCCTGTCAATACATTCTTCAGTCAAGAGTAGTCATTTATAGGCTCACTGATGCTTCCATGAGTTAAATACCTACTGATGTTTTCTATATATCCTTAATTTTAAAATAGGCATGTATATGAAGAGGAAGCAAATGTCTGTTTGTCAAAATGTTATGCTACACACATATATGGCCAAATTTAAAGTTCCTTAAAATCTGATTGAACAGCTGCATATAATGCATATGCAAAGCATGTAAAGTAAACATCGTTCTTACCACTTGAGTAGTGTTCTGTGCTGGTCTCTGCTCTGGTGCTCGCCCTTCTTCTCTGGCTTTTACCGACTGAAGAATGGCAAAGATGTTCTTGGAGAAGTTCTGTGAAGGAACACATTCACAGAACATTTACACACATGAAACACATTTACATGCATGATAATGGCTTTGATGCAAACAGACAAATCACCCAAAAGTGTGCTTCACAGAAACTGTTCAGTTACAACACACCAAGGGGGAATGAGCAGTCTGACATACTAATTACTATGGGAGCTCAAATAAGCAACTGAGAGTTAAAAATTATGATCAAATATAAATAAATAAATATAATATATTTTAAATAAAAGGGTGTCTGCAGCAGAGTGAATCACATTGTCCAGATTTGCTGCATGGAAACTCTCTTTCTCTTTTCCCAGGCCTAAACTCTTCAGTGTGTTGAGAGACCAAACCCCCAATTTGTCAGCTGCCTGGTGTTACTAACTAAAAGACTGAAAGACCAAAACAGAGAGAAGACATACCTTTTAAAAAAGGAGCATGAATCAACATTACAAGTTCGTCAGTGGCTCATAAAACCCCATATTTTGGGGGTAAATTCACACTGGATGGGAGCCATACCTGTGCTGCCATCTAGTGGTTCTGATCACACTATTTTCAAGTGTTTCTCCAAACAATAGACTTGTCTCTCTTTCAGCAGCAACCTCTGCAACATCAAGTGGTATCAAGTGCAACTCCAAATGGAGGCGCTCATGAATTCACAATTATTCGCACTGAAACTAGTGAAAGTCTATATTTGTATGAACCTGAACCAAAATGACTGAACGAACCTTGATCTGGCCTTAAGTCTGAAAGTATCAGAACCAAGGCCAAAATCTATGCAACGCTGCAGGGGATTGCTTCATCATTGCTTTGTGATCGCTGGTGCAACAGAGCAGAGACTTTGAATTTACAGAAGTTAGTCCACCAAGACTTTCCTGACATGAAATTTTTTCAATTGACTTGCTCATGCCATCTCATTTACAGTATGGGAAGTGTCAAGTGCCTGACACTGAACCATTTTGCAGGTAAACTTACTTAGTCAAAATTTCACAAGCGTTGATGTGACACAGAGAAACATCTTGGTAACCAGAAATCATTAGTCTGAAGCAGACTCTGACCTTTCCAGTGCTCTGGAGAATGGTTGTCCTGGTCCTCCAGACCCTCTCTCGGCTGACGATATCTCGGGTGACATCCACTTCTGCGTCCACAAGCTTCTCTGCTTCAGGGTTATGTCATCATCCAGATCTGTTTTGATGTGGAACGTTTCTTGGCCATGATCTTGGCTTTAATGGCTGCGATTTTCTCCACCGACATGGCCTCAGACAGTGATCTGAAGGAGGAGAAGGTGTTTTGATCAAGAACTTGTAGGTGACAGTGAAAACATGACGTCATTACTAATGGCCACACTATGGCAATACAATACAGCAATATAGAGGATTCTGGTGTTGCAATAAACTACATGGAGCACATTATGCATACAGTCAGGTCCATAAGTATTTGGACAGCAGCAAGTTCTTTTTGATATTTTGCCTCTTTGAAACACCAGTGGATTTTAAAGGAGGCAGCCAAGATTTGAAGCTTAGTCTTTCAGGTAAAATTTCAAATATTTCAAAGGCTCAAAATTAATTAGACAAACAAAGTAAATTCTGACAATAAGCAAGATTACTAATAATTGGAGGAAAATCCATTGCAGGCAGTGACTGACTTTAGTTTTGTCCCAAGTCAAATGCATTCAGTTCAGTTGGGCTGAGATCAGCTGACTGACTTTGCCAATGGCCATTGCTATTTCTTTTCTCCGAGAAGCTCTTGAGTTGCTTTTGCAGCATGTTTTGGGTAATTATCCTTCTGCACTGTGCTGTACTGTTAGTTTTGCAGAATTTGATTGAATGTGAGCAGATAGTACAACCCTGCACTTCAGAATTCATCCTGCTACTTCATCAGCAGTCTCATCATCAATAAACCAAGTTGAAACTGTTCCATACATGCTCATGCCATAGTGCTGCCTCCACCATGTTTGACAGATGATGTGGTATGCTTAAAGACTACATGTACATCACATCATGACTGTTTCATTTCAAAGCTACTATGGTGGAGCAAAGAGACAGATTTCTTAGAACATATCACAAATACATTTTACCTGATCTGGTCAGTCTGCACGATGCCCTCTTTGTGGCCCTCCAGACGAGCGGCCAGACGCTCCTTGTCCAGACGCACTCGCTCCTCATCCTTAGGATGACAGAAAAGTGTACACAATTATCAAAATATGATAGAAAACTGAAACTGCAAGAATATGAATTTGGGCTGTACAACTCAATTGTAATTTACATTGCCCACTTCAAGGAACTTCATGGTTGACTATTCCTATGCACTTCACTATGCCTTGCATGTGACCAAGTTGGTTCCTCTGATTATCCGTTGCAATGAAACAAAATGTATTTAATTTATGAGTAAGTGTCCATACAGACTGTAATTTGGTAGAAAATATAGCATTTCTCAGATAAAAGCAGATGGAAATGCTTTAGTCTTGTTTAAATGAAATAGAATTTTCTTCAAAATCAACACTGTGAGCTTTTAGGTCAACCTCTCTGTTAGTCAGAGGAGCTCAGGTGTTAAATATTCAGAACTATACCAGCGATACTTAATGTATGATGAAGCTGCTTAGGTGGTATCTGAAATATAAAACTAAAGATATCAAATACCTCAAGTGGCATTTGTCTGCACTGACAAACATGTGGGTATGAATGTCATACAGGGTTACAAGTGTTTTGTATGAAGAAACAATTGACTGTGCCCTGTCTCACCTCAATCCTTGGCTTCTTGGCTTCAGAAGATACTTCATCAGCTGCTCTTTTCACTGAGAAGCAGAAAAAAACAATGACAAATCTGAATGGAAATACCCCAAATTCAACAGAAAACACATGTTAAAATATGACCAGAATATGAAGTAGCAAAGACCCAAACACAATGATGATACAACTACATAAAAGCAAATGAGGTGTGAACTTACCTTGTGTTGGCCGTTGCAAACCTATTTCTATAGGTGCACTTCTGTCGATACTGGTTGATGTAGCTGTAAATAGAAAAAATTAGACAGTAAGACAACAGTATGATGTGTTCAGCTCATATTAGGGCTCAACATTTAACCATAATATTTGCAGTATCGCTATATGGCCAAGTGCAATATCCAAATTGCATGAACTGCAGTTTTTGGTAAAATGTGTCACTGCATACTATAATTGAAAGACTGGGGAGCTACAGTGATGCAGAGGTCTACATATCATATTCTGCAGATGTAAGGGATCATGCTTGTTTGGTACACCCCTAAGCAAAAATCACATTGTGATCTTTATTTTTTGCAAAAGTGAAATTTGTACCAGGATCAAAAAAAGCCTTACTCATATTGCAATATCTATCAAAACAATTTTGCATATTGTTCAGCCATAGGAACACACGAATGTGATGGGTACACAATACAGAATAATCATAGATCTTGCATGTGTTACTTACAACTCTCGCCATTGAGATATAACAGTAAGCCCTTTCGATCAGGTCGTCTGACAACAGGGATGTTCTCTGTCTGTAAACAAGAAACAATCACGTCACTCAACAAGTAATATTCTATTTCCCAAGTGGTGCAGTACTGACACTGGCAGGGTGCATGTTGATAGTTTTTGCAGATCACTTACTGCAGCTCTTCGGACATAGGATGGATGCGGGAGATGCACATTGTTGAGCAAGAACAAGATTGAGTCCAAAGTATAGTACTCTTTGGGCTGGCCCTCTTTACCAGTACTGAAGACAGAAACACAGGCAAAGAAATACATCAACACCTCACATGTTTAGCCCATCGTACTATACGTTAAAATGTACAACAGCCCGGAGCAAATTGAAAGTTGACGTTGATGTAAACGACATAAGTCTACCGTCAGTTAAACACATTTGTGCGCAGGTTGCTTCATAAAAGCAAAGTAAGACTTGCTCTAATGTCAAATAGGCACTCTACTATCCACAGACACCAGGATAGCTAATCTTCTAATCCACGTGAGACTTCACTTTCCGCGTTACATAAGATACGCTTTTGGCACTAATAAAAAAAACTACAAATATTCATAGCTGTAGAAAACACAAGTCACAAGTCTTCCCCGTTGATCCAGTGAAGCCCTGACTTAATGGGAACACAACTCGGCACTAGCCAACGACGCTATTTGTTAGCATCACATTACTACTGCAAGTTTACATCTGTCATAAACACGTTTAAAGTTTAAAATAGAAAACTGACAAGCACAAAGAGGTTATGAGGTCTAAGATCCCATCTATAAGTATCACTTTGGGGTAGCCTTAGAGTGCTTAAAGTTTGAGTTACAACAGCGAGGACAGGAGTTAGGTTAGCATCTTAGCATTTGATAGCTAGCAAGCGATCCGTCGTTGCCAGCAGCACAAGGCACCGATGAGCTTCAGCTGCAGGCCTGCAAACGTCACTTTTACATATTATAGCACTCACATACCCCCAGATTATGTAGTTGGTCTTGACATTTTTCGGCCAGGAGAACTCTCCAAATATAACTTCATCTCCTTTAGCGACGATTTCCTTTTTCTGGATGTTATACTGACGGAGAACACTCAATACATCCGCCATCTTCACTTGTCTTGTTGTAGAGTGTTTGTAAGGCCCCCAGTTATCAACAGCATGTGGCCTCGCAGGATGCCTGATCCGAAAGAAACTTTATTTTACACGAATTTCCCCCAGTTACAGAAATTCCACCAATGATGAAATTAAGAAATTATGAATTTTTACATGTTAGTCGACTAAAAGATAAAATAGTTTAAAAGTACTGGTCTATTGCTGAAGGATATCTCTTAAGTCACTTCAGTGATAAACCACAAAAAAGTAATGTCACTTAATTATTTACTTCACAGTACACCAAGAACAAAACAATCTTGGAAGAGCAGCAAACTGTTTATTAGGGGTTTACATTGCTACTACAGTCAATATTTGTTAAGCAAAGTGGATACAACAGACCATGGGGTGGGAAAAAGTTAGCCATGGTGATCAAACACCTGTGAACTACCACACACCATTATAACTATCTCTTGTGCCAGATTTTCTACTACAAACATTGTATCAACAATCATATAACACAAATATTTCAGCTTTATAGCACTTTGACCTTTGGCCAAATATACAGTGGACATTGTCTTAACATTGAAAATGACAGTATCAGCATGTGTGGACAAAGATCCTTCACAGTAACATGGTCAGGAGTTTGTTTTTGTTTTTTTCATAAAGAGTGAAGAACACTACAATGAATAATAAGTGTCAAGTTTAGTGAATGCTGTCAGCACTTACAGCAATTACTGTTGACTTAAATGAGAAGCACCACTATATTTGTTTGCTTGCATTTCCCCAAAGTGATTTGGCCCCTAACACTAAAACTCTGTAAGTAGTGTTTATTTTGTGCCTGAAGAAATATAAAGCATACGTTAAATCTCTACTGTTATATGTTTTACAAAAGTACATTCAATTCATTTAACTCCAGGAGGGTAGCATTTATCAGTTAGTTTTTGCATAATGAACATTCTTACATCAAAAATACAGAATCATAACTGTGCTAGCAGATTCAGATTCAGTCTCAGTAAACAGTTGTTAAATAGCTATAATTTGTCCTTCCTGGACATAATAATACAGTAAAATCCCAATTGTGATGCATAGAGTTCAGACTAAAATATGAGAACAAGTTCATTTCTCCATTTTTCAGCTGACTGAGTGAAATCCACAAACATTGGCATCATTTCACAAAGGAAAATACAATAACCCACAACCCACCCACCCCTGTATTATTAAATTTAAGAGCACCAAGGGTATTCTTCTATAGAATCATTTCACCAAGAGCAGAAGAGACAACTCAGTTTCAAAATAAAAATTTGCTTCAGGGAAAATAAATGTAAATACAGCTAAAACACAGTAGCTAAGCTAGAGGCTAGAGTTGCGTAAACAGAAATCTAGGTATTAATATGACTATTCCAAGAATCTTCTCTGATCAATTATATCAAAGAATTTAAAAGAATAGCCAGAAAACCTTAAAGGTATTCTGTTAATGTTTGGTGCTTTGTTTCAATTCATCTCTTTAATATCTGTTAATAATTCATAATAATGCTACATAAGAGAGGGACAGGTTTTTAAAATTAAATTGCTTCTACCATCACATCAAACCTGCTAAAATCAACCCAGATAAACACATACTAGGAACTACAATCAATCCCCTTAAGATAAAACTACAGTGACACTAAACCTGTAACATTCTGACTAACACCTTTTCTCGCTTAATCTGCCGACGTGTTGCTAGAAATTAGTGTTTTTTATTATTTAATGGGTTAGTGCCTCACTAATAACCACCAAGCCACTAAACAGACTGTCATATGGAGCGCCGAATGCAACTCTTGGCAGCATGATGTGAAAAGACATATCATGTCTTTTCACTTCCTTCTCAAATTTCAGAAAAAATATATGCACACAACATTTCCAGAGTGTTGTCCAGCCCGCTGGACACTTTGTCAGTTGACTCATAAGCGACATAATACAAAAAGAGAAATTGGAATTGTAAATGTCAACATCTTTTGGATTAGTGCTGTTTTAGGGCACTCTAACATGCTAAGTGAGCCAATATTGGACCACTTTGTGCCTTTAACCATATGATGCCGGGACAAAGTCCCAATACTTCATCAGATCAGATCCTGGGCAAGGTTACGAATAACGCTCAGGGCTCCAAGGTCGAAGCCACAGATGCTCAGTAAACCTCTATCTTCTGTGTCTGCAATGGTGTGTCCAATGGAAGTCAGCCCACACATCACCAACTTGGAATTGGCTCCTGACATCTGTAGAGAACATGCAGGTAAATCTCATTTATTTTTTGGTTTTACCTAATTGTCTTTACAAGTACATGTATACATGCCCACATTTGTCCAAAATTTTCCTTTCTATTTCTTCCTTCCTTTATGTCTTAAAGACACACGAGGACTGGACAACACAGACATGCTTAAAGTTTCAGAGTTTTTATACAATGTCATGCAATTACAGAAAATAAATGAGGGCTGAACCCTATGACAAATGTCTATCTAACTTAACTAAATAATGCTTACAACAACAAAAATTAAAACTCATGGACCATATAAATGTAAAAAGGAACTTCAGAACATTTGTCTGATGAAGTCTGTACACATGAAATTGGAAATAATTTTACCTAGTGTCTGTTAAATCCTATTTTCAAAAACAAACTTTAGCTTGGCAAATGTACGTCCATCAAAACCCCCTCCCCAAGCAGACATGAATGAATAAATGTACTTGTCTGTGCTTCTGCAGCGACTCCACTGGGCTGGCAGTGAACGCCCACAATGGGTTGTTGGTAAGAATGATGAACAGATCTACAGCTTTCCCGTTTTCTGTGGCCCATGTGATAGGAAGGGTGCAGTCTGTGCTCCCACCGGGGATCTGCAACACATGGTGGAAACATCAGAGATGTGAACACAATGCTTGATGTAATTATTGATGATCATAAAATGCTTGTATTCCTAAAGAATACTGATGAGTGGCTGATTAATTTCTTTCTGTCCGATTTGACATGGCTTACCTTAACCAGTTCACCTGTTGTTTGGGAGAGATTCATGTCGGCAGACACAGTGCATGGAACCAGAGCTCCTTCAGAGTAGGCCAAAACTTGTGTGTCCACCTCTGTCCTTGCAAATATCTGCACCAGACATAAAGATAAAATGAGAAGAATGACGTGTCCATTCCAAAAATTCATCTTTCATATACTGCACAACAAAATTCCTGAACATGCAACAAACATCATCTTACACAACAATTTTCTTAATAAGTCTGAGAATCATCAGACACACATCTGACCTAATAGCTGCCGCAGGGCCTAGGGTCTACAATAATCACACTGTGGAAGGAATTTCATAGGAATCCATAGTATGTCAACAGAGCAATTCCTTGACCCAGGCTTCCTCTACAGAGGGGGCGGTCCAAGCTCAAGTTACAGACACAGCTGTTCCAACGGCATTAACAATAACCCGCGCAGTGCGTCTTACCATGGTAATGGCAGCAGCGGCGACAGCAGTGCTGATTGACGTCCCTGGGACAACGCTGCTCAGTGATGTGCTCACATCTACAGCCACTAAAAAGCGTTTACCCACAGGTTCCACATTCTACAGGCAGAGATGGGAGAAATTATTTGTGTTATCTAATGTAACTTTGATTTGATGGTCTCTGAGAAAGTTGCAACAAAACAGCCTACCATAAAACTCTTGTAAAAGGCAGCATCCAATGCTTTGAGGATACTGCTGTCTGCTTCCCACTTTGTTTTACCCTGGTAGCCTTGGCCTCTTTTGTAGTTCTCTGAAGCCAAGAGTATACTGAAAGGGTGAATCTTCGCCTGGAGATTTCAAGACAAATGTCAAATGCTCAAACACTGTCTCGTGTTGTGGTTGAAAACACAGCTGTGGGTTAATCTGAGAGATCAACAGATCTACCTTCTTAAGCGCCATCTCACTCTGGATTCTGTCACATACAGCTTGTGTTTCTGAGCCTCCTGGTTCAAGAATTTTTTTTGACGTCATCTTACCCAAGATCCTCAGCACTGATTGAAGAGGCATTTCCTTTAACAGAGCGCTCCACACCTCCAGTAGAAAATAACAAAACACAGCATGAGCACATGCTTCCTGACAGATTCAGTCCAGATGATACACTTTCAATCAGCCTTTCCCATATCTTACTTCGCACAAACATGTGTCCCCACCTACATTTATTATATCCCAAACTATATCCAAATGTCAAGTACACCAACAATGCAATGTTTCTTTGCAACTGATTCTATAGTGCTGTATATGGGAAGTGTGGCAGACAGTATTATTGGTCTCTAATGTCATTTTGATGAGAAACAAAAGAAGCTGTAAGAATAACCCCCCAGTTAAAATAACAAAAGAACAAATACACACACACACACACACACATACACACACATACCTGTTTGGACTTCAGGTGGTCTGTCAGCAGCTGTTCCCTCTCCAATTTGTGTTCTTCTATTAAACTGATGACCTCTGTTTCATCACAACTGTGCTTGACCTTCTCCACCACTTCAAGATACAAGAGCACTTTAACGACCTCTTCAGAGTTCTCTTTGTCTGCGTAAGCAACCTGGACTTCCTTCCATCCTTTTGTTACATATTTGCTGATCAAAGCAATAGCTGAAAACACAAAAGGTCACAATCAGTTTAAGACAGTTTTACATTTAGGTCCTGTAGAGTAAATCCTAAATAAGTGCTTAGAGTTAGGGTTACAAATGATGACTGTCAGGACAGATATCATAAATACATGTAGTTTGGAAAACAGTGCAACAGATCACACTTTTTTTTTTTAAACCATTTACCTTGATGGCCATTTTACATTTCATAATGCACAGTGCTGTCCTGTCAGTGATGGTGAGCATTTAAGTATCTGTTCCCTTTTACTCTGGAGATTTTCTGTTGATCATCATGAGGTTTGAGGCGTTTCCCACTCTCAGATTGCATAACTTTGTAGCATTTTCAACATTTGTTGAGATTAGTCAAATGGCCACCATCAGGCCTTTATTAAAGCTTGTTGTTAATTAGCTTTTAGCTTCACTGGCTTTTGGTTTGCAGTTGTCACTGATGCAGAGGTCACAAACACTGAATAATTACTGCATGTCACGCTGCTGAGGAGAAAGTTTCTGAAAATATGACAGCGAATCAAGTCACACTAAACAGGGATATATATGAAGTGGATGTTTTGCCTGTCCCCCTGTAGACATTAATGAATAATATTCACTGTGTAAATTCACCTTCATTAGCTGGTTTGGTGTGAGAGAGCCTGAGCAGATCCTGGTGCGACCATCCCTCTCTCTGTTTACATTTGGTCACAGCCGCAGCTAGGCTCATGGCATCTTGCTCGTTATACCAGGCAGACACCGCTGTCCTCAGAGCACGTCCCCAAATCCCACACTTCATGCCCTCTTTCAATTCCTTCTTGTACTGGATGAGGGAAAACAGATGGGCAGGTTGCCGACAAACTTCTTTTAGAGCTTTGAATGCGGCCTGCCTTGTCTCCAGCTTAGAGTGCTGAGAGCATAAAGCCAGGGCAAAGAAGGAGGGGCCAAGTCTGACAGCTCTCCCATCCTGGGTGAACCTTTTTATCTCCTCCACCACCTCAGGACCCCGGCCCTCTTGAAGTAGGGACAGGAGGGCTCCAGTGCTCTCCATGCTGACACGACCCTCATCCCTGGCCGTGTATATGTCTCCCTCCGACCCATAGCAGAGGAAGCGGCACAGTTTGGTCTTATCACTGACCTCCCATGTACAGCCACCACCACCTGTTGAGTTTAGGGTGTGGTTGCCCGGTGGAGCTACTGTGGTACTTCCCGATGGCTCCATTGTTAACACTTGACAAGGCCTGAAACACAAAGTCGTCACAGAGAATTTTTTATTAATTTATATTTGCTTGCGGATATTAAACTGTCACTGATCCAACACACTTGGGTTAATTTGCCCATTCACAGCATGCTGTGGATAGGATTAAGCAGCATGGAAAACAACTTTAACAAAATGTCACAAGTTTGTGCTACGGGGAACCGGAGAGTCTCCATGAACACAAGATAACACCGAGTTTGTTAGCATCATTACTAACTCCCTGCCTCTGTGCACTGACATAAATAGCTTAAAGCCGATTACAGGATATGATGATACACATAAGACAGATACAAGCCACGCTGAGCTGTTTATAGAATATGGCACCACACACATTGTTTAAGTTAAATGGGCGAAAACGTCGGCTGCCCGCTACCTTGTCAACCTCAAGTGAGTTAACGTTAACCAGATCGTGATGCTAACTTAGTGATGCTAGCTAAGAGGGGCGAAGTTAGTTAACGTTAGCCAGCTGCGCCCGCTGATTATGTTTGTTACATTCACGTTTGGCAGTTACACAGCTAGTTAAAGGGTAAATTGCATCCAGCCTGCTCGCAATGTCCCGTAACTGGAGCGCTATAGCAATGTTAGCCACCCGCTCTCCTCCAAACACAAACTATGATGTCCCACATCTGAGCTTTTTCCTAGCCGGGCACGCAGAGGCTGCGCTAGGCAGTTTGATGCAGCTCGGCTGGGATGGGCAGCTGGCTCCTGAGCAACAACAACCCGAGCGAAACGGTGGCGGGTTTCCTGCTAACATGCAGTGCTGCTAATCGAGACATTTTTGGTAAGCAATTACATGATATGTCCATGAACTTACCACAAAATAGGCGCACCGTGCTCAAGTTTTTGATGCGGCTAGATGGAGAAAGGCCTCCCCCCTGACGGTCACAGAGCTAACCAGGGACGGTGTCGCGGTGGCTGCTGGGATACAGAGTACAATCACGACCACGTCTCTCACTCTCTCTGTTGTTTTCCCCACGCAGGAGTAATTGCACAATGCATTTCCACCTCTATATGATTGATAGGATGGTTGAAATGTCTATTCACTGACTCCCCGTGACACCCAAATCATCCACCCATCCATCCATCCATCCATCCATCCACCACCCCTCATCCGTCCAGGGTGGAATTGCTATACTGGGCAGGGGCAAGACAGGTGGCAAGTCTATCACAGGGCTTACATATAGGCCAGGGACAAGCTACCTCAGACCCACCCAAACAATCTGATGTTCAATTACACATCATTACTTCTTCCCATTCCTCCTCCATCTCCTCTCTCTCTAACCCGAGGAGAAGAATTAGAGCAGCCAAGGAGAGGCATGCTAAGGACCTGAAGGCCCATGACTCATTGTCAGATTGGAAAGGCCTGCAAGAGATCACCATAGATCCACAGATGCCCATCAGTTGGCAACCGACCTGAAGTGAGCTCTACTGCAGCTCTGACAGACAAATCCTACAGACTCCCCCTTTGCCTACATTTGTGCCTGGGCTACATTCCTCCTCACACCCTCCTTGATCCAATCCCATCACGTTTTTTTCAGCTCTTTCCACAGGGAGGCAAGATGACAACGATAACAAAGTATGAAGACTGTTATACAACTCTCCTCTTATGACTCACAGCCTGTGAGCCTGCCAATTGGCCTTCTCCATAGAGGACATTTTGACATGTCACAGCACAAAAAAGTAATGATGACTGAGTAGCTCATTCAGAATCACAATTTTGATGGTTTTCTTATTTTTCTTGCCCACTAGACGTCTCTTGGGGGGTGTAGTCAGGACTTCATTTCACTGCTTGTTGCAAGTGTACACTATGACTATGCATGTGACAAATAAAGAATCTTGGATCTTGAATTCAAAAGACTGAATGCACGTAATCAAAAGAAATGAGTTTTTGTTAAGACTATGAAAAATACAGACATACAGAAGACTTTATTATTCCCCTGGGGGGGGGATAAAGTTCCATTCTATTCTATTCTATTCTAAAGGGCTGAAAAATACTACACCCAAGCTTTTTTTTCCTTGAAAATACTGAGACCAGTCACTTATGATTTATTTTTGTTTGTAAGTTTTCCAAGTCGCCACTAGGGGACAGTAGTACACCAACTGTATGAAGGTAGTATGCCATTTAATGACACCCATTAAGATACAGTGAGTCCAACCGGCTCGTTGAGTCAGATGATCAGTTTATTACAGTGTTCATGATGCACACACATCAAAATCACCACTATTTTAAATAAATATCTGTCAAGTCCAGGTTCATAAGACACACAACAGTCCTGCAGTCATGTTCATTTCATTTTCTATACTAAAGATTTCACAGTGTGCCAGTGTTCACTGTGCACCAGATGCCACTGCCTGATACCACTGCCTGCAGCAGATTGTGATCATTGCACTGGTGCAGCTTTCAGTCGTTCTCTGACATTATGTTATTGAGGTAACATTTTAAGGGAAGGGGAAGTGTCTGGTCTCTGTCTAGTCTTCCAGTGCTTCTTAAGGCCTCTCTGTTTAGAAGCTGCATCCAATAGGACCTTGTATTGACTGGACTGGATGAAGCGTGAGAAGGAGCCGTTCGCCATCAGGCTGTAGATTTTCTTCTGTGCCTGATCAAAACATGATGGACTTGGTTGTTGGAGACTCTGACCGATGATCGCTCTTGTGTAGAAATCTACATTTACCTAAAAAGACATGTAAAGGAATACATTACAGAACATGCAATTACAGTTTTGACATCTACTGTGTGCTACATACTGTACCATTACCACAGTCTGAAAATAACCTTTAAACCCACTGGTTGCTGTGGTAAACGATACAGGTCACTGCTAGCAACACAGACTGTTTTTAGGACATAACCAATATTTTTTTTTAAAGGAAAAAAATGAAAAAGAAAAGAACACATGCTTGTTCTCAGTCTTCCAAAAACATTGAAAATTCAAGTACAAACTTAGATGAGCAGCCCTTCAGTAGCTTGTACTTGTACCTGTCTGGGGGACTCATCACTGATGAACTCCTCATAAATCCTTGCTGCCCTCCTTGTTCGCTCGCCTTGACTGTCAGAAGTTTGGAACTCTTGACAGGCCAACCAGAAGTCCAGGTTTTCCTCAGAGAACTCTGACTTCAGAAAGTCCCGAAATGCTACTTGTCCGCCTGTAAAACATGAGGACATAACTTCACTATAAAGAGAACTATAACTAACCATTACATTAGTTTTGTATTGCTTGAAAGCAGATGAAAATTACATTTCTGGGAAAGCAGTGTCTCAAGAGATTCTCCCAGTGGGCTTGCTTCATTTGTTTTCTGCCTGTAAATGGAAGCAAGGGAAGGTTTTTAGCCCCGTTCATATTTTGAAAAAAAAAAAAAAGAAAGAAAATTCAGTATTAATATAGAATATGATCAAATTAAAGTATACCTGTTGACTTTCCTCCATGGTAATGGACTCTGAATGAAGTATTCTTGTATCCTTGATTTCCATGCATCATGTCTACAAAAGAGGAAAACAACTGGAGTACTGAAGTCTGTCTGTCCCAGGTGGAGAAAACAAAAACACTCAAAATATGTCTCATTGCATTACAAATGAAACATATTGTACTTACATTCTGTTTTTGTCTTGGAGGCCCAGAGATGTCCTAGAGAGTCGATTCATTTGTTGAATTTGAAATACACAACCTCCTCTGTGAATTATAATAGTATCTCTCAGAATGCATGATACTGCTGAATCCTCAGAAGAATTTCCCTTAGCTTTAGTCAGACTTCCAAATAGACAGTTTCATCCCTTCTCTCTCTTCTCACTGATGAGGGTCCAAAGCTAGACTGGTATCTGACTGTTGAGACATCGCTGTTGCTCCCGGCTTGCTGCGCTCTTTCCTCCCTTGTGTCTTGCCATATTTAACCTCTGTTGACATTCAGACTGATAGTTACATAATTAGAAAGAGCCACATGAATTCTCAAAGTGCGTCAAACCTTGTGCTTTTCCTTAATGTTTAATTATAGAACAAAACTTTGCTGTGTATCTTAACCCCCATCACATTCTCCACAGTTAAGTGTATTACATAGGCTGTCGAAAGTCATCCAGTCTCTACGTCATTTAGCTCACCATTCAAGTCTGTGATATTCTTAGTCACAGGTCAAGTGGTCATGAGTTTCTTTAAGCACTTTTGCTTTTTCTTTGCCGCTCCCTTTCTTTCTCACACAGTTTCCAGATGATGTACTTTCCACTATCATTCATATTTCCTGTTGTTGCACTGCATTTTAAATGGGGTTTTCTTAAAAAAAAAAAGAGAGAAATATCTCTTCACAGAACCAATGTCACTTTGTTATTAGGATAAATAAAACACAAGTTGATTGATGTAAGTGTGTTTCTATATTTTGCACATGAATCTGTGTTTTTTGACAGTGATTTTAATGTCACTGGAGCATAATACTTTCTAATAAAGTGAAAGTTGTTTTTTGAAAGGGACAATTCAAGATCAGAATTAGAAACTTTGGGTAAATGCAAGTTGGTATATACTACAGTTCAATCATTTTAAATGCCCAGTCTTCAAATTTCCTGACCATATAAATTATAGTTACAATATCCATCTATCTATCTATCTATCTATCTATCTATCTATCTATCTATCTATCTATCTATCTATCCATCCATCCATCCATCCATCCATCCATCCATCCATGTGACAAGTAGGCTATTTCTTAATATCCAATTGAAACGACAATTCAGCAGATAACCAAAATTGTCTAAACTAAATGCAACACAAAGGGAAGGAGAGTACTAATGAGTACTAATGAACTTTAAATTGGAAATGATTCAATGCACAGGATTAGAAATCCAGTTAATTTATGTGAATTTGAGTGAAATAAGACCAGAAGAACAGACTGTAAGCACTGAAAACTGGAGGTGCATGTAATCTTAGGTTTTATAATTAAGGTGTCAGAATATAGAGAAAAGAACAGAATATATTACATAGAGTTGAAAATGTGCACACTCGGGAGAGCTAAAAGCACCTGTTTCTTTTCCCCATATTATAAGTTTGTATACTTAGTCTTTTATTGTAGTTTTTCTTAGATTTCTCTAGGAAGTAAACATTGTAATGAATAACTGTCTCACAAGACTGAAAATCTACAGTTCTGCTTCTTTGTTGGCACAGTGCAGCTTTCCTGCAGGTTCAGGATAACAACACTAACATGCTGATGTCAGGAAGGTATCGCTTTTTCCATGTTCACCATTTAAGTTTGCCATGTTAGCAGCTAACATTTGCAAGCATGAAGTGTGTCATTTCAAACATAATAGAATGAGTCATCAAATTTTGTGGCAATCCATTCAACAGTTACTGGTGCATTTCCCTCAAAACCACAAACCTCATTCTGCTGGTGGCACTAGAGGAAAAGTCAGTGGGATACATTGTCTGGACTCCATGAATGTCTGTGTAAAATTAGCTGCTCAGTATTTTCCAGATGTTTTAGCCTGGACCAAAGTGTGGAACCAGTCTACAAGGCCAACATTGTTACTCAGGCCCACAGCCACACCACTAGCAGGGTTCAAAAAAGTTATTTAAAAAAAAAAAACAGCTTTAACTGTTAGGTAATGGTGGCTACAGTTTTGTTTAAATCTCAATATGAAAATAACGTGTTTTGCCTTTAAATGAAAGTAGCTTTCAATAGTGATTAGTACAAAATCTAAATGTCATAAATATCTAAATCTAAATGTTGATAGTTTCTCAATCAACATAGAGAACATTCATTCACACAGTCAGTGAATGAATGTTTTTGTTCTTCAGTAGAGTGAATGTTTGCATGAGCTGAATGTCATGATTGTGATAATACAAAGGTCACACAAACCAGACAAAAACCGGTATTGACAAGAATGAACTTGAACTTGAAACAAGGACACACTGCTTATGAATTAGCATGTGGTTTGCAGAACCAGACCGGACAGCACAGCGCGATACAGGAAGTAGTTGTTAGAGGGAAAACCTGTTGTACCTCATACACATTGAGAAGTGTGCTGTAAAGTTGACCTGAACTTTGAGAGGAGAAAATGTATGCTTATATAAATGTAGATATATACATATATAGATAATGTAATACCATTAACAGTATATATAGCCTTGATTAAGTCTGGTCATTTTAAATCTGACTGAATGGCCATTATCTTATCCTATCCAATCAGCAACTCCTGACCGTGACAGTGTTTACGCTGTAATGGGTGATCATCCGTAATTATATCATTATACTTGTGATGACGGTGCAGCTACTTGTGAAGACATCCCAGAACAAAATTCAAAAAATGTCCACTACTTTTTCACTGGTCTACAGGATGTGACCAAACACTACACATTATTTTCTTCCTTATATGGAGAGAAAAGACAAACTTATATTTGAGTTTTCCTCATAATTATGACTTATTAGCAGATAATTATGACATCATCTCACAATGATGATTTGTCATATGATATATATTTATGATATGATATCACAATTTTGAAATACAATATTGAGACTATTTGTAGTCCTCTCATAATTATTTGAATTATAAGTTACTGTAAGAAGCTTAGGAATGGGAATAATAATAAAAAAAGAAAACTATTGGACTTGTGTGGGTTTTTAAAGGTGACTGGAGCAAGTTTTTAATATCAAAGCGTTTACTGTGCTTACTGGTTTGACAGAAACAAACTGAGAGAGAGACAACATGACTGAATATGGTCATTGTTTTTAAAGCACACACATTTCATTCTTAAGGTTGTTGCTAAGAGAGTTGTTTGAAACCAGGCAGAGCTGTCGCGCAAAATAGAATATGTAGGTCTGTCTTCACATGAGTGTTACACAGTCACCTACATAAAACCACAGTAATCACATTTTCGGTTTTTAGGTCACCGGAGGTCAGAATATTCTACAAACCTGTTACTGATTGATGTTTAAATAAAAACTGTGTCAGCATCGTCTTTGATCATTACCATCATTACTGTAAGCTTCTGTATATTGCCTGACTCTCACCAGTAAGTCACTGTAACGTTGCAAGACAAAATAAAACTCTGTTGTTCTAAAAGAAGTTATATAACCCCTGTATACTGTAGATATAGAAATAGAGTCTTGATTTGCATGATGGCTTTGAGGATTGCGGTCAGTCGGTATACTTGCCACAGTGGGTTTACATAATACAGCTCTGGGAGTCAAAAGGAGTACAAAAAAAGCTGTGCACTTTTTCCATTTGCAGTTCCACTCAGGACAACATGATGGCCTGGTCTTTAATAGATAGATATATGTCATTTGGTTTGATGTTAACATGTACTGTCAATTGAGTTTGCCCTGGTCGGTGTTTAGTATTCTGTCACAGGCAGTGTCCAGTTTGTTTCCGTGGCTGCTGGGATAGATTTAAGACTTAATCCTACCCATGATACAGGATTTTACCATTTGACCAAAGATCAACTCCTATTTCATTTAGCATTGATGAATACATTCACTATATTTCATGTTTTGATATGGTTTAGACTTGTCTATCGTGTTAGGCCAGTATTGTGGAATACAAGTTGGTTTTTTTTCTTTTCTACAGAAATGAACACTGTCTAATATTGAATGAAACATTTTACACTCCTCAAATGTTAACTCAGGCCTAAGGCCAGTGTTACCATGTTAACAATTGATAACATGTATCAATTTTTTGAGATTTGCTAAAATTGTTTTGAGAGAGTGATAAGCAGTCTGTAGAAACAGCAGGGAACTTTTTTTTTTTTTTCAAAAATAAAATTTTGCTTTTTACTGTCTCATTCTTCCCTCAAGTAAAATGACCTTGTTACTGAATTCTTGCTATAAAACAAACAATTCCTTTCGGGATAAACAGAGCTGAGATGATGGATGTGGTTCCTTGGTCTGCAAATTTTAGGTTTTCACACTGAAAACAAAATACCCAGAATTCATTGTACTACAGCTCAGCTGTCTATCTGAAGTCTGGCCATTTGTTAAATTTCAGCTATAGTCAAAGTAGCAGTCAAAACCTTTGTGAAACCAGCCACCGATCACTAATACTTTTCCACTGGAGTGACTACAAGTTTCACATTTGTGTTTGTAAATGAAATGTTTCAAAACTATTGATTGGGTTGCACAGACATTTGCACCCCCTCAGGACAAACTCTAACAACTCTGGAGATCCCTTAGCTTCACTATATAGTCTGAATTTTCATTTTTTCAATTCTTTGATGCACGATCACATATCTGCAGAGGTAATACCATTCCCATCAGCCCCAGCTGTCGGGAAGAGCAGGGATGGTTGTAATATTTTTGTGAGAATATTTTTCTGTTTATATCTTGGGACTTTTTTTTTTAAGTCAGTGCATTCAAAATGTAATACAAACTTGTTACATGAGTCTGCTATTAAATGGTGTGGTTTCATCTCAGAAGGAGTGAATGTTACAATTCAGCCCATGGTCGAGGTCATTTGTAACAAACACTGGGGTGAAAGGACAACAACCTCATATAGAGTTTTTATTTACTTAATGCCATTTAACTTCCTTACTGTGTGTTTTTGTGTATATATGTATATGTTACCTACTGTCAGTCGGATAAGGAATTAGTTGTGGTGATTGTAATAAGACAGTTGAACATAACAATAAATCAGCAATGAAACATTTGTGTATGTCTGTGTGTGTCTGTATATTATTTTACTACTAACCCAGACTCTTGTTGCCATGAATTAGCTTAAGATTGAAAGCACTTCAAAGCAGGAAGTGATATAAGAAAAATAGCTTCAGTAAAAAAAAAACAAAAAAAGAAGAAGAAGAAGAAGTTTTTTTCCTCCTGAAAATTTGTTGCCATCTGCCACAGGACTCTACTTTCTCACATGTGTCACGACTGGCTCGTATCACAACCATCCCCGGTCTCCCCAGCAGGTTTACATGCTAAACTGTGATGCTAAATATGATAATAATCATGGGAATGTTAGCATTATGCTGATATTAGCATTAGCTTGAAGAACCACTGTGCTTAAGTACAGAACCATGTCTGATTTTAGCCGTTTTTGTCAGTGAGTGCTGCTGTGCTATATTTAACTCTCTATGGCATCAATTGCCCTTTGTTCCGCCAGATACCAAAAAAACCCTGATATATATATATATATATGTACATATATATATGTATACAAAACAAACAAAAAAACCAAAACAAAATATATATGTATGTATATTTTGTTTTGTTTTTTTGTTTTTTTCCCCCATTTTATCGTGATCTAATCATTTAATGGAACTTCATGTTTGACTGAAACTGATTTTTATCTAGTGGAAAATTTCCACATTTGTTCACCTGGCTCCAAAACAAACCTAGAACAAAAGGCTCTTTTGTTGAACTGGTCAAACAACATCACACAGTCATCCAGTGACCTCCTGTATACAGGCCATGTGGCTCCAAAAGAATGACTTCTCCCTCATGACACACTTGGCAACACGAACTGTAGTTTTCAAAGCTGAATTTTAGTCTTGATGAGTAATATGTGTATTGGATGGTGGATACCCTCAAAGTTTTTATGTCAAAGATTTGTAGATAGTACATGTCATACACTGGGTGATAACCCGAACATCCTGTCTAATGCGTGACTTTCTCTCTTTTTTCTTCTTTTTTTTTTTTTTTTGGTGTTTATGGCTTCCCATGGTCATATGACTGGCCTATCACAGGATCATCTTGTTACTAATAAACAACAGTGTAAATAGGGAAATGATGACTAGTCAGGCAGTGGTCCATCTGTGCCAGTTATACACCTCAGCTGCATCAGAGGGCAAAAACTGCTGACAGCCTGTGGGAGAAATAGAAAGGATGTTCTCATCCTGCTGAAAGCTCTTTTGGCAAAAAAAATATGAAATTACTTTGGTGCCCTTACACTGACAATTTGTTGTCTATTACCATGTCAACTTGCAAAAGGTAATTCAAAGGCATTTTTAGTTGAGTATGCCAGCAGCCTCAGTGTGTGTGTATATGTGCGTGCTAGTGTGAACACAGGGATACACAAGTGAAATTAGAAGAGGATGTGGGTAGCAGTTGAGCCTTTATGCTCCTTCCTAATTTTTGTAACCTTTAGCAGTGTGACACCTGATGGGTTCTCACAGATAAACTTCCTTTTATCCTATTTTGTTTTGGCATTATTGCAGTTTCAGTTTTAAACCTGTCTGTTCTTGTAAGAACAATAGTAGCGAGGTTGAGATCTAACTGACAACTGATTGAAAGAGCTGACTGAGTAGTACAAAAAAAAAAAAAAGAAATGAATGACTTATAGAATGACGGGGCGAGCTTGAGACACATTCATAAGCATGAAACACCAGTGACCCATGAAAAGCTGATGTAAGAACAGCTGCGTAGGTGAGAGCACTATATGACTGACAGTCAGCCAGGTCAAAGAGTGCATGTAAAATATTGTCACTACCACTGTAGTCCTGTGTTGAAAACTGCACTGATCCTAATTACAAATGAAAACAGTAGTGCTATACTGACACCAAAAATGTGCTAACTGGCCATAAAATGATGCACTGTTTCAGTGTGGCAGCCATAAAAAACATTCTTTCATTTTGAAATCCTCACTTTGGGTTCAATGAGGAGCAGAAACTACATGCAGCCAGTGTCAGAAGGAAGTGTTTTGCTTTTTTGCTCAGAGTAAGATGAAGAGTCCCTCTCATGTCTGTGAGCTAACTTTGACATGCCTGGCAGCAGCTGGTTAGCTTAGCTTAGGACGAGGACTGGAAACTGGGGTAAAACAACAAAGTGTAGGTCTGTCTAAATATAATCCAAATTTGAGGGTAAAATGTGATGTGATGTGCTAATCAGTGAGCTTGACAGGCGCTTGTAGGTGGGACCAGGCTAGCTGTTGGCTAAAGTAAGCAACCTGACTGTTGTAGCATCATAATTTCTGTACAGACTCACAAGTGAATGAGATGTCGAGATGTTCCTATCAGTACAGATGCGATAAGACTGAGACTGACGAACATGACAAAGTATCAATGTTTCAGACATGTGAAGCAGTGTAAGCTGAGGGAGGGGTTGAGGTCATGCTGCACAGATATTTCGAAACTCATGAAAAAAAACTCTAGATGCTTAATACTGTGACTGTGAGTGAGTCAATGAATGAGTAAAAAAAAAAAAAAAAAAAAAAAGGATAATGAATGAATATGGTGTTTAAGTTACCTGGTTTGACCTGGTTCGTCAGTCTAACAGACTACAGTCATTGTGGCACTCTTCATTTATAATAATTAGTTTTACACGATTCAGATTCAGTATTATTTATTAAATATGTACAAATTCATCCTAATATTGATATTAATGTTTCTACACATTATGGAATATATTTTCAATATATAGCTTATAACACATTATTATAGTTGTAACATCTCAGTGTGTCAGACTGAAAAACAAACAAAAAGAAATGCACATCTAGATGCCATGTATGTATCTATTGCTCTGGTGAGATCACACCGAACTTAAAATAAGATGATGTGCAAACAAAGATAACTGTTCATGCACATGAATCATGGGAGGAAGTTGTTATGTGCACCACATTCACTTCCTGGCGTCTCTCACACAGAAAGTCCCCAGCATTTTCACTATAATCACTTCATCTCTGGGAAATCCTTCGCTTTAGATGAGCGATCACAACAGGTGCCACGCCAAAACATGACTTCTCCAACTAAGAAGGGAGTCATGAATGAGTTGAACATTAGCCCACATGTTCTGGATGATTTTCGTTAGAACCACCAGCAGCGGTCCCAGGACAAGCACAACACAAACTTCTCTCAGGTAGTCCAGCATTGGGCTCAGCTTCACAGTCCAGCTTCTATAAATACAATGTCCCCAATATCTACTCTCTTTACATCTTCACTGATTCTGATGTGGTGTCCATTAGAGCCAGATACTTGTCAGACCTGAGGAAACGTGGATAAGAGTCCCTCTCCATTAGCCCGAAGACAATCCTCTGGGCGTCGTCAAAGCACACAGTGGTTGGAGTTTTAATGTTTCGCCTGATCAGCTCCCTGGTCTTGTGATCAATGTTGATCTGGAAGAATGAGTGAACATGATGCAGACTGATGAATACTTAACTATAAGCAGGGGTGGTAACTATTGTGAACAGCTGCTGGAAATACATTTGCATTGTAAAAACGTCCATGCTCACCTCTCTCGGAGCCTCAGCTTGAATGTAGCGTTTGTAGATCTTTTTGGCCCTGGACGACATCCTGAAGGAGGACTTGATCTTCTTGTAGTCCTCACACACCAGCCAAAACTCAATGTTTTCATCACTGAATTCTGACTTCAGGAAGGCCTGGAATATCTGCATGCCATCTACATAGACAGGACAGATGAGCAGCAGTTAGCTGATGTTGAGAAAAGATGCCGACTACATAACTTGACTTTTGAAATGCGTGTTGATTAACTTACATTTGGATGATAGGAGTCTCTCAAGTGAATGTGACCACTGGACATCTCTTCAAAACACAACCTGCAAAAAGAAAGGGTGTATTGTCACACATCGATGCAATTATGACAACAGTTTGGATGTTTAGTTTCCAGTGCAAAACTTTTCTTCACGTACCCCTCAGTGTTGGCAGCTTGAGACGATCTGCACTGCAGCCGAGACTTCAGGTTTCCTCTGTTTAACCAAACAAACACTTATTTTACTGGCATGTTGTTGGAAAGGATTTATCTACAACCACATGAAATACCACACGAGGCATCATGCATCAATTAGATTTAAAATATTTACCTATCTTTCCCCCTCTTCTTATTCTCGGCGTCCATGTTGAAGTGCTGCAGCTCCCTTGGTGGTGACTCGACTAGACTTGGCATTGCAACAGTGCTTTGTACATGTGTGGCTGTGTTGGGCTGCTCTCAGAGAGTTGTGACAAGTCCAACTGTCAATGCGTGTCTCTTTGAGGAACCTGCTCCGCGCCAAGCTTATATATGTACAGCAGGAGTCTGAAATGGGTTTGGTGAGTAGCGTCACAACATCATGCTGAACTAACCACAGAAAAAGAGGAAGTTGGGGATGACGCAAACATACACGCATTGCAGCTACAGCAATACATCTGTAGTGTGCTTAAACCTGCATCACTGCTTGTTTGGCATAAAGTCTGGCGATGCAAATGGGGCAGTGGAAATTTCAACAGCAGATAGGCAAATGCATTGACCTCTGTTCTAGTTAGCCTTGTGAACCAATACCAGAAACTAATGTTTCAGGTTCGGTGAGCTACTGTAAATGCTGAGGTTAAATTCAGACCTCACAGTCAAATTTAAATAAAACATGTAAACATGTCATCTTAAGCTCTGTGACACACCCGTATTAGGTAGTGAAAAACATTTTCATGTGAACATCATGGATCAAAGTCAAAAATTGAATGACGCACCTTTGCATCTTTGTGGCACAGATGCAGTAGCATCATGACAATGGCAAATATCCCTCACACAACTTTCTTTCAAAGTGAGGTTTGTTGCGTATTTAAATAAGAAATAAGACATTCCTCTTTTTACAAATGAAAAGTTGAGCTCGCATTTGAAAAAATGCATCCTAAATTCAAGAGTCAGCCTTACAGGCATGGTATGACCACTAGCTCTTGGTTGAGAAGAGGGAAAACGGGCAAAGGGGGGCAGTGGGAGAGGCTTTTTTGGACACATGCTAATAGATAATGCTAATTTAAGGACTGCAATGGCAAGGAAGAGGATTTACACCCTTCGGTTGTTGCCAGTCTGTCAGGAGTTTTCAATGGGATTGTTGTGAGATTGCAGATGTGACCCCAGTACAGAGACTGGAGGTGAAGGTGAGCACCTGGTTGAGACTGTGGATTATACTTCACAACATTATTGCATTGCCAAAGTAGAGATACAACTGAGGAACAATCAAGAGGAGGAGCAGAATAAATTACTATGGTAAGGTGACAGCAACAGCTGCATTTACACTGATAAGGATAAAGAAATTCTATGACACCTTTAACTAACCAAAAGCAAAAGATATGTATCATTATAATGGAAACTATGCTTATTTACTTTCTTGCCACAAGGCATCTGATAAGATTGACATCACTGACAAGAATGTAGTGTACTTCAAACACTTAGCCTAGCCCACTCACCCTGTGGGAGACACTTTAGTGTTGTGTCTGGGCCACTAACATGCAAACTTGATCTGAAACATTTAGTGCCACGTCAAAACAAAGTCAGTTTTGGTCAAACAAAGTCAAACCATCTTTTCTGATTTTGGCACATTATATAACTTTAATTACATCATTGTTTCCATATAAGAGCCTCTTGCCATTATGACTGACAGAGGAGAAGTCAGTGGAGGCAGACAGGAAGTAAAGGGGAAACAGAGAGGGGGTGACATGTTTCAAAGGTCACATTGGAACTAAGGGGTATTATGGTTCCATGGTAGTTGTCTGAGCCCACTAAACCAGGGTATGACTTATTGACTTCCTGTTTAGAGGGTGATAGACACAAACTCAAAACTTTCACCTGTCTGGAAATTCTCCTGAACTTTACAAAATTCCAGAGGATCATGATCAGCCCTTAAACTTCATTTTTCTCATGTTCACTTTTAGACATAGATGAGACTTAAAAATGGGTCAGGTGAGGTTCCTCTGTTTTGTTTCCCCTATTTTACTTCAGTCTCAGTGATGTAAGTAGAATTACACTGATGTGAACTTTCCAAGTTTGTAGGATAATATTGTCACAGGTCGAGTTCTGCTTCGTTGACCGATAATTAAACAAAACAAAACAACAACAGCAAAACCCCGTCAGATTTTTAGAACTTGTTACCATACTCAGGCATCTGTTAACTGCCTTTATCATCAAACATTTTTAAGGGGACGCAGTTGCTTTTCAAAGGCCCTTAGATTATTAAATAGTAGTTTTCCCAAAATAAATAAAAGAAAATAAAATCTGGGGAATCTTATAAATGCTTTCACACATTTTGAGTGAACTAATTTACTGAGTCTCCAAGCTAAAACAATGTAAAATGGGTCCCTCAGGCCTCACTTTATGGGTACTAAAGGGGATCACCAAAATCATTATATCTTATCAAGATATTTCACTCAAAGCCAAAATCCCAACTTTCTGGTGATACAAGCATAAAAACAGATGGATTCATCCTCTATGAATCCGTGAAATTTCATGGCAATCCATTTAGTCGTTGCTGAGACATTTTAATCTGGGTAAAAGTGCTGGACATATTGACCAACAGAGAGACAGATGTCATATTTATTATACAGTATGATGAACACTTTTCACAGACACGAGTCTCAAAGTGCTTTACAGAACCATCTTTAGAGCCATGCTGATAGCTTGTCTAACAAACAGCTTGTTGAGTGTGTTAGCATGAGATATTATTTTGTCACAAAACATAATCAACACGGTAGCTTCCTACTGTAAGTGTCATCATTTTCAACACATTTACCGTCCATAGCAAGACCCTTGATCTCACTTTATCCTGTTTCATTTCACTCACCTTTTGACCCCAGTGTGTTTTCAAGCTGTAGTCTCTCAATCTAATTTTGCATTGTCTTGTTTTGCTTTCCTTTCCTAATAACTCTGCTTTTACAGGAAATCACTACAAAACAATAATGTTTTTTACAACAGTAGATGTAGACATGATATCCTCTGTAAAAAAAAAACACCCGGAAGGAAGTTTAAAGTCTCTGGTGGTGATTTTCATGATGTTGTGAAGCTAGTGCTTGCTGAAGGGTAAATACATTTAAAGAGGAACTATGCTACATTTTTACCTTAATTATGCAGCTTCAGAGTAATTGTGATGGTTGCATAAATATGACTGGTAACTTGTTACAGGGAGAATGGAGGCTCTCTGCCTTTCACCTGATGTTTCTGGGCTGAAAACCAACCTTGCAACATTAGTGCCCTGCCCTGGTGTCCCATCTCTCATCTCTGTGCACCATGACACAAACGTGCTTTGTAACCTTTCGTTTATAACAGATAAGACTACACAAATATACACATCGTAACATCATATATGTTATATAATGTTATCCGCCGCTCCATGGAGCGGTGGATAACTGCTTTTTCTGCAGCTTTGTTTAAAACAAATGCACATGGCCCAGAGGAGGGTTAGCAAAACAGCGGAATAGCGACCAGACTTGCATAGTTCCCATTTAACTTTACACAGAAATGGCTGCACTTTATTTACACAAATAAGACATAATGAACTGTTGTTTGTTTCAAATTAAACAAAACTACAGTATGTTCTTTATTAGACAGTAAACATAGTTAGAGTTGAGAGAGTTGCAATCAAAAAGCACCTGTCATTACATGTTAGGTTTGATATACAAAGACACTATTACACCAATATACCTGAATAGAAACAAGATAGGAGACTCTAATATACCATGTGAGACCATTTTAAATTATCATGGTTTAATGGGAAATAAAACACAGTTTCATATCAGATTCAAAAACATGGTAACACACTACTCTACAAATTCTGCTGTAATACATCACATATGCATGGAAGCTTATGCAGGGCATATAGATTCACATAAATACAAAACCTAGCCGAGTGAAGTGTTTGTGAATGAGCTGCTTTTGAACCTCAGTCAAGAAATGTGTTGTTGAACTGTCTCTGCTCGTGCGCTTGACAGGAAATGTTTTGTGATAGAGCGCAGCTGTTGATAGCTTGCTGTGGTGACAGTTATCTGAGACATTTTCTTTATCGGTTGCAACACCCATCTGTGAATTTCCGCCATCAACTGTTGTCACTCTGAAAATTATAACTTTGCCCAGTTCCTGTCACTTTTATGTCTTCCTCTCTTTCTGAAAGCAGTATAGCCTACTTCTAAACAGCTGCAGCCCTATATGCTTCGTACCTATGGGTTCTAATCAAATGCAGATTGTTATACACACTTTTTTTTTTAACAATAACCAACAAACTCCACTCCACCCACAATGAGGCGAAGGTTGTCTACACAAGAGGAAGTTGCGGTGAGCTGTCTGCACAAAACAGAGCAGCTTCTACCAAACACCACTTAAAATAAATCTCACTTTAATGCCACCAACGTAAACAGAACAAACTGTTCATCTAACATCCAGCAGTCACATGAAGAAACCACGTTGTGTCTACTTCCACTTTCCAAACGCATACGCACACACACACACACACACACACACACACACAAAATCACCTCAGACAATAAATACATTAAAACGAACAAAATGGACAAATATTTTAAATATATTACTACTTTGTGTTCTATTAATTTAACAAGAAGGTCCTGACGTTAGTCCCCGGGCCGGGGGCCTTTCATGTTCACACTGTGTGTGTGTGGGTTCTCCAGCTTCCTCACACAGTCCACAGACATGAACATTAGGATGTAGCTGTGAATGTGAACCTGTGAAGATGTTTGTTTCTATATGACATCTCTGTGATAGGCTGGTGACCTGACTGGCTCTAGAACCCCCCCCCCCCCACCCCACCCAACTCTGCATGGATAAGTGGTGCAGGCAATGGACAGATTTATTTAAACCCTATAAGTTCATTAAAGCAGTATGGAAACTGTACTTTAACATGGCCTTCATTATATTTGTATGGTTTTTTTTACACAGGTCACTAGTTTGCACTATTGAATATGCCCTAACAGGGGCAAAATCACAACAACACAAATACCAACTCACAGATGCAAAAACTATCTGATACTATTTAATACTACCTACGAGGAAGGGAGCTTTACATAAAACAAAATGAGCTCAGTAAGAGAGGCTTTTTTGTGTCTTGAATCAACTCAAATACTCTTTCACCATGAATGACCTCGCCTGGCAAAATGAAACCAACATAAGTGTTGCCAAAAGCACAACCCCTATCCCCCGCCTTCTTGCTCTGTGTCTGCACCTAAACCAAATTTAACTCAAGATAAGCTTGATTCACAAAGTTCCTCTTCTTCGTCATGCTTAATGTACACACATCTTCCATCTGCAAAGGGGATGTTGCAGAAACACACCACAGAAGGTGAGAGGAAGTTGCTTAAGAAGTGACTTGACTGTGAAAGAGACTGTCTTCTCTTTTTGGTTACAGTTGCGTCTCTTTCTCCACTGAATGATGTTGTTTGAAGGTCTCTGTTGCCATCTGCTGTTTATGCCACCATTATGACCGTATTACAGTACAACACGGACAACTCTTCTCTGACAACAGCCAAGGTGATTTGCATTACATTCAAAAGGGCCACACCCAAATGTTTTTCAACCAAATGTAATTTGTTTCTAAGTTAGTTTAAGTATCTGCAGTGAGAATGGACAAGGAAGCATCTGATAGAAAACAACTGAGACAGAAGTTTAACAATACACTTGCATATTTATTTGCACTTTAAAGCTGAAATTCTCAATAACATATTTGGATATATATTTGCATAATCAATTAGGTGAAGTGTTGATAATACTTTGCAATTAAAGAATTCTTTTTATGATTTTTTTTCCCACATGCGCTGGTGGAAATAAGTTAAATAACAACAGAAGATTTATATGGACAAGGTTTTTTTTTACCTTAACATAATTAAAGAGATAAAGTATATTACAAGCTTCAAATTCTCTTGAGCTGTAACTGTCTACTGAATCACACAGGCTGAGAGAAGCTATTTCTGCTACACCTAGGATATGGATGGTATGGCATAAACCCGTTATCCACACTGAAATTAAAGAGTTCTACGGCAGATCAGAGTCGGGGGAGAATTTCACCAGCCTCCATCTGAGAGGCTGTCAGTTTTAAAACAGTCACCTTGAATCGGTTCTCCTCAGGAGTCCCTGATAGATGTCAGACTTTAGGAACCGTGGGTAGCAATCCCTGGCCATCAGACTGTAGATGAGCTTCTGCGCTGTATCAAACGAAGTCAGGGTCGGCTGGGAGATGTTCTTTGTTATATTTTCTCTGGTACCGCAATCTATGTTGATCTGAAATCAAATAATATTGCCCAGGGGTGTATTACAGCAACTCTTTTCAACTTCATTCACTATAATGTGCATGAGGGGAATATGTGGGTGTCTTTAAAGTAGATTTCTTCTGTTTTACCACCATAAAATGTACAGATGCACAGTTTTATATCACAACAGGGGCAATAAATTCAGATCACCATCAATGAACATCTAAGTGCATTATTTCCACACTGAATTCCTAAAATAAATCGGTTTTCTTTTAACACTTGCGGTCATTTACCTGTCTGGGTGCTTCTGTTTGGACAAACTCTGAGTAGATCCTGTTGGCAGAAGAGATCATCTCTGGGACCGTCTTGATTTTTTTGTACTCCTCGCAGGCGAGCCAAAACAATATGTTCTCCTCACTGTACTCGGACTTCAGGAACTCTCGGAAAGCTATCTGTCCGGCTGGAAAGCGCAGGTGACAGTAAGTAGGCATAAAGTCTTCACACAAATGAATATATGAGAGCAGTCAGAAGAGACCCTTACCTTTACAACTGAGGACTTTGTCCACAGACTCACTCCAGGTCTCAACATCTTCCAGTGGATCCTTGGGAATGCAACACAATCTACCCTTGAAAAGATCAGCAAGATCTATCACTAGCCCAGTTATCTGTGTCCCAGACACATGTGCACATACCGTAACTGTAAACCACACTAGCAGGCCAGTTCATGAATCACTTAAAGTTTAAGATGACCTCTGAACATTTAATTTGATACATTGAGCATCCTCCAGTCACTACAAGCCCCTCCAGAAATAAAGGCACAGTGCAAAGTGAGACTTACAGTGAGTGATAACCTCCTTGGTATTTTCCACATGGCTGCTGTAAGATGCTGCCTGCTGAAAATGGTAAAGGCCCAATAATCAAATATGCAGTAACTCACTTTATCGCCATCTCCTCGTCCTCTATGAAGGGAGACAGAGATAAGATCCTGCCAGACTGAAGATGGGGTTGTGATTGTTTGGAAATGAGGGAGTCAAGTGACTGAACAAATCTAAATGACTCCCCCACCCAGCCAGCATGAATGGAATATATGGAAATCTGTATGCAAAGTGATGTTGCTGTTGTTGGCAGAAGCAGGGCATCCTTCCATGTGTCGCACTTCAAGGAACATAGAGCTCGGCTGTGATTAAAGCTGACCTCACCAGTGTCTGGAACAGAGATCATCATTAACATGGATGTGACAGAATGAGTGAGGAAGCTGAACGTGAAGAATAAATAAGTGAATCTTATAATGAATCAACTTTAGTTTTTCTTCATCATGTTATAAGAGCTGGAATCCAGGTTTTATAGTGAGGATTGTGGTAACAGAATGGGCTGTTGTGGTGGAGTATGATGTACATATCAAAGTCAGGATATGGTTTGGCTAAGGTAATTAACAGGAAGCTCTGGGAAAGATCCTGACCATAAACAAATAACCATAAACAAATTCACTATTAAGGAAAATGTCTTGTCCTCTGACTATTTTCATATCTGCAGTGTTTCTAATCCATCATGGTGACCAAAACATAAACATGCACTGATTTATTAATATGCCTCATGCTACTTCCTCAGCCGACTCAGGTGCTCGTTGACCCTTTCAGACAAAAAGGCTGTGATTTGGACACAAATTTTGCTTGCGTCCCTGTATTAGTCATTATCTGTTGCAAATGTGAACCGATGGAAAAGTGAGTGGGAAAAAAAGCAGCACTCATGTGAACATGGCTAATGTCTTGTTTGATTTGGATTCATTTCCCCAGCTGAGATGTGATGACTTGATTTTAATCCCATCCACAGTGTGCATGTGGGTAATGTTTTACTCCTACCAAAGTGATACGTACAGCTGCTATTACCTTCTGTTTTTTTTTGTGTGTGTTTTTTTTTTATCCCTATGAACTCACTGGTCCCCCCGTAATTTGAATCCTGTCAAAAGTGTTGTCCTTGAATTTCTAAGTGCATCTCGGCGTATTTTTTCTGCTTTTGAAGGTAGAGCTGTTTCTTTTTCCACCTCTTTTTCATGCTTTGTGTGAAACTGATATTTCTGTGAAAAGGTAGATGATAAACTCACTGATTTAGACCAAGACCCCACAAAAGGCAGTTAGTAGGAGTAGTGTTGTCTTTTGGTTCAATGTCAGTCACAGATTTCATTCAATGCTACAACAATGTTGCTTAAAGCCCAATGCTAACACAGATCACTTGAATGAAAATGAACTGATCTACCTCAGTGACAATGCTGTCTGGTTAAATGATCATGTCCTCCTTCTGAATACGGTGTCGTCCTCATGCCAACATTTGCTAATGAGCATTCGACATAAAATAAGCCGAGGCAGCTTTGGAAAAAGTTGAAAAACTAAATGATCACCAAGGTTATTACAATTACTATTTAAGAGCACATTTATGCCCCTACCAATACAAAAAAACCTTGGTCAGCTTCACTACAGTCACTGGGAATTATTATTCAAATCTTTTCAAAACATTACTTTTGCCAGTCCAAACAGTAGATGTTGAGACCTTTTTACTGTTGGTGCTGAAGACAAGGTTACAAAAGTCATAGGATTCATCCTCATGGGGGCATGAATGTTGAAAATTTCTCACAGCAATCAATCTGAATCACTAACACTGCTGAAAAAGATGATAGATTTGATGTCTGTGTAATTTTGTGCAACCTTGAGGATATTTTCTTTTCTTCAAGAAAACAAAAATCTTGAAAAACAGCCATTGCTCATTTGAAAAACAGCTGGCAGGTAAAAACTTGACTTTTCACCTTACCACATTCACAGTATATTGTGTGCCATTGAATTTACACAAATGGATGTTTACTACTTTGATTTAGTATTGATTTCTATTCTGTTGGTAAAGTTGAATGTGTTGCATAATATAAATACAATATAATCACACATTTTTGTATTCTTGTTTCTGCTGCAGAGAATAGCATCATATGTACGACAGTCCTCTGCTCCACTGGGCCTGCTGGATGCACACAGCTCATGACACACAGTGAATGGTAATATATATGTATCATCATAAATATGTCCAGTGCATTTTAACCTATCATGACCTTCCCTACCACTGCTGGTGATGTGATGGAGCCCAAACAAACCAAGAATGTAAATCACAACAGGTGATGGAAAACACCCAGGCTGCCCCTATTTGCATGTGTGTAGAAGCATCAAGTTGAGGAATTTGTTTTTCAAAAAAGGCTCTGGCAGGAATGACATGAGAACTACACCGATGAGTGTGATCTCTGCTCAGTCACTGCAGAGCATTTCAGTTTTCCTGTGACACAGCCTTTCAAGTCCTCCGATTAAGGACAAAAGAAATTTCGGAGCTTGGTTTTGTTAAAGAGCAGTGATTCGTTATCAAACGTCTCATATGGCATGTGTCCCTAATTCAATGCAATCTGATGCCAAGTTGTACTTTTTTCATCAAACACAGGGTGGCACTCCAATCCTCCCCAGGCCTCGTAGTCCCACTATACAATTCCCTCATGTGTCCACCTCTCTGTGTAATTGGTGACAGCATTGAATCTGTGTTTCCCCTCACCATTGGCCCTGTTTGCTCTATCCATTTGAACATGAGTGGGGTTTTGACCCTTCTGCTGAGGCTGTGCAAGTCCCAGACTGCAGGGTAGAGGTTGTTGTAGAGTGAAGATGTAACTGAAAACCTATTTAAATTAGATTTCGAGCCCCTGTAAAAGGATTCAGTAAGCATGCATTTGATTTCATTACAAGGTGTTGCATCTCTTTCTCTCAACTGGTATGGGATCCTTAAGTAACCCACACTCTTTTTTTCTATCATAACCCTCTCAGCAGACAAATTTTATCCAGAATTTGGTAATTAATGGCAATTTAATATACGGAATAGGATCACAGCAAATCAAATGTGTGAGAAACACAATGGGAACAGACTTGAGTAACAGAATCTGCATTTATATGATCAGTCAAACCTTCTTACTCATTTTCAAACTGCCTAAGCAAAGACTGGTTAGTAAGAATTAGAAATTGTTAAAGTAAAATAGTACATCTATACAGGCCCAGGCCTATTAGTTAGTTATTTACAGCCTCCAGAAACCAACAGTGACAACAAAAGGTAAGAGAACTTTTGGCATTATATTCATTTATTTGACTTCAAATGTGGACTGACTTTCATCCAAGTTACAATTATGAACAGCAACAATCTATTTTAACAAATAACAGATAAATCACTGTCGTGTTCTTGTCTGTACTCAACACATTATTAAACCATTCACTGCAGAGGGTGGAGAAAGTACGATGAAAACAGAAGTCAGATTGGGCAACCAGCTGAGATGCTGCAACAAAATTCAAAGTAACAACTAAAAGCTTTAAGAAATCAGAGCTGGTTAACATTTCTGTTCATGAGGATATACCACATGCAGATCATGGTGCATGACTGTACGGAGCATTGTGACATCACAGAGTAAGCTGTTCCTCTGCAAAAAGAAAGAAATGATAAAATGTTACACCCATGCCTGAAGTGTGTCAGAGAACAGCTCGACACTCCAAAACACTACTGGGTGGATTGATGAAACTAAGGTTGATTTATTTGGGAAGAACATGCAGCAGTGTGTGTGCATGCAGAGCATAGCAACATGAAAACATCATCCCAAAGGTGAGGCATGGTGGAGGGAGCATCACGTTGAGGGCTTCGCTGCCTCTAGGTGTGGAGGCGGTTCAACACTTACTGCCAAAGGAGGTTTGACCAGTTATAAAATCCAGTGGTTCGTGGTTCGTGCTCTTTTTTCCACCAGCTCTATTTGTGTGACGTTAGCTCAGGTACATTGTTTTTGTCTGCAGTCGTGACATAAATGAAGATCCGATCACAGTTTATAACTATAAATCTGATCACTCCAAGGGGTCGTACATGCAATGATTGGCTGGTGACTTTTTTTTATCCCTCACATACAGTATAGTAGATACATATAGTATCTTTATATATGCTCCACACATTTCAGCTGAAGTACAGTGTTTAGGATGGAAGGTGCAAGCTCTCACCTTGAGCCTCTCAGATGGAGCATGGCCCTCTGTTTGCAGTTTCACTGAAATTTATTTAGGTCTGTCAATATCATTGCAGGCCAACAACATCAAGTTCAAACAGGTTTCTAATGGGACACAACTCAATATATGAGCCTGGGAGTCAGCAAATTTGTCTCACGTAGAGTCAGTTAAAAGCCTCTGAGATGGCTCTAAAAATGAGAGCCGCTGGTGTAGGAGAGTGGCGACTAGAGCCCATGGGGGGACAGACTTTGGCTTTATATGAGGAATCTTTTACAAACAAACTTGAGAGAGCCTGTGTAAAATGCCATCATAGACACCATACAATTAATCTTTCATCTTAGACTGGTGTTCATCTTGTTTTACAAGCCTCACATCATCGGACAAACCGCTTTCTTACTCTTTTGTTTCCCTTCAAAGCTCCGACAGTACATCTTTAACTTGTGGATGATTTCAGAGGCTCTAAGCGCAGACTGAGTCACAAATTTAAATACCAATGGGAAAGGGAAAAAGGAATCTGCCAGCAAATTCTTAGCGGGCAACTAGTCTTAAAGCAGTGATGAATTTGGCAGGCAAGCTGAGCCTCTACCTTTGTTAACACATCATTATGTTCTCTCCCTCCTCCTCTGATTATTTGTGTAAGGAGACAGCAGGAATTGCAGTATACGCAGCCACTGTCGTCTGGATGGATGCATAATTAATGGTAACTGTGAGGTATTCCACGCAGGTTTTTGTACAGTGACAGAAGCATGGGCTGAGATGGACTTTATCCCTCTGATGGCCACTGAAATCTCTGACATCTGTGTTAATGAGCTAAACCAGCCCTGCTTCTATGTTCTGTGATGTGCGTGTGTGTTTTTTTTTCTACATACATATTCAGGAGTTTGGGGGCGAACTCGGTGGGATCGCTGACAGTTCCGAATTAATATGTATTTGTCTTTGTAAGAAGCATGGCTTGTGCATACATACACAGTAACATGAATAATTCTGTGCTCGAGTGGTGGGAGTTGATAAGGTCTATTAATTTTTCAGTGATTTGGAATAGAGAGCAACACACAATCACAATTTTCCCCACAAGTGTAACATGCACATGTTATGGCTCCATTCGTCACATTTGGAAACAGTCACTCAAACTAATTAACGACACTAAAGGCCTCATTAAAATTACTTATATAGTAAAGTGTTTATTTGAGTTACTCCACTTATTATAGTATGTACATTTAAGACAGCAAGGCAACACACATGATCATAATAATACATAAATTATATTAGGTGGTAGCAAACTTAAAAAAAAAAACAGCGATCATAATTAATATAATATATTATTAGTATTCAAATAAGATATATGCATTTTCTATGTGTGAAAATGGGATACATTCTAATTAACAACAGAAGTGAGTGATCTATATCCCTCATTAAAAAGTTTCAGTGCTTTGCAGTCACGGTGGCTGCAGGCTTTCACTGCAAGTTAGTCTAGAGGGGGTTAGACAGGGATAAAATCATGAATCCACCTTAAAGAGATATGGCCAAACTAGCTTGCGTGCCATATCAGATGTATTAATGTTGTATAAGGTGCTATTGCTGGATGGGAAGACAAAGCAATTGAAGTGTAACGTGTCTGAAGTCAGGAGAGTTGTCTCGGTGTGGCTGCCTGTACAGCTGACTGGATACTGTCAGCAGCATTGAGGCACTTCAGTCGAGAGTCTGTCTCCAACCACCCCACTGTCATTCAAGTTTTGCAAGATCTAAGAAAGTATAGAAATCATCTGGTTCAATCCACAGAAGTGCAGGGCCTTGGAGAGAGAGACAATGGATAGATGTTTGCTGCAAGTGCCGCCGAATAATCTGGTTTCATACTGTGGCCACAGAGAATAGTCTAATGGCTGGAGGGTGACCGTTATTTTCAGATAACCACATGGCTGTGATGTAGTGGTCCCCATAACCGCTCTAAATTTACTCTCATAGCTGAAAGGCTAATGGTGTCAACTGTTATCCAACTGTGTGGTTGCCTATAGCACTTAAACAAAAAGTGCAACATCTTGGGAAAGGCACTTATATGCTTTGTTGTCGAGAGTTAGGTGAGAAGATCGATATCACTCTCATGTCTGTACGGTGTATATAACCCAGTCGTCTTAGGTTTGCATAAATACAGGAGAGGAAAAAAGCTGTAACAGCAAGCTCAACTTCCTCAAATGTTGTCAGGCAACCAGTGAAGTGTCCAGGAAGTTACTACGTCTGGACAAGAAGTAGTCCAACAGTATTTTTTTTTCTTACTTATGTTTTTTTTTTGTACAGATTAAATAACAATGCTATAAAAGGTTCATTAGTGAGCTCAAGAGGTGTCAGTAGATGGGTTTCTTAACACTGGACAGAGCCTGGTAGTCTTTATGTTTAGCTCAGCAACCTAGCTGCTGGCTGTAGAATGTTTAACTCATGACAGGAAAGCACACAACCGTATTTCCCAATGTTATTTCCTAAATTTGTTATCGCTGACACTATAACTGGGATAATCCATTGTGACCACAAAAAAATAACACATCCTGCAGAAGCAAACCTGTGGACAATAAGCCAACACACCACACATTACATCTCAACAACTGTGCTGCAAATCATGGATTGTCTCCTACATAATGACCGGCTATGACGCCTGTGATTTTATGACTACCATGCGGAGGAGTCGGTTGTGGCCTCGCCTCTCTCGTTGAACACACAGGAGCGTGACCTTCTGCGAAACATGGTGGCCCCGGGGCCTTTCCGCCTGGTGAGACGCAGATAAATGTCAGAGTGCAGGAACCTGGGGTAGGAGTCCTTTTTCATCAGACTGTAGACTTTCATCTGTGCAGCTTCAAAACAACTCTTTGTGGGCTGTGCTATGTTCTTCTGGATGGCCATCTTGGTGTTGTAGTCAATGTTCACCTAGGGGAGAGGACAGAGGGACAGGATGAAAAATTCTGCAGAATAACAATCAACTAAATACATGCATCAAATCTATATTTGCTATAGATTATACACACTTTTATTTAGATCATAGTGGACTTGACTAAAAAACAACACAGGAAAGAATGGGATGTAAGTTAGGTCTGTTTCAAACCGAGAACATTAAATAGTGAGGAGAACGAAGGGGAAACCCCAAGATCCACAGTGAGTGAGCAGTGTGAAACAGATCTCTTTGAAAGAGTGTGGCAAAAAACAACAACAAACAAACAAACAACAACAACAACAACAAAAAACAACAAGAAAAAAGCATCTGCATGTTTTAAAAGATTACACACATCTAGCATAAAGTCCAGTTCAGGCAGTAGAGCTAATTTAGATCTCCATAACCTGCCTCAGGGGATTTTTTTTTCTTCACAAGGACATAACTGTAAGTACCACTTTGCAATCTTGGATTTCCTTAAAGGTCCATGTGAACCAAAGCCAAAACCTGTATCCTTTTATGACTCTGCTCTTTTAGGTAGAATAAGAGAGAAATGTTGTTTTTATTGCCACCACCTGCGTTTAAGCTCATACAAACATCTCTGACACACATCATCTTCCTGGATGGCATCACAGATATGGATGTTCATTTTCTGCTACCCAGTTTCAAGAATGAGATGGGTGCAAATGCCTGAATTGTACCACCTGAGCTGATATATGCTTCAGTGTTATTGCTGCTTGTTCCAAAAACCTATCTTTCATATTTACATGCACATTCATCTTAGACTGAAAGTGTGTGGGTGACAGCTCTGCAGAGGACTATCAAAACCTCAGACCAGTCACCAAACTCTTTAACGGCCTGAGAGCATATCCGATGGTGATGAAACCACAACTGTCTTGCACAGAAATAACCCGACCTGCTTTGCAACGTTGCATGCACTAGATATGTGACCCCAGTGAGCTCCTGCTCCTAACAAATGTCTACAAAGGTCAACCTGCTGCAGGCTCATGACAATGAAAAGCTTCACACTTCGCCCACTGTTATTTTCATTACAATGGCATGAATATTTTAAACCACCAGCAGCTCAGTGACAAATAAGCTGAAGAAAATGCTCAACCAGAGGGTTTATTTGTGCCTTTTGCAGCTCAACTTTATAGCCTATTTTGCTGCACTACATCTATGCAGTTGATGATGAATAAACATGCCACGCCATACCTCTTTAGGGGCCTCCGATTCAATAAATACTGTATAAATATATTTGGCTTTGGACAGCAGCTTCGTCTCAGAATCAATGGTCTTGTATTCTTCACAGGCCAACCAGAACTCGATGTTTTCCTCACTGAATTCTGTCCTGAGGAACTGAGAGAAGGTTTCCACTCCGTCTGATGTAGAGAAACAGAGACACAGAAACTGTAAGTTACTTGAGTGGAAATAAAAGAAAGTTGACAGCTATTAGAAACCTAACCCTGAGCATGTTGGGCAAACGGGGCAGAGATTTGACAATACTAGGATGTCATAAGGAAGTATGGACCCCATGACATCCTCATCCCAATGTGTGCACTGTATAAGCAATTTAATTACATAATAAGTGACAGCTTTAATATACTGAGACAGTATTATCATCTGAACGACACCGCACTAAGCGTATGTGTTCATTCCCACATGAGCACACACAGTGGTCTACAGTGTTTCACTGTAGCGCTAAAATGCAACTTCTGTGATTATGAGGAAGTTGAACAGTTTCTGTATTACATATCTGTGCTGGCAAACATTAAAAGATGTAGTGAAACTCTCACTGCACTCGCCATTAACTATTTATTGCCTCTAGCACTCTTTAACAGTTTACAATTCAAATGGAGCAAACTGTCTGACAGCAGGCGAAACTGTTTTGGGCAGCAATTCGACACAACATTTTTGAGAAGTTTGGGGCATTAATCTGACCTGAGTGCTTTAGCAGTTCTTCAAAGGAGTCGCTCCACTGCAAAGCTGCCTCTGGTGAGATGCTGCAAAGTGAAAAAAAAAATCAGAGATGCAGTCAGCTCTTCCCTAATGATGCAGCAAAAAAAAAAAATGTTTAGGGTTCTCGTGAGATGTCTAGATGTCTGTCATGTCTCTATAAGCATGCAATGAGTCATGGAAGGTGCTGGAAACTGAGGTGAAAAAAAACAACATAACAACAAAAACAAGAGTAACACTTGTCCCCATACAACACAGCCTGTGTATGAAATTAATGGGTTTTGCCTCACTTGTTGGGTGTCGTATTTGTCTTTTTATGAGGACTGACGTTTTCATGGGAGCCTGACTTGGTGAGAAAAAGGCTTAGTCGGCTCTTCCTCTCCTTGTCTTTCTGTCTGCAAACAAGAGAGAAAATACATCAAGTTCCACAAACTGTCTGTAAATGCAGCTGCAGCACTATTCACCGACTCAACAATTTACAGGAAAATCACTCTTCAAATGCGGATTTTTAAAGCGACCTACATGACATGCCATAAATTTACACGACGAATTGCAATGTAAGTCACAGATACACATGGCTTTAAACAAAAAACCCATAAGAGAGTCGTCATGAAGGACAGCAGCTTTTAAAAAGCCTCACCAGCTTTCTGTTACACTCAGTGAAGGTGCTGTATAGAAACATCACATATATGTACTGTGACAACGTTATACTGCTGTTCAGTACTACAGAGCTTCTCTGCACAAAAGAACCTGCTACTTAATTTCCTCTCTCTTGACTCTAGTTCGATGACTCAAACTTCTGACATGAGCTGTAACACTTATGAGAGCACGACTCTAAAAAACACTTCAAATAGTAATAAAAAAATGCTTAAAAATAGCTGATGTTCACACACCAACCTGTTAGAATCGTCCTTCATCTTTGGTGGCTGCAAGTCTTCTGGTCCAAGCATTTTGAAATATGCTTCCTCCTTTGGGGCCATGTAGTTGAATTGAGGAAATAGAAAAAGAAGTGTCTCCATTCTGTTCTGTCTGTGTGTGGCGTGCAAAAGCGGCAGGCCACAAATAGCTCTCTGAAAATTTTAACCCATCATTCGTTGAACCACCTCGTCTTTTATAAACCCTGCTCGCATTTCATTTCCCATACCTTTTTCTTTACTTCCTGTAATGGTGTAAGCACTTACTGCTAACAGCTTCATCACTGACACAGAAACCCCCTGAACTCAACATCCTGTCAACTGTTCACTTGAAAAAGGCAGCTGATTACACTCATTCACAAAGTAGATTTGTTTATTTATGCTGATTGAAGTGATATCTTTTCTTGACTATTAACATTTTTTGCAACTTGTGTGGCTGAAGAACGAATCATATCAGTCTTGTTGATAAATGTCTGCTTTTAAGTGCAAGACCCTGGGCATTATAAGAGAGGTCAGGTTTATTCTACCATTCCACTTGTGCCACCAGCGAGGCCAGACACTGCATAGATTGAAAGAATGAAATGTAATGAATAATAAAATGCGTCTACGCAGAGTCTGGGCTTAGCTCTTTCCAGAACATCAGAGCGTTAATGGAGAAAGACAAACTCGCTGTGACACAGTGGAGAGCAACAGGGAATAGGTGTGTTCTGGGGCAGATGGAGACAAATGTGATGTCTCTGTTAGCGAGAGGCTGAAACTGTCTTAAAGACACCTGCAGAAAATCCTCATTTTGGCAGAAAAAAAACAAAAATGTGTGTTGCTCAATGTTTCGTCACCTGTATGTTTGTCCTTCACTGCGCGCAACAACGTCTGTGCTCAGCTCTTCGCTAAGTTTACCATGCATTTGCACACTCAGATTTTGTGACATTACAGTTGGTTTAGAGGACTGTCCCGGTCCAATAGCCAATTTGCACTTGCTTATGTGATGTACAAATCTGAAGCCCCCCAGTGCAAAAACACTTGGAATCAAAACTATATATTTTGTGTGTCAGTGCAATTTATGTATTATGACTTTTGCAGTAAATGTCAAGTGATGTCAAAGGTGCCCTGGTAGCTCATCTGGTACAGCGCACACCATGTGCTAAGGCTCAGTCCTTACTGCAGGTTTGAGTCCGCCTCAGGGCCTGTGCTGCATGTCATCCCTAATCTATCTCTCCCTTGACTTTCCTGTCTATATCTACTGCTATCAAAGAATCAGGATACCAAAACCACCTCCGATGGAATAAACATTTTTCAATCTTATTTTTCGGCCCGTCAACCGAAATGGCTCTGATTATGGCTAAAAAGCAAACAACAAACACAAGTGGACATATTCTGTATTGTAAAACAGACGCACATAAAGGCTACTTTACCACCTGATTTGTGACATGGAAGGTCAAATGTCAGATGTGCATGGTTATGTAAAAGTCCAATGCATTTTTCAATAGACAATAATATGTAAAACCTCTGCATAGCCTGGAACACATAATGTATATATATACAATATATATATAATACATATGTGAATATCACATCTACATGAAATATGTGTGGAAAATATTAAAGAAAAATAAGTACAAGCTGGTGTAACTTTAAGGTTGATATTAACTACAACTTCCACGGTGCATTTCTGCAAAAATTGGAGATCTGAAAACCCACCCTATGCAGTGCAGAGGGTGGGTGGAAGAAGAGTGACAACACAACATGCTCCTTGAATACATTAACTTTTAAATTCATATTCATTTGCAGATTCAACAGTGATTTGCTCTCAGCGGGGAACGTTAAAGCGTTTTGAATTTGCAACCGCTCTGATTCGTACCTCTGACTAAGGCTCATGGGTATTGCAGTACTTTAGATCTGTCTGCCTTGCCAAAATACGGAGGAAATGGAATTTTTCAAAACAAAATTCAAAGAAAAGATTTTACTCAGAAATGCATCTCTATCACAGAGAATACCGAAGGTACATAGAAATACGTAAGACAGAGAAGAGGTGGTGTCAGATGATTTGTTAACTTCTCTCTGTGTTGAAAGAGACATGTTATGGTTAGGGGTTAAAAATTGCATTCCCTCTTGGTGTCATGAACTGGTAAAGACATGTCCAAACCACAGAATGTAAATTAAGACAGACTCCGTGGCTTCAACGGTTTGTGAAGAAGAATTTTGAAGCTCAGAGTGGGCTACTCTGCTGTGGCTGTCTTGGCAGTGCCTGACTTATGGCTAATCCAAAAATGAAGAGGCATGGAGCCGGCCAGTGACAACCTCACACTCACCCTCCTGTCACTCAAATCAGCCCAAAATGCTCAGTTAAACATTTGAGTTATATAAAAATTCTCCCTCTGTACTGTTTTCTTGAAGACGAGAAAATTAGCAAGAGGCCAAACGACAGACACATTTACCAGGCTGTAAACAAGTTTATTTCTGTTATACATTTGGGCATATTAACTGTCAATGGGGACTGACTCATTTTTGCAGTTTTTGGTAGTGGGCCCACATTTGTGCTGTTGTTGTTGTTGTTGTTGTTGTTTTCAGCCTTCAGATCCTTCAACTTAAGTGAAAAACCCTCATGTCTGAAACTTTACTTCAGGGAGTGTAGGCTGGAGGTGAAGTGTGAGATTAGGAAAAGCTGCTAGTAGCTAACTGTGTTGGCTGCTACACCGTTGCTGGCTGTACAGTAGTTAGCAACCAGGTGGATACAATCCAGTCATCACAACTGCCTCATGGCAAAAGTGAGGCAAGGTGAAAGTTCTCCTCACTTGTCATATATCCATATAACTCCAAGCTACACCAAAGTCCTTCTCTATCCTTCGCATTAAATTACAACATCTATTGATTAAAAGAGACAAATTCTGAGCTGCAAATGCATGTGTGCAGCTACAGGCCAGTGGTCCGATAAACTGAAGCCGCTGTATCTTTTCCCTTCAGGTAAACAGCAGACTGCTGAATCACTGAAACCAAATTAAATAGCAGCCATTTAGCTTCACTGTATGTATTTGCCTCTTGTCAACATACCAGATGAGAAAACTAACAAAATCAATACACACACACACACACACACACACACACACACACACACTCAGACACACACACACACAGCCAAGAAGGTTAGTCTCACCAGCTGGCCATGGAAGATTAGGGTTATTGTATTTGATCATTTTAAAATAATATTCATTTACAGTTCTATTAATAATTTAACCATTTCATTGTAGTTGGTGCTTTATACAACACCATCACTGTGTTAGCAAAGATAAAAGGAAAAATAGATGAAATTATTGCCAGAGGAGAAGTTTGCACAAAACCAATTTAGCTCAGGGATAACCAGGTTGTTAGAAGTGCTACTGAACTGAGCAGCTCATATTGTTTCCTCACAACCGTCGCACTAATATGAAATCACATGACGTCTGGTTGATCTCTGTTCGTTAACTTCATGCATGCCCACCGTCGCAAGAGTTCCCCCATTTTGTTCCCGTATTATTGCACCAATAAACAAAACTGCACATCTGTGGGTAGAGATAATGGGTAAATATTATTATATATTATGAGACCCGGTTAGATGTTGTTTGTTAAAAGGGGAAGTGACAGAGTTGAAACTGCAAAGTGCTGACATGGGCGCAGGGGGAAGGAGGGGTGTTGTTACTTCCTGTGAAAACATCTGTTCAGGCAGGTCTGGTCTGCCTGGATTGTCTGTACATTTTGTCATTACGTGAACACAAAGTAAAGTCAGTCAAGAGAGAGAAAAATCTGTTGAAAACATAAAAGGGAATTACAGACTCCGAGGAACCAGCAAGATACCACATACACACACCACACACACACACACACACACTCACATACACAGAAAAAGAGAGAGTGAGAGAAACACAAATGAACATAGAAAACAAAGTTAAGGTTTGGAATTTCTTGAGAATGTTAATAATTAGTTTTATTCCCTTTGTGTTCTTGCATTCAAATGCTCAATAAAAAATACGCCTCAGTGAGATTGGCTTTCAACTAAAAATGGGACACTGCAAGTGAGAGGAACAGAAAGACATTTGGGGACATAGAGAAGAGGCTGGGTATTGATAAGGCCTTGATCTTTCCCAGGGGGGTGCAGTGTGTCAAACCAGAACGGACGACTGAAGAGCGTCCTCTATTTATTTTTATCATCTGCCATTCTGTTAAATGACATAAGCTTTGAATTATGATAAGCTTCTAAATCATTCTGATATCAAAGTTGTGTTATTCACCCATTCATCCATTCAAATTATATATATAATAAAAAAAAAAGTTTGTCTTAGAAAAAAATATGTTGGCTTTAAAATGAAAAGCATTGCTCTGTATTAGATCTGTGTTCATCATCTGTGTTTGTCTTTCAGCGTTCCCAGGTGTATGATAATTATCGTATGTGTATGATCAATAATCCCAAAAAGGCCAAATGTACGATAATTTGACCATTTCGTGAATGTGTGGTTGTAATCAGCCTGCCGCAACTGTCTGCCAGAGTTCTTCTGTGAACCCTGAAGGCATCTGTTCCTATGTGACAAGTTTCCAATCATGCTTTTCTAGACGTGAGCTACGAGTGACCTCCATGCATATGTCTCAAAAACAACGAGCATGATTGGCTGAATGGTCAGCTGCGCCTGCCCCACTAGACGCTCAGGTCGGGTCCAGAAGTCGAGCAAGCGATATTCAAACCAGAAGAAGCAAGGAAAATGATGCCGTAAATCCAGTCTGTGCTGATGCCACAAAGCCGTGAGTGCCTGTAGGACGCTAAACCCTGGAGTGACTATAGTGCATAGGCTTGTTATTTTGGTTATGACTGGTGTACGATACTTTCCCTCAAAATATGATAATTTTATGTCTCTGGTAGGATAATCCTACATTTTCCACTTGGCAATGCTGTTGTAGTTATTTCTGTCCAGTCAACAGTCAGTGCAAAGTCATGGTGCCTTCAGCTGGGTATACCTCATCCTAACTATCCATGAACCTTTTTGTGTTTTACTGTGATAAATGCCATATGCAGCAGACCTTGTGGAATGTAATATAAAAAGGTGGGTGTTGATATTGAACATAACAGATTTGGCAGACTTGTCCAGTATCACAGTTTCTGTCTAGTGACAAGACCAGGGACTGTGAGGGACGTCTACTTTTGCTTGCAATCTAGTCAGGCTCTCATCTTGAGACCTCTCCTCCAACTCCTGCCAGCTCTTATCTTTGGACTCTGAGTGTACATGTACCCTAGAGGGAAAGTTATTACACTCCCCACTCCCTGCTGCGTGGATGTGTCCTGGGCGTGTCCTTTTGGGGAGTGATGAGGTAAATTGGTATTTTTATCCAAAATAAAAGCTGAATCAAGCTCAAACTGGATCTCACCTTCATGTCTCATCCAAGAGGCATCTGCAGTTCTCACCGACCTTCGAGGCATTTTGATCAGTGTAATATGTTTAATATATGTGAAGTCACAGTAAAATGTGGTGTTGCAATACACATCTTTTATCAAAGATTAAAAAAAAAGTAGCATCACAAAAGCAGACCGACAGCTGCATTTGACTGCATTAAACTGGACAGATGTGCCTAATTAAAAGTTCCTCGGTGTTCTTCACCATGTGGGTCACTAATGAAACTAAGGGTGGGTAACTGATGTTACCATGTGGGTTAGACTTGAGTTGGCTACTCTATCACTCACTATCTCTGTGAGTAAATTGCAAATGAACCTTTTTATGCAGTTCTCTACCGCTCCCATTCATGGTGTCTTTTTTAATATTAGTTTTGTTTGTTTGTTTGTTTTGTTCACAAGTGAATCTCAGCTTACTTCAACTTTAGTGTAATGCTACCATGGTATCACTTCACCATGAAAATAATATTTTCCCTCCACTGCAACAAACTGGTTTCATGTTATTCAGCTTCGGGCTTGCAGTTATGTAAAAGGTGTTGGTGGACAAATGACTCCTAGTGGGTGGTTGGTGTCTATGTGCAGGGAATGCAAAACAAAAAGTAAAGTCCAATTAATGAGTCCAATTAAATGAACACAGAAGCAGTTCATGTGAGTCCTGAGGTCTCCTCACATGAAGCACTTGAAGCTCGGCTCCATTAGCAAACTGAAAAAGTTGCACGATCACAAGAGCTTGTTATTGCATGATAGCTAGAGTCAGCAAGTAGCAACTCATGTTGGGATGTTGGGTTAATAATGACAGAATAGTTTACTTCATCAGAAATATTCCAGCTCCATTATGAGGATAGTCAGTATGTTTGTTTGTTTGTTCAAAGTTCAAAAAGAGGGATTTGTCATAGAGAAGACCAGAGAGAGAGACGGCAAAGTAAGAGACACAGACAAATATCATTTTGCATAATGCTGAATTTTGTATTTCTAATTTTTACACATGGATTTTATGGATCCCTCCCAAAACCGATGGAGGCTTTTATTTTCGCATAAATATACTTGAATGTAGAGACCCGACCAAGAGGAAATTAATAAAGTCTAACCTGGAAATAAATTTTGTGATAGCATTAGCTGGTTTCTTATCCGTCCTAAATCTTCACAGACAAACTGCCTGGTAGTTAGATGAAAGTACTACACTCAAGTACACTATACATTTAACATGGTTTTCACAGCTCCAGAAGCTCACAGCGTTCACAGCGTTCACAGCAATCAAGCGTGGGATCTCCCTCATTACACTTTACAAGAAGCTCGAGAGCTTCCAGGAAATGAGCCCCACATTCAGCTGCTTGAGAAGCAGACAGCAGAGAGCGTTCACACCAACATGGCAGCATGTTGACGGTGACATCATTTCCCTGTTACCAGTCACACAGGTGCTCCCTCTGCGGATGAAAGGCGTGCTGCATTCAGCAGTATGTGAATGGGGAATGTACAGGTTTTTTTTGCTTTGTTTTGATCTGGTTTAATGTGAAATGGCTGTGATATGGGAAATGACTCATTAACATGAAGCCATACTCTTCTAGTGAAGAAGCAACAACAGAATTAGGAAACATTCGCTGAAATATTTCTCTCAAATAGTATTGTTTAAAAACATGCTGATTTAAATGAGATGATATCAAAAATGAAGTCAGAGCCTGTACCTTCTGACATCCACAATGACGAGTCACACAGAGGCACCTTTAGCGCTGTCTTACTGTGATATAATCTGCATTTCTTTAGGTCTGTGAGTGATGGTCAGGCAAAGTGCCAAACATCACTCATCATCTTTGATTCAAAGCATTTTTGTCTATGTTGTGATATTTTATTGAGCAAATAATCATTCAACTGATCAAGGAAATCTAAACCAAATGTGACTCAAATTGGATAAGTGCATAAGTGGACATCTGAGCCATGCAGTCAGCTGAGCATCACTCATGAGCACAGGCTAGCACCTGTTTTGTTTATACATGATCCTTGCATAAGAAGCTATGACGGACACAGACAGTCTCAATGCTGCCACCTGATGACATGTTGAGGCATCAGTGTGCAACCAAGAGCTGAATGTCATCCAAATAAATGAACAAATAAATAAATACAAATAATGAAATAAAAAAATCATGTGAAACTAAGTTGGACAGTTTTCATTGCATTTCCATTTCACTTGTGGGGCATAAAAATACATTTTCCTCAGCTGGAGGGTTGGATGGAGACTCTATACAGGATGTTTTTTGTGCGCGTTAACAGTTACCATAAGACACATACAAGATGTACTGTCCACACTTGCTCCGTGAGCCAAGAGCTTTATCAGGCTGGGCTTTTCTGCCTGCTGTTGCAAAATGCTAACTCCTTCCTGATTACCATACCCGCTGCTGGAAAGATCGTTTTTCACATTTTATTTTGCCTCTTTTGCCTGTATGGTGTTTCAAATCAAAATGGACCACACCGCCTACTCTCAGGAACAAATTGGCTCTGCTACTGGATCCTACTACCATTTCAAATGTGAATCAAATGCAAGTCAGATTCCATCACTCTGCTCTCCTCCATGAATATTGCATCTGTTTTTGCTTACAGTATCACATTTTTTTTCCAAGACATTTATGCTGTAATGTGATTGTAATTTCATTTTATTTATTTTTTTCTATTCATAGAATTCATGTTTGCTTTTTTCTGAAAATATTCTGTAGGTATGTTTTATAAAGACTTTAAAATATACTTCTGTGGTGCATATGCAAGGATATCAGCAGGAATAAAACCAAGTTAAGGCGATTAGGCCAGGACAAGGCCTGTGAAGGGAGGTTTCTTTCTTTCTTTTTTTTATTTGCAATGCACTGTTCCTTTGTGCAGACACCCTGAGTGATGTGGTTGTAAAGAGGCCTGGACAGAGTTCTTTATCATAGGTCTATGAGACTTTCAGAGTCTCTCCAGTAATCAGGTCCACATGCCAATAGTGATGGATTCTACTCTGCTGCTACTCTGCACCAGACAACACATACATACAAATCAGAATTTACATGGCCAAGTCTTTCTTGATCAATAAACATTAACTCCTGAGGAGAAGCAGCATCTACAGTATGGGCCTGTCTTGATAATCAGATCAAACTTTTCTCTTGATACATGAGAAAATGCAACAATGGGACAATCTCTCAGTAGGTTGGCTTTTGGCGTGTATCTTCTGTCAATGCACATAAACAAGACTTTGTTTTCTCACATCAGCTTGACTCCATTTTAATTTTCTGTCCAAACTCTTACAGGAGGAGGCTGATGTTGCTGTCAGACATCAAGAAAATGCAGGTTGCTGCCAGACTTATAAGGAGGCTAATGACAACGCTGTAAGACACAGAGCTCATTTTAATCAATTAGCTGAAAGCATTTGCGTTGCTGATTAAGCTGGAGAGCAGCGCAACAAATGGCTCAGCTCCTCAGGTTGGATGAAGAGGCCAGTCTGTTTCAGCAGTGACAGATGTCAGAGCACGCCTGGACGCCGCTGGACTGCCAAAACTGACTTTACCGACATTCGACCTCAATGTGGCTCCAGTGAAAGAAATGTAATACACGTTTGACTGCTGGACTATGAGAGAACAGGCGCATGCTGTGATACAGATTTGAGTCTGGAATGTGAAAAGACTTTCAGCAGGACCAGCCGTCAGTGCAATCGTCTACAGTCTTATTTTGTAGTGTTTAATATTTGTGGGTTTTTCAAACAGACAATTAATGCAGCCATCTCTTGTTGCTCTTCCTTGAATAATAATTCTAACATTAAATTCAGTGGATTACATCCAGAAGTGGAGTGGACTTTTCTGTCATTTTTTTTAAGGTATGAATGCTAATATGCATCAATTTAGTCTGCCCGAACAGAAAAACCTGATACTAATGCCTCACATACTGATTGCGTGCTCCTGCTTTTTCCTGACTCTGTTTGACCCATGCTGCTATCTCACCCATGCAGCCAAGGGGAAAAAGTAGATAACTGTATCATGTCTAAAAGCAGGCAGATTTTTTCATTCACTTAGTCTCCTCTGCAGGGAGGTCATAGGTCAGCGAGCCACTGACCAGTCGTCCTAGAGCTGCTGGGGATTCAAGGAGTCAAGCTCAAGGACGGTTCAGAGAAGACGGTTTCTGGCTGAGTCCCATGGCATTAAGGTCAGTAACCTTGTTCAATGTGCCTCCCTGCTGTCCAAAAGTCACCTCCACAACACTTCTCCCAAACACACAGCAGTGACTTTTTTGTTTTTCCTTTTAAAGTCCTCGCAATATAAATGTTCAGTCATTGATTTGGGAAAAGATTGCAAACCTGATAATAGCTCTACAGTGTGTCTGTTTCATCAGTGTCTGTTACTTCCAATAAAATGGGGGAAAAAAAGATTTTGCTCTGCATATTCCCATGGTATTCTGTCTGTTGTAAATCAATGCAAATCCTAATTGAACAATATTGCTGTGCAGAGAGTTCTCCCGTGACTCCTGATCTGAGTTATTCGCCATGTCGGAGAACGTAAGTCACATTCAGCTCCCCTGCATGCTCTCCTGTCTAATTACCGAGGATATATTCTAATATTTCCATTTAGACTGTTTATGTTAAATCATGAAATGTGCCCATGGTGCCACCTGCTTTCTCTCCTTTATCTCTCCATCTCTCTTTCTCTAAATTACTGTGAAGGTTTGATTGTTTCATGACTCATCATTGAGGCCCCTCCCCTCCCCGTTTCTCACCCCATCGCCAATAAGCCCACAATCTCTGAAAGTTCAGTTCTCCTGCTCTCACTTTGTACAGGGCAGTTCTAATTAGTGTGAATTATTTGGCTGATGGTCTGTGAAACACAGTGCGCCAATTATCAGTGTACTATAAACAGACTGTTATCTGTGAAATCCCTCTGCCTGGAAGCGTATAAGGATAGAAGTGTGATTAATATGCAAAGAAACCAGGTCACAGATAAAACTATCCATCGGTCAAACTGGAGACTCCTACAGGCTGTAGTCTCTGCTTTTCATTCTTCCTGATGGGTTGTTTAGTCCTGACGTGAGGAATGTCTCAGTTGGAGGTGAATTCACTCCCCACATTGCAGTTCATTTACATTTTAGTCGATTGTTGTTCTCCAGACAGGTTTCAGTATCACTCATGAAATGATTGCGGAATAAACCTTTTATATAATAAACCTTTTATATAAAGTATTTAAAGTTCAGTCTTTTATTTAATAACTGAGTCAAAACTGTATGTGTCGTAGTAATGGTGAACTTCTCTTGAAAGAAACTCATTAATGACTTCATTAATCATCTGGATCAAGCAATAAATTAGTCAGAATGACTCAGCACCCAGCACTGAAAAAAAGCTCTCTACTGCCAATGCCGAATTTAAAAAAGATAATAGTTAAAGATAACAGTAAATGATAAAAGACTTTCATTCACACCGTCTTTTGGTTTTGTCATCAGGCGGCACAAGTCATTCCACTGACAATGAACTTGTCCCTGTAAACTCAGCACAAGCAGCTTGTTCAACTGACAATTTGATAGTTTGACAATTACGACTGTCCACTTATAGCTTTGACAAGGTGAGGCGGTGATCTCCCTTCTAAACCAAAACACAAAGAGCACTGGTGCAACAAATAGCTGCAACAGTTTTTATTAGCTAGAGAGTTAGCCACAAAACATTAGCATGTCCAGAGGGATACTTCCAAGGACAGCTAGCACACTGTTAGCTAATTATGGGTTTGCAGGGTTGTAAGTTAAAGAAAAAAAAATCTGTAAGCGACAATAGCATCCACTGAAACATTCATTTAGCCTCTTCAGCCCATTTTAATGCAGGTAGCCCTCAATTCCAGAGCCATGTGTACCAGGTCCTAATCAAGTCAGCTGCTCCTAATACACACACACACACACACACACACACACAGGATGTGAGAAGTGGGCAAAAGAGGATGTTTGGTCACTCTATACACTCTGATCCAGTTCAGGTCACTACTTCCTAGTGTAGCATCACTGCAGAGATGAGAGAGATGTAACGAACAAATGTTGACATATAAATAAATAAACACCTTTGAGTGACAGCAGGGTAAAGGTTTGGCTGGATTAACGATTGGCTAAGTCGGTTAGGTCCAGGGAAAGATTGTGGTTTGGGTCAAAATAAAAACTGTCTTGATGTTCAGTCCCTTGGTTACAATGAACACATTGTTATACTGTGATCATGGTTAAAAAAACACTGCAATGGTTTGAAAGAGGAAACAAAAACAGTGTCTTGCTGAAACAGCATCTCTAGACTTTTTCTGTTCCTGTCATCTTGACGACAGGCACTGGAAGATTTTGCCTCTTAAACATATGTTGATTTGGGGCATTTGCTGCAGCGATTGATGCCATCTCACACATTACAGCCATTAGATGTTTCTTAACCATGGGTCACAATAAACTGCTTTCACATTTGACATGTGGACTTGTTTTTTTTTTTTTGTTCCCTGTAGCTACCACATGAGAGTAGAAAGTTTGACAGGGATCGCAACAGTAGGGTTTGAGATGTTTCCCTTTGAGGGTGAATTTCCCCTTAATGTGGGTTAAACAGACATAAATACTGAAAGCTGTTCGATTCTGTATTGTTTACATTGAGTTTTTAAACCTTAATCCTCACCGTATGAAGAGACATTAGATGCTACTACCTCAATCCCCTTACAGTACAACAGCTTACAACAGCTTACCTAATTATATCATAGAGTGCATCATAATGTTTACACTGCAGTTTTCAGCATCGCCAGCCCACTATACGGTACTAAATCTTATTAGTAATTCTGAAAGCTTGTGCTCTAGTTAACACAATTCATTTGGGTCTCATTAAAGTGTTTTTAATGAATAAAGAAGTGACTTAATATGCTCCAGTAGTGACCTGTGATGGTTTAGAACATCATTAGAATCACCAGGCATCAAAGTGTAGCCTGATCCTGGCTGATTACCATGAATGTGGACAAAGCAGTTTTGAAAACCTAATACATATCAAGCTAAATGTGGCTTGTTTACAGTGCACATCTTATTGTAATTATGTCCCACATCAAGCAAATATCTAGTAGTTTCCTCTGCCATAATACAACAATTTTAGGTAAAAGTAAGACAAGGCCATTCAGCACTTCTTCATATCACATACAGTACACTGACTCTCATACTGTTACTGTGTGTGTGTGTGTGTGTGTGTCTCACTGTGTGCACACTAAAAAAAACATCATTACTCTAAATGACTTGTGATATTTTAATAAAAACATGCTAAATCAACATGGCTCCCACGCACACATATCAGCAGCCTTGTCAAATATTAATTCATTAGGTTTTGCATTATGGGGATCAAATGGGCACAGCTTCTGAGATATGACAAGACAGAATATACAGCACTGTCATTTCCCATTAGCCATGTTAGATGGGAAAAAGATCTGTTCCGTTTTGATTGCAATCCCCACACCTTGAAGAAAAATCTAAAATCTGATTACCCGTTAAGTAAAGAAAGGTTTTAAAGTTAAAAGAGGTCAGAAGATTACAATCTCAGTGAGGTTTATGAGAGAAACAGCACCCTTCTCAATGTGTGATATGCACCAGCTCTAGTTTCACAGTATTCATTCTACACATAGTGCACTTATAGTGTCATGATGTACACCGTCTTATGCAAAGTGTGTGTGGCTGCAGCAGAGCCAAGAGAAATAGAAATCAGACCTTTTAAAGGCAGCAGAGGGAGTGTCAGCAGCTTGCCTGTGGGTTATAGAGTGAGCCTCTCAAATGGAGCGTGATTATTTGGATAGTGATTATTTGGATATAAAGAGTCTTATTTCTTCAATAACTAGCGTTCAAAGTTGAGGGCCCTTAGTGATGTTGCTGTCGGCCTTCAGGAGCTTGCAGATGGCAAAGTGTGAGACACGTTGCACATATGAAAGACACAAACGCTTAGAAAACACTCGAGCTTAGCTGAAGTAGGTGCATTGCTCTGAAGGAATATCAAAATGAAAATAATTTTACGGGGTTTCCATTATGGTTCAGGAGCTCACACTGTCATGTCACAGTGAAAAGCTTAAAATGGGACGGAATCCACTGGACAACAGGAGCTGTTTCTATGTGGCAGTTACATGTTCACAGGTGCTCAGGTGCTTCCTCCCACAGTTGAAACACATTCTGAATAGGTGACTTGGACTCTGAAATGCCTCTAAGTGTGAAAGTGAGTTGACACAGCTCTCTGTCTGTACTGTGTGTGAGTCATGTGACAGACAGGCAGCATGTCAGGGCTGTAGCAGGCTTAGCTGAGTGCATGTTGAAAATCTATAAACCTGCACAGAAAATGAACGGGTCATAATTCTCAGCATGTAGTGCTTTCATAATTATCTCTGGTTAAATTAGAGTTTTCACATTAAAGCGAGACTGTGTGACCTTTAAAAGAAGAAAGAAAACGCTCTTCTTCTCATAAATGAAGATGAGCAATGAAACCCGTCCCTGCTCAATTTAGTAGATTCAGAGGTCTCGCTGCTGCAGCCTCACCAGGCCTCGTATGACCACTGGTGGCAACATGACATCTAATGTTAATTAGTGTTAGCCAAATATATAAAGATACGGCTGTCTAACTAGTGAGTCAGTTCACTGACTCCTCTCTGCTCGTGCTACAGTTTAATTTGTGTCACAGTTAAAAGCTAATACACACTCTAATGCCAGTGTGAATGCATTTATTGACCTTTAGCATATTGTTATTGCCCTATTTTGTGATCCTGGGGATCAAAGTTACAATCTTGCTTTTTTATTGTTTGTGTTTCATTAAATAAATGCACATGTAGTCATTTTCACAGTGCATCACTTTGAATGTTGTTATAAGTAGGAAACAGCAGCAGCTTACTGCAGCTGGACTCTCAGTCTCACAGAGGCCAAAGGACAGAATCAAATTTGACTGTTTACTCCCACGCACTTGTAAACTTCTCAGCTATATTAAAGGCATGAGTGTTCACAGTGACAAACACTGTAACATGAGTACAGCATGCAGAGAATTAAATCCATGCTCTTCTTATATTCCTGGACGGTTTGATATTTCTCCCTCAGAACAATGCGATGCAAGTCAATATCTGTAACCTGAAGACAAAGAGTGTGAGTGTTGCTGTTTCTGTGCGTGTTTCCTGTTGATCCTGCTGATCCTCTACGCCTTCCCAGTTCAGCTCAAAGCCACCCTGTATGGCTGCAGAGAATCAGCTAAAAACAAAGTCTGGCTTTATGTTCTGTGACATTTAAAACCCTGGTTGTATGAATCCAGCTTGCTTGGATTTGTTATTGTACAGATGAGGTAAACCAGCTGTGCTTATTTCACTCATGATTTTTGGAATGGATCGTAAATAGAATTGCACTTAACGCTTTACACTGTTTGTCACATTCACCCTTTCACACACACATTCATACAGCACTAGGCACAGTGCTTGAAAGCTAAGCAATGAACGCATCGGGGTGAGGGTTCAGTGTCTTGCCCAAGGACACTTAAACACGCAGCCTGGAGGAGCTGCCAGGAATCGAATCACCGGGAATTTGAACAAGGTGATTAACATTGGATTTACTTCATTATTTACACATATTTAAAATTAACTGTACTTCTGATTGACTCAATTCGTAACGTAACGTCTCAGCAGCTACTGCCACACAGGGTTTTTTTCCACCAGACGTCCATGGACTGCAGGAAGTGAAACTTTCTAACTTTGGTAGTTCTCTGACATTTCCTCCAGAGTCATCATAAGGTTGCAGTTTTGATAGATGTAGATATTCATGGTTCCAGACAGTAAATCCAGATAACACGTTTTCTTCTGATGCCAACAAGATGTTGAAAATGATGGTTTTTATTTAGTTAAGAAGCAAAGCAGAGATGCATATGTCATTTCAGCCGCAAAGTACACACAGTGCACATTTGTTTATATAGGTCAGAGCTTTTTATTTTATTCATAGTCATAGCCGTTTCTGTGTACTTCAAACATCTCAGGCTAAATACTGTAGTGGTCCTAAAAGGCAAATCACCATCAAAGTTTTGTTCCACAGATCAGAAAGGTCTGTCAAGGCAGCTGAAGAGGAAACGTTAGAAGGAATTCTTCTTCAAAGTCATTTACTATTTAATGTGTCCCTTTTAGCTACGCAAAGTCAGGCCAGTTGGACTGTCTTGGGTTGACCGCGTCCAGCTGGTGCACCACAAAACTGCTGGTAAATGTTGCTCCAGCTTCCTTTTTTCAGGCTAAATTTGGAACCTGAAAAGCATCTATGCAAATCACCCCCATAACCATGCATCTTGGATCTTGCCCTTGTTGAGATGTATCACACAACATCTTCCCTGTGGTGGAAGAAGTACTGTTTTGCCCTAATTAACCCACTTAGATTGTATCCGGGGCCAAGATTAAATGATACCTTTCATTCCGTGCCAGCAGTCGGCCTCATTTGTCTTCAGGACACAGTCTTCCCCGTTTTAAGTCAAGGGTAAAAGAACAACACACTGGGTGGTTTACCTATTGTATATCTCAGAGTCTGGCCAGCTGAACCGACACAAGACAGGAGCACGTCACTGCTCACTTATGAATTGAAGACTTGTGCATCGCTCGGCCAGTTTCTTTCTCCTCTCTTTGTTTCTTTGTCTGTCTGTGTGGAAAGAGTGTGTGCGGTGTGTGGTGGGGGGTGGGAGGTGTTGCCATAAGACGTGATTTACTTTCAATGGAGAAAACTGCTATCACAAAAAACAGGAAATGAGATAGGTGAAGCATTCTTCTTCGCTTCAAAAAAAGTGCATCTTTGGTATTCATGTGAGCCTGTGAGGGACCAGCCGAGGTTCCTCCCTCCTAATATTCAGTGGGATTAACTCAGGGTGTGATAGAGGACACACTTCCTTTCCCACATTCCTGTTATAAGAACTAATTAACAGGCAGGAAAAACATTTAGCCGTGAATATTCTTTCTATTCAATTGAAAAGACTTGAAGAGACCACTCATCCTGAAAATGTCAGTTTGTGCCCAATAGATTTTTTGGCAAAGTGAATTAGTCACTACTTCAAACTGTGTGTCAGTCAAGCGCTTGAGTAATGAATAAGTAATTCAGGTGTTTGCTGTGTGAAGGAGGGACAGATCAATTGGAGAGATCTTCAAAATGCAGCCATATCACTCACTGACGGAGGAAGGGAGCTCAACAATCGACAGTTGAGATTTAAACCTAAATCAGACTGCCATGTCTCTTTTGTTTTTTTTTTTTTAAGCCAGGACTTTCTGACAGCTGATAAACAAGACACACTGTGCATGCAGTCAATACTGTTCGCTGGGTGGTTCAAGTCAGCGGGACTGATTTAACAATTAACTTTTCACCCCAGACCGAAGGCTATACTTAGAGCTTGTCAGCTTTTGACTGCGCACTTATACAAATTAAAGCAATCCAGATATATAGTTAAGCCCCCTGCAAAACTGTAATACATCTTTCCTGGTGTTTCCCAGAGAATAGAGCAGAAACAAAGTAGAGAACAGGAGAAATGAATTCTAGAAACAGATGGTTAGGTACTGTGCTGTAAATATACCATGTCCATGCATGTATGCAGCCGTGTGGATGAAATGTTAGAATAATTACTGCTTTCACAGAAAATATAAAATGTGCTCACACTCTTAATTTAAAAAGGATGTTCACTCTGGCTCTGAAATTCCTTAAAGGTCAAATCTGTAATAGCAGTTTTCTTTATGCAGAGATTTATTGGACTGATGATGTTTTCCATCAATCAAAAATGCGTTAATTGAGCTTTTCTAATCGACGGCCCTTCATTATATGACACTGCTAATAGTTTAACTGATTAAAATATAGGATCATTTTACTTTATATCATCAAGGATGCCACAAAAACAGACTCGTATTTTCAATTACAATGGATTTGCAAGTTGTGCAACTAACTAATTTCACAACCAATTATATTTGCTGTGTTGTTGTTGTTTTCTTTTTAATGCCACTTTCATCGTGTGCTCAAATCAGAAAAAAATCCAAAAAGAATCAGCTTCACCTGGAAATACTGAACTTGTAGAAAACACTCCAAAGAGAAAAATACCACAGACCCCAAAACCTGCATAAACCTCAGAATCATAGACGTTGTTCTCTCAAGACTTCAGCTGCCAGCACTGGAGAAAAAACTGGGGGTAGCAGCAAAAAGACTGGAGGAGGCCCAAACAGGTAGAGAGAGGCTGTCAGGTTAAAGCCAGACACCTGCTGAAACAGGAGAAGCACCCAAGACTCACTCAACAGTTGAAAAAAAAAGGCTGGAAGGGTCCAATCAAGAGGAATGTGTAATAGGCTTTAAAGGGGACATGTGGAAATATCACTTTCTGAAAGCTCTTTAACATATATTTGGGTGTTTGTCCCAAAATGTTGGACCTGACAAAGAAATCTGTAATTTGCAGGCTCCACAGATTGAAATAATACATGCATTTAAAGGGACAGGGCACTGAAACAGACCGTTCTGAACAGGGCTGTTCTGAGCGGATGAAAAGAGCTGTGATGTTTGACCCTTGGGGTATTTTGTGAAAGCATGCAGACATGCTTTTAAGACACCTAGGAACTATTTTCATTTGTAGAAAAGGGGCTTTAAGCATCCTCTTAGTGTGGTTCATTCACTTTGTGGAAAGCTTAAGTACGAGGAGCTCAGTTATTAATCATCTTGAAACTGGAGCAAAATACACGTCCTTAGTATGTGAGAAGGTAATCCAGAGTGGAAATGACTCTGCCACCAATAATAAAGTCTACAGGTACAGCGAGGTAAAAACACTAAGTGGACTTCACAGAAAAATGCTTCAAGATCAGGAGGAAGCACAGGAGGTGCCATGAAGAAAGAGTTTGAAATTTGGGAAAATAGAAAGGAAAAATAAGAAAGGAGTGACTGATGGTTAGCCGAGCCTGCGTACATGCTCCAGGTGAGTCACTGCGCCTCGGGGCGTCACAGAACAATGATTTTTAAAGTGGAACTGGTGTATGGAGGCTCCTACTGGTTATAATCCCACAATCTGATGCTACATCTGCAGATTATTTGGCTGCTGGTAAAAACCCCTGCAACGTCTACTTTATCACTTATCATCTAATGCCAGCTTTTGTTATTGTTACTGGCACCAGAGGAAAATCATTAGTGTCTTGGGGCAAATGCTACATACTGTGCATTAAAGCACCATTAAATCACCCCTGTTTATAGAAACTGAATGTAACTAAGTGAAGTTAATAAGAATTACCCAAATAAACAAAGTTCAAATGAGACAATATCCAGGTACCTGAGCAGATGGTGGCAAGGAGAGAGTAAGAAAGGAGACACTCCCTTTTTCAAAGTGTAAATTTTCATTATTTGAAAACGCACATGAAATATGGTCACTGTGGTAAAAGAGACTGAACAAAAGAACCCATAAAAGCAAACTACAGATATAAAAAGCAAAGTTTCTCTTCGAAGAATGCGTGAAGGGCTAAATTTGAAAATATGATCTGCTTGTTTTTTTTGTTCATCATGAGAGAAAGGTTGAAACAAAAGTCTTTTTCCATACTTGCTGTAGGCCTAAATGGTTGCTGTAGTCTTTTTGATCTAGGGAGAGGTGCGCGTCCTAGAAAGGATCTCCCCTGGGAGCATCCTGATTGCCTCATGCTGGCACGTGGTAGCAGGAACAGAGAGAACGCCATGGATGACTGACGGCTGCCTAAAGGTGAGAGAAGCTGTGCAGAGACTCAGAGGTTGTCTGTTGAAACCCTCATACTCTATGGGAAAATGTGGGCTGGGTAAGTGCGAGCGTTCGTCTCTCTCCACCCTCCATGCGTGGCACAGATCATCAAGAAGTCACCCCATCACTGCTAAAAAATCCTATTTCATATTACAGGCTGGTGTCACTGCTGTACTCCGTGGCAGCGTCTTCTTGCCAGTCAAATGATGAAGCCTTTGAGCTGTTTTGAGGAAGTTAAGTGATGCAACCTTCTATCTCATATGCTGAAATGTGGCAAGTCATGAAATGAAGTACACATATTCTCTCAGATGTGCAGTCGGCGGGGATGAGGGTCTCTGCTGACATTATTGTTTCAACAACAAAGGATAAAAGGCTGTGAATATGTCTTAAATATTCACAGAGTTTCACTGACCGGCATTGACACTGGCGCTCCTCATTTCAGCTTGACGTGCTGTAGACAGATGAGAGAGGGAAACATTTGCACATCCGTCGCTCCTTGAGTCATGAAAAGGGTGAGCTAGCTGTTGTATATCAAAGGAGGGCACAACATCCGAAAGCTCGGAAAAATGAGCGTATGTGAAGAAGCAGGAGATATTTGAAATTCAGCAGCAGGATGCGTTCCAAGACAAAAAGTATGTGTGTGTGTTTGTGTGTCTTGTGAGCGTCAGAACAAGTGCCAGACATATCACACATGAACACAACTTTATATATAATGTCATATACAAACCAAACAGCTCCAGAAAAGCAGGAGCTTCGATGCACCACACTGTTTTACTCACTCTGACTTTATCGCAAATCACTATACACCACATCTGCAATAGTTTGCACTTGAAGCCTCATTTATCAAATAACCATTAAAATGAAATAAATAGATAAAACGGGCAAACCACAGAGCTGGGAATTTAATGAAAAATAATTAGAACTGCTCATCACTCGCTCACTTTCTCGTCTGTGAAGTGGTGTGTGGCTTGATCTCGCCGTCACAGTCCCTCACTGTCTCTGAGATATTGTAGCTCTATCAAGCCTTTAATAGGAAATTCTGTCAGGTGGATGATTTCACTGATGGATGAAAAAAATAAAAACGTTTTGCTTGTCATTTTCTTCAGCTTAATTATTAAAACGGTTTGCTTGTAGTTTCCTTCAAATTAATTATTACCTTTTCCAAGGACGCCCTGCAGGGACATGCTGGTTGTATCAGCGACTATTTACATGAATTTTGGTGAGGAGTTACGACGACGAGGCGACACATTTATAGAAGTGAAATGAACTGAGTGAGGATGAGGATTCGTCAGTGCAAATAATGCTCTTGTGTTATAAATACATTGGCTAGACATCAAACAGACCAGGCGCCAGGTTGTTGCTAGATGATGCATGTCGTGTCCCTTAGAATATATAGTTCACAGTAACTCTTGCTGTAGTTAACCTGTCATTATATCATAAGAAACCCTTTGGCAGCAGGTCTCAAGCAATAATACTTAGGCCACGTAATATTCATATATGTTATTTTCTGATAACAATTTGAAAAGAAATGTAATTAATAGAATATTATTTAAACTCAGATGAAAGATTCATCAATTTCTCGGTTTTTGCACAAACTTCTCTTTATAAGAATGTATCTGCATGTCTATAAGATGCTCTGATGTCTGGCAGACAAAATAGTTTTGATAATTAACGCCACTTGTAGGGAAACAATGTGTCAGTCAGCAGCAGCTATAACCTCTGTGCATCACATCGCTTTCATGTTGTGTATTAGATCTATGTAAAAACGGCATAGTCCCTAAATAAGTGTAGAACGTATTCACTGTCTCTCGCACTCAGAGTTGCCTTGAAGGCTCCAATAGTACACTTTTCCTTGTAGATTTGTCATGTGTCCAGTTGAGATGGACGGAGTAAAGTCAGACTTCAAGAGAAAGATCCAGCACATTTTGTTTTCATCCCTTCCTCACAGCATCCACCCGGGGTGGTGAAAGATTTGGCAAACAGGATAATCGTTCTTTTAACTTCCATTTGATCGATAAAAATAAAGCACAAAATAAAAGAATATCCCAGCACAGCATCATACTGCAGGTTGCTTTAGTTTCAAAACAAATGACAGTCTCATCTGACAAGACTTAGTCACAACTCATTTGAAAGCCTTATTCTTTTTGTTTGTTGTTCTATTGAATTATATTTTTGTGTTCTATTTGTTTGCCTATGACTGTTGCTGCTTTCCATTTGCAAAAAAATCCATTTGTTCATGTGAGCCAAACTGAAAGTGGGGACAAAAAGGCACAACAAGACATAACTGATCTTTGATCACCTGACATGGCAGCTCTGGCCTGCTGGGCTCTCACACACACACACACACACACACACACACTACTTGTAGCTGTATTAGATTTAAAAAAAAAAAAAAATCTCTGCTATATTAAAAAAAATAATCCACCACTATTTACTAAAATCATAAACTTGGCTTTTACCCTGAAGTAAAAACCATTTCACAATTTTGAATGTAATGTGATTCAAGGCAAATCTTGAACTGTGCAACTGCAACAGCATTAAGCTCATTTGTATAGAATCCACGCAAGGCTGCAAAAATCTGATGACACTTCACCTAAGCATGACACTACAGTGTTATGGCTGCTAAACTCACTGGTAATGAGTCCAAGTCACTTGATATTTTAGAGAAGCCTTTGGAGCCACACATTGCTCCAAAAGTCGGCATGATGTCGTTGTTAGTTTTCTGATAGAGAGAGTTATTCACATGAAACTGCTTGAAAGGATTGTGCAGCTTTAGCAGAGGTATAGCTAAGCACTCTGTAGTTTACCTCAATTTAAATATGCTCAACGAGCAATGAAATAAGTTCCAACAAGTCTCAACGATATCAAAGAATCGATTGGCCTCTGTCTTTGTGCGGTACACTGTACCACGGGATCCGAGATGACCACACACGCCTCGTTTCTTTCATTTCCTGTGCCTTTTATCTCCACTCATTAAAAAAAGACCAAAAGGAGAAAGTCCTCACTACAACCTCAGACCTCAATACACAAACTTCCTTATCTGGCTCTGTTAGAACAAATCTGGGTATGCAGGTTTATTGAATGAAAAATTTCACCCAACCGCATCAACAAATTACATGAGTGTGTTTTCCAGGTATGAATCACTGACCTCAAGAACTTCAACAATAATGACCCTCAGTCCTTAAAGTTATAAGTATTGAGCAGCCTGGAGAGTCATTGGCCTCTAATGCCCTGGCTGAGAGGGGGTAAGAGATGGAGGGGAATGAGAAAAGGGACAGAAAGCTCTCTGGGCTGCAGCTGCCAGCCCAGTACCTCTCATGGAATAAAAATGCACCTCTTATCTTTGATTCTGTGGCCTCGGCTTGATCCACGCTGATCTAAAATGACTTTGTAGTTCCACAACATTATCCTGCCTCTCCGCAGCCATCACTGGCATCGGCCAACACACGAGCATTAATTATGAATCCATTAAATGGGCTAGTTTGTCTGCAATGCAGCCATTATCTGATGACATGTCATTATTTTCCCTCCTCGCTGCAGCAGCGAGCGGCGGTGGCGGGTTCACAGGAACAAACAACTCGTCTGTTTAAGGGGGCGAGTTTGGTAATGTGGGATGCATGGTGTGGGGTCTCCATGGGGTGAGGTGGTGTCCAGCCTGACAACACAATTATAATGATGGGGATATTCATTTAAAAAAATTATATATATATTCGCTATGCAAGATTTATTTATGAGCAAGGAGAAAGAAATACTGGAAAATAATAAAATCCCCTCTCCACTTTCAAAACAGAGAGAGAGAAAACAACAACACTGCAAACAATAAAGGCAAAGCCATTTACCAGACAACAAAAGAACAATCGTATGAGCTATACTTCAAGCTGTGTATAAATACATTTTACTATAGATGTGTGTGCTGGTTAGTAATAAAGATGTGAAGTGTATTCCAAACATCACCGGATGCTGACCATCTCTAAAATCCAACTCTTTGCATGAAGGGCAGGACTTTTTGGTTTTACAACTTACAACCTGTGATTTGCAAAATTTTCCATATGAAGATCTTCCCTTTAGCGTTATCTGTAGCTTTCAACCGCTCCATCTGGTTTTGATCAGTTAATGGGTTTTTCTCATTTTGTTGAAATCTTAAATAAGATAAAGACTCGGGCCTGTCTTTGTGCTTTTTACTCAAACTTCAGATTCGTCAGTGGGCGCAGCTGGGGGGCAGATCCTCCTGACGGTTGTGATTTTCAGGCTGCACGGGCAAGTAGCTGTAAATGCTCAGCTGTCAGATCACTTGTCACAGAGCTGCTTGATCTGTTGACATGCTCGTTCGCTGTGATGTTATCAGGATTCATTTTATTATGTAACTTGATGTGTATTTATGTGTCCGCTTACTAGCTCCAAAAACAGCCAGTAAGTGGACCTTGAGCTGGGATTGTACTTCCAAAGCCGAGAATGAATTTCCACTTTGAATTCATGTGACAGCATGGACGAGAAACTTCTCAAAGTGCTGTGCATGAATCATTAACAGCCGCTGACACACTGTACATCTCTGTGCCACTATGTGAATGCACTGAAGAGGACTGTAGCCTGCACTATGCTTGAAAGCTCTGGAAAAAACTGGACCTTGTCTCGGCACGGCTTTGTCACACTCAAACTACTGTATATGACGCCATAGCAAGTGAATACTTTGCACAGAGTCCGACACAGAAATACCAGACTTTTCTTTTTTTATCATCATTATTTTTCAGTGTTCGGGGAGAGTCTTTAGATCCGAGATGAAACTGTTCCTCGCAGAGCACTAAGGCGTGTCGTGTTAAAAGTTTCCTACTGCTGGAACTGCTCAGATACGAGGGCTCAGATGTTCAGTCTATCAACTGGGGAAGGGATCATATGTCTGTGCCAAATCATACTGTAGTTTGTTTGTGTAGCAGGTGGACTGTGTGCTAACAATAAGACCCAACCCAATCCAATTTGATTTTTGTTTTGGTGTTGTGCAGGATAGATAAGCTATAATCAAATGGTGTGTTGCAGCTCTAGGACAGGGAAATCCTGTCTTGGGAAATCAGCAGGCCTGTCTGCAGATAGATGTCATTCTTGTTCCATGTTGTCCTCTGTAGGGTAAACAGCTTGCTGCAGTTTGTACCTAAGGACCTAAATGACACGCTCACATGCATAAAAATGCATACAGTAAACATTCATTTCGGCCCAAAGATGACTCAATTGGTGTCTTCCTTCAACGAGATAAAAATGAAAGGACTAATTAAGACTGTGCAGATGGCCACCTAAAATTAAGTCCTGTCCGATAATAAAAATGAACAACTACTGAGAGGAATTCAAATCCCCCTATCTTCACCGCACAGTTTCTCTCATTCTATAAAAATCACAGTATAAAGCCACAATGAAACAGGGAAATCTGCATGTACAAAATTAGCTCCAGGCTTATCATAATTTGCCCTGATTCAGACTGAAACATCTGAGCCTCAGGGCTGAACACAGGTCTGAAGGCACAGACAGAGACAGACCGAGCTGAGTGCACCTGAACCTTAACCGTTCTCTATTTATAGACTTTTTTTGTTCTGTCAGTGGTTCCAAGAGGCTCTGGTGAATACAGTAGGTGCCACTCTACTTTGTTTTGCATGTTTTCATTTGCCTGACTGTGCTTTCTGGAGGGACTAATGATACCTGCAGTCTGTTCTGTTCTGTTACCCACACTCATTATCTCCTACTGCGCTCTCAAAGACAGAACACCTGAGATCTAATTCCCATCCATGTTAACTTGTGCAGACTGGAGCTGGTCTTAATTATGTGTTGATCATATTTACCTCAGCAGCATGCTGTTTTCAATGGTATCAACACAGCTGGGATGATTTTTATGTCTACAGTATACGTCTCACTTTATTTGCATCTGCAAAACTGTGGAACGGTAAACGACTGTTCCTGTGCTTTCACTTCTGTAGCTGTCAGGTTGTCAGTGCTGTCACTTCACATGTTGAATGTGTTGTGAAACGACAGTGCCACATGAGGACACTCTGATATGGAGTGGATCCTCATGTGACAGGAGATATCCTTGAAATACAACACAACCCCAGTGCCTTGAGTAGGAAGTAAAGGTGATTCAATACAATTTTTGATTTTCAGTAATGCATTAGATTGCAGTCCAAAAATGACAGTGAAATTGGAGAAAAGGCTGAGTAAAAGAGGCTGGATAAAAAATAATGTCAGGAAAAAAGTGCTGAAACTGTAATGTTGTGGTATAAATTATTTTAAAATGATGATACACTTGCAAAACACTTTCCTCAGGGAGTGAGATTGGTGAAGTTTTTAGATACGGAGTGCATTTTATTGCCAGTGTGGTGACAGTTAATCCTAAAAGGTTTTTCTGTACATATATATATACACAGCTATAAAAGTAGATATTGTAAAAAGTATAGTAATGTAGACAAGGATTTAAAAGAAATTCAACACATTTTCATTGCTGTGGATGAGACGATTGATACCACACTTAGGTCTGCTCAATATGTATTAGGAGCAAGCAGCTGGTTAGCTCAGCTTAGCTTAGCATAAAGACTGGAAACAGGGGAACAATCTGGCTCTCTCCAAAGATTCATTTTTTCCTCTTGTTTCTTTTAGAAACATGAGGCAGAGATTAAACAAACTAACACATGTTAATGTGATAATCAGTGTGAAGTGCTGGTTGCCAGATTTTGTTATATTTGGAGAGTGATGCTAGGATAAAAGGCTGTTGTCTCCAACTACATATTTACTATACAAACATGAGACTGGTATCAGTCATCTCATGTGTCTGTCAGCCTGTAAAAGAATTAGCATAATTCCCAAAATGTCAGTGTATCCCTTTAAAATCTTGGGGAACAGTGATGCACTTTTGGGATCTGATGTCATATATTCTTCCATCTTTAAGTTTGTGACTTCTTATGGCATGCATGAGTGATGTGAGTAGTGGATGTTGATACACCACCACCTGGACAGAAGCTGAAAATGTGATAGAAAATTCCCTTGTTACAATGTAAGGCCTCAGTTACACTCACTTGTGTGAGCATATACTGTGTAAACAAAGGCAGACAGCTGTGGATGTGTAGTCATTTAATTTACACTCCACTTGGAGCACATGCTCAACCCATGGGTATGAGATTGTCATATACGTAGTCTGTGCAGGCCCTGTCAATCAAATCAGGACGGCCATGTCCATGCAAGAAAAAGAGTCTGTTTTACTCATGCAAAAAACAAAAAAAAGAAAAAAAAAAGGCACAGAGAGCAAGGAAGTGGTGTGGAGCAAAGACCTACTAAATACTTGTCTCGCTCCCAGAGCCAAACCAATTTTATTATTTGATAAAAAATTTGTTGACATATGTGCATTCTTCGCAGCTGGATCATAAATCAATTTGCAGTCCACTTTGGTTTCCCAGGCAACAAACAAATCTTTGGTTATGCAATTGAAGCTTTGCAAAAATTGGTTAAAATCACACACAAAAGAAGAATAACTTGAAATTTCAGAAACTTACTTACATGAATCAGTCTAGAAAGTAACATCCAACACTTGTCCTCAACAACAGGATGTCGGATATGTAATTTCAAACGCTTTTATCAAAGAGAACACAAAGAACACACACTGTTAGTCTGTGTTTCCAGAGACTGTGAAGAGTGATGATCGTGTAAGGTTTATGTAATGATGATGTATGTCACAAGGAGAGACAGACACAGTCACAGTTTCTTAGCATGTGACTGCAATGTCAGATGTCAGTGCTTCTCCGGTGCACTCAGCTTTCGACCTTCACAAGACACAGGAAATAACAGAGTGTACAGTAAATGGTGTAGTATCCGGCACTTAACATAAAGGCAAGAGGTGCATTTCCTTTTTTCTCTTGTTTTGTGTTTTTTTCTTACACATAATTGAGACACTGCGTGGTGACAAGTAAGGTGAGGAGTACACTGTGATTAGTGTGGCCTCCTATCTGTGCACTCTGGCATTAAGGTTAGAAAAAAACTAACAAAGCCTAAAAAGAAAAAAAAAAAAAAACATTTCCACAAACACAGGGCCACCTGGAACATTTCATGTAGTCTGAGCTCTCTGTGCCTTCGTTTGTACCCGCAGATGACAGTGTGGCAGGAAAGGTGAAAAGCATTGGGCTCATGGGGACCATAGAAGTGGCAGATTGAATTAAGGTTGCTCCTCTACATGAACTCGGAGCATCCTCGTGAACATCATGGGCAGCACGCCCCATAAAAAAAAATGAGAATATGGCTGTTTGGCTGCAGATCTAACTCTAATCACTGAAGTCAGGCTGTATTTGACAGCATCTCCAGATGGCAGTAGGCAAGGGGACATGGCCACATGACCGCATCTTTCTCTGTGGTCCTCGCTGCGAGGAAGATGGCAGTACGTTACTGTCTGCAGTGACAGATTGCTGGAGAAGAAGCCTGTCTAAATAAAGCAGAATTATCTAAGATGAACTCAATGTTGCATTTGAAGAGCGGGCACTGTTCTGCTCCTCTTGTGCATGTAAAACACAAAGTCTCCTGATCACCGCAGAACATATAGACCGAGATACTTGAGCAATACTCCCACAGCATTTAATGCAAAAATCAAAGCACTTTAGTGAGACCTCTACTGCTCTGAATACATTTCTCTAGCAGGGGGTCAGGGAAGAAATTGTTACTTTGCATCTTCTGATATATAATTTCACTTTTTTTTCAGCTGTTGAATTGATGAAATTGAGGCATTGCTGATCATTTCTTGGTAATTTCCCCACCACTTTTTTCTCTTTTTTTACCGACGCCATTATTACAGTGAACTCAGCCAAGGAGCCACGTGGCTACAAATGTGAAAAGAAAAGCTTTTCTGAAGAAATTGCAGGGTACAGACATGCTTCAAGGCACAGCAGCCACTTAGCCAAGCAAGTGTTTAAAGGACAGTCTCCATACTTTCAGGAAAAAAGTCCTGGAGGGCTTCAATGGCTCTGCTGCTACTGAAACTGTGTATTTATTTGATCATAAGACTTCTGAATGACACTTCTGTGATTTTTGTTGTATCATTGAAAATCCACTAGACTACCCATAACCCACTGGGTTTATTGTATTCATTTTGCAAGAAAACTGTGAATTTCCTGTCATAGGAAATAACAACAATCAGTATTAATGGTGCATTGCAATTTTGCTGGCACCAGAAGACAGAAAATAGATTTTGACCAAACACATGAAGACAGTAAAGCACACATGGGTGCAGAAAAAGAGTGTACTGAAAAATGCACTGCATCTACTCCATGTGATTACAATAGACAGAGAACGCTTTGGAACGGTGATGAGAGAGATCCTCTTATAATGGAGAGGGAGCCATCTGGTGAAACACAGTCTGGAAAGTGCACAAGCAATTAAAACCTTGTTCTCAGCTGCTTTGGCAGACTGGACGACGAGAGTTTACATGGACACAGATCAGTCCGCCAGCCTGAAGGTGAGCATTACACAAGACGCAGAGTGACAAGACGGAAACTGACATAGAAAACAGATGCCAACACAAACCCCGGCAGGAGAAGATCAATTGTGTCTTCTTGGCTTTCATCAAAGCTTGTCAGGAGGAGAAAATGTATCTGTGCTTCCTCTCAGCCCCTAGAGATTTATTTGTAAATGTCACACTTGTCAAATCGTCAGCAGTGGTGTGTCTCCAGTGGATACTACATTTTCTCTGGAACAGAGAAAACCAGTGGATGCAAATTACAGAATCACCTGCTGATGTTTGTCTAGTATTCTGTGATTTTTGGGTCAGTATTTGGTCATCTGCTAGAAAATGAATCCCAAATCTAAACTCGGGGTCCCCACTGCAGCTTTTACACACATACACGTAGACATAGACATAGACATTCACACAGGCCCAGATGTACACAGATGTTACAGGAACCTTTATGCTACACATCAGCAGACATACAGTATTCACTTCTCAACCACATCTTGGTTTGTCTCTCATTAAAAATGTTTGCCTGGATGACACCATTCTGTCTTTAACCAACTGTGACCGTGACATCTGTCCTTAGAATCTGTGAGAAATCTGTGACAGCATGTCGGTTAATCTTTTCCAAGCTGTACTGTACTGATATAAAGACAAAATATTTTCAAATGATGTGCCAAAGTACCAGAAAAAAAAATCACGTCTTTATAATATTAAAATCTGTTTTACTGGCCAATATGACAAATTGAAGCTGCATCAGGGAATTGCAATTCCCAACAAGGATCATAACCATTTGCAAATAAAAGATTTTCTGTGTTGAACAGATTGTTAAAAAGAAAACATACTGCAATATTACTGTGCGCAAATACTGTGCAACATCTATCTGATAAATGTGACAGTTAGTTTGAAGACAGCACGACAGTAGTACTATACAAGAACAAAACGTCAACAGCAGTGTTCAAATTACACAGTGACTTTCAGGGGAGCCCTATGTTATTGGGGGGGGGGGGGGGTAAAAGTCCCCTGATTCGGCTCGACAGCCACTGATGAGCACGGGTACAGCATCATGTCCACACAACGATGGGACTCATCGCTCCTAATCAATAACACTGCACAACATAAAATAGAATAGAGAATAGCAAACCACCCACAATCCGTCTATAGAGCCCTCAGCCTCCTTATTGCTATATTATTACTTTACTCTTAGCGTTTCTATGTCCTTTAGTTGTGTCCTTTTGTTTACTTTTTTCCTGCTTTCCTCAGCTGCGCCTAATTGCGTAACCTGATGTTTGACATCTCTCAATCACTTTTTCTCCCCCTCATTACTTTTTTTCGTCAGATTAAAAAGTCTCCAAAACAGGCGATCTATAAGTATCCTAACTTCAAAGAGACATAAATCACAGAGGGAGCATGAATAAAATTTTATATTACTTGCAGTTTATTTACAGATTTTGATTGACAGGAGAGGTCCCGCATCCAATCAAATAGGTACCAGTCGGCGAGTCAAATTAAGCCCAGAATGCCTATGAGCATGGTCAATTGAGGCGATAACATAAGTGTCACTCTCTCACACATCACATCACTTTCATGTTGTTTCTCCTATGTCTTCCAACCAAGGACACATGTCTTTACTTTCCTTGTATACATCACCAATATTTCAGAGCTCCCCCTAGATGTCAGCTTTCAGGGGAGCTCGTGGTCTTTTCAGGGGAGCTCGGCTCCCCTTAGCTCCCCCGTAATTCGAACAGTGGTCATCAGTTCATTGTATCAAAAGAAAACTAGAGCAGAAGGTTAGGAGAACGTGGGCCTGGTTGCAGCCATTGAAGAGAGGCCGACTTTGTGATGCCAGTGTCATATTTTGCAACACGCTGTATTTAAGCATCATTCATGCTGCAAAATTTGTTGGCTGGTTCAAAGATGTAGGCTGCAGCTGCAGTCACATAGTCATTTTTTCTCCCAGGCAACCTCTGCAACACCATGGACATCTTCGAGCCTCAACCAAAGATATCAGCACCATGGGCATCACTAGGCCTCTTTTACTGGGGCATGAGCCCCAGTATAAATGTGCCCTATTATAAATGTCATATAGGCAGTACACTTTCATTTAGAGTTCAGAGCATAGGCACTGATCCCGTGGGTGGTCCGGTGCTCAAGCACCCACTGAAAAGGTTGAGTACTCACTGGGGGCAGGGCTTAATTTGACTTGCCAATCAGAACCATTACCTATATGATTGGCTCAGGGACCCCCTCCTCCAATCAATATCTGCAAGTAATATCAAATTTCATCAAAAGAAACAAGGGGAAAAAAGTGATTGACAGGCATCAATCATCAGGTTATGTAATGACCCAACCAGTGAGGTTTTTGGCGTAAATAAGGAGGAAATCACGAAAAAAAAAAAAGGACACTACTGAAGGACATAGAAACACTTAGAGTAAAGTAAGAATATAGGAAAAAGGAGGCTGAGGATACTATGGATGGTTTGTGGGGGGGTTCAAAGGTAAACACACATTTTTATTGCTATTTTCTTTTGTGCAGTGTTATTGATTAGGAGCGATGAGTCCTACCAATATGTGGGCATGAAATGCACATCAGTGCTTGTGTGGTCGAGTGTCACCACACCATGGACAGAGCCGTTTGTGTAGTGGGTGTATGTGTGTGTGCGCCTGCAGCTGTACACGTGCTGCTCGACCCCCTGATCAGCACGTTACATTCATGTTAGTCAACTTCTCTTCATCAAATTACACAGCATATATTCACTGTCTATTAGAATAATTGGGCAAATCACTGACAATCTATTCAGTTTAATTTCAGTTACATTGTAGGAAATATCTGACAGTTGTAAAATGGATTTCAATGAACTTCAATGTTTGGCTGGTAGTGAGTTGTGTGGTACCTCTTCTGGGCTATAGTTGCTAACAGGCACAAATATCTCTCAGCTAAGTTAATATGTAATATTTCCTGAACGGTTTGAGAGAACACTGTGTGAAGTGTGCGAGTCAGGAACACAAGGATAAAGGACCTGAATGCAGAGATCAGATATACAGAGTCAACTCAACAAAGAGTAACTCAAACATCTCACAAGAAAAGCAACACAAGAAAACAAGAAAACAGCTGGAACAAACCAAACCCTGTTATCCAGATGAGAAATGTAAAGGCAGCAAAAACAAACACAGCATAGAAACACAAAGCCTCCAACACAGATGAACTGAAAGAAAAAGGGGAAACACAGAGGCTAAATACACAAGAGAGACACGACACAGGTGGGGAGATCACACGCAGGGGAGACACATTAGGTAATCACAGGAGGAAACCACAGGAAGACACGGACTTATCAAAATAAAACAAGAATCATGAACAGAAACAGAAACAAACACAATTCATCAGCCAGAAGCTAACCTGTGAGATTACTATCACTTCTGTGTGTTGAAGAAGAAAGAAAAGAGTAAACCTAGACACGCTGACATTAACAAATATTGGCAACCTTGATAGTATAAAATGAATTAATCATCACTAAAAAAAGAGAAGAAGAAAATGACACCACTTATACACCTTATATTCTTCGGATCAGATCCCCCAATTTGGTGACAAGTGTGAATGAGGTCTGTGAGCAGCAGGGAACCTGACATCCACACTGATCCAGAGTGTGAAGGCCTGAGAACACAGCCCTCGGCCCTGTTTTAACAGATGACATGTTAACAGGCCCATAACTTGTCTGCACTGGTGCTGGCTAAAGCACAGTGCAGATCATAAATCAATCACTTCATTGTAGCTGTGACATCATCGTGCTTGTACAATTGCCTGCACACTGGTTCACCAGGTGTAAATCACCTTTGTTTGTTAATGTCAGGGTGAAGGTCTTTGCTGCCCACCCATCCATCACAGACAACATCTCAGATGCTGCCAGGCTGGGATGTGACTGCACTGTGGCTTTTTCTTTAAATTACTGACACTGTTATATTTTGTTGATAACTCTTTTCAAAGTTTGCAGGAAAACCAGGACACGGCGCAGCATTGTCACCATGATGAAATTGACAGCGTCACAGTGATTGACCTTAGAAGATCTCAAAAGAGCCACTGTGGGTTTGACTCTCTCCATGTGTTGATATTTGTCTTTCTCTACCTTGTTTTACTGATTGAGACAGATTAAAATGTAATATCGTGATCTGCGTTGCTGTTATCACTGCATGAGCCGCTGATGGATATCAGTGTCAGACTGTTAAATTAACACGATGAGTTATGGCCGTTTTGCCCTTCAAACTCACAGTGCCATTTGTCATTTGCGAGTGGTTTTACCTGCCACCATGTCAACATGACCACATGCTGTGACACTGCGCGGTGTCATTGAGAAACCACAGCACGAGACCTTGCTTTTCCATCCACGTCCATTCATCAAAGCTCCGTCAGCGCTGATCAAGTCAGCAATGCACCTCCTGCAACGACCGCTTGTGTGGTTTACAGAAAGTGGCCGTCCTTCACCTCACATGAACCAGGCCACCAACAACACACACGCACACACACACACACACTTCCCCTCAATGTCCACCAGTCGTTATCTTAGTTAGATTCCAATCTCTTATTTCTGTTTGGTGTAAAATTGCAACACAAGGCATCTGATGAATGAGGGATTTATGTGGGCAGTGGCCTACTTGAATTTTAGTGTGTGACTGATGGCTGCATCCATCACTTCAGCGACATTATTCACAAGACATCAAGTAACTATCGGGAAAAGTGGGTCAAAAGAAGGAGAAGTTGGTGAGTGGACTGATTTGACATATGGAAAGGGGAGGGCTGCATGAGAGCATTTGAAGTTTAGTTTTGGCTCTCCAGCCCATGACAAATCACAGCAGCACTGGAGTTAATGTCAGTGCAGTAACTAAGTTAACATTATATGGGTGAACCCAAGAGCAGAGACAGCAACTGTGGAATTTACCTCAGGTGTAGAAAGTTAACACATAATCCTACAACGGAGGAATACCTGATGAGGACATGTTTATATGTATGAGAGTCGCTGCCACTTTTTATACCCCCATGAAATAGTGCAGCAGATGATAATAAAATTCACATGCCTACATGTTACTGTTTTGTGCCTGTGTGTGTGTGTCTGAACCAAAACATTATGGTTCTTTTTTTTTTTTTTAGTAATGACCTGACCTGTTATACCTAATGGAAGGTCAAAATCACAAGCATGGCAGAGTTAAAAAATGAAACCTTTAATGATCACAAATATGTTATAGGAAAAAGATTATTAAAAATCCAGCTTTGAGCTCTGCTGCCCTCATGTCTGAGCTGCTGCAAGTGAGCAAATGTAAAAGTCATTATCAAAAGTTTTACAAAAAGCAATAAGAGACAAAGACCATAAAGCAGTGAAAAGAAAATCATTTGGTAAAGTAGGGAGCAGAGGGAGCACAGTGAGGGAGCAAAATATTTCTTTATTCATTTAGTTTTTATTCAGAAATATTTCAGGATGAAGTTTTAGAGGCATAATGGGAACAGAGCAAATGGAAGTGGTCCTGTAAGGCAATAGAGCTTCTAAAAAATACAGTGAAATATGCACTTACAACATGCAGAGTCGTGTGTGTGTGTGAGTGTATAATCATAACAGAGTGCTGTAATTCTTTTGAATGGACAGCTAGCCCCTGCAAATGTCTCAAAATGGACAATTAGATTTATTGGGTCAGTTTAAGCTTCTCCTGGGTGGATTTTAAACAGGCTTTGCAACAGGGGGCAGCAGTATGAGTGTGACTCTAAATTTCCCTGTGCAGATCATTTGCTATGGTTGAAGTGGCTCTGAACCTTTGTTGTCATACTCCTAGACTGCCCTGTATCAACACAAGTACCGCTTTAACAACACCACTCACTGTGTTACAAATGTGCTCTTCTCAGCTGAAGTTAATGCAATATTATCATAAAAAACATTTTCAGTGTTGAGATGGTTTGATCATTTTTTCCACTGGCGGATGTTGACTGACGTTTCAGCCATGTAAGATACTTTAAATTCTCAACTCCAAAGTTTTCCCACACTCCCCTTGGTATCTACAGAAGTACCCTGCAGGGTATGCTCGCCACACCCGTTTTATTCCTATTGCTCAATTTAAAAAATCACAAATTTTCCTCAAGGGCCTTTTCAGTCTGAACTGCACACAGCACACTCAGTCCCTCAGCCTTTGACAGTAAGTACACCTGGTTCACACAATGTAGTTGAGGTTTAGTTTGTTTTACTGCTGACAACATTACTATCTATGGATTATGGTGCAATGTGGCAATAACACTATATGTAGTAGTGCGGCAGAGACCAGCAGGTGTGGCCAACATTTGCACTGGGTGGATGGCCAATGTGACAAATGACAGCTGAGTTTCTCCTTGATCACTGTGAGTCACATGGGAGAGATTCTGGCAGACAGCCTTTCTGACATGTTATCAATGGTCTATTTAATCCAGATGCATTTTAAAAAAAAAAAAAGTCAGACAAGACAAAAAAATACTGTATAAATTGTGGATTTCACAACCTTCTGCAGGGAAGGTGCTAGACCCATTCATCTACCACAACCTCTTTCTTTCCTGGATTCAAACACTCTCACTTTATTTCTTTAAAAAAAATCCTCCAATGAGGAGAAAGCCAAGAATTTATCTTTGTTAACAAATACAACATATGGTCTTTGTTATGTAAGACATACCATGATTGAAATAAGCAGTTAATACCATGACTGAGTATTTCCACCTTGGGACTGCACTTCCATCAAAACAGATGCAGACAGCCAGGATTTCATTCATCACATACACTCAAAACTTTGTCAGTACATGAGCACTGGCACACCCACTAACACTGTGTGAGCCACTGCCAACAAACAACATCATCAAATAAAAGAAGCAAATCTCGGTACTGCTCTTATACATCGGATACATGGTAATTTAAGTCACAAAAGATCTGAGACTCTCCATGGTTCCCTTCACTAACCATTTCAAATCTGTGTGCTGTTTTACCTGTCAGTGAAGTGAAAGCAGCTGCGGTGGGCGGGGCCTGATTAATGAGGAAATAACAGCCTCAATTTTTCTTTTCTTTCTCTGTGTTGTATGGGAAAACTTTGAGTAACTCCAAGCAATTCAAACATGTTTGGAGAGGAACTTTAGAGCCCAGCTAGAGCATGTCTATGAGTACAGAAGCCTTGAAAGGCAAATACCTTTTTTTCTTTGGGAAAAATAACAGGAGTCATTAGGGTTTTGTTAATGTGTGCAAATAGCTGAATAGCTGCCATGTAACACTTCAGTGCAAATAAACCATGTTTTTTAGTCTGGACTTCGAGGGCAAGTGAAATTATTATTAATCTCCCAAGCAGTTCGGACTGTCCTTAGTTATATTTTATTCTTTTAATGAGGTACCAACCATGATGTCTTTGTGTAACTCAATGGTGTCCACTCAAGCACTGAAGACAAATAAGCCATTCATTATCTAGTTCAAGGAAGACACATCATCCTTGTTGATGAATCAGTCAGAAGCCTCCAGATGCTCTTCAGAACTCAAAAAGAGATGAAGTAATTGAGAATGCAGTGCTACAGGTGGGCCGACATCAAACAGACTCCTGTGAACTCTCTTTCTGTGAAGGATGAACATGAAGCAATATGTGGATGATGTTTAATTCTATACACTACTTGAATACATAATGTATAATCTTCATATGTAGCCATTTCACATGATTAAAATACTGCAATGTGCTTATCAATGAGTGCGCCTAAACGTCCTTCATCTGACTACAGACAAAACAGATATAAAAGATGAGAAGAGAGAAGAACGTGATGCAAAAGAAGAGAGGCTAAGATGCACTCAGCTCTGAGTTCAGTCTTTGAAGAGCAGAAATCAAGTCAGAATTCTAGCTGTTTCTCTGGATTTAAATTTTAATAACCACAGCAAATCAATTACAAAGTCTTCTCTTTTTTTTTGACAAACACAGAAATTCATTCAGATTTGTGTACTTCCATGACTCCAACAATGCACCTGACCTTTATTTCCACAATAGCCTTTTGTAACTGTGTTTGTTTGGGACAACATCCACTCACAGTGCTGCCAGCTGATGTCCAGTAGGTGAAGGTAACACAAATTCTTGGAGTTGTCTAAATATTGTTGATCCGTTTATGAAATCCAACCACATCTCTGACTGTGCTCGACAATATTCACCCTCTCTGATTATCTCGTAGTCTTCTGCTACAGTTGCCATGGACACTTCCTATTATCCACTTTGCATTTACATGAATGACCTCCATATTTTTTACTGTGTGTGTAACTGTTTATTATCTTTAAAACTTGTTTCTATTTTCATCATTTGTTGCTTCTTTATTTTCTGTGTTTTAAACTTTGTGCAAAGCACTTGATTGTCTTAATGTATGATTATATGTCATTTTTGAAAATCTTATCTAACAGGATCTAAAACATGTTGAGTGGTGAATTTTGCCACTTCTCATTACTGCGATAGTCAAGAATTTCAAGGTGGCCATAGTTGCCTAAATAATGGTGTGATTCACAGTGCCTCAGTTCTGCCTTCAGAGCTGCATCCAGTGTTTAAAAATTAAAGCGCCGTAAAGTCTAATGTTTTTGTAAAGAAAAAAAAGAAGTGTTGTCAAGGTTGGTAGACGACAGAGCTTTATGACACAACTGTAAGGGTGGGTACAGCGATCATCTCACATCGTTTGGCCTTCACGGTCTACAACACTCACAAAGGCCACCTGAGAGGTAGAGGAGGTAGAGGTTGTGCTCACTGACTAGTTTGAACAGTGTATAAAGAAACATTGCCAAGCAGGTGACTATACTTTTAGCATTGATACTAAATTATCCACCATTGTCTCATCATTTAACACTCCTCTTGTCATGTCATACTGTGATGTGACAGCTTGGGGACATAAATATAACATCCAACTAAATAGTGACTGACTGGTTTTATATAAATTTGAATTTCCTATTTAATGAGACTGTCATGACATCACAGGAGTAACCACCCCTGCAGAACCAAGAGGAACTTTATTGGGTGGCACGCCCACAATAAAAACCAATAATAAAATGAAATTTATTAGAATCACCCTTATCACGGCCAATAAATGTGTAGCCATGCAATGGAAAGACATACGACCACATACACTGGTTAGATGGTCTAGAGAGCTGGTGTTGTGTATTTGAAAAGATCATGTGTAACCTGAAGGGAAAACCTGGAGAGTTCAATGAGATGTGGGGTGATTTCCTAACATAGCACTTCTCAGCAGTGGGTCATGTGATTATTGTTATGGCATTCTCCCTCTTTCCTCATTTTTCCTTTTTTTCTCAGTTAGCTAATTTACTGTAACTTAATGGATATACAGGAGCAGCTGTCCATTACCTTGTTCCATATATCCTGTCTTAAACCTGTAATTCTGGTCTTTTGTTTTTGGTCTTAAAGGGATATTCCGGCGTAAATTGAACCCATGGTCTATCGCACCGTGAGTCCGAGGAGAACACTCCCTGGAGATCAATTTTGCCGACCACAAACTTCTCTAGTTGTAGCCACTTCAGCAGTTCAGAGTTCTGTTTCGTATCTTTTCAATAGAAACCAGGCGAAACTAGCAGATGTTTTAATGCCTCCTATTATGTGCTGGGACCCTATTTGTACTGTTGATGAAGTTTGGTGCTGGTCTGAGCATTATCTGTGGCTATACTGTAAGTGGCTTTTTGACTGCAGTTAGCTCATGGTGACAAAGACAGCAGTATTTTGCTATCGTGTGGTCTTTGCTGAAGTCACTACAACTGGAGAAGTTTGCGGTTGGCAAAATTGATCTCTCTAGGGGGTGTTCTACCTGGTCTCATGGTGCGTTAGACCATGGGTTAAACTTATGCCAGAATATCCCTTTAATAATGTATATACTGTATCTATACATTCTTTGATTTATATTTTCTTCCTCTGTGACAAGGTACATATTCTGTAGGAATCAGTGGTCGGACCTGAAGGCAGGGGGGGAAAGAGGGAGGAATGGGCTGATGAGATATTCATATTCTTGTACACTGTGGCATTATTCAGCTCAGGGGCTGATATGTTTTAAAAAAAATTCAATAAAGACAATGCTGGTAAAAAAAAAATGAGAATGGTCACGAACACTGATGTGTGAACATTTAAAAATAAATGGGTGTATGTCTATTTAAAAAATGGACAAAAGGAAGTGGATTTGGTGGGGAAGTTATGTAATCAATGTGTGTCTGAACACTATGTCACACTAGCAGTCTTCTCGCATTGCTCTCACAGTGTCGTCTTCTTCCCCAACATTCAGCTGTTAAAAAAAAGAAAGCATCAAACACAAGCTGTGCACTACCTGCACAAGGCTGAACACCAGACAAAGTAAGAGACCAGCATGGTGAACATACAGCACTGTAGCATGTGGCAACTGAAGATCCACACACATCCCTCAGGAGCTGATGGGAGACCAGACAACACAGTCAAGAGAAAGAATGAATGCTGGTCACAGACAAGTGCTGATGTTTACAAATGTTTGCTAAAGGTTTGCCATATGAACTCAAATGCTAATATGTCAATTGCCACCTAAAAGAACAGTAATTACAGGGTGTAAGTGAGCGCTGACACTGGATCCAATCAGTATTGAAAACATCTGTCATATTCAACTGACACATTACCAGTGAGCTGACTCGCTCTTTTTTTTTAGTACAGTCTATTTTCAGTCTCAAGCTACCTCCAACCTCGTATCTTGACAGCTCTGGAGCAATTGTTGACTCAAACTTTTCAATTGTAGTGTCGCTGACACTGTGACCTCCAAGTAATCACTCAAAGTCGAGTAGATTATTCTGTCCGTCAGAGGAGAAAAATACCTTTTCTGGGGACACTCCAACAATGACAAACCCACTGACTAAATCAATGACACAGGGATTACCTACTCCATACTTCCAAGGCACATGGTCATTTACTACAATCAATCGACTTTATTGTGTCTCCTAGAAATGATGTTTTCTAGGAGAACAAACAGGAAACAAACAGGAACACATGAGAGAGACTAGAGTGTATAGTTGTCACGATACCAGAATTTCACACTCGATACCGATACCTAGGAAAATACTCAATATTATTTTCGATACTATGGGTGAAAAAGTAACAAAATCAAAGAAGCATATTATATACATCTGTAGGTATGTTTCGGGGGGGTATGGGGAGGGGCCCCACCGCTCTAACCTGAAACGTGAGTCACACCACTATATTGTTGTAAAGTAACAACAACAATGGCCGAGTACTGTTGGCTCCCTCACCCGTTAAATCACCACAGGTCATCATATTTACACTGACACGCCGCCCAGTTAACATTTGATCGACCTACACTGTATGGACTTGGAACTTGGACTTGGACATGGAAGGTCTGTCTGCCGCATTCACCATTGTTTGACTGCTGAAATGTGTGCACATGGGATCGGTGAGGAGCGGGGTGGCGCTGATTCCCAGCAGGGCTGTGGTTTTGTGAAGTGAGATGGAGGAAAGACGCGCTCGATATCAAATTTTAAGTACTGATTAGTATCGAGAATCAATTATTTTGACAACCCTACTAGAGTGTGTGGTCAGGTTGATGTAGCAGAGGCACCTTGGTTAAGGTTAGGGAAAGATATGATGCTTATGTGTGTTACACCACACCACAATATTTACCTAAAAACAAAGTTCAACAATGATCAAAAGCAGAATATTTTACTGACGTATTATTCAAAGGAGACATTTTCTGCCCCTTTTCCACAAATTAAAATAGTTCCAGGTGTCTTAAAGACATGTTGGTGACATGCTTCGGTCAAAATACCCAAAGGATCAAACATCATAGCCCGGTTCAAACCACTGCTCACCCTGCCCCTTATTCCAGTACCAGTACTCACAAGTAGGGGTGGTATTATGCAAATTTGAAAACTAATGACATCATTATATGGCAACTGAGGGAACAGCTCTTAAACCACATGGATATCAACCTGTGGAGCAAATTACAGATTTTTTGGGTCAATTTTCACATTTTGGGAGCCAGAAGGCAAGACAAACACCCAAATATATGTTAAAGAGTCTTCAAAAAGTGATATTTCCATAATACGTCCCTTTAAAATTTAGTAATAGAAAATGTAAACCAGTCACAATTATGCATCTTACAAAGCACGTTTGCTGCTGTAGCTTAGTTGTACAGACACATAATTTGTAGACGGTGCTACAGAGTCATCATGAGATCTCAGTGCGGAACATATAGTGTCATGAACTTGTATTGTTGCCGAGCCACTGAAGCTATGAAATCATAACAAGTTAATTAATGCTCAAATGTTGCCATCGTTCACATTAAAGCGTGCTCCTCCCTTCCCACAGAACACAAGTCACATGAAGAGCTGACTTCTGCAGTCATTATAATTGTACGGTAGCTGCATTTATGATCTGTTTATACATAACAAATGCAAATTGCAAGACTCAGACATAATTGTATGCTTTAACATTCTTTATCTTAATAGTCACTTCTGGACAAAAGGCACTTTGTAACACTGGCACTTGATGAGACTGCAAAGTGCATTATCAGAAAATACAAAAAAAAAAAGGAAAGATAAATAATAGTATATGAATGGCTGTAATGGCTGACTTAGTTTCATTTGTAAAAAATGACAGACATTTGTTTGACATTGATCTGATCTGAGGATTGTGCATTATTTTTTTCCCTCTTTGTTGAAGCTGAGCTCCTTTATTTGTTCTTCTACTGCACATGGTTTATAATTACTGCCATCAGGTTGTTATCTCTGCTTTTGTTGCTAGCAGTGAGCCAGAACCGAGATGGGATTTTCTTTTAGTTTAAATGAATTATTTGCAGCTATTTATGTCTTATCCCTGCAGGCTATTGTTTAATAATGAATTGCAAAGGACAGTCTAGGTGTCTATCCGCTCGGCAAATAAACATTCATAAGACACAGAAGACAAACAACGAGTATTTATCATGTGTTCCTCACAATCCAACTCTCAAAACACGTGTTAAATGTGTGAATTGGTATTTAATTAAAATTTCTTCATTGATGTTCAAATGCCAGTGTATCACAAACTTTTTCTTAGCCTATTTCCTTCATGTGCAGCGCATCCATGTTGTTGATGCTACAAGTAATATTCTGTTATGCTTCAAAGTGTTGGCTTTGCTCGACTAAAAATTGGTTAAAACCTTTGAGGCTTGGCTTACAAGACTAGGCCTGTATGTAAGTGAACTTCACTTTTAAACCTGGATGGACTGACTCACCTGTCAAACACAAAAAAAATAACATGTTTACTTAAAATTAAGGCTTTAAACTTACTCCGTCCCTCACCTCATCTGTGTGCCTGCATCAGTGCAACAACACTACTGACTTGGGATTTGAGGACAGGGATGACATATGACCGTCACCTTTGGTGTCACAGACTATTCAGTTCAGGCTTCTTCAATTGATCTGCCTCCTTAATAACGTCTGTGGTGTCACTAAATCAACCAGGTTTGAAGTGTTAAGAGTTATAACTATAAGGAGCTAGCATTAGCTCTAGTGTCCAATCACTCTTTGGTCGAACTGGTAAACAGGAAACTACTTTCCATCACTTGCCAAAAAAAGTTTGGGAAAAACAAATCAAAAGTTGTTCAATGCAAAATCATGCTTCGTAAATAATAAGCTGTCAAACTGATATCAGATAACAGATTATTTCCCTCTTAAATGTAGTGGGGTATAAGCATAAAGTATTATATAAAGACTTCTAATCAAGCAAATTACAAAGATTGAATGTACTCAGATTGTTACCACCGCTCATAAAGACACACATCAATGTGTGTAACACAATCAACCAGGTAGTTGCTGCTGTCAAAGCTGCTGCTTCCACGCACCTTTTGGTGAGCTGACTAAATAATTAACACGATGAGAACTCGCAAGGTATGAAGTCCAAATGATAACAACTCTGATCAATACTGCAGTGTCAGACGCAGATTCCCTCTGCTCCTTCCCTCTGAAGCTGTCAATAGAGCTGAAAAAAAAACTTCAGAAAGAATCCGTCCTCCTCCCTGAAATGCATTCTTCTTTATTTTCTCATAGTTTTACGCTCCACCACTTTTGATATTGATTGTGAGTCTTCCACTGCTCTAAGAAATATTTTAGATGGTTTTCTGTTTAATCTGCAGACAAAATGCAACTGTGAGCTTATGTTCGTCTGCGTGTATGTGTATGCGGGGCTTGTAATCGTGTGTGTGTGTGTGTGAAGACACAAAACATTTCTTTAATTTAGCTTAGTGAAGCATGGGGACTCACGCCTTGCACCGTTGCTCATTTCATACTCCCATTTGTATTGAACATTTGGAATGCAGATGAGCTTCACTGCTGGTATTTTAACACTAGCTGTTTGGCTTCGTCCTAATGAGGTATCAGTAAAATGGCTTTCTATTATACCAGATATGCTTAGAAGCTAGACACAGAGATATGTGGACAGAGACAAGGAGGATAACCGTAATGAGCTCACGCTGGATATTTCCCAATTTGGATATGCAGATAGAGAAACAAAAATGGTCATTAGGTGTGATAAAGTGCAAAGTCCTGTAATAAGTGGTCTCATGTTTTCTTCACGGCCCCGTAGTTCTGACATTAAACCGCTGCCTCAGTTCTTACTTACATGTAAAAAGCTGTGCTGAACTGCTCAGTGTCACATCACTCTGAACTAATATTTGTTCTGACACCCCAGCAGGAATTTCACTCTATTTTGAAGAATTGCAAGTGAGGGCTGCGCCTACCTACTCCTCATGATACCCACACACACACATACGCATACACACATTCCTCTCAGATGTCGCCACTCCGGAGCTGCTGGGGATCCAGCTCAGAGGGATCGATGATGGTGTCTGCACCTCCTGACCTGCACTCTGAGTCTCTGCCACCTCTCCTCCAGCCTCCAACAGCCGAGAAGCCAGAAAAAAATAAATAAATAAATAACCACACCACAAACTCACCGTGAAATGAGATAGCCGTTCTGAAAAAATGTCCGTGGCTTTATGCACTCTGTGCCGCGAAAGGTCCTTGAAATGCGCTTACTCCTATAAGACTGCCATGTTAAACAAAAGGTTGAAAACAGTTCACTTTAAAGTGCTGCTCAACTTTGTCAGGTTTCATGCGTGTGTGTGTGTGTGTGGGGCGGGGGTGTTCTGTCATGTCCGCGCTGCAGTGCAGTGCTCTGCCAAGGTTAATAAGTTTAGTTCATTTTATTGCACAGAAGCAAAGTTGGAGGAAAAACACAATTAAAATACAGTGGCAGAAAACACACAGAGGGGAAATAGAATGAAACTTGTGCAGGTGATATTACAAACCCAAGGGGCTCATGAAAGAATCCCACTTCAAAACAAAGAGCCAAAATCCACTTTGATCCCTTTCTGTTTATACCCTCACTTAAATTCTACACTGTAATATGAGGTTTGTCCCTCTTAATGATTAAAGCTGTAAAAATTAGAATCCTTTTGATCAGTGAGTTACTATAAACAGGCTATCATATGCCACTGTAATGATTAAAAAGTCTTCTTTCATTTAAAAGTCTGGGCCTAGTCTCTCAAAAACGTGCTTTGAACCAATTCATTTGAGAATCCAGTATTGCAGAGAAATATCACTCATGTGCAATTCAATGTTTTCAAATGAGACTCTTAATCCGTGGCTTCTCATTACACTTCCACAAGTGCCACATCGGCAGTCTCACACCTGCAGCATCACTGCCTCTGGACCACACCTCTGATCTGTAAGCAGGTCACAGTCAGATGAGCATTAGCAGTAATAACTCTCTATAAGCAGTCAAAGAGGCCTTTGCTGGGGCAGAGAGCAGACATCACGCTTGGACACTAAGTTTCAAAGGATAAATGAATCAAAATTGCGTGCGCCTGCACTCTTTCAGATGTACAAATATGTGTTGGTGTAAGGCCTTAGGACATCATTGATCTCAGGTCAGTTATTAACAACACAGAGGCAGAGAAAGATGTTTCTCTCTCCTGATAAATAGTGACTAATAGCCTCAACTTCCTGCGGCAGCAGGGAACACCACTTGATACTAATGTGTCACCAGCTGCTTTAAATACTCCCATCACTGAGCAGCACAGTTCACACTGCTGCTACGTCGTGTAGCTACTGGAGAATGGCTGATACAGACCCACACTCTGCGTCTCAGATGATCATGACTCATTAACATGAACAGAGTTTGTTTCTCAGAGGCCTGTGAGCCAAACGGGTCCCACACAAAAAACCCTTGATTATTTTTAATTGCACAAGATTCACACTGACATAGTTAATATTTGCTGTAACAATTTAGAACAAAACTTTGAACTTCTTCAAAATAAAAACTCTGGCTGTTGATTATGTAGAAAGAATAACCAAGTTAAACCAGAAAATCATATACGACCAAGCAGCAGCCTGAAAGAATGAATCTAACACCATGGACCAAAAACTGCAGTTCTTCATATGACCTCAGTCATTCCCCATAGACTCTCATGTTAAAATGCCCAACTTTACAACAGAAATAAACATGTTTACAGCCTGATACGAAATCCGCTTTTTGTCTCCAATTTTAATTTCCTCCTTAAGAAACGTATACAGATGGTGGATTTTTATACAACTCACTCATCTAAATTTTATTAAGGCTTTAAGCTCTGTATAACTGAGTGTGTGCCATTTTGAGTTACACATGGGTCTACATGTATCAGTGTCTCTGCTTCACCCATGTCCCTCCTCATTAACCATTTTTGAATAGGGCAAGTTTTGCAAAATGGCAACATTGGAACGGCCCACTGTTCAGGGCCCATGGGTGACATCTTGGAGGTTACATCCATATTTATTTACACTCTGTAGCAGTAGAATCAAAGTACTAGTCAACTGATTACAGAATAACATCGGAGCATAATAAATGGAGGTTGGTTGGTAACTTTATGGGAATTTATTAGCCCGCATACAGGGAAAGGCATTTTGGACGCTTCCGTATTGACTACCATAGCTGCTAACATAATACTTTTGCAGTCATTGTCCACTATGAGGCAAGTTGTTCAGGTAGATGGTCGGGTAGATGGTAGATGTGGCAACTGCAGGAAATGTCACATCTAACATATAATTGCCTTTCCTATGATCTGCAATGCGTGACCTGTCCAGTTACTAATTTGGATGAAATGTGTAAATATTCCCCAAATACTAAACAAAGACTTAGCTAATCATCCTTTTACTTCCATTTTATCAAGGAAATCCTCAAAAAGAAGGAATATCCTGAGCTCAGCGGAGATGAAGCTTAACTGCAGCTCAGCCTCACATCGAATGTTGCTTCAGTTAATTTGTTCAACAGATAATAACAGATGACTGGCAGTTAGCATCATGCATTAAATCTTACCAGAGCTACTCATCAGTTAGCATTTGCATGCTGAAATGCAAAGTTTTCCACCCAGCAAAGTTAACTCAATCCATGATTTCAACACAATGGTACAATTCTGTTAAGAGGGCATTATGTTTACCATGATGTTAACCACAGTTCAGAACGTAACATGTATTCATAATGTGTTCAGAACATGTGTATTTATGATACAAAATGATTTTAATCTGCAGCAAAATTAAAATTTAAGTGATTAAGATTCATCCTCAGGGGACCTGAATCCCTTTACACAGTCTGTGGAAATCCTTCTCACACAATCTGAGAAATTTAACTGATTAATTAAAAGAGATTACAGGTTACTGGGTGCGTTTGTGTCACGGTTCTGCTGAGATGAGAGCTGGGACACCAGGTCAGAGGCACTGATCTTGCAAGACTGGTTTTTGGCCTAGAGATGCTAAGTGGAAGGCAGAGAGCCTCCATTCTCCCTCTAACAAGTTACGAGTCATTTATTTAACACAATTTCGGTTGTTTAATTAAGGTAAAAATGTAGCATATACGTAAAAATCCTGCATAGTTCCTCTTTAAACTAATTACTGAGGACATGACCTCTGTGTTCTCAGACACTCACGTGGTGCTCAAAGGACCCTACACCTGGTGATACATTGAATATTATTACAGATGACACAACAGTATTTTGCAGACATGCTCTATGCAGCACTGGAACTGAACATTTTGCAGATAATATTCCCTCATTATCCTGTTAAATAATTAAAGCACTGTAGGAGTAGGCAGAGTTACACAGACAAACTATTTGTGCAGCCCAAACTCAACATTTACTTTAAAGCATGTGATCTTGTTAGGCTGACTGTGGTGTCTGTTTGTCTCACTGAGGATTTCTGTTCATATCTGACAAAGAATCACACACTTTTATGTGTTTTGCAAAAGTATGGTTGATGATGTAGTTGATGAAATGTATATTTACTACAACAGAGAACAGTGGTTTTCTCTCTCAGTGTATGGCTGCATGTTAGGAGTATTTCAGACATGCTTCAAACAGAGGTTTATTGCATATGAGATTTATTCCACCATATGTGAACTATCTCCATCAGCAGCTGTTGTTAAATGCAATGCTTGCCTTGAACTCCTACCCTAAGAAAACCCTAATTTTAAAACTAATCCCTAATCCAAAATCCTAATCCCAGACTACTAACTGAATTGGGTGAAGCCAGGGCCGGCCAACATGACCTCACTTCCAATAAAAGTCCAAAGCTTTAAATGATATTCAGCAGCAAACAAAACTAGTTCACAAACAGCCCCCCCCCCCCCCCCCCTTTCTCTCTCTCATTCTCACTCTCCCTCTCTTTCTCAATCTCTTTTCCAGGCAGGGGATTGGACACACTTCATCCACTGGACAGCATAATCTCATACCCGCTGTCTGCAGCGCTCCAAGAACTTAGTACATGAAAGCACTGGTGTCGTGTGTGCACGAGCTGTCATGACAAACATTCAACTGCAGTAGAAGAGGTTAATGAGGACCACCAGCTCCTGCATAGGTAACAGTGACAGTGAGAGGGAAACATTTCTATATAATGAGCAGTTTGCTGCAGACAAGTGGAGCGCTGAGTGAAAAGAAAACATTGCATCTGTGCTCAGATGCTTACAGACTTTAAACTAAGCCATAGAAAGTGAAGCAGGTGTGTTTACAACAAAATTGCCTCTACCTCAAACAGGTGTCAGACGTTTGCGTGTGAGAGGCTGGGGCAGAGATTAACAGATAAGTAGACAGACAGATATACACAGAGACAGGGAATGTGGGGAAGAAGAGCACATGAAAAGAGAAAAGACTTAAAATTCAAGTAAGAGGCTTAGTTTTAGTCAAAGGGCTCTTTTTAGTGTCCTTTGCTTCTTTATGAAAGCTGACAGGGCAGATTATCCTGACATCAAGAGGGTCAGAGTGAATGTCATGTCTGTCTTTGAGCACAAAACTCTGCAATTCCTCCCATCAATAACATGGTTCACTGTGGTGTAGCTCACAGCCAAATATGAGAAGTTACATGACATCTTGGATCATGTGCACTACTTTTTGTTGTAAGATGAAAACAAGAACTTTGTGTTGTGAAGGTGAAACAGATGCTTTATTCATAGTGAAATATAAACATGACTAAGACTCATGTCAGTGAGGCTGCGAAAAGACAGCTCACACTCACAATGAGCATGTGAGCATGCAATGTTTAGCAGATGAAACTGTTATGGTGTTTGGCATCTTAGTGCAAAATGACGAATGATATGCATCCTCAGATCATGCCTGCAATGATTTGAGTGGTTTTGAATATCAAAATAACAATACAACCCAATACAAATGCAAATGCTTATCTCAGATCTTCACATTCACATTCACTTTGTATTATGAACCTCTGAACTGTAGCAAAAACAGCAATAAAACTGTTTCAAGTCACTGAAGTGCATATAAAGTGGCACATCCTTTCAGCATAATACCAGAACACAAACACCAAACCATTGTCACCAGCTCAACAAGAGCTCAAGTTGTGTTTTATTCTAAAGTGATCTCTGCTGTAAAATACAACCTGTGGCCTGTGAATCACACACATACACCCAACACACAAAGAAGATCAGCTGTCTCTATGAGAGACTGAGACTGGGGGCATTTAGCATTAAAGAATCACAGTGCCTACTTTTCTTACAGTATGTCTTGTATCTGTAATGACTCGAGGAAAGTGGAGCTCAACATTTATGTGCTGCACTTGCTGAAGCCCGAGGGTAACCACTGGTGACGGAGCTACATAAGACTGGCTAAAACTCAGAGACACATTTCAGCTGCCAGTTGATCAATATGACCTTTAAAAGTGTTCTGTGTGGGATCACTAGAAAGTTCCCTTTTTGTTTTTTAGGTTTATTTTATCACTGAACACATTATTTCATTATTATGTTAGAATTCACTAATTAGCAGAAAGTACAAAGTACAGCTTCGGCTGATGGGAATATACAGTAATTAGTTTTATAGTGTTTTAGTCAGGAAGCATAACATATTTCGGCAAATTGTAACTTTGTGTCTGATATTAAAAAGTTTTGAGATCACCAAAGTTATTACAGCTCATCCTGAGGGGAACATGAATGATTGTCCCAAATTTTAGGGTTGTCAAAACATTTCATTAAAAACCAGAAAGGTCTCCCTCACTGTGGTGCCAAAGGAAACTTTAGGGAATCATCAAATTCATTGGGTTTGATTTAATGTCAACTATGAATACTTGTACAATGGTTTTTCAATTCATCCAATAGTTGTTGAGTTATTTCACTCAATTAGAAAATTGATATGGTGGCGGTAGAGTGGTGGTCTGGAGATTATGAATAGCTTTACAAAATGCCATTGCAATTCCACTAAAAGCCAAAAATGTCAACCTATGGTACTAGAAGAGTAAGGGACTCACCAGTCTGGACCAAAGTGGTTGATGAGCTCCTAGTGTGAGTAATCCCTAATATAGAACTCGTAATATCACATGGGGGGGGTAGAAGATCAGTGTAGGAGAAAAATGGTGTGTCTGTCTCTTTTAACAAGAGCACACATGAGAAGTATGACCTTGCAGCTCGTTTACATTATTATGCATTTTGTGTAATGAGCTTGTGGATTTCTCCTGCAGAGGAATTTTTAGCCACTGAATTTCCCATGTCAAGCAAATTAGTAACACTGGCCCGATGTGAGCTGAAGGTCGTGCCCAGTTTCAGAAAACCGACACCTGTACAGTTTGACAAAACAATGGAGGTCCTCTGGAGAGCCAGCAAACGGGTTTATTTGGAAATGGCGCAACAGGTTTCTGAGTGTGTACACAGCTTTGCCCACAGTGAGGATGGATATATTAGCAATTGTTTGCATTAGATGTGATGTGATGTATTCAAATGGCACTGCCCTGGCAAAGCACTCATGATGTTTTCATTTCACGTGTTAATGCGCCACTGACCGGAGAATCATTACATATTCACTAAAGCCCTCCATTGCTTTTCCTGTGCTAAAGCTCACAAAACTACATTATGAGCAATTATGATGCATGGGGAGCATTGTGGGCCTGTCAGATAGATATAGCATTCATCTTATGTGATAATGAAATGATGACTTTGTTCCTCCATATAACCAAGGTGACTTGAATAAAGTCCATCAAATAATCCTCTATGGTTCTCTTTGTGTCTCCTGGGGAGCTCAGCCCTGATACTGAGGCCAACTGTGTCGATCAATGGAGCGGCCCAGCATGGCAAGTGCAAGTTCATTAGTGTTTCACAGCAGCAGCCAAGAAAATAAATTCAGTCATTTCAGAGAAATTTGAAATGATTTGAAGTAGAAAAAAATGGAGCACAATGGAGCTGGCCAAACAGTTACATAACATGTAGTAAAAGGCATGACAGAGTTTTTAATGTTTTATCTTAGCTTTATCATTTTACTTACCATGTTTAGGGTATTAGTGCTTTTTTTCTCTCCTTGTAGACAGCCATTAGATTCTATTTATTTCACTGTGATCGAAAAATCAGAGGCTTGTAGCGTGCTTGAGATCGATAATTCATCACAGGTAACATCATACAGAGTGAGCTTTTGTTTTTGTCAAGGTTAAGGCACTGTTGATACAGTTTTATTTTTCAAGCAGCATGCACAACCAGCTTATTGCATGATTATAATAATAATAATAATAATAATAATAATAATAATAAAAACATGTGATGTTAACTGCATTGGATCATCTAACAGGGCCCACTTTTAATTCATTTAGCTCTGCATGGACATGCAAAAGAAACAACAAAATAATAGAAATGAGAATTCTCACAGTTGTTGTATGCCTCCACCAGCCAGCCAAATTTCAGGAAATACAGTTTCCTGAGTTACAGCATTAAGCCTGAATTGAATGTTTGTTTGGACATTAAAAATGTCCCAACATATGATGTCACAGTAACATTGACCCTTGAAAATGCATGTCATCTCTTCATTTGAACTTTATGGACAATTGAGTTTAGATTTGTCATATTTAGTGCATGGATTTTTGAGTTCTTGCAAAAATCCAAATCCAAGTAAGTGTTTCTTCCAAATCAAAACATATACTGGAGATATCACATTCAAAAGATCAAAACTGCATTTGAGGTCAGTGGTACATTGATCTTTAACCTCTGACCATGAAAATGTAACTTGTAAATGTAACCACTTGAGTCCAGCTGAATGTTTTGCAAGGTCCCCTCAAAACATTTCTGAGATGTCACGTCCACAAGGACAGGACGGATGGCAAAGGTTAGAGGTCAAATGCAATCCCTCTGGCCCTGACTGTTGTCTGCATGAAGGCATAAAAACACAGCCCTCTGTGGGATAAAGAGGAGGTAAACATCCACTGAGCTCCCTCAGGATGAGAGCAGATAGTGAATACGAAAGTGTAAATAGGAAATGAGCACAACATGTTTTTAGAGCAATGGATCATGTGACCACTTGTGCATTAAAATGATTGGATATCCCACAAAGAATTATGACCAGATAAGCTTTAGAGCATCTTTTAGCTAATTGTTTTGATTTCCCATCTCTCCACTTTACTGTTTTGGTTTACACTCATCATCTTCACACTACTGCATTCAGACACAGCAGGCAGCTGGTTTCAGTGCAAACTCCCTAAAAACCCATGGTACACTATGTGCCCCGCATCAAATGACAGACAAAGTTAGATTCCAGCAGTGAACTAAGTGGAGCATTAAGCTGCTAAAGAGCGAGATATTTCCCCCAGGAGAGACCAAACACAGAGCTACAAGGAAGGGAAACGTCTGATTTTCATTTGCCACATAGAAACACAACGCCAACTGAATGCTGATATTGCTGCCTAACTGCAGGTAGTGTAAACAAGCAACTGCTGAAAACTTCAACAGAAATGTCACTCATAAGTTGCTTCTGCTGCCACAAAATGACCAGAATATATATATATATAGACAAATATTACAGGTTTTCTATATTAGGATACTCATAAATAATTAGAATTAGGTCAGATCAGAAACACACACAGAAATACACTGATTTCTATCAAAGTGATTTCTATGTGAAACATATGGAATTTCCTCAGAGGAAGTACCTGGATCGGGAAGAAGGAATGTTCAAAAATATGAACTGCACTTTGTCAGATAAAACAAGCAGAAACAGTCCCTAAGGTTAATGTATCTGCAGTGAGAGGTGAGACAGCGAAGGACAGACCTTTGTACCTGATTTTGAAAGAAGACATGCACAATTACTATTATTACACACAATTTTCTAGTCTTTTATCTTGACAGAGTCAGAGGCCAAAAGAACTGAGACTGAACAGAGCAGAATTTGTGTAAACTGATTATTACTATCACTTGCGGCATCCCCTCCGTGCTCTGTTGTAAGAGACGAATGATCCCAGCCTGAGAAGACAGACTTGAATGGTTACGTTAGCTTTGTGACCTGGAACAGACGTTCAACCGTGCCGACTGCCTTATGAGGAAAACAATAAAAACAGTCTAAGTTCATGGTGATGGCTTAACTTCTAATGAGAAAGAGCTTTAATATATTCTTTCTATTTGTTGGCCTTCAAAGCACTGCAAAATCTGTGACTCACAGGGATCTGTCTGGTTTTGTGTTCTTTTTACATTCTCTCAACTTTTTTCACTATTAAATATTCTCTTGTTGCCTCCTTGAAAACCTATAGAGGCATCTTTTAGAAACAGTGGTTCACTTGCAAATGATATTCTGTCTAAGTTGAGTTTCAATTAAGAAAAAAGGAAAATCAGAGACACTCAAATGGCTTTGTAAGAAATTCTCATTAATATTTTACTTCAGTAAATAAAACTACCAAGCAACTGCCAATTGTTTACCACCTTAAATTAGTTAGTAGCTTTAAAGACAGAAAAACAGCAGTGACTCAAATTTAGTTTCTTTTTATTCATTCCCACACCATATTCTCATACAGCATTAATTATTTATGACAGTGTGCAGAAGGCCTAACTAATGGTGACTTGCCAAAATTAATTTGAATTTTAAGTGTGCCGTTAGCTTAGCTTAGCATGAAGACTGGAACAGGGAAACAGTCAGCCTGGCTCTGTTCAAAGTAAAACCACCAGCACCATAAAGTTCATTAACAAATATGTCTTCTGTGAAAACACTGTGGTGTATAAACAAGATTCAGGTGGAGTAATGTACGACAACCTCCTGCAAGAGACTCCAAGAAATAATCAAACACACAGGCACAAGTTTCTACACTTCTGTCTTCATGCAGGTTAAACAGAAGTGATGCAACACGATGAGTAGTGATCTTAACACAGCTGTTACCGTTGTTTTCCTGTTTCTATCCTCTCTGCTACCCAAGTCTGCAGGAACTTCATATTTATTGTATAGACAATGTCCTCACTGAAGTCAAGTCCTGAAAAAGATAACTAATAGAAAACAGAAGTGTACCTCTGCCACTAAAAATGTTAAAATATTGTAAATCAATGCTCTCACATTAGCCAACCTTACCCCTGCATGAACAGTATGACAGAATAACACCAACAACATCCGACCGAATATGTAAATAAACATGTCACCTTTAAAGGAAATTGATTCACATATGCAGCTGGTGTCTGGTTTTCACCACATTAAAAGGAGAAACGTATGCTGAAACAGTTTATGAAAAGTGCCGCCAGTGTGTTATGCTCGTCAGCGGTAGATTAAAACCCAGCACTCCGTTATTAGCCATGAGAGGCCATGAAGTGCATTTTTGCATACATGCGCCATGTCATTCAAAGGCACCAATCATCTTCAAGTGCATTCATTAGCCCTGCCGTCACAGGGCTGTTTAATGGATTGAATAGCAAGTTTTATTTCCTGAGTGGTGCCACTGTTTAGAGAGGCTATACCTTTTCACTGCGCAGATGTTGATGTCCTGCCGTGTGACAGGCGTTCGGTATTCTAGGTCAGCCCCCAATGCTCCAGTGTGACTCAAGAATGAAAGGGCATGTACAGGGAAGAAACAAAAATAGCAGCTGGGCCACAGAAGCCAAAGATTTGACAAAGCCTCGGACATGTGTGTTCCCTGACCTGAATAACCAAGAGAGCCGCAGAGCTCTCGACAAGGTAGAGCCCCAGACGCGTCGGAAAATAGCAGCATTTTTCTTTTACATCCACAGAAGCTTTTCACTCGTTGTTCTTACAGTAGCAGAGCTGACGCAACGTTTTGCTCGCTCATTGATTTACTTACAGACAAAAGGTACTCGAGGAAAAACTAATCAACTAACCTCAATTCATTTGTTTTAATAAACCTCTGCAGTGAGAACATGTTTAATGTGCTGAAATGATTGCTAATGTGCTTCAGCCCCCTCACACTCTCGTGAAAAGCGTGGGAGGCGTTTGCTGTTTCATTTCCAAACATCTCTTCTCCGATGCCTGTCCAATTACTCACACTGAGAGGTTCGGTCCAATCGCTGTCTTCACTCCAGGGTTAAATGGAATTAGCAAAAGCCGAGACCTCATCATCATCCCCTCCATTTTGTTTGCACTTTCACATTCACCGCCTGCCAAGTTACATCGCCTTTCCATTTTGGAGAGACTTTCAAAGAACAATGGGCACACAGAACAGCGTGGCCATGATCTGCTTTACACTGTGCTCATCAACTTCAATTCAGGCTTTCACAATAAAAGGTGCAGCGGAAGTAATTACTCGGTAAAACACATTTGTCTTTGGGGGGAGGGAGGCTACAGTGTGTTATCAGTTGAGACAGAAACAAGTGTGCAGAAGTGTTTGGGAGATGCCGGAGCTCTTGAGCAAAATTAGTCATTTTTATGTCCTTTCAGGAGAGATAAAGCCAAGCTTCACATGCTCACAGTCACAGACACACAATCCTGCTTTGTGCCAAAGCCTTCATGTCAAGTAAGGTGAAGCTGAACCTCCTTCCCCTCACTTCCATATGTGGGAGGAAATCATAATGTCATCCCTGACTTGTGATTACTTTGGCATATTGCATGTGAGTGAGCTGGAGGCATTTTTGCTCAGGCATATTAACACCAGTGCCGTGTCAAGCCCTCTCACATCATCTTCCTGGACAATTCAGAGCGTCTCCACCCTTTTTCTCATCAGCTGGTTGCAGCAGGTTGATTCAGCGGATGGTTGGGGCGCAAATGATCAAAATAGGCTACATTCGTCCTAAAGCTCAGCAGGCAGCCGGGGAAGGAAGAGGGAGGGGAGGAGAATGAGTCAAACGAGAGATGACAGAGAATTTAAATAGAGAGAAGAAGCAAAGAGGCTGAAAGAAAAAGAAAAGAAGACTGCTGGTTTGGGTGGTGGAAAGGAAGTTAGGGATGTCAGACGGAGAAACTAGGATAGAGAGAGCGAGAGGAAACCAAAGGAATGTGGAGGGAAGAGGGAGAAACAAGGGGCTGGAACTTTTCAATTACAGCACACACAGACAACAAAGACCCAGATTTCAGGAGACTATAACAGTCTGCAGCCCGGAGGGAAAAGCTCATTTAGCCTCCTTCATTTCTCCCATCCTTTCTCCACGCAAATTACAAGTTGGAATATTTAATGTGTTCCTTTTGTTGCACAAGCAAATGCAGCCGTTGCTATCATTACAGATGTCCTGAATGCCGAGCTCAGCTACCTGGGGAGGCAAATCCTCCTGCTGGAAGTGTGGCAAAGAAACGAGCTCTTGCTTTAAATTTCAAAGTGTTATTTGGTTGATTGAGATGGTCCAGGCGACTGTCAGCAGCACCAGCGGTGACTCCAGCTATTTAGACTTTGAAGATGTGACCTCTCATTAGTGAATTGACTCTCTTAATTTGAGCTTGAAGAAGCAAAGAACCACCGCCTGGCATCCTGACGAGCACTTGGCAAACAACATTAAAGCAAAAAAAAAAGGGGGGGGGGGCGATCAATAAAAGCAGACTATTGATTCAACCCCATCATGGATAACAGACACTCTCCTCACAGTCCATTTAACACAGGGAGGCCTTTGTCAATCAGGTTTTCAGTGTGAATGACAAGCGTAATGACAAGATGGCTTGAAAGAGCCACACAAAGGACACTCCTATAGAAAACATAAAGTATAATAACACCAACATCAAACAAATTCGGGCTCTGGAATTTATCCTTTTCTTCTTTGTTGTCGTACTCCCTGAAGAGCAGACAAAAGAATCTAATAAGAGATTCATCTGCTGTACCTGTCGCACCCCCCCCCCCCCCCCGCGCACACACAGATCTACATCCCTGCCATCTTCTCTGCCGTAATTTGAAGGCCCGTGGCAGCTAACTTTCCCCGATCACCATTCAGCTTTCACATGTCTCTAAGATTTGTCGACTGTGTGTCAAGTGGTTGTGATGTTGCTGCAAGGGAGGCAGGGGAGGGGAGGGGAGGAGAGGGGGGAAATCTAAACCAGCGTTTGCTCCTTACACCTGTCTCCTCGCCCATCACTGTCTGAGATAAAGATGCCATTAGCAACGAGGATCCCCATTAAAATGTTCCTGAGTGTACAAAGTTTCTTATTTACAAGTTGCAGGTCAAACATTTCTTTTGCATAATTAGAAATCCAGGCAGAAACTGTGTCTTTCATGCAAATTATGATGCCTGGATGTGTCGAACTGAGTGCACCCGTGAACTTGAATCACATCACCCAAAGAAACCTGTACTCAGATAATGGCCTGCAATTATTCCCACTGGTAAAAACCGGCAGTGTGCATGTCATCACAGGAGGGGTCGATGTGGGCCACTTAGTTGTGCAAGCCGCAGCCTTTGAAGTTATAGCACAGCAAAATAAAAAGGAAAAAAAATCACTGTGAGATAATTAGCCCATTATCAAGCTCCTTTTACCACTTTTAATGTGCCACTTTCTCAGAGATGGGAATGCACTGTGATGGCAAATAATGAGCATGAATTATGCGAAGGTAATGGTGAATGATCAACTCAGCCCTGATGCACAATGCTCAACAAAACTTGTATCCACTCAGGCTGTACACACATTACTCTCATCATGATGCACTTGCTCGCCCTCTTGCTATCTCACTTGGAAAAAAAAAAAAAAAAAAAAAACAGGGGAAGAAAAGCTCAGTGTGTTGCAGCAGGCGCTCATTCATCCACCAGCTCACTCAGCAGAGAGAGAGGGAGAGAGAGAGGGGGGGAGTAATAACAGCTCACACGCAACATTTGTCCACGTTGTTTCTTCTTTTACAACAGCTTCTCTCAGGACCAAACCAGCACAGCACAGGGATTTGGACCAGTCCACCTTTTTGCATTCAACCTCTGGACATATCTCTCCTCAGAATGAGCATCGTCCGTGCGTTCGTGCCTCCGCTGCTGCCGCTGCCGCTGCCGCTGCTGCAACTTGTCACCGCGGAGCGCGTGGATGCGCGAGGTGCTGGAGCATCGTCCCCCGAAATAAAGTTGAGCGAGAGCGGACATTAAGTTGGAGCAGCGCCCGAAAGAAACGACTCACGAAACCGCGGGTTAATGAATTTTGTCGGATCGTCGAACAGGAGAGGTTTCATTCGCAGCTCTCGCAAGTTCACTTATTTTGGAGAGCGCATCGTTTGGCCCCCACTGCACAATCAGGTGAGTGTCTTTTTGAGTATCCACAAAGATTTAATCATGCACTTTGCTTAACTCTGCTCTGCGCACGAGCCCCCCCCCCCCCCCCCCGATTGTGTGACACTGTGACACTATCTTGCTCCTCTGTCCTCCTCCTCCTCCTCCTCCCAGTCCGGAGAGAAATGAGGTGTCGCTGGGTGAAGCATGAGCTGTCAGAGAATCAGTCATAAGCGGCTGTCTCTGCTATGGGAGGGGGCGGCTCTCAGCCTGTGGCTCTGCTGCTGCTGCTGCTGGACCTCCAGGGCCGCCACCGCCGCCGCTGGAGCCGCAGCCGCCGCCGGACAAGGCGACAGCGCCCTAGGCTCCCTGGGCTGGCTGCTGTCGGATAAGGGCCCTTCCACCAGTCACTAGAGTTCACAGAGGCTGCGGAGAGATACCAGCAGGGCTTCAGCACCAGATATAAGATCTACAGGTGAGACAGCAGCTTTGTGATGTGGGTGCGTGCTGCATTCACTGGAGGTGTTGTTTTGTCCCTATACGATCTGTAGCCTTTCACTGGGTTCAGGTTTGGGCTGCAGAGTGCATACTTTGATATCATTCAAACATACCACTGGATAATTTCACTGATGAGCACTCTGAGCCGGAGAGGAACTAATCAGTGAAAGCAGCTGCTGTAGTGTTTGGAGTGAAAAGCGGCTCACTCTCAGGATTGCCCTCACAGGTATCACACCTGCACCGAATTAGTCACAAGCTGATGAGCAAAATCTGAAGAGCCACTGTATCACTGCAAACCTCTCCCACTCTGCACCCAAGAACTGATCTGCCACCCAAATATCATCAAACATTCATGCCCTCCATGGCTTTTTGTTTCAGGGTATTTGGCATTTGATAATTCTGTTACTGCTGAACGACCCCTGCAGCCCCATTTAATCCCATGACAGCGTGTGGACAGCTACATCCTGTCAGGGACTTTGTGCAGCATCTTCGAGCTGCACTTTTAGCTGCTGCCTTTAAATATAAGGAGCTTAATGCTTGCAATGCTTTCCTGATTTGTTGCAACTGCAAAGTGTACAGTCAGTCAGTCAGTCAGTCAATACACATCTTCCACACCTGCAGTTCTGTGGATATTACATATATGTTTGTTTAGGTTTTTGTCAAAAATCAATACCTGGTGATATTTAGATGCCGTCCCTGAAGAAGAAGAAGGAGAAGCATAGACAGGGGCCTGAGGCATTGATAAACCACATCTTGTGTGGTTTATCAATGCCTCAGGCCCCCGTCTATGCTCCTTCTTCTGTGGTGGAAACTGCTGAGTGTTTTCCAAAGTGAAAAAATACTTTGTGTTTGCATCTATAAATCAATCGGTCCATTATCTCCTTCCAGGGAGCTTTTAGTTTGTGGTGTTTATCTCCAAGTGACACCTGCATTTTTTTCAATAGGCCTCACTGCATAAATGTCCTCTAGTGGTCCACTGACTTCAGGCGTCCTCTTTTCCAAACCCTGTTCCATAATTAGTGAAAATCAATGAAAGTGACAAAGAGGTGAACAGCTTGGAATGTCGAAGGCGGTCGCCATCTGCAGCCTTTTGGCTTGCTGACATTTCCCTACTCAGGGGGTCTTTTACCCTGAAGCAGCGACCTGTAAACTGCCTGCACACTTCTCTGACCTGAAGGCCTTTGAATTCTAAGGATAACTCCAAAATGAGACTGAGCCAAGGTTTAAAAAGCTGCTGTACGAAGAGGATCACAAAGAGTCAGTTGTTGGTCTATTATTTAACCTCCAAGAGATAATATCAGGAAAAGCATAAACCAGAGGCATTTATTCTTAGAAATATGTCACAACTATATTTTACAGTCTCCACAGAGTTGAGGCTGCTCCATATTTTTCTATGTGCTGTTAAATCGCCCGAGGGACCTCAACTGCTACTCCAACCTTTGTTACACCGCCATGAGCATCACATGCCTATCAATCGTGCAGCAGTATGTGATTAAGCTGTCCATTTGCTCTTCGCAGTTGCTGCTTTTATAGTCTTCTTTTGCCTCCAAGGAGCCGTTTTGATCACCATTGATTGCTTACAGTACATACAGTAAGCCATTGTGTTGAGATATCAGCAAACATCCGTCTGTTTGCCTATGTGCGCATGCTGATGGAATAGCTGTAAGCTAAACCCTGGGCTGGATCTGCCATGCCCATCTGTCCACCAGTGACTGACACTCAGCCTGTCCCCTCGTTATCATGATTGGCCGTAATGACACACTCCACACTGTCCCGGTTCTCCAATTATTTTTCTGCCGATCGCTTCTCTCATGGCAGTGATTTGATTGCCTCCCAGAAGGAGAGGGAAGTACACAGAGCAGCAGGCTGCACTGTAGGAGAGGTACACATAAGCTGATGGAGGGAGGGAAGGAGGGAGGGAGGAAGGAGGGAGGAAGGGAGGGAGGGACGGAGGACCAGGGAGCTGTTTTTGAGTTGCGTGAGACTTGTGTCCAAAGGGCACAAGATAACAAATGATGGCAGCTGATGATGTGGGACTTTATTTTGGCTTTTACACCTCTCTATAGCTGTGAGTTGCTTTGCAATAAGTTCTGTTTTACCCACGCAGGAGTTATTTAAAGCTGAGACGAGCTTGCTCAGACAACTGTGAGCAACACGGAGGAATCAAACCTGGGGTTCTTGTACCGCAGGGGAAACCAGTGAAATTTCCAGGGGGTACATGGAGAGATTGCAGAGTAGCTACGATGATTTGAAAAAGGATGGTTTATGATTTGGTAAAAATTACATGAATAAATATCCACATATTTGTTTGTGTAAAAACTGTTTGATTCTCATCATTAGTATCCCATTTACCAGTAATCTCTATGACAAGTCAGCAGCACAGCCTGACCCTGAAATACCACTAACCTCATTTAAAGAGACCAGTTCACTTTAATGATAGATGAGGAGACTGATACCACTCACCTCTGGAGGCTAACTATGAAGGTGCAGCCAGAGGCCTGTTAGTTTGTACATCAGGGTTGTAATCAAGGAGAAACAGGCAGCCAGTTATATCAAAATCCATGGACCAGCACCTCTGAAGCTCACACATTAATATGTAACTTTTTTTCAGGAAGTGAAAGCTATGCTAAGCAGCCGCTGGCTTCTCCCTCATATTTACCTTACAGACATGAGAGCGTCATCACTCATGTAACAAGAAAGCAAACGCTTGTTTTCCAACATGTCGAACCTCCTCTGACTCAGAACTGTATTTCTATTCACTCAATTTTCTTTCCAACAAATGGGACAAAAACAAAACACAATTACAGTTTGATTTCCCAACATGGAGGTCTTAATGCAGTTTCAAAGCCTCTCTTGTTACTGTAAATAGAAAGAGATTAAATCTCAACACAGACACTTCCATGACAACTATGTCATGTATGCAAATATATGTTACCACTTATTATCTACAATATACAATCACCAATATATAATTAATAGTGTTAAATCCACAGTATTAAGACATAAAGAGTGAGAATTCCCACCAGAATTGGGAATGAAAATCTTGTATAATGTATAAAAAACAAACCACAACCTCACTGACTTGGCTTGTACTCCTTATAATAGAGGAAACCACAACTAGGTCGTTAATAAAGAGGCTTTCTCTTTCTCGTTCTGTATGATGAGAGCTCTCCAGGGGATACAACTTCACAGCTGTGTGGTCACTACACTGTATAGTCTGTTGTATGCATCTTAAAATATTTAACACACACACACCTTCTCCTGCGCTCTCACCACAGCTTGTTAAACAGCAGCCTGGGGCCCTACACAGCTAAAGGCCTCAGTCAAGTGAGCAAAATGTCTCTGTGCATGTGTGTGTGTGTTGCTTCGTTGCCAGGGAGTTTGGTCGATGGAAGGTCAACAGCCTGGCAGTAGAGAAGAGGGAGGGTTTTGGTGGCAGCGGCGGTTTGGCTCTGCCCCTCGACCCCGACTTCATACACACCGTTCGCCAACTGGGGAGGCGGCCAACCCTCAAGACAATTACAGAGAGTCTGATCAAGAAATATGGCACCCACCTCCTGCTCTCTGCTACACTGGGAGGTAGAGTAGAGTACACCAAGCTTCAAAGAAAGCCTCATTCACAAAGCTTCTAATGTGATTTTTTTTTCTTCAGCATGTGGGGCACTGATTTTACCGTCTGTTGCTCGCTAAACAACAAAGCATGTAATAATTTTTTTCTGGATCAGTGTCTTTTGGCGCACAAAAAAAAGCACAGATCAGTCTGGTTTAGTGCACAAAAAAATAAATTGGAAATGGTGGAAAAGCATAGATTTAATATTTTTGTTTGGCTGTCAAAACAGCATGGTTCCCTAAACAGAGCTTCATTACTGTTACACAACACCATAATTTATACACAACTGCCTAATATTTTGTCTTGTTAATAAATCATGGCAAAGAGTATTTTGTACAAAGATGTGAAAGCATGGCTCTGAAAAGTTTATGCTGTGAGAAAATAACACAGATTTTGAAGAAGCTGTGCAAGTGGAACATTTTTCCGAAAAAAAAAAAAAAGTCTACAGTCAAATCATGTTAATGTTTGGTTAGCTTTTATCTTGTTCCATCAAACAGTAACTGGCCAGTAATCAGCAGTAAACATACATTCTGGCTCTAAGACAGCATCCACACTAATATGTTTTGTCCACACTACTCTGGAGTGCTGACTGAGCATCTAAAACAGGGGCTCGACGTGTTGTAGTTTCTCGGAGGTTGCATCATAGGCTGGATATAGGCAAAAACGGAAACCTTTGGAAACTATATCACACCTACAGCTGCTCCCTGATTGGCTCTCATCAGCCTCCATAACCACTGAAGAGGGCAACATGAATACTGCATAACTGTGCAAATGTTACTGATGCTGTTTCTGCTAGTAGCTGCTGTGGCGATAAGTGGTGATGTTATGAACATCAGAAGAGCAGTTATGAGACTGCATACTTAAAATCACTTTTAATCATGTACTTTTCTATGAAAGTAAAACTATAGTAACATTATGCAAATAGTTAAAGTAATAGCTATATACAGACAAAAATCCACAGAGCAGGGCAGTTTTTTAGTGCAGATGACTAGATCACCCACCTTACTGTGGCCAGATTCAGAGCAAGTGGATAGGTGCAAGATGGCCGCCTGGGAGTTACGTATGCGCATAGTCCCATCGACCCCCTTGTATGCAACCACAGCGTAGACAGTCTACTTCATTTTTACTTCCTGTTTGACTCAAAGAACACTACCAGTCAAAAGTTTGGACACACATTCCTTCAATAGTCTTTCTTTATTTTTATTACTTTCTACATTGTGGATTCATACTGAAGACATCAAAACAATGAAGGAACACATATGTAATTTTATAGTAAACACAAAAGTGTTAAGTAAAACATCTGTCACTTGACCTAAACCCAACTGAGATGGTTTGGGATGAGTTGGACCGCAGAGTGAAGGCAAAGCAGCCAACAAGAGCTCAGCTCCTCTGAGAACTCCTTCAGGACCTCATGAAGCTGATGACAGAATCAAAAGTGTGCAAAAAGTAGTTTTCGTAGTTGCGCTATTTTCTACCAATTTTCAACACCCTCTCAGACACACTCTCCTCTGAGATCAGACCTGAAAAACCACAACACAACACAGAAGTTTCTATGAACAGGACACAACATCTCTTGATGTTAGAAGATGTTCAGACTGAGTGACGTAGCTGATGTTGTAAGTGCCACAATTGACTGAGTCAAGTGGATGTCCTTGTTTTGAACATGTACAGCCTGTCTCTAAGTTGACCTGACACAGACCTTCAGCAGTCATGAGAGTAAGGACTTGTATTTGTCAGGAACAGCTGTAATACCTAAGACAAACCTGTCTTCTTAAAACTCATACCAATCAATTGTTTTTGTTACCATGGTACCATCACTACACACTGAAGTGTTTCAACCAGGGAGGTCTTAATGAGTTTGTTATGACATATTTTAGTTGGCTGCTTTCACATTAGTCATTTAATATTTATAATTGTTAGAAATGTCTGCATGGGCAGTTTATTCACGTCCCTGCAAATCAGTGTGTTGACCTGAGATCTACTTTGTTTTCAATTTTTGTATAATTCAGATGATTAAAATCATTAATGGTATTTGATCAGTGATCTTGAAGAAACTCAAGAGGAGTTCAGCTGATTCAGAGACCTTGTCTGTGCTTTTTCCTCCAATCATCCAAACCATCAGTTTCCCCATGGCACTGAAGTCACCACCGTGCTTTTCTATCTGACCTGAACAGATATTAATGAAAGGTGATTAGTGCTGCTCTGTCAGAGCTAATGAAGCTCTCGTTCCCTCTGCCTGACTGTTACCAGGAGAAGAGTCTTTGACGATATTCGTGGACAAGAGGAAGCTCAGCCAGGAGTCCTCGCCCTCGGGGGCCGAGGCCAGCCGTAACAGCAACAGGAACTCAAACACCACAGGGGCAGTGACCCTGGAAGCCCTACACCAGCTGGCTGCTTCCTACTTCACCGACAGAGAGAGCACACTACGCAAGCTGCACCACCTCCAGATCGCATCCACCGCCATACGGGTATGTGCAAGTCAAAAAGCTTTAAATACAGCAGCAGTCTGGTGGGAGATTAAACTCACACTCACTGCCTGGAGGCAGCAGAGACATTCCCCAGCAGCGTGCTGGTGTGTCAGCCTCCAGCATTCACACATGGGAACGGCAAAATCTAAAGCAGTGAGTTTAGACTGTCTTGGTTTTGGGTTCAGATGAGGCTTCTGAATATGTATAAATGACTTAATCAGTCTTCAGGGACAGAAAGCGATTCCAGTCAATCATTAAATAAATGCATACTCACATCACATGAGAACCACACTGACTTTACCTAGTACTAGTGAGCTGTGTTGGTGCCATATTGACTCAGTGATAATTAGTGTACAAACACACCTTCACATATTAAAATATATGCAAAAAATAAATATGTATTAATTGTTTTTACTATGAGCTGGTGGAAAAAGTATTCGGTTCATTAGCAGTAGCAGTATGATGACAGAGGAAAAGTCTTGTATCAAAATGTTACTTATAGGACGTAAATGTTACACAAGTGTTGGCAGCAAATGCGTTTCAAAAAAACAACTCATCATCAGCTACAATCTTATTTTTCTGCTGGATTTCTGTGGTTTAAGGTCTCGTCCTGCTGTGACATCACTGCTGCTGGGTGTGGGTGTAAGCGGAACAGTAACTTTAACCTGAGAGGTCAATACATTACTGTTGGTCCAAGGTAGAAGTCCTTTTGTGTTATGAACAATGGTGTTAGTCAGTGTCATTGGATCTATAATGATGATTCAGTAAGACAAAGCAGGTTGGTCACTCCCATTGAACTCTGCTTAATTTGGTTTTAAATGCAGACAAATCCAAAGAGGTAACGTCTAATCTTCCTGAGACCTCAACCGCTCAAGGGGTTGAAATTAAAATGATCACAACATCTAATTATTTGGTGCTATTATTGATCACGGAGCGTATCATTAAAAGCACACATAGAAAAGCTTGTTTCCAAGTCGAAACTTAAATCAAGTTTAACTTTTTTAGGAAGAATATAAAATCTGTGAAAAGGGGACAAATGGTTGTGGCCACTTCATCACCTTCGATGGATAAAGGTGATTTGTGCTTCATTAATGCATTGACCAGCTTTTAAAGAGGTTGGATACTACCTACCTCTGTGCTCTAGGTTTTATAACTGGCTCTGAAAATCTTATACCTCACCACATCCTTTGTGCTGAAATCATTTTAGTGTTGCAGAGAGGAGGTTTGTTTCAGACAGTTGTATCTGTTGTATCGTTTGTGTTTATTGTTGCAGGTTATGATAGATTTGAGTCTCAATTAGTATTAATACCACCACTGATAAAAATAATAGCTGTACTTTAATTTTAATTAGTTTAAATATATGGTTTAGGTAGCTTTTTACAATGGGTAGTTAAATCTGTGCATACAATCCTATGGATTGTATGTAATAAAAAAATAACCAGTAAGAGTTTGTCTTAATTATAAATAGTGCATATTTAGCAAGTGTAGGAAATACTCAAAAGTTCAACATTTTTATAAAAAAGTTTTACTTCACAACAATCTGGTCGCTCAGTTTGAAGATAACACATGAACAAATACTTAAGCACCAGCTCGGGGAATGTACCTCATAATTTATTTAGTGAGGTGGGATTAAGAACAAATGCTTATTTAGAGAATTGGCCCAACAACAAGAGATTCACCTGCAGGGCTGCAGTGAGACTGTCGCATCTGTCGCTCCTGTTTCTCCCTCTTCAACATGCACTTTATCGTCACAGTCAACTCATGTGTGCAGAAGTAACAAGACTCACATTTGATTCGTATCAGACTCTGTTAAATGGATTTTTTTTTTTTTTTTTTTTATTATGGCAAAATGGTCAGACATGTCACCCATTACAGGCTAATTAACAGTTTTTAAGCAGCAGGAACACTATACTACAAGATAAAGGGTTTGTAAGACTTCATCTCCCCGGCAGCAAGCTTTAAAGAGCAGAGTGAGGAAGCAGACCGGAGCAGCAGTCGTGCGTCCTGTAGTATAAAACACCAATCATCCATTTTATCATCTGAAGTGGCTATTAGAGCGTACGCATTAATCAGCCCCAGGGGCAAACGTAGATTCTAAAGTGAGTAGCCACTGATGAAGACAAGTGCCCCCCCGAACTGAAAACGTATTCCTCTGGTTATGCATCAGCTTGATGGATTAAAGATATCATTCCATTAATTTCCAGCCAGGCTGACTTCCATTCATTTGCCATTTTGCAGCATGTGTGGAGTTCAGGCAGATTGAAGATCAGAGCAAGAGAAAGGGAGGGAAAGCGAGATGGATACTGCATTTTATGAGCGATGTAAAGCACCACCTGCGTTACGTGGCCATTCATTAAAATCACATGTGGTGCGGGGGTTCCAGTGAGAAATAGGAAGGACGCTGAGCATAAATTTATGCTAATACACAGCAAGTTATGTGGTTCTGTGGTTCTGTGTGTCAGAATTTCCAGCTCTGACATCCAGATTAATTACATTTAGAAATTATGTGAGCACAGAAGTGAGTCAGTTGAAAGTTTTTTTTTATATAGTTGGAGGGAAGTTGATTTCTTCTCTGAGATCAGAACAAATTATTCTGTCTGAAGAAAAGAAAACTTTCTAATTGAAGACCTTTTCAGCGTTACTTCACAGTGAGTCACTGCATTCAAAATTCATTAGAGGCATAAATGCCTTTGTTGAGGCTGTTTATGTTCTTTTGTGTCGTTTTAACAAGACAAATGCATAATACATGAGTCAATACACACAGGCCACGCCAAAGTGACATGATTGATGACTATATCCACTGACTAAACTAAGAATATCTGCTGTCTGGTCTCTATGTCTAATGTGGGGAAACATCCAAACTCAACAGGAGACACAAGCAGCGCAACTGAGTCACAACTAAGCTGTCTGTTACACAATGGCATCACTAAAAAAAGACACAGGCAAGGAATTTATAGCGAGCTCAATTGTCTCCATATCCACGCAGGTGACAGAAACCAGAACTGGGCCGCTCGGATGCAGCAACTACGACAACCTGGACACGGTCAGCTCAGTGCTGGTTCACAGTCCAGAGAACAAGGTTCAACTACAAGGTAAGATCTGCTCACTGAGTTGTTTGTCATTCATGCTCTGATGCTGCTGTAGAGTTTGACAAGGACTTCTTTTTATGTTTTGTTTGTCGGTGTAGATGTTTTGTTAAGCCCAGACACGGTCGCTGTCTTAGACAACGGTCGATACCAATCTGAGTCAGAAGACAGTCAGGAGAGCGTTGGCTTTCTTGAACTAACATGTTGTTTTTACAGTTATGTACCAATGAAACAAGCTATATAGTGGTGTGTTACTGAGCTTTAAACATAGCCAGGCCACATATTGGCCTCTGTTGAGTTAACCGCCTGCTGTTGCCTTTTACCAAACAGATATCAGAGTGATATTGATCTTTATCACCTATCTCCAACAAAGCTAACAACTGAGACTGTGTCCCAAAATGTCAGACTATAAATGCTTTAAGGGATACATCTGTCGATATGTTTCTTATTGTTATTGTTAGAAAGCCTCATGGACAGACTGATACCATGTTCCCCACCTTGATCTTGGGATTCAACCCAATCTGGAGTGGCCTCCACAGTTACGTTACTGCAATTGTGAGAAAAAGTAGTAGAAGTGAAATGAGCGAGATCACTGGGACAAGATGAATAATGACGAGAAATAATGTTTCAATGTCAAAACAGGATGCAAAAAAGATGATCTCTGTCTTCAGAGGATACCGCCATCGAAGCCAAACACAGACATTTATGGCTGAAAGCTATTAAATGGACAGACTGAGCTGATTAAACCTCCACTGTTTATCACACACAAGGGCAAAATCAATGAGTAGTTAATAACAATAAATGAGTAACAGCAGCAATTCAAGGATGACAGCAGTTTCATAACTGTCAACGTCAGTGACCAATGTTAGCAACACTAGCACTGAAGCAAAAGTAGTAAACAAAAGAAAAGAGTAAATGGGCTTATGTTAATCTTGTATCTTATATTGATTTTACAGTATGAATGAACGCAAACTCAGCTGAGCCTCAGGACCCATATCATTGGTGTTATAACAGAAGGAGGATATGTTAGATTGGAGGCATCAATACATCCATTAAAACGACTGGAGAAGGCGTCCGCTTGATCTATACTCCTGTTGCAGACACATTAACACTCATTTTCAGACGCCCTCTCAGCTCCACCCACAAAACACCCCAAAGCTGTTTCCGATAAATTCACCTGGAGCCGCTTGTTTTTACTACTGATTAAATTACAAAAAGTGTTTCTCAAGCCTGAGCTGATCCTGGTCTCCACACCTTCACAGGGCTGCAGGTCATCCTACCTGGCTATTTACAGAGCCGCTTCGTCGAGGCGGCTCTCAGCTACATAGGCTGTAAATCTGAGGGCCAGTTTGTGTGCCAGAACGGTGACTGCTGGTGCGAGTGCAGCGTGGACTTCCCACAGTGCAACTGTCCTCTCTCTGACCTGGAGGCTCTGGAAAACAACCTGCTGCACATTGTAGACTCCCAGAGGCTGGCCAACCAGGAGTTTGAGGAATCCGGTGAGTCAGGGATATTTACTGTGACCCTCCAAAAGTGGGACTTGGAAATGTCAGTGCTGTCAAAAAACCCAGAGGTGGAACATTGGCTTTTATAAGCTGCCTCAGAATTCATTCAAGATTTCAGGACACAGTTGATTTGAAACCATAAAAGAATAAATTTAGATTTGGATTTAAGAGCCAATGTGACCAAAAACACATGTCTTGTTTTGCTCTAAATCAATTCTTGGCTGTCAAGTACTGGCAGCTGCCAGACACTGAATCAAGAGACCTGTCAGTCATGTGTCACATCAAATGATGGTTGTGGTGCTCTCAAGGTGCTGAGGGACACAGTGCATGAAAATACAGAGACCTTTTAAACACATCCGTCTGTTCCACCAGTGAGCTGTGAAAAATCACCAAACAAAAACCATAATTTAAAAAATATATGCTAATTAGCTATTTTACCAAGTATAGGGGAGAAGAGCAACAGCTCTTGTGTGTCTGAACAGTACATATCAAACCAACGATTACTCACATACAAAATCCAAAGGGTAGAAACACAAACCCCACTATCCCACAGCAGCTGCAGCATCCCTTTTACCGTGCAGATGCCATGTGCGTTATCAGTGTCCTCATCTGACACCAGAGCTGGAAGTAAAAAAAAGAAACATTTTCCTTTCTCCAAAATATCTGTAGTCAGTATTTCCAACTTAACTAATGTCAACAATTTAAAGCTCCCAAATGAAAAAGGTTTTTGCATACTACTACAAATCAAAAAATTAAACTGACAGACAAATACAAGACAAAATGATTAAATGAAGGATATTAACTAATGATGGTACCAAAATATTGCATTATTGTTGTTTTGTTGCACTAACCACTCCAGCTGAGGCACCAGTCTGGACCTCTCTCATTGATTGTCTGACATTGACTGAGAGGCCTGATATATAAATGCACACTGTATCTTCCACTTTCAGAGCCCCTGTAGTAATGTCCCTCAGCTCCACGCACTGCAAAAAGCCAACTAAACAAATAAATGAACCACCAATTACACGAAGCCTGGCCTGTGCCCAAGAGCCAGTAATGTATCCACATTAATTTTGAGACAGCACTCTAATTACCATAAATACACTATACATACATTGTTTTTGCACAGCTCTTGACGCACGCGTTCGCAGCCAATTTGTTAGATTATTTTGTGGCATGTGAAGAGGAAGAACCAACAGAGGAGGCAAGACCAAGGGCATAGATCCACTACTGTAATGTTACAGTGTCTTAGATGTACTGATGGAGAGTTACTCACCTTTGACACACACCCGTGTGATGTTTCAGGTGTGTCTGTGATTTTGGATCCCACATTTAAAAGTGTGTGTAAAGACAGTGACACAGTGTATCGCTGCCACATGTGCAAATAATTGGTACTACACAGAGAAAGAAGTTTCCTCGTGCATCATAAAAATGCCAAAGAAACATATCCGAGAAATGCTTCTTTTTTTTTTTTTTTACGTTTGACATAAGTGATTACTGTTACCATGGCAACTGACCTTACGTTCACACCGCCGAAAGCGAGGAGTACCAATTTCGCTCTCAGTGTCACTCATGTCTAATTAAAGACTAGCTGCTTTGAAGGTGTGCGGCGCTGTACGCTGACAACAGGTGGCGGTTTACATGTTTCCTTTCACAGGAACAAAATATGAAAGCGGTTTGTTGTCTGACACGTTGATGAGATCAGCAGTCCTCCCTCCTAGAGAAGAAAATCAAAATAACAAAACATGCTTTTCAGGCATGCTGCAGCTGTTACTTCTCTTGAGCTGTTTGCTTTTCTGGGACAAACAATGAGGAGGAGTTTTTATGTTGTCTTTTTTTTTCTTTTTCTTCTTCTTCTTCTTTTTTTTTTAAATACTGTTACCCTGAGGCTCATAACCACAGGCAGAGTTTACTTATTCATGTTCTTCTTCCTACCAGAGGAGTTCCAAAGCTTTGTTGGGAAATTGCCAACCCATTATGCTGTAAAACACATCTGTCGTGGAGCACTTGTGGAGGACAGATGCCAGCCTGCTCCAGCACTACAGGCACCTGGAGACCAGTAGCAACCAGCTCTTCGCCAAAGCTCGCCGCACCGCTAACAAGCTCTTCAGCCTGAGCAAGAGGTGCCGGAAACAGCCCAAAATAGTCCTGCAGCGGCCAAGGTAAGACAGGAGCAAGTGGGAGGAATATTTGCACTGCAGCCTGTTAACCCAAGGTGCTCCCCAAAAAAACCTTCTAATTATGAAAATGATTTATGCGGCAGGCGCGGGGGGGGGGGGGGGGGGGGGGGCAGCGGAGTGAGACGGTACTTATTAGAAGGCACTTGAGGAGAAGTAGTTGTGGAGTGAGGTGAAAAGTGCTGACAGGAGCAGACCTGCTTCTCTGTTGCAGCGGGGTGGGGCAGACAAACGGGATCATGTTTGGTCAAACAGACACGTTCCAGCGTCTGCAGCTTGTAACTGCATCACAATCAAGCCCGCATCTTCAAACGCATCGTCTGATCGTTCATTTGTTTGAACAGAATCACATCCAGCTGCTGTGGACAGTGCAAAACTCTCCGCTTATGTCTCTCTGCATTTTCTTTTCTTTTCTTTTCTTACTGTTATGGCTGCTGTTTCAGCAGCACTCCCTCCCGATGCTCTATTTCAGCAGCCTATCACAGACCTCTGTGGTCATAATTTCACTCAGATTTATGCCTCTCTCATGAACGCTCTATGTTGATAGCTATTTCTGGCAGGGAAATTAACTAAATGACACAATCCATCAGTGAGCTAGTCAGACTGCAGGCACTGCCTCCTCAGTCTACAATCCAATTACACTTCTTTATCACACCTCCTCTGCTTGTAAAAAATAAATTCAGTCATGGCTTAGGGTTACTAGGTGATTCAATTTGCTAAAGTTGTGTCTCTTTGAAACAATACTTGTATTTTGTTTTATTCATCTGCTTATTCTGTGTTGTGTTCACATTGCAATTGTGTTTTACTGCGCTATATCCATAAACTAGTGTAAACCTGAGAAGATAATATGTATGAGATTCTAGGAGCATTACGATGGGTGCAGGTATGATGTATGATAATGATCTGTGAGTAGGTCTGTGGGCGCCATCACCTCCTATCTGCAACAAAGACAGGGAATTCAACAGATTAAAATATTCATTTTGATCTGACTTTGCCTGTGCAGCTCCAGCTGAGCCGGAGTTTGGTTCAAATTGTTTTTGTTGAACATCAAAACAACACATATTATTTGTGAAAGTATTAATCCTGTTGGGCAAAACATTTCCCTCACCGCATAATCACGAAAACATGAAAACGAGTCAAAGTGACAAATATAAATCCTTGTAATCGCCAATACAAGAGTGGAGAAAGTCTTTAACGCTGCTGTGGTCTCTCCTTCAGGCCTCTGCACTTCTGGTTGAACTACGCCCTCTCCATTTTATACTGCAGTGAGAACAACCAGGTTGGAGTTTACAGTGATGAAAGCCGCAGCTGCTCCTGCCCCTACAGCCATCCACCTTGTCAAGGACTCATCCCCTGCTCTGTGGGCGACGGCGTCCGCTGCGCCTCCTGCTCCACAGACAACCGGACACGATGCTCCAGCTGCAACTCCGGCTTCACACTGACCCAGGGAGCCTGCCGGCCTGCCGTGCCCGACCCCACAGACCCCTACCTGGGCCTGGAGAGCGACCGAGACTTGCAGGATCTGGAGCTGCGCTACCTGCTCCAGCGGCGCGACCCACGCATCTCTCTGCATGCCGTGTTGTGAGCAGCAACGTGCGTGTGAACACGTGGTTCGACCCTTCCTGGAGGAAGAGGATGCTGCTCACCCTCAAGAGCAACCGGGTGAAGTCCAACCGCGTTCATATGCTCCTTGGACTCGCCCTCCAGTTTTGCCTGACCAGAAACAGCACTCTGGAGCCGGCCCTGTCTCTGTTTGTGAATCCCTTTGGGGGCAGCCACTCAGAAAGCTGGACCATGCCTATAGGCCAGCATGGATACCCTGACTGGGAGCGGACCAAGCTGGATATCCCTTTGGACTGCTATAATTGGACGTTGACTCTCGGAAACAGATGGAAGAGCTTTTTCGAGACGGTTCATTTCTACCTGAGGAGTCGTATTAGGGACTCTGTTGGAATGACAGGAGGGAACAAAAACACAACGGTGTACTATGAGCCTCTGGAGGAGACAGAGCCGTCCAACAACATCGGCTACATGAAAGTGAACAGCATGCAGCTATTCGGATACAGTGTGCACTTTGACCCAGAGGCAATCCAGGACCTGATTCTGCAAATAGACTACCCGTACACTCAGGGATCACAGGATTCAGCCCTGCTGCAGCTGGTGGAGCTGCGCTACAGGGTAAACGGCTCTCGCTCCAGGGGCCCCACATGTCGATCTGTTCGCCTGCCTGCTCCGCCACAGACTCAAACTGTCCAGCGCAGATGTGACCAGGATACTCACTGCCCTGCAAGCTTTCAGTGCCAGACAACCAAACCACGTGGAGTACGAGGCAAATAAACTGTGTAGTTAATGGCCACTATTTGATGTTTTGTACTATTTCCTTGCCACAGACAGGCCTGTATCCTTTGTCAGCTGGATCCATTTGTGTCAAGTGTGTGGTATGTTGTTCAAGGCTTTGTTGTACAAACATTGTGTGCAATTAAATTTGATGTTTTGTAATTTTAGTGTAGTTTTATGGATCAAAGATAAAACTTTTTTCAAATCTGAGCAATTTCTCCAAAACATTAAATATTCATACCCAGATAAGCAATAATCAAGACAAAGTTTAAAGAGAAAACATCCTCAGTAATTATTCATAAGGAGTGTAACACTGTGTGGGCATGGTTGTAGTAACAAACTGATCGCGAAAACTTACTGTCAAGGCCTTCTGTATTTTATCACGTTACATTTTAATTATGCATAGACACACACACACACACAAAACATCCACAGAAAACTGAAAACGCCCTCATTGCCTTCCTGGTTCATCTTAGACTTTCAGCATCCATCTCACTGGAGACTCGTAGTGGTGTGTGCTGTGTTGTTTTTGCCCATCTGGAGCCTCTGAACACAAGGTCTCCATTCTCCATTGAGGGAACAGCCTTGGCACAGATTACTAAGTATATACTGAGAGAGGGGAGGGTTGGGAGCAGCCGTCCTCTGTTCCTCCGCCGTCCCCGTCCGCCATTCACACTTACTGTGATAGATGAGCTGGGGAGACATGCCCAGCATCAAACAAACAGTAAGCTAGGTATCAGTGACAAGGATAGTTCTCTTGCTCGGCACCAGAGTGAGCTGGACCCTCACAAGGGTGACTCTGACCAAAAGGGAAATCAGCTTTAATCCCCCACAGGCTGTCAACAGTGGAGCAGCGTGGCGCAGCTTTGATTAGACTAGCATCTAAAGAGCTTGTAGCAAAGACATAGCTTCATCAGGATTCACCAGACATGTTTCTCATGAGATTAAAGCCAGACACAATTTGCTCTGATGCTATCGTTCAGGATGAATGTGAAGAGGTTGTTGATGTGGTTTTGATATTGAGATGAGGTGCGGAGCATAATGCTACTCCCTCCCCACTGTCGTTCAAATTACTGTACGATGCATCACGCTGCAGTCTGACAGTAAGAGTCGCTTCGATCAGTGGATACACTGGCCACGGAGTAGATTGGCTAAGCTCAAGCTGGAGGCACCGATTTCATTACAAGTTTTAGCGTCTTTCAGAGACTGCCTTTGAGCACATTGATTTCACAGTGATATTGACCAATTGTAAGACTCGGCTGCATTGTCTCCAGGCTGTACCACAAGTCTTTTATTGAGCTTTTAGGTACCACAAGAGGAAAATATTGGCTAGTTTAGTCATAACATGCTAAATTCTCCCTTTAAAATTCCCTTTTAACACCCCTTCCTTCCCCTCTCCTTTTTCTGCTGCTCTCGTTTTAAAAAGTTATTTTACTTGCAGAGAAGTTTATGTGCTGGAGGTAGTTGCAGCAGTAATATTTAATATGCCAAATTCCACCAACTTGAACTGTGTGTTTTTAATTGACTGCAGGGAAAAGATTGTGTATGTGTGTGTGTGTGGTGTGTGTGGTGTGTGTGTCTGTGTGTCTGTGTGTCTGTGTGTGTGTGTGTGAGGAAGATAGTGAATCTGGACCACATCCCAGTAAAGGGTTAATTCATGTGGTTAAATAGTGAGCATCTGGCATGATTTTTTAAAATCTTTTTAACAAGCAAATATTCTGCATCTGGGTGTGAAAATATGGCACAGTGTTTACTGGAAGCAGTCCAGTGTACCTCTGGGGTAAGTCTGTTATGAGCAAAAGGAAAGCAGAAAGAAGTTTGTTGTTTTGAGCTGCTCTGGCTTATAAGGCAGGGTTGGGTTTGAAGACACACACCTTATCCCTGAGCTCAGATTGAAAACGTCCTCCTTTGTTCAGTCTGATTTTTAAGTGTCATCCTGTCAGAGGTTAATGAACTAGCACTTTGGGAGAGGGGTATATTAGCATATTTCAGCTGCATAAATATTGATGAGAAAACAAAAGTTTTATTGTCACTTTTGTTGTTGTTAACACTCAACTCCAAATGCTCAAATTAAACTCATCAACACAAAAGCATCTGAACAAACCTTTTGAGACATGATAAATTTTGTTGTGCGGGGATGGCTCTGTTTCAGCATGTATAATTTTTACACTACAGCCTTTGGAGCTATTAAACTAACAGGATGTTTTGTGTTTATAACTCGCTTGTTTCACACTGATAGGCAGAGTGTGACGCCACTGGACAGATCCAGGCTAGCTGCTTTTACCTGGCTCCAGTCTTTGAGTTAAGGTAGGGTTGGCGATCTTATTCTGGAGCAGTTTTTACTAAATTGCTCCAAATCCTCCTCACACGCCGATTGCACCCAATTAATTGAATGCTTTTTCACAAAAATGAAAAAAGTCAGTCACCTGTGGAACGGACAGTCCTGAAAAACACCATACAATCGTCTTGATTGCCACGTGGATCTTGATGTGTCAATCAAGCTGCCATCTCTGTCCCCACTCCCTCCTCTGTGCAACCAGTCTTCAGTGAGTTACCACCATGGAAAAGACAACAACAGTAATCCAGTGTACCATACCGGTGTCCCGAAGGTGGCCGTGTACCTCTAAGCTCGACGCTGGATGGTTTATTATAATGTTAGGTGTTTTCTTTCACGTGAATGAGCCGTGGCTTCGGACAGAAGTCTGAGCAAAGGGGCTTGACCTTTTGAATGTGTATTTTCAAAATGTGGCCTACTTGAACCGGTTTTCCAGGATCTCCAACCCTACCTTTAAGCTAAGCTAAACGGTTGTTAAGTGTAGCTTTAGTAAACAGATAAGGGTAGCATCAATTGTTTTCAGCTAACTCTCTTTTAAGACACTGTCCCCAGTGTCCGAGGGGACGTCATGAAGATAGAAAATGAAGATGAACTAGGTGGTCAGCTGTCTCTCAGGCTTCAGGGAGCTTGTGAAGACCGGCAAAGCAGCAATGCTGGAGTAAGAATCCACAGTGGTAAGTACAGCTGTGTCACACTGTGTATGGAGATAAAGCTGTGATGAGCACCACTCAGCATCACTTGTGGGCAACCAGAAATGTTGTTTTAAGAGAGACAGGTTGTTAACCGTACCTCCCCCAGATCACTACCAAGAGGGAGCAGTGGACAAGAGAGTAGTTTCAGCAATAGATGAGGATGGATTATGTTGTCTCAACCATGACTGACCAAGAACCAGAGGGGAGAGGATGAGGTGGAGTGAGTGAGTGAGTGAGTGAGTGAGTGAGTGGTACACATTGGGGCATCCAGGGCAAGATCAAGCAGCTTGACAGAAATGCCAGCTTGGGAAGTGAGGTTTTCATTCAAGAATTTGAATCTGCTCCACCAAAGCAAGTAGCAACATACACTACAATGTTGGCTCCAGCTGAGTTAGTGACCACGGTGTAGGCACCTCACCTCTAGAGGTATTTAGCAGGAGAACGGCAGGTCCAACTCAGCTGCATCAGATCTAGTTTGAGACATAAATATACACTGTCTCCACAAATTGATGGCCTATTTTTTAAGATATTGTAAACCCTGAACTCATCCTACATGTAAAGTCCAGTTACCTGTCTCTAACAATCACTGTGTGTTTTGATGGTAATCTAACCATAACAAAAGCTATTGTTAAAAGTAAATCCTAGATGCACACACAAATCTGTATAGTTCACTGCTCTCTAAATAGCATAGTTGAATCTTGTCATCTTCTTTAAATACTTTTGCTCCAGTCAAGATTAAGTGGAGGTCGAGTGGCAGAATCTCACCATGGTTCAACAATAATGAGATCAAGAGAACCTGTCAGGCAGCTGAAAGGGAATGAATGAAGACTGATACCTCACTGTAAAACAAACAAAGAAGTCATGACTGCCCATAAAAAAGAAGTACGTCTGCCAGGAAAGGATTATATTTCCAAGGGTGTTACACAGAACGCTGGAACCTCCAGAATATTATTCTCCACTATTGACCACCTCATCAGCATTGGCTCCAACACCCCACAGGTCTCTGCATCGAGATGTGAAGGACTGACTCTGCTCTTCAATAACAAAATAACTCCAGCATCTCTGCTGAGGTAAACACAGTTAAAAGAAAAAAGATGTTGCTCCAGTGTAGTCGAATTTTCTGTATTTATTCCCCAGTGCTTTATGCCGGCACACCAGCACCAGTCAGAGCAGGGGGCATATTGTTTTCAAGCTGTCTGTCCATCAATTCATGTCCCAAACGACTTCTTGATGGAATTACTTCAAATTTAGCACAAATCTAAAAATTGAACTATAGGATTTGATTATCAATTAAAGGTCAGAGGTCAAGACAAATTCATACATAGACTAGGACATAAAATAAAATAGTAATAAGGATAAAACTTAGTGACAATGCTTCATTGTCACTTCATAAATATATATATAAATTAGGGGTGTAACGGTATGTGCATCACGGTTCGGTGCACACAGTCATACAACAAATATGTCTTAAGAAAAAAAAAAAAGTCCTGTCCTCACTCTAATCCAAGTGGCGGTAATGAGCCTAAAAGCTGCCAGCAACCTCATTACAGATGAAGAAGAAAAGTGATGAGTGTGGAATTAAGAGCGCCTGCTTCATGTAAATCGCCTGTGTAGGAACACTTTGGCTTCCCAGTGAAACACAATGGTGACGGCACACGAGTTGTCGACCGGACAAAGACTGTCGGCAATGTTCCACGGAGGTGCGGTGCATCACTGGAAACACATCAATCAACGATGTTTTGTTTTGTTTTGTTTTTCCATTATAAAACATACACATGCTGCTACAGCTGTGCAGCGCCACATGGTGACACACGTGACGTTACACATTTTTGTTGTGCATGAGTACCTGCGTACCAGTTATGTGCACCCCTGCCTATTATAGCACTCCTAATGCACTTGGTTTGTTTTATTTTATTTTATTTTACATTTATAACAGAAGATAGTTTTTAGTTTTCCAGTCAATTGGTGTCTGTTCAAACTAAATAAAAAAAATTAGTCTTATACATGTGTGACCTTTTGTTGCTGTTTTCCCATTGTACCGAACTGGTACCGAACCGTGACTTATGTGTACCATTACTCCCCTAATATATATGTGTATATATATATATATATAGATAGATAGATAGATATAGATATAGATATATATATATGTATATGTATGTGTGTGTATATATATATACACACACACACACATATATATATATATATATATATACAAAACAAGGTTAACTTCACTGTGGTAGTTGAGTGTGCTGCAAAAACATCTCTGTTCTTTATTCAATGTTGTAACTTAGGCTGGGCAATTGGACATGACCTGCTTACTCTAGATTATTCCTATTTTATCTTTGAATCATTATCAGGTGGGTTTCCATCTCATTATTTTTGTTTATGTTTTTAACATGTATTTATGTTCTTTATATGTGATCCTACATATTTGTACTCATTTTACTCAAGTACTCCTAGGTGCAATTTGTGTATGAAAGGTTATGAATAAAGTTTATTATTAATATCATTTTCATGTGTAGAGAAGGTTGACAGGTGTTGCCCAAACCCAGGACAGCACTGAAGAAGGAAAGCACTTTAGTTTCCCAGCCTAATGCTCTGGCTCTGGGATGTGATGTTTCTGGGCAGGGAGGCTGGCAGAGTAGGGAGCAGTCCTAGGATGAGCTCCAGAAGTTGGCAGGGTGAGGTGAGTGGAGGCAATGTTCTCCAATTCGCGCTACATGGGCTAATATCCAGAGAATTTAGTCATGCTGCCCCACTGCAGAACCTTGGCTATGGAGGGGTTGTTGGAGTGAGCCTGTGCCCGCTGGGTCTTTGTTGGCCAGGACAACACACACATGCAGAAAGGGGCAGGGAAATACAAGAAACACCGACAAGCAACTAACCCAATTGGGAGAAAGGGGATCTGTGGTACATCTGAAAACAAGCGAGACTATAACTAAGGAAATCATTAGGTTAAATTACAAACGATTAGGGGGTTTGCTCTGATATTCTTACTAATAGCTAATGACCCACTTCAGATGTTGACCAGGAGCAGGTGCTGACTCAGGCTCAGTTCACATTAACATGCACCCCAGATGATCTGATCACAAGCAGAAAGGTCTAAGCACATCGAGTAAGATCTAACATTAGAATGCATCTCCACATGCATCTAGACCACGACCTGCTGTATATGCAAACACATGCGCTGTTGTTTCTAGCCAGTCAGATTGTGTTTGTGTATGTGAGAGAGAAACAGAGAGGGGCAGTGGGAGTGGGGGCACTAAGGGAATCAATGCACTGTTCACAGCTCTACAATAAAAAAAGATTTGAAATAGCAAGAAACACTGAAAATCAATATATGGCAGTCAATGCTTATATAGTGGTGAGCCACGATTATATCAATGTATGGGAAACACTGTAAAAAAATGTTTTCACCTCATCAAGAAACTGTGGCAGGACAGAGTAATACTTATAACATGCGCTGCAACTGGGAGCAGCAAAGTCTGGTAGCTCTGAGTTTTTACTCAACCTTTGCTTTATTTTTGTTGTGTTTTTGTATGTTTTTGTCGTATTTGTCAACTACTGATGGATACTTCTGTGGGGAGAGGAGATTCTTCAGGAGAGGAGCTTCTGTCATTGAAAATGGAGCAAGTCTGGAGGATGCCACCCTGTTCCAGCTGGATGAGGAGCTGCTTTCGTGGCTGCTGTGCTGGTGGTGCAGAGGTTAAAGGCTTGGAAGTGGAGATGTACTGTGAGTCCTTTCTGCCGTCAGTCATCATGCAAAATATCAACTCTCTGCTCAACAAGAGTGATGAGGAGCTGGAGATATAGGTGAAGACTCAGGAAGTAGACTTTTTTTCAAATCAAAACAAAACTTGTGTACATCCCACCAACGGCTACTGCTGAAGTTCCATGTGAAGATCTCCATGAAGTCGTTGCTAGGATACAGACTAAACATCCTGAGGCACTTGACTTCAGAGAGATCAGAGATAAACGCTGGTGGAGGCCATTCTGAACAACTCAGATCATCCTCTTCATTACATGGATGGACCAAGAAAAGAGCGGTGGTGGACGGCTCCTCTCTTCACTGCAGGACGGAGAAATATAGAAGATCCTTTGTACCTTCAGCCATCAGGCTTCTTCATTCTTCTGCAAATGGTTGATGAGCTGACAGACTAATGAATTTCCCTTTGAGGATCAATAAAGTAATTCGTATTCGTATTCATATAACATATACAGTATATATGTACCATGTGCACATATATACACAAGTCTTATAATAATAATGATACCTTCTCTATGTAATATAATAGAGATGATATAATAAGGGATATTAATGGATTTAAGAAGAAATAAACATAACAGAGGGCTTCTGAAAAAAAGTGCTTAATATTACAAACTGAAATAACTAGTGTAGCTTACTTTCCATTTTCTTCACCAAATAATCTGAACACTGCAGTGATTTAATTTATGTCTATACAACTCAGTGTTGATGTGGCCTGAGGTACATTTCTCTGTTCAATACTTGAGAACAATACAAACATTTTTAAGAACATGGATCCAGATACATTGATGCTATCGACTTCAAACTCCTCGTGACCTGCAGAGATTTTATTTAAGACAAAATTCTTCTGATAAATTTGTGTGCGAGTTGCAATAATATATCAAATCATACATCTGAATATTTTTTACAGGAGTTATTCTTTATCATAATGTCTTTATTTTATTCAGAAGGCGAATATGCATATGACTTCCTCTGCTAATGGATTCTAGGTCAAGTCTTCTCCTGGTCAAACCAGACATACTAAGTAATTAAGAAGCAGGATGCTGGAATGGAAGAAAAGTACACATATTTTCAATGTTTAATCTGAGGTCAGAGTATAAGTGTGTGTCGAGAGGCTATGAACACACACATATACGTACCTGCACACACCAGGCAGAGGCTGAGCGATATGAAGGAGCTCGGGTTTGGCAGGCTTGTGGGCCTCGAAGGAAACATGAGCTGGACTAATGTGTGTGTCTGTTTAACAAGCATGCTGGCGATGGGAGGCAGGGGCTCAGTGAAGGGGAAGAGTTTATGGAGAGGACGACCCCATGGGAGGCATCAGGAATAATAGCTGACGATATGTCAGAACAGCCCAGACAGCTTGCTTTAAAAGCCAAAAGGGAGCCATTCCTTGGAAACTAACTGTAGAGCGTTGCTTCTTTTTTAGGCCTTTTTATGATAAACCGAGCACCCAAAGGTCCAGGAAACAGGCTATTTATCACCGAATTTCAATTTATTTTACATTTGTGTTTCACATCATAAACTTATATATATATTTTATATCATTTTTTTTTACTTTATCTTTGCACACTGGCTGGTTAGTGCTTTTACTGTATAAGATATGCTCATGTCTTATAGAGGAGATGCGGGTGGGCAGTGGGGGCATGTCTTGGAGCCTCTCTCTCCCTTTAATTCTAAATGCTGCCTACTGAGAGCTATTAAAACCCCATTCAATTAGCATAAGGACATGTTAATTTAGAAAATTAAAAGTGGGCCTATGTTCTGCCAGCTGTAATAAGGGGTCTAATGTAGACTGGAATAATGATAAGACATCAAATAATGTGACACCAATGCAGTAATGTAATACGACACTCGGACACCAAATGAGATCTGACATGAGACTGTTTGAATACGTTGTCACGGCGGGTGAAGATATTCAACACTCTCTCTAAACTGAATCTCACAATCGCTCGGCTTTGTTTTAGAGTTTGACTGATGGCTTTTTAATGCTATACCGACATTTTTGGACTGAAGTCACAGTGTCAGTGATTCATCTGTAAAATGTGCCTATTTTCTTGTCAAGAGTGGCAAATATTAAGTGTTTCCCCCTCAGGATTTTTATTCTTGACAGGACAGAAAATCCTCTCAATCAGGATGAAGTGTAAACATCTTTTTGACACTAAAAATAACAGAAAATAACCAAAACTGATGGAGTGATGAAACTCTGTCAGTGACACTGTGTGACAGCCCCAACACTCAATGAACTTTGAGATACATTAAGTATTTAAACGAGGAATAACTTCCAAAAAAAAAAAAAAAAAAAAAAAAAAAAAAGTAAAAGGAGGAAATTGTGTCATTTCAGGCTTTCCAGATTTTTGAATGTGGTCAGAGAGGAGCACACATACACGCAATAAAAAAACAGCAACAACAGCTGCTATAAAATATTTCCAAATCAGAGGTATTCACCCCATACATCTGCAAACCAATATATTGGTTTGTTTTGCTACAACAGAAGATTGGCCATTGTGCAATAAAACAAAACTGAAGTTACTGATCAGATGCTTGAGAATCATTCAGACCTGGCTGTTTGCTCCACACTATCAGCCATAATCAACACCATCATCTTATTTCATTTAGAGTGTGTGTGCACTGCACAATGAAATGTTGAGGGTCGCTTCCTCTCCAAGATTAACAACAACATAGGCTTTTGGATTTACATAAAGTCTTTGTATAATGAGTAATGCTGCCCCCCCATCCCCCACCCCCCTTCCACACAAACACATACACACACAACACACAAAGCAATGCAACCATAAGGTTGCAATTCTTCACCCCACTCTCTCATTATTGCCGCAGCGCTAATGACGCAGTGAGGATCAAGGTGCTCTATGGAGATGAAAGAGGAGATGCAAAGGATTTACAATGCTTCCCAGATCACTGATAAATCACAGCATAAACAAAACTTTGCCTAGGGTTTGCACCATCAGGGAGTTGGGATTTAGTCTCCTTATTCAGCGTCATCCTCTTTAAACTTGCAGCATTAGAGAGGCAGAGAGCACAAATCCTGATGAGGCCCACCAGAGCTCCAAACTGCCACATCTGAACAAAACCACTCGGTTTGGATTTCCAGGGCTCGTACTCAGGAACTGTATGGTCTCTGTACTCATTATCCTGCTGCCTGTGGAAACTGATGCTTCCTCTAAGTGGCTCTAGAGCTGAACATACTGTATAATAGTCCATTAATCAGTGGCTTGGGAATACTTGTCGGCTTGGAACTTGAGGATCCTTGAAGTGCAATCATACTTAATGATAATCGTCAGAGCCACTTTCCCTTGCATCCCGGGTCCCTATGGCCATGTAAGTGCAGCCGCGATAGCAATACTCTTTGTTTTTCCTGTGTGAATGGTATACAGTGGAGACAAGCAGCTGTGCAATGTGCAGTAAGCTGTAGAAGAATATTTCACCATCTCATTAACAGAAGCCACTATCTTTGCCACCATCTCTTGCAGTTCCCCTTCAAATGTTTACCCCCCAAAACTTCCCAAAAACATTGTGTAAGGTACTTTAATTATAAATAGACACACTTTCTCTTTCTTTAGGGAAAAATATAATTACATCAAAGTGCAACTAATGTTGCCTCAACATTTATGCAGCAAGTCGTGTCCTGGGCGGCCGGCACTGTCACTGTTAACCATTATGTGAAGCTACACCAGCCACAGCACATATTTGACCTGAATGGTGATTTCATCTGACGACCTCATGTATTCAATGTTATTAATATTTCAAATCATAAACAAACAATTAGTTCTCTTCATTTATTCAGCAGTGTTGGGTGACACCACTGGGCCCGGCAGCACTTCCAATGCTCCCTGATCACATTAATCAAACTGGGGCTGACTCGCACAAAAAAAGGCACCTGGAGACCGTTTTGCCATTAAGAGAAAATAAGTTTCCTCATAAAAAGCACTAAGTATCAGCACTTTCAGCCTGTGGGGACCATTGGAAAGCAGAAGCTGCCATAACTGGACAAACAGCAATCTCACAGCGTGGAATCTTGCAGCCAATTATTGAGGGGAAACTGGCCTATCCAAGGACAGCACTGGAAAATCTCCGCTGGATGTGATAATGTCCTAAAAATCACAAGGCCTTCCTCTCTCTGAATACTTCTGCCAGCAGAATGAATAAGCAGATCATGACGTAGACTGCCGATCACTCAGATAGGTTTATATGTCTACCATACTAATGCCAGTCCGAGGCTCAGGGCTCTTGAAGCAGAGGGGAATGGGATGAAGTCACGTTACTGGTGACTAAGCCAGTGACTAAGCCCACCTCAAGTGAAAACGAACTAACTACCTAAATGCCCTTTGAAAGTTGTTGTGTCTTCCCTCGCTAAGCTGTCTCTTCAATTAAGAGGGAATTTAGTAAAGCAAAGCCAGGTTGTCTGTGCAGCAGCAGCAGCCGAGGATTCAGCTTAACTGGGTCACGGTAAATCCAGTCAGATGGTCTGGGCACATCACGTCTTCTGCTTGTGGACGAGTAAGGCCACTGCGCTTTAGTGCAGCAGCACACGCTGACTCGCTGACTCACACACACACACACACACACACACACACACAGTGACAAACCAGGTTCAGATCACCTGAGGAAGGGCAGAGAGATGAGGGCACTGGCTTTTTTCTCCATTTACATCCTGCCTTTTCTCTGAATTAAAAGATAAACAAGTCCACGGCCACATAGCAGCTCTGTGAGCTTATTTACTAATGTTGCATAAATTTATTGACCATATTCAACATCATACAGTGTGATCCCATTCTAAGATCAGGTTAAAGCCTGATGCGAGCCGCTCAGCTTACACTACGGAGGGTCATGGAACTTCTGGTTCTCCACAAATACACAGTCCAACAACTCCAAAACGCTCTGGTGGGCAAGTTGTGATCTTCACATTCTCCACGCTATGAAATAATAATGCAGCATTATGAGACAGAGTTTTTTCCGAGGCAAATGCATAGCCTGAACTAAATTCCAGACACTCAACAAAGTAGTCCCGAGTATTTGCTTCATGTGTCGTAATGTTAAATACTTACACGTTGTTGTTTCATAGCCTCCGTAAACTGAGCGGCTCGCATCTCTCCCCCACCAATCTCAAAACAGTGACAAATAAATGTAATGAACCTACTGCTAAGACTATAGGGATTATGGCAGTGGGCGAATTTGCCAAAATGTTGAACCATCCCTTTAATTCTGTGAACCAAATCCTCTGTGGCCTGAACCCATTCATTGAGTGAGTCAGCCTTTGGCAAAACCACAGTTTTCACCAGTTAGACACAGCAAAACAGTGAACACATTCATTCACTACAACACACTATATACTGGCAATGCAGACTGTTCACCCTTCATTGCTTACAGTTCATCATATTACCACCATAAATTAGGAATATCTTTTAGAAACTTAAAATGCCCCCTTTTCTATCAGGCAAAATACGAAGCCAAATGTTCAGAACACTGTGTTTTCCATATTTTCTCTGTAGTTGTGATGAACTCAGTGGGGTTTTTTTGTGTGTTTGTTTTTTTTGTTTGTTTTTTTTCTAATTGGCTTGTGTATGATCTGAAAATAGAGTTTATTCTGAGCACTGATAAAACTGTTGTTGTGCAAGAAGAGTCAGAGGTTTGGTGAATGTAATTTGACAATTTGTTTAAACTTGGGTAAAGCAAAGGAAGTTTCAGGAAATGTGTTTTAGCAATTGAGAAAAACTGTAACAAGTGCTAATGTTGGCTAATACATGTCGGCAACCTGACGTGTGCTCAACAGCAGGAACAACATCAGTAACACATCAAAAGGCATCGAGAAACATAAGCACACGTTAGCCAACTCACTTGGATTAGCTAAGCAAGCTAGCTAGCGGAGAAATTCTTGTAGTTTAGTGTGTTAGCTTGCAAACACTTGATAATAACCATAAACCTATAGTACAACTGAAGCTAAAAATGTCAACAAGTATTTGGTGGTAAAGCAACATACTGGACAAATAATGTTTTGCCTGGAGCTGAGGCTAGATTAAAAACCTCCACAGGTATCACAGATATTGCACATCAGAACTACAAACATCAAGACACTGGAAAAACCAATGTCAGAGAGATTTAGTGTCTGAAAACAATTAATGTTTGCACAGGATTTTGTGCCGATCCCTACAAAGACTGTGAGATATTCACTTGATTGGCAAACATGCTGATCTGCTGCTGGCACTCGATGAAAAGCCAGGGATCACCGCAGTTGCTAGAACTGATCCTCAGGGAACCATGAACGTCTCGTGCATCCTTCCAATCGTTGTTGAGATAGTTCAGTCTGGACTTACTCTAAGTCTCAGATCTACCACCAGGCGAACATTTCCATTCTTACAGCTGTGCCACAAGCACCGCCGATGCAAATACAACTGACTTGATATGATCTGACTCTAACATTAACAACAGAGTAAAATATATATAAATATTTATAACTATTCAGATATGTGCATGCACAAGAATCTGGATTTCCTCACACTGCTATCTGTCATTGTGCAAAGGGACTCTTCAAACACTCCTGTGCCCTTGATGCTGTGTCGTCAGTCTGCCTTTCGGAGCTTTCACTCTTAATTTCCACACACATTCATCAGGCACGATAACAAGGCTAATTTCAGGATAAATAATTGTCACCTGCGCGTGATCCTCACAGTGGGTGTGTGTTGTGTCTTTAATGGCCCCTCACTCTTTCTACCAAACACTGCAGGACCTGAAAAGCAATAACTAGAGGGAAAGTGGGAGAGTGTATTCTTTGGAAGTGAAATGTGTCTTTCTGCCCTGCAGGTAAATGCATCTGTGCTCTAAGCATGCACATTTTTCAGATGATGGTGATGAAAGAGCCGTTCAAATCTGCCTGAAGATGAAAGAGATGTCTGTGCTCCTCTCCGGATTCATTATTCTCAATTCAGGTGTCTTTTACACACTCCGCTCCTCCACCATACCTGCCTCCCACCTTTCCATCTTTATGCCCGTTTGCCCATTGCTATTCAAACCCCCCACTCAGCTGTCAGATCTCCCTCTCCATGGCTCAATGAAGTCATCTTCACCCAGAGACGTCCACTAATAGGATCACAATGATGCTCAAAGGACTTTGATGGGGAAATTGAGACAAATCGGGTGAATTTCACAGAAGCTGCTGTATTGTACCGCCGTGCACTAACTGATTTCCTTGTAGCAAATCTCATTCTCACCGTTCAGGGATTTAACAGACAAATGAATGCTTTGCGAAAGGCATTTTCACACTCGCACATTCTAATAAACTGAAGGTCACATGTGTTTAACTGCTTACATTTTGGTTTATTTCACAGCCACATGACACAGAAAACAGCATCTGTTTTGGGTTTTTTTTCCTTTTTACCATCAATGATGTTCCAGAGACGATCGTGCTGAGAAAATTGGACAAGGTTTGACGGGTCAGGCAGCATGGTGTGCTATTATTCATTGCACTCTGTTTTGTTTTCTCCTGCTTTACTTTGTTTTGTTTATTTTCTTTCATTATATTTTCTGACCGATTCCTCATCAGATCTTAGTTGGTGTGTCTCTGTAGATGTCTTTGCACACAGGCTTTTGTGATGAAGGGCTGTACTGCATAAATAAATCTGACTGCCAGCAATCATCCAATGTATCTGAATGCCTGCCGCCCTGCTCATGTAATTTGTAACTGTTCAATATACAATATTTAACTCTGCACATCTCCATTGACGTATGTGGAGAAAAGACCATTGTACAAAAGCACAGCAGGTATTGAAGGACGACGAGGCTGCATAGCAGACAGAAGAGCTTTGAAAATAATAGAGAGTGAAATTATGAAGTATTTACTTCAGTCTGTTTCTGTAGGGTATGTTGTTGCTATTGTGACAATATGACAGATGCTGAAAACAAATTACAGGGAAAAGGCTCAGGAATGAGAATCTACCTGATGTGGTTGAACCTGACGCTGTTACACTGTTAGTCATCCTGATCGACTGTGTGACACAGTTGATAACAAGTCTCCTCTCTATCTGTCACTGGCCATCCTCCTCATGTGGCCCACTTGTCCACTGCCAGGAAAGGAATGACGAAAGAGAGAAGAGAAGAGAGAAGAGAAGAGAAGAGAGAAGAGAAGAGAAGAGAAGAGAGAAGAGAAGAGAAGAGAGAGACGAGAAGAGAAGAGAAAAACAGGATGAAAGAAGACATCTACCGAGTCTATTTCACGGATCGTAAAGCATCAAAGACATGCAGGATGACAATGACAGGTCTGACTAGACACACCGTCCTCATAACTCCTCCAGAAGATGATGGAGTGAATTAGGAATGATATCCTAAATTCTGTCGACTGGGTATCCCACATGAAGTATTGAAAACGCTGAATGAAAGAGAGGAATGAAAGTCAAGGGGAAAATAGTTTCATGGAGTAATGGTCTGAGAGAATGTGAATCGCACTGAACTTGGTTGTTAGCAGGGCTCAAACATTTGCAGTATTTCTTACACATTTCTTTCTGGTGACTGCTGAACAGAGCTTACATTTCATTTGACTTGGATGAAATTGTGGTCAGAATTCAAGGCTGAAAAAATATCTCAGTTACAGAAAATATTTTTTGAGCCACTAGAATGTTGCAATGAAAAATAAGGGCTGTATGAAATGATTGGTACCCAGCATTACAGCTGCATTAAAGCTGCATTAATCTATGGCAGCACATCAAGCTTTATTACATTTTTACAGCAAATAGTTGCCCATTAACACATCTGCTGATCTCTAACCACCTTCCAGCTGTGAGTTTGATATTTTCTCTGTAATAGCTCTGTTTGTGTCTCCACCAACCCAGAGGGAAATATCTGGCTCTTCAGCTGCTAAATGCTCCACCGTGTTCACAGGCTAGCTGCTAACATGAGCTGCCGTTTGTTGCTGACAATGTAGCACACGGGGCTTAACAGAGACTAAATCAAGCTATTAAAGTTGTCGGCCATAAAACCGAAGCAGTGAGCTGAAAGACAGTAAAACTCTCCACAGAGCTGAGGGGAAGTACGGAGTGTGGTGATTAGTGTCTGTCGTCGACCGTTTTCACACTGACCCACTGAATCCACTGTTAATATAAAACAATATAAAAGCCCAGGCAGGTACTAAATATGCCTCATGGCATGTTGTTTTGGTTAAGATTTCATTACTTTAGCATTTTGTACAAAATGTTAATAGGAATAAATGGTTACAAAGATTTGTTTAATACCTGCTGTTGTAGGTATGATGTTCCTGGAAATGATGTCCCATCCAAATTTCCAGGTTTCCAGTTCAGTCTTTGCTCCAGCATGCCTTTTAAATTACAAGTCTCCTGTAGAGATCTCAAGCAGAGCTCTGAGACACTCCCTGGAAGTTATATAAGCTGCTCCCTGTGGGCTATTTTTTTGTACCCCTCACTGTGATTGACAGCTAAACAGAGGTCATCCTGTGTGAATGAAACTCTGTATGTTTATTCAGTATTTTCACTTGAAAGTATAATTAAGACCAAAAACTTGGACCTCTACCAAGATTTCTAATGCCCTAATTGATGCAAGTGGGCATAATGATGATGACTTTGCATAATGCTGATCATTTAAGAAGTGTAATCCTTTGTTTTTATATGAAGAGAAAAATAGGCCTGTACATGACATCTCTGTGTTCTGAGACTGAACACTGGGAATAGTACATGTACTGACCATAAAATGGCTCAGTGTACAGAACTGACCACAATGATGTTTTTGATCTCTGCCAGTGAAACCTAATGGAAGTGCACGTGGCTCTCAGATGGGAATGTGGACTTCATGCTGCAGAGGACAGAAATGAATGTTCACTAATGCATGCTATTTTAATTAAAGGCAATGACTGGCTGTTACAATTAACCCGCATATCACCTTTACACATCGCATAAGGAAACAGCCCTTATCTATGTATCATGGTCGTGTGAGATATTTGAAAATGACCCAGGTCTCTTAAGACATGTTATCCTCTATTAGCGAGATGTTATTCTTAATTAAACATGATCAGCACAGGCTAAGTCTTCATTTCTGTCTTGATAAGCCATAAGAGCTCTCCTGAGAGCTAACATGCAGTGTGGGGGGATTACGATCAGCTTTAAGCTCTGCTTCGCTCTCGCTGCCCTTGCTCGTCCTCAGCAGTCTGTCCTTAGTGGGCTGAGACGCCCCAGTGAGTTGAAGGAACATGCATTTATATCAGCACTGTGGTCGTTAAAGCTCTCCAGAGTTTTCATCTCGGTCCAGTCTCAGAAACTGACATTTTAAGCTGCATTGCAATTAACTGTCTCACATTTGGTTTGGCCCTCCAAGAGGACCGTTACCATATGCTAATTTGGCAACTGAAGGCTTGGTGAATTACTTAAGGGGGTGAACTATATGTAAGTTTTATTACTGCTATGGCAGATGGTTAATGACCCTCAACAATGATAAAATATTTTATAATGATCAAACTCGAAGAACTCCAGGCAGGGGTGCTGTAAAATGGGTAGACGGGGACAAATAATTTAACAGCCCTCGGTCTGTATAGAGCTCAGAAACATTTTTAAATACATCATGAAGACAAAATTTCGGAGGCTGCACAGGCCCTCATGTCACATGTTTCACTGTAGCATGAAAAACCAATCAGAGCTGGAGGCTGACAGACAGCAGGAATGTTTTAATATTGAAACTGGTCTCCATGTTTTTGAAATATTCAGTGTTTCTAATGAATATGGTCCTTTACATACATAGAAAACAGGCAAAACTCCCAGAACAATAGCACAGAAGTATGTACCTGCTCCAGCATTAAACTGCTTCTGGCTCCCATTAATGTGTAAGCAATGACAGGTAAAAGTTTTTCTAACCTGTCTTAACAGACTGATACATCTTTCATGAAAACATTGTGATCTATAAACCTTTTTGTTATCTTAAGTGCTGCACTTAGCACATAGATTCATTATTTCTGCGTAAATATGATAACACAGTATTAGTGTTATTCTAAATGTCGACAGCTGAAAATGAATTCTTTGACATAGCTAATGGTCCTACAAGAGCACCATGCTCAAATAGCTCCCTCTTACTGAAAAGACTATCAAAATCCCTTTGGAAGGTGGACACATCACTTGAAGGGCTTTCATCTCCATTTATGAAATTACCCTTTTAGCTTAAGTGCTCTGATGAATTTGCTCAAAACTGAACATTTTGAAGATGAATTTTTACTTTTTCCGTCCTCCATGTTAATTACTTGGATTTCTGCCTTGAACGGTTCCTTTAAATTGGTAACTTTCGAGACAACTGTGAGCTTGGACGCAACCGTCGCACAGAACAGAATAAATGTTCATGTCATACAGGGGCAAGAACTTTGACTTTTTCTAACAAGTTAACATTAAAGTGTGGCAGAAACATCACACCGTTATTATCTGGGCAGCTTAAAAATGGACCTAAAGTTACTAAGGTCTCATTTACTACAGTTTTTTCTGTTAGCTAGCTAGCAAGGCTGAGTCACTTGGTCAGAAGAGCAATTTCAGTCAGACTGAAATACATCAAAGCCTATTGGATTCAAGCATAAATTTTGTATTATAAAGCCTTCTGACATTAATAATAGTGTATTACACTGACTTGTATAACATGATTTTTCCTGTAGCGCTGTCATCAGGCCAAATATGCTAATTAGTTGGCCTGCTAATATATATATATATTCAGGTGAGCTACGTAAATATTAATCTACCAGTTGCAGTTGCACATACGCTACCATGGTGACATAAACATTTAGCTCACAGATCTGCGAGCATGACAGTAGACCCTCAACCTCTGAACACATCCTACCGGCCCAGACTGTTCAGGTTCATCATATAATGGTCCATCAGTACTAACAAAGAAGTAATGTGGAGCTGTAAAGTATTGCCTTAGAAGTTTTTAACATACACCCCAGTTTCTTTATACTTCTCATTGCCTCAGAATCACAATCATTGGTAATGGGTGTGCCAAGATAATGTGATTCCAAAAGATTTATAACAATCAAAGAGTGGATTGGCTGGGGAGATTGAGCCATTTCACAGACCACAGAATAGACATCACTATTGCCTTAACTGCAGCCCCTATTTCCACTTCTCATTGCAAGAGAGAATACTGATTCAAGCTATCATCTTCAGACAGGTGCTCTTATAGCCATCATCCATTCCCATTAGGCCTCAATCACACCCACTGATCCCAGTGGACAAAATAAGTCCAGAGGGAGGCTGCCTTATAGTAAAGATGTGTTAAACTTCCCTCCCTGAAATGTATTCACACAAGAAAATAGCTCATGCCGGTGTAGTATCCACCTTGGCTCTTTGTTCAAGCACTTTGAGAGAGAAGAGAAGCGGCAGACACACAGAGCCAAAATGATTGGATTTATTTAAAGCTAAACACCGCACACATGATAAAGTATGCTTACATATGCACATCTGCACCCAGTGGATAACACATGAAAGCATGATAAACATTTTATTTGTTGTCTGCTATGGAAATACGCAAGATAATGTGGCCCTTTGGGGAAGTTGCAAGACAAACACAATGCCAAGTATCCAGGGCTTTCTGCAGGGTAGGAAAATTGATCAGGAGAACAAAAACAGCATTCTGTTGCTTGTTTCCATTCATCACTCATATCTGCGGAAATGGTCTGTATATTAAAATTAAGTCACATCCAGCTGCTTGCAGGCATTCGTCCTCTTACAATCCTATTATATATGACACAAAGCATGCTGAGTGTGTCTAAGGTCTTGAATTTAATGGTTCATTTGTGCTTAGTGCCCAATGTCTCTTACTATGTGTAGCTCGCACCAGTTCTTTGTTGAGATTGAATGCAATTTGCTTCTCAAGTCTTCACATACCAATGACAAACATCTGACTGCAAGAAAATTAGAGCTTTGTTTCTTTCTTTCAGCAATCCATTTTCATTCCCTCCTGAACCTAGAGAGATTGAATGCAGCAGACAGATTGCTGTCATGTAAATGGTGCGTTAATGAGAGGAGCCACAGAGCTGTCAGGATGTGACGAGGATCAGTCTGCACGCAGAGATGGGACTGTGCTGCCATCTTCTGGATAAACACTGTATATAGTATATAAGTATACTATATAAGTATATATAATGTAATAGATACTGTTTATATATGAATATAAACACATATTACACCACCAAGCAGACAGACAAACAGACAGACAGACAGACAGATAGAAAGATAGATCAAGTCCAACATGAAGCAACAGTGCTTTCACTACCGATTCACTGTCTCATGCTGATTTGTCAGCGGTCTCCAGGGTGAACACAAGAGTGAGCAGTGAGACCACAGACTGATGTTTCCTACTTGGCCATTTGTCAACTCTGCGGTGAGAGTATCTCCAACGCCAAGGGACCATGTGTGCCGTGAGAAAAAAAACATGGTGTGTGGTACGCAGCAAGTCTGAATCACTGATGCCTTGCAGCTTCTAGTAAGATTTCGTCAGATTTGGCCCTCGGGTAAAACTTTAAGGTGACAGTCCTGAAGAAGGTGAGACGAGGAGAGGCACGTGTGTGACTTTCATTCACCTCAAAACCTAGAAATCATCTAAGAAGACATCTGAGAATTATCTGCGCAAAGCGGTCTCGTGCTTGTTAGTCCAGCCAGCCTTTGATGCTTTAAACCAGAAGATACCAAAAGGACATCACGTTTTTAATTTACTTTTATGGTTTGATGTGTCACTTGCTGAGGACATTGTACCAGGGTGGTATTTGGAGAAATGGTGCACACCTGCCTTATCTCACTCAGTGGGAGGAGCACGTGTTACTTTGTCGCATCTTCACTTTGTGATTCTTGTCAACACTGTGTGTCAGGTGCATCTTTGAGTCTGGGTTCATTTCAAGTGTGTTATTAGCTCACAAAGGTCAGTCGTAACAAATGTATTTTTTGCAGATCAAAATAGACCCACAGTGGTGTCATAAGGCATGGAGCCAAGAATGCTGTCGTCTCGGAGGGGGAAGCAGAGTTCAGAGCTCTACTCAAACAGGATGTGATTTCAACAATGTTTTATCGTCTAGGTTGAAAATATTACTACTCATGTTACAAATATTGTGTGTTGCAGTGTGATGTTTCCCACACATGGGTTCAGAGACTGAGGGGATCAACCAAGCCTGGAATGTGGCAACATGGGAAAATCTGTTGATCATCAGTGTCTCATTTACTTACAAAGAAATGATAAAGAACCACCCAAACATCCATGTGGTCAGCCCTTAAAAGCTTTAATAGATCTTATATGAAACGTGTAACTGACATCAAAAGAAGAGGAAAACTACATTTTTCATATCCTGTCATTGGTGTTTTGGGAAACTCAAGTTCAAATTGAGAACCATATTAACCCTTTAATGCTCTCAGGTTTTTATTTGTACGGGAGCAAAACAATTTCTTTTTTCCTGCACTTTTCTAATGTTAAGCCTCCTGCTCCTGGTTATTAAAAAAAAAAGCAGTAAAAGTGCAAACATTAACTTAACTTTTTCCAAGTTTTCTTTTATGGACAGCACCAATGATGACAATACCCAGTAATTAAATATACTGTGATACAATCATAAAAAAGACAGAAGCAAGAAAAGAGTTTGCATGTTCTCCCTGTGTCTATGTACTATATATTCCCAGGTTCTCTTCCTCCCACAGTCCAAAAACATGCACATTAAATTGCTCGTAGTGTGTGAATGCGAGTGTGAGTGAGTGTGTGTGTGTGGGGGGGGTATGCATTGTTTGTCTCTATACTGTATGTGATAGACTGGTGACCTGTCCATGGTGTACCCGCCCTCGCCCTACTGTATGTCAGCTGAGATTGGCTGACGATAATATATTGCCCAGTACCAGCAGTATGTCCCTGGTCTTACCTGATTAGTGACTCCAGTACAATAGATTTATGTCATTGAACAAACATTAGAAAGTACTGCTCTCGCATTACAGTGCAGTTTCTAACAGTACAGTACTAATGTTTGATGGCACAGTTTTAACTTATAAGATTTATGGGGCTTATTTACTCTTTACTTTTTTGAAGTGTATTTGAAAAGAATTACTGACAAGCCACATATTACAGATGTGTCTCTCTGTGTGTCTTCCCTGGATAAGGAACAGGTTGTGAAAACCTGAGTGCACTCAACAGAGCAGCAGATGTTATTACTCCACTTGTAAAACTTTCGGTTGAAAAACTTAAACTCTTTCAACCAAAAATTGAAAATGTTCTTTAACCTCACAAACACAGCCTAACTGCAGAGCAACCCCTGCGCCTGCTGTTCCTTTTTTTCTGCCCTTTCTTCCATTGTTCTAGTCAGGGTTTACCTCTTCACCTGTGCTACTGACTCACTGCAGCTTTAGACACTCAGCAGCTCTGTGTCAGTGTCTGTCGGTGGCAGCGCTGAGGAAGCTGAGCTCTGGGGGCAACGTGGGTGGACGTTACACGCTGGCATTCAACAGCCTTGAGCAGGTTTTAAATCATTTAAAGCGATTGTTGTACAGTGTGAGCCGTGGCTTCCCACACCTCCAATCGAAGCTGGCGGACTGTGAAACTGTCATTATGCTCACTTAGTAAGATACCTTTCCACCACCTCCACTCTTAATGTGAGACACTTTGTTTTGTGTCAGAGATTTGGAAAGGCTTTTCTGCAAATGCTGCCATGAAAGAATTACTTTAGTTTAAACCTTTTAACACATGTGGGAGTGTTTCAGAGACAATCCGAAAAGATGGAGGTGAATCAAGTCTATTTATCATTTTAATTACTTGGGATAAATGTAATATATGCTGATTAAAAGGGGCATTGAGTAATCCATGATCATTATCAGTCTTTGAAACTACTCTACACATTTGTGTGACAAAGCCCCCACTGCCCCCATGTCTTCTTTGTAAAGATGGCAGAAAGGTTGCACTTCAGACAGACCTGCAGACCTCCTCTACGCAGCAGCAGCAGGCTGGCTAGTACTGTTGATTACTGGTATTGATCATCCCCCTTTTTTTTTTTCTAGCCAAGCAAAAACTAAATACACTTTCATTTTACGCTGTATATAACTTTGTTCTATCCCCAAATATGATCAGATAACAACTTTACCCAAGGATTATTATTATTAGATTATTGAGTTCATTACTTCCCTCTTTTCAAAAATGGTCCTCTTGTTACTCTGTTGTGATCTTTGAATGATCAACTACATGTCTCCTGGTTCAACACACAATGCAGAAAGGAGGACAGAATGTACGTAAATGGGGACAAGGACAACACAACAACATGAAGTGCAAGAAGACATGTGAACTTGCAGGTACTCTTATATAAGTCTTATTCACATAATGAGAGAAATGCCACTGTTGTTTTCAGACTGCTCCACCCTGACTGAGGAGAAATACACAGAAACACAAGACAAAAGCACTCCAGGATCTGACAGCCTTGTGCCAGATGAGCAAAGCACTACACTGTGTCAGCACATCATTCCATGTTCAACTGTGTATCTCACTCATGGAGGAATTTGCCAGTGTCCACCCATTAAAAGTATTTGGTCACATTTCTATTTAAACTTTGCCTGACATCAGACTTGTTGAGTATTCAGCTTTTTTTTTAACTAAATCTCTAAATCTACCATTTTATATTCACTGCTGTTCGAAAGACGTATGTTCTCTGTGTATTTTAGGCTATATGAGGAAAGTGACACATGCATTCCTATTTTTGCATATGTATTGTTGAGAACATCTGACCCCTAGAAACAGGAACAGGCAGCGGCTCGCTCTCTTCCTTGGAGCATTAGTGGGATTCTTCAGTGTAAAGTGAAAGGGAAGGAAGCCCGAGAGTTTCCACAGATTTGCTGCGGTGGAAGGAAATTTAGTCTTTAGTCTTCAGAACACAGATGAGTCATAGTTTTACACTGCAGCGTACAAAAAGCTACTTACTGCATTGCTTGTGCCTTTGACACAAGTGATTACAGTCAACAGAGCTGCCGAGGTCTCTCAGCAAACCCGGAGCTAAACCAAGTAGACAGTGAAATGTGGTGACTTCAACTTTAATCTGCAGCCAGTATACAACAGAGCATATAAAGGTCAGATTTTATTACTTTTGCTGTCAGCACAGTTTGAATTCCCTGGATACCCTGCAGCCAAATACTGATAAGCTCCAATCTCATACAGCAGCAGGTGTCTGGAGCTTTGTTTTATTTATTTTCATTTTTTATTTACTCACTACTGCAGAGCACCTTATGGGGGTGCATTTGAATAAACTAGTCCATGTGTAACGACATAAGCTATTCCAGTGTGAGTTATCTCTCACCGGCCCATTTTAGCTCTGCAGCGCTTCCATCACGTGTGTTACTTCAGGTTCATCAGTTAGTCCGTTAGTGACAGTAATGAGATACTAGCTTGTTGCTGTCCGCCTCAGTGTTGCATAGAAATGAGAGGGATCTAACACTCTTTCCACCCTTTGAGTTCTCGTCTCTAACGGCAACGCTCACAGCTCTGATTTGTGATGGGGCTGAAGAAACAATCATCCTGCACAGTCATTCTCTCTGAACCTCTCTGGGTCTCCCTGCAGGCCAGAGGCAAACTGCTGCAGATGCAGACTCACTGAGATACCCCAACAATCTCCGTAACAGCCAATCTAGGCTATGTCACATGGAGCGAGGGGGCAAATTTATGGATCTCGATGGGATCACAGGCAGAAGCCCTGAGATTTCATAAAATTAAAAATGAATCAATGCAGTCTACACAAGTGTACTTTGTAATTTTACACTTTTCAATCTTAAAATCTTCACCAGTAAGCAACTTGTTCTCTCTGCACAGCGTACATTTGAGACTATGAATGCAGATTTAGCAGCAAATTTAGTATTCATCCAGAGTTTTTTGCACTTCCTCCTCCCCTGAAAATTAAATGCTCGCTCAGCTATCTAAACAATCGACACCAAGCTCATTAACCTTCACCTCTCCCTACAGTGCATTCACTGGCAGCACTGGAGCTTGGGGTAATTCTACATTCATACGCTGTTGGCAGAACGGGAGGAAAGACACCATTCATTGTAGCTTGAAAGAGTCACGCATTACACCAAGGTGGTTAGCCCTGGTGCTAAATCCTGTGGGCAAACCAGATAAATAGTCTAACTCAATCTCGTGTTGCTCTAAAATGAGATGGGTGGATTGTATGGGAGATATCATTTATGTCAGAAATCCCTGAGCTTGAATAAAACATTGTTTGCTTATAAACACCACAAACACCATCCTGAGCAAGTTTTGATGACAAAAAAGAAAAGAAGAAAAAAAAATAGAAAATATTCTTTTCATTTAAAAAGACTGAAAAGCCCATGCCTCTGACAATCATGGTTTTCACTAACCATCACTGCGATGAGCTACTGTGGAGCTTCAGTTCAGTCCTGAATGTTCACTCATTAACATTAAAGTGCTCCGAGAATACAGTATTTGGACTTTAATTTCTAGTCAGAATGGTTGGTTTAGACATCATGGTGTGAAAGTGGAATAACAAACTAATGTGCTGGAAAAAAAAAAAAAAAACAAAAGGAGAAAATGGTCCAAAGTAGGAGGAAGTGTGCCACATGACACTGACAGTGTCTGTCGGTCATGTGCAAGTGCAGCAAAGCAACCAAGGTAACCAAAGCAAAGTCAAGCCAAAACAAAGCAAAACCAACTAAGACACAGCGAAACAAAGAGACTAAAACAAAGCACTATAAGCAAAATCATATAAAACAAAGCAAATACAACTACAACAAAGCAACTATAACAAAGCCCAAAACAAACTAACTATAACAAAGCACTACAACAAGCAAACACAGCACAACACTACAACAAAGCAGAAACAAGCTAAAGCGTGTAAACAGGCATGTCCAAACTGTTCCACAAAGGGCCGAGTGGCTGCAGGTTTTCTTTCCAACCAAGCAGCAGCACACCAGACCTGACTCATTTTATCAACTGATCTCAGTCTTCAGACAGTTGATTGGCCCAACTCTGTGCTCTTGGTTGGTTGGAACAAAAACCTGCAGTCACACGGCCCTTTGTGGAATAGTTTGGACATGCCTGGTGTAAACCAAAGTAAGTAGCTGTAACAGAGGCCAAAGCAGCAGCTCCTGTCACGTGCGCGCTGCCTGCAGCGTTGGCAGCTGCTCCTTGTGGAGGCCAGGTCCTGCAGCCTCAGCCTTACACAATATACCACGTACTGTACACACAACTATTAAACAGCAAATACAACAGGCTATACTAGCGCCAGAAGACAGATCTGTACATACCGATACTGCGGCGTCTTTCGGGCACAGAAGGAGAGGGAGGGAGCCACCGTGCATCTGTCACTGCCACCACTGCCAGCATCTACCGGAGAAAACACTCATTTACTGCTGTAGGTCGCTTAATGAGCGGCGCGAGTGACAAACAAACAGTAAACATACCCGAGTATTTCAGTGCATCCGCGAACAGGAGCAAGAGGTATGGAAGGTCTAAAGTGCAAAACAATGACTATAATGAACATTTTACCCGACTATACGCTGAGTAATGGAGAAGCAGCCGGACCCCGTGCCCACAGTACCTGTGGCGTCTGGAGTCAGGTGAGTCGCGAAAAAGGGGCGTGTACCGAATGCTGGAAAAGGAGAGAGCTGATGATTGGCTGACCCAGAGGAAACGGAAACTCACCTTAAAAATAAATAAATAAATAAATAAAAGTTCATTCTGCTACATTAACATGCTAACACATTAAATTAAAATAGCAATCGTTATACTTGTCATGCATAAGTCAGCAGTGTCATAGTAAGCACGTTAGCATGCAAAGTTAGCATCGCTGAAAGTACCACACAGCCACTAACACGGTTGTAGACACATAATGATCCACATCGGCAGGTTGTTTCTAAGAAGGGCTCAGCCAGGTTTTCCACACTCAAGTGTTGCCAAGCAGGCAGAGGTCACTTGCCCAGATACTTTCAACAGGCCTGTCCCAGAGTATCTGGGCCTCAAAATGTACCAGTGCTTCAAAGCAAAGGCAAACATTTACTTATTTCAGCTGATGTAACTAAAGGAGAGAGCAAAAACACAAAAGATGTTGGCTGAACATGATGTTTTTACTGATGATTCTTTTTTGCAGTCCAACATATCTGATATAGGCTATACTTCCCTGAATGCAACATGCATTATTTATACCATCTTGCTAAATGATAAATCTGACAAAACCACCATTTTCCCTTTAAATGACCAGTCTTTATACAGTGACATTGCTCTTTGATCTGATTTTACTGCATATTTTTTTTATGGTTTACACTGTTAACCACCCTTGTCTGCTCCTGTCCTATGTTTCTTGAAAAGAAAAGAACATGTTGACATTTTGCCCAACCCACTGGTTTGTGTGGCTAAATTTAATAAACGCTGTTGTGAATACGGAAAATACACCAGTGCCCTCATCAAACTTAAGTGACATTTCTGTCTTGTTTACTGGAACCTCCTTAACCCTCTGTTCTCACTCACCCCACTGTATCACAAAGCAGCCATATTTCAGAATAAGAGAAGGCATATTAGTGGTGTATAGTGTGCCTGATTATTTCCCATAAAACAGCATCCTCCTTGCCTGTTGCTGGATTTCTGGCAATGTTCCCAATTAGCTGTGTCTGCCAATGTCCTGCTGGTGCATTGTTAGCCTTGCTGTGGGCATATTTGTTTCGGAGCAAGCGAGTGCAATTTTATCAGCCCCCTGCAGAGTATTCTTTGGGAATAAAGAAAGAAAGAAACATCAAACATCTCTTCCTTGTAATTATTCCAAGAAGAAAGAGAAGCTGTGAATCTCCTACCAAACCTGTTCACATGTGTGTAGTTATAACTGAGCTACGCAACCTGATTTCTGCACAAATCTGTCAACACACAATGTTTTTCTTCTCCAAATTACAAGACCAAACTCATGCAGCTAGATACCAGATGGGTGAAAAATACCTCATGCGTGTATTTATAAAAGCCAGTGTGTCAGAATTAAAAATACATTCAGCTTTAGTAGCTGGCAGGTACGGATAGCTCCCGAGACAGATGGGTGTATCTAGACGCACTGGATACACTGGCTGTTCTTTTTCATGTGCGGTCATTGATATTCTGCTGAAGCTGGGGCTAGTTAACATTGATTTGTCATCCATGCTGCTGCATCTCCAGATGTTCAATGGCCAGTTGACATTTGATAATACAGAGATAGGATCATGTGCACCACTGGTGACTACTGGCAAGGCTTCTTACTTGGGATGCATTAGGTGAGCGTCCACCTGCTCTGCCAGATAGGTAGCTGAGTGAATATGCAGATCAGTGCTTCTCTGTGCAATGCCAGGTGCTGCCACTCCAACCGTTTTTTTCAGCCTGAATATTACACAATGTAAAAAAGATGATCAGCTACACATGATCCAACAAACACCCAATGTTTTGCTTACTGTTCTGTGTTTTGTCTTTGAATTGTGCTGCTTCTGAGCTCAAGACATAAAATCTGAACACACGAGCTTCAGTGGCAGCAGAGAGGAAGGAGGAGAGCCAGCGACAGTGGTGGAAGCAGTTATACTGGAAGCGTTCCAGACAGAGGCAGGGGTCACATCGACTGGGAAATGAACCGACTATCTGGGAATTCCATCATGCTGTGTACTTCCCGTATGCGGGAAACCCTTCCAGAAACCACGGTCTGACTTTGGATGAAAATCATCACGGGAGTGTGACAGGAAGCGGAGTCAGTCCCCAGTGCATCACAATTAGTACATTACAACACCGTTTGATGGTGAAATTAACTAAAAACCAGGAGATACCAGAAAAGATCAAAACTGCTTTCACTGGATATCTTTATTCAGCAAAGTTTTAATATACCGTTCTCTATGGTTGTGTTCTCTGCTACTATTCAGAGTTTGTTTGGCTGCATTACAGACAGATACAGTGGTTGCTCCTCTCCTGTATCTGAAATAACAGCTGTTCAAGGAGGGCTGCTTGTGGAGGAGCAGTTTCTAACACCAGCTGTACAGATACCAGCAGCATTGTAAACTTATAGAGCTTAACTTGAACAAAAATTTCAACAAAATTGATAACTCAATCAACCTAGAGATGCATGTGGATGATTTCCAAGAAAACAACCACAGCTTGGATATGGAACAACATTCATTCAGTTGATAGTAGACAGTGACCATATGTTCACAAGTCACTGCCTTTTTAGCCCAGTCTTTGGTTTCCTCCGACTCACAAGAAAAATGTCTGGCTCTTAAGCTGTTTGGTCTCGGCAGACAGCATATGGATTTTTTATTTTTTAAATTTCCAGCTGAAAAACCACAAGTAGCAAGCTTGTAATTCATTTAATTTCCATAACTCTAATAGTTTGTGGAGTGTCCAACACTTCACAACCAATACAAAAGTCTCCTGCTTTTTGAAATATAATGTATATTCAACTGATAAAGAGGTGCGAAATATATTATGTTCATGGACTAATTTCAAAACTGCAGTGCACTCCGTTATTTCAGTCCGCCTCTAAATTACAGGATGTCTTGTTAAGATATAATCTTTCTCATTTCAACCTGATTGACACACCCTGCTTTATTATGTGTGTCAGACAGACACAGAAAAAAACAAATCATATGCTCTTGTGCACTTTTCTGGGGAAAAATAGATACGTGTGGAGCAGAGTTGCTGAATGAAGAGGAACAAGGCAGGGGCAGAAAATGAAATGTCAGCTGTATGTTGTTCAAATGACCCAGTTTTTAAACGGCTGTTTATGACCTAAATGTTGAACAGTGTTATCACATTTAGAGCTGTAATGATTTCTTTGTCCATCTTCTGTGAGCCGAAGAATATTTTTATATAATTGTGGTCTGTCGTGAAAATGGCTTTGTAACTGTTTCCCATACCCATTTGCAAGTGAATCAATAATCGCAACACACATACAAGATGCATGATCGGTCTCTCTGCAGATCTAAGTCATCAGGCACATGAAGGTGGGAGGACACATCAGGATCCTATTCTGCTGTTAGATAACACAGGGTTTCTGATGATATAACATCAATTATACCATTATTTGTGTCAGTAAAGGAGAAAGGCAGTACTTGTGTATAGAAGCAGTAACACGAAAGCTCATAGAGTCTGTGTGGCTCATGGTTAGTGGGCAAAGCTTTAAAAGAATAGAAGTGTGTCATCTACCATTAGCAGATGTGAATGTGAAATAAACAAGTGCAGGTGTATGGATGTGAGAGAGAGACACTTAACGGCACTTAACCTAGATCCAAATATTTTCATGTCACAATGTGATAATTAGGTGTTGAATCTTACACTGACTTGACTGATCAATGCATCTGGAAATGGAAAGAACACAACTGTGACATGAATGAAAACAACATGTTTTGGAAGCAAGGAGCACATCTCGATCCTGTTTTGTCCTGTGAAAAATTTTGTGATGAGCAGTAGCCAATGAAAACATGTTTACAATATGTCACATACAGGGAAGGCTTCACTGTGTAAGGACTGATAAACACTGACCCAAGAGTGAAAACAGTCCATCTGCTCTCAGGCTCTGAACTTTGTCCCACTCATGGCACTGAGGCTTGTGATATTGTGCATCTGGTACATCACAAATGGACTAAAGGTTGTCAGTGGTCTGCTGGCTTCTGGGTGTTTTCAGCCATTTTCAAATTTCTTGTATTATAACAAATACAATACAATGATGATAGGGTAAAAGAACAAGAGGCTTCAAGAGGCTGCAAATGTATTCATTTCAAAATAAAATTCCTGTCAAATGCCCACATTGTTTTTCATATGTTGAAATCTTATTTGTGCTCACCAAAGCTCAGGTAAAACCTAAACACAACCTAACTGCCAGTCTGATTTTCTCTGTTTAAGAAGATACAGTATCTTCTCAACAGGATTGCATCATGGTAGCAGCTCCAATAAATCTGCCACCAGAGAAAAGAGACTTTTTAAAAATCTCTGGTTTTGGCAAATGTATTCCTAACACCATACAGCTTCAGTTCTTGTTATAAGTTTTCTCTGCTGCTGAATGTGGATTCTTACCCGGAGCAGTTTGATGCTGAACTCACAACGTTTCTTGTCGACTGGTAAGTAAACAGCTGTTAATGCTAACGCTGCTCATGCAGCAAGAGCAAGACTTACAATATTTCTTCTTCTCTCTTCTTTTCTTCTTATCTTTTAAGACACTTCAGTGCAACAAAAAATCTTGGCTCATATGATACAAGTTTTACAGTGATGCAGACTCAACATGATCTACAGTAGATTTACTGTTTGCAACATATATAAAAATGTCATTCTCACTCTATATCTCCTCAAACACTGACTTCTGCCTTTAAATCACACAGTTTCTCCCCAGTCACCGTCACAGTAAACTTACTTTTTATGAGGCTCAGCTACCATTTGACAGCATTATGTGATCTGGGGCATTTTGATGTTCGTAATAAGGACTAAAATTCAGAGATTTATAATAATTGTGTTTTAACCCAGTGATAAACTCTCTGTGTCAATCTGATTTGGTGCAGATGCCTTATTTTTTCCTTAAATTAGCAGCACTGGAGCAAGCATGGGTCCATTTCCACCTTCCCAACAGCAGCAAAAGATCTGAATGATGTCCTCCTCACAGGACCCACTCACACACACACACACACACTCTCAGCATTTTCCTTCCTTTTTCCCTGTGAGGCCTGAAAGAGTATGTTTCAGTAGAAGGAGCAGCTCATTATTTCAGCCTAAAGCGACCTGCCGTTGACTCCCAGAAGAGTGTGTGAGACAAAACAGCTAGTTAGATGGGCAGTATTGTTCGGGGCCGTCGCCGGAGGAAGCTTGGCTCACACACTCTCAATGAGCTTGCTACCTTCCCATCCGCTGCCTGGTTGATGCTTTCCTGTGCTTGTTCCTGTGAACTTGATGAAAATAACCTGATAGCAGAGTTTACTGTTAGCTGGCTCTTCGTCGAGTCTAAATTTGGATTTCTTTCCGATTCAATGAACATTGTTTTCTCCACACCGAGGCTATTTATGGCTACAGTCGCGCCTTGTCACAAAAAGATGGGCAAGAATGACCATGCAGACAGATGTGTAAGTGCTTCCCTATGACACATACAACATAGTTTTGTCACAGCAGTTACTTACAAGGACCTTTGCTCTTCCACTGAGAAAAACACCTGTGGTACATATGAACCCACAGAATAAATGGAAATAAAAGGAGTGTGTGAGCTGCTTTAGGGAAATACTGGTGTTGTCATATTCTTTGTAATAGAGTGGAATCACTTCCTGTTGTGCTTTATTTTGTTGTGGGCCTATTTTCATTTTTAATTCTGAGCATTTAAATATATATTCACTGTGTCTTATAAGTTACGTTTCTTAAAAACATGTACCAGTATAATTCTGTATACCAGTAAACATTGTTGACTAAATAAGCTGCCAGTAAAGATAAAGCTAACATAAAATCATTATTATCCATAAATAACTCAGTTTAGCCTATGCATCAGGATGGCAAAAGGAAACAACTGCACAACTGTCACCAGACTTAGATACTGACGCATGGAGGTATGTGACACTATGATTTTCCACCAACTGCAAACCAGTGAGAAGAGCAGAAATAGAAATCTGTCATGTGAAATTATCGCATGTTGTGACTCAGTGTTGAACAGGTCAGCACAAGTTACGCATTTTAAATTATATTTCTATTATTATAAGTTTAAACTTGTAAAAAATAAATAAAAAGAAGAAGAAGAAGTTAATCTGCTGTGTGGTTTTGTCTCCTCCTAACACTTACCATTGGTTTCCTGTAGTTTTACTTGTCTACATTAAATAATGATAATCAGATTTCTTCATTGGATCCTGCTGCCATGTAAAACTGTGCTCTGAGCTGTGATGGTTTCATTTCATTATATATATTTAACAGCTAGTCACTATTACCATGCGCATTTAAAAATCCTTTAAACTACATATCTGCTAATTTATAATGAAGCAAGTGTATCAGTGTAAGTAGTAAAAAAAAAAAGCTCTGATTAATACATGTTAATGCATCAATGATAGTGATGAATAATAAGAATAACTGGCTTTGTTTTTATACTTCCTGTATATTTTGCAAATAGGACCTCTGTATTTCTGATTAACATAGTGTAGCGATCCTGTCTGTGGGAACTATGGAGCTTTTCTCTTTTTTTTTCCCCAATGAGAAACTGAAAAATAACTTTTTACTTCTTGTGTTGAGACAGTTCTCCTGTCCTTCAGCTAAACAATCAATATAAAATCTCACTGGGTTTTTATAAAGATAAAAGTAAAAAGATTTAAAGAAAAAAAAAAGCTGATGAGAAGTTTTGTAGATACAAGGTTTTCACGGGACAGAACAGGAGTTATTTTTACATCGAGTTACCACAACTTTTACTCAATGTCAGGATGTATCATAGTCACTCATGTGGATCATCTTGGAAATCACAGACGAGGTAGTTATTTTGATACGAGCTGTGACAGTACACTTGGCTTCTATTGAAAGCAAAGGTTGTCAAAATGTCCTCACTTTAGGGGATTTTCTGTCCGTGTCTGCTTCTCTTTGTAAGCACTCAAATACAAGAACACATGCAAACGCTACTCAGCACCATACACACACTCTGCACACACACACACACACACACACACACACACACACATACACACACACACACACTGAATGAGTACAAAGACATTTAAAACTTGTGAAGTAATTCACTGCCGTGAATAAGTGTCACGTCCTTCAGAGGTGAGGAAGTAGTTTGGAGGAAAATCAGTGTCGAGGAGTCTCCTCATCCTCCCACATGTCCACTCTGATTGGCTGAGAGGCGTGATGTCACAGTGTGGACTACCCTATAAAAAGTCCCTCTGCCACACAGACGGCAGACGAGCTGAGAGCTGACTCACTAACAACAAGGAAGAGAGCTCAGTAGCACACTTTACAAACACTTTCAATCCCCTTGGAAATACTCACATCTCATCATGTGCAGAGGACTTGAATCACTGCCCATCACCTGCCTGGAGAGGTGAGAGCCACAAGAGTTTTCTAACATTGCTCACTTTGGAGGAAAAGTACATTTTCTTTGAATTTTAGTCTTTTTATAACATTTTCTCCTCTTTTATTTTTGCAGGGCAAAGGAGCTGAAAGCTTTGTTTGGAAGTTTACTACAGAAGTCTGATCACAGCATCACCGGGCAGTCAAAGAAAAGGTAAGACAAATATCCACAGTCTCAGTTTGAGCCCGTCTCTTCAATTTACGTGGACAACAGTGATTTTCAGAACTTTTCCTGATGATATTTTTCTTTTGCTGCAGGATTAATGTTAACGAGCCTCTGAAGTGGAAAGAGTCTTTTGAGAAGCTGCTGTCCAGCCAAAGTAAGTACAATCCTCTACATTACACTTTTCAGTCAATCCAGATGTTTTCAGATGACTGCCAGATGTTTACCTATACTTTCTTCCTCCTTTCATCAGATGGACTGTGCATGTTCAGAGCTTTCCTCGTCTCAGAGTTCAGTGAGGAGAACATCGCCTTCTACTTGGCTTGCGAGGACTACCGCACAACCAAACCCTCAAAACTGGCCACAAAGGCAAAGAAGATTTACGACGAGTTTATCGGCTCTGACGCACCACGAGAGGTAATTATCAAATGATCAAAAGGAGACTCATCAGGATGCTCTGTCTCTCCTGTCTCACTGTGCAGTTCTAATCATCATCTCTGTGCTTCTCCCTATGTCTCTGTAGGTAAATCTAGACCATGTGACCAGGGCTATCACAAAGGAAAACATGGAGCATCCCAGCCAGTCCTGTTTTGACCTGGCCCAAGCCAAAATCTACACCCTGATGGAGAAGGACTGCTACCCTCGCTTCCTCAAATCCTCCACATTCCTGGAGCTCAGCAGAAAGACCAAGGCAGGAGAATAGACACGCTTTTGAGAAACTTTCCTGTGAGCAGCAGGCGTGATGTGATCACCCCTGAAAGGGACATAAGCTTAGTGACGCACAGTGGAGACTGGAGAGGTTCAGATGGAACAAATACCTCAGTCGAAAGAGTTTCAAGCCATTTCGGGTGGATGTTATTGTGGAGAGCGCTGTTTCCACACAGATCAGACTCCGAGCTGGAAGCTAAAGGACACTGTGAGAAGAGACTGACACAGACTGAGCCGGGGCGATGTCTGCCTCTAAAAGAGACACATGTACTGTATGTACAGGGCTGCATGGACAGCAGCCACAGTGGCATAAAGTGTAAAATGCAGAGAGACAGAAATGTTTCACACAACAAACCTACCACTGGGAGAGATGCTAAGTCTTCTCGTAGCGTTATTGTTTATTTATTCTTTATTTATTTATTGAAGTTAATTTCTACTATGTGAATATTTGCTGTGCAGCTGGTTGGCGAAAACTTATTTGTATTTTATATGTTTTTATCTAAAGTGTTGTATATCAAACTAAGTACATGAAATAAAAGACGGCCCATTTTCTGAGACAAAAGTGTGTTAGCATTTTGTTCCATGGAAAATTCACTTGTAGGTGAATGTGATTACTGAGGCAAGAAAAATGTAGAGGACTGGGAGAAGAAGACTTGCTCATCTGTGCAGCTGCCGATGGTAAATAATGTGTGGCCTCAGTGGTTCCACTTCACAAGTAGGTGTCTGTTTTGGCTGACGCTGAATGGAAGATATGAGCTCTGTGTATGTGTGTGTGTGTCTGTCAGTTCTAGCATTTTTATCAATGGACCTCCAAGAACCTGTTTTTGGAGACATTTCAGCTGGTGTTTATGACTACACATTTACAGACTACAGAAAGGCTTTAGTTTGGATAAACAGAACTTATTAATCACCACCGAGGAATCTGGTCGCCCATGCACACACAAACAGGAGATTCTAGTCAAACAGGTCATAGTTTGTATGTTCCAGGAGAATATTAGTGTATCTCCTGAACCACCTAGCAACTAAAATGAATAATAAACAAACAGACAATTAAAGTATGTGAATTTAATGAAATCTGTAGTTTTTCCTTACCAGGAAAATCATACCTCAAAGGTTCTGACATTTGGGGAATGATGCCTTTCAGTATAAAGACTGGCAGAGGCAACCAAAGTGTAATGAGTTACAGTGAGCTGCTGGATGGACCATGAGGAGAGGCTAGCTGTGTCCCAATTCAGTACTACGTACAACATAAGAGTAACTAATTAACAGGAAAAGTAACTATTGTCAGGGGCAGAGCTTCAGGGGGGGCGGGAAGGCGGGCCCAGGATCCAGAGGGGCCGTCAATGTGACGAGTTTTTTTTTTTTTTTTCTTTAACAATCTGACCGCTGGTCTGGGCCCGGTGCGCTCGACATTACAGGCTCTACAAGTAATCCCCCCCCCACACACACACACACACACACAACACACCACCACCCCCCTGCTCAACAACACAGCAAAATCGGCCCAAATTAGCGTGACTGGAGTTAGGTTTAATGGGCCCAATCATGAGTCCTGCCCCCTGGCCCAGCTATGCCTTGTTCTGCCATTGACTATTGTATTATTTTAAAATGCTCAAATCTGTCAAATGACTTGAACTTGTCAGTAACAGCACACATAAAAGCACACATCTGTGTATGTAACCACATACACTGAAAGCTCAGGGAAAGAGTAAGCCCTGCTCTTTCCAGTGGTGACAATATCCACCTAACGTAGATGAAGCAAATGTGGCCTATCATAAAGCATATAAAAGCATTATATATATATATATATATATACATACATACATACATATATATACACACATATATACATTATATAAACTCAAATCCATCTTTCCCCCTCCACAAAGCTACAGATACAAATCACAGCGTCCTTGAATAGAGTCAGTGAGGGACTCTTGTTGGAAAATATCCCTCCTCCCTTTCGCTCTCATTTCATTACCTGTCATCACTATTCACTATGCTATATAGATTACCTAGAAATACAAAAGAAAATATAGATACAGAGATGCGGTGCTGCTTCTTCCTTCCTTATAAATGGGTGTCTCCCCGGACAGAGAAGTACAAGGCTTTGAAATACAGTGAACGCATGTGCCCAAAAAAATACAAGTACATTTTTCTAGGAAGCATCTGAGTGTAAGTGCCAGTTGCCTTGGAGACAGCAGCCACCTACTGAGCCCCTCCACAGGCAAGTCTGTTTACTACCTTAGCGGCCACTCAGCCTGTGAGTCAGAGCAGCTTCCCCTCCCCTTCGCAAATCAGCCCCTTTCCTCCACTCTCATGGAGTCCATCATCACCCCCTCCTCACCTCTCCCCTCACTGCTCTTCCCTTCCCACGCTCTCCCGCTGCAACACCCATCTCCTGTTCAAACACTCAGCCCCTAAAGAGGTGAGGGCAAAGTCATTAACACCACTCTTGCACTCATGGAAAATGACGGCGGCTATATCTCCACTCCTCTTTCTGTCAGCCACAAGTGAAGTGTATGAGGCCTCTTCTTAACCTGGACATGCAGTAGCTGAGATTAAGTGAAGAAACTCTGATGTGTTTTGTTTTGGCTCAGCAAACTGAAACACTTGGGGAACAGATGAACTTCTGTTATTTACTGGAGCTGTACCTTTATTTAACTGACGTTACACATATTGTTCTTTGTGAAGTGCTCTGTTTGAGCAGATATTAATGATTCAGTCCTGAGGTGAGATATAACTGTAAAAGTCATACTTTGGTGGGAAAAGGCTAAGCAGCAGGTAGAAACTTGATCAGGCCCGGTTATGTGTGGGTGAGCACAACATGTGTGTCTTTTTCCATTACTGGATATTGTGTTATCACACGGGTAAAGTGTTGATCTTTTAATTATTTATGTTTAAACACAAATCACAGAGCAACAGAGAAAGACAGCTAAATGAGATGATTGTTATGCCTGTGGGGCAACAGGTTCACAGTGGCAATAACAACTTGGATCTACCCAACGAGAAAAAAAAAAAACTTTAAGAATTTTTGTAGAGGGTTAACACAGAGGCCTCTGGCTGTAGCGGTCATGTGGTCATACTCTAATTGAATACAGGGAGGAAAATTTCAGTGCATTGTGATCCAAAGCTGAGCATATTTCTGCAATGCGTGTAACTGCACACAGATGGGTGGAGAGTAGAACTGGACTTTGAAATAAGTAAATTATGGGTGAATCATATTGAGCTGAGTAGCAGTCAGAGTGTGACTGGACTTAGAGCTCATTTCCTGTGCCTTTTTTCGTTAGTGTCTCACCTGTAATTACAGCATGTTGCATTACATGCCCTTTTATAGTGGTGCGTTAGATGTCCGTGTTCCTTTCATTCCTCAAACAAAATGTTTTCCTGTGTATTTCTTTATCTGCTTCTTCTTTTTTTTTTCTTTTTTTTTTTACTTTTATCACTTAAGAAAATATGTAATAAATTAATTGTACTACAAAGTTGCAGTACCACAATGTACAATACAACTCTTAAAATCCTGTAATCAAGTGTTGTATTAGATGAGTATAAAGACTGAAAGATGATTACATTACCATTCATAAGACTATAAAATGATCATATAAAATAGCCCATTACTGGCTAACTTCAGTGATTTGTAAGTATCATTAATACTGCAGATAACACTTTACTTTAAGTGCCCCTCAGCAGAGCACAATCGTTAAGCAAAATATTTATAACAGACTAACATTACATCTGGTAAAGCATTACCTGAGGTTTAGGAGCTGTCTATAAGCTACTGAAATAAACAACACAGTATGTATTGTTCATGTATCATGTAATTCAACTTTCAGATGCTTGAGGAATAGAAATCCTTTACCTAAAACTATAAGCACAAAGAGAGTTCACTACCTTTATCTGTGAGAACTGTCTAATGAAGGGAAGGTGGGGGGTTGTATCTGTATGTGGTACAGTGGAGCTGTTTGTATGCTGCAACTCCAAGCTCTACTAAATGTGCCCCATTAGTCCACCTTGTAAAAACCTTAACAACATCACATGTCTTCGGTGTTTTCTGTAGCTGGAGAAAAGGTAAATGTGCGTCATGGATATCTACAGTAAATGACTGGAGCTCAACTTTATTGGCCTATTTTTAACTGATGGAGTTTCTTTTGGCAAAAGAAGAAGAGGCCGCCTGCCAAACCAAACTATAACGAGGAAAATCCACTTGGGAGTTTTTGACAATCACTTAAAGTAATATTGCAAAACATGCTAGGACCCATCTGACAAGGTTTGAAAGGAGATGACTTTTTACTGACAGCCTCATTACAGTAACTCAGTGGTGTTATAATGAAACCAATGATGGTAAAAATGTGCCGGGAAGATAAGGAACACTTTATGATGCTTGTAAGGCTGCTGCTTTAAACTCAAATCCATCTTTCCCCCTCCACAAAGCTACAGATACAAATCACAGCGTCCTTGAATAGAGTCAATGAGGGACTCTTGTTGGAAATTGTCCCTCCTCCCTTTCGCTCTCATTTCATTTCCTGTCATCACTATTCACTATACTATATAGATTACCTAGAAATACAAAAGAAAATACAGATACAGAGATGCGGTGCTGCTTCTTCCTTCCTTTTAAATGAAGCCAACCTTCAAAAACCCAGAGGCAAAACAAAACAAGACAGGCTGTTCATTTTACCATTATGTCTTTTTCATTAGCCTGAAGACAGGGGTATAATCTTCTTGTTCAGTTTTAAAATAGGTGCTCCAGAAATAAACATACAATGTTTGCACAATTCATCTGCATGATTACATTTTATTCCAACACACAAACATGAAGTCTGCACACGCAAAGACAGGCTCCACACCTGGATGAGCTGTCATGGGAGAGGCTGAACCTGCTCTTTTTTTTTTTTGTTTTTTTTACATGAGTGTTTCAAAAGCATGGATCAGTTTAAGCAGACGGCTATAAATGTCAGGAAGGTGGGAACATAATGTGGCACAGAGCAGGCGGAGCTCTTTTAATCGGTGGATCTGGCTCTACTTCACTGGTAGAAATGAGTCAGAACACAAGTATTAAAACATATTTGCTGTTTGAGTGGTGATTAATATCGTCGCCAACGGTGCTTGAACTCGGGAGAGTGGTGTAAAAAACAAAGAGCTGCAGTCATGGCTACCAGGTTACCAAGGGAACAAACCCAGTACAGCTGAGCGGTGCCATCCCAGCGTTCACTCTTAAATACTTCATTATGCCACATGCGCTTGAGCTAATTTTCATTTCATTTGGTTAGCAAAATGAAAAAATAGGCTGCTGTAAATAAACTCCTCTGTGTCCACTTGTGGAAAATAGCCTCTCATCAGGAAGCATAAACACTTATCAGTCTGATTAAAGGTGACACTGTCAGATATAAGAATATAACTGACTGTTATTTCAACATCTACTGAGAATGATTACATTTAATGATGCCATATGAGGCCAGTGGGTAGTCGAGTCATATACAGCAAATAAAGGTGACTCATTCACTCACCCCAGTGGACAAAGTCAACACATGTTTTCTGTTAGCGTAAACTTCCAGGAAAATTCATGTGGAGCTATAGCAGATAGAGTTTTCCATGTTGTTTCTATGGTTCCTGTGTTTGTTCTGTTTTCCAGTATAAAAATCAGGACACTTTGAATTGATCACAGGTCTGAATGCAGGACTAGGTGGTGTGGTTGCCTGTGTGTTAGGGCCTGTCCCGGGTGTTTCCCTCACCTCCACCCACTTGAACTGAAGCAACACTCATAAAGCTGTCAAAGACACACTAATATAAAGGCATTCAAAGGAAATACGGAACTGTCTTTTTCTAACAAATTGTGACTTCATGTACTTCCCTTGTGGTGTTTTCTTGGACCAAACCACACTTTCCAACCTTTTTCGCAATCATCTGCTGCTGCTATTGTTCCATGTACAGTAGTTCCATGGTGAGTCGAAGCTCCTCCTCCTCGGGGACATCAGCCAGTAATCTGACCCTTTTCCCACAATCTTTCTGAGGAACTGACTTTTAGTGCACTGATCTTACACCAAATGGACTGTTTCACTGCTGCAATAGCACTTCCCACCATGCATTTGTCCACTGTGTTTACTTTTTTGTGTGTGTTTGTTTCTATCATACATCGGTATTACTGGGCTTTTACAGGAAACAATATGATGAAAATCATAAAGCTCTTAAATGTCCAGACATTAATCAGAGCCTAATTGAGTCCACATAGCAGTGGGATCACATTTCATGAAGTTACTACCTTATTAAGCAGATTATTTAAGTGAGAACTCAAGTCCTCAAAGAATTGAGAGCAGCATCCAAGTAAGTATGAGTAAACAGTCAAACTGAGGTCACAGTGGCCATTAAACAGGACAATTCAACATTTTGGGAAGAACACTTGCTTCCTAGCAAAGGAGTTAGATCAGAAGATTAACTTTTACTGGAAACAGGCGTAAAAACTGGCCACCAACCTCCCATTTGACTCCACGTTTTTTTTTTTTGTTGTTTTTTTTTTTACACAGTTTAGCAAATAACTTATAGCTAACTATCTCCTGATTGTGATAAAATGTTGAACACTTAGCCCTGTCTTATTTCTGGGTCTTTCAGAGAGCATGGCCCATGAAGGTGAGGCCTTTAGTAGCCATTATAGACCACAAAGGCTGAAAATGAAATGGTCTTTGCTCCTTTCACTATAGGAACCTTCACCAGTCTGTAGACAGGGTTGCTCAGCTGAGCAGCCTGCCTCTAAAAGTGTAATCCACAGACTGCTGTGCTATTTTCAATGCTGGTGCATCATGGCTGTTGAGACAGGTTGGACCACCTGCTGGAGCCCTTGCTGATCAGGACAATGAGAATGCATATCTCAGCTGCATTTGAAGGACCTTTTGAAGAGGGACAGGCTAATCGTGCCGTTCTGACACAATCATACTTCAGATCCAAACAACGTAGCCCCTAAATTTGGACACAGCTGTGGTCATGAGAGTGTCATTGATCTTCTCATCTAAGCATTAGCATGAAAGAAGCCTATTTCCAAAACATGTTGAACTACTCCTTTAATGTGTTAATGAACTCAAATAGCTTTTGTGAAAAATGTGTAAAGATTGTTGCACATTTTCAGTGCTACAGACTGTCTATATTCAACAAGTGAAGGCCTAAGAATTACAAGCAGATGTAGGTGACACTTGTCAGTTCAGGATGGAAAATAGCTCCCCTGTGACTGCCCACTCACTCCCCGTCACCAGACTCCCCAGACACTGACCCACTGTTTACACAGGGCCTGGATTCTCTCCCATCCAGTAGACGCAGGTAGTGTCACACCATGCAGGAAATGTCTGAGTGGAAATGAGTTCAGAGTTCACTGTTAAAACTTCTGGGAAGAGGACTGATGTGAGGAGAGATGTTTGTAAAGATGAATAAGTGCTTTGTTTATTAAAACACTTACTCTATATGTTACTGGAAATTATGAGATTAAGTGGCAATTTTAACAATCCCAAGAGTCTGTTTACTATGGCGAGCACAGTGGGATATAGGAGGCAGAGTGACGAGTGTCTACGACATCCATGTGTCTGAGAGAGGAATAATAGGAAGTGTCTCCGGCAGTTAGTGTGTGGCTTCCACAGTGACAAGGTAATTGGGTTTGCGGGAAGGTCAGCTTTGTACTCAGCTACGCCAACAACACACAGCAGGCTGCGTGTTTATTGACCTATGAAGAGCAATGAATGCCTCAAAGCAGCTGATCTCATGTCAGTCTACTCTTGGTCTCGTGCCAGTTTGTAGATATAAACACAACACCTAAGATGGCAGCACCGTGATACTGATTCAGGAGCCTGTCCAAAGCACAAGCGCTTTACTTTTAGGTTGCTTGTGCTCCTCTCTTTACTTAGTTTTTTTTAGCAGCTTGGCTCCAAACAGAGATTGATTGGATTGCTAGGAAATTTGCTGCAGACGTTTGTGGTCCCCGCAGGAGATGTGTCCAGTTGTCCCTGTTGATCTCCTGACTTGGAGATGATACATTATCATTAGTTTGACTCTTGTGGTTGGTCCCAAGAATGTCAGGTGATCCTCCAAGGTCTTACAGTGTCAGTTCAAGACTTTAATTTGTCCAGTATTTTGTTTCATGACCAAATACCTACAGAACTAATGACAGTGCCATCAGCCTCAGTGCAGTCCTCATCTTTTGTTTTTATATAACAGAAGGAATAAATGTTATTTTAACTGGATCCAATTCAGTAAACAAAATGTTAATGTGACAAGAGAAATGAAAATGAATTTGCACTTCAGAAAGTGATGAGCATGGAGTAAATGGCACATAAATTGTGTTAGTGTGAATACAAACTCCACTGTGTGTTTGAAAGTACAAATCCACAGCAAGATAAAAGGGAAAAACACTTAACTTTCATTCCTCATGTGGCAGCCAGGAAGCTGAGTGGGAGATAAGAAAGCGGTAATGTCACACTTGACCCTGACTGTGCTTAACAGCAGATGAGTTAGTTACCTGACATTGAGTGTTAAAATAACTGTGGCATCTGACGCACATTCCCACTCATCTTTCAGTAAACCTCACACATAAAGCAGCCTCACAGATGAGCCCGATGGTTCAGGTGTAAATATAAGAACACCAAGTCAAAGGCCACCGGAGAAGCCGGCACGTGCAAGGAAAAGTCACTGAGTGCTGCAGGAACTGGATGCTCCATACACGACATCAACTATTTGAAATGAGGCGTTTTACTGAAGTGGGGGCCCACTCATAGACCTGGTACTGTGGTTCTGCTCACTTTGAGTGTGATCTCAGCATACACTTTGTCCCCCGGAAACAGTGGGTAGACACTTGACCAAAAATAAAAAGTGGTGGAGGTGATTTTCTCAAGTAGCAGAGCACTCTGCTCATTTGAAGCTTAATGGAGCATCTTTGTGCCTCACAGAGACTGAGAGTACAGCAATCACACTGAGTGGCTCCTAACACAAACAAAGGACAAGGTGCACCAAAAGATAAAGAGTGACATTTAGAATGAAAAGGAGCACAGCCGCATGTAAGAGCTGGACGACTGACTCCATTGACTGACACTTCAGCTCAAAAGTATACAAAGAGCTCTGGTGCCACCTGCTGGACACAAAGTGCATAACTGATGGTTTATCAAACATTGAACAAATGTGCTATTACGCAGACAGGTGAGCAATGCTAAAGTTCTGCTTTCACCTCACACTCAACTTTCTGCAGTATTTCTGTGGGTGAAACACTCTAATAGAGATAATTGTATATGCTGGGGTCTTATAGGCTACTGATGAAATGTACTTCAGGTGTTTACAGGTATGTTAAATGAGCCTGGCCATTGTCTAATAAAGTAACTTTTGCTATAATCATTATCTCATGTGAATACTAAATCAAATGTGCAAAAACTGCATCACTCCTGCAGAGAATCATCCCGATGGGTCCTCTGAGAGCTATGGACCATTTAATGTCTTTCAGCCAATTGTTTTGGTTTTATGGGCCCCATGTTTACTGATTTGGGGAAGTGTGAACCACCAAACATTCATTATACAGCAACCTCCCAAAGTACACACCAAACATAGAGGTAAATCTATAGCAGCTAAAGAGGTCAGTGGAGGTCAATGAAGACCAAAAGAGCTTGTTCACAGTATCAGCTTAACCCTGCAAAAACCAGGATATCGTTTACACTGATTTGGGGGGACTTGTTTGGTAAGAGATGCTTATTTACACATCAGCATTAGTGAGCTGCTGCTGGTACTGAGCAGGTAGTGTGAAGTGTGGGAGGGTTTTTTTTCTCTTCTGAAAACAGCTCAGATGTTGACAGCTGTGAGACTGAACCAGAACAGCTCAACCATGAGCTGAAGCTTGCAGGAAAACTCTGTGAAGCAATGAGGAGTTGCATATTCCAGTGGTTAATCATCACTTAAAGCAATATTGTAATCTTGTTTACATATTATATTTATATTAATAATACAGTTTATTTGTGCAGCATCTCTCATACAGCTAATCTAACATGATGCTTTACAACAAAGACGTGACATGCAAGTGCTTCATTGTTAGACTGAAATCAGTAGAATAATCATTAAATAAAGAATAAAGACAATAAATCATAGAAAAATAACACTGAAAGCATAAAGTCTGTAAAACGCCAGTGCTTGTACAGGAAGTGCTGAGCAGTGCATAAATGCAGAGCATGGTGCAACATTTCAGAGCTTGTTAAAGGCTTTAAAGGCTGAAGAGATAAGTTTTGTGCTTTCTTTCTTTTAAAGACAGTGAGCTGGTCTCTGATATCTGTGGGTCCACAGCTTTGGGCCGTTAACTGACGAAAGCCACATCACCAGATTCCCTACTGCTGGTACTGAAAACCCTCAACAAAGCAGCTGTACAGTAGATGATCTCAGTGATCTCTGAGGTAGCTACAGGAAGCTGGCTGCAGTGTGTAGCCTGGTATCCTTCCCATAAAGGCCTATTATGCCAATGCAGTAAAATGTTGTGATGAGCCAGAGCTGTGTTTAAAGCATTAGTTGTTATTCAAAAACTGCAGGGTAAACATGAAGTCAATTTAATGTCTGACCAGAATACTTTAACAAAGCAGACAAGCCAGGAAGAGAAGTCCTTCAGCAGATCTGGATCTGTTTCACAGCAAGTACTGTAAAAATGTGCAGGACATTAAAAATTCAGGAATTTAAGTTCATCTTTCATCCAAATTGCTGCCCATTCAGTTTTTAAACTTAATCTTACCTTTCTGTCTAACACTTCAGGGCTGCTTTCATATAATGTGACCTGAAATACACTGCAACATCTCACAGCTCTACTTCTTCTTCGTTTTCTTGTTATAATGGATCCACATGAGCAAACTGCAGCCATGGGATCAGAGCCCACTGCACAGAGAAGAACCCACTGTGTTTATTTGTTTGTTATGGACCCTGTCTCAGGTTTAATCACGTGTCCATTCATTGCAACACCACAAATATTCCCTTCATTCACTCTGCCATAGGAGCATCATCTCTGCTCTGTGGGCCTATACCTGACTTGACACACAACACTGATGATTATTTTACAGGATGGAGCCAGGAAGCCCCTAGGGGCTCCTGGGGGCCAGTGGGAGACAGTAGTGAACTGGGAATTTGTTGTTTTTTTTCCCCTGTGATGCCACTAGATGTCATACAACCAAACAGCAGCTGTAGCCGCTGACAGAGTGTGCACAAGCTGAGCCCGCCTTCATCCGATAGATCTTACACCCAGTGTAAGGGCTTGTAGCCTACCGCCTGAGTATTGATCCCCCCCACTCTGAGAAACAAGTTCGGAGATTGATGGCACGGTGCTCCGAGGGGATATCGGTCGTGTTGATATCCGTGCGTCATCGGAACCCCGGCGGCGACGGCGGCGTCGGTGGCGGCAGCGCGTATACTGTCTCTCTTTCCAACCGGGGGAGGGGGGGGGGGGCGGTCAGTGTAGCCGATCAACGCGTTAGTTGCCTCCGTTAACCAATCAATTCGTCGCGACCGGAGCGCCTCAACCCGGATGACCTCCGGAGTGACGCGGCTCTCCGGTGAGAGTGCGGGGGGGAGCAGCGCCGGAGGAGATGCGCATATCTGCAGGTCTCTAGCGCGGTCGTAAAGGAAAGAGTCTGGAGCAAGTTAGCCGTCAGAAAAGCGATGCCAGGGGTAACCAAGTACAATTTAGTAGATGACGTGCACGATTTGAGGATCCCCATGCACAACGAGGAGGTGTTCAAACATGGGGTCTGCTTCGAGGCAAAGGTAAGGACCCTCTGCAACAGATAGCTAGTTTGTAGTTTGTGGGTGGCGCGGAGGCTCGAGGACCATGATGTGTCAAATACTGAAATGAGCACCACTGATGTCACTGCCACTGTAACAAATGCCACTGTACATTAATGTGATGTTGGTGGTGTTCACTGCAGGGGAGTAGGATTTTTCTCTACTTTGCAGGACTTTGACTTGTTTCTGATGATTTGGAGCCAAAGCCATTAATCAATTAGTCAATCAAAAGACAACTGGGATAATCAATGAATCATTTCAGCCGCTTTCAGGCTAAATTTGGACACATTTGCTGGTTCCAGCCTCTGAAAAGGAGGAGGATTTGCTGCTTTCTCTGCCATATGTGACAGTCAATCGGGAGCAGTCTGTCTTAAGTTTGTGAGTCTGACAAAATAAGAGTGAAATGGAAATGTTATTTTCTCTCTGGAGAAGTGATAATGTGCAATTGGTATTTTAATGGTGTTTTATAGTCTAAAATAATCAATCAATTCGTTGAGAAAATGATGATCAGATGGATTTATATCTGTGTTGCAGCCTGACATTCTGACTGGCCCAGTGCTGGTTTTATTGATATCTGGAGGAATGCTGGCATAATTGATCCCCCTTATGTACATTGCAATAACTATGTGATGAGTGCAGAATGTCCATTTTTACATTTATGTCAATGAAAGTTTTCAACCGTGACTCCTGAGTGCATCAAAATCCTTCTCACTGAAGGAACATTTTGAAAAATGCATGAAGAAGCCAGTACAATGGAAATAAATAAAGCTGCCAGCTCAGCACTCAGGGGTAATCAGTGCCATTCACTCCCTCAGACGGCCATTCTTTGAACCTGTCTCTCACATTTTGCAGTACATTGGCAGTTTGGAGGTGGGTCGCCCCGGCAGTCGGATGGAGATAGTCGCCGCAATGAGGAGAATCAGAGTAAGACATTTAAATATGTAACTACCCTGAACCTGACCACTGAACCTGACCACTGCGACCACAGCAGCCCAGACACAGCAGCTGGTGATGGTGCATGCACATTAATGCTCGCTCTCTCCCTCTCTTGTCTTTTATGTCTCACCTTGTGCACAGTGCTCAGGGGGTCCGTACCCTCCTCAACGTCCTCCCATCATAAATCACCGGTCTGCACAAAACTACACACTCGGCAGATTCAGTGGGCTGTCAGTAGCGGTTTAAATCACAGAAGGATTCATAGGCCAACTCAGGATTTTTATGGCTGAGGAGAGACACAGGTTTATGTGATACCATTAGAAAAACCAACGTCTCTCGAGCCTCCCTTTATTTAGACCGACAAGGCCACTGGAAACCTTGCCATGCTTTGTCGTTACACATCACTGCAGTGTTAGAGGAGCACAGGGAGGAGAGGATTTAGCTGTTTGTCAGCTGTTATATCTAATCTAACATCCAAGTTATTGTGCCACATCCGCAGTGACACCCAGGAAGAACTTAATCCTGATCCTTTAAGTACAGTGCGGGGAAAAGATTTAGTGAGTTTTATTCATTCACCCACTTGTTTGTTTATTTTCAGACTTTTCGTATTTTTCCAGTCATACATTATAAAAGTGTTTGCCTGCAGGTTTGAGTAGATGACAGACACATTCAGTACAGCAGCTTAAATGGGAAAAAAAGTTAAAGTATCTACACAATGCACAAGGCTGTGTGAAGGCCTTGCCTTGCCTTCTCCAAGTCAGTGTGTTGTAAACCAGTTAGTTTTCATTAAATGTCATTGTTATGTAGCTAAAAGAGTTCTCATCTAAAAGAATTGCCAAGCATTTGAAGCAAAAGTTCAAAGTAACTGAACGAGCAAAAAGAAAATTGAAGAAGATCAAATGACAAAAAATAAACTGAATGGAATAAACAACACAATATTAAATTATTAAATGTGAGACTAGATAACATGATGGCAAGTCAGTGAAAGAATCAGGCACTGAGGTGTGAGATGGCACAGTAATTAAGAGCCTCTGCTACTGAGGGGGAAGACAAACTCTGAATATTCAAAAGCTGACTTGCCCTAAAGTGCTTTCAGTGGCTTAAGAGATAAGACCAGAGGTGAACTGACACAACCTGTAGCATCATTTGTGCTGGAGGGCAGTGTTGAGTTAGAGTGTGTGAGGCTGATGTGAGTGCAAATGCATCACGTACACATCCTGTGTTCTACTTCTGACAGCAGCAGCATGTGTGTGTGTGTGTGTGTATGTAGATGGATGGTCTCCTTGTCCCAGTTTGCATGTGCCTGCTTCAGTCTGGATAACACACACAGTAAGGGAGTGGTGTCCTTCACCTGACCATGCACAAGTCTCTAATAAAAATGGAATAGCATCTGTAAGACAGATGACCTGGAAGGGGACATATGACAGGAAGCATGAAGTCACCAGGCTCACTGAATCTTCCAGGGAAGCACGATTCTTTGCTTAATGTGACACAGGTCACTGAGTTAGACTCAAACTGCTCCAGATTCGTTAGCACTGAACATCACCAGATACGACTTGTCATGATGGTAATGACAACAGTTCCAATGTCTTTTATTCTGAAATGTCAGTAAAAGAGCGAAAAGACAGTCGCAATCGTGCTGGAAATAAAAGACAAGCACCACTGGGTTGTTATTTTTACACAAACCAAAGAAAAGATGACAGAGAATATCCAAGCATGTCGTGCAGAGTGGGCAACGGCTCGTTCGCGGGGAACAGTTGCAGTTTCACAGAACTTCATCTGATCAATTAATCATCTGATGTTGGACTTAATGTTTTCAAAGCGGCCCATGTTATTTCACATAAATCCTGGTTGTTCTTAGATCTTAGATTTGGAGTGTGCGCCTGCAGTGGAGGCAGAGGGTACAGGCTAGAGCATTAATCATGGAGAGGGATGAAAGTGTCCCACACATGTCTGCCTCCCTCTGGGAAGTCTGCCTTTGAAAGCTTAAAGAGCTCCCAGAAACAGAAACTCACAGTATCTCAGTGTTTACTCAATCTCACATTTCCCCTGAGGAGGAGATCGTCAAAAATATCTTCCTGTCTACATCGTTTCGTCTCTCTTTTCCAATATATCAGTTTTCCTATGTAAAGAGTCCCGTCTCAGTGGGACAATGTGATATTTAATGCTACTCACAACGTGTAGCATAATTAGACGACCAATTTAACTTCTGGAGTTTTTTTCTTTTTCTCACAGCCTACCTTGAATGTTAATGTGATCATTCTTCCTCCACAGTACGAATTCAAACTGAAGAACATAAAGAAAAAGAAGGTCAACATTGTCGTTTCCACTGACAGTGTCAAAGTGATTTTACGCAAAAAGAAGAAGGTCAGTGATGTAAAATCTAATGCTATTTAATTATAGCCTTTGTCCTTTCAAAAAGGCCTTTGTCACTGTCACTGTGTTTCTGTGTTGTAACAGAGGAAAGGGTGGTCATGGGACGAGAATACCATCCTGGTGACACAGGATCCCATCTACAGGTAGGCCGCTCTGATGATATTACATCAAGGAGACAGAAGCCAAATAACCAGACCCATCAACCTGATGTCATGTGCTATCTTGTCTCAACAGGATCTTTTATGTTTCGCATGACGCTCAAGACTTGAAGATCTTCAGTTATATAGCAAGAGACGGACAGAGCAACATTTTCCGCTGCAATGTTTTCAAGTCAAAGAGGAAGGTACGGTTGATTCCCTCATAGACTGGGAGCGGTACAGAACTAATGCCACTAATAAGTGCAGCAACTATTTGAAATTCTGTAGCCTATGCCTCTGTGCCATAGTCCACCACTGTGGTCCAAAAGCTATTAAAAACCCAACCAATTACCAAGGACTTTATTAGGAACACCATACTAACAGGGAATAGGACCCCTTCGGCTCTCAACACAGCCTCACTTGTTCATGGCCTGTACCTGCATGGGTTTATTGCACCCATGCCACATGACTGGCAGGTGTACAGGCAGGTGTTCCTATTAGGGTTAGTGCTCAATGAGTATATCTTTTTGGCTTGTTGTTGAATGATTAGTCCAACATTTTTGGGAAACTTTCTGTCAGTTAGATGAGAAGATCATTGCCACTCTTGTGTGCAGCTACAGCTAAAAACCTCCTAGCTTAGCTTAGCACAAAGTGGAAACAGGTAGGAAGCTACAGTATAGCCAGGCTCTGCTAACACCATTAGCACATTATAGAAAGTATAACACACATTACAGTGGCTTTCTGGAGTTTTGTCCTCACTGTGAGGCTACACTTTGAGATATTACATTATTTAGTGAGCTTCAGAGGTTCTTGTTGGAAGATTTATTTTGTTAGGACAGGCTAGCTGCTGAAGCCAATGCTCAAGAAAATGCAGTGTCTTGAATGATGACTTGAGTCTGGCTCCAAAAGTGAGTCCATCCCCATCGACTCTCATGTTAAAATGACAAACTTAAAGCAGAAACACACATGTTTTTGGAAACTATCGCAGATTTCCTCCTTTGTGACAACTGTAACACACTCGTTTAAATTATCTAATATTATTAAGGGCTGAAGTTCTGCATAATTGAGGGTGTGGTCACTTGGGTGGGTGAGTGCACAAAGGAGTATGCACCAGTAAATCTCAGCCAAACATAAAATGCCCATTTACTCTTAACTTGGAGTTTAACAGAATCAGGCACTGGCAAGATGGGGATGGTCAGGCACTCTCCCTGTAGAGCACAGGGTTCGAATCCGACTCACAGCCCTTTGCTGCATGCTGCATCCCCATCTCTCACAATGAAGACATTAAAAGCCAAAAAAAATATCTTAAAAAGAAGGTGGGGACGGCAGCAGCCCACTCTGAGCTACAAAGCTGCTCCAAAGAAATCTATGAGTGAGTCACAGAGGCTTTGCCCATCTTTATTCATAGTGGTAAAAACAGGATAGTTGTGTTGATCTTCTCATCTAACCCTCTGCCAGACATTGACTGTGCTGAGACTGAGTAACAACACAGGCAGGGGAAGACACAAAGTATTACTAGACAGATTAACACATTGTTGGTTTTGGTCTTATTGTGGGTTTTATTGATTCTAACCAACACACAGAATATCTCCAGCTTTATCCTTGTCTGTGAACAAATAAGGACCGGATACATCAGTCACTGTTCCTTGTTTTCAGATCCACACCTTGTACATAGCTTCTACTGGTGATATTTATACTCTCTGCCTTAGTAATATATATAATTGTACTGGACCCACACACAATTAATCTGACAGTCAGATCGTTCCTGTTTGCTGTGGCAAAATGTTCATGAAAATGAAAGGCATGTTCCCCCTACCACATATCTGCATATCAAGCAGAGACCATTTTTTTCCTCTTTGACAAAGACGGAGCGTCAGTGAGGTGACTCCCATCCCTTCACTATGGATACCAGACAGACAGTGATTTAGAGAAGCTGCATACTAATTATTCTGGTGGGAAGAGAAAAGATGAGGGGCTTTTTCCACTCAGCACTTAAAGACATTTTCACCTCCGTCGAACCAAACACCCACCACATGGTTGGGGACGCTGTTCGTGTTGCCTCACTGCCTCCCCTGCGGCCTTAGAGCCTTATCTAGGTGTTGCAGACCTTGCATGTGTGCTGAGTAGGAGGAGATGGACCAGCTGATAAGAGGAGATTTGATTTATTTTCATCGCTGCATGCTGCACTCAGACGTCAGCAGAGCCCATTGTGGTGTCTCAAGGCCAGCGTTTTCACTGGAAAATGAAGTAAAACTAAATTCTGCGTGAATAGAGCAAAATAATTCATTTCATAGCTTAACTCCTGTATTCTTTTTTTGTTGTTTCATTCGATTGAACTACTCTGAGGATGGAGTTTCCTTGACATATTTGCCCAGTTGCCTGAAGGCAGGATGGTCCCTCAGGGGCAGGTAGCAATTAATTTATTTCAATGGCGCTCCAACTGCCATTCAATACAGAGAAGACGACAACTAACCTTTGGTGAGAGCGAGGAAGGGTGTGGTGGATAAAGTTTAATTCCAGTGGATTTAGGATGCTAGCACTGCACCACATATTAGGGCTTTAGTGGGGAAAATAAGCCTTAAAATCGATCAGGGGAGTGCTGGTGTCCTGAGGGCAACACTGAGTTTTCTTGCCCGTGTGTTCATCTTAAGAAACACTGATACCCATGTGTACAAGCTTGAAAAATCTCTATCACATGAAGGCCTCAGCTAAGCATTATTTTTATGATCATCTATGTGATTGTTCTGTCATCACTTAATCTGTTGTTCATAAAAGAAGAATTGTCCAACACAGTTCTCTTTAGCCTAAGACGAGGGTGTTTACATTCCTGGTTTTGTCAAAAACAACCTTAAGCCCAAAGATATTCAGGATATGAGCTCACAAGACATAGTAGCTAAGAATCTACAATGTACAATCAACGTAATATTTGGAATTTAAGCTTGAAAAATTGTCGGAACAAGAATAACCGATGGTACCGATTATTAAAAATGGTAAAATAGTTACCTTTTTTCTTTCACACTAAAGATCACTTCAGATTCAAAACACCACAAGCTACACAATGCCACACTACAATTTAATAAGAATACCTGACTGATAATCATAACCTGCAAATAATTATCACTTCCGCTGTTGGATGTTATAGTGAGTCACTGGCTCTGTTCACACTTAACATCCATCTCCAACCCGATCACAAGTGGACAGCTTTAAAGAGGAACTATGCAGGATTTTTATCTTAACTACATTTAGCTAAATTTTTACCTTAATTAAACAGCTTCAGAGTCATTGTGATGGTTAAATAGATGACTTGTAACTTGTGACATGGAGGCTCTCTGCCTTCCACCTAGCGTCTTTTGGCCAAAAAACCAACTTTGCAAGATCAATGCCTCCAACCCGGTGTCCCAGCTCTCATCCCAGTGGCACCGCAACACAAACACGCCCCATAAGCTGTAATCTCTTGTTGATGACAGATAAGACTGCACAAATACACACGTCATAACGTTGGATATGATAAATAATGTTATGTACTGCTCTTTTGATTGCTCTCTCTCTCTTCAGTTCAGGCGTGAACAATATTAAGATGCACTGAGGATGCACTGGAGTTCACTGATCAGCCATCCCTCAGACCATATTCACAGGTGCACGGGGCCACTTGTGTTCACACTGTAGGCAGTGTGAATGGCAATGTGTCCAGGGACACTTCTCTCGCCCACACACACATACACACACACACACACACATATTGACAGCAGACTCATGCTAGACTATTAGTGTATAAACCGGGAGAATAGGATCCGATCACAAGGGGTCATAGAAATACATTTTAAAGCCAGGTACTTAGAGCTGACCATTGGTGAGTGGTCAGCTATTAGTGCATCTCAACCTCAGGCAGCTGCTTTCAGCAAAACAAACCTCTGAAAATGATGCATTCAACATGAATCTGCTCAACACTCAACAGCCAGCACTGTTACTACTGGACACAGTGGAGCATTCAGCATCTAAAAAAACAGATGTATACCCCATGAGGAGAACAAAAACAATAAAAGATGTTGGATATTGCAGTTACATTTTCTAGGACAGATATGAAAGATAAAATCAAAATCTTGGCAAGAAAACGGTAAAGTGCATTTCCTATGCACACAGCACTCTTCATTTTTTTTTTTAACCAAATGAACACAAGATTGTGTCTCACCTCTCTGTGAGTGGGATAATGTTGTTTATCAGGGATCTATGTGACTCACAGGAACATCTCTCACAAGTCTCTGGGACAAACAGGATTTACATGAAGCTTTTTATGAAAATAAGGGATGTGCATGTGTGAGTGGGACATTTTTTGAGTTATTGCAAATGAAACTGTCCTTGATTGATGGCCTGATGTTACACAAACACCCACCGAGCCTCCTGCAGTAACCGCAAACTTAATCCTCGCTCCCTTTTCCTTCAAAGTTACCTGCCTCCAGTCAATCACTGTGACAGCGCAGCGCATGCAGAGCAGATAGACGAGGACCAAACAGACAATAGCTCTGAGCTCATAATATCTCCAGACTTGAATGAGGTCTCCATCTTCTCTCTTGTTCCCTTCTGTCTTCATTTTTCACTTCCCATTTTGTCTCAACACGTTTCATTTCATTTCTTCCGCTGATGTGTGTTGCTACCTGCACACACTCACATACACTCAAGCTGCCAATCCACTTTCCTTCCTGCGCAACTCCTCTGGCGCCTCATTTTCTCCCCTACTGCGTCCCTTCATTTTTTGCATCTTTCCTTTCTGTGATCCTGCTGCTGCCCCCACCCCCCTACCCCTGCTCTCTGTCACACACACACACATACACAAACTTGTTCTCTGTGTCCTCGCTCACAGTCTCAGGCCATGAGGATCGTGCGGACAGTGGGTCAGGCATTTGATGTGTGTCACCAGCTGACCCTGCAGCAGAAAAGCGATGACCAGGAGGATGAGGAGGGGAAGGCTGAAGAGTCTGAGGCAGTGCCAGGTGACTCACACTCTTCTGCACACACACACTCACAAAATTGCATCCACATATCCAGTCCCCTCCCCCTCCTGTCTTTCTCCTTCCCGTTCTCCTTCTGTCACACACATAAACTCACTCTCCCTTTGTTCTTCTCCACAACAACACACAAGCTCCCCAGCCCTTCTCTTCCCCTCTCCTTCTTGCTTTATCTCTCACACAAACAAAAACCCTGAGTGCCTGCAGAAACAAACAGTGGGGATGGAACACACCTCTCCGAGAAAGATGTCATTATCCACCGCGGATAGTTTTCCTAGCAGCTCGCCATGCTTTGGTTCTGGTGTATTGTGAGAGCCATTGATCAAAGACCTTGCTCATGTGGGCTCCAGCCAGTTCTTGGCCACTGCAGCTGCTGTCACTGCCTTTAGATGTTTTGCAGACTATATAGCACAAAGTAAAAGCAGCACCCCCCCCCCATGTATGTATCTGGTCTCTCTGCAGCAAAGAAGAGGTTTGCATTGTCAGAGGAGACAGACCTTGAAGCCACTACAGAGGAGAGCATCGAATGTGTGTCTTCATCAGACCTGGAGAAGAGCAAAAAGGACGAGGCCCTCGGTGACAATGGGAAGGTAAAGTAAAGGTGTCCTTGATCTGTTCAGTATCACTCATTCAAAGCTCTGCATTTTTCTCACTCCATTAGAAAGAGGGGTTTGTATGAACCCAGCAGAGATGAAGTGACCGCTGCAAAGTGTGATTTATGGATGTTTCTGACACGGCACTGTACAAACAGCACAGCAACTGAATCACAGGGTGGCATCTGACTATTTGTCATTAACAATTAATCTGCCATTTATTGTCTCATTTCATAAATTGTTCATTTGATTTATGGAGTCTCGGGACATAGAGAAAAATGTCCTTTTCAACATCTCTAAACAGCTTTTTCACAACATTTATTTTGTGCGCTCAACTTTCATTTTTCTCACAGAGGACTTCTAAATGGCAAATGTTTAGAGGCAGCAGCCTGTGAATTATTGTCCAAAAGCACCACGTTACTGAGCGAAGACATCAGGTTTAAAGTGCTCATCATGTGAAGTGATCATAGAGATGTTTTCAGTCTGGACACATTTCTAATGGCAAAAGTGCCTTATACCAGATTTGTGGTGTATGAAAGACATTAACCAGACCAGGTTCCTCACACAGCCCAAAGACATGCACACGGGGTTGATTAGCAAATTATGGGGGCCTGTCGTGGGTGTACCCCATAGATTTATATAAGAAGACTAGATGACTGACCCAGTGCTGCTGCCCAATGACATGGCGTCCCCACACAGCCAACAGCCTCCGTCGGTCCCGTTGGTCCCTCAGAGCATTATGCCTATGGTGCATGTTCTACTGAAATAACAAGAACTTGCTCAGTTTTTGACCGATTTTCAAACCGTTTGGTTAGTTATGAACGTCAGAAATGCAGTTATGATACTCCATACTTAAAATTACAAACAATTCTCATCATGTACTTTTCTATGAAAGTAACATAGTAACACTATGTAAATAGTTAAAGTATTAGCTGTATACAGTCAAAATTTCACTGAGTTATTAGAAATTTTTTAGTGCAGATCACCCACCTTACTGCAGCTAGAGTCAGAGGGAGTGGACCGATGCAAGATGGCCACCTGTGAGTTTCCTCTGCACATAGTCCGATCCACCCCCTTGGGTGTACCCCCCCCCTTGCCCTATGTCAGCTGAAATTGGCTCCAGCACTGAGGTAACCCTGCACAGATAAGCAGCATAGCCAAAGGGAGGATGCATGGTCAAATAAAAGATGCTGCTAAATTCCATTATGGGAAATGTAGGATACAATATTATCTTGGCACCCACGTTTCACTGGTTGCTTCCCCTAACTATGTAAAAACATTTTTTCATGCCCATATGTTCAACTGATAATTCAAGTTACAACTCCTTCATCTTCAGTGTGAGCAAAGTTATTTAATATGTTCCTCTTACCAAAACAGAGGACAAACTGGATGTATCTTAGCAGAGAATATTTTCAAAATATTGATCTAAAAAGTCAGAAATGTCCTGTTAATGAATATTTCTGGGAGGTTTACAGCTCATAAGAGGGGTGTGATGAAAATCTGGCCTCATAAAAACTTCATAAAAGATCAGAAGACAGCACTGAGGAACTTATATTGAGTACATCATGTCTTTAAGGTTTGTTTGTGAAGCAATGCTGCACAGGGCTCTTCAATATTGATGGGATCATATGGTTTACCGATAAAGTACAGCAAGCTTTACCAGTGCTGCTCTGCTAATCCTATGATGTCGAGCAAGCAGCTATCTCTGCAGCAATCTCTGATTGCTCATTTTCCAACCAAGCCTTTGTGACCGCATCGGCTCTATTACTCAAGAGAGACCGAGTGTTGCTCTGGTGAAGAGTTAATTCGTTTGAAATGATTGGCTATTACACCCAATTACATGGTTAAATGAGAACAAGGAAATCAGTTGGTTTTTTTTTCCTGCCACAATAAAACCACAATATTTCATATGTTCATCTCTGGCACACACCTTCTTGTTGGGCATGAGTAATTCAAAAGGTGGAGTGTCCTTCACAATAATATTGACAAGTGTATCAATCATATTGATTCCACGTCTTAGACATGACAGATAAGGAGTCCCTCAAGGTTGTTCTTCCGCCAGCAGCAGTCTAACATAATTCTGAGTTATAATTCAGTTGATCAAACCAACTACCAGCAGCTCAAAGAATGAGTGGGAGAACGTGCCCTGTGGTGTAAAGTTGGAGGAGCCATATCTTTAAAAGGTGACTGCCTTGACCCAGCTCAGTCAGCTGGGGTTTTGCTGCAGAGGAGGAACTATGTGTCCCTCTCTGACTTACTGAAGAACTTTGTTGCTGATTTTTTTCAGTCTTGTGTATAGTTTTGCACAGTGGGAGACTGTCACAATCAATTGTGATACAAAGACTTTTCTGACTACACCATTAACGTTTTTTCTCACAGTCAGAAACTTTTAGATCAACAACCCCGTGACACTGTCAGGTTGTGCAGGGGACTGGAGCCAAATGCAGATGCAAACGGGTGAAATGAAAACAGAAGATTTATTTAACTTACACCAAGGAACAGGAACACACTGGAAACACGACACGAACTCACAGCACCAACACCACAGACAACCCAACAAGGACAATGGGAAAACACACAGGTTAAATACACAAGGGAGCGAGACACAGGTGGTTCAATCAACACAGGTGAAACATATTGGGTGATCACAAGAGGGTGAACACAGGAAGACAAGACAGGGACTTCAAAATAAAACAGGAACTAAGGACAGACCATGACAGACATGAGGTACGTGGATTTCGGGAATGAAAACATTTCCACTGTGAAAATTTTCATTAAAATATCCAAGGTTTTAATCTATGAGAGAAGAGTTTCATGTTTTGTGGCCATGGTGATTGCTGTGCTAAACTAAGCCGAAGGCCGTGTGAGTAACAGGGTTGATATTTGAGAAACCATTGTCATATAAAAGTATGACTAATTCAGATTTAATGGCAATATCAACCAGAAAAACAGCAAACTAGTGGTGACGTGCTGCCTCTGAAGAGGTCAGAATACGTCAGATTACGTATATTCCTTTAGATGTCCAATCACAGACCATTAGGCCTCTGCTGGCCAAGACAGGCATAACAATAAATGTCTGCCTGTCTGTTCTACTGCCTGGCTTTGCCTCCAATCTGTTTTTTAATTCACAGTTTAAACCAGGGACATATCCAAGTACAGCTCCGGGCCACTAAAATGAATTATCACCCTCCCTAATACTGCCTGCTCAATGCCGCCCTGCACCAAACAACACACACACCAAGTTAGCAACGAACCCAAGCAGCTAAGGAACCAGAGAATTAATCGCGGCCTTATATTGATCATATGCCTTGAATATCACTGCAAATGAATGCTGATGTAGCTAGGCTACTAATTGCTAATACGTTAACCATATCAATTATGTCCCTTGAATACATTTCTGAGTGTGTAGTTAATTCAAGATACTGTATTTCTGTCTTCACGTTATACAATGCACCAGAAAATGATTTATAGGTGTAAAATGTCAGTAAATGTCATGCTTTGGTGTCAGCCACTGAAAATGAAACACCAAGCTTTCATCTCTCACTTCACCTTTAAATGTAAGTAGAAATCTATCACAGAAGCAAATAGCAATACAGAATCCTCCACCAGGAGCAGCCACAATAGAGAAACCATGGTTTCTTTATTGATCTTCATTTGATGTGAAACACAGCTGCCTCTTTTTATTTTTTTCTGTATTTATACAGCTTGACATGAAAGACAGTAGCATTGATCTCGCTTGCTTTAAAAGCCCATGACAAGTCATCTTGTCCATCTTCTGCACTACAGTGGGCAGAGTACACTATATTTCCACATTAAGAGACTGAGTGCAGCTTCTCTTTTCAGTTTCCCTCTTGAGGGAGTCAGGCTGGTTGAAAGACTATTAAATCATCTCCCTAGACATGTTCCTACACACACACTTCTATATGTTTTTCTTTCCACTTTTACTCCACTATTAGGATTGTTGGCTGTCATACCTTGTATTTAACTTTTCATTTTTTCTTCTGTACAGCCATATGTTCTCTGGCTGTGATGCTGCATCTTTTGCTTACTTTATTTAAAGTGCATATATGCAAGATTTTTGTTGTCTTGCAGTATCACCCACTGCTGTGGAGGTTTTCCACTGCACCCTTTAGGAATGACAGACGTATAGTAGCTATCAAGTCACAGTCACAGCTGTGACTGCTGTTTCTTGTATTTTCCTGTGAAACATGAAACTTCTATTGATTGTGCCAATGTGTTCATGGTGGCTGTGATAACTGCAGTCACCAGGCCGTGTGTTGACTTTTAAAGTCATCTCTGCCCCAGGTGTCTGATGACCCATCTCTTCTGCTGAGCTCTCCCATCCACGGAGCTTCTGTTTCGGGTCAGTTGGCGGCTGAGGCTCCCTGCTCTGCGGAGCACCAGGTCCAGCTCCTTCAGAAACAACTGCAACAGCAGGAGCAGCAGGCACTGGCAGCTTCAGCACAGGTACTGACAAGAGTGGACAGTGATGGGTTTTCCTTTCTTTAACTGGAAACACTTTTCACATACAGGATATTTTTTATCAGAAGTGAAGCTCTTTACTGTGATCACTTACTTTTCCAAGGTGAATTATTAAAACCTTTAGAAGCTCAAGTTGTGACACATGTGAGAAAGAAAAAATCAAATGTATCATACACCCAGTATCAATCAGACCTACTCGTCATAGACAAAATGAACAATGTTTGAAAAGCGTATTTGCTCCCTGTCTGACACCCTCAACCGTTTACCAAGCAAATAACAAAACTATAATCCAGCAATTAAATAAAATACACAGGATTCACAGTTTCATCTAATCTGGAGGAGAATAATTGGAATGATGAGCTATTTCCATTTTCAGTCAGTGGTGTGTAAAATAGGATGTGACAAAGTATTTGGGGTCTCTCCTCATCTCTTTCATCCCTCTGAACTTAAACGTGGATTTTAAATTAGTTCTTATCAAATTAAATGAAATTGAGCCCAGGCTGTCTTTTTAACGATGTTGGAGATTTGATGAAAACATGTTGAGTTTTAGAGTTTCTTATCTGATCTTACTGATGCAGATCTCATTGACTGAAATTAATTCATTATGCAACAGCAATAACAAAAAAGACAAAGAAGTGATACTGAAATTTCAGTTTTTCTGTGTGCATCTTTACACATTGCGGTGTGTCTGTGGGTCTGTTCAGGTTCATGTGCTCCAGGAGCAGCTCTCAGTGGAGGTGTGTGCACGGACCGAAGCCCAGGCTCGAGTGCAGAGGCTCCTGCAGCAGAACACCGACCTGCTGCAACACATCTCCCTGCTGGTCAAACAGATCCAGGAGCTGGAGCTCAAAGCTGCCGGCCAGTTAACATCCAGTGAGTGGAAAAAACACTTCAATTCTTACCCTCTGCTTCCTTCTCCGTTTACACTGTGTACAGTGTATCTTATTTTCTTGATTGCTTTGAATCTTCCCTCATTTCCATGTTCTCCTTTACACATTTCCACTTTAAAGTAATTCTCTTTCACCCTTCATTTATTTTCTCTTAATCTGCTTCTTTGCCTCTTTCCCCTTCCTGTCTTTATGCCTCCTTTTCTCATCCACTTCTGGCACATAATTAATTATCCCGTGGCAGCCCTCTCAGAGAATTCAGTGCTTCTCTCTGCTCTCCCCTGCCTGCATTTAGCCAGTGGCAATATGCTGCCTCATAGTCATGAATTATCAAATCCTGTCAGCACATACATCATCCCACTCAACATAATCTCATCTGCCTTGATCAGACCCCTCCTTTTTACAACTGGTAACTGGAATTCTTTCTGTGATTTAATTTATTCTACTTACATGTTTCTATTTCTTTATATGTTTTCATTTTTCCTCAGTGGGCTCCCAGGACAGTCTCCTGGAGATCACTTTTCGTGCTAAGCCCCCCAACGTGCCCCGTGAACCCCTCACTCCTTCATCATCTACAGGCCCTTTAGCAGCTCAGTCTCAGCTCCAGATTAGTGACAGTGCCTGGGTCTCTGCCCCCCTGGGCCTTGCTCTCCAGGCACCATGAGCACCAACCCCAGTCCTCTGGGGCTCAGTGGCAGTGGAGTTCGACTCGAGTGCTTCCGCTTCTCCTCCCGGGGACCGGACGGCCAAGAGCAGGGTCAGGACACAGGGGAGACTCCAAGCGATGGAGCCCCGGATGAGAGCTCCCTGCTGGGGGAGCAGGTCCTCGGAGCCCTGGAGCTGCTACGGTTTAGGGAGTCCGGGATTGGATCAGAATACGAATCCAACACAGATGAGAGTGATGATCGGGACAGCTGGGGACAGGGCGAGGGTGTCGGGGGAGATGGTGCAGCCCGACTCATAAATGTGCTAAATGCAGAGAGTCTGCCGGACTGCTTAGGGGATGAGATGGCTGTGTAGTGGTGCTATTAAAGCTGTGCTCGGCAACTTTACACTTACGCACCAGCCCAGCGGGAAACAAGTGAAATTCAGATTCTGAAGAACTTCATTACACAGAAATCATATATTGTGGTATAAGTAAACAGCATCGTTTGCAAATCTAAGTCATTTGTGGCTGGTGGCTGGACAGAGCACTCGCTCGCTACTGGTGTCATGAAGGTTTTCAATTTTACCTTCAAGTCCTGACTGATTCCTTCTTTTGCACTGAGAAGAAGTCCCACCAGTACGAGCTGTGGAACTCATGCTGAAAATGTAATTGAAATGAAACAGTTAACCCTTGAAAAAAGCTTTTTGTTTACTGTTGCTACATAGCTAACGTTCAGCATGGGATTTCATTCTTGTACTCACCTACTCCTGTCTCCAGCAGTGAGGAGTAACACCAACGATGACGATCATGTCTTTTTGACTACTGAAGTTGGCACGCTAACCAGCTAGCCCAGGCCAGACCCCATTAATGTAACCAACAGTCTTCTCTGAAGCCAGAGCTGCTCAGAGAGCATGTTATATCCTCTTGTCTCTTGTATAAACGCTACAATGGCCAAAGCTCATGTCAAGACACCGTCACATTTCAGCACCTCATCACTTGCTCCCAGCAGAAAACATAGAAATATCCCCATTAAAGTTTAATATGACCCAATTATGACATCAATCATCATAAAAATAAACTCAACCTCATGAAATTTTATAATTTCTTATGTTAGATCACCAATGACAACATAGCAACATAGCAAGCAAGCGTTTCATGGCAATTTTCATACCAAATACTACAATATAATATTATATAATACTTAACTATAACAAGTAATGACCATAATAACCTACAGACATGTGACAAGGAATTAAAAATGATGTTGATATAATGTTTACTATGTTGACTATTGTACTTCAGCCATTTGTAGCTATGACATTATTTGTCATGGCATTGTTTAACAGGTAGGAGGTCTGAATTGACTAAATTGACATTTTGGCCTGTGAGTAAATGTTTCACATCAGTCGGAGATGAAATATTCATGAGCTCCACACGACATCCACCGGACATTACAGACAAGAAAATGAACAGATATAAACAGACAAACGTGTTGATAAGAATGTCTTAACAATGCAGCATCATCAAAACCCGCCAGACAATTTAAACACTGTGGTGTTTCAGGCTCTTTCTCTCTCTCAGCCGTCTGTTATATATATGTTACATACTGTGTGTGTGTGTGTGTCAGTCTGATGATTGTTGTACCTACGTACATGTGGCTTCCTGAGTCGGTGCCAATGCCACTTGCTTGGCTTGTTACACTGTGGTTGTGTCTGTGTTTTTGAATTTGTGGCAACATGGACATGGTCGTTTTATCTGTTATCTAATGATGATCTATAGAGAAAAAACAATTGTTTGCCAAATCTGTCTGCACACGCTAACACCCTTTTTTCATATTGTGAAAATTAAAACATTGCTGTGTTGCAAGGACACTAAAACTGTAAATTACACATGGGTTTAAACTGAGCATGTATCTATCACAGCCTTGATTTTCTCTCTTTTCAATACCATTGTATATAGTTTGACTTTGATGCTTTGCATACAATTGCATGATTTTAGTCATACTTTAATTGAGATTGACATTTTCTGATTAGGTGTAGTTGTGTCTCAGTGGGAAACATCTCACCCTGTGCAGGTGCTGCTACAGTTTTGTCTCTGCTGCTTAAAGATGTAGATGTCTCATACTGTAAGTATTATTTATTAATGCCGTACTGCTGCAGCGATAAACTGCTGTGTCACCCTTCACACAAATTGCGTGGAAAGTCCTGAAGTACCCATTCAGAGAATGGTGTTGGGGGGGGGGGGTTGTTTAGGATGCATCCTCATCCTTCCTATTCTTGTGGCCAGCTGTCGCACCAGTCTCACCATGCTGACTGTGAGCCAAGTCTTTGAATCAGTGAATTGGGGACGTGTCTTTGAGTTCTTTCCAAAATCGATTAATCTCTTCCTGGCCCTCTGCTCTCCCCCCTCCTCTCTCTCTCACTCACCTTCCTCCCTTCTTTTTCCTGAAGCTGGTCACCTCTTTCGCACCCCCTTACACTCACAATCTGTCTCCTGTATCTATCAATCCATATCAGATTTTGTTTCCCTCCAAGGTTACGTCTGTTCACATGTGTGCTAAAAATGAAAGTGCACTTACATCAGTGTTCTCCTTGTGGAATTAAATACCCTTTTTCAAATGCCGTGTGGTGTTATGGTATGTCCAGTGCATTTGGTGTGACTTACTAATTGCGGGAATGTGTGCAGGGGTGATTTGCACCAAAGTATGTCTCTACACCGAGATAATGATAAGCAGCGCCACTTCCTGGGCTGACCTTTTCAAAATGTTTTCCTCGTTACTATTTATAACTCCTTGAGAAAATGGGATGTGGGCATGCAGAAGGTCTTTTGTTAAAGTGATGTCTGTTATGGTTGGAGATACACCAGCTGTGGTCATTAAACAGGGTCAGCTCACATTAAGCTTGCTGTGTGTGCTTATAGTAGCGGCCTGATGCAACTCTGCAGATAAGCTGAAAAATATGAAGAATATCAGCCATTACCCACCCACATCCAGACACGACACCCTGCAGCTCCACTAGTGCAGCTGCTGCTGACACAGATAGTGGGTGGCCTCTAGGAGTCGGCCTCTACTTTAATCTGCTTGAATATAATGAAAAATTTACTGTAGTGTCATTCTGCACACCCCCTCCTGGATCTATATCAGTATTTTGCTTTGTATCATGTAGGTCAAATGCATTCAACAAACAGGGTTTCACTGAGCAAGCAATGTTGAGCTAATGTCTTGTTTTGGAATTTATTCACTCATGACAATGAATACGACTGATGTTGATGGCTTTTCCTTCTAGTGCCAGATGTGTAGTTTGGAGTAAAATAGTCTCAGTAACTATTAGAGTGTGGATTGTGATCTCAACATCAAATTTTTCATTCATCCAAGAGCAGGGCTAGCAGATGTTAATAAGCACACCAACCTATGACAGTGACTGTGGTAAACACTACCTGTTAAACATAATTATACTAAGGGTGCCCTGTTGTACGGTGGCAAAAGTCACAACCCAGATGCAAATAATACCTCAACAGAAGTTAAGCCACCATGGCAGTCTGACAGTATTACAGTTCCTGGTTGCAGGGAGATAATAATTGTTGGTGGAGCTTGCTAGCTCTAACAAATACATTAAATTTATTGTTTTCGATAATGACACATATGCAAAGCAGATGTTGAGTACCTTAAATAATAGATAAAAAGTGTGAATACACTTGAGCAAATAGTATTTTAAGTGGATTTATCCCCTGCATTAAAATTATTTATGCAAATATTAATGCAGTAATATTTTTAATTAAAAATAATGTGTCATGTACAAAAGTTTCAGCCCCCTTCTACTTGTTAAACACTTTGGCCTTAAGAATTGTCAGCTGATGATAAATTCACACTGTGCAAACCTCTAACCTCTGAGTTACTGACTTAGGGTCTGAGATAAAGATAATTGATGCTACAAAGCAGGGTGGACTATAAAAAGATATCTAAGTGCTTCCTGTAATTCCCATCCTGCCAAGGGGAATTGTACAAGTGAAGACAAGATCTAGTAGAGCAAGAAAACTTTCAGATAACACTGCACAGAAGAAAACTCTGAAGACTGCAAAGGAGCTGCACAGAAAGGTTTAGCTGACACAGGAGTCGTGATGTACTGTGCACTGTGCAGATGAAGTTAACAATGAGCCTTTTGGCCACGATCACAAAGAGGTTTCTGGCAATAAAAGGATCAGCATTTGATTTAATGAACAGTAATGAGGGTGGAAACATGTCTTTGGGGTTGTGTGGCTCTCACCGACACAGGACACACCACACTGATGGAGGAAAGGAGATTCTTGATGGCAAATGTCATGTAAGTCAGTCAATGCAATGACACTGAAAAGAGGCTCACAGTGACCCAGAGCAAACCTCAAAAAATCTATGTGAACTACCACAGCACAAGCTTGAGCGTTTGGAGGCTGACCTGTGTTTGGGGGGGGGGGTAAGGGTTTGAGTAACCTACTGTTAATTCTAAATTCATTAAATAAAAAGTGGGAATGCATGAAACATGTTGATGTCTGCAGGAGGTTTACTTTGTAAATAAACAAAATATACCATTTGGCCGAGGGTGCCCAAGGTTTGTGTACAACTGTATGCTTAGTGTGCAATGTGACATGTGTTAAGACAAACTAAACGGACTCATACAAACTCCTTCACAACACTGCAAATGTCACAGGGAGCTATCATCAGTGTTGTCAGTGTGTGTATATTTGCATATCAGCATGAGCATTTAGCTTGAAGAGCTGCTGTGCCTTAGCCTGCATTATGATGCCTGTCAGTATCCTCATTAAACTCACCATGTGTTTGCAAGATAACTGAGCTCTCTTACAGATGTGAGTGAGTCTGGGCCACCGGTCTCTGTCTCTGTTCATTATCCATGAACACCTGAGGCAGTCAGCAGCCTTTATGATGACTCATGAATCTTTAAATCTCTCCCTCGGTGTCTTCCTGAGGAGAAAGTGATCCTCCAGCATGGTCTGCTCTAATACTGAGCGGCAGTCATATTTCATGAGAGGACTGTTTCTCATGGATTATTTTTGACATTTTCCGTAATACACTAATTGTCCACTTTCTTTCCTATAGGGTAGATAGACACTCTCGTACAGTAGCCTCAACATTTGGTGAAAGCAGCCAAACAACCAGTTAGCTTATCTTATTTGAAATTAGCTTAGCTTAGCTTTGTTTATCTTCTCTTGTTTGTTTATCTCTAGCCTGGCTCTGACCTAAGGCAGCAATATACACCACTGCAGACTAAACATCAAACTTCAGGAGGCCTATATCCAGCAGTTAGCTGTTATTGGCTTAACTTAGGGAAGGTAAGATATGAAAAATGGGATGGAAATAGTGGAAATACTATGTTACTAACTATGAGCTAACTGTGTTTAAGGTAAGCTGTCAGTAGTATGAAGGCACAGATAGCCTGCCTGCTATTGGTCCTTGTACTAACGACTCACCAATAGCCATAAGGAGGACAAGCAGCTGTATGTATCAGCATGCAGATATTGTTTCATTTAACTCTTGTTGTATGTAAAAATCTTATTATTGGTATCAGATGTACTGCGTGTGGCCTTGAATACACTGGGAGTCTTTAATCATGTTATATTCCTTCTTTTTTTTGTTTCTTCCCTCAAATAGCTTGTGTTTTCATACATAACATCCTGAAGGAAGTCATTAATGGAAATGTGTGGTGCTGTGGCAGTTTCCATGTTGAATTCAGGCCAGGTACAGGTTGTTAAAAGTGACCACATTCTCTTTATAATAACCTTTGTGTGCTTTTCAGTGTTTTGAAACATTTTCTAATGATCAAAGCAAACTGCATGACACCAGGCATGACTCAGCTTGTTTTGTATACAGTGATAGTTTTTCTTTTCCAGAAAACCATGTCTTCTTCAGTTATTAGCAGGTTCTCTTCTGCAGGAAAATGAACTCCAGTCTGTTTTTGTCAGTAGCTCTTGGTGGACGCTGCCAGATAACTGCTGCTCTCAGCTGCCTTTGTGGGCCATAATTGAAACCATTTGTGGATCAGGTGGAATTCTGGGATCCTGGCTTCATCTCAACATCCCAACTGTGTTATTTTCTCTCTTTCTTTCCTCCAGCCAGAAAGTCTGTTACATCAGCCTTCGTTTCCTCTCTCTCTCTCTCTCTCTCTCTCCTCCCTCTCTCTCTCTCTCTCTCTCTCTTCCCGTCTCACTCTCAATCGCTCATTTTTTTCCATTCCCAGAAAGTCCTTCAGACGAAGAGGTCAGCAACTTGCTGTGCTGAATGCATCAACTCACAGTAGATGTGGAATATTCCCCGAGACAGATGGTATCATAATAACGAGAGAAGAACTTGTGAAAGTAAGTCTCCATATTTTTCTCCTACGTGAATATTAACCCTGGTATCCAAGCTGACTGTCAAGGCGGTTTGTGTCGGCTCAGCTCAGCAGGCTATAGAGAGTGACATCACACGAGTTTAATAACATCATAATAAGTGTAAGGAATACAAAGGATAAGTCTGATTAAACACAGATTACAGTTGTATCTGTGTTATATTTACCGATTCTAAACACTTTATAAAGTTGCTTTGACACCAGAAAGTCAGTCAGTGATCATCTGCTAGAAACTCCAGTGAAAGATGTGTTTCCCATTTTCTCTTACTGGTGTAATTCAGTATGTTACATTTAGTGCATAATGTTCCTTCATCTCGATCCATGTTTGTAAGTAGAAGCAAGTTGCTATGAACTCCTAGTAAGTCCACATCACGCCGGCACAGAACCACTCTGTACCACCAATTTGTTGGTGAATGCGCCACGTGAAAGAGTGTAAGTGCACTTTCTGAGCAGTGGTCAAAGTTAACAGAGCGAGCTTGGAGGTTTAAGTTTCTGAGAGCTTCACGTGGCTTCTACAAGGTAAATAAAATAAAAGCTCATACTGTAGGTACTGTGTAAGAGAGCAGGACTGTGGATTACAAGGGAGTCAGTGTGTACATTTAACACTGTGGGTCTCAACAGAGATTTGGGGATTTTTAACTTTAACACACATGTGCAACTTCCCGCTATCACTGAAATGTTGCCACCATAGTAAAGTGATTTTTGATCTTTGAATTTGATATTTTCTTTTTTGTGTTTTTAATTGTTGGTTTTGCTTATTCTTGATGCTGTTGTTTTATAATATTTATTATAATATAGTACCATGCACTCATTTAAGAATATGCCACCCTGCATTTCAGAACATATATTGTTTTTGCATGTGACAGACAAAGTCTCTGAATCATCTGACTCATCTTATAAATAAACACTGTGTATTTACACTGTATACCATTTGTTAGTATTGAGATGTTTTTGATCTGTCATCACCCCGTCATCTTTAGGTGGGCAGCTCCGTGAGAGGCAGTGGCAGTCATGGAGGTCAACCTGATCACACATCATGTCCTCTTCATCCTGCTGGCTGCCACTGCAAGAGCTCAAGTCAACCCAGGTTGATATTTGTCTTTTACATCCATGTCCTTCTTGGGGTAAGGTGTGTGTTTGCTAGGACATGTTAGAGATCACACCTCAGAACCACCCTGCTCATTGCACATGCAGTTGAGCTATCCATGATCGAACAAGCTGAGTTTAGTTCATGGTGTGTGTTCAGACCCTGAACTATGAGCCAGTCCAGTTGGGTATGTCATATTTAAGCTTAAAATAACCTCTTTATATTCCTGAGGGATAGGTATGTTGACAAGATGGAGAAGGAAAGCAATTTTAGGTGGGTGGGCTTAAAATGCAAGAATGTAACGTGTGTGTTTTTGTGTGTGCGCGCCTATGAGAGTGTGTGTATGCGGTTTACCTAATGGTCAGACAGCAAATATCCTCAGAACAGGCAGACCTTTCACAGGCGGGGGGCATTCGCAGAAAAAAAAATTAGGCTAGTTGTAGGTAACACACACACCTCCACTCTCTGTCATACACACACACACATGCACTCATTTGACTTTTCCACATTGAATATTTTCACAGTAAAAGGCTTATTTGTTCTGCTGCTCTCTCAAAGCACATGTCAAGGGGTTCAGTGGGAAGGTGACTAAAACACAGACCTCCCTTAATTACCAGGTAGTGATGGGGAGAATAAACACTACCGCTGTAGAGGATGCAGTGAGCAGCTGCAGAGTACAGCCACTGAATCATATTTACACTAAAATATAGCATCTGCTGTTGTCAAACTTATGAATTTTGTAGATGGGGACAGAGGTAATAGACACCAGATGCTCTTAAAGTCCAGAAATCCTCTCACGTGTCTCTGGTAGAAATTATGAGGAGGAATGAAAAATGAAGAGCAGGCAGCTCCGAGGCCACTCCCTTCTCATTTTGCTTAGACTGGCACCTACACACTGATGCCTCTGTTTGGCTTTAGAGGCCTTGCAGAGCAGCAGGAAGGGGACCAAGCAGGGGGGGGGGACGTGGTCAGACAACTTTACACTCACCTCCTCACATCCTGAAAATACACAATAAGGATAAACGCTCACATGGCATGTGGAAGAATACAACTTTTTGTAGGCATGTTGAAAATATGAGCAGCACACCAGGATCATTGATGCTTTTGTGCGTTTGTAGAAATGTGTCGATATCCTCTTGGGATGACCGGCGGGCAGATTCAGGACGAGGACATCTCTGCCTCCAGTCAGTGGTCTGAGTCAACGGCTGCACGATTTGGCAGGCATGTCCATGCATTTCTCTTATTTCATCTCAATTCCACATGAGAGAGCACCATGCACATTCAGTACATGTCACTATATACAGCAAGCCCAGCGACAATCTGGGATCATATGTTAAGTTCTCTCTCTTTTTAATTGAAACTCCTATGTGGTGCCCTGGTGGTGCCAAATCCTTCCTCTCTTTATTTCAAACTAACCACTGCTCTGGCTTCATTACATCTTGCATGCACAGAAGATTTTCTTTTCCACTACAAATCTCTCTCTCTCTCTCTTTCTTTAGAAAATGGGGAGTTGCAAAGAGCATATGTGAGAGCTGCTCTTTTCTTCAAATCGCATACTCTTAATTAGCAAATGACAAACAGAGCAACTAAATTGCTGATTGTTTCAACTGCTTCTCGTCCCAAGGTGAAGAATGAACTAAATATAAATGCAGCGTTGGGATGAAGTTAGGATTAGGTTGGGAGATAAACTAATTCTCTTAGTTGCTTGAGATGAAAAGAGCGATACCACCCTCATATCTGTGAAACTCAGCAGCTGTTATCTGAATATCTGCATATGTTAGAGTTTGATGAACCGGCTGCATGTTGAATAATTACAGTGCTGTTTTACAATATGACCAGTGGCAATACAGAGTAGTCAAAGTTGCTCTCATGCAGATATGAATTCATTAACATACTGCATACTTAAGTTCACCAATTTTTCCATCTCATATACTCCATTAAGTGTCAACTTTCCTCCTTATACCTGCCTCTATCTCTCCTCTCTTCCTCTTGATGTTCATGCCTCTGATCTTTCATGTCTCCCTCCTCTTCAGACTCGACTTTGACAATGGAGACGGTGATGGGGCCTGGTGCCCTGACATCATGTCAGAGCCGGACGGCCTCAAAGAGTATCTACAGGTGGACCTGCGCTCGCTGCATTTCATCACACTGGTGGGAACCCAAGGTCGCCATGCCGACGGAATGGGTAATGAGTTTGCCCAGCGATACATGATCAAGTACAGCCGCGACGGCAGCAGCTGGGTGGGCTGGCATGATAGGAAGGGAAGGCAGGTGAGCAGGGGTACAATGTCACTGTGTTTATCTGCTTCTCTAAGGCCCTGCACCGTTCACACACATCTGATTCAGTTCAGGTCTTAATACCATACCTTATCAGGTGACTAATCCATGATTGATCCATGACCTCTGACACATGGTTGACTTCATATATCATCGTATTGTATATTAGTTGTCAAACATTTTAAGCCGGTGCATTCAAATACACAGTACGACCAATCTTTGTCTTACACCAAGACTTAGGTGTTTTATTTGTGTTTTGGCAACTTTCATCATTATGATAATTTGGACACTTAACTTTGTCATAATCACTGGAACAAAATGAGAGACCGTGGTTGAGAATAACTAAGCACATTCAGTAATGTGCTGCACTGTTGCACTTTACTTGAGTATTTTCATGTTAGCCAGGTACAGAACAGACAACAGGCAGGGCAGCAGGAAACGAGGGTCTTTACCACGGAAGACAACGCACCATCTGGTGGTGAGCAGGTGGGACAAGCAGGTTTAAATACTTGCTGGGTTAATGAGGAAGCAGGCAGGAGAGTGGGTGGGAAAGAACAGGAATGTGGAATCAGGAAACAGAGACCAGTGGGAAAGACTCAGGGCATCTGGTGGGTGGATGGAGAATGGCAGGCAGCTGAAGTAAACAGGCCCAAGACAGACATCATGACCTTATAAAATGTAATACACATTGATTCAGATTAAACCTGATTAAAGATCAGGTCCAACAGTAAAACATTAGTTTGACATTCATGTACTACTAATAATTATCCAAGTATATAATGAGATACTCAAATGCATGTTGCTGTTTTTGCACTTATAATGGCTTACTTGTTCAATCACTGGTGATGAAGCCAAGAGACATGGTCTTCTTCACAGCAAGTTGTACCAAAATGTGATCTGAAATTCATGAGATAGAAAGCACCAAGTCAGCTTCATAATTTATTTGACCATCACATATTTATGATGATGAAAGGCTACACATAGTGATTTTGTCAATCGGCAATCCAAGTTTGTTTCTGCAGAGTGAGGAGGTTTTTGCTCACAGCATTAACACATCGTATACTCACATGGTTAGATCTCTGACAGCTTTGTCTCAGTCTGGTGTAATCTGCCTCTCCTCTGCCAGGTGATTGAGGGAAACAGGAATGCATACGACGTGGTGCTGAAGGATCTGGAGCCTCCCATCATAGCTCGATTTGTCCGCTTCATGCCCGTGACAGATCACTCCATGATCGTGTGTATGAGAGTGGAGCTCTATGGCTGTGAATGGCTGGGTTAGTCTATATGTTAAATTCTTCACATCCAGCAACATCTAGTTTATCTTTAGATTTTCAGTCTTTTTGTATGTATAGCAATGTTTTTGTTATTGTTGTTGCTATAATAATCATGCTGTGGGTAAAACATAATCATGGGTCATAATTGAAGTTAATCATTGACCTGCTCCTTTCAGATGGCCTGATGTCCTATAGTATTCCAGATGGGCACCAAATGATCTACAGAGGCCTGGATGTCTACTTCAATGACTCTGTGTATGACGGAGCAACAGCTGAAAGGTCTGGATCTTGCTGCTGGTTCTCAAAGGAAAGACCCAGACCATAGTTATATGTTATATGTTATATGTTACCTCTGTCATAATCATGCTCACCTCCTGTGAATGTACTAATATTCCTCACAACTAAGGGAGGATGTCATTTTGGAGGGCGGAAATAGTGTGAAAGTTTCAGATCTTTCAAAATTACATGGTGTATATAATTTATCCCTCCACTAGACTGACAAAGGGCCTTGGCCAGCTGACAGATGGAACCTGGGGTCTTGACGACTTCCTCCACAGCCACATCTACGCCATGTGGCCAGGCTACGACTACGTGGGCTGGAGCAACAAGAGCTTCCCCAAAGGTTACGTAGAGATGATCTTTGAGTTTGACCACGTCCGAAACTTCACTGCCATGAAGGTGAGGAGTTCGGGGAAACTTTCTCAGGTAGTTCAGCTGGATAGCGAGAAAAAAAAGAGGAATATTTTCAAATTTGCTGAGTCAATACTGGACTGAACTGAGCTGTGCTGTGCCACACTGGGCAAGCACCCATCCTCTAATGCAGCTGCAAATTTTATTGGGACATAAAAGCTGTGAAATGATGCAAGATCGCACAGCCATGTGAAAATGACATTTTCTGTATAATGAGGCCATTTCTCATGGGCAAGTGCAATGGCAGGAATTCAGAGAGGGAAGATGGTGTTTTCCAGCAAGAGCATGGCAAGACAGATGAGTCGTCAGAGCACCTGCTCTTACATCATCTCCCTCCTCAGACTCTGTCCATTTTGAGCACCTGCTCAGCAGCTCAGCAGAGAAAAAATGTCGTCTTCCCTGCAGATATGAGCCCAATAACTGATGCAGATTTTATGTTTTAATCATGCTTCCGTGCATGGCCCCCTGTCATCTCCACAGGTACACTGCAACAACATGTTTAGTCGAGGGGTGAGGATGTTCAGACAGGCCACCTGTTACTTCCGCTCAGGCTCGGAGTGGGAGGCCGATCCGGTAACTCTGAGGCCCACTGTTGACCGCGTGAGTCAAGTCGCCCGCTTTGTCACCGTGCCCCTTGGGGACCGCACAGCCAGTGCCATCAAATGCCGTTTCCACTTCAGTGACCTTTGGATGCTGTTCAGTGAGGTGGCCTTCCAGTCAGGTAAAAAAAAGAAAAAAAGAAAAAAAGAAGAAAAAAAAACTTTGGTTTGCTGTCTGACCTTACTATAAACCCCCAGCTTCTTAAACTAACTTGTTTCTTTCACTCACAGGCTCAGCGGTATATAATACATCTCTGACTCCTCGCAAACATGGACACCCAACAAACACACTTCCAGGTCAGAGGTCAGACCCGTTGTGGGTTTTTTAACATATAAGTGACAGTCAGGCAGTGGAGAAAACATAGGCCGACTATGTAATCTTCAATCAGCCACAGGTATTATTAGGTTATTATGTTATTAGGTTGTTGGTTATTATGTAATAGTTTTTTTCTATCATATTTGTAAAATATCTCTCATTGATCATTTGTAATAATTTATCTTGGTGTCATGAATCTTACTGTGAGGTGTTGTGATTTACTTCAGTGTAGAAGTGCAGGTCCGCGCAGTGTAAATGGTTTTTCTTTTGGGTAAACAGTGCCCCCTTGTGATAGCATCAACAGTGACTAATTACCATGAAGATAGATGTCTCCTAGTTGTAATGAAACATGACAGGGATTATTCAGTGGAGAATGTAATTATTTTGGGATATGCTTTAATAAGAACTTGAACTGTGATGGATGAATCAAATCCACCCCGTCTCCCAACTCTCTTCTCATCTTTAACAGGGGATGATCCCACCCATAAAGTGGATGACAGCAATACAAGGATCCTGATCGGCTGCTTGGTGGCTATCATAGCCATCTTATTGACCATCATAGTCATCATCCTGTGGCGGCAGGTGTGGCAAAAGATGCTTGAGAAGGTGAAGTGAGACAATACACTATTTTTTAATTGAGGGAGAGTCTGGACTTAATATACACATGACCCAAGATAAAACAGTTGGTGGTCAAAGCTTAGGCTTGCCTGCAGGGGAGGTATATTATCATAGTGGGAGGACAGGAAATTACATTTTGCATTTCTTATTTTTATAGAAGGGTTTGTATGAGTTGAAGTGAGCCCCCTGTGAGCCCCCACAGCAGGCCATTCAAAGCAGGCAAGAAATGCTATCAGCACCCTGTGGTATACTGCTCAAGAAGAGAGGTTTCCCATGGCTGATGATCTGCAGAAAAAAAAACTAATGGAAACAGGATTTATCCATTAAACACAGACAGACCTGCACTAAATATAGATCGACATACAACATTGTAAGACCTAATGTGTTTTTACATGTGTAGTGAGTTGTTTGGGGTAATGGTCTTTATTTGGAGCCACTTTGTGGTTGGAAATGCTGCATACATGACTATTTTTTATAATTTTTGCTCATTTCATTGTGTTTATTACTACTTAAATATCCTTGACCTCTCTCACTTTGAGAGGGAGGTCTTCTTTGATATTAACCTCACTTACCTCAACTCTCACAAACTCACTTCCACAGGCATCCCGTCGAATGCTGGACGATGAGCTCACAGCTCGTCTCGCCGTCCAGACCCAGGCCTTCTCTTTCCACCACTCCTCTCTGTCCAGCGAGGGCGGCTCCACCTCAAACTCCACCTATGAGAGAATCTTCCCCCTCTGTGCTGACTATCAGGAGCCCTCACGCCTCATCCGAAAACTGCCAGAGTTTGCTCAGTCCACAGAGCACCTTGGTAAGATGGTAAAAAAAAAAGATACCACACAATAAATACAGCAGAGGTTTTCTACAGTTACAGCTGCTGGAGCGTGTGATTTCATGTCGTCCACTTCAGAACCGAGCACCTCCTGCAGAGCCCTGGCAGCCTGCGGTTCAGATAGTGCCCCCCACTATGCGGAGGCAGACATCATCAGCCTGCAGGAGTCTTCAGACAGCGGCACCTACTCCATCACAGCCGTCAACATGAATCTCTTCGCTGGCGCCGATTCATCCATGAAAGAGTTCCCCAGACAGAAGCTCACCTTCAAGGAGAAACTGGGAGAGGGCCAATTTGGAGAAGTACTTCCAGTTTTGTCACTCTAATGTTTTCTGGCACTGATTTGGAATTTTAGAAATATTCATGGAAATGGTTATTGGATTCATTGGAGTGTGCTCTCTTTGCCGTCATTATATTGATGTATCTTTCTAGTTCTAAAACTAAATGATAGACGTTGTTCTGTGGTAAAAGCACCAGAGTGTGAAATGCAGTCTCTACAGAACAAGCTGAAAAGTAGCCGACACTTAGTGGCATTAAACAGAGCTAAACAGATGGTTTCAAGTGGAGCCAAGAGGAGTGATGAAGTGTTATTTTATACAGGTCCACTTGTGTGAGGCAGAGGGCATGCAGGACTTTTTGACGAGGTTTTGTCTATAGAGGGAAACAGTGAGTCACCTCTGCTTGTTGCTGTTAAAACACTGCGGGAAGACGCCAACAAGAACGCAAGGTAAAAATAACATTTTTCACTTTTTCATTATTCATTTAGTCGTCAGTCAGTGATTTACACATTTCCATCCAACTGTGCTGCAGGAACGACTTCCTGAAGGAAATCCGCATCATGTCTCGTTTGAGGGACCCCAACATTGTCCGTCTGCTGGCTGTGTGTGTGGACACGGACCCACTGTGCATGATCACTGAGTACATGGAAAATGGAGACCTGAACCAGTTCCTGTGCAACCTCAGGCTGAAGGAGGCCGCTGATGAAGACAAGTCAGAACAAGAGGAGAAGGAGGAGAAGAGCATGGTCAGGTAGGCTCATATCCTCACATCAAATTATGAGGAATATCAGGGTTAAGTGCAATACACTCATGACTGCTCTGTCTTTGTGCTCTTAGCTACAGTAAGTTGATTGGGATGGCTGTGCAGATTGCATCTGGTATGAAGTACCTGTCCTCTCTCAATTTTGTCCACCGTGACCTGGCCACCCGCAACTGCCTGGTGGGTAAGAACTACACAATAAAGATAGCCGATTTCGGCATGAGTCGAAACCTGTACAGAGGAGACTACTACAGGATCCAGGGCCGGGCCATTCTGCCCATTCGCTGGATGTCCTGGGAGAGCATCCTACTGGTGAGTGCTGGGCAGATCTGTGTGTGTGGTGTCTGATGAGAAAAGTGCAAGATTCATGTTTGTTGATACTTGTAATGTTGTATCTACTGCCAGAATCCTATATCTATGTTGCTTGTCCCCTCAGGGCAAATTCACCATGGCCAGTGATGTGTGGGCGTTCGGTGTGACTCTGTGGGAGATTCTGACTCTGTGTAAGGAGCAACCCTACTCCCAGCTCTCTGACGAGCAGGTCATTGAAAACACAGGCGAGTTCTTCAGAGACCAGGGAAAGCAGGTGAGCATCACACAGGGTTAAGCTAGTAATCTTCCAGAGAATGGTTTGTGTACAGTGTCTGTCACAGGTAAAGCACAAATTACAAAGCAACCAGTATTTTCCCTGCTGTAGCTCACTGTACCAAATTTGCAACAAATGCCTTGCAAATTTACATTAATACTACATCAATATTTCCCCTCATGCTCCCAGGTGTACCTGCCAAAGCCGCCATGTTGTCCTGACAGAGTCTACACTGATCTGATGCTGAGCTGCTGGAGGAGGAATGCCAAGCAGAGGCCAAGTTTTCAGGAGATGCACACTCAGCTGATAGACAGTCTGGCATAGCAGATAGGACGTATAATTTCTCTCTGCCATGCACTGTCTTCTTTTCTCTTTTCTGTATGAGTTGATTTGGAGTTCATCTGGAGTCTGAAAAAAACATGAAATGTTTTCCATGCTGCCATGCTGTCAATAACAAAGTAAATGAAGGCAGGGTATACACTTGAACAGAGACTTTTATTGTAGATATGAAGCTAAACAGCACTATTCACTCAGTGTATTCACACCTTTTTGTATTTATTATTTTCTTATGTTTCCTATGCTATGTGTATTTATAGAGTAATACAAGGTAATCCTAGGTTTTAAAAGGCAGATGTGATTTTTTCCCCTAATACTTTTATCTAATTCTATTGCACATATATAAGAGAATGTCCATTGTTTGTCCATTATTAGTGTTTCTGTTTTTGCTTTGTAATTTTAACATGAACAAATGAAATGAATGAAACGATAGTGACTGTTTTCTGGATGAGAATGTGTTTTAACCTTGCGGAAGCTCTCTTATATTCTTTATAAACATGTTTATATCCTTTTGCAGGAAAACCAAATAGCTGTATATTGTTGAAGCATAGAGAAGAGCAAAGATTTTTAATAGCTGTCAAACCAAAGAGTCTTGTAAATAAAGAAAAATGAATATTTGCCTCTGTTGGTCCTTCCCACATACTGGACTCAAGTTATACAGAGACGCTTTCAATCGTTGCGCTCTTTCCCAGTTTTGGGCGTCTTGGCTCTCCGTAGTGGAAGCTGATTGGCCAGCTGTTTGCTGACATCCAATCACACCACGCACAGGCTCGTGCATATAGGCTGCTGCTGTGTATACACCGGAATCGGGCGATGGGCAGAGCGTCCCGGTACGTCCACGGGCAGAGGGAACTTTTAGACCTGGTCTGAGGCTCTTTATTCCGGTCCCGCTTCCATCCAGAGCCGCTGCTAACTCCCGACAGACATGCAGAGGGTTGTCATCGTTACCGGCGCCAATAGGTGGGTCCATAGAAACACCGTATAACGACAACGGTTTGTTACACTATTACACAGTAGGGACGTCTCCCACGATCCTGTGGATATGTTCATATTTCTACGTGCACTCTTAAAAGACATGATCAGAAAAATGTAAATTGACATACCATTGATGTGGAACAACAATTATATAAAGAGTCAACGTAAAGATTTGACAGTTGTACACAGTTTGTCCATATATACAGGTCTATAGTCTAACTTGACCACGAGGACACTGGTCAGTATTCATCTTTGTCTCTGAACTGGCCCACAGTACAGAAATGCTTAAGACTAGTTAGACACGTGTGCTAGTGTTGATGAGCTATTGTTATTTTACAAAGTCACTTACATGTTATTAAAAGAAGTCAGACCTCACAGTGTGTGGAGGTGTTCAGAGGTTTAATGAAAACATACATGAACTTTGATGCAAAGTAATGTTTTCTATGTGATTTCATTTTTTCATCTTCCAGTATCGTTACTTCATTATGGTCCTCTGTGGTTAGCAGATGATTTATTTAGTCTGAGTAATGATCACTCAGCTCCTCTGTGTAAGTTTGTTTATATGTGTGGATGATTGTGTTTGTTTGCCATCTGTTTCTCTCTCTCTCTCTCTCTCTCTCTCTCTCTGCAGTGGCATCGGCCTGGCATTGTGTGAGAGGCTGCTGACTGAGGACAGCCAGCTCCGTCTGTGTCTGGCCTGCAGAAACATGCAGCGGGCTGAGGCTGCCCGCTCCGCCCTGCTGACCTCTCACGCCAGTGCACATGTGGACCTGTTGCACCTTGATGTGGGCTCTGTGCAGTCAGTGTTCACAGCTGCACAGGAGATCAAGGCCAGGTGAGAAACCTTTGACACCCAGACAATTCATTGTGTAACACTGCTCAATGTTCTCCTCTCTTTGTGGTTTCAGTCACAATGTGGAATTAAACATCATTAATCTTTAATGCATGTGTGTGTTTTTCTTCAGGTACAGCAGAATTGACTTTCTGTATCTAAATGCAGGAATTATGCCTAATCCACAAGTAGATATCAAAGCTTTTTTCAAGGGTCTGTTCTCCAGGTAAGTTCAAACTGCTTTGACTTGCTCCATTTTGTCTTGAATTAATTGAGACTGGCTTCAAGTGAGCTGGCCCTGTGCATCTTGTGTCTGTCCTAATAGTATACCTTCTCACTGCAGGAATGTTATCAACATGTTTGCGACAGCAGAGGGTCTCTTAACTCAACAAAACCGCCTCAACTCAGATGGACTGCAGGAAGTTTTTGCTACTAACCTTTTTGGTCATTTTCTTCTGGTACTTCTCCGACTGTACACTTACATACACAAATATAAGTCTAGATGATGATTATAAATCCCATGATGTAACATAACTTTGTGCAGTATTTGCATATAGACATAGTTGTCAGAAATGAAACAAGAGAATGATGCAGTAACAATTTGAGAATATCATAATAAGCTCATACAGTGACTTAGTAATTGACTTAATTGACATATGTGATAATGTCAAGTAAAACACAGTTATTAGGTTGCAAACTTACAAGGCGTTGTGCAATACATCAGATAACTTCATGAAGGAATGTAGATTAAATGTTTTCTCACATCTGTTTTTTGGACCTGATCTTCATGTCTCTGTTCCAGATCAGGGAGTTGGAGCCTCTGCTGTGTCAAACAGGCCACACATCCAGGATAGTGTGGACCTCCTCAAGTAACGCCCAAAGCTCTGCCTTCAGCATTGAGGACATACAGCACAGAGAGGGACAGAGCCCTACAGCTCCTCCAAGTATGCTTCAGACCTGCTCAGCCTGGCACTCAACAGAAACAAGAACAACCAGGTTTGTCTGTTACTAGTATTGACACAGTAATAACTGTCACTGCAAACATGAGTTTATGTTAAGGATCCAGTCCTTCTTACAGTCTTGGAGAGAGGCGCTAACAAGAATCACATACCTGATTGATTCTGTTAAAAAAAATACTCCATCTATCTGTTGCATTATCCAAAAAAACTGAGGTTTCCAATCTAACCAGATGAGTCAAGTGCACACATATGTACAATGTGTGTTTGACTTATTGAAAGGGTTACACATTTGACTTCCTGTGAGGCCATGGTTGAATTTAAGAACTGGTACAACATGGACACATGTCCCATGACCTCTTTTTTTCTTGAAAGAGACTTATGACTGACTGACAGGTGGCTCTTAAGTGTTTGAGAGGTGGTTATATTTGTCATTTAAAAGAGGAACTATGCACAGTTTTTCCTGTAGCTATGCCCCATTTTTAATTAAACAGCTTCAGAGTAATTATGATGGTTAAATAAATGATGTGTCACTTGTTACAGGGAGAATGGAGGCTCTCTGCCTCCCAGGTAATGTCCCTTGGTGAGAACCAACCTTGCAACATGCAGTACTTGGCTGCCAACTTGGTGTCCCAGCTCTCGTCTTGGTGGCACCACGACACAAACATGCTTCATAACCCATAATCTTTTGTTTATGACTGATAAGACTACACAAATTGTCATAACATCGTATGTCTTATATAATGTTATCCACCATGCCCTGAATTGCTTTTTTGCCGGTTTCGTTAAAAACAAATGCACATGGCTGGAGGAGGGTTAACAAAACAGGGAAAAAGTGAATGGATTTGCATAGTTCCTCTTTAAAATAAACTAGACACAGGTCAAAAAGATTGGGAACAATTGGCTTGATCTGCAGCAGTACACTGGATTAGGTAAGATTTATAGTTTTAAATGTATAATCTGACCCTGTAAAAAGTATACTCATAAAGCTTTCACATAAAAGTACATTATCTTCTTTTGGACTGTGGTAAAGTATAAATTAAAATATGGAAATGTTCAAATGAAGTGGATTTAATCTGTAAGAATAAGAATAAGAATTACTTTATTGATCCCCAAAGGAAATTCATTTGTCTGTCAGCTCATCAAGCATTTGCAGAAGAATGAAGAAGCCTGATGGCTGAAGGTACAAAGGATCTTCTATATTTCTCCGTCCTGCAGTGAAGAGAGGAGCCGTCCACCACCGCTCTTTTCTTGGTCCATCAAGGTGTTATGAAGAGGATGATCTGAGTTGTTCAGAATGGCCTCCATCAGCGTGTATCTCTCCACCACATCCTCAGTGAGTCCATCAGGGAGACATGACTGAAGTCAAGTGCCTCAGGATGTTTAGTCTGTATCCTAGCATCGACTTCATGGAGAACTTCACATGGAACTTCAGCAGTAGCCGTTGGTGGGATGTACACAAGTTTTGTTTGATTTGAAAAAATGTCTACTTCCTGAGTCTTCATCCATATCTCCAGCTCCTCATCACTCTTGTTGAGCAGAGAGTTGGTATTTTGCATGATGACTGACGACAGAAAGGACCTACAGTACATCTCCACTTCCAAGCCTTCCACCTCTGCACCACCAGCACAGCAACCACGAAAGCAGCTCCTCATCGCAGCTGGAACAGGGTGGCATCCTCCAGACTTTCTCCATTTTCAATGACAGAAGCTCCTTTCCTGAAGCATCTCCTCTCCCCACAGAAGTGTCCATCAGTAGTTGACAAAATACGACAAAAAAATACAAAAAGCTACCAGACTTTGCTGCTCCCACTTGAAGCGCATATTCTGGCATGTACTGTGCTGGGGTAAATATTTAACTACAATAGAGGAATCCCTCTGTTTGTAGTTTAATTTTCTTAATTGCTCATCCAACTTTGACTTCAAACATGAAGTGCAGTGTCAACTCCAAAGTTTTTTTTTTTTTTTTTTTTTAATGAAAATCAGCAGAGTTTCCTCCATTTACTCCAAACTGCACTTGCTGTTACTATGGTAACCATATTTCCTCTTGAATTCAGACGCGCTACTCTTTGAAGGGAAAAAAGGCAGCCAGACTACCAAACCTTGCTTGCACGTTTCATGTGATGTTGTTGCCTTGGATACTCAGGATGACATCTGCAGACTGACATAGGATTTCATCAACGTCAGGATCAGTTAAAGTTTCATACATGCACAAGAGAATTTAAGATTACACAGTGATTACAAACAAGGAAACAAAACCTTCAGAGCAAATGGTTCCCCACGAGGTTCTTGATTGGTTTTGATGATGGTCTGGATATAAAAGACATTATGAACCTGTCAGGTGGCTCAGAGCAGTGACTACAGTGACTCTTGTAGGGTTAATAATGATATATTTTAAGATAAAGATCTAGAGGCTGGGTATTAAGTGGAGGTTGACAGTGTTAGTAACAAGAAGGGAGGAGGAGGAAAGAAGCACCAAACACCTCAGACAAGACCCTGACTGGTTGTTTGTAAGTAGAACCAACCTGAAGTCTGCGCTGAGACTTTTGTCCTTAAATACAGGCTTTGCGGGGCTTTGTCCTTGTCCTCAGTGTGTGCCTCAGATGTAGGTGGGTGTCATCTAGATCTAAAATGGAGGCTGTAAAACCTCCACAAAGGGTGGCACAGTGGTGGAGTAGCTCACCACTCAGCATTTCTGTGTGCAGTGTATATTTTCCTAATTTCCTCCTGCTTGAACACAATACAACAATAAGAAATAAATATATTTGTCATATGTCATTTGAAATTTTCCTTCAAAATGTTGCCTGCCTGCTGCAACCCACACGGAGCACTTACACAGAAACCACTCTCCAATTATAGTTGTAGCCTGACAACATTTGCCAGTTTATTATGATGCAGTTCTGTGGCATTATCCACCTCTATGGTCTTTTAGTCTAAAGTCCTTAGAAAATTATAGATTGTTTTTTGTTTTTCATGAAAAGGATATGACACATCAACAGTAAGATACACAGAGATTATAAATCATTTCAAATGCTTCATATGAGCTTTCATGTACATTTTGTGTGTTGAAGTGATGATTTTTTCTCTTCTTTGTGACAGGGGCTGTTCTCCTCTGTAATATGCCCAGGACTGGTATGACTAATCTGACCTATGGGATCCTGCCCTCATTCTTCTGGACTCTCATCATGCCCATCATGTGGCTGGTGAGTGGTGTTTTTAATCATTATTTATTTGTTATTTTGTTCATTCTAACAAAGCCTCCCTCATCGGTGTCAAACATTATTTAAATTGAATATGAATCATCTCATGCTCCTGTGATATTTCCCCATTGTGCTGCACAGATTAGGATCTTCACCAACACATTCACACTTACACCATACAACGGAGCAGAGGCACTGGTATGTTGACAGACTGTGCCATCATTGACCATGGGAAAAATAATTCATAGATTCATACCTGAAAACAAAATGCTCACATGAATTGATACTATTCCTACTCTGTTTTTTTTTCACAGCACTGGCTGTTTCTCCAAAAGCCAGAGTCTCTGGATCCAAGAGCGAAGTATCACAGTCTAACATCAGGACTTGGAACAAACTACACTCAAGCTCGACAAGTGAGTAACTGGACACCATGAGTGTCACAGAGATCCTGTTTGAGTTCATGTAATAGAGAGCCAGGTGGGAGAATGTGGAGGGGTAATGTGATATACCACTGAAGATGCTTTATTTACATGTTGTTAATCCGAATGTTCTATGTGTTTGTGTTCCAGATGGACATCGATGATGAGTTGTCCGAAGTCCTCTATGCAAAACTTGTTGACCTTGAGAAAGTAGTCAGAGGAAGAGAGCACGAAAGAAATGCTGCCAACAAGGTCAACAGTACCTGAATGAGACAGAGTGAGTCTTATGTAATGGGGAGCCTTAGAAATTAACAGTGCTCTAATTCACTACAGTCTTGCCAGTTGTAGAATAGAAATATGTGTTTTTATATGTCAATGAAACAACCATACTTCTTCTACCTCAGTCAAGGACAAAACTCGTTTGTTTGATTTGTGACCACGTTGGCTGCAGGAGTTAAGCTACTCCTGGGGTGACCACCTGGTTTCGCTGCACACAGTAACTCCAATCATGGTAAAATTAGCAACATATGACAGTGAAGCACTAAATGGGACTTTTAGGAAATCACTTGTATTTTCAGTATGTTTTTAATTAAAGGGACATTTATCATGAAACTGAAACCTCATATCACATCTTTATGTATGCTGCAACCTACACCACTCAACATTCAACTCAGCATTACAACAATTATCAAAAGGGGAAAAATGAATTGCAGATCAATCTTATATATTATATTCACTTAGTTTTCTTTAAATCTCCCTGACCTCTGTTATTTTGGCATTCACTGACTTTAAAGGGAACAATGTGATGTCACCCTGTGGCAGTATTGTGATGACTTATAGCACTTGGATTCAAGTGTATCATGTATCTTTCCCTGGCTGAGAAGATCTGAAAACTGAAAAATATCACCTACTTTGTGTCTTACACAAAACTACTCAAATATAAAATATTTTCATATGTTAATATTACAAATTTATAATCTATATCTTAAGATTGGTCATTCATAATCCCTAGTTGAAATGTAGTGAAGATGACAACAAAGAATGATAACTACTTTTTTCCTTTTTTTTTTTTTTTTTTAACAAACAACAATGTTAAGGTCATGTGAGACCAGCACCCGCAAGAGTCTCATCTGCTGCTGCACTCCTCCTGTAATGTAGATACCACCACCTGAGAGCTGTGTCATGTTTCTTCTACAACAAGCTTCTTACCTTACCAACTTTATTTAGCTGTTTGTCTGTGGTCTTGTTTCCTGAGGCCATCAGCAAACCACCACACCAACATTGCCATCAGTTGTCATCTGTGGCTCATGTCATCACAAGTCATAATTTATGAAGCACATTTATCTGACATGAATGGCTTGTTTTAAATATGTGATCTGTAATATAAGTATATGAATGAATAAATCAGGTGTTATCTGATTCACAAGGTTTAATACAACACTTCATCTCATATGAAAGTCTTGTTTCAGTGTTGATCTCTTAAATTTTTAATTTAAAATGCATAAGAGTAATATAATATGAGCGTTGGGCTTCTAAACTGTTTATTGAGTCGTTCCTGACAGAAATGCCACACTGATTTCAAACTTACTTGACTTTTTCCATCTGGGTTTAAATTGGACTAACAGATTTTCTCATCAGAGAAACAAATGAGCATCTCTTCATCTCTTGATGCAATCAAGAAAAGGGACATACATACACACATATATACTGTATATACATGCAGTCTTGCATCTTTGGACAGGTATCTAAAACATCCCACTGCATTGTACTTTATTTGAGTACTGTGATACTTCATGCTTCTCAATTTATTGCATTTTTCACAAAAACACTAAATTCCAGACAGTTACTCTACAGATAGTTTTACCTATAAAATAGATGACAGGTGCATTCTTGTGTAATAAACTGTTCAACATTATATATTTTAGTTAAAATTCATCTCAACTCTGTCAAGTTCAAGATGCTTGTTGTACAATAATAAGTAAATAAAATGGCACATACCTCAACCAAGGCCAAACAGTCCTGCACTGCTTTGTCTTCATATGAACTTCATGTAACTTCAACATCTTTACTAAGTTCTGACACAAAGCAGCTGTTTGGTTTTATTACCTGTTGTGTGAAACATCTGTATGAATTGTGTCACTGCTATGTTGCGCACCTTATAGTGTACTTAAGGTAAGCATTTCAAAATGCTAGCTGCTGCCTTATACATTGCCACTAATATCAATTAAGTACTATCAACGACTTCTACCACCAGAGCCAGACTATAACTTGCATTTGTATAAACATCATAAATGTCTGATTTACATGAAGATACTGAGAAATGGTTGAAAAATGTCCACAATCTCACAATGTTTAGAAGAGTCATATCAAAGAATTTCTGCATCCACTCTTGAAATTTGAAATTGAATGTGTTTTTAGTGTATAGTCCATACAAACCAGTTTCATCGATGGTGGACGCTGTGGATGATGCATCAAAAAATTGCTGTTGAAAATTGTATTTTGTATGTGTTTTTAAATATATAAAATACAAAAAGGAAAAATCTTTGAAAAGTCATTTTTGTGAAAATGTATAAACAGATGTAGTTATTTCTTGGCAAACATCAACCCGTGTGACTTATTCATGAATTTCTTGCAATTTTAATATAAAATGCTCAAGACCCATATGAGCATTGTGTCGTAAACTGATGATTGCATGAGTTGTTCCTGTCTGAAATGCTCAATTTAGTATGTTTCCATCATTTTCTCCTCTCTGGATAAGTCTTGTTTTCATGCATACAAATCAAATACACATGACATAAAATGCATTTGCTAACAGACAAATCCTAGTTAATCTCATGATATGTGTGTCTATTGTATCAGAATAGTGTGGCAGCTGCACTTAAAAGGGTATGAATTCACATAGCAATAACAGTTTCATAGAGGAGCTAATTGTAAACAAATGCAGATACAAGTGTCTGTGTCCTCCTGTAGGCCAAGCAGGGGCTGTATTTGTTTAATTGCATACATGCAAATGCTTGTCACAGTAGTATCATGTAGTCTGAACAAAGCAGCTGCCCCTGCAGCTGCACCACTCTCCACACTAATGCAGGTCTGCTGGGAGCTTCCCGTGCATGTAACGTCCTCTCGCATGTTAAAGCCCGGATTATTGCAGGAGGACATGAGAACACGTCGTTACATAATGTAAATAAAAACATTGCAGCCACCGTGGGTTTAGATTGGTGCGCGCTGCACGATGTCCCGGATGGTGCTCGCACCGGAAGAGAAGGGGCAGCTCTCCCAGCCATCTTGTGGCAGCATCCAGCGAATTGTTCGCATCAAGCCTCGTAGAATCGGAGGTGAATCCCGCTGAAGGGGCGCCATCATGCCCGGACACCTGCAAGAAGGCTTCGGCTGCGTCGTAACCAACCGGTTCGACCAGTTATTGGACGATGAGTCCGACCCGTTTGAGATCCTGAAAGCTGCTGAAAACAAGAAGAAGGAGGGGGCCGCCGCTGGTTCCACCAAGACCGCGGCTCAAGCCGCCAAGCAGCCGAAGAAGGAGTCACAGAAGGACAGGAAGAACCCGCTGCTGGACAAGAAGGAGGAGTCCCAGGCTCCAGTCCCCCTGAAGAAAGAGGGTAAGGTTTTCACCTGCTCCCTCTCTTTTGTGCAGTGCATGTTTATTTTTTTGTCTACTTGTCTCAACTGTCATGTGCAGCTCCTGTTAGCTGCGTTAGCTGCTGCTGGTCGGAGCCGAGCACAGCGTGAGGTCAACATGGACCCTGTCCTGTTGCTGTTAGAGGACAGACTGGTTGAGTCCTCTCGGGCTGAGGCAGCCTCACGGCAGCTGCACGGACTGGAGCCGTAACGCTCAGGTGCAAGCCACCAGTGCAAACTGGTGAGCGTGTGTCGCAGCAATGGTTTCCACCAGCATCCGAGCAGAAGGTGTAGTGTTGGGTTACTGTCTGCTGGAGGATGCTCCGGGCTCCGGCGGCTCCGCTAGCAGCTGGAGGCTCTGCAAAAGCGAGTGCGCAGGTGAATAACCTGCGCACAGAGGCTGAGCAGACAGAGCGCTCTTTGTTTGGATCGATGATGTCTGCTCACAGTGAGCACTTCATCTCATTTAGAGCTCAGTGGTCTGAAAATAAACTGATCACCAGCAGTGATGAAGGTATGAAAACAGGCCCACTGTGAGGCAGTGGATTAATAAGAGCTGTGAAGTACAGTTGTCAACGCTGATGACAGGAGAGGTGACTGACATGTCAATGAGCACATCCCTGCACACAGATGGTGGGAGTGTTAACATTTCAACCAGCTCAGCTGTATAACTAACAGAACCCACCAGGTCTGACTCATGCTGCTGTGGTTTGCAGGCATCAGGCGGGTGGGCCGAAGACCAGACCAGCAGGGCCAGCCCGGTTCCCAGCACCAGGGCGGGCAGGGTGAAGGGCGACCTGGAGACAAGAGGCCGGACCGGAGACCTCCTCGAGAGCGCCGCTTCGAGAAGCCCGCCGAGGACAAGCCTGAGGGGGGTGGAGAGTTCTCCACAGACAAGTGGGTAGCTGTGATGAATGACAAAGAGCATATTTAAACATAGGGTTTAAATAGTGTGGTGTGATCACAGGATCAGTGTGGGGCTGTATGCACAGATTAAGTTTGTAGCTATTGATTTAATGTGAGCTCACTTAACCACAACTTCACAGCACTGTCAGCTGTAAACTGCTGGTTTTAGAGGCAGCGCTGCTCTTCAACACTGCTGTGTATTCTATTATTACTTGTTATTAAGTGTCTGTGTGTGTCCATCAGGCCTTCTGGAGACAGGCCCCCGAGAGGGCGTGGTGGCGGCCGGGGTGGGCGTGGTGGAAGAGGACGGGGCATGGGACGAGGAGACGGCTTCGACTCCCGTGGCAAACGAGATTTCGACAGACACAGCGGCAGTGACAAATCGTGAGTCAGATCTGAACCGAGACCTTAGCAGGCCAGCCTGTCCATAAATAGAAATGAATACTCGCTAAGCTCTTATTGTCAAAACATACTTTCTAGAGCTGTTGAAGTGCTTGAGCCTGTCAAAACCAGGTGAGAGTGTAAACACCTTGTGTTATTTGAAACTAAAGACTCACAGACATGTAAAGTCTATTGGCAGTTAGAGTCCATGCAGTTTTACTTTACACTCAGTTACAGTCTTGACCCAAATGGCATCTCAAGAATGACGTTTCAGATAAGGATCACTTGTGTCCCTCTTTTTTTTCAACATTATGCTCACTAATCTACTTTTCAACACAGACCAGATGATTGTTGTTGATTTCTGAGTTTCTCCAGTAGTGGCCTATGAGTATTTTTAGTCTGCATATATCAGTGTGTGTGTGTGTGTTTTTTTTTTTTTGCTCTAGCAATCAGAAAACTGAGGAGAAGCGCAGTGGCAGTGGCTCACACAACTGGGGCAATGTGAAGGATGAAGTGAGGTGAGTTTTCACGAGCGGACACATGGCCTGTTTATCTGAGCCTCACTGTCTGCACACTACTGATGCACATCTGAGATTTGTCCAGACTTTGCTCTCTGCATGTGGTTGAGTTCAAGACAGTAAAAACACAGCCTGGTTTGAACTGTGTGAGTTGTGGGCATCACCTGTCCAGCTGGATTGAAATGTTAATTCTGAATGTTAACCAAGCTTCTTTTTTTTCTTTAAACACTGTCTTTATTGGTATTTTACATGTCAGAACCACATGTATGTATATTGCACTTTCAGTTATACAAATGTGGTCTAGGTCAGTGCAGGCTCCAAGAACACCACTATACAATAAGTACACGAGAAAAACAGAACATTAAACAAACAGAAGGCTTTCAGACAAAACAAGTTACATTCAAAGTTTCCAAAATCATTATAAATTAAAGATCCTTCATTATTTTATTTTCAGGGTTTACATAGATTCATGCTCAATTTTCTTCATCCACGAGTTCCATATCTTTTACAAACAAAGCAAACGGTCCCCAAACCTTCTCAAATAACTCTTGCCTCCCTCTCTGCTCATGTTATTTTTTCCTGTATTTGGTCTGTTTGTCTTTTTCCAGAATAGCACAGTTGACTTTTTAGCATGCAAGAAGCACATATTTATCATGATTCATTCCCTTTGGGTGTACTTGTGACCCTTGGGGTATAATCCTTGTTAACCAAGCTTTTTAGTGTCTTAATATAAATGTATAAAGAGTGTATTCCTGTATTTCATCTAGTGGAGAGGTGCTGCTTGTAGTTGGAGAGCACCTTTCATCTGAAAGCTCTATGTTTTTATCAAGAAGTGTGACAACTCTTCTGGAAAGTGGTGCCACTAAAGCTTTTCTGCACTTTAAAGTGTTCACAATCAACATTAAAAATAAACATGTGTCGTTTCCAGTGAGGCTGAACAGACTGCTGCTCCCGAGACGACCCCAGAGGGAGAGGAGAACGCACCTGCCGGCTCTGAGAACAAGTGAGTATCCATTTCCTGTCAGGTGAAGAGGAGTCTCATCAGATTGAGTCAGGTTGTGTTGAGTGTGTTCATTTTCCTCTCATAGCTGCTGTACTACAGTCTGGATAAACATTGGCACTGACCTTTAGGCCTCAGGATTAGAGTTCATGTATAGAACTAAGAGGATCGGTGGTTGGAGGTTTAAGTTCACTGCATTGTTATTTTGCCGGCCGTCCAGGGAAAATGAGGTGGAGGAGGTGAAAAACGAAGGCCCCAGAGAAATGACCCTGGACGAGTGGAAGGCCATGCAGGACAAAGAGCGCACCAAGGTGGAGTTCAACATCCGTAAGCCCAACGAGGGAGCCGACAGCCAGTGGAAGAAAGGATACGTGCTGCACAAGTCCAAGAGTGAAGATGTAAGTTTTTTGTCTTTTATTTATTATTTCAGTTTCAAGTTGTTGTACTTTTATAAGCATGACAGAAAGCTCAGTGCTGAGGACAGCTTGGCTGGGCTGGACAGTTGGACAGACTAAAACAAAAGCTGTGTTAAACGATGACAGCACAGAGACTTTGCTGTCTTTCCCTTTAATTGATGTAAATGCAAAATGAAATTTTTTAGCTGCACTTCAGGGACACACAGTCAGGTTGTTGTGCGGGTTCTGATTTTGCTTGTGTTTGATTTCCAGAGGCCTGTTGGTGCGTTGATTGACGCTTCAGAGACGGAAGCAGACTCGCACACTCTGTACCACAAGGTGCCTGCAGCTCTCACACTGTTCTTTCATCCACAGTCCATGAAAACACTCAGGGTCAATAATGTGTGTAAATCACCTCTGGTGTATGGTTTCATATACCTCCACATATAAAGGCGGCTTTATTTGTTTTAATGGAAGAATGTCAAGACAGTGCACAATGATCTCTTAAATCATCTTTTAAAAAAAAATAAGAATCAGAAAGTAGTGTTCAGTTCATCTTTTAACGTACTTGCCGTCATCTGTTCTGTCCAGCAGGGCACCACTGACGAGTCCAGTGACCACCATTTCCGCAAACCAGCCAACGACATCACATCTCAGCTGGAGATTAACTTTGGAGACCTGGGCCGCCCCGGCCGTGGGCGCGGGGGAGCGCGCGGAGGCAGGGGAGGCCGCGGCGGGGGAGGCAGCAGGACGGCACGCGGGGGAGGACGTTCCGAAAAGGTAACAATGCGAGCTGTTGTCGCCACCAACAACAAAGGTTTAGTGTCCCTCACAAAAGATTGAGCTCACTGACTCTGAACCGGCTGTAAAACCACTGGCTTGGAAAAGCTGCAGTGGGACAGTCCGGCCCTGAAATAACAGAGCAGTGACAGATGGGCCGTAATGGAAAAGTCACAGACTGACCTCATGGCAGCAGTGAGGTGCATTTGTATAATAATAGTACTTAGTTGAATGAATTAGAGTTTACTACATTTATATTTATAGTATAAAACTGTCAAGTACAAAATGCTGCCATCACATGCTGACCCTTCACATGTTAGTGCCATGGCCAGTTTTTGGGTTGTCCTTCAGTCTGTCCTGAACTCATGAATGTGATGCCATTTCACATTTGGCACAAGTGTTCACTTAAACTCAAAGACAAACTGATTGGTGGTTGAAGGTTAAAGGTCACTGTGATCTCACATGACACATTTCTGGCCACAAGTCACGAATTCATTCTGTAATCATGACGTAGTTTAACACTAATGTTTAACAGGATAAAGTGAAGAGTTGACGACATTTCTATCTAAATGGTCAAAGATTGACTTCACTGTGACATCATAGTGTTGTGCAAAAACACCTGTTATTCAGTGTTGTAACCCAGGAGCAGGACATTGACCCGTATTTCCTGCAGTTTACGATAGCACCAAAAGTACAATGTCCAGATTGCAGAAGCTGCTTCTTTTTTCCTCAGGTAGAATGAGTAGGTTTTCTCCAGACATAAACAAAGACAGTTGTTTGGTTCTAGCAGGTTCTTTCACATACTACATCAACTAAGAAGATAACCATGTCCTTGTTCTCCTGTGTCTCCTCTCAGGCAAGTGGAGTGTCAGTCCCCAACGTGGATGATCCTGAGGCCTTCCCAGCTCTGGCCTAAAGGCTCCTTTTCCACCACCAGCCCACCCATCAGCCCTTCCGGGCCCCTCCTCTACGAGGCTTGCATGCTTACCACATCTTCAAGTATATAAAGAAAACAGAGAAAAAAAAAAGATTTTAATGACAAAAAAAAGACTGTCATCCCATACCACTCACACCACCAGAGGACTAAAATTTTACCTGTTTTAAAGGAAAACAAAAGACGGAAAAAGGACCTCTTGTTACACTGACGTTTTGTATTTAGGAACATGAAAGCAGGGATGTTTTCATACTTTTTTCTTTTTTTTCAGAGATTATGCATATTTCATTGGTATTTTTTGTGCTGCTTGAAGTTATGCATTTCTGCGATTAGGTTGAAGTGTGTGTATCTTCTCCCCCTGAAGCTTTTGTGCTCCCCCCCCATGACTTCAGCTCAGTATTATGGGGTCATCTTAGAAAAGACTTTCTACTGGAGTTTTTTTTTCCAGTAATACACACTGATGTGGTAGCACTTCACTACATAAGAAACTTGTACTAGATATCTGAAGTATGGCTTAACATGCATTTAAAGTGTAATTACTCTGATCCTGACTACCCATCCCTTTTGGGAGGCACAAATTCAGGATGGGTAACCAGGCAAAGTGACTCTAGCTTGATATTTTTCTGCTTGTTGTGCAGTGAAGTAAATGCCTCTTTCCTGTTTTTTGTTTGTTTTGTTTTTTCTTTTTTTTTGATAGCTTTTCTTTTTGGTGGACCAGTGGTTAGTAATGCTTTGTATCCCCTGATCCAGATGTGCTACCTGTGTTTTCAGGGTGCCCCGGGCCCAATGTATATCTTTAGGCTGGTCCTTTTAGGTCATACGAACTGTACTACTTGTAACTTCAGGACCACTAAGCAAATACTGTATTTTTTTTTTTTTTTTTTTTTTTTGTTAAGGATGTGAGTGAGATAGTGTGTGTGTATGTGCATGTGAGTGAGTGAGAGAGAGAGAGTGTGTGTGTTTGTGTGCGCAAAAAAGTGAGGTTGAATGTGAATTTGACAGCTAGTTACTTAGAATTTAAGTATTCCTTGCCATTCTCAAACAGTGGTGTGCAAGCTCTTGCCTGAAGTAGTTCCTACTGTCTTTTGAGAAGTGATTGTTGAAACCTAGGTGAGAACGATAGCTAGACCATGGACATATCTTGCTCGTAGAGTATCCGTAGCGTCTTTCAGATCTCAAAGCACTTGGTTTTTATCAGCACCAGTCCTCTGAAGATTGTCTCTCCTCCCCTTCTGTGAACCATATTTACATTTTTTTTTTTTTTTTTTTTTTTTGAAGTTTATTTTATCAGTGCAGCCGCACCAATGCATAATTTGTCTGAAAGAAATGTCCGCTGTCATTGTGGAACAATCATGAGCTACAGAATGTAATGTAAGGTAATGGTGCTTTTAGCCACCTGTGTCAGCATTCCCAGTGAGCTTCTTGTTTTTTGTTTAGTTTTTTTTATGAAGCGGGTATATTTCCCATGGGGTGGGGTGGGTGGGTTACACTGAAGACATTTGGGACTGAATTAAAAGCTTTACATGCTGTGCTCTGCAAAGACTTGCTGGCGATGCACTGATACAGATGGCTGGGGCAGTTTTCTTGTAGGACTGTTTGAGCCACATGACGGTTAAAGTTTCTCTGCAAACATCCCTGTTCTAATAAATTGCTTTAGAGGTGTTACATGTACTCTGCCAGTGGCTGTTGGGTTGTTTAAAATCAATACTGTGATTTTAAAGGTGTAAACAAATGTGCTGTTGACTCTTTATTTGTTAAACATATAAAGGCTGCAGTGTTTCAGCCACAGTATTCACCTTTACACCTATATTGACTAAAGGTGGGCATTAATAGTCCAGAAGGGTTTGATTTACATGCTGCTTATCAGCATGTAAATCAAAGGGCTCCCTCCCTTTCCCTGCAGGACTCCCTTTATCAGGCAGCGCTGCAATAAATCTTACCTGCTTGCAGGGTATGATGTTGATTCAGCTTAATGGGAAATTGAGCAGCAGCAGCCTGAGGTGATGCATTTAACTAATATTTGTCCTACTTTCATTTTGATATCAGCTGGTTAGAAGGTGTAAATCGAATCAGCATAAAGAAGTCCAGCTTCTTCATAAAAAAAAACTCCACAGTATAATATTCATGGAGATATGCTTGACTGCAGCTGCTGTAACACACTGTATTAGATTTATGTGGTGTATCCTGTGTTGTCATTTTCACAGTAACGTGTCAGACATGACATCTTTCAGACTGAAAGATGTCATCTGCCTGAAGGAAGAAACAGCAGTAACATAGGTTGTCCCACAGCGGAAAAACGTACTGCAGCAAGAAATGTTTTTCTAATGTCGATTATCATTTAAAATCGAAGTTAAGAGCCGTAGTCGGCTTTAAAAATAACCGTTTGTGGTTTACAAATGGCTTTAAATCAATTAGAGAGTTTTACAGACATCAAAACATTCCTCTGTGTGAAGTGCAGTTGAGTCAAGAAGTTTCACTTCTGTTCATTTCCGTCTTCGCTTCGTGTTTATCTCTGGGATTAGGCGTCGCGCTTCATGCGCATGCGCAGGAGGACTCCCGGGCTTCCGTTAGGACTGTACAGATATGGCAGAGCTCCACAAACGTCGACGTGAAATCGGCGGCACAAACTTGTCACCCGAGCGCGCGTCCTCCAGAGACAGAGGAGACACCGCCGAGGAGAGCTCCACCGTGTTCATGAAGCTGCTGGCCGCGGCGCTTTACGGCGTCAGCTCGTTCCTCATCGTTGTTGTCAACAAAAGCGTCCTGACCAGTTACAGGTAAAGGTGTCGGTGCAAAGTACAGGTTAGGAGGACTGGCCTCACGTTAGAGCCGGCGGAGTTAACGACGGGCAGCGTGTGGAGAGCCACACACCACTAATGTGAAAGTATTATATATGCCCCCCCTGCATATTTGACTGGACACCAACCAAGCTATGTAATAATACTTGACTTCCCACAGAAAAACAAAAGTTCATCTAACAATTTTTTATATTTAAAAAAAAAAAAGCAGGATTATGTAATAATGCATTATTCACCACAGACATGTTGAACTGTTAAGAAAAAAATAATAACAGTCTCTCTCTGTTCAATACTCTTAAAATGATCAACTCTAAAATTCAACATTAGTGATGCAAGTTGTATCATTATTACTGGTGCAACAATGTGCAACCATCATTTATTTAAGTGGACAAAGTGGAGCAAAGTTGAACTATGAATATATTGCACTTAATTGTAGCTTAATTCATTGTGTATCTAATATGCTGTGTTTGAATAATCACTTGAGGATTTTAAAACTAAGTGACTTGAACAGTCAGGTAATCATAGTTGAGCTGTATGAAGTATGACATCGCAGGTGTGTTTTGCTAACCAAGTCAAAGTATCAGAACCAGCTGACCGTGTGTGACAGAGTTTAGAGTCATGCTTATGTCAAGGAAGAGTATCAGAGGATCACGTAAAGCAAAAGCAGCATTAATGAAAAATCATTTACATGTTGAAGTCATTTTTACTCATGTTTTCCAGATTTCCATCGTCAGCATGTGTCGGACTTGGACAAGTAAGTTTCTGATGGAGTAGAGTCAGAGTGTATTTCCTGTCCACCTTGAACAAACACTGATGAGCTTCATGTCCCTGCTTCAATAACTCTGCAGATGCTGGCTACAATCATAGTGCTGAGGGCTGGGAAAATGTTGGGCGTCATCTCATTTCCACATATGGATTTGAGTATACCTCGAAAGGTGAGGAGTGAATTGCTGAGGCCGATCCTAAAGGGATAATGACATCGTACTCAAAACTGTACTTCATGTTTCCTTCTTTTCCAGATGTTCCCACTGCCTCTACTTTATGTCGGCAATCAGATAACAGGGTTATATGGGACACAGCGACTCAAGTGAGAGCATGTTGTCCGTTATTTCCCTTATTATTATGAAATTACACTTTAAAACTAAATATAACATATTTTTGATCTCATAGTTTACCGATGTTTACAGTTTTGAGGAGGTTCAGTATTTTTCTCACCATGGTGTTTGAAGGTCTCTTATTGAAGTAAGTCAAACTTAATATTTCCCCCTCACAATGTAACTCAAATGTTTTTGCACACTTGATGAAATGATTTTAATTGAATTATATATCATATTATTAATGAACTCCAATCCACCTCCTCTCCTGACAGGAAGACTTACTCCACGTCAGTTAAAATGACAGTTTTTACAATGATCTTTGGTGCTTTTATTGCTGCAAGGTAAGACATCCACATACACTGTACGTATGCACTGTTATCAAACTCAGGGAGCCGGTGTGTGTATATCTCAGTCTTAATGATATTCTGTCTCTTGCAGTGCTGATTTAGCTTTTGACCTTGAAGGATACATATTCATAATGCTGAACAATGTCCTGACTGCAGCCAGCGGTGCGTATGTTAAGCAGAAACTGGACTCCAAGGTGAGCAGGGCTGCTGATCTCACAGCGTGATGCTTCTCTTTTCACGTAAACTCAGTCACATGCTGCTTTTCCTGTAGGAGCTGGGCAAATATGGGCTGCTGTACTACAATGCTTTGATCATGGTTTTCCCTACTGGAGCATACGCTTACTACTCAGGAGACTTACAAATGGTAAGACAAACTGCAAAGTATAATTTAGTGTGTGATGATTTGAGGTAGTGCTGAGGAACTCTATTGTCTGTGTGAGTACAGGCGTTGGCGTTTGATGGATGGTCTGACCAGCTGTTTGTTGTGCAGTTTGTGCTGTCCTGTGTCATGGGGTAAACTAGTGCTTCTACTACCAAACTCCTACTTCCATTGTTTGCTAAAAAGTAAGTCTGCTCCTGTCTAATGCATCTCCATTCTTTCCTTGCAGCTTTATTCTAATGTACTCCATCATGCTGTGCACACAGTACAACTCAGCACTCACCACCTCTATTATAGGCTGCATTAAGGTAGGTGCTGCTCTCTATTGTGCACCAGTGTCACCAGTGCAGATGTATGTAGTCACTGTGTGTGTGTGACCCCTGCAGAATATTGTGGTAACCTACATGGGAATGGTGTTTGGTGGAGATTACATATTCACCTGGACTAACTTCGTAGGTCTGAACATCAGGTGAGGCAGCCGCTCCGTATGCATGTTTGTGTTAAGGAGCTGATGTTTTCTGTGCAGCAAATAGTTGTTGTCTTTGTTGCCCACAGCATCGCCGGGAGCCTGGTCTACTCCTATATCACCTTCACACAGGAGCAAACAAGTAAGAGCAAGTATAGAAATAATGACACTGTTAAAGTTAGAGTTTACAGTTCCCTGAAATGTTTTTCATCATTTCAACAGAAAAGGCGTAAAACCAGACAGTCCTGACCTGAAGCTGAGGAACCAAGTATGTCCAGAAGACCTTTTATATTGTCTGTCTGCTCTGTGTGGATATTCTTTTTTTTTCAAACCAACATGTTTTACAAACTTGTATGTATTTGAAGCACATACACTTTCACTAAAATCATTTGCTGGGACCCAACTATAAGCTTTTAGGGCAAAGTGCCTTCACTTTAATGTAATTAGATGTCAGAGAAAATCAGAAAATGAGGCAGAGCTATTTTATATTTAATAGAGCAATGAAATGAAAGAATATGTATGTCATGCTACAATTGTATTAAAACAAACGAGAAGGTCAAATTGTTATTTCTCTTGTATTTGATTGTGAATATGGTAAATCACAATACAACAACTTAACATCATTAATACATTTATTAAATATAGCCAATGTTATTCCATTCATAGCCAGTCTTGGAATACACTTCATTTTTATTAATGTCATCATTTACAGAGAAAAAAACAAGACATCACTGTCCAAAAATAGGGAAAGAAAAAGACTACATGGATCAACATTATCTGAGACAAACTTATCTTAATGTGTGAATGTAAGTTCAAGGTTGGAGTACAAAGTAAAAACACTTGAGCATTAAGGTGAATAGCTACTGTACCAAAACAAATTAAGGTCACACCCCCCCATCAACCCGGTCTGTCACTGCTTCCAAGCTACTTTACTGCTGAGACAGTAAATATTGGTTGAAACTTAGCAGGTTTTTAAACCAAAGACAAGCAGCACGCTCAACCACAATGTGGAGGTTTTTATGCACAAAAGATGAGGCTATGCAACAAACATTTCAGACTGAGCAGGGTCACACAGGAATGGGAAGTGCTGCCAAACAGAGAGGAAAAAGAGGAATGGATACTTTTTAAATTAATTACATCCATCTCAGAGCAACATAGGCGAAGGTTTTCCAGACCAAAAGCAAAGCCTACAAGGAAGACCAGAAAATACAGAGATGAACATACAGTTATAAAAATGTACCAACTGCTCAAGGTAAGAAATCTATACAAACTTTACATTAAAAATCATGGACATTCTGTCTAGTAAAAACAAAGCGTCGAGCAAAGCACTGACTATGAAAATCCAAAAATACAGCAATCTTCTACAGGATGAGTTATAATACAGGACATCACTGATGTCAGCTGCTTTACACAAACAAACCTGCAGGGGGACTAACCCATTGGTTTATTTATCATAATCAAACAAACAGCTGTGTTAGAGGCCAGAGCCAGGAGTGAAAATGTAATTCTGCTGGGTTTCGTCACCACTCCTTATCAATAACATGAGAAACATACAATCAAAGTGCAACTAAAGTGAGCCAGCAACAGCACCAGCCTCTCATCTTGTCTTTGCCTACTTAATCGCCTCTTTATAACAACTTCAGCACATACTTGTTTAAAACTTGTCCCGTTTCATCAAATGTTCAAATGGCTTGAACAGTAATTAACCTTTATATATTTTTTGTTAAAAAATATAAATATCTCTTTGTGTAAAAAATATCACAGGTGATTTATTTTCTTTGAGTACAAATAGAAAAAGGAATTTCTTGGCAAAATTAGTCAAGTCTCCAAAAAGGGAATAAAGATGATTGGGAACAAGAAGATACTTTGTAGGACGTCATGGAGCTGTGGTACTTTGGGATGAGCTTTGCAGGCAGTCCTTATATGGATGGGTTGGAGAGATGAGGGACAGGGCAGCGACCGCCCCTCCTGGAGGACCGGCTGCAGTTTGGTCGGCTGTGTTCTTCGCGGTGTGATTCTCAGTGACCTTTGACCTTTTTACTAAGTGAGTCTTTGCTCTCATGAGACGCTGTGCTTACAGGCCAAGAGAGGCTCTTCAGCCTAAAGTAGGGACATTTTTTTCCCACACCACATCAGTGTCTATTAGTCAACACCACCGAGCTCTGGGTCCGTCAGTTCTCCTGTGCTCTAGATGGTTCCACCTCACTTTGGCCCAGAGGCTCTGCCTCCGTCCTGCACCTCTTGGCCGGCCTGTCGAGCACCACCGTTGGTGTGTCTCTGTGGTCCAGCGTGGGCTCCAGAGAACCATTTCTGTCATGGCTGGGAGCTGTGGGTTGGCTGCAGCCGTTGGAGTTGTTGTCTGAAATGGGAGGAGACTCCACCGGTGGATGGGAGGGACCGTTGGACTGAGTGGACTCAGGTTTGACTTGATTTGCTGGAGGACACTGGGCACCATCCACTGGGTGGCTTGAATTGTGGCTTGCAATACCTGTCATACAAGGATGAGAAACTCAGTGGCCTGAGACAAGAAACTTGAAGGACCATCCAACAAAAAAGCTGTTGTAGTGCCCCATTAAAATGTTTAATAAATGCCCTTAAAACTGTTCAAAAAACAGGATATTCACAGTTTATGGAATTAGATGTTGCTGCACAATTTCATCATCTATCATCTATCAGTTTTTGTTCTGAGCTCCACAAATGGAAATCTAGTCACTTCTACTGTAATGAGGTGGAGACAGAAGCCTGACACAGATTTCTTAGAACCCAAGCAAAGAAATGAGTAAACTGATGGTCTGATACCATCAGTGGTTTGTTATCATTTAGATAAACTAACCCCCTGATTTCACATTGAACATCAGTTACTTTTTATTTATTTATTTGCCTTCCAACTCATCATTATTTCCCAAGGGTGTAACAGCAATCCATTCTTTGTATTTTCTTTTGATCAGTTATCTGCTGCAGGTCCAAATAGTCTGGATACATTTTAGTTAAGTTCTTGGTTTAGGCTTAAGTATTTCTGTATGTGCAGTCAACCACCGTGTGCTCCTCAGCTCACCGTTCTGACTGCTGCTGTCCTCCTTCTCAGAGTGGCTGGTGCTGCTGCTGGAGGTGGTGGGAGGAGGCGATGCCGCCCTGCTGGATGTTGCGCTCTCCGTCTCATCCAGTAATCTGTCCATGTAGTCACTGAAGGACACATAGTGATACACAGCCTGTTACAACTCAAGTAAAGATATGGTTTATATTGGTTGATCTGAGAATCTGTTCAGGCTTCACCGTTGTTATGTTTCTCTGACTAATTGAACACAAGGTCCTTTCACTACAGTTATGCTTTACCCATCAATTACAATGGGAGACAAAAATACATATTATTGGTTGACTGGGCCATTTCAATACAACTGTCACCAATTAATATTACCCACAAGGCACTGCATTTCAGGAGAAGCACACATTGGAGGCCTAATTCGATAAGGGATTATCTCAGTATATCAGAATCTACAAAGGACAGACTCACAGCAATAAAGTGAAGTATAATTTTCCCAGTGTAAATCCATGCATAACCTTGAACTCTACATATTTTTCATGTATGACCTCCACCAGTGAGTTTTTGTTTTTACCTATCTGTGTGTGTGTGTGTATGTGTTTGGGTTTTTTTGTCAGCAGGATCACCCAGAATGTATGAACTACTCAAACTTAGTGGAGGGACAGGCCAAGGCACAACCCACTCAGTTTTGGTACTCATCTGGTTAAAGCGGCAGATCAAAGAATCACTTCCCTTAACATTATTAAATTGTTTTTCTCAACACTGGCCAAATTCACAGTTAATAGTGTCTGGATCAACAATCTGACATCTAATGGTGCTGATCTATGAGTCTGTACAGTCTGGATCTTGGGAAAGAAGCTGTTTGGCTTTGACAGACGTATAAGCCTGACTTATTTTAACATTAAACAATGTTAGAATTTGTTTGTATTAGTATGTTTGATGTTTGCATTACACTATCTGAAACCTCTCAGAACCTCTTCCATCAGTAATTTACAATATCAACATGAGTGATATCTTTCATAAACCATGTATAAAATATAAACTCACGTGACACCGGGGTGAAGGTTGTATTTCCTTTTCCCAAGTCTGGTTTGCTGTGCAAAGAAATCATAACGCTCAGACTTCTTCCACATGTAATAAAAGGCCACACATTCTCCTACAGACCTAGTTCTCACCTGAAAGATTTAATTCAGCAGACATGAAATGACCATTATTACCATCGTCTGAAGAGATAGATTCAGCACAGTTTCAAATGTGAGACAAATCAAATCCCTGTTTGGGACTCTGACAAATGATGTAGAGTCACTACTGTTGTAGAGACTTCAGGAATTTGATTTGTCTCAAAATGCATCAAGGTTGAAAAGCAGCAGATTCCATCCTTGAGCATCAAACATCCACATAAAAAAATACATCAGCATACACTTATAGAATATTATCATTAGCAAAAATGATTAGCGTGTCATCAATATGTGGTAATGGAAATAATCTGAATTGTCTGGTTATTTTTGTTGGGTCTTACCTTATTGGCCTGTATTAAATGAAAGTCTTTCCCATAAGCTTTTAGTCCTTGCTCAAAGTTTCTACATTCCTCTTCAGTCCAGACAGACAGCTCCTCTATTACAAAGATGATGAGCATTAATGTTGTATTTTTTATCATGAGCTTATAAAAATATAAGTGCAGAAAAGCAGAAGAGTTATGTTACATGTTAGATGAAAATCAACGCCAAAATGTGAAAGGTATTTACCTCTGGCTGCTTTTACATTAAATCTTAGTCTTCTTAAAGCTTCTTCTGTGTCAAAGTCACATTTCACCAGTTCATACAACGCCTACAAGAAAACAGACATTAAACATGTTTACATTAGCCACATGGGTAATTATAGGCCTCATAAGTCATCAAAACTCATTTGATTTGAACTTTGCTTACTACAACAGCACAAGTTCTTTTCTTTTCTTACTTTACTAATACTTCTCTAGCCTGTCTCTCACTCGAAGCCCTACTCAAGATGTCCATCACCTGTAGCGCCACTGTACTGACAGCTCATTTCTAGGGGACTGTTTTTTGCAGACCAGTCCAGTATAACAAAGAAATGCCTCACTGATGTGTGTTTAATCGTTTTTTTTTTTTTTTAATTACAAACCTCTATGGTTCAGAAGAATACAGAGAAAAAAAATTAAAAAGGCTCAAAAGAAAAAGGAATAGTTTAGATGGCCTATCCTAACTTTGCATACATGTCACATGCTACAGATGTGTTAATCTTACCTGTTCATTGTCTTTGATATGAGATCCCTCTGGAATTGCATCAACGCCCTTCTCATCTCCAGTTCGCCTCGACGCCTCAGTCAAGAACTCCACTACTTTGCCTTCAGGAAGACACTCAGGGTTCCACAATAACTGGTCGTCATTTTCATAAACTACAGGACAAAGTCAGAGAGCAGGCAATGAGATAAATCAATTATACAATGAATGGTTTTATGGCTTAATGGAGATGTTGACAGTGTGACAACAAACCAGCCTGCTCACCTTTTTCGTTGTCTTTGTATTTACACAGGCCAACAGGGGTTTCAGCCTGATACATAGAACCCACCATGATCTCCTGTTGGAAATAGACACAGTTTAAGCTTTTACTAGCATTGAGGAGCTGTAATCACATTAAATTACCTGTGTGTATGTGTGTGCGTGAGAGAGAAGAGTACGCGACGCGTGCATACGCACATGTGTGTGTTGGTGTGTGTGGTTGTGTTTTACAGAGACTTCATGTAAATGTGTGGGAGATGGGGGTCAGATGTTGATTAACTGCACAGATATTAGAGGAGTCCCTGATTGATGAATTGGTTTCAGCTGTGGCTCTGGCCTGGGACTTAAAGGGTTGCCATGGCAATTTGAGTGGTCTGGCACGATGATACAGCTGAAGCAAAAAAAAACGTCAAGAAAGAGGGCGTTTTTCTGCCTCAGTGCTGGTCTCACACTTTGACTAGCTCCTATCAGAAACCAGAGTCCAGAGTGTCCAGAGGACTTCCTGAACACATTGATATGATTTGGTGTCTATAGAGTAAATACTTCGAAACCCCTTACGAGTTAAAGCAACACTATGTAGTTTCTTAAAATAATATTTCGAAAAGTGCTCCCGATCAAGCCGCACGTTTGATATATAAAATATATAATTCTTTGTCCCGTGAGCATTAGCCCTGTGGCACTAAATATTCAACATTTGAAAGAAGCCTATATGCTTTTATATGCTTGCAGTGTAGGAAACACCACATGTTTTACAATCTAGTCTATATCCAGTGGTGATCTGACAGCACAAACGTTCAACACTGATAAATTAAATTTGTACAAACCTTTTTCCAGTCCTCAGATGGAACATAGTCCTCATCTTCATCTGACTCCTCCTCTGCATCATTATTGCCTGAGACACAATGATATTCGTTTCAATCAGTGAAATCTCACAAGAAATCTCCAGTGTTTTCTAAAACATGCAACAACACAGACGATGGCAACAAAAGGAAAGATGATAAAATGGTACATACTTTCAAAATACAACAATTTCTGTGGACGAATAAGCTCTGCTGTGCCAAGGGACCTGACAGGGCGCGTGCGACCCTCAGAGGTAGCCTGGGCCTCATCTCCCTGTCCCGACGAGTTCTTCATTCCCTCACCCTGAAAATGTGCACACAAGTGATAAAAAGTTACTAATGCTGAAATTACACAAAACTATTACCACTACACAATATACTAGGTTTCAGGTCACCATATCACTGTCAAGAAACTCAACAGGCACCAACACACCTCATTTCTTTTCAGCTCTCCAGTACTCCTGCTGCTTTCATCATTGTCAAGGTCCTCTTCCTCATCCTCTTCCTCATCATCCTCTTCCTCCTCAGGCTCTTCCTCCTCCTCTTCATCTTCATCCGCTGTTGATCCACCCCCGTAACCATACAGACTCAGCAGCTCGTGAATGGGCATCTCTCCTTCCTATTGCAAAAGAAAAGAGACACTTATTTTAAAACTCTAAAAAAGAGGCTCAGGAGGAGAATGCGCTGTTTTAAATAAGATAGGGCTGTAAATACCAAATATGGGCTGAGAACCTGAAACTCACCCGTGCAAGATCTTCAATCTCGTTGGCGTTAGTCTCATCTGCTGCCTCCAACATTTCCTCTTCCTCCAAGGTGCGTTCATCATCAAAGTCATGGACAAGCATGTCTGCTGATGGGTCGAAATCATGGTCATCGGAACCTGCTGAACCTCCTGGAAAATTAACCCCCACAGTTAGAGATAATGTTAATTTAGACTTTTGAAAATATGAATGTGAAATAAACATTTACTTCGGGGAAAAAACATGAACAAATCAAATACAGGCACAATCAGTATTTTATGACAAAGCAAATCACATATATTCAGGGGCAGGTGTGTTAAAATCTTGCACTCAAGCATATCTTATATTCACAATTTTAGATTAATTAGAGCATATTATTATTCATTTCATAAATGTCAATTAAAACTCATGAAATTATGGTATACATGCAATATCTTCTTTAACAAATCCACTGAACTGGCTTCCAGTAACAACAGCACTCTGTTACCACACTGATGCAAAAGTCATTAGAACATTACCAAAAATAAATAAACTAAGCAATAAACTCATTGATTAACACCATTTCCCACAATTTCTGAAAACAACTAGAGACATTCAATAGACTGATGCCATGGTATCACCACTATGGCAAATGAATGTAGACACATTTGTATATTTATTAGCAATGTGTTTGACATAATGATAATTGCACATTTGTTTGACGGTTGTTTACAACCAAGCTTCAATTACCATAAATGTTTTCAAGTGCTTGACACTTCGCTCGTAATATTTCCTTTACATTAAACTGATCATGCATTGGATTTAAGTGTGTACAACAGATATCAAACCTTCGGCATGCACACAAACAACAACAGAAAAGCTCCAACTTTATGTACCTGGGCTCGAATTCCCGAGGGAGGGCTGGAAAACGGAAAAGAACAACATGATTTAAGTTTTTCAACAGCGACACAGGTAAATGTCTCTTAAAATACACAATTACACTCGGCTAACTCAAGTTACTTTAGCGGGGAGGGGGGCGGCATAAATGGAGATGCAGAAAAAGCGCGCCCGACCGTGTTCCCTAAAAGCTGACTGCAGTTCAACAAGAAAAGAAACAAAGACTGTCGCCACTTCCTGCGGGAAAATTGAGGCAGCAGCGCAGTGATGTGAATACGACCGATGCAGCGACGTTTACCGCCTGCATTCAACCACGCGCAGCTTAGCACAACAGGCGAGTGGTTACTAGGTTAATTTACTCCACTGGCTAACTTACATTACAAGTTGCAAGCTAATTCTCCTTCATAAATGTAGCTAGCGCCTTCAAGTTACGCTTGATATCAACCACCTCCAAATAAGGAGCAAAGAACAACAAATTAAATATCTCTGGCCGTGTTACTATCGCTTTGTGTTTAATTAAAAACGTTATTATGGGTAGTTAAGTATTGTTGAACAAAACCGCGAAGTAACATCGCTAACGCCGCAGCTCCCGTCCGTCAGGGCTAGCAGAGCTAACGTTAGCTAAATCCGAAGTTTACTAAACATGTTTGTGTCGAGAAATGATTATTATCTAGCAACGCAAACGGCCGATTCTTAATTTCGTGTATCAAACCTACAACACTCAAACAATGTACATAACCGACCGAACAAACAACCCAGCAGTGTAAATTCATTTTTTTTCGAATATTTATTTCACTGTCTTACCTCCGCCATGTTTGCAATCCTGCAGGGTCACGTCAGGGGTCAGCGTTAGTTCCCGGATGTGGAGCCCCGCCCACCTGCAGTACCAAGAACATGATGCTTCCGAGGCGTATTGTTATTACTTTACAATAGTAAATGCAGTTAAAATTAATCTCTTCATCAGAACAAAATTATCAAGTTCATATAGCCTATGTGTGGGATTCAAAGACTGACACTAGACACCATATATAGGCAACTGTAGCTTCAGTAATGCTAATCAAACAGACAACAATGTAGGCTATGAACATTTAAAATCATGTGATGGATTAAACTTCTATTGTCTGACCTCACAGCAAACACTTGTATTTGTCATAGCAAGAAAAACACAGATACTACAGATACCAAGGTGATATATTCAAGATGACTGGGGTAATCGAATGTGTCCATTCACAGCGTAGAATTACCCAGTTCCTTAATTATGCATCTGAGCAATTAGTGGGCAGACTTGGTGTTATCAAACTTTGGTGTTTGATATTTTTCAACACCTTAATGATGGTTTTAAAGCAAAAGTATGAAACAGTAATGCACCTCCTTCATTGTAGTATCTCTATTCACAATCTGTGTATATTTTAGTCCTATCTACATGTCTGTTGGTCAGTTTTATAGAGTTTTCAGGTGGTTGATGTCATCACAGTGCCTCCAATCCTAAGCTTTGAATCACTTAAAGTTGGAGCCTCGGTGGATAGAGAACCTTGATGGCAGAGCTAAGTTTTACTAAAGTAGTTGAAAAGCTGCAATACAGATGCCATGGAGCAGAGGCTCATTCACAACGTATGAATTCCAGGTGATACAGCAAAAAATTACCTCAGTGATGTTTTTGTTTTTGCTTCCAGCCCCATCTTCCATATTTAGACATGTGCCGGTAATGAAGTCAATTTTATTACATGATAGAGGACAGTTTGACAAGTGCAGAGGTAAATGCAAATGTCTCTTCTCGGAATCACTGATTTATGTTCATGATAGTAGCCACACACTGCACTATGTTGCTATGTAGAAAGCCATCTCCTCAGTTTGTTGCAGGGGGTATATCTCCAGTGATCCATTAGGAAACACTTTACTAAATCCTTGGCAATAAAACCGCTGCAGTTCAGACATAAAAGAGCATTTTTTCCCCTTTAATCTTTACGAATATGTTGTCAATCACTGATCCTCACAATAGCCTAGATTCCCAATTTCCCAAATGGCCAGAGTTATATCCGTTGTTAAAAGCCCATGATGGTCACCACAGATAATACATGCCAATTCCCCAGAACTGATCTGGGACAGTGTGTGACCTCACCAGAGACAAGATATAAAAGGATCGATGGGGGCTAATGTTTTCTAAGAATCAACAAAGGAGGGCGTTTGTGTGTAAGGTTGTGCAGCATCTTTTGGCTCCATGAGATCCCTACTCCTGCTTTCAATTCTGCTGTGCGTGATCTGTGTAGCACAGGTCCGAACACAGGAAAACACAAACACACTGAGGCTGTGCGGCCGAGCGTTTCTGCGAGCGGTGGTCTACACCTGTGGAGGATCCAGGTGGAGAAGGCTGATGGGAGAGGAGAACACTTTTCCAGATGGTAAGTCCAGTCACTTGAATTTCTATTTAATGTAAATACTACAACTCTGAACCAAATTAAAAAACAAAACCTTTGACTTCTGGTAAACAGAATGATATCTCTTGGCAGGCAACAAGGCGCCAAACCTCCTCAAGATGATAGATATGCCAGCAGTTGACCGTCATTGGCGTGACCAAACCAAGCGCTTATGACAGAATGCTGTCAACTAGGCTGTCGAAGAAGTGACCTCTCCATGCTCTGCTAGAGGGAAACCACTAAAGGAGCTCATCTTCATCCTGTTGCAGTCATTTATTTGTTTGAAATACAAACTATTGTTGGGATAATGCAAATTCAATTTCCATAATAGCAAATATAAAAACACCATGCGATTTGGTTACAAATTCTTGTTTTATCATTTTTTACAAGGCAAAATAAACACCATACATCAACAGTCTTTTCTTTATAACTGTCAGAATTGCATAAGAAACTGAAACTGATGATTTATGCAATGTATATGAGTCACTCAAAGTAAACAGCGTAGACGGTTGCCAGGCCAAACAGAGAACTGTTCTTGAAAGAGTAAGAGGCAAAGGTGTCGTTAGATGCATCCCACAGACAGCGGGTGTTGATCTGCATGCTCTGCCCACTGAGCTGGCCGATGTGGACCAGGACGACTATTTTATATCTGGGGATCATAAGGTCCTTCACACGGGTTCTTATCACCTGGGCGAATCAAAAGAATCAGCCTTGATAAAGCAGAAATTCAGAGATATTTAAAAGGTGCTGCATGAGTGAGCTATTCACGTTTATTTACCTCACATATTGTTTTTGTCATTTTTTGAGACCACTCTACTTCATATTTCTCCACTTGGAGGTAAGTGGTGAGGACATCCTTCAGTATGTCTGTGACAGCAGGGACAGGGAAGCGCTTGTAAGGTCCTGTGGTACAAACAAATAGAAAAACAATACAGTGTCATACAAGTTTTACTGGTTCAATCAAATCAATTTACTGTTCAGCTATAATATTTTGATGCACTGGATTTGCTGAAAGAATCAAAATCACTATTGTATGACTGTTACAGTACATTCATAGTTGGTGATGAGTTTTTGTCATTAAGGTAACGTTATCTCACCCATCTGGTACGTGTTCTCCATTGTTACAGGCATCCTAATGTTGTCATCATGGTGTCCTAGTTCATCCATGAATGAGACAGTGCTTATGGAGCTGAAAGGCATGGTATAAATACTGTGGTCAAGTGACATCCAACCACAGAAGAGCTGTCTAAAACCTCTGCAGCACATATGCTGATGTAGGAATCTGGTTATCTATCACAACAAATGCATGTGAAGTAGAAGTAAGGATTCATGTAGATGTAGGCAAAACTACAGGAAAGATACTGGACCATGTCGTTTATACAGTTCACTCACTCCTTAGTTTTGCCTGTTTCCTTGACTTTGACTCCATGGCTTCCCTCTGAGGGCGCCTTACCCGTCTTCTTCTCTCCTCTTTGGGCTTTGTCTTTAGATGGATCAGACATGGCGGCTTCTTCGTCCTTTAGCTTGTCTTTGCAGGATGATAATCAAACTTCAATATACACATCTAACGTTAGCTAAATAATACTGAGATAGAAGTAGTAGTAGCGGTAGCAAAGAGTATCTAACTCCACCACTTCGAGCATTTGGAGTTATCTATAATAAAACATTCACTGTCGTTAGTAAAACGTCTTCACTCGGGATGACTTTGACATCAATATAAGAGTCTAACGTTAAACTTGTTCTAACTGTTCCAGCTCTAACAGGAGACGTTGGCGCGTTTGTAAATTGATAAATCTGTGTATTAACGCTAACTCGATAAGTATATACATTCACAGTTTATAACGTCTAAAAGTCTGCCGAAGTAAGAGTGAGGAAAAGTAAACACGGTCTAACCCCTACACAGTCTCAAAGCGATCAGAACCAGGCGGCCCCGTGGAGCTTGGTGTTGCCATGACAACAACTAACTACCAGTCAGAGGGAGGGGCTTCCCTGCACGAGCACTTCCTGTTTAACCTTGTGTGTGACGTCTCAATTGTGAAATGTCTGTTGTTTACTAAGTTATGGGCACATACAACAGCCTCAATGAGTATTTCCTTTTGTCTTGGGAATTGTACTTCTTAATTTCTTTGTCTTGTTTTGAAAAACCAACAGTTCAAGCATTGAATTGAGCATGAATTTACTGTATATAAAAGAAAAGGCTCACAATGAGAGGCTAGGATCAGAGATGGTTTGACATTTTTTAAATTATTTTTTATATTTGCTTGAAAAACGATTTATTGATTCTAAGAATAATTTTTCAGTCCATCAGGTAATCTTAAATCAGTGTCATCTTTATTCTTCCCCTATAAGCTTTGACAATATCTCACTGTTTTCCTAAGATGCTCAGCAGATGCTCAGCTGTCAGCTGTCATCTCCATTAGGTTACATGCTATTTTGCTAATGCATTATTCATCACCCCATCTGCTGATTGAGACCATGGACTGGCTGAAAACCTCCTGAAATATCATTCTTGACCAAGAAAGGTCCATTTAGCTGTTACAGATGGAGCTTTCGGTCATATCATGATTGTCATGGAAATGAAAATGTTCAGATTTGCTTTTATCTGAGCATTTAAGGACAGGTCCTCATACGGCTGGGTTTTCAAAGTCAAGAATCAACTTTAAACCTCATCTTTCAAGCCACAATGGCTAAATACTGCATATAAATATATAAATTAGATCAAATAAAAATGGATTCCTGTGAGACGGTCTTCTCTACTAGCCTGAGATATTTTTTCATCATGTATCTTTAATGACGCAGCTGATGCACTTGATGCTTTGTTAAACTAATAATAAATAAATCATGTAGAATAACAAAGCAATACTGCAAACCTGATAAAACAGTGGGAAACAGGTTGCTAAGAACTAACAACATGTATAATTAGCATATGTTTGAACAAATGACAAAGAAATAAAAGGTCTCATATTTCCTCTTCTTTATTACCAAGTAAAACAGGTATTACATTATATTGATTTTTTCATATATTTACTTTCAAAATCTTTGGATGGGAAATTTACATGAAATGTTTGCATATTCTGTGTCTAACACAGTGAAAGGAATACAGCCAAAAAGTTGTAGAAAAAATAAACTTACAGAAATCCTCTGATATTGGAGGACTTAGTGTATGCTCAAAAAATAAGGCAAAGAAAAACATAAGCATTATCAACAGAAACACTGTGAACTGTCGCTCTCAATTAAGTGAAAGAACCATGTGTCTTTTCTTTTCTAAGAACTACATGTAATATTACACCCAGGCCCAAACTGTGAGTCAACACATAAAAACATTCTATAAAATGTGATGATCAAACACATATCAACATGTGTACATATGACATGAAGCCGGGAACGGTTTTATGTATGAAATTTTTAAGGTGTGTTTTGTGTGCAAGTCAAACACAGGAGAATGTCAAACACCTATATTAGATGCATGGAATGGGAATATCAATGAACACATACCAAATTTGTTTGACAATGAGCTTTTGAAGGTGCATCAACAGCAAAACAGAGAGTGGAGGTTTAAGTGAAGGCAGAAAGTCTCCTCTCATCATCTCACAATTACACAATAACACGTTTCATGACCTTATTGAAATGGATAAATTGGTATTGCATTGATAAGACTGGTGATGGACAAATGCAGATTTCATGCGGCACCAATTGGAACAGTATTTTTTTTTGTTTGTTTTTTTTTTTGTACAAGAAACCCACATGTAAAACAATAGATGAAGAGAGTGGTGGTGTTGATACATAGAACCTAATGCATTATGAGTGCTGACATCAATTAACCAAGAGACAATCACAGACACATCCATATGCCCAGAGAAATATTTGAAACATAGCTTTTTTATGTACACTTTTTACACTTAAATCTTTAAATATTGCTATTAGAAAATGATAAAACATTTATTCAACACGGTGGAAAAGGAGGAAAATAAAACGGGGACATGAATAGTGCGGTTCTCTTGATAGATGTATCTTTTCGTTACACTGAGATGTCCCCAATAATCCTCATCAAGACCTCCATTGAACGTCACAGTCATAGGAACTGGCCATGTTTTTAAGCAGCATCAAAGGCAACTCCTACAATCGTCAGCCCAGGTCCCTCTGTATTTCTCCTGAATCTTAAAGCTCCTTTTCTCCACACTATGGCACTCACATCTGGCTCTGTATGTATATAACACCTTAAAGCCCTTTCAGTCGCACATTCTATGACAACATGAGACAACAGAATAATTTACCCTTGTGAAAGTAGCAGCTTCTCTTCTTCACACATGCATGGCCTTGTTGTTGCATCATCTGACCAATCACAAACACCACCACAGCCCCGTGACAGGAGGAAGTTAATGCACCTCTGCATTGTACTTGCCCGTAGTGTAATGTTTTTGTTGTTTGGCAAGTCAAATTTCAACAACTGGCTCTGTGTTTACATGATCCATCAGAGGTCGTGTCAATGGCTGCATGTAATGCATGTGACACAAGCATGGTATTATAACTGTACTTCAATCCTGAGCACAGAAAATGGTGTTTTCTAGCACATAAATAACTATGTGTAGGAATAAAACATTTATTTGAGCAAAACAATAACATATTTTGTGCTCAATAAAGCTAAGTTGGTTGTGGTGTGATTCAGTCGGTGAGTTTGTAAATATGCAGGATTTTCCCTTGGTTTGGTTTTCTTTCCCACAGAGAAAAATTCAAGAGAACCAAAATGCGTCATGGGAAAGTTCACTTCACTAATTGGTCAGATTGTCTGGCCGGAGCAGGAAACTAAACACAGGAATGAGAACATAAGGTTTAGTTTAGTTTTGTGTCCAGTCCACGGCTGCTAGGATTATCCACTACCAGGAAAGAATCACTGAGAGTACTTGGACATCACAGTATTAGGCTACTTCATTTTGAAACTGTAGGCTCCATACTTAATAAATTTATTTTTGAAATTCTGTACGATAGTTTGTACCAACTTGTTAGCATGCAGCCTAGGTATTTTTACCAGGATGCTAGCTAACTCCTGCAGAAGCTAAGCTAACCAAGCTACTTTCAGTCAACTTAAATCTTGTGACGACCCTCTCGTCGCACCTCCACACCACACAGACCACTCATCCATGCGCTGCACTCATCTTACAGTCTTCGACACCTCACTGTATGTCTGGTTTATGTTTTAGCTCCAATAAACTATTTGTTCTTTGCTTATCTGCAATAACAGAGTTTTGACCACTTCAGGGCAGTGGACTGACATTTGGTTACCTTTGAAGTCAACTTGGTGAACTTGTTAGCTAACAGAGGATATGTAACAACGTGGACTCACTGGACTTGTTATGGATTAGTTTTTTCTGTCTTTCTTTCTTTCTTTCTTTAGCGAGTAAATGTTACAGTGCATTCACCAGAAAGCTGCAAACTCTGTCTGCTGTTTAGAGTACAAACAAACTGACTAACTAACAAGTGACTTTTTTGCTGAATACACCTGCCTGCCATGGACCAATGACTTTTAGCTAATCTTTATTTAAGTGACCATTCATGGTGGAGATAACGGCAAACAAGCATCGTAATTTAGCACAGAGCAGCTTTGTTTCCTTTAAAATATTATTTTCCTGATGACAATTTCTTTACAGAGTATAATTTATATTATATTATAATTTTTTTTGCAAACAATATTTTCCTCAGCTCAAAGTGTCCCATAATGCAATGAGGATTGAGGCACAGATATAACTCCATTTGAAAAGCACCTTCAGATTTAGTGTGCTGATGTTGATGCCCAGTGCTGTGGGTCATTTTGAACTGTGAACTGACCAATCACCTCTAATCACAAGACTGATTAATGGGCTGTGACATGTCCTGGACTCAGCTAAACAGAAGACGACCATAAAGACTGGTCACACACGGTGGAGAAACAAACTCTGATTTGAGATGGCAGTGTAAATCAGATATTACCATGTAACCTATAACTTATTACAACACAACTGCAAAGCAATCCCTTACGGCTCTTTTTTTTCTACATTTTCCATTCTTTTCCACCTTGTTTAGGATTCTTTAATATTATATAATCTATTCACATTATCTTTTACAGTGCATTTGCAAAGACGACCAGTTAGACTGAAATGAATAAGGCTGGATCGCTGTATGAATCCACACTGATGTTAAAAGAACAAAGAATCAGGGTTTTCCTATATTTTACTCTGTGTAAGCCCATAGGTTTCCAAGTGCACAAAACTATTGATTTGTATACCTTGCATAAACTCAGCAGCAGTCAGACTACTGAATATGATGTAATAAATTCAAATATCATGTATGTGTGTGTTTGTGTGTTATGGTCTCTTACTCTGTTTAAGCTCAACCATTAATTCTAACAGATACTAAAGATAAAGTTTCAAATGCACACAGCATGGGATGGATCCATTGTCTTCACAGTCAAAAGCCACTGATTCTCTTGGTTCCCTTCACAAACAGGTCCACTAATTATCCGCTAAATATTTCCCTGTGAAGCAAAATCAAACATGCGAGTTAACAATGAGTCGTCTGTATGAACATAAAGACAGTCAACCACAAATAGGTCACTGACACTCAAAACTGACCTGCAGCAAATCTCTTCTTGACCAGCGATAGCCGATAGCCAGTGCCAACCAGCTGGATGTCGCACCCTGACAGTGTGCTTCCCTCACTGGTAAACTGGACTGTTAGCTGGGAGGGTTTACAAGGACCTTCTGTCATCTGGAACCGGCCCAGGAGAGCCCCTACTCCTGCAGGACACAGACAGCTGTAGGTCCAGTGCTCTACTTGGTGTAACAACAAGATACATGTACATTTTGTAGAAGAGAAATCAAGATATTGACCATGGATTTACCAAGATGTTGTTCCAGGGTCAGCTAAGCTAACTGAAATCACAAACCTCCAGTCTAACAGCAAAGAGTTTCATTCTGTGGCTGAGATTTTAATGTTAAAAATTCAGTGACATATAGGGATAATATGATGATACTGAGTGTTTAACAAGAGGTTTTTATAATAATATATGAAAAAAAACACCCACCTCCATTTTCAGATCTATGAGAGAGGCTTGAAATCTTCCATTGTATTGTCTGCTGCTCTGGATTCCTTAATGGGAAAATAAATGTTATGTTACAGAGGGCATGCATATATGTGTTAAGCTCTAGCGAATAAATCAGGTGTAGGTTATTAGTCCATGCTAATTGAGAAAAACAATGATCTTTCTGGGCACTGAAACAGCAGTTATATAAGATTTACACCATACAAACAAAAACAATATGTCTATATCTCCTAGGGACAAGAAATCATACTAGGCCTAGATATAAGCAGCCCTCACCAGGTGGCAGGTGGGATCATGGCCTGGAGCTTGGCTATGCCTCCATCCACAGGTACGAGGAACTGGATGTTGTGTAGTGGCACAGGGGCAGCCATGGCCTCAGTGTTGTACTTGTAGTCTATTCTAAGGTCCGTGTTGGTGGCATCGCCTCGCCAGCTCAGCGCCAGGTTCAGAGGGGTGGACTGGATCCCGTCTGCAGACACCTAAGGCACACAGAAACACATGATGGTGAGAGGGAAGTGTAGGATAGATACAAGACGAGACAGATACAGTGGATTGATATTTACCTGATATTTGATCATATCCACGTTGTAGTATGTTGCCTGAGGCTTCTGCTCGGCCACTTTCTTCAGATGGCTAATCAAGTTTGGCATATTTACCCAGAACTCCTTGGTGTCTCCACTGTCTGTTGTGGAATCACTAAGGGGCGAGAGGTACAAGATACATTGACTCAGATGATCAAATTAGATTCTAACTCTATAAATAATGCATCATTTATTATAACACAATGACCAGTTGTTTTTATCGACAGATTCTCACAACTATCTTCTGAGGATACTGCCTGACTATTGTTTGTATAGATTCCTCTGCAAGTTTTTATTATCCATTGTCCTACCAGCACAGCAGCTGTGGGTTGGGGAGGACCTGATCCAGTCGCCTGTAGTTGCTGATGCTAAAAGTGAGGATGGGTTGAGATGGGTGGCTTGCAAAATGCCTGGTTATGCCTGCAGGGAAGGACAGCACCATCTCCCCTGTGATCCTCACAACACATCTGGGACAGAAGGAGAGACGAGACAGAGCTCAGACATCACACTCAACACGAACATACATGAGCATTCATTTCCATGTTTTTCCATACTCCATGTTGTAAACTGTTGTCTTATCTGTACACAACATCTATTGCACATCTGCCTGTCCTGGGTGAGGGATCCCTCCTCTGTTGCTCACCCTGAGGTTTCTCCTCTTTTTTCCCTGTTTAAAGGGTTTTCTTGGGAGTTTTTCCTCAGTCGATTTGAGGGTCTAAGGGCAGAGGATGTTGTTATGATACTGTGTAAAGCCATTTGAGACAAAATGGGCTGTACAAATAAACTTGCCTTGCGTTTAGTATCAATGGTTGTGATGCAAATTGTATATGTAGCTACCTGAAAAGTATCCACTTTATTACTCATTAAAAATAGAGATAAACGTTTCTTATCTTGCCTTTCACATTATTAACACTTCATGAAGTGCTTCACCTCTGACTCATGATAAAACAATAAACAAGCCGTACTTGCTGGGATCAGCGCCTTTAAAGTAGGCATTGATGGTTTCTGTGAAGGCAGCTGCCACTGGAAGAGTGTCCTGTGGACCCATGGTGAGTGGACTGGGACCTCTGGAACATCCTGAAGAACACACACACATTCACAAATGTAAATATTAAACCACATTTACTCTCCTGGGTTGTCCCCTGTTTGCTCAGAAGTTCAGCCATGGGTTACACGCAGACAACAGGGGAGTACAAACAGACAAAAGCAAAACTGAACCCTTCATTTTCAATGAGGTTTCTGGGTGAGTGAGCAGGTCATGGGACGGGTTGTGCAGGAGTATTCTGGCTCCTATTCTCAACATGAGCGTGGACAGGACCACAGCTGGAAACAGGGCATGGTGCTTTTGGTACATGCACTGGTGGGACTAGAGCAGCGTTGCGGCTCGACTCACCTTCAAAAGCTAAATAAAACCTGCCGTGGTCAAACCATACCAGAGGCTGTGAGGCCTCTGAGGGAGCAGAGATATGAGGAGGAGAGAATAATGGACAGGGACAGGACCATGAGACAAGGACACAATGATGAGCAACAGACAACGTGGACTCAGACTGAGATATGACACATGAAAAAAAAAAAAACTGGATGAATTGTTGGTAATGTACCTGTGGCGGCCATGTTAAGATCCCTCCCTAATGTTGGAGTGGATGCTGCACTCTGCGAGGTAATGGAAGAGATGGAGGACGAGCTCTCTGCCCGGGCCAGGGGGGCAAAGGGCGGGGGCTGCCTGAAACTGGTGGGCTGAACGGCCGAGTCTGGAGACAACACACATGCTGTGAATCTGCTGTCTGGGAGACTAGTACAGAATTCATTCACCCATGTCAAATGAACACCAGAATAAAATGTCGAACGCAAAGAGAGAAATGAGAGGACACTTCACACATACCAGGTCTGTGATTGGTTTTCCCGGAGGCAGCTTTGGTCGCGAGGACGGTCGAGGAGGAGGCGGCGGAGGGACCGGGCTGCCTCGAGACTGAGGCGTGGCAGGACGAGCTGGAGACGAGGGGCCTGCAGCACACACCAGCGTCTGTGGTTAGCGCTGCTGTCAGGTCACACTGAGGTTTTATTATTCAACAACAACAATCCTACTTGTGTCGTTTTCACTGAGCGACAAACTAGGTTTGTCAGCAAAACTGTAGACTGTGAAAATTCAATTTGCATTCACTTCCATCAGCTAAAGAAGCTCTGTTTTACTATCTGAAGAGCTGTAATATCATTTTTCATTTTCACTATGAATTCAAGTCTTCTGCCAACCACTACTTAAGACCAACACAGACTGCCACCAACCAGCCATATAGCCACTATTATTTTCATTGTACAACCCCACACCAGCAGCAGCTTGGCTTCTCACACCACTGGTGTATTTCCAACTCTGCCACCCTCCCTTTTCTCAGAGATAAGCCTGTTCTGTGTTTCCCAGCTCATCGTCAGTGTCTCTTGTGTGTGAGAAATGGCTGAGAAATCTATGGAGCTATATGCCCCACATTTGTGTTATTACAAAGACAATGGCAAAAAAGAAAGAGCCTGGAGAGTCAGCTCCTCGAGTGTGAAATCAAGTTGAGGCTTAAACTTCATTCCTTTACAGACTAAGAGTTGGAAAGAATCACTCATGTTAACTTGTGCTGACCAGATAGACCAGCTCCATCTGATAACACTGCTTTGTTACAGCATCAAGTCTGCTGTCAGTTCACCGTGAGAGGATGAGGAGGTGCCGACTGCTCTGAGGGCACGGTCTAACTTTTTGCCTTGTAAACACAACCATGGCTGAAGTGACCATTATCACCACCACCTGCTCCCAGCAAGCAGCTACGCCCATATGAGACATTTAACTCAAAGGAACATCTGTTACTGTTGTACACAAGCTTTTGAAACTGGTTTCAAGATTCCTGCAACATCAGAATGAGTCAGTTCAGAGCAATATTTCATATCAGTGTTGTATTGAGATCAAATTACTAGAACCCTAATACTATTAATATTATTTTTTATGATTTTTTTATGATACAAATATGACTTGTTGTGATTGACATTGCCTTTGCTGTATATTATATTTTATATTGTATTGTATTTAATGTGTTAATATTGTTGATATTTAATAATTTATTGACCTTTTGAATTGTTTTGCTGTCACAGGAGACGGCCAAACGAAAATTTGTTGTATATGCTCTTATCTCATGCAATGACAGTAGATAAACTAAACTAATAGCAATCTTAAAACCATTCCTGCTGCTCATGAGTGATGATGATGTTTCTGAAGCTGGATCAGGCTCCAATTTAACACCTACCAAAATGTAAATGTATTTCAGGTATCTCTGTGGGACTTTTAGTGGCACTGAAGGCATCATCACTCTCACCTTCAAAGTTTGCCCTCTGTCCACAAAGTTTGTGTCCAGCATTTGAGCAGCATAATTGATAATTACAAACATTTAGAAAGAGAGCAGAGTACTCACTGCTGCCTGAATAGGGCCCTGGGGAAGACATAATAGACCTGTAGGTGGTTGGAGGGAGAGGAGGTGGTGTGCCCCTGAAGCTGGGTGTCAACTCTCTGGGCGAGCCCACGAGGTCTGGGATATCATCTCTCAGGTATGCACCCTCGGGAGTCCTCTTCCCTCCTGTGCCCCCCAGGACCAGGGGAGAGATGACTCCTGGCCGAGGGGACCTCCGCTCGGCTGGCAGAGGGGGCACAGGGCTGATAGGGGCGGGGGAGGAGCAGTACTCTACAAACTGCAGCACCTCTTCATCGCTCGCTTCATCATCGAGGCAGATCGGGGGCGAGTTAGAGGGAGAGAAGTCAGGAGGCAGCGGGGGGCCGGCTCATCCGGAGGAGGGGGTCCGAGCACGATGGAGGGGGTGAGTCCGGTGGTGAGAAGGGAGGAGGAGACCCGGGGGAAAAAGTGGGGGCGAAGGTGGGGGCTCGTTTGGTGGCGGTCCAGGAGAGAGGCACGGGGTGGAGGGGGTGGACAAGGGCGTGTCAGGGGGAGGAGAGTCCGGTGGAGGAGGGGAGCTGGTTCATCTGGCGGTGGCGGTCGGTCATCAGTGAAAGTAACCCATCTGGGTGACACAGTTTCCTCACTGGTGCGGGGGCTGTCGACAGGGCCAAACACGTCGTCCAGGTCGGGGCCCGGGGAGCCTCTGTAGGAGGCGGGGGACAGGACGTTCAGGTAGATGGGGGCGGAGCTGCGACCTGCTCTTCCATTGGGCAGATCAGCTACAGTGACTCCGGTGGAGTCTGAGGGATATCCATAATGACTTCTGGATGGAATGTTTTTTGGAGGAAGTGGAGGAGGAGCTGTAACAAAGACGACACCTCAACTTAGTTCAGCTGCAACATCTCGAAATACACACTGATGTGACTGAACTCACCTCCTGTCGGGAAACTTCTGCTCAGCGGCGACTCTGACCGCGGCCTTGATTCTCCCCATATGTCAGCAGGAACCACTGTGAACCAGGAGCGACACAGAAACAATGAGTGTCAGTGTCGCCACTATTGTCTCATTTACATAAAGTTATTTACTAGTGATGAGGGACAGACCATCATATCTGGCATATTTGGTCTCTGAAGGCAGCCCAAAGAAGGCAGGGACGTTCTGTGAGAACTTGTCACTGAGGACGGACAAAGACAACAACAAACTGTGACAGGCTGAAATTGAAGTGGCCACATTGTTTAGTTTTTTCCCCTTACAGGATTATCATTACGATAAAGACAACTTTCTGTATCACATGGGAGGGGATATTTAGTTTGTTAGCAGTGACAGACCTCGGCATCTCGGGGGCAGGACTTGGAGTAGGGGTGGAGCGCCTGGGTCTGGCAATCTCCTCACCTGAGAGAAACATAAAAAACTTGATGCTAGTCTTGTATTTGACCAAATGGCTACAGGAAAATACACAGTTTCATTAAAAGACAGTGTTGAAACTGATGTACTTACAGGACAAGTTTCTTTTTATCTGCCCCTGTAAAAGAAAGAATCCACAACAAAGGACATATTAAGGATACAGATGATAGAGAGTGGAAGAATTTGAATGTGTGATCTTAAAGACACATCCACCCTGAGTCACTTTACTCTTCTACTTAGTGCTTTGTTATTGTTTCAGTTACAGACAGTGCAGACATTGGAAATACTGTTTATGAACTTTTTAATTGCCCTAAGAGAAATCTGTGAAAACTCTGCTCTACATTGTCTAAGATGATTTTCTTTTAGATTGCTGAGTGTATCCTGTTCAATGCTGCCCTGCACAAAGTAAAACAGGTCAGGCTGTTTCAGGCTGTCTGCTCCCTAACAGCCAGCAGATGGAGTGATCAACTCACCGGGCTGCGTCTCTGAGACCAGCAAAAAGGAAGAGAGAACAGACCTGGGTCAGAGAGTGAGTGACAAATCAGTCAAATGGACACCAACTTAAACTGCACACACCGCACCTCTTTACTTTCACCGCAAAGCCTTAATAATGCAACATGAGCCATAACACCCTGGAGATTATGAGGATGGTTCCAGCATGACCTACAACCAGCACACACACATACACACAGAGCTGTATGCTAAAAGTAGCAGGTTGCTCAGTGTGTAAGCTCCACTGATACCAAATCAGTAGGTTTGGAGCTTACTGTGTGTGTGTGTGTGTTATGATAACTGTGCATTATGTAACACAGCCAGTGCTTTGCCAGACAGGTTCAAGTAAAGCTACAGCTGAACAGGAAAAAAAACTTAAGTAACAGAAAAAGAAGTGATTTTTTTTAAGGCCTAAGACGGTCACAAACACTGAGGGTGAGACAGCATGCAGGAGAGGGCAAATCCATAAAAACAACTAAGTTAGTGATTTATCATAAGTGGGAACATTTTGTAGAGCGTTTTCATTTCAAGTACATTCATGCTACCCAGTGTGGTGATACAAAGATGAAAAGGGGTGGCAGGCTTACCGGACTTCTCCTCTACAAGACCACAGCAGATATGTGAGGACAGAAAAAAGACAAGCACAGGAAGAGAGTTGAAGAGATGTGAGACACATCAACAGCTACTAAAAGATATAAAACTGCAGTATGTGTGTGGAACAAGAGTGCTGATCAGCAGCGCTCACCAGTGACGGAGAGAGTGCCAGGCCTCCCACTGAGGCTTTTAGCTCGTCCATAGATGGAGGGACACACTTGGCACTGTCCGCCACCAGCGGCTTGATCTTAATTTTGAACTTTTTCTTGCTGTCCTCGTCGTCTTCTGAGTCGCTGGAGGAGAAAAAGTGCTTTCCCTTGGAAGCTGGTGAGGGCCCGTCAAGGACAAAGTAGAATAAGTACATGTTAAACAAGAGATGGAGACTAATTCAATCCTCTGCGGCATTTGAGGTTCAAATATCCTTTTAAAATATATGAATTTGTCTCAGACACAGCGTTTATGAGCAGAGCAGCTCTGCAGCACAGGAGTGAGACGTCCTCTCTGCGTCTCCATCTGCTGCTAACTGACACTGTCTCAGCTAAATCCTGCTGCTCAGGGAAGTCTCCCTGGAGCCGACTCTCTATGAATCCAGCTGCTGACACGTGCTGGAGTGAAAAACTTAAAATACCACTGAACTGCAGGTCACTTGTTAATGAGCGCTGTGGCTCAGTCCGTTCATTAGTTATAGCTGCATCCGTGCAGGGTCATGGCGATGGTGGTGGTGGTGGTGGTGGGGGAGCTAGAACCAGTCTCCAGCTGACACTGGGCGAGGGTGTGGTTCACTGTGTCTCTAACCGACTGCCCTCTTTTCTTTTTTTTCTGGCCACTGCAGGGACACACATGTGATGTGGCAGGAGAGGGAGGGGCTATTGATTTGGCCTATTTAATGCTGAGGAACACTCATCCAATAAGTCACTCAGCCAAACAGGTCAATAGTTTGTGCAGGAGAAGAGTCCCAAGACTTGCTGCCACAGCCTTCACTTAAAGGATATCATCGGACTCATCTCCGGGCCGGAGGCTGAAGCCCTCCTCATCCACGTCAGGAGAGGCCTGCAGGAGAGAGAGGAGAAGAGTGACAGTCGTTTCTAGTCCATCAAACACTGCAACAGAGGCGCAGCTAAAAGATTTCCCTCGGACCAGCTCTGCATATAGACGTGGATCAGATTGCACAAATGTCTTGCCTGAGACAGCGAGCTTCCTGCTGACTCACGAAATATGCAGCTATCACTCTGTTTACTCAGTCATTTTAAACCTAGCGTCACATGATACTCATCACAACAGCACACATACATTTCACGCACAAAGCTGCAAAGTCAAAAACAAGGGGTAGGCTGGGCGTACTCACATATCTGTCCCAATCAATCTCTCCATAGAAACCATTGGGAGCCCCATTGGCCTTTTTCTGTCGGCAAAATGGAGGAACATCAGACAAACATTTTACATTTAGGTCAACAAGTAATATCAATTATTAAAGATAAGAGTCTGATTGTTACAGCTCAGGTTTTGTCTGATTGGTAATCAATCTACACAAATGTAATTACTCTTATGAGACAGCATTAAAATCACTATAAATAAGTAATCACACAAATAAAGGGTGATCACTGAGTTTTAACATTTCATCAGTTACACTGTTAAAAAACACAGGAATTAAAGGGCGTAACACTGTGGTGTAACACAATGCCAGTGTCAATTTACACATTAACATGTTATCATTTCTGTATTTGAATGATTTCCCTTGTTAAATTGTCCCATGTTTTTCCAAATCCTGAAGAAAAATAGAAGTAGAAAGAAATTAAAAAAAAAAAAAAATTACATACACTTCCTTTCTTTCCACTTCCGCTCCCTTCTTTGTCAGGTGAGCTCCTGTTGATGACAAGAGGAGGGGACAGTGTCTTCAGTTATCACCCAGTTCACACTTTTCACGCAACACTTTTCCAAAACCTTACTTTGAGAAACACATGTTTCTACAAAAAACATTTGTTCAATTAACAAAAGAAGGTCAAATCTCAAATGTTATGTCAACTATCTGAACTCAAGAACTTTGGCTGAGTCTGATCTTCAATGAGAGAAATTATTACTGAAATCAGAAACTCATTAGAGAATGAGAAAGGAAAGAGACCAAACTATCGAACTTCTGTATTTGACACTCATTCAGCATTTGAAGCATGTAAGTTTGAATACAGTCCTATTAAATGAGGTTCTCAAATTGTTTTTCATATTTTCAAAGTTGTGATTGTTGAAAGATTTTGCATATTAATTGTGTTGTATGTGTGTGTCTGTGTGAACTCACGTTGTGTCTGTGTCCTTGTCTTTCTTTCGTAAACCCAGGGCTTTCCTGGTTCGGTTTTTCAGTCCTGTCAAAGTGAAAGAGAAGGAGAACAACAACATCATGTAACTGAGTTAACGTCTCCATATAAAGCTTCATATGAAATGAACTGTATGGTCATTATAATGCACTTAAATGGAAATGACACAGGCAGGTACCAAGCCGATGCACAGTGAACCTATCCTTGAGGATACACAGGAAACAGAGCAACCTCAGAGAACTGACATGAATCAACACATCAGTTTGAGTCACAGACATTGTGTCATCTGGAGAGGGCCTCCACATCAAATGAAGCAATGCAGTGCAATCCCCTTAAGTGTCCCCTCCCTGACTTTACACAGAGGAAAGGAAACACAAGCAAAGATTGATCAATTTGCCCACTTCATTAGTGAGATTCGACAGAGAGGGCTGAGAGATCTGCTTCAGCTGCCCGTCAGCCAAAATGGACGCTGACGCCCCTGCAGCGCTGGTTGTTGGCAACTCACAACTCTGAAATCAAGACAACTGGGAAAACCAACAAAGAAACATGATTTGGCGTGTGCAGACACCAAAAGTTTCTTGTAGAGGTTAAAATTCCCACAAAAACTTCTGAAACCAGCAGTAAGACAACAGACTGACAGCTGGAAGTTAACATCATCATGCTAACATGCCCACAATGCTAACATACTGATGTTTAGTACATTTGCCATGTTAGCTTGTGTGTTACCAAGCTAACTAGCTAGTTAGCATAACACATGGAGCACAGCTAGTTGGAGAAATGTTCACAGACATTCAAGTTTGTGCTAGCAAACACACCATGACCTAGCTGTGGTTCATTCTCTGTGAAATATGAACCCTTTTATCATTGGCAAAATCTTCTAACAGCTGTTAAGATGTCTGAACCAGTGTTTTAAATTCTGATGGATACTACTTTAACATACTCTGAACGATAATACTCCTTAACAGACAAATATTAGGTAAAATGGCTGATGTCACATAAACAAATACAAGCCATTAATGGTAAATGAAATCACTTCAGCTTTTTTTCCTGATTTATTGGCCGAGCTGCGTGTTTTTCAGCAAACAGACAACTGACAGGTTTACATAACAGTCTTTTAGACGACCAGTGAGCACAGTAGATTCTCACATTCATATTAGAGCAACAGGGACACACGATGGACAGTTGGGTGGATGAACATTTTGTGCTTTTCAGAGACAGCTCGGTTTCTATGTTCAACATCTCTTTTTACAATCTGTGGGCCATGTTTTAAACTGCAACAGACATTTCACACTGATGTGAATAATTTTTTTCTATTCATGGTCCTTAATGTTGTAATGCATTAATGCTTATTCCAAAGAGACCTGGCCTCAAAGTCCCTACACCAGTATTTTGTGGTATTTTATGTAATAAAAACAAGGCTAATACTATAAATGTGAAGGCAGTGCACTGTGACTCCTTCACTTGGGAGGAAGCTCTCTTGGGCAGTGAAGGACATGTCAGGGCCTGCAGCTAGTTGGGCTGCTCAATAGCAGATTATTCCTGCATCATAGCTGCTGATCAATGGAGACAGCTCTGTATGGTGATCCCTGTGTTCACTCCCAACCTACACATGTCCTTTGTGATGACAAATAAGAAAAGAGAATCAATCCTGACGTTTATACAAAACAAACATGCTGTAACTATATGATATTCATTGAAGCAGCACAAGCAACTTCAGACATCTTCTTTTATCAATCACTGACTGCATGGCAGTGCGGATCATGTTGTGCATCAGCGGACCACTTACCACTTTTGTTTTTTTAACCTATTTGCAAAGTTTGCCTGAGGAGCACTCTAAAACACTCATTAAGCAGATGGATCATAGTAATTATGTAATTAGCATTAGCTGTAAATATAGTTGAGTTTGGTTAGTTCACAGAAACAGAGGATTTTCAGATAAATTATTGCTAAATATTTTTACAAGCACCAGAGTGGTTATTTCACATTTTATCCCTGCATAACAAAAATGTCACATAACATTACTGCAACAAGATGCACCACCAGCCTTTTCATTCAACTTTATACATAGGGTTTAAAATAGGACACAATATCAGGTTTTCATGACACAATTATCAACACACAATTATAATACTATCATGATGTCTTTACAGATTATTTTAAATAATTATAGTAATGATTGTGTAATAACAATCATCAAAATCCATCTTTTTTGTCTATTGTGTTTTTAGTCTCCTTTTAGATTCATCTATGGATGCAGGACTGAGGAGAGGATCCACGACTGTAACTGAAGACAAAGAACAACAGTATGAATAAAAACATATAAATGGATAGTGAAAAGGCAATAAGATAATCTGACAAACAAAAACACGATGACACCTGTCATTATGATATTATATCTATGTTATTGAACCTATTTCATTTTTTAAAATATCATCATCATCAACATCAGATTTCCATGCTTTCAGGTGAATGATGTCAGTGTTTGTACAACAGGTGCCTGACTTCTAATTTCTAACTCTTTACAAAGCTGTTTCTCTCGTGGGTCAATGTTCAGATGTCCCTGACAACAGACCATCCAGTCATCAAACAGAAACTTTTATATTTAAAGACTCTCTAAATCTTAACTAAAGGTCAGTTTTTCCGTTTTTCACAATTTCAGCTGCTCCTTGTGTTTTTTACCTTGTGGCTGAAGATGCAGCTGAATGCTCTGGAAGACACTGAGTAGTTTTTAGCTGCATCCGCTTCTTTGGACGAGTGTGCCACAGTTTTTGTAAATTCCTAAAACAGCCAGATGTCGACGCTGCCTGTCGGCTGTGCAACAGTGTGACAGTTACACTCCTGTCATTCTTTACACACCTAACTCTGCTTAACACCCACTACCAGGTGTCAGTGATAGTGAAATGAAGAATACAGACAGGAGCGGTAGAACTGAGGTCAGGACCAATTAGTTTTGAACAATGTGCAGGACATACACTGATACACCTTACATGTACCTCAGTTACTGAGCTTCAACTGCTCTTTAAAGGACCAGCAGGAAATACAAGTTCCTCTGTGGCACCTGTACAGATTTTATTCTCTGTATCGTTGCATTAACCTTTTCTAAACTCACAGCGTGAAACTGGAGAAGTATGTATCACACCTCAACTCTGAGCATCTACCTAGTACTGACTGAACATCTTCTTGGGGAGCTAGCAACAAACAAATGGCACATTGCCTCCACCTACTGATCTTTTGTACCAGTGAACATGGCTGGTTTATCCCATAATTCTGTCCTTCTCTAAGATGTACCGTCCCTCCAACCACTCCACTCCATTTGGCTTCCAAGCATGGTCAGATGATCCAGTACACACTCTTCCCTCTTTGTAAATGTTCACAAGATGGTCCCAAATGTTGGCAAGTCGATTTTCATACACTCTTGGCATTCGCAGCACCCAGAGGCAAGAAGAATAAAAATCAGTCTAACACCTTTTTGCAACCTGGAAAATCATCATGGTCCAAGTGTAAAGTTCAGTTTGAAAAAGGGTCATTTGGACAAAGATGGTGTCTAATCCTAAGATTCTGCTTTTAATGACATTGATAAACCCACATGCTGCATCAACAACAAGGTGATCGCTGCTGCACATGTGCTGCAGCCATGTCCGAGACCAAACAACAAGCACTGATTGTCACTAACTCCACCTGACAGCTTCTGCTGGGTAATTAGCAATGCACGTGTAGCGAACCAAGGCTACGATAAGCATGTGACATCTGTGTTGAGTGTGGATTTCTTCGAGCTGAGTACAATATGATGGCAGGCTGGCTGCAGGCCTTTTTGCTAATAATAGCCACCTTCCATTACCACGTTGGCATTAATGGATGGTAGAGGCCCAGCATCTGTCATGCAGGGTATGATTTAGCTATTTTATCATGGTTTACAATGCACTTCACTTACAATGCATTCCACCAATGTCAACTATAATATAGCATCTTTTATGCAACCTAGCCGCCACACAGTGAATGGTCTAAGGATCACTTGTCCTATTGACATGTTATACACTGATAGCAATGGCAGCAGGGCTATGAATGAGTGCAGCTTACTCAGATTTCTCCTCAGCTAAAATAAGCATTTAGAGAAGACACAGGGTGAGAATGTAACTAAACACAGCTATAATATGCACATGCACACGGAGACATGCACAGTCACAGTTGTAAACTCACACAAACACAGCAGGACATCAGCAAGAGCAGACCCACACTGCTGTGAATGTCAGGTCCTCCTGCCTCACACAAGCATCTCACATATACATGATCTCTAAATCAGTCACAACCTCACTCACTCTATCTCACACACTCACACCAAAAACACACACACACACAGCCATACATACAATGGTCACATTGGTCATGGTTACATCTTAGTTGCTCCAGAGGTCCACACAGACTCGACAGATCAGGGCCCAGCAGGACACGGGAGGGCAGGAGGAGGACGCAGGGGCAGAAAACATGTCAAATGAAAGAGGAGCGGGGGGAACACATCACTCACCTTGCATCATGGCTGCAGATTTTCATCCTACGTTGCCCTCCGGTGTGCAGGCAAGCAGAGATGGAGGAATCCAGTCGGTCAGAGGATGCCTGGGCAGGGCATAGCTAATTCTGCCACAGCTCCCCAGCGAAGCACGATGTTGATCCCCTCCACCTCCCCCACCCCCACGGGCCCGAGCCCCCAAACACCCGCACCGGTGAGGTGGGGGGGGCAGAGCTGAGCGGCAGCAGCGGCGGCGGCGGCGGAGGACACAGTGAGAAGAAGATACACCCGAAGGAATACGCAGCAGATCAGAAGGGTGAGGTGGAGGAGGGAGGCGCAGGGGTAAGGGTGGGGGTGTGAGGGCGTGAGGGGGTGAGGGTCCTGTCAGTGTGCGCGTTAGGCCCCGACGCCCGAGCAGCACCGACACGCGCCATCTCTGAGAGGGGGGATGCTGAGGAAAGGCAAGGAGAGAAAAAACACAGCGATACAGAGAGGGAGAGAGAGAGGCTGGGAGAGAGAGAGAGGGGAGGAGGGAGGAGGGAGGGAGGGAGGAGGCTCGCTGATGTCACATCTGCACTAAACCAATCCCTGCAACCATGGTCACATGGCTGCTGTCCCCTGATGCCTTAGCACCTCTCGGCTCGCCTCAAGCACACACACACGCCACAGTCAACTAGATACATATTACACAAGGCCTCACATGAGATAATCAACTATTTAGCAAAACATCAGCTCCTATGTCTTAATCAGGCCCCATTTAAATGTGCAGGATCTGACACAGCTCTGTGCTTAATGGGCACTTTTGTACTATTCCTGAAGTCTGCTTTAAGTTTTATTTACATTTTTAGGGCATGTGAGCTGAACAGGACAGAGAGGGGGCAAAAAGCTGGACAGGTACATCATTCACCTACTCAATAAATAAAAATATGAGGTCAGGCACAGTTTAATGACCAAAAAGGAGAGAGTGATTTAAGTCCTTTGTTGAAATCTTGAATAGGCTGAAAAAAAATCACCCAACAAAAGAGGGAAAGGGATTTCATGATTTTCAAGCAGCTACTGAACCGTATGATTCTGTCCCTGTATGTGTGTCAGATAAAAGCCCTGATAAAAGGGCCTCAGGTTTTTCAGGGAAAGGATTTCAGACACATATATGCTGGAGTGAGATCACGCAGAGCCTTTGTCAACAGAGACGCCACATATATAAAGGAAACCAGTGAATGGAGGGACGTTTCTTTTTTCCACATCTTGTTGGTGATTCCAGATCAGCAGTTTGGACGAGTGTGGATGTTAAAGTGGTGCCACAGTATAAAGTTAATGACTTTTATTTATCTGGATACATTTCTAAGTCAAAAAAAGTTGTAAAAATCAAAGTTAACCAATTTCATTGTCAAAGTATTACCTCATTTTTGTGTGTAATCCAGTGTAAGAAGAACAATGTGTTACGAGTAGAGCTGGATATAAAACAAGGTTTTTATGAGTGGGAGCCTGATTTGTTTGCACGCACGTGTGTGTGTATGAACATATGGCTGATGCACATTCCTGCCAATGGTTTCACACTATTGCTCTGATCTACAGGTGGTGTTAAGTACGAAGAAAAGCAGCAATGGACCACCACAGGCAGGAAGAAGAAGACTGCGAGCAAGCAGGCATGTCAGTATAAAAAGGAAACGCCTTCAGTGTTTTGAATGAGTGACTGAGGCTTCATCCACACAGATACATGACCCATTTTAATTTGAAAACTCTATACACTCTGCAGAAATGGAAATTTAGTGAAACGTCTGCCTGATTAGGTCTCATAAATTTTGACTTCCAGTGGCCAAAGTAACATGGATAATGAATTACAAATGCTACTGACCTTGTTGTCTTTGCTAGCAGCTGTATTTTGCATTTGAACTCTCCAACAGCCTTTACTGGTCATTGTACTATTCCTATTATCTACAACACTGACAGGGACTGACATTCCTGCAGGTCAACCTACCTACAAGCATCATGCCTGCTGTATATTATGTTATATGCGTTCTCAGGTGTGTTGTATGAACAGATAGTTTCTACTCCAGAGTTTAAACAGTGATCTGGAGGAGACTGCATTGTTTTAAGACAAGGACGTAGTTGTGTGTATGTAGTGTTAATAATCACAGAAACTGTCATTAAAAGTCCACAGAGCACCTTTAACTGACAACCAAGGTTGAACTTGGTTGAAACAACTTTTGATTTATTCATTCAGATGGAAGCCTAGAAGCCCTGAGCCCCTCAATAGTTCATGTCCTGGAGGCAGTTACTGAAATATGATCAACTATTTGCATTATTGAACTTTAAGGCCCAATTTTCTCAGGTAGGACGGCTGCTTATTAGAGCAGGAATATTTATTTTAGATGGTATTATACAGAAAACATCAGATTTGAAACCAGTTTTCAAGGGCTTTAAAGGGAGATACAAATCATATGTCAATGACATTATAATGCAGAATGTTGTTTTTGAATAATAAGGATAAATGGGGCACACTGAGCCGTGGGGTAGCCTGCAGGATATAGAAGATGAAGATGAGCAAGAATTCCCACTGGAACCTGCATGTAAGGTTTATTTGGGATAAATATGAGGAAAGCAGTCTAAAGCGGGAACAGGGAGACACTCGATGCCAATGTATCGGAATAATGTGGTCTGCACTGTGAAAGCCTGCAGTTAGTCCTGAAAACACAGGGATGCCAAGAGGAAATCATTTGTCCAATTTTAGTAGGATGGATTTTGTCCTGTGGAAAAAAAACTTTTTCAGTTGGATGAAAACGACTGTCTGTGGCTTTATGAGAAACAAAAAAGGAACATATTAACTCCACATAACTGCAAGATTGTTTCTATTGTTAAAAATGTGTCACACTGGAGGACGACAGTGTGTCCACCACCTCAGAGTACACACTGTCAGCTGTAATCATAGCACAGGCTCACTGGGAGGGGAGGGGGGGGCTCGCATCATTGCCTGGAAGAAGAAGAGAGAGTGGCAAAGGACAAATTATTCCTGCTTGCCGTGACGTGAGTGTCTCACTTCTGCAGGAAAACGGAGAAGCTTTGGCGAAAGCGATGGTCTGATTATTCAGCTGCTTTAATGGCTGCGCACTGGGCTGCTGGAGCAGAGTGACTCACCCTCTCCCTCATAGGGAAGGGACAGATGGGGAAGGCAGTTAGAGGGTAGTGTTTTGGTGTGTTTGCATGTTGGGGAGTGATGTTTCTACAGTGGAGGTCATGTACTTTGAAAGGAGGAACAAATTCAGATTTGGCCATTAGCCTTACACATACTGTGTTTTCTCTCGCTCTGTTGTTCTGTTCTCCTATGCCAAGAGACTATTGTGTGTCAGAGAGGTGAGTGAAAAGTCAGGGAGTGTAATCGGACGCAGAAACACAAACCCTGTAGACTACTTCATATGTTGTTTTAATGTGCAGGAAGTGTCACATTCAATCTCTTTCTGACAACAAAGTTGAAATCACACCAAGTCTTACAACCGAGACTTTCCAGAAGTCCACACTCCATCTTCTCTGCTTCACTCTTCCCACTTCCCGAGGTTTATTTGTAGCTGTTGTTGTTACTTTCACATCCTGGTAGTAAGTGTTTATGAGCTTACCTACCTAACAACAGACCACAGGCTGCTCCTCCGTGTGCTTTTCTTAACCAGCTCCTTACATAAGAAGCCAGGCAGGGTCAGAGGTCACGGCAGCTGGGATTAGCAAAGGAGAGGAGGACAGAGGAGAGCACAAGGAGAAAGAGCTATGAGCGGTTACTCTGACATGACTGTTGCTGTTGCATTCTGGGTATCAGACACACAGGGGTGAATGAGCAGTGTGACTGGTCTGCAAATATTTCTGACATAATAAAACAGCGAGGAGCCCTTCAAGCAGAAAAGCACTAATGTATCTTTCTACACACAATCACATGGTCAGACTACACTTATGACACAAGTTCTACATTATATAAATCAATTACATTCAATATAACAAAACACTCTGGCTGGACATGATGAGGCCTGCCTGTAGCAAACAGTGTCTGTCAAGCAATAAATCCTTTAACAGTGTGGCTCAATACCTCCACCTGCTGGATGAAGTCACTGATTGGCTCCATCACTCCCCATTACCACTGAATTTTATAGCTAGTGCCTTAACCAGACTTTAAAGATGAATACTGATGAAGTTGAGTAAGCTGACAATAGAAATGATTACTTGACTCATTCATTTGTACAATAATTTGATTTGATCTAGATGAAAAAATCAATGCAATTCTAGAAATATCATGAAAAATCTGCAGAAACTCTTGATATAATATTGGAATATGCATACACCACATGTGACTTTAATCTAAATGTTCTACTGTATATAAACAAAGTTTGTGGGGCATCGAATAGCTCACTGGTTGAGCAAGCAGGGACGGTACGGAGGCTGTGGTCCTCACTGCAGTGACCCTGGTTTGGTTCCCCCGATGGCCCTTTGCTGCATGTCATTCCCCCTCTCTGTCTCTCCATTTCCTGTGTCTCTCTGACACTCCTATTAACAAAAAAGAAAAAGAAAAAAGTGGTGGAGATGTTCTAGAAGAATCTGGCCAGAAAACCAGTTTGAATCTTGTCAGAGGACCAACACATAACGCTCCAACAAACGCACATATGATACACACAGTATACATATTGCATCATCAGTATCACAGATCATAGTGTGTGTCCTGTTTGTTTTATGTCCCTGCTGTTTATGTGTGATCACTGTTGACCATCCTGACAACCTGACAGTGACGGCATTAGCGCAGGTCACCGCTCAGTCTCCTGCCTGGAGCTCTGCCATCAGAGGACAGGAGGCCCAGTCAGCCAACACAGATCATAGTTAATTACTCAGCGACTTTAAATCCACTTGAATGTAACAGAGGCAAGATGTAATCTGTGATGATTTATGACTCGTCAGTTTTGTAAACAGAAATATAAATGGATTAAAAGTGGCACTGAGTAGAGTACTATTCTCCTAGATCTAATACAAATATAGAAATACATCAAGAAATATTGCTCTTAAAACCAAGACTTACTAAGCCAATGGATACATCACTTAAAATGAAAGGTTTCTTATGTGTAACCACCTGACAATAAAGGAACTGGGGCCTCCTTGAGTTCCTCTGACCTCCTGTCTGCTTTAACAGGCTGCACAATAAATACAGAGTTCATATTCATTTGTTTTTTTTTTTTTACAGCGTGTTTGTTCTGACTTGGCAGATGTGGCAGATATCCAAGGCCTGCTGGTGGCTGACAGGAGACATGGCTCCCTGCTGCTGTACCAGTTGGTGCACCTGACCAGAGTCATGTTCACGCCTGAGAGCTCCCACTCACACACACACACAGCAGGGTAACAACCAAGAGGAAGGGAGTGTCTGTGACATTGCCTGCTTTTCTTCAGCTGTTTCCAGGAGGCAATAAAGCCGCGTATTTACATGCAGTAGGCTGATGGTAAAGGGAAGAGTAGGATGTTCTGAGGGAGGGTAGGACAGAGTTTTTCTATAAGGTTTCAGTAGCAGGAGGAAGGAAGGATGAAGACAAATAAATGGACTCTTGAGTTTAACTGAGAGTAAAAACACGACCAACACACCCATGAGGACAGAAACAGAAACAGGTAAACTACACTGATACACGACCTTTTGACTGTGGTGCACTTTTAGCTTTACATTATCACAAGATGCGACAAAACTGAGTCTTTACAGTGAACTATTGAACCTTTACAGGGATAACCGAGCTGAGCCAAAGGCCGGATTTAAAACCAGAAGAACTGTCTATGAAGCTTTTCTGAGTTAAGACAAATTCAGCCAAAGACAACCTAACCTCTTAATGTAGGTCCCAGCAGGAGGATCAGGCAAAGTGTGGTCTGATATACTGTGATTCCCAAACAGCAGGGGTCCAGTGGTGATGGCTAAAAAAAGAAGTAGAATAAAGAAGAACCATCATGTGACAGATTAGACATATATACGATTATATAAGACTTTTCCACATATCATCTTTTTATCTTTTCCTTTTTTCTAGAACTGGTTCAAGCCGCAACAATTCTGTTCTCAACGGGACATTAACTAAATATTAACCCCATAACACCCAGCAGGCTCCGTATTCATTAGAAGCAACACAACACACAGGTCAGTGGCTGTTAAGGGTTAAGTCATTTTCATTTTTCAAGCAGATTCAGGAAAACTAATTGCAGCTCTGATTGTGATGTTGAACTTAAAAAACCTACTTGACCTGCTGACACAAGCACCAGGTTGACTATAAATGATGCAGTGTGTCACATCCAGCACTGCACCGCAGGATAATCATCAGCTTTACTACACTGAGGGGGAGGCACATCCTCCTGCAAGCTTTCTTTGTCTGATCAGTGTTGTACTGATGGAAAACAGATGAAACTTCTTATATGTTGTGACACAGATTAAACACTGATGCTTATTGTTACTGGATGTTATTTATAAAACCACTGAACACTTTGGCCTTGAGGGTCAAAGTCTGCTTCCTCCCATGAATATCTCACTTGTTTCATTCTCCTCCTATTTTTTTTTTCATAAAAAGTGAAAATCAGCGCATTGATGAACATCTCCCTCTATTATCTTTATTTTGTTATCCTTTTATTAGACATCAAATTAAATGGACTGATGGTAAATGTGACAAATATAGAAGAGGACAAGAAAAATTGGGAAAAATATTTCCAATAAGGTGAAGATTTCTCCTCATAATAGAAAATCAAACAAAATCTCTCTGCGCTGGACACGCTTCCCCTCCAGCACCTGTTTTTATGGAGCTGTTAACAAAGGAGGACATTAAGCCTTCATACAGGCCGTCTCTTAAAGTCACACACTCGTGGATGTCAGCTGAGCCTGTCCGCAACACAAAACACCCACACTGCTGCTGACACATGATAAAAATAAAAGCCATGACATATTCCCGTCATCGAAGGGCGAAGGCAAGCTGAGGTTTTATAAGGATCTTGAGAAATATCAGCAGAGGACCTCATAGTATCACACAGACTGCGTGATGGCTGCAGAGAAGGAGCTGTCTGTTCCTGCTTTCTGCCACTAGATGGCACAACAGTGCCATCGACACGTGCACATTGTCTCCCAGTCACCTCAGAGTGGGTAAGTGATGAACATTAAGCTCTTGCATATGTTCCACATTTTCTTCCCACTGATGAAAATTAGCTGCATGTCATGTGATAATGAAACCGTCAGTCAGCGCAGAGGCAGAGCTGGTCTGTGCACTGCGGTCCAGGTTGGGGATGTGTGATGGAGGATGTCAAATATCATGACAAACTACACATGCCACTGAAAGGTGTGTCGGTGTCACAGGCGGCAATGGTATTGTGGATCAGGAGGTGGCAGTGTTTTATACACTGGTGATTTAACCAATTGTCTCTGGGCAGAAAAGGCTGAACTATGTGAAATGTGGCGAAGGAAAAAAAAAAAGGAGCAAAGAGGATGATGTAATCCTTTAAAGGGACATTCACAAGAAACAGAACAAGGTAACAATGGACACACGGCTGTGGTCGAGCTGAGATGACCACGCAGACGGACTAACGTCGATGACGGTGTGTAGGGCTGCAACTGAGAATCATTTTGTCAATTAAAATGTCAGAAAACAATTAAATGTCTCCATCTCTGATTCCCACAGCCCGGTGTAGCATCTCTATGTTGACTGTTTTACCGTCAATACACAAAGACATGAAATTTAAAGGTCTGGGACCACCCACCCTTTTTCCCTTCATGAAGATGTAAAATATCTGCATTTTTTTCTTGTACAAGTAAGATAAATATAAAATATAAGTATAATGATAATGATGTTTGTGAATGTCTACTTGCTAATGGATGTGCCTGTGAGGGCAACAAGGTAAAAATGTAGATGCATATAAGAGTGTGTTGGGATCTATGCAAATGAAGGGCAACAGGTGAAAACAACACTACTGATAAACATCTTAATATCCTGAAAGTGACATGAAGTTGTGGTCATAAATATGACAGTCATGCATTCAGTATCATATTGTGACAAATACACAAAGCTGGATACATCAATCCAGTGTAGTGAATAGTCCAGCAACCACTAAACAAACAAACAAAAAACCATGTGGAAACAAGCGCAGTTTACATCACATGTAAACAGGAAAGGTTTAACTTACAGACACAGAGAGCATGTCTGTGTTAAAGCTCTGATGTTTTAATGGATCTGTTTCACTGAACCCGTTCACTGGATAAAAGCTGTGGGGTGGATCACATATATAATAACATTATAGTAAAATCACATGACCTACAAACCAGCTCTCATGGGACATTCAGACATTCATGGACAGTGTCCTTCACTTGAAATAAGACACAAACTGATGAAAATGGAGAATGAAAAACGACCACTTCTCTCCAAGCAGTTTTCACATATTTCCTGAATTCTACACAGCATTCACTAAGAAACTGAGAAAACAAATTACAAACTGGTGCAAATTGGCTGACGGGTACAAGGGTTTATGGAAAACTGCATTATATTATTCTATGCAAATTCTCAAATACCTTAATAAATAGGCAGTCTGTGGCCGCTAATTGGCATGTGTTTTTCACATAAAGTAGACAAAGGGTGTGGTGCAACAGTTTGGGCCTTTATAATGGGTATAATGTCACATATTTTAATAGACTTTAATTATAGACCTCGTGTAGCCAGTTAAAAACACATTTTATGAGGGACCCTCTTTAATATGTGTAAGATAAATGATCAAAAATTTGAGTCTCCTGATTAAATACTGTACACGGAGTGAAAAGTTTTGCGCCGTAAAATATCCAAGGCCCAGGATTTGCCTTGTTTGCATATGACCTCAGCTACAACGCCTTAGGCTAAACAGAAACACCATCCATTATGAGGAGTGGTTAACCAGCTCTCTCCCAAATTACAGTGACTCTGGGTTCCCATTTTACTGATTTAGCGGTTGTGTGGTTCCCCATCTCATGTTACTGACTGTTATAGTGAGACGCACTCACGCAGGCCATCCTCCCCTTGTAAAAAGTGAGCAAAGCATTTGTTGGCCATTTAACAGGCACCAAGCAGGCACCAAGTAAAGCACAATTAAAGATCCGTGACAAGACATTATTTACTCTGCTCTACAAAAGCACACTTGTGTTTTTAGAATAATATTAGTGCTTGATTACGCTGATCGAAAAACTGCCCAGTGGTGTTACACTGTTACTCCACCAGCGTAGCCTCAGGCTGCTCGGGTTGAGATTTAACCACATCCTCCGACAAATGCAGGAGGAACATTTTACCACCCTGACCAAGAGGCCACTGCACAAGGTTTTCAACAGAGCCGGAACATTTCCTGAGCATGTATGACTGCAGTGCCTGAGCCTCCCTCTAAATCCCCATTTAAAGCTGCCAGTGACAGGTCATCAGTCCCGCTGCAGCACTGGATGTGATTGGCAGCTGTGGAGAGGTGTCCAGATAACACCCCGGTTGTAGAGTTGACCCCACTTTTACCTAATGGCACACCTCCTCTCTTCACCCCCTTCCCCCTCACCCACTCTGGCAAACTCCAGACTGATCCTGACAACATTTACCAAGCGCCTCATGCACCACTCCTCCACAACAGCCTCCTCCGCGACATCTGCCCTTTTTTAATAGTGAGCTTTGACCTCTCGGGCTAAAGATAAGTTAACCTCTACTACTGTGTCATGAAGTTACCGACATGCTCCCTTGTAACACCGTTTTGTTAGCACACATGTGCTGTATCTGAAGCCTGAAGGAAATCAAACACAGGAGTTTTAGTCGAACAGTAAAACGTCCAGGACTTGCAGTTTAAGAGAGAGTCTTATGAAAGGAACAAGCTTTGTCTGAAGTGTGAATGGCTGCAATACTATTTCCCTCTCTCTCCCACCCTCCTGCCAGCACCAGTCAAGGGATTTTCCTTCCCACCATCTCCGGCTGGAACACTATTTCCGGATTGTGTTGTTCATTTACTTAGTTCGCAGAGCACTCGGGAATGAGAGGCCATGGAAAACTGAGTGTGGCAATGTGGCTAGAGTGGTGGGGAGAGAAAGACAGAGAAATGGAGAGAGGTGTGTGTATGTGTATGTGTATGTGTATGTGTGTGTGTGTGTGTATGTGAGAGAGAGATGGAGAGTGCAAGGCAGAGCTGGATAGAGCTGGATCGTCATAGACAAGCCCAAGCAATGGCCTTTACCAAAATAGCACAAGCAAGAATCTCTGTGGGTAACATAAATTTGAGCATGATGAGTGTAATCAAACGGAGGAGGGTTAAACATACGACATAAACTATCTTCAGGACCATGTGATGTTGAGGATTCCTTTGTCACAACTGCGCGTTTGCGTCCCTCCCCCACCGCCTGCCTGCCTACCAGTCTGTTTGTTTATCTGGTTGCGTCTCTGTCCCATCCGAACATCCTATTACACTACTACATCTCTGCAGTTAAAGCCCACGCACAGACTGTTAGTGACCTGTTTACCCTTTGACATTTCCGCAGCAGCTGAAAAAGCTAACCCCCCGTGACAGGTGTAATTGTCAAACAAAGGTGGTCACACAAGCTTAAGAGGCCTTTGACCTTCAAGCGGCGTGCTCTGTCCTCATTAGATGACTAAACAGGATTGAATCCATTCACTAAGCTCATCTTCATCTTGACTTCAGGGAGGTTTACAGGGAGAGGGGCAGTAAGTACAAGCTGGCTAATATCCCACCAAAGTTCATTACATTATCGATTTAACCATCTATACCATTAAAATAACTAATTAAGCCAATAACACATTCGTGCAGTAACGCCCATCTTATGCTGCTGGGGTCGATGTAATGCTGACTACTTGTCATTTCAAAAACCTAATTTTTCCTAATTAAGTTCAGTTTGCTCATCGAAAGCAGCATCTCTCAGTCTGTGCACTCACAATGTCTTCTCTGTCTTTGCTGAAGTTCATACAAGGCTAAGAGTCGACCTGCAGGCTGGCAGCTCTGTGACACAGCACAGCTCTGACCTAAATGCTAACGTGAGCACGCTATCATGATCATAATGCTAACATGTCAACCTTTGCTTCTTAAAGTGGAACTATGCTAGATATTCACCTTAATTAACAGCTTCAGGGTTATTGTGATGGTTAGATAAATGGGAGAATGGAGGCCTAGCGTCTCTTGGCCGGAGACCAACCTTGCAAGATCAGCCGGTGTCCCAGCTCACGTCTCGGCGGCACTGTGACACAAACGCACCCCGCAACCCGAGATACACAAATATACACGTCGTAATGCGTATATGACATATAATGTTTTCCACCGCTCCATGGATTGCTTTCTTGCCGTCTTCAAATGCACATGGCTGGGAGGAGGGTTAGCAAAACAATGGAGAAGCAACCAGACTTGCATAGTTCCCCTTTAATACTTTACACAAAATACAATAGAGTCTGACGGGACGTCGTTGTCCTCTGGTCATGAAGAACATAAACAAAGTAGTGGGCAAAATTGAGAATGTTACCTGATGATGGTATTAGTAATCACAATTGATCCTGAGGAGACTGACTGACTGACTCACTGCGGCACATTTCATCCTAGTCCATCCGATAGTTTTTGAGATAGGAGCTCTTCATCAAATTTGCACTAAAGTTTTTGTACAGTCATTTATGGTCCCCAGAGGTTGAATCCCTGTGACTTTGCTGATTCACCAACTTTTCCTCTGGTGCCGCCACGGGCTTGACATTTTTGAAATGTCCTGATAACTATTGGATGGACTGCCATGACATTTGGTGCAGACATTTACGTTCCCCTCTGGATGAATTATAATGACTTCTCATACATCGGGTCAAAAAATTTCTTGCTGGTTTGTGAGCAAATGTCGGCAAAACCGAGGACATCCCTTTAAGCCCCGGACTTGACTAGACTTAGTGCACGTTGCATCAGCATCTCAACACGGTCTTTATGAATCCAGCTAAAGGCAGATAACTCTTGTTGAATCTGTCTCTTGTTGCTGCCCAAACTAAATGCAACTTTGTGGGAGTAAATTGCACCTTTTTTAATAACTATGGTCAAAATGTATTCAAATCATCCACTCTACAGAGAGGAAGAAACGCTGAGCCCTAATACACACACACACACACACACACACACTTCTACACAACTCTCTGGTGTCCCCACACATGTACCACACACCATTGTGGTGGGACATAAAAACACAAAGTAGGCTGTTAAAAAGGGTGAGAAAATTGGACTTTCTTAACCGACTTCCTCTAATTACTTTCTTCATTAAACTGCACCAGGCTCCAATAAATGAGAATTCCTCTTTTTTCATTTTTACTCTGTTTTCTTTTTTACCAGTTAACCCAACTATTAAATTATATTGCACCATATTTATTCTTTTTTTTTTTTTTTTTGTAAATAATTGGCCTTTGACAATTTGTTGTTCTTTTCATGTGCTATATTGGTGAATTAATCTAGTTATATATAGTGCTGTATAGCATATTGCAAAAGTGATACACTGTATATATACAGCTGTTTCTTTTTCTAACATTCATTAATATCATCTAGAAAGCCTTATATAACTTGCTTTAATGCTGTATTGTATGTGACTACTGTCATGCTAACAGCTAATTTGACAAAAAAAAAAAAAAAAAAAATAGGGGAAAAAGAAAAAAGAGAGACAAAATCCCTCTTTCATAAAGTGCCAAAAAAAATTACCACTAGGTCACAAGGATCAGTTAAGATAAGCAGCCTCTGGCATCATTTTCTCAGGTCACCATGACAATTTCAGCCTGTGCAGTCAGCAGTTTCACAGTTCGGTTGTCTCTCGCACAGAATCTCTTGCACCAAGGTTGACTGTGTGGTGAAAAGGCCACAGAGCGCAGGTGTGAAGTGGAGGGATGACAGCAATTTGCATCCAATGTTATGGCAACAAGTATAATCAGTATTTTGGAACACACAGCGTTGGTACAAGCTGTATTAATAATGTAAATTATATGGTGTGTGTGTGTGTGTGTGTGGGAGGGAGTTTGTGTGCCATAAATCATCCGGAGTGTATTCAGACTGCTGCCGAGAGGATTAGAGATTCCGGAGAACAGAGTGATTCCTGATCACTTCATTTATATTGTTCGTTCATGTCAGAGGACATTCTGTTCTTGTGGCACTTTTCCTAAACTAAGTGAATTATTTTGATTAGACACAAAGAGATAAAAAAAAAAATGGTTATGTACCGGAATTATGATTATTACAATAACATTTTATTCATCTAGTCTGCTCTTTATTAAACATTCAACCTGTCAGATTCAGACAATTTAGAGAGCAATGAAGACATACTTTAGTGTGATGCTGATAAATATTATTAAGTTTAATCCTATCCCCTGTGAAAATTAGGGCACAATGTTAATCAGATGATGATGTTCTTCGCCCTCTGGGACATACATCCCAACCTGTGGCCTTAAAGCACCAAGGTAAATCCCAACGCATGACGCAGAAAATTAGTTTACTGACTTCTTTCATGGCTCAAGGTTGTGTCATTTACACAGGTCACTGATGCTGCCATTGTTTGTGCAGGAGTTGTGTAATCCTAGATTCTTTCGTCCTATCCTCTTATTGTTATGGCTCCTCACGGGTGCTTAACACACGCTGAAATAACTTCCTTAAGACCTATGTAAGCAAATACCACTTAAAGTATTTCTATGCTCGCCCATGAGAGTGTGCGTCTATATAGGTGGTGTGTGGTGGTGGTGGTGGGGGGGGGGGGTGGGGGGGGGGGTGGGGGGGGGGGGGGGGGGTTAAAAAGGGAAGGGGCTTCTTGCGTGCAGGACAGGGGTGGTTTGTTTTGTCAGCAAAATGTCAATCTGTCTTTGCAAGGTTATCCCATATGATCTCCCTAAATACACAGGGCTTGGTTGTCCATCTGGTTGGCAGTTGAGAGCTAACCCCCCCCCCCCTCCTCCCACACTGCCCCCTCCCCATCACCACCACCACCACTGCTAACCCAGGTCTGGAGGTCTTGCCTTTCTACCTCCCACTGAGAGGATATGAAAAGGCCGACAAAGCTTTCCATTCTCTTCTTTTACTGTCAGATTTTTGGATCAGTGTAATCCTCAAATGGCTGCAACACGTGTACAGCGGTTTTGGTTGCTCCCTAACAACTAACTTGACAACTAAACAATGCAATGGTTCTTACTGAAAAGGGACACTCAGAAGAATTTTGAACGTCCAGAAAAGATCCGGACTCTTCCATGCGCACGCACACACACACACACTCATACACACACACACACACATATTCACAGAGCCAGGCAACCACCCAACATCCAAAAGTCCAAAAGCCAGATCTGTCCCCAATCCAAACTGCCTTGGGCTCCCCTAAGCTATTCAGCGTGTGCAAATGAAATGTGTCTTGGAACTGTGCAAGCCTCTAGGCAGAGCAGAACTAGCCTCGTGCACAGATATACACAGCAGCCCTCTGGACAAGTTTGGCACCCACACCAGCAACTGTGGGCCAAAACTCATGTTGCGTGCTAACTCTCTCCCTCCCCCATCCCCTCATGCTATCCCGCTCTGCAATTATATGCTACGCTCCCACCCAAACATGCAAGAATAGGCCTTCTCAGTCAACAGACAAACCGAGTCATTCTGTCCTCAAACCATGACATCATGACCATTTGACTTTAGCGTGAAATTCAAGCTTAATTTAACTTTGTCAGGAAAAAAAAAGTGGTGTGTGTTACACTGGCAGAGCGCTGCAGCGGTGTGAACAGTAACTGCACGCAGTTCTGGGAAGGCAAAGCTAATTTATTCTCTCAAATATCAGACTCATGAGGAAGGAATATGTGACTCATGACAATCTCACACATCATGTATTTACTATGAGAAACTGTAGAACTGGGCTTGTGCACAGTCAGAGCAGAGCTGGATAACACTGACAAACTTATGTGCTGTCAACTTCTGACCACAGAATATTTTGGGTATGACTTTGATGCCTTTATATAACATTTAATATAAACTTTATTGATTGTTTTTTTTTTCTGAAATGTGGGATTCAACAGCCGACTCCAGTCAAATAGTGGTATAATTTAATTATAACAAAGCAAAAAACACCAAAGCCCCACGTGATATCTTGACTTTTATCACAGTAATAACATTATACACACATGTCTTCAACTTTGGTTCAGAAAAATGTCAGTAGCCTCCAGTTTGCCCAAGTTTCATGGGGTTTAGGTGCCTGAGAAGCATCTATCAAACTGCTGACAGCTATTGTGTGGAGCACACCTCATTTTCCAAATCTGCCTCGCAACAGAGTCCTCTCCTCTGTCCTTGCAGCTCTGGGAGGGGTTCTTAATAGTTTGTGAGCGCTTGCGTGTGCGTGCATGTATATTTGACAGAACCGCACCAATGACAGGCACCTCAGCCCAGCCCATCCCATCCCAGCCCTCGCAACAAAGAGGGATGGTGGGTTTCACTGCAGCCCCGCTCGCTCTCCCACACACTCATAAATAACCATACAGAGTGTCTGCCCTGGCCAGGGGGAGAAAAAGGAGAGAAAAGAGCCATTTAGGCAGCTCCTCTCCCATCATGCCTTCCAACTGACCTTTCCAAGGGTCAATCAGTCCACCACAACTCCATACTCTGAAGCCACCCTCCCACCCCCTCCCCACCACCACCACCACCACCACCACCACTCCTCACCCTGCTCTCTCCTTGCTGACACTAACCTGAATCATCCCAACACTGGCGCTGTGGAGAGAAGCCACTTAGCGGGCTTGGGTCATTGTAAGGGAGCATTTAAGACCTGGAAGGCATAAAGCCACACAAGCCTAGTCAAAGAGCATGTGAGATGGCGGCAGGGGTCAAAGGTGAAGGTCACAATATGGGAGGAGGGGAATAAATCCTGTAGCATGGATGACAATGGCTGCAATCCCCACTGACAATGATGCTATTGTGGGCTTTGGGTTGCTTAGTGTGTCCTGGAGCTGTGCCTAATAGAGTTATAGTGCTGATGTGATGGCTGTGTAGCTGAGGAGAGTGGTGTCCTTTTATATAAAGGGGGGCAACTGCAGAGGAGCTTGAAAGAGGTCTCGGCTTCTCAATTTGCTTTGCATGAAGTCTGGGGTTGTGTGTGTGTTTGTGTATGACGGAGGGAGGAAAGAGGGAGAGAGAAAGAGAGAGAGACGAGAGAGAGAGAGAGAGAGAGAGAGAGAGAGAGAGGTTACTAGCTTACCTTCTCTGAGCTTCCAGCCATGAATCCATTTCTCACTGACACACATGACTCCTCTCTGTACGGAGTCAGAGTTCATAAGATGCGTGGGTGCGCTGACTGCAACATGACTTTTCTATTTGTGAACCTTTGAGTCACACTGTCTCAGGAACAATACATTCATTGATTTATAACTTATGTCTGGTGCTGAATGATAGGTAGAATGTTGATAATCTATTAACTGTAATTGTAAAATACTTCATTTCTGTTGAACAGCTGTTGAACTGCCAGCAGTGACGAAAATAAGCTAGTTGCAACTTTACTACCTAATTTGATCCATGATACAAGGACGGAGAAATTGTCAGCATCTCATGTATTGCGCTTACATCCCTCACGGTCATGGCCTTTATTTGGCGCTCCACTTAAGCAGAGAGGTGGGGAAGGCCTGCGGAGAGACACGGGGCGCTGATACCACAGGATCATCATCCTCGGCATAACTCAGACACTCAGCTGGTAGATGTTATGCAGTGGCATGCCACGTGCACCTCAGTTGTCACCTCTGTTAGTAAGATTAGGCTCTGGCAGAATGGAGTGACAGATGATGAGTGGTGGGTATGACCAGCAGGCGCTAGCGCTGAGGACACAGACAGAGGGAGAGGTCTGGACTTGACGGACAGAGTCAGACAGACAGATACTGGAGCGTATGGAAAAAGAGTATGTCAGTTTTGCTGATGTCTATAGTAACAGTAGCCTCCAATTTGACATTCCCTCCACCAAACATTGGTTTTCATTGGTTTTTTCCTTCTTTTTGGCTTCTCTTTGACCTTCTTAAAAGAACAAGCTATGTTTCCCAGGGCCCAGCTATTTGAAGCTCATAGTTTTGGTCATCCAAAGTTTTCTGTTCCAACTCTAGCCGTTCAGACACTGTCCCCACTTACATTTCCACAATGGCAGGGTCCTGGGGGCCAGACCATAGCCGCCCTACACTCTGCCCACAGTTGAGTTGCCTCTGGCAGGACTACTGCATGCTTTGTGTGCTGGTTCTGGCCACTGATCAGGGAAACCCACAGTCTCTCCATGGTGAATGTCGCCCGCCCTGCCAAGACCATTATGCATCCCTTCAATGGCCGTGAATAGCAGCACACTACAGTACAGAAGATTTGAGAGATGTGCGATTCACCCAGGCTACAATGCGAGACCATGACACAGATACCCACATCTGTGAACTGAACTATCCCTGACATGGCTCCTCTCTGTTGTGTCTTTGGATCTTTTCTGATGGTCAACAAAAAAAAACAAATCCTGATAAAACATGTCCTATATTTCACCGCACAGGAAATACAGCTAATAATGAATAATATTCCTTGACACAGTTATTGATGTAAATCCAAGCAAACATTACTCTGGAAAGCCGAGAGATTATTCCACTGAGTCTACAAATATTGGTGGGTGTGACTTAGCGAGGCTAAGTGAATGACTGCGGGAGGCCTATCATGTCCACATTTAACACTCTTTAATATGGAGATTAACACTCTTTCCATCATTTCACCACTCAGGACATGTACAAAGCATTGGCCACCATGACCTAATAATCTCTAGGACACAAAAACCATCCTGTTTGCGCCTCTCCTGAGCTCTTATTTGTATTCCTCTTTTCTAACACCCACTCTGCCCATATTTTGTTGCCTGTAAGCATCTCTCTGTAGTATCAGTCTAAGTTGCTTGACAGATAAGTGTCAAAAATTTAAATCTAACAGAATTAGAGTTAAACTGTTATCTACATTTAGCACAGAGGAACATCTGTTTATTAATTTAAAACTCATGCCGGTTTTCCCAGCACTCCCACAGTCCAGTGGCATATTGCGGTGGTGGATATCAAGATGAGTCACATCAGCTAGCAGGCAGCTGGCAGGCTTGCAGTATCAGCCTATCCTGTTAATCTTACGATTAGCCTTCACTGATCCCATCAGGACTGCCTGGATCTGGGGTGCAGAGCCTAAAGGTTTATCCTGCACGTCGGCCCTCCCTCAACCTGACCACTACACGCACACAGCCCAAATTGGGCACACACGCAAACACACACAAACACACACACACACACAAGCAAGCATCCCCAAATATTTCAGCTTTTTCCTCATCCTGATCATAGAGACAACATATCCCTCAACACAAAGCCCAGAGACTGGAACTCATAATACCCTACCTATGCCACAATGCCCCCCACTGATGCGTCTGGAGCCCAGATACAAGGCTGTTGTGTTTCAAGAAGGTGGTGGTAGTGAATGTGTCACAAAGGTCAGACCCAGAAGTTAAGGGGACAAATTCTGTGCTCTTCTGACACCAAGGGAGGAGGGTAAGTGAGGAGGGGGGAGGGGGGGAGGGGATGGGGGGGTTGGGTAGCAGCCAAGTGACATGCCGTGACAGGCCTCAAGGCTTCTTAAAGTAGGAATGCATGGAAAGCACACGAGCAAACACTCATACACTGCACCCACAAATACACACAGGCACACGTGAGCACATTCAACCATGTGTGCGCACACCCACACAATTACATACTGTCAAATGGTGGATCTAATGCCGAAAGGAAGCTTGCCAACGTAGATTTTCTTTGTCTAAAAATGTTAATAAACCCACTTTGTGTTTCCTAGAATTAGTCAAACACACGCAAGGCACAGTGGTGTGTGTCTCTATCATGGCAGTTAGTTTAGGACATTTCATGGGCACAGAGTGGACACGGGAAAGACTCGCCTTACTGATGGGAAAAAGGAATGCTGGAGGCAATTACCTCCCCTGCCTCTCTGTCCTTGGGTCAAAGGGGGACCGGCCATAAACGCCTGGACACCAACAGAGCCAGACCTCTGACCATGCTGGCCTTGTTTCACTCTCCCTGCAGCCCCTAATGTCAGCTGGTGGAGCCCCTGGTTGTTTGAATTTACAGCACAATGTCATTCTGTGTCACGAATGAACAACAATGCACGATTCATCCAGCATAAGAGCATAGAGACAGTGATACTGATTCTCCAGCAGCCTTCAGCACATGAACACAAAACACCAAATTATCTTATCAATCAATAATCACTTCTTTCTGTGCCCCCGTGTCGTCAAGCCATTGACGTCTACAGGTGACAACACACCTGCTATTAACTATTGTGTCTCCAACAGGATGATCTCAGCGCAGCGGTAATTACAAGTGGTTAAAGTCAAGATGCCATCTCTGCTGCTGAACGTGTCTGACAAGCTCAACAAGAATATAGCACACTTACCAACGAAGCACGCTGCTCTGTCACGTCTCAGACAAAAGAGTCTAAGCCTACTGCTCCCTCCATGCCAAACAGCTCAACACACTTTAATTATCATAAAACCTAAAGCATGATGTCATTTTATACCACCTATTCACTCAGCAGGAACTCAGAGCACTGCAACACTGACAGAAATGTTTTAAATCCCTTTGTTTAAAATTCCAAAACATATCGAGTGTAGGTTATATCATTTTATTTTTTTATTACTGAAGTTATTGGACGAGGTTTTTCTTTTCCATTCATGCCCTGCAAGTAATTTTTCAGCTGTTCCAGTGCAGCCAGAGGAGAGTTGAATGAAACGGTCTGGACTGGTCCATTCAAATTCGAGGGGGTCACCAAAGTCTGACGTGACACGTGTCTGCGAGAATTCACCATATAAATATTTTTTCCCAGGTTATATTTTTATGTTTCCAAATGTGTATTATATCTACGTTACATGCACGTACGTGTGTGTTTTATGACAAGACAATGAATCCCGCACGGAGGTGATCTCCCCCCGCACTGTGACAGCGTGTTGGACCGAACCAAGATGATGTTACGAACAGCCCTTTAAAGTCGCTTCACTTCCGAGATGAAGTAAAGTCAAGCTGCACGGCACGGACAGAGAGAGACTGAGAGACAGAGAGAGAGAGGGGGGGGCATGGACTGATAATCTCCACCTCTGACAAAAAGCCACAGTTAGACAGGCTGTGGTGACAACACACGTTTGGACTGCGGGACTTTTTCATGGACTTGGAGTCGAAGGAGTTTCCTTTTTGTCCATATCTATGTAGTACGTGGCGTCTTATTGCCTGCACTTGAAGTAGCCCTAAATTAGGTCCATTTGCGGCAACGACGGAAAAAAACCCCTAACGTGCATCGTTTTCATACTGCGCACAGAGACAACAGCAGCACCCTGGACTACTCTTGTGAAACAGGAATGGTTTATCCTCCCGAAGGTTTATTCTACATCGAAATGGATCAAGCACCACCAGGTAAGTTAGGGTTAAAAGCAGCCATTGTCTGATCTGCGGGGGTGGTAAGCCGTTTTTATTCATCCTTTGCTGTCTCTGTCTCTTTTTCCTGCTGCTACAACCTCATGTCATGTCTGGCATATAGTTGACATCTGGCTAAAAAAAAAAAAAAAAAATGCCGTGCAGGTGTTAGCAAAACGTTTATAATGGCGAGGTCCTCGGCGCTGCGCTCCCCCACTGGCATTGCCCAGGCATGCATAGCGCAATTCACTTGCCAATTACGTAATACCTTTCGGTGGACCAGACGCAGTGGCTTTGCCTCTTTTCTTTTGTCCCGGCACATATGACAAACTTAGACGGAGACGGTGTAGCATGTCCCCTTAAACCGAAAGCAGGGTTTAGCAGAGAGGGGGGAGACGACCGTGTGGAGAGGAGCCATTTGAAAGGAATATAGTGGAGGGTGCGTTAATGAGCGCCGCATGAAACGACCGCTTTGTTCTCCTCTGCAGCCAGCCGTGCTTAATTTGTGCGCTAGCTCTGAAGTAGGCTAGAGGCAAGCAGGCTAGACAGCTCGTCTCATGACTCCGGCAACTCACGAACAGTTCAGGTTTTTATTCACATTTGTCATTTTGTCCGAGGCGTTATTACACTGCCGTTACACTTGAGTTAGCCCCCCCTCCTCCTCCCCCCGTTATGTCTCCATCTTAATAACTGGGGTGCACAGAGAAATTAATTTGACGTCAGCTAATTAAAATGGCATCATAATGAATATTTAGCTCCTGTATATGAATTATATTTAGGCTGCTACTAATGACAGCTGTGAAAACACAGTAGAATATGAACTTTAAATGACACACCATACGAACAATACAGACACCCAGATGTATTGCTCCTGTAAGGTCTGTGCTCTAACTGTGTGTCAGAGACAGTCTGCTTATTAAGGCTTAACCAGCAATTTGTGTGTTTTCTAGATTGGACACATTGCAAACTAGTTTATCTGATAATGTAGTGTATATTTTTTTGTCATTATTAATATTATTTCATACTTAAATTGCGTGGCTCTTGTCTGAACTGGTATGTGCATGTGGGTTTTGGAAGCCAGAAAGTTTCTTGGCAGCAGTAAGAAAAGGGGAAGGTGTGCAGATTTAATTTTGCTGAGTTCAGAAGCCGCAGCTTTTCATTTTTGTGCCTGCCACTGTGCTGCCTGCTGCACCTGCCTTTTGTTTATTTTAAGGTCATAAAAAGAGGAGCGGATGGTGGGAGAAACCCACATTTTCTCCTCTCTGAGGGTGCTCTTGTATTCTCCCTAACTGCCTCATGAAAGGCACTTTTGTCCTGCAGTGAAATATATCGCCCTTCACCTCCTCTTGATGCGGTTTGCCCTCCTTTTTCATTTTTAGGAAAACGCTTAGTCTTTCGGCCAAACTCACAGATTTTTTTTCCCCCCTTTTAAGGTTAATGGAAAACTTATGAGGATCTGTAAAGCGTGCAATGATTACAAAATGGGAGGGGTGGTCCAGGTGGCTCAAAATATAATTTATGGTCTATTTAATTCTTCTCATGCTATTCAGAGCAGTTTCAACATTTATGACTTATACTTTTAATATGCTTTGCAAGAGTTGCAGGGAATTAACCACCTAATGAGGAGTGTACTTGGAATAATGAAGGAAACCCTCTGTCATAGTTGTTGACTGATAATGCTCAGAAATAAGGACTAACTGACACATTTTCACTGCTGTCCATATTTAAGATCTTGGTAATGATTACAAGTGATATCTCTTGGAGACATGCCTGGGCTTGTCCTTAGATCTTGACAGCCTGTGACAGAGTGTGTGTGTGTGTGTGTGTTGTGATGGGATTGGGAGAGTGGGGGTGGGGTGTTGATTGAGAATACTGTATTTCCTTAACGCAAACATCCTTGATTAACGTACACATCCTTGATTGGGGGACAAGTTTTAATATCGAAGAGGTCATGTGGGCAGTACTTCTGTTGATGCCGCAGCAGATCTGTGTTTTACATTTTGAATAAACCTATCCTAAAATTACATTTTCTAACCAAAGCACTGTTTTATTTTTATTTTTTTGCTTTCAGCTCTCCCTCCTAGGTCAACAAAACCAGCGTCTTCCACCATGAATAACAACTGCCTTTCGCCACCTGCATATTCACTACAGGACTCTGAATGGTATTGGGGCGACATAACAAGGTAAAGTATCCTAATTGTAACACTCCTGAAACTTGAAACTTGAGTCCATGTTGTTTGACTGTATGTCACACCTGTTAACTGTTATCTGATTGTGCCTCAGGGATGAGGTAAATGCGAAGCTCCGAGACACACCTGATGGCTCCTTTTTGGTGCGTGACGCATCCACAAAACTGCAAGGAGACTTCACACTGACATTAAGGTGAGCGGAAGAAAAAGAGAATGATCGCTGCCGTCACACCACGATCATAAACATCACCAAAAAGAGTTAACATTTTGTAGTGCACAAATAATCTAATTCTGGGTTTGGATCTGTACACAGGAAAGATGGGCATAACAAGCTCATCAAGATTTACCACCGTGACGGGAAGTACGGCTTCTCGGACCCGCTCACGTTCACATCTGTGGTGGAGCTCATTTGGCACTATCAGCACCATCCATTGGTGGAATACAACGCCACACTGGATCTGATGCTCACCCATCCTGTATCCCGCTTCCAGCAGGTTAGTTTGAACCATTACTTTATATTTATCAGGCAGAACATGTTTGCAGAAATATTTGATAAGTGATGATACACTTTTGACAAATAAAAAGGATTCTGAATTGCACATGTTTGATGACATGACGTCTCTGACACTAGGTTAAAGAAGACAGCGTCGATGTCGCTGGAAGAAAGCTGAAGGAGGTTCACAGTCAGTATCAAGAAAGTCAAAGGAGTTTGACTGTCTTTATGAAGCTTTCACAAAGACGTCACAGGTAAAAACTCATTTTGAAACAAACTTTGATGGTCTCTTACATTTATCTGTCTGCTAAGTCTCTGATTATTGGATGCGTTTGTTGTGATGCAGGAAATCCAGATGAAGCGAACGGCAATTGAGGCCTTCAATGAGACGATGCTGATCTTTGAGGAGCAGTGTCGTGAGCAGGAGCGTTATGGAGAGGAGTTTGACAGGAACAATCAGTCCGAGGGAGCTGACACAGACCTGGAGAGGTACTTCATTACACCGTGGTCCAGAAACTGTGTCCAAACCTAGTTTAATTTAGATGCTTCTGCAGCATTTTCCTTGAACCCTGCCCAAACTCATGACCTTTACTTTCCCCATCCAGCTTTCTGATAAATTACGAGAAGTTGAAGTGTCGACTCGGGGAGATATACGATAGCAAAATCCATCTGGAAGAAGACTTGAGAACACAGGTGGAGGACTACAGAGAGACAGACAGGAAGATGAACAGCTTGCGACCTGACCTCATCCAGCTACGGAACATCAGAGACCAGTACCTCAAGTAAGTAGCGTCAGGATAGTGTTTGTGGTTTCTGTGGTAAATCACTGCAAGCTCATTAAGGGAAGAAACATTTTAGCTGCTCAATAATGTATCATCATTTTATGTCAAAACTAAGAATTCCTCTGCACTCCTCCTTGCAGCTGGCTTAATCACAAAGGCGTACGGCAGAAACGCATAAATGACTGGCTGGGATACAGAGTGACAGCCTCGATGAGTAAGTTCCAGCAAATTCTTTCAGGAAGATATATTGAAGAATGCAGTGAATAATTTCTACACAAAATACAGAATTGTTATGGAGGCTTTAAGGTTTGACTCTTGTTTTCCAGCACGTATGTGTTGAAGGGAGACGAGAAGAATTTGCCACATCAGGATGAGACGAGCTGGTTTGTCGGTGAAATGAGTCGGACGCAGGCCGAGGAGATGCTTCAAGGTAAAGCTCCTGGGACGTTCCTGATCCGGGAAAGCAGCAAACAAGGGTGCTACGCCTGCTCTGTTGTGTGAGTATGACTTCACAAGAGTGGATCAAAACAATTATTAAAATGGTGCAATTGTGTGACACTCAGTAACTGTTTTTTGCTTTTTTTATTTGTTTCAGTGTGAATGAAGAAGTGAAGCATTGCATGATCTACAGCACACCGCATGGATACGGCTTTGCTGAGCCCTACGACGTCCACTGCTCACTGAAAGACCTTGTCCTGCACTATCGCCTGCACTCTTTAGCGCAACACAATGACGCCCTGGACGTTCGGCTGTCACATCCAGTGCACGCCAAAGCTGCAGCCACACCCTCTCAACTTATAGAGGAGCACAAACTCTTACAGACTCCTAAACACACAGCAGGGCTCCCACCTGCAGCTCCAGAAATGTAATCCAACGGACAGACAGAAGGACTTGTTTACTGTATCCTGCGAGAACGACTGCATCAAGGTGCATTGTGTAAAATTTTGCACTACAGTGATTCCATCGGTTTTTGTGAATGGGATTTCACAGATTGAAGTGGGACCGGAACTTGAATGTCAGCTTGAACTTTGTTTTTCTTTTCTTTCTTTTTTTTTGGTTTCAAAGAGACTGTTTAAGCTTTCAAAAAAAGAAAATTTGTACTTCATTTATTGCTGTTTGTTTCATGGACACTTTCAGTAGGGATGTTGACGACCAGAAAATTGCTCACTGACGTCAGGTGCTGCACCTTTGTTTGACTTCAGCTTTTACAACATGAGTTAATGTTGCTAGAGATGTCTGTTTCCCTAGTTAAAATTTGTTCAGTTCTTAAGAAAAAAAAAAAAAAATTTGACCAATATGTTGGTTATGTATTGGGTTTCTACTAGTTAATACATTTGTGAAGGGAGTTAACGGTGCTGTAAACAGATGGATTGTGTCATCTCGGTTTGGTGGACCAAACCATTTTGGGTAAATGCCAGATGTGAATATGTGAAAAGCTGTGGTGCATCTTGCCCCTTTTCTTAACTGACATTCATATACAGTGGATAATTATGTAGCATTAACATCTTGTAGAATACCATTGTAAGAGCATACTCAATGTTATACCCATTGACCAAAGCACTTAATAGTGAGCAAAACTACATCCCGGTAATTGCATTTGGGCAAGGGGAGGTCAATTTATGTACACCTGCTGATGTGCTGATCAAAACATAATCTGAAGTACTGTATGTTATATTCTGTTACTCAAAGAAGTATAAGCTTTTTGTATTCTATATATATTTTTTCTATAAACATGCCACAAGATGAAAGCTTGAAGAACGTGCAATCCAACAGTATTTCTATTGTTGCAATGTATGACGATGATGATAGTGGTGAAGGTAATGCTGTTATGAGAGGTTGACATTTGCCACAAAAATGCACTCTCTTTGGTGGTGTCAGTGTGATGTGGCCTCCAATGTTTATGTGAACTGCCAGAGGTCCGGATGTATCCTGCCTCCATTACTTGAACCGTGTGCTCGAGCTATGAATGTTTATCATGACATGCAGCCTACATAGCTTAAGAGGAAAGGAATCAATGTTGAACTTGGCACATTTTTCAAGTTTGAGGACAATAGATACTCTGTACAGAGAAACTGTAAAATGTATTTCTGAGGTTGGTTTATGGAAGGAGGGTGATTAAGCCTCTTATAAAAATATAACTCCACTGTGGGGTTGAGGAACCTCCTCTAGTGAAGCTAAGCAATGTGAGATCCTGACCTTTTTCTTGCAGAGAGACAATAAACTGATGAGGGTTTTGTCATCTTACGTAATCCAATGTATTCTTTCACTGTCCATTGCTGATATGGTGCAAGACATACACATTGCCATTGTCATTATCATTTAAGGTAGTCCTATATGGAGAAATAACATTTTATCCACATTTTTCAAGAAGTGTTATAGTGGTTGTGTAATGGTTATAAAAAAAATGCAAAGGCTAGAGTGACTTAGAGTCAGCTTAGTAGTTTTTTAAAAATTACCTGTCTCCATGGGGCCATTGTAGTCTGATGAGCTTATCCTTGGGTAAGCAGAGACAGGAGGCAGCAAGGGGACTGGAGGACACGCTGTGGACAGATGGAAGAGAAGGAAGCGATAAAGACAATGGCAGGATATGTGCAGCCCCTTTCCCTACTCTGACTGGCCGGGGTTGAGTCACTAGAAAAGAATTATGCATTAAACTTACTTCACCGGGAACATGCACCGCTTTGAAACATCTTTTTTTGACGCTCCTGTCAAAGGAATGCAGATTGTCTGTAAACATTTGGTACCAGCCAGCTGGGGAGCGGCTCCAGTTTTGTCTCCCAAACTTTTTTCACCCCATTGCTATCTGCTCATTTTACAATAGTGAATGTTTTCCAAAACAACTTGAAGCTTCACCCACAAAGAAACACTTGTGTAAACCTTAGGATATAGGCAGCATCGACTACGGTGATGATGGTGATGATGACCCTGGGTGACACCACCGGTGGCACCAGAGCAACAGGTGGCCTCTTTCAACCATCACATACGGTCTGTGTTACGCAGGGATTAATGAGGCGCAGAGGGCAGGGATGTACTGTGGGCCTCAGTTCCAGGCCACGGATTACTCCCTCTTACCTGTGTCAGCATAGAGAGCTGGTGGACAGGAGGCAGCCGTGCTCTGCTTGGATGGACCAGATGCAGGAGAGATAGATAGGACAGACTGTACCAGCGCTGAGTCACCCTCAGCCTGCACGACTGTCCAAAAGACAGGGAAAGAGTGGGTAGAGAAAGTGTGTGGGTCAGACAGACAGGAAAGGAGGAGGGACAGGAAAGAGTACTCAAGCTCCAGTACAGGATGGCATAAAAAATGAAGGCTGAAAAGGTCAAACTGGGCCTTTCCTACATTTCCTTCAACCTGAAACACACTCCCACTTGGCTATAGCCCAGAGCTATTTGGTTTTACAGCAGTTCAGCTTACACTGCTCAGTCTTATTTTCCTTAGCTCCTGGAGTCTGAGTTTAATCCATGTAAAAACCCAGCCCCCACGTCTTTTCTTTTCTTTTTTCTGACTCACATATACACAGACCTCTGCTTCTCTCCCTCTCCTTGTCAGCAGGCCTCGCTCGTTTAAATTCTTTGTAATTTTGCTTTATAGTTCTCAATTTAAATAAGTCTTGGCTGGAGGTGGGGTGTGTGGGGGTAGCAGGACGAATTACCTTTGGAGTCACGCCTAAAATACACACACCATCAACTGTCTCGCAGGCTTTCAGGAAAAGAGGTTTTCGCTTTCAGTTTGGCCGCAGCCAATCGCCTCTCTCCTCCCCTCTGTCTCCGTCCGACTCCACCGTCTCCACGCTGCCACATCAGCCAATCAGTGGCCGGGAACGTGCCGCGCGTCAGCCAATCAACGACCAGTTGCTATGTTGGAGGCAGAATCGATAAGAGAGGGATTTTTTCCCCCTCTTTTTTGTTTTTTTTTACTAGCTCACATTATAGCTGGCTTATAGGCTGAAGGCAAGATCCTTTTGCCTGCCAAGCAACATGTAGGGTATGCAAGGACTCAACCACTAAATAAACGAGCTCCACATTTGCCACATTGTCTTTGAAGCCTCCTGAACAGTAGCTAAACAATTTGCCTTTATATTGTGTATGTTTGTATATGAATGTGTTTATTGTGGAGTCGACGTTCGCAGACTGATGACACACTGAGTTGTTGAGATCATGGAAAAGCAAGTAAATTAAACTGGAAAATAGTTTCCAAGCCTGAAGGAAGTGTGGTAGATGCACAGTAGACAGAACAAGTTTCAAGTTAAAAATGAAAGTTTTTACATAACCCCCCCCCCCCACCCATTTTTTTTAATAACTGTCTTTCATTGAAGAATTAAAAAAAAAGTGCCCACTTATAGTAACCCCAAGCTACAGTAGTGGCTAAACAAAATCTTGGATGCGTCAGTGAATATTAAACAAAAAATGTAGGTGATTACGTGTCAAGGGATATTTGTTGTCCTTTGTTATCAATAAATACAAAAAGATTACATTAGGTGATTATTCCAAAATAAGACAAAATTGTTATAATTCTTTTAGAATGTAAAGTCTGCTTTTATTCAGTTGAAATATACCGTAAACTCAACTGATCTCAACTTATATGAATGGCACATTTAAGTGGAGATGTAGAATTTCTTGTTGTCAAAAAAAAAAAGGTAGGCTATTGTCTCATACTATTGCAAAAGATGATTACAAACTTGAAATGATGATTCACTGGCCATGTCAGTGACCTCTGGTGCCAGGGATTGAAGTAAGGAGGTCAGATCACACTAAGATGAGAGATGACACTGAGCCAGCTCTTATAAGGGGATAACATACTACTGCTTGCTGACAAACCATTCAGGAGAAATCCCAGTCCAGATCCAAAGCCAAATCAGATTTGCCAATACCAGCTTAGGCAGGGCTGGAATGATCCCACCTCCTTGAAACAGGTACAACAGGACAGGGACACCACTCTAACATAATAACTTATCTTTTGGATAAATGCCCAGCGTATGCATGATTTTCTCCTAATTCAACCTGAGACATACCATATTATGTTGTGCTGCCATTTCTCAAGAAGAAAAATCCTCACTAATGATTTCAGCTGTAATAAATGAAGGACCTCAGCATCCCTCAGGACAATCTCATTGTGGGAGTTCAGCTCTCAAATAGATTAAAAAAGAAGCAGCAGGCACACAGCCAGCAAACCAATGTGGCCCAGGACTGAGAAACACTGGCTCTATACAGATGGTAAGGAGGCTCCAGAGTTCAAACCAGAGACCAGTTCAGTCTGAAAGCACAATACAGTATGTACACTTCAGGCGAGGTGAGCTCAGCCAAGATAAGGAAGGGTTACACAGTTCACATGCCCTGTCAGGTGAGGTGAGGGCAGGAGCGTCATCTAGTAGTATCAAGCAGACAAGATAACAAGATAATGTACCGTTACAATGTATCTGTAATGAGAGGAACAGTGTATTATTAACATGAAATAAATTACCACCATCGTACAAAAGGGGTTTTTACAGTATAAGTCATGGGGAATATTATGGAAATAATGATAAAAATCTCCCGCCACTGAGCCCTGGAATTACTTGTTTTGCATTATCTGGCATGGTTTAAAGCCAATCAAAGCACTCAGTAAACTCTGAACTCTACCTACTCCCATAAGAACCCTTAAAATGTCATCTCATGATGTTTTTCTTTCCTGGTGAAAGCAATGTCTAGCCAGAGGAAAGAGCCCTGATGAAAAAGTCAGACATACCCTGCACTTAAACCAGAGTGGTAATTATAGTGACCACTTTCCATAGGATGACCCTCACATTATTTACTTTTTTCTCCCACTAACATGGGAGATTCTGGGAGCAAGGCAAAGCTTGCTTCCCATTACCACAGTGGGGAGACATGATGATCAGTGAATATAATTATAATAATTCATGCGCTTGACAAGCAAAAGCATTTCCTATAGGAGAAGCAGAATTAGGTCAAAACCTATATGGTTGGACAGTTCATGGACAATGTGCAAGATTGGGGATGTAGTAGACAACAGTAGTAGACAAAAAATGTTTGTATATAGCAACAGATGCCTTTGGCAACACTAGTAAGGCCCCCTTAATAAAAACTGTTTGTGCCAGTTTTTTTTGAAAGAGCAATGACCTGTGGGGAAACTCCAACACAGTCATGTGGCATTCACTGACCAGTAATGGAACTGTTACCACTTAACTCTATCACTCAGTCAGTCAGCCACAGACATTTGCCCCTCTGTTGCGATCCAGCCAAAAACAGTGCAGTCTAATAAAATAAAGAAAATGAATAAACCTAAAAACGTTTTAGCCGTGTCACTTCCTTCAAATTTATTTTAACGCCTCCCCTACTTATTAAACCTGTTTTACAAGAGGCACCTGCCCAGACAGTAGCTTAAAGGACAAAAGACAAAGACAGACTTTCAAACGACAAACCATAAACATGAGCCTAAGACAATAGAAATAATGAATAGAAATTCTGTCACTTATTTCAAATCTTGAGAGGTCTCTAGCAATGGAGACAGTAGCAACATTCAGAACCAGAGTCTTTATAAACTGTTTGAACCAACCTCTAGTGGACATGTGGTATTACGATGCTGAACTCACAGAGAACATGTATCATCCATTTAATGAATGGAGGTTGTTGTCACACTTCAATGAAACGCCAGTGAAGCCCTTGAATTGCAAAACACCACTGATCACCTCACGACTGCTAAAAATAATTAAGGTGATAAACACATATCTCAGCCTTGTGTGGAAAGTAATTGTGTAACCACTGGGGAAAAGGAGCTTATTTCAGGAGGCAGAATACATTTGAATACATTTTAATATCTTTTGATTTTCTGATAAACATGTAGCCAAGTCGAGGCTTTTTGATAGCATTTAAAAGGCCTGAATTTAGAAACATATCACATGAAATGTCAGAAATTACTAATTTATATATTAAATAAATTATGGTAAATCAAAGCATTGACCATAGCAACATTTGAAATTTGCTAATTTGCTAATTTGTTGATTTTATTTTATACTTCATGGTTAGAAACTGTTTGGATAGCATGTCTCAGCAATTATGTTCTACACATTCATAAACTCCTTGGGCATCTCAGAGTAGACAAGCTGCATTTAAGTCCAGATTGTCACACTTCTCCAAGGAACACATTAGGCTACAGTAACAGCTTCAACCCTGGCCTAGGTCATAAGGTAACCTCTCGGTCATGATGGCTTACCAAAAGTGCATTAAAGTTGTATCCAATAAGCCAATTGTTCAGCTGACATAATGGTATTGGTGGATGACACACTGGAAACTAAACAATACAGGGCAACAAGGGAAGCCCAGCCAAGGGTGTAGCTAAAATGGTGGCCAGGTTGGCACATGACTACCTTTGAATTTTAATTGCCCAAAGCTGGTGCAACCACATATTTTCTGGAAAACCACCGGCCGTTTGAGTGGCACGCTGAAGTAGCTGGTAATACAAAGCAGGCAAGTGACAGATGTTCCAGGACTTGTATTTCAAGTGCGTGACATATATTGCAGTTATTAACCCATATATTTCAGAGTGCTTTTCAGAGGTGTGCGTGTTTTTTTTTTTCTTTTTTTAGACTGGTCTGATGAGCCCAGGCAGTGCTAGAGCACTGAATGTAATTAACAGGTTTCCAACATAATATTTAAAATGATTTGATACAAAACTACTGATTAAAACAAACCAGACTACCCATTGCCACTGTCTAAGAGTAGGCTGTCGGCTTGGTCAAGTCTCAGTGGGAGAGTTTGCAGCCAGCACACTGGAGGATAGCTCCATCTAAGGTTACCATTCAGCTGGGGGCTGACATGGTAAGAATACCATGATAATTTACATGGTAGGTTCGTGGTTTGTTTTCAAGGACTTCCATTTGTTTAGCTGCTTGTTTGAGGGCAACACTGCCATCTGGCGGCGAATATTATAACAGGCTCTGCGTGTATCCCCAGTGTAAGTCCCCATAGATAATAAAAAATTGCATAAAATAACTAAAGCTTAATCAGTCGTGGCTTTATGTGATTAAAATTTTGTTTCCCAACAGGGAAACCACAGCCACCGGCCGGACAGCCTTGCAGAAAGTGCCAAATTCAACGAAATCGATTAGTTATGACTGGAGGTTCAACTGCCAGACCAGTGTAGTCGATCCAGAGGAGCGGATTCACAGTCTGCAAGGCGACGGAAGTTGCCTGCATCCTCATCAGTAAACTTATGGGTGAGTCGCAGCTAAGACAAGCGGACATTTGCCTTATTTTTTGGATATTTGTCTGTCAGTCTCAGTAAGTTGACAGCCTGAGCAGGGGTCGGTTGAATAGTCGTGTTGTCTGCTGTTGTACTGTTAGATGTGATGACTGAATCCACCCCGGCGAGATGTCTGCTGGCTAGCATGTTTGGCTAAGGCGTATATTTATGGATAAAACAGTGTCAGTGAGGTGACCAGTAACTTACCTTTGAATGGTCCAGTGTGCTTTACCATGTGTCAGTGGAGACACACATCTTTTACAGGTTTAGCATTGACTGTGTGCTGATGAATCACAGTTACACAACAGTCAAACTGACTGTGTTTTGGTGCTCATTCCTTCAGCTTATGTCTCTTTCAGGCCTGTTTTGTGCTGCGACTCTCTAGAGAGCAGGGTTTGGGGAAACTGGTCTCCATGGTAACACAGTCCTGCCCCAGCTACCATGTCCTCCATCTCTTTTTCGACATCCCCTGGTTGTGTGAGTGATGCTGCAGCTGCTATGGCAACCCAGGGATCTGAGCAGGCATTGCTGGCCTCAGACCGCTATGCCAGACTCATCTTGGCCCAGATGAACAAAATGCGGCTCCGCACTGACTTCTGCGATGTGGGACTGAAGGTTGGCAGCCGGGTCTTCAGGGTCCACCGATTGGTCCTCGCTGCCAGCAGCCCGTATTTCTCTGCTTTGTTCTCTGGGGGAATGAGCGAGGTGAATAAAGAGGAGGTGCAGATCCTTGGTGTGGACACTGAAGTCTTTGAGGTTTTGCTGGACTTCATATACACAGGTTTGCACCAACCCTGATATTCATGTTCCACATAATCTGTGTAATTCTTAAACATTTTCTCAGTGGAGATGTCATTCTTCTTCCTTTCAGGCGTGATCAGTGTGACTGTGGACAACGTTCAGGAGCTGATGGTTGCCGCAGACATGCTGCAGCTGAACGAGGTGGTGTCTGTCTGTGGGGAGTTCCTCAAGAGCCACATGGACCCATCCAACTGTGTGGGCATCTTTCAGTTCCTGGAGCAGATTGCCTGCATGGACATGCTGGAATTCACCGAGAACTACATCCATGTTCACTTTCTCGAGGTATGAATCCACAAGAGGCAACATATTCACTTAAATATGTGTTTCTTCAATAAATGAATGGGACCACCATCTCCATCTGACCAGAGCTGGCTTTTTACTATTTATGTTGTTCAGAGCACTTCAGCCTATAGTGTACTTTTCAGGTTTAAAGCTTAAAGATTGCCTTGTTCAACCACCTCCCTTTAGGTCTGTGTTACTGATGAGTTCAGGGGCCTATCAAAGGATCAGCTGGTGAGGCTGCTGCGAAGTGAGGAGCTGAGGATTGAGGATGAGTACCAGGTCTTCACTGCAGCCATGGACTGGGTTCTCCAAGACATGACAAAGAGGAAAAAAAATGTAGTGGAGGTGCTGGAACCAGTCCGCTTTCCTCTGCTTTCCCCACAGAGACTCTTTAAGTACATAGAGGGTATGTTAAGTAAAAAATTACCTTCCTCTTTTCCATTTCTACCACGTAGGATTTATACTCAGTATTTAATAACACAAAGGATATCTTGAAGCCCTAGCCGTAAACCAGTTTTACTGTTTTCTCCTCACAAAGGTATTACCGACTTCAGCCTGAGGGTGGCACTGCAGACTCTGCTGAGGGAATATACTGAGGTCACAAAATCTCCCAAAGAAAATAAGATGTACAGTCAGCTGCAACCAGCCAAGATGAGACCCAGAAGAAAAGCCAGGAAATACCTCTATGCCATAGGTTCTGTATCAGACATCTTATTTCAGCACATAGGCAAAATGTGTGATCAATTTTAGTGACTGAAAACCTCCCCAGACATTTAGGACATCTCAGCGTCAGAAATCTCATTTAACCTCTGACCTCTGACTTCTTAGGAGGTTACACTCGGCTGCAGGGGGGCCGCTGGAGTGACAGCCGGGCGCTCAGTTGTGTGGAGCGCTTTGACACCTTCAACCAGTACTGGACCACCGTGTCATCACTGCACCAGGCCCGCAGCGGTCTGGGGGTTGCAGTCTTGGAGGGTATGATCTACGTAGTCGGAGGTGAGAGAGCGGATGTTATATGAATAATCTGCATGAAATGTGATAATCTGCATGATTTTAAATCTGACATTGATGTTTTTTTTAACAGGGGAGAAAGACTCAATGATTTTTGACTGCACAGAGAGATACGACCCAGTGACCAAGCAGTGGGCTGCTGTAGCGTCTCTGAACTTTCCTCGCTGTGGAGTTGGCGTCTGCCCCTGCCATGGAGCTCTGTATGCACTTGGTAAATATCACAGTAATACTAGCTCCATGTTTAATCAAATTACATACAGTGCAAGCTGGTAGTTAAGTTAAAATGGTGCTCCATCAGTTTCACAAGATCTGCGTCATGGTCAGTCCTGCTCAGCCCTTATTCAATTTCAAGTTTTATAGTTCAATGAAATCGCCTTGTTAAATAATGAGAAATAACTTAGCATGTGTAATTTTATCATTTAGTGAGTAACCAGCACTTTGGAGTAAAATTGTCACTTGACTGTTGTCCTGTCCTGTGGTGCTGTAGGTGGTTGGATCGGCTCTGAGATCGGTAAGACAATGGAACGATATGATCCAGAGGAGAACAAGTGGGAGGTCATCGGTAGCATGGCAGTTCCTCGTTACTACTTTGGATGCTGTGAGCTCCAAGGTGTGTGCTTCACCTTTTTCCATTTCTGTAGGCTGGGTAAATTTTGAAGAACACATTTCTAATATAGCAGAGTATAATATTACTGAAACAAGTTTTAGATTTCATTTCTATGTTTCTGTTATCACATCAGTTGGGCAGCTCTGCAGTAAATGGATTTGTTTCTCCTTAGGGTTCATTTACGTGATCGGAGGGATCAGCGATGAAGGGATGGAGCTGCGTTCAGCTGAGGTGTACGACCCCATCTCCCACAGATGGAGCGCCCTGCCCGTGATGGTGACACGTCGAGCCTATGTGGGGGTCGCCTGCCTAAATAATTGCATTTATGCAGTTGGAGGTTGGAATGAGGCGCTGGGTGCACTGGAAACAGTGGAGAAGTACTGTCCTGAGGAGGTAAAGCGACGCTACACACACTTAATGTCTGAGAAAACCTTTTTTTTTTCCAGCATCCCTTGCATCTCTTTGTTTCTCTCTCAGGAGAAATGGATGGAGGTGGCCCCGATGTCTACTGCACGTGCAGGCGTGTCGGTGTCAGCGGTGAATGGGCTGCTGTATGCCGTGGGGGGCAGGGCGGCCAGCAGAGACTTCTCTGCCCCCGTGACAGTGGACTCTGTGGAAATCTACGACCCTCACCTGGACACCTGGACTGAAGTGGGCAACATGATCACCAGCCGCTGTGATGGAGGGCTGGCTGTGCTCTGATGTACAGGAATGTTCAGACTGAAACTGAACATTCACATCGGCCTCTGAATCATCCCCCCCAGAAAACTGCGTAAACTAAAGAGAAGCTGCACCTTAGAAAACACAAAACTGTGTTTTTGTCTCATGTAGGATTTCACATCATCATTTATCATATGGATTAGACATTTTCCTCTTTTATTTACCCATAATATTTGACACTCATTGACGATATGAATATCACAGGACATCTGCAACTGGAAGACTGCCAAGGGTGCTTCCATGAGAACTGTTACATTGGCACATCTGTTTCCCTATTTTACAAGAATGTTAGACTGGCAACACACTTCTTTTTCCTTCCTGTGTGTTGGAAGACAAAGCAGTCCTTCGTTTTCACAGCAGAAGATTCTATTTTTGAATGACCAGAGAGTTTTTCTTCGTAGCCCTGTGGGGACTGAGACTGTTCCAAGATGTGAGAGCACTTTTCTTTAGTTTGTTTTCTTTTTACTTTTCCTCAAAGGAATGTTTGAGGTGTGTGCACTGCTATTTAGAAAATGTATCAAACCACTCTGAGCCTATTTGATAATGGAACTGAATGAAACTTGGGGTGTTTTTAAGTTTTGTGGTTAGTGATTTTCTGTAAATAATATTGAACTTGAACAGCACACCACTGTTGTTACTCCAGTGCAGCAACCACTGAGTTTACGCTGGATTATTTTTGTATATATGACAATGTAAATATTTGTGCCTCTTGGTCACTATTTACACTAAAATCCAAGCGACTGAATAGTGTGCATTTCACCCACTGTAGCACCTGAAATGATGAGACTTTTCATTTCATTTACATTTCTTCCCTCTAATGTTGAGACACACAGCAGTGCATATGTCTCGAGATATGTTTATGCCAACTACTGTCGGTTTTCTTATATTAGTGCACATCACATTGAAGCATTACACAATGACTGTAATGCCTGTACTGTTATCTCTTTACAAAAAACTTAATAGTAATATAAAAGAAAAGTTATTACATCTTTTATTGTTTGCTTTTCATATTGAGTGAACTTCATAAAAAGGTGGGTGTGTGTGCTGCTTGGAATTAACCCACCTTACCTTCTTTTTTTTTAATTAAAGATCATTTCAGTTGAATAACTTGAAAGAGGGCTCAGACTCCTGGAATCTTGTGTAAACATGAAACATGGATTGTCATCTCCGCTAACTTTCTCCTCCCTGATGTACTGAGTGACGCTATGGAGGTGTCTGTTGTGTGTGTGTTATGACAAATAAATAAAGATTCATGATTGCAAACACATCCTGAGTTTACAGTTCACGGATGGAGAGGTTTTCTGCACTGTGCTAACGAACTACTACTCAGGATCAGTGTTTATTCTGACATCTCACTGGATTTATGTCTCTTTGTTCTATGAGAAAATGTTCTGTCAACACAGCCGTCAACTCTGCAGTGCCCTTTTCATACAGGAATCCACATTGCACTTTGTTACTCACTTACCTCACACTCTTGCTCCTAAAACTAAATACTAATGGATTTACAATCAGTATTAACGCAGAATGTCGTGTCTCCAGAAAAAAAAAATCCAATTACATCTGTGTCTAAATCTGCTTGGATCTTTGTAAGTTACTGGATTTAAAGGTTCTTTTAAAACAGAAACAAAACCCATTTCTTATTGTGGCATCACAACATGTTGTCTTGTATGAATATGTAAAAATGTCACTTGACAAACATGTCATGACTGACTGGAGTTGTTAAGGGCAGAGGTAAGCTGGTTGGCATAAAAAAACAGAGCATTTTTTACAAACCAAAAATAGCATTATATAAACATTTATTTTGCTGTGGTTGAACTTGTGTATGTCTTTAGCCAGACATGGAAAGATTCAGTATGCAAATAGTCCCAGTGATAATCAACTGTCTCAAATTCACTCATGTAAAACTTCCATACTTGTGAACTTGTTGTTGTCGAGGTTCAGCTGTCAAAGAGGCATGCAATGTCAGCTGAAATGTAAAATTTCCACATTTTTTTTTTTGTAGGGAACTTTTTATCTTTACTCTTTACCACTAAGACTGTACTTCTACAAAAATGTACTCATGGATATTTTCTTCTAATCCACCATTTGCTACATTTGGATAGTTCCATTAAGAGCCTCTCAATTAGAAATTTCTGTCCTAATTTTGCAACTTAGAAAAATACTGTCATTTATTTTCTAAATGATGCACCACACTTACAGATACCACGTGTCCTAAAAGTAGCAAGATTACTACTTTGAGTTGTTATACAGCAAGAACAAACTAGACTGTCTTTGCATCTTAATTGAATTTCACATTTTATTAAGTCCATATGAATCATAGTACAAAGTGTCTTCTTCAATCAGTTCTGAATCTCTTTGATCTTCTTCTCAGAACAGAATTTTTTAATTGTCAGAGTAGCCACCAGTGAGAAGGTAGCGACCAGAGTGAGGACAGTTCGCATGGCTTTGAACCAGGCAGGGTAACCAGGCAACAGGGTCAGGTCATAATGCAGCGATAGACCCAGCCCCATGATAACTACCAAGGCTCCCTCTGTAATATTGTCCCTGCAGAGCAGTGCCAACCAGGCCACAAGCGAAGGCACCACACTGTTGCCCAAGTTCATCCAGTCCGGCTGAGCAGGACTACCAGCAGGGATGGCAAACCCCCAGCGGGCACCTCCGAGGAAGGAGACTATCGAGGCTCCATAGACAACCTGAGCATAGGCCACTTCAGGGTAAAAGGACTGTGTGGCAGCCATCAGGAGAGGGGCCGACAAGAAGGGGATGAGCCCAGAGAAACCCAGGTAGAGAGCTGGTTTGGGAGCCTGAGTAAGGGCCCTTAAACTGAAGCCCTCCTTGGTGTTTTCTCTCTCTGCTGTACCTCGTGAATTCCCATGGCACAGACGGGAGGCATGCCAGCTCAGAGGCTTGATGCTCAGCAGCTGGTTGGTGGAGGCTGCTCTGGATGAATGGAACACAGTGGAAGCCCTAGAGTGTAACAGGTGGCCAGGACTCGATGAGTAGTTTGCTGTTCTGGTTACCTGCTGTGGACATCTCCACACTGAGACCTGAAAACATATCAAGCAATAAAATGCATAAACATCAGAACGTATTATTGTTTTATGCTGCTAGCACATTCAGTGCCTCTGGATACATTATTAAGCAAGCTGTATTAGTCAAGCTTTGATTTCATTTTGTCTTACCCCCAAAATGATGCGTCTTCCTGGTGCAAATCTTAACATTTTCGATCTAAAAAAGACATGTTTTCAATTAGTCTCTCCAGAGTACATGCACTCTGCAATTTCAAACTGTCATACAACAGTCCTCGGCTAACGATGGTGCTATAACAGCTAGCATACAGCCTTATAGCCACTTGCTCAACCTGATGCAATACAGAGCTATCCTACTGTAACCAACATAAACAACTGGTGTTGCAGTTACCTAAAGTTTGCCTCTTAAATGTTCGTCATCCAGTGGTCCGCAAAGGCCTCTTCATGCACAGTGATATACGGTTAATTGTTGAAAAGTCCCAGTTAACTAGCTAAACTAGAGGTCGTTTGCTGGCTCCCATTCCCTCGGTGCTCGATTAAATGCCTGTCTGTCTCCTTTTACTGAATTCTCACTGAATGAGAGGAGGTGTGATATCGACTGGTTTGGCTGGCGGCGGCGGGGAGGTATTAAGTTACGTTCAAGATGTCAAAACTCCGCTTTACGTGCAACTAACACCGCGCTCCGGTATTATTATTTGAAAAACATTACTTTTTATATTCATGTTTGGACATGCTGTTTTATTCAAATAGAAACATATTTCATAGAGGCTGTCACGTGTAGTCTGTTTACCACTAACAACACTACAGAACTCCAGTACGTTGGATAATCACGAGAGATCTTGAACGTCGCCCCGTCGAGGCTGTTCGAAACCCTCAGTGCCAGAGCCAGTGGTAAGCGCTCCGAAAACCCAAACAAACATCAATAGCCGTTTTATTAAGAGGTTTATAGTTGCTAAAAAGTTCGATCTCGTTAATATTTGCAGCTTTAATGTATGTTTGAACCACCGTTCATCGGAAGCTATCTTGCTCAGAAGAAGGTATAGGGTATCGTCATGAAATACAGCGAGTTAGCTCGCTAGCACTTAGCAAGCTGATGAATGTGTGCTGCCGCTGTTAAGGTAGCCATTTTGAAACTGTGTTGTTCAAACGAAGCCAGGTCTGTTTACCTCTATTGTATGTTCGTGACAGCTGCCTAACTAGACATTTTTATCAACCGTGAGCATATTAAATGTATTTTTACTTTGCTAAGACCTCTGATTATTCTAATTCATTCCAACTACCTAGCAGGTTTCACAGGCTACTTATCAGGCTAGGTAACGCCAGCTTTAGCTCACAGTTGCTACGCTAACGTTCATCTCAGATAACTAAGCAGAGTTAGCTAGCAGCAGAGTTAGAGCAGATCTGATAACGTTTTTAGTTAGTGAGTAACCTTAAGTATTTAGCGCCTTTCGTTCGTGTTATTTAGTTACACTTTAATCCGTAAGATTACTCGGTTAGTTATCTTGGCGAAACGTGCATGCAACGTTACTGTGTGTTGAATTGGTCTACTGCAGTGTTTGTGGACATATGGGTTTCCCACGCTGTATAACAAACGTGAAACGGGGTACTTTCCAAACTTAGCAGTAAATGTGTTGCCGCCAGTCATATGAATATTGTTTTAACAGTGAAGTAATGTCTCTGTTATTCATTGCAAGCCGTGTCCGTGGTAAACTCATTGATGTTGAGCTGTTATGTAATAGTTCAGTGGGAATACGCTAAGGACTACATGGCAGCTCTGAGTTGGAGCCCAAAGGCTTTATTTTTGTTTTGGTGTTATGTCGTATTACAACGGCTGTTTGACTTAGGTGTATGACTGAAGCCTGGAACATTTCATCCATCAGTACACACACACACACACACATCTAGGCCTGTTTGATGCACAGCAGTCTGAGGAGAGGCACCGAGGAAGAAAGTGCTCAAGTTATTTTTACACGGGGATAAATATTTCATTTACCAAAGCTGTCACAATTTTATAAAGGAACCAGCTTTCAGCCTGAAGTGGTGCTGAGATGACTGAGTCATGATTTTGTCTTCTCGAAATGCACTTGAAGTGTCAAAGCACTTTGCTTAAAGCAGTGGTTGTCTGTTTATTGTGATGCTATTTTGGGGTATGATAAATGAATTTAGTGAAAGTGGAGTATCTTTCCTGATGTTCTGACATCTCCTGCAGCTATTTGCAGTAGCACAGGTATAGCGATTTGATAGCAAATGTTAGTTTGAGCTTAATTTCACACCCAGTTTTCCATTTTCATAGCTACACTTCAAGGTTATACTAACACAGTGTAATACAGCAGTCTGGTCATGAATGTGTTTCAGTGAGGTGCTTATTTTGGAAGCTGTAGGTTTGTGGTGCTGACACGATTGCCTTTTACTGAAGAGTTTCTTTTATTCTGAGCAGTGTTTAGTCGAACCTGCGTATATCAGTGTGGGATAAAACCAAGTAATACAAGTAAAACAGTAAGCAAGCTATGAGGATTTGAATTATCACTTTATCAAAATTGTACCTTTTATTTATATATAATAATAATATATATATATAATGCAATGTATGTATAGCCTGCTGTACTTGCAGTTGTGTTTGAAATGATTTCTTAGTTTTTCCTAATTCAAGACTGTCTATGTTCAATGCAGGTCCAGTCTGTTCCTGTGCAGATACCCATGAACCATCAGAAAGAAAACTGAAAACGACACTGAAGCTTCCTGCACGGGGAGGAAAAAAAAAAACTTTGAAGAAGGAAGGGAGAGACCTACTTGACTAATTGTGGACACAAATTTTCCAACCTTATTTTTTTGCCCCAGAGAAAAAGAAGTTGATTGAGCTTTCATTCGGACTTTTTTTTTTTGGGGACAAGTTTAATTGTTGTTTATGGACTTCTTTGCATCACATGACACGAAGACCTTTTGGCTTGTGGGTTCTTTGTTTAGCTTTTGAGCTCGCATATCTATGAAATCAGAATTACACTCTGTTTCTACTTCAGTCAAAAAGTTGCAGATAATTCAATGGGCATCTTACCAATGTGATAGTAAAACATATAAAGATAAAACCGGCATTAGAATGCATCATTCAGCAGCTACTCCATCTCACTAACCAAAACTGAAAATGACGGCGATGTAACATTGGGTTTTGCTTCCTTCATTGTCATGTGACTTTGAACCTTTGAGCATTACTTTCTTCAAACGCAGACAGTCTTTTCCTCAGTTTAATGAGGTGAGCAGGGGTTTTCAGTGACTTCCATTGCCAGTAAAAGACTGTCTCTGAACACATTTTTCTTTTCTGCATGCGTTTAAGTAGATCTTAAGATGATTCGGTAAAAGGTGGGTCGAAAAACATACTGGCACACAGTGTGGCAGGACAACGCCGGTCTCTTCCCCCCATCTGGTGTCAAAGTGGAACTGCTACACAAAGTGCTGTCCATGTTCCAGGGCAGACAACTTTCACAGACTGCTTCCTCGTAATAATAATAATAAGACAGCCTGGCTCTTTCTCACTGCTGGGACAAATGCCTGTCCAATCAATTCGTTTTGCCAATCAACACCAAGATCAATCGGGTTTTGAGATTCTAATGAATTGGTGAGGAATTAAGTCTGCCTGGGGGAAAAAAAATTACCTGGACTGGAAACAGTAACACTCAGAATCATCAAAGACGTGACCGGCACAGGAGCTGCTGAGGAATCTGGTTCAAGAAGGAAAATCGCTCCCCTTGTAGACCTCTGCACATCCACTTTAACATCTACTCCCTGCTTGGCCAGTTCTCTGGATTGCCATTCCAGATCATTCCTGCAACCTTTTGACTCATCTCCCCGTGTTTCACCCTGGACGAAGGGATCTGCCTCTGGGGAAAGGGGCTGTGCTGTCCTGGCGGAGGTGGAGAGGGGGTTGTCGGTGTGCTGCTCCCCATCTGTCAGTGCACACACACTGTGATCAGTGCCAACAGGCCTGAGGAACCGAGCCCAGCCGGACCGAGAGAGGAGGCAGAGGACTTCAGAGCCACAGACTCTGGGGTAATGATGAAGCTTCACCTCACTAACTTGGCCAGAGCAAACGTGCATGAATATTCATTAGAAAAGCCAGGAAATTGAAAGCCGCCCATTACAAGTCATTTGTCAACACTTTGTAGTTGGCAGGTGTGAAGTTTCTGCCAGTAATGTGCAAAAATGGTTTTAAAGTCAAACTGGATTTAGCTAAATGCAGAATGATGAGTTATATATAAATACACATTGCAAAACAACACGTGTGTTATGCTGCATAAGATATTTGCCATCCAGGCTGTCAACCAGTTATCAGCTTCACAGGCATGGCTGCAGCGAGTCGAGCTTTGTTTTCTGCTAAGAATAGGAGTCTTTGACTTGTCTTGTGGGAGACCTTTACACCATGAATTTCTAAATATCTGATGGTAGACGGCACTTGAAAGAGATAACATGAAATCAGTGATGGATGGGCATGAAAGGGAATTTGAATCAGTGGCAGAGATTCACGTTACCGTGCTTGAAGTCGTCTCAGCTGAATATCAAAAATGTTTTCATCGTTGTTCATTTCTGTCGTCAGATCCTGGCCATGAGGTTTGATGCCTCGATCCACTGACCGGAAACACTGGACCTAAATGGCGCAGCATGACTTTGTCCCTGCCTGGCTTAACTTCTCCACACCCCAGCCTGCCAAGGTGTGTGCATGTTTTTTTGTGTGTATGTGTATGTGCTGGGTGAACACAGGAGACAGGAGGAGATAGACAAAGCTTGAAAGTGTGGCTGTTGGAATCACACCTTTGTAGTGAATGTGTGTCCACACCTGAGAGAGTGTGCGTGTGGTCAGTGACAAGTCACCCTCAGGGACTGACGGTGCAGTCAGTACACGGTTCAGTAGAGGGTCGCTTAAACGTTCTGTACCATTATGAACAAGACTGAAGAACGGGAACAGTTTAAATGACAGCCCATTGTCCTGGTGGAAGATCTAGTGGAAGCTTTTCATGGACATTTTGCATCTAGGCTTTACTAGATTTGCATGAGCTGCTGTAAGAGCTCATGAAGGAATAGAAGTTGCTATTTTTGGTGGAGATTGATCAGAGTTGCAGGCTGTTTGACAGGGAAACTGTCTGAGTTTGCTGTAAGCTGATGGAGAATCAGGAATCAAATTCCTGCAAAGACTTATGTCATGAGAGAGGGGCCCATGTAAAATTCATGCCACGATGTATGAGGAGCAGTTTTAAATATTCTAATAAGAAATGTGTCTACAACACAAGCCGTGTTTGTGGTTCAGTTTTCTGAACTGAACTGAGGTTATTGAGTGAAATGGACAACAAACACTCGGCCTTAATCTATCTTTCTAATATTCAGACCATTTTTTTGTTCAGTGAGGATCTGCTTTTTATCCTGACTGATAACTAGTGGTTGGCTTATGCGGCACTCACCTTTTCAAGTCAACATCGTGCCTGTGTTGGCTGGTGAACAGTTAAAATAAGTAAGTTTACAAAAAAAGCAGCAATCAATATCAAATCTTTGATTACATAATACATGATGAGGTGTTCTAATATAGGAAAACCAGGGACAGTCAGGCAGCACTAAGCACGAGTTTCCTTCACTTATTCCATTGTTTTCACGTATCTGGACATCTGCAATAGTTTTACAGCCATTATAACACCAACTAATGAACCAAAGGGGAGGCTATGTTTAAGAAACTCAAGGCAAATATTTGAGCCAATTAACATTAATCAAAGACTCTGAGGGCTCAACCTAGGTATCGTGTTGTTCACTCTGCAGATGAGGGCTGAGAAGCCAGTTTGGTAACAAACAATCTGCAAGCTAGCTAAAGAAGCCAAGCCAGCTGATTTATTATGTTTTTAACAAGGAGCAGACATTCAACAAAAGACTGGCCACGCAGACATGATGAGTATGGATGGTTTTTTGCAGGAAAAGCAGCTTAACAGTAGATTAAGTGCTAATGTAGTTTGAAAGAGAAAGCAGAGCCAGGATATCTACATTACATTGTCTCTCAAAGCCATGTGATAAGTTATCGTCAATTGGAAGTGATTGTGATCATGACCAGGTTCAGTTGGTTGTGATTCTCAAGTTAAATGCATGTTGAACATCATTAGCTGCTCTGACCCGTGAACCTCTGTTTGAGCCTGTCTGACTTCACAGCTCAGTAATGTCCCCAACCAGAGTTATTTTAATGTGGGGTGTAACTGTGGATTTGGGGCCTGAACCCAAGGAGAAATTACATTTTGGATAAAAACATTTAGAAATTCAGAGCATTGACTCTCCAGGGTGGAGGGTCGGATGTTAGGGGAATGATCAGTGTGATTTTTCTCCTTTTACCTCCAGTGTCTTCTTGAGCGCTGTGTTTCTCTGATCTTATCAGGTTTTACAGCAGCACATCTCTCATGACACAGAGTCCACCACTTTTTTGTTCTTTTTTTTTTTTTTTGCTTATCGTAGTTTTTACATAAGGACAAAAATAAAATAAGGAGGAAAATCAAGAACAATGGTCTGAGTGTGATCTCTTTGTTTACTGTGTTAAGGCGCACGTCCACAACTGTCTGCCGTCTCTCCGGAGTGTCCCACTTTTCTAAAATTGTCCCCTCTCTGTCCTCTCGCAGTCCCCTGCTGCCAACCTTGACAAACAAGGTGAGCCCCACCACCACAGAGACGGCAGAGCTGCTGTGAGCCGCCGCCGCCACAACTCCTCTGATGGTTTCTTCAACAACGGCTCCCTGCGCGCTCCAGCAGGTAACGGTGTGGACCAGCTACCATCTTCTTTAACACTCTGTCACTGTGCAAAGGAAAGCAAGAGTAAGAACTTGAATGAAGCAGCACATGATCACATTTTTTGCTCTATTGACTACTACTTTTAGATAGGTGGGCCATGTTATTTAGCTTTTAGGATGGGAATAATGTTGATTGTGTCAAGTAACGTGATTGGACTTGACTTGTGTGAGCAGCAAACTGAGAGAGGTCCCTGTAGTGGAAAAGGAAGTAATTGTGAGACCACTTGCTCCGATGACAGTGATGGAGACTGTGTAGTAAGCAGCAGTCAGTGGTGATGGAGACAAGCTGTAATCCATGACATGTGTCCTCCTTTACACTTTATTTAAACCACTCTGCTTTCTCTTCAATCATTGTTATGATTTCACTTGGATCTTGTTGCTCTGCAGATGTATAGAAATGTGGTTCTTGGTCTGAACTAAGAAGAACAGTAGTGTGGTGCCAGTTATATGTTGCTCATCATCTCCTCTCTTGTGAAACATCACACAGCCACTCAGTTGCGTGTCGTCTTTGTATCTGCTGTGTTGAAACATTGTGTTTCCTGTTGGTGATGAGGTTCACTGTCAGGCCCAGGTCCAGGCAGGAGTCTTTGGTCTGCTTGACAGGTTCTTCACACATTTGTGCTGCAGTCTCAGGGGTGTCTTCATCGCTGTCATCCATCGCTCAGCTCCTGTTCTGCCCTCACCCTGGAGAATAGAAAGGAAGCTTTAATTGTCTCTTCTTGCTGTGTGTGTGTCAGTCAGACACGTGGAGCAAAAGCTTCAAGCCTTCTTCTGAAATGCTAGTTTCCCAGTCACTGATGATGGAGTTTAGGACATTGTCAGTGAAGTATTTGTGTTGTAGTTGTACCCAGTAGGTCTTTGGGTGGAGGCTGCTGTTAGGGAACCTGCTCATGACTCCTGTAGTCTACAAGCTTCCTTTGTGTCTTTTCATATTACCACAGTAGCTTCAGGTTGACTCTTGCTGTAACTGTGCAGCAGTTTGTCTGTATGATTTATTTATCCATAGAGTAGTGAAAATGAAATGCTGGATGACATTTAGCTTTTTGTCTGAAGTGGTTTCATCTTTTAATTAAACTAATGACAAGAAACATCCGTCTATTGTTAAACCGGTTCATCAAAATGAAAAATGTCACCTCACGAGTCATCACAGCTTCCTAATGTTAGAAACATTTAACCAGTTTCTATTTCTACCAGTTTTATGCCCTCTGGTGCTCAGCACTGTTTACATAAGGAATACGTTTTCCTCAAAGTGTGAGTTTACTTACTCGAGACTAACCAGATGTTCAGATGGTGTATTGAAATCTGCTTTGAACTTAACTGATTTGTCAAAGACAAAGTTCCTTTGACTGTAGTTCAGCACTTTGTAAACCCTGAGTTAATGTGTTTAAATGCCATGTGTTTGTTTTCTTTGGAGGTGACGGATGGCAGCAGCCCTCTCTGCTTCTGAGGCATGACTCGGTGGACTCGGGGGTGGCCAAAGGAGGACATGGTGGGCTGGCAGGGGGCTCGTGTTGGAAGGAAACACCCACCTGGCATGGAGCCCCGCGGGGTGCCCAGGACGGTCACCACCACCAGGGACGCCACCCCAAGCGGGGAGGAGGCGACAGGGACAGGCAGGGGGGCACCGGCAGCGCAATGGCAACTTCCATCCCCGCAAGGGCACCTCGTACCAGGACAAGTTTCCCAACGAGGAACGCAAAGACAGCAAGGACGACAAGCTGAAGTTTGTGGAAGAGGACTTTGTGAGTAAATTAGCCTCCTTAGAATATTGTAAATTTGCTGCTCGCCCAGTTGGCAGTTATTCAATGACAAGGCTCTTTTAAATGATAAGATAAGTTGCGTCAATGGCAAAACTATTTGAGCTTCGAAAGGAGCTACAAATGTAGTCCTGGTTTTTAGGGGAGTGGAGTGAAGGTTCACGCTGCACCGAATCCTAGATCAGCAAGACTGTTGTCACTTTACATGTTAGACACTAAAATTACAATTTTAGCTTGTATTGACCCTGTATAAGTAATCCTGTCAGTTACAACATGCTTAGAGTTTAGGATATTATCATAGCTTGAAAATACAAAAGTGATGGTATATAACAGACACTCCATGTTTGTCTTTTAGCCTTCCCTCAACCCTGAAACAACTGGAAAGCCTGGGAATCAGATGCGAGCAGTGGCTCCCCATGCTGGAGTGTGGGGTAAGAACAACCTGCGCCAGTTTACATTGAACTTATTGGACAGACAGAGCTTAGAGGTGTAGCTCTGCTCTTAGTCCTTCTTCTCACCTCCGTAACTGAGTTATGACTGTATTCTGATGTTTCAGAAAACCCTCCGAGTGGCAAACAGATGGTGTCCAAAATGCTGGTTATCAAGAAGGTTTCCAAGGAGGACCCCAGCACAGCCTTCTCTGCGGGGTTTGCCACTGCTGGCGCCCTGCCCACCAACGGCAACAAAGCTCCCATCGCAGGCTCCAGCGTCTACAAGAACCTGGTCCCAAAGCCTGCTGTGGCCCCCACCAAAGTAGGACTCACTGTGATGCGTCACATTATTTCATGCAGCAGAGTAGATAAGCTAATCGCCCATATTTGGATTAAATAGAAATCAAGCTTTGCATACTGTGGCAGCTCTCTGTGTTGCTGGGCTGCTTGTGACAGAGTCATTATTTGTCCTCTCTTCCAGAGCACCCAGTGGAAATCCGGTGGTAGAGAGATCACAAAGTCTGGCCTCCACATGCCAGGCCGAGATTCAGTCTTCACCAGCCCCGTCTCTGCAGCCAAACCCAGCACCCCAGTCAGTGCACCACAGCACAACACCCCAAAAGAGGTGAGTAAAACCAGACGGGAAGATTAGCAGCCATGCAGGGACTGTCTAGTCCCAATGAGAACAGTATTTAAATGATGTAATTTACAAACATACTAAACTGCACAGCGAGCACAGGGGGAAATTTCCAGTGTAGCGCTCTGCGTCGAATTCTTTGTTCTTATACTGTAACTCCATGCATGACATGGAGCTGGCCTACCCCTGTGTAAGTAAATGACAGGTTTTATCTAAACATAGTAATTATGTGTTCGTGTGGTTGCTGACTGAGATGCTTACTCACTTGCACACACTAAGTTTTCCTTTGCAGCAGTGTATGTGCTCCGTCCTCTCCAGTGTATTAAAATGTCTATTTATGGTCACATACTTTAATATATACCAGAAAGTATCACTGAACAGCAAAGGGTCCAAATTTATTCATCACATTTTAGACAGCTCTCTCCGATTCCTAATCTGGCAGGACTGTCAAACGCTCTGGAAGTTTAAAAAGCTGATCGTTGTTGACCCGCATTTGAGATTTGCATTGCATTTGATAATGGATTTGATATCCTATAAAATTTCGGTTGTAAAAAGAATTATGTGGACTTGTTTTTCTCACTTTGCCTTTCTTATTGTTCCGCGACACCTACAGCACCCTTCCAGCACGACTCCTCCCATAGACATCGCCCCGTCGAGGCTGAAGTTGATGCGCCGCGGTCCAGACCGTAAGAGCGAGTTCCTGCGAGCTCTGAAGGACGAGGGCACTGGCGAGCTGACAACAAGCAGCAGCCCGGGAACATCAGGAGAGGTAGGCAGCCGTTTGGCTTATTTTCATAAACCCTCACGCAGCAGGACGGCACAGTGGCTTATGAGATAATGATTTAAAAGAGACGGTGTGTGACAGAGCAGCATCAGACTGTCCCTTGTTAATTCTCTGCAACAATAAGAATTTCTTATGTGTATTAAGACACAAAGTGAAAATCTGAATGCCCCAGAGGCGTCAAACTCATCATCAGCCATTGTGACAAGTACAACATGATTATCCTCAGGTCTCTTAAAAAATTATTTGACTGTGGGTGTAACAAACTGTCTGCAGTTAGAAAGCTTGATATTTTCCCCTTATTAAGTGGGGATAGTATTACAAAGGCAGTGAACAAGGGGAGAAAGAGGGATATGATGGTGTCCCTGGCCACAGCAGGAAGCCACCTGGACACCAGCACAAAGAATAAAAGTTTTTGTTCCTTTGTGAATTTTCGCAGGGTGAAAGCAGCACCCCAGAGCCCAAAGCCTACAGCGAGGAAGTCTGCCATGAAAATGGTCTGTCCTACTCCCTCAGTGACTCAGACACTGAACACCTGTCCAGCTCCCTGGAGGCAGAGCACAGGTGGGACACTCCTAACAACCCAGCTTCAACACACTCACTCATCGCTCGCTCTCTCTCACACACAGAGTGATGAAGTAGTAAAATGACTGTGTCTGTGTAGGTTGCTGAAGGCCATGGGCTGGCAGGAGTACCCAGAAAACGATGACAACTTCCTGCCTCTGACGGAGGATGAACTGAGAGAGTTCCAGACTAAAACCGAACAGGTGAGACTCAGAGGATAAAACCTGATTCAATCTGTTCTGGTGCTTAAACATAAAATGCTGACTGGGAGTGAGGAAAGAGCAAAGTGGCGTCTCATTCATTCATTCACTAACTGTCCGTGTCTTTGCCCAGCTGAAGAGAAACGGCATGCAAAGGAATGGGGTTCTCCCGAGGGCGCGGGGTGTCACCCTCCACTTCACCCCCTGGAGGAGTGTGGCGGAGGCGCACGTCGAGGAGGGCTCCGAGTCCGAAACCAGTAGCAGCAGCCAGACCTCTGACGACGACGACTGCATCAAATCCTAACGTGGCTTTATGGAACAAAAAGAAAAAAAACAACAACACAACAGCCAACACCACATCCCAGCAAGCAATCCCCCTCTTCCTCTCTCATCTTTGTTTTTAGAGCACCATTTTGAATTTCTTTTGTTTTGATTTTTTTTTGTCGTTGTTGTTCTTGCACAAGGGAAAAACCAATCATATCCCAGTGAAGGGGGAGATTCCTGCTCCGCCAGACGTCGTTTTCCCTGCGTTTCCTCCTTCACTGCAGTCCCTGCCCTCTTTGACCCCCCTCCTCCCCTTCTTCCTTTTTCTTCCTCGCTTTGTGGAACTGAAGTGTTCATCAAGAAAAGAAGGGCAATGAATGCACACTTGATTCTGCTTCAAACAGACTAACTCATTTCATTGATGATGCTGATGACACATTATTAATGATATTAATAAAATTGGTTCCTGACAAGCTGATATGTTTCAATATGAATCTGGCTACTGTGGTGTTTTCAGTCCATGTGTAATTTACCGTGTAATGATGTGAAGAGCAGCTGCAGAAGCTTTTTCCCCCTCTGTGAATATTCATCTGTGCTGGATGTAATTGGTTATTAAGCAATTTAAATTGACTCAAAGGGTTTGTTGCTGTAGCGTACACTGACCAAATATTCATTATAGAATGAAAAATATTTTAACCACTGCAAGACGTGACCTACTTTTAGATACCTCAACTGTTTTATAAGTAACTCTGTTGGCAAATATTTTATTCTATTAGTAACTATTGTTCACGTGTGCTTCAGGTTTTTTATTAACGCAACTGCTTTAAAAAATGTCAAAAATAATAATTTGTACTTAAAACATGAAGAGATTAGAGGAGACTTGTGTTAAGAAAAGTCCAGATGTTCAAAACAACACTGAACTGGGCTTTTCCCACAAGACAGGAGGAGCAGCCCAGGTGTTCCTTATCACACCAACAATGTGTCTGTTTCAGCTTATGTCTGTTAGCTGCACCTGTGTTGTTGTTGCTGCTGCTGCATTAGGTGAAGGTCTGTTAAAGTTGAACATTGTACAGTTTAAACAACCATCACACAGGTGAAGTGAAGACATCTGTGAGTGCAGAGCTTCTCTACAGTGAAGACGTTTGTGTATGTCAGATTTACTTGGCTGCTGGTCTGATAACATTACCTTTAAAATCATCACACCATCAGTCCTCCCTGTGCTGTTGGCTCATGTCTGGCCCAGAGAAGACTTCGCTCAGCTGTTGAATTTATCTGCATTGCCAAGTTGAACAGCAAAACAAAGTTCAGACTTATTTAACTTGGAGTTAAGTCAGTATTTTAAGCGACATATGGCACAGTGAACCTGTGCTGCTGGCAGTACAGTAATGCCAATGACAATACTAGTCACACCAGTTTTGATTGTAGAAATAGCTTGTGGGATGATTATTAAATTAGGGCACTATTTAAGTTTTATTCTTTTGAACTGCCAGTCTGAGGTCAATAGCATCGCCATGGTGACTGAAGCTAAACATGCATGGGTTCTCAGCAAAAGGCAAAATTTTCAATGTGAAAGTGAAAGTTAATTCTAACCATATTTTCTTTTCAGTAGATGACTACATGGGGCCACAGTGGAGAGGCCCAGGGCCCCTGAGCCCATGTGAAGGTCCATTAATGTTTCTGTTTATCACAAGAGGAATACTGCTCCATCATTATTTGGTCTTTTGATCTGTGATATTTGTACATAACTGACTCACTGACTATTCCCAGGGCTTTAAAACTTCCTCTGACTGTGCATCATGTACCGATACCTCACCCTTACCACAAAATCAAAATACACATCCAACCAAAGCCCCATCACTGGAGATCAGTTTCAGTTCCAGACACCAATCTTTTATCAAACTATATTCTTTATTCAACTTCACACGTTACATAACAGGTATAGAAAAAATACATACATTTATAAACAGCAAACAAGTGTAGAACAACAGTTAAGAGCTCAGGGTGATGGTGAATCTTCTTGGTCAGAAACAAAGGTCTGGAGGGAATTCAGCTTCACTGACTGAAAGGTAGAAGAAATTAGTTAGACTGACTGTTGCAACATCAGCTCACCTGACGTTTCAGGTACGTCATCATTAAAGAAACAATGCATTGGCCTCTGATGTTCTTGTTCTGGGCTATAAACACAGTGCATTGAATAGTTGTGGCCATGCAGTGAAACATGGCAACTACCCACCTCTCCACTTCCATACTCTTAGTGTGTCCATTAGTGTCTCCGTTGGCCTCCTGCACCCCGTTAGTCTGAGCGTCATCCTGCTTCACCTTCTTCAGCACGCCCTCCTTCACTGGACTGTCCTCTGGTTTCCTCTGAAATACAGCACACAGGTTCCCTCGTGACTTTCCTATTTATCTGTCTGCATTAAAAAAAAAAAAAAAAGAAGTAGCTCCCTCACCTTCTTTCTGACCAGGTGGGAGATATCAGAGATTGGAGCAGTGGAGGTGTGTCCATTGGTTGAACTGACCCCATTGGTGGTTGTGCCATTAATCTGGAAGGTACCAAAATGAGATGAAAGTTCTCAGTAAAACTGAAAATATAAAAACAGGTGTTTTGTGGACAATAAAATGTAGACATGAAAACTATTCGAACAAACATTTGGTCCATAAAACATGACGAAGTGAATCTTACTTTTGAACTGGAGGAAGTGTCGCCATTCTGTATAGTGGACCCAGGAAATGCAGAGGAAGTGGATTCTCCATTCTGACAACACAATGTTAAAAAAAGCTGTTAGAATTACATAGTAGCTCACTGTAGATCTGACAGTATGTGACAGTCAGAGGCTGAATCCATCTCCAGAAAGGATTACAAAACAGCTTCCTGCACTATAATCCACCATCAGATACAGACACAAGACCAGACAAACACATTAAGAGACTTCATTCAATATTTGTTAGACTTTAGACAGAAACAGCTCACGCTTCAGGTGTGAATATTTAGTTGTGAATGGCAGTCCATCATAGAGCTGACACATGTTAGACTCTGACAGCTCAGTGCCAAGCTCAAAACAATATTAGTGGTTGTGATGTTGGTGTAGAGGCGAGTTTTAGCAAATCTGCTGCTTGCTGTGGTGTAAAGTTATAAAAAAAAAAAAAAAAGAGAGTCACATTTCTGCAATTTAAATAAACCCCCATCCTGAACTCACCAGTACTCCCTTCACAGCCTCAGAAGCAGTGCTCGCCATTTTCTGTCCCTCTGTGGCGTCCTCCACCTTCTCCTTGATCTCTGGAAGCAGAGCCTTCAGCTCCTCCATCTCCTTCCTTTCGTCTGGCAGAGCATCGGGGCCCTCCGCCTTGTCGAGCAGCTCCTGCAGTTTCTCTGGAAGACGAGGTCGACACGTTAACTTTTAGCTCAGACTGGCACTGATCGAACCATTACGGAGCAGCTACGAGAGACGGCTCTGCTCACCCAGCCTGGTCTTTATGACAGAGATGGAGCTGTTGAGCTCCTCGATGGCCTGGCTGTACTGAAGGTTCAGGCTGTAGGTCAGGCCCAGCTGGTAGTGAGTCTCAGCGAGCAGACGGCTGTCTGAGTCCAGGTGCTTCAGCTGCAGTTTCAGACACTCCTGGAAATCCTCCAACGCCTGGCTGTAATTTCCTGAGAGGAAAAAAGGCATCAAGTCAGCACCCTCCTTCAGTGAGGACAGTTTCAAATGACCCAGTTTAATTATTTCATTTCTCCATGACTCTACTTGTGAACTCTGAATTTAGACCTGCAACTAAATTACTTTCATTTACTCCCATCATTTTCAAAAAAAGCCCACAACACTGCAGGAGAATGACAACCCCCCCATTTCATATTTCAGATGATGTTGTGTTGCTTGTATTGTGACCTGCGTATAGACACAAACTCAGCAAATGTTCCCACCTGAGAGGCATGGACCACTGCACTGTATGTTGTCGACATTAAAACTGATTCATCACTGTATCCCTGTGGGATCTGACAGCATCCGTCTCCCCCTCAGACATTTGTAACTTGAGCAACTTGTTTGTACCTGATTCAGAGGAAACTTCACCCAGTTTCAGGTGGGCCTGAGCTGCCATCAGCTGATCCTCCTTGTTCTCTTTCCTTATTCAAAAACAAAAAGCAGAGTCAGTACGGAAACTGTAGCTCAGTGATTTTCAATCATGGCTCAGACCACATCTGGAGTTTCCACTACCTTTTGTAGATGACTTTGGCTACTTCCAGCATCTCCCAGGCCAGCTGCAGGTTCCCCACCTCCTCATCATCACTGTCCTGAAATTGACCCACACAGATGTTAAGACATTAAAGGTCGCCTGTTCAGCCGAGTTATTCTCATGTGCACTTCTGCTGATTGGTCAAGTACCTTCTCAGCGGTACCATCCCCTTCGTCCTGCTCTTCTGCTGTCTCTCCCTCCATGTCTGCATCATCGCTGTCCTCTTCCTCTGCCTCTCCTTCACCATCTGAAGACACAGACACCACAGTATTTAGATTAGCTGCTGAACCTGCCATTTATAGTCAGAAATCTCCAATCAGAGGACAGGTGGGATGGAGCACCTTCTCCTTCCTCCGTCTTCTCTGCTGAGTCCTCCTCCTTGTTCTCCTTCTCAACCTCCTCGTTTGTCTTCTCTTTGTTTTCTGCAGATTTGCTTTCATCAGCTTCACCCTTCTTTTCCTCACCACCATCTTCCTCTGCTACTTTCGGTTGCTCGTCGGCAGCCTTGGTTTTTTCTGCATCGCCACTCTTCTCTGCATCTTCGCTCTGCTTCGCCTCCGTATCCTCGCTCTCCTTCGCCTCCGCATCCTCGCTCTGCTTCGCCTCGGTCTTCTCACCGTCTTCATTTTTCTTCTCTGCCATGGCGTCGTACACCTGAACCCTCAGTTCATCTCTGGTCTTCTCTGTTGTGAGAGGATGAACAGTGTTAATAATGCACCAACTGCACAAAAATGAGGCCAAGAAAGAAAGAAAAACGACTCAAGATAGACAACTTCTCCTCACCATCTATGTTTTCTGTGCTCTCAACATTTGAGTCTTTGGGTTTCTCCTCCTCTTCTTCCTCCTCCGGCACTCCTTCTAGTGCGTTACCCAGAACTGAATTTTCCATCCTACAACAACACAGTCACTTAGGTCTGAACTCTTCCAGGATTTAAGTGTTTTCTGAAACAGTTAAAACTAAAAATTGACAAGCTTACCGAGCCAAATCCAGCAGAGCTTTACCACACCAGAAGAAAGCCTCTCCACACTCATCTGCTGTGTCTCCATACTTTTTAGCTCTGTGAAAAAAAAAAGTTTTACATGTGTGATTAGAGCTGAAATGAGTTGATTCATAGTGACTCAAATCTCAACCACTGATTCTAATCATAGGGGAAAATTACAGGAAAAATATCAACTATTTGATGGTTTCAGCTTCTGAAATGTGAAGGTTTGCTGCTTTTCTTGAGTCCACATCAGTCATTTGTTGCTGGATATTGGACTGTTGGTCAGATGTCACCTCAGGACACTGATGGCCTCTCTTGCCGTTTTTACAATCCTTTGATAAGAACTGTTGGCTACAGCACAACAGCTCATTATCGTCGATATGCAGGCACACTTATACACACTTACTTCCTTGTGCTCCTTAAACTACTGTCTCTCTAAAAGGCAGCATACCGTTATATTTCTCAAACTTCAAGATAGTCATGAAAAACATTAGAGAATGGTGTTTTAAAATTCTTTTAATCTCTTAAGGTCGAGTCTGGGTCTGACCCTCTCCTGCTCCACAACAAAGGAGACAGAACCTGTGCTGTCACGGCCCACGTCTTATGACACAATTTTATTTAATAAGAGTATTACAAGTTTGTGTGAGCTTTTTAAGTCTATATTTTACTATACTTACTATATTTTATTTTTACCATTTGACTCATGTGAAGCACTTTGCCAGTTGTATTAAAAAGTGCAGTGTATAAATAAAGTTGTACCATTCAGAGTATTTTAGTATTTCAGAAAAACTGTGATGTTCAGCAGTTTTCTATGTAAAGTATGTCTGTCTGTCTGTCTCATTGTGTTTTGGCTGTACATGGATTACTTTCTATTTTACTTGTTTGAGCTTGCTCATTTGAAGCCTGTTAGCTGCAGCTGTGTGTGAGGAGCAGGTTTAATTTTGTGGTGTGTGTGTGTGTGTGTGTGATTAAGCTCTGTCGGAGAGTCAGCCTCCTTTGTGTGCTGGTTAACTCACAGCATGCCGCAGGCCTCCTGCAGCGAGCCCACCGCCTCCACCACCTTCCCCATCACCAGGTGCTTCTTGCCCTCGCCGATTAGCTTGTTGGCCTCTTCCATGTTGTCTACGCTGGACAGAGAGAAAACAACGTTTTACCTCAGCTCTGAGAACCGGAGCTTTAGACGGGTTCAACATTAAAGTCTTCGCATGGCTGCAGGTTGTCACCAGAGGTCACCACCTACCTTGACTGAAGGGAGAAACGACTAAGAAACTAAGAGTAGAGTCCGCTGGTCTGTCAGCTCGTCTCTCCCGCTGCTCACACTGGCTGATCTGTTGTTTCAATTTGGCGCGAAATATGCCTGCACTTTCCTGTCGACTTCCGGGTGCGTAAAACCAGCGCGGGAGATTTCTTAAAGGCACAGAGTGCTGTAGGAGGACAACATGGACATGAGTCTATCTATCTATCTATCTATCTATCTATCTATCTATCTATCTTGATGTTGATTTGGGCTGAATGATCAACTTAAGCAACTTATAAAAGCAATCATGATGGAAATGAGCATCATCAAAATCAGCGAAACATAATCTTGATCTTGTTGAGTTTGGAAAAGGACATTAAATAAAAATGACTCAAAATAATCTTTGCCATGAGCATTAAATAACATTTCTTAAAGATGATTTGTTACAGTATACTTGATTATTATTTTTTTATAGACTGTGTATTCTGTTTGTCTTTGTGTATATAATCATTCAATATTTTATATAAATTAACTGTATTTATTTTTAGCAGCAAGCATTATAATTATATGAATGCTAAAGATTTAAAAGCTTACTACCACCTCTACCACAAACACATGTCAGTGTTTTATCTGAGTTGTTCAGCTTAAAAGTAAAAGGTTGCTGGTAGTGGCGTGACTGTCATGTCCTGCTGTGAGGGACAAGGATTGTGCAGCTCCCCCTCTGAGCTGCCCCTGCTGACTCCACTGTGTCACAGCCTTGTCAAGACAAGTCTGGACCTGGCACCCAATCAGGCCCACACTGAGACTGCCCTCACACAGTCATAATAGCTTTAATTTCTCAGTTAAATCTACCACCAACTGCACCACATCTTATTTCATCTCAGTTTTAGTAAGTTTTTTTTTTTTTTTTTGGTAATTCCAATATTGGAGTGGATTGAAGGCTTGACATAATGTTTGCCATTAAAATACACATTGATCTGTGTACTCACCCTGCCATGTACCACATCAGCTTCTCAATCTCATCTAACTTTTAACTACAACCACAATTAAATTAATGTCACTCTACAAAAGTAAGTTTAGTGATTTTAGTATTTGGGATGATAACCAATAATTCAATCATAAAACCCCCACAGTAGTACTATGTAATGAATCCATCACTGAACATATGAAGCCTTTAATGACAATGATAATGCTCTTGTAGAATTATTCAAAGGGAATAATGTTCTTTGAACCACATTCATTTACCAATATCAAAAGTAGCACTGCTTTGCAACAATCTTTAAATCCTGCATCCATTTGGAAAAAAACTGTTTTGACATTTTGCAGAGCTGAGCGCTTCCAGGATGACGGACACATAAGTGCCCTTCAAACGTTCATTTGCTTTGGAATAAGCAGTGGAGCAGATGCAGTAATTACGGGCATATTGTAAGACAGGAGATGGACGCAGGGCAGCGTTTGATCACTACAGGCCACTGCGGTGCTTCTAACAGGAGGTTATTGTGTGTCCCCCTCTTATCTGGCCCTTGATGCAGTGCCCATGGCAACCGCATGCAAAGACATCACTTGGTGACAGTGGAGAAAATAGGCATGATGGAGGGGCTGTATGAGCTGATAACAGCCCCCAACAGTCCAGGGTCCCCAGATTCAAATGAACTAATTTTGAAAAGATACCAAAATTTCATTTCCTGGACTTCAGATATTTAATACCGCCAGAGCGTGAAGTAAGATTTGGCTATAAGGTTGTCCTGATTAAGCATGTCACTTGGGAGTCAGTTCAAATGATGAAAAATAAAATAGGGTCTCAAGTGACTTCTTGAGTTTAAACAACTGTCCTGTGGCATCAACACATGTGACAACAGCACAGTGACATCAGGACTACATATTCAGTCATTATAAAGGAGGGGCTTACAAAACGAATCAACAGGCTACAACCCTCCATAACCAGCAAACCACTGTGACAACAGGAGTTATGTGATATCTTGAGCATACAAGGCATCAGACTAAATAATTGTTTGCCTTTTTTTTCACACCTTAAAATGCCATGACATTAAAGTTAAAATGATCAGTCACCCTATAGAAACTGCTGCCAGTGTGTTTTCTCAGCCTAGTCATTATGTAAATATAGCAGTGGGAAGGAGGAAATGAGAATTAAAAATGCCTTCAGGGTGAGTACAGGATCTTGCAACAGTGCACAGTTCTGTGAAGTCCATCCCATGGAGGAAATGAATGCATGAATACAACTGCCTCACATAACTATAAGACAAAGAATACTTGTGCCATCTGGCCAAAACATGGCCATCTGAGAAAACCTAGTGAAAGACAAGAAATAAAAAATGTTGGTGCTGGTGACCTTTTTCTGCCAGTGCTTTGTGTCCTGTGCAGGAAAGTTAATTTACTTAATTAAATGAATCACTCAGTCAGAGGCTGCAACAGAGGACACATGTTGCAGCAGCTTTGTGAAGGTGTTTTTTAATGTCTGTTCATGATGATAGTGGATCCTCCACACATCCTGAAATAAGTTGAGTCATATGATACAAACCCCATGACTCCCTGACCCCTGCATAGCCATTAGTGTGGATAAGGAGATCTGCTTAAAAAAAAACAACAACGGATGAATACTTCTGTGTTATGCTGCATCAAAACAGAAAGGTGACCTAATCTATGCACTAAATTCAGTTATCCTGTGCCCCTGACTAGTGAAAGTGGATGAACGATAGTGGTCAGATTTCCCTCAGAAACTACAGATTTGATGACAGCTAAACATGAATTCTACATTACATGTAGACTTTTATCCTCTTCACAGTGCTTCATCATCATATGCCGTATTCCTATAGTTTCACAAGAAGTTGAAATTCCCATAAAAGTAATAATGAAAACTGCAGAGTCATGCTGTGTAATCATTTACTGCTCTGACTGGTTATTGGGCTGAAAGTGGGCTGTATTCACATTCTGAAGGATTCTCTCGCGAGAAGTGAGCCGGGACTATAAATCCTCCTACGGAGCCCGTCTGCGTCTGCACTCCGCTCTCCTCCGTCTCTTGGTGCGATCAAAGCTGAGGTACGTCTACTGAAATACACTATCCTGTGCTTTTTGTCGACCACTGTTTCACACTTTAAGCTAGTTTTTGTGTTTTTTTCTAAGCGTTAAAAGTTGTTCACTTTTGGGAGGCTTTTCAGTTGTGTAGCTGTGGCTGAGTTTACAGTTCAACAAGTGGTTTCTCACTAAAATCATAACCTTGTTCATTATGGAAAAACCAACGTGGTTTGGAGGTTTCGAAATGTTGAGGAAATGTGACTTTGTTGCTTTTACCCGAAACTTTTCCACTTACACAACAGACATCAGCTTTTAAGATGCTCTTAAATCTGACAACCTGGGACTTTTTGGTTCTTCGGGTTGAGTCAGAGTTAGCTCGAGAAATACCGCACTAAAACAGATGCAATATTTTCACCTTGACTCTGACCTCAGCTGGGACCTCAGCTGGGTAGCCAGAAACACTGAATTTGCAGTAGATGCAATGCAAAACACCTGTGAAATTAAACTGAAAGAAGAAGTGGAAATATTTCGTTGGTTTCAGTCGCTGCCAGTTAAAGCACCAGTGAAAGTGACTGAGATTTGGTACAGTGAGCCTCTGTACAACTGTTGTTGTAGCCTACATCACATGTGAATAGAAATGGTTTAATGTTGTCCCCCTCCCTTACTTCTCGTAATCATGGTTAATAACAAATAATATATTACAACGTATTTCATAGTTTTAATGTGTTGTAATGCACAAACAAACCTATAATATGAAAACTTGATTTGTTTGACCTTTGCACTGCAGCTGACAGTTAACAAGCAGCTGAGAGTATTTCTTTAAAAATGAAAATATGCCTGTTAGACTCCACATTGTGTAAGGTGAAGTCGACATTTGTCTGACAATCACTGTACAGGTTTTTTTTGTTTTTGCCTCTTCTACAGTATGTTTAGTTCCCCTATAGGCCAAACGATAATTTGATTAATTGAGATAATGATCGATAGATTACTAATGATGAAAATAATCAGGGGTTGTAGTCCTAAAATGCACAGTTCTCTCATCAGGATGTGACAAATCGTGCAGGGTCGATATTCAGACATAATTTACTTGTGCTGTTAATGAAAAAACTGTGTACAGTTATCATTTAAATATAATGATGCAATACTTGGTTTTCATTTGATCAGGTCAGACTGAAAATGGCAGCAGGAAACGCACGTATTGGACAGCTGGCACCAGACTTCACAGCCAAAGCAGTGATGCCGGATGGACAGTTTGCGGACCTGAAGCTGTCAGACTACAGAGGTACAACCCTAAACATGTGTCTCATCCTCTGCGGGTTGGAGGACATGCTTTGATGCCACTCCTCTGGACTGTAATTCACTGTTTTGTGATAACAACAATATCCTGAATGGACATTAATTTACACAACTAAAGGCAGGAGACAGGAATTCATTAGACTGCCATTACCACAGGTGTGTTATCACATGACAAACTCAATGTTTTATCTGTTTTTCTCCTTTGGTGCAGGGAAATATGTTGTCTTTTTCTTCTATCCACTGGACTTCACCTTTGTTTGTCCAACTGAGATCATTGCCTTCAGTGACGCGGCTGAAGAATTCAGGAAAATCGGCTGTGAGGTCATTGCTGCCTCAGTTGACTCACACTTCTCCCATTTCGCATGGTAGTAACAAGCTTTTATATTCTATATGTCCACAGGATGGTGATGTGCAGGTAGTTCTCTTTGCAATCCCTTCACTTTTTCTTTTTGGTTTGTGTTTTCAAAGGATCAACAAACCACGTAAGCAGGGTGGTCTGGGAACAATGAAGATTCCCCTGGTGTCTGACACACGGCGCACCATCTCCACAGATTATGGTGTCTTGAAGGAAGATGAAGGCATCGCCTACAGGTGAGCGTAACATGTGGAGCTGTGCTGTCTATGACCATTTGAAAAAATTATGACAGTTTTAGTTGCTGTTCCTGTTTCCAGAGCGAGATGATACTTTTTTAACATCACATTAAATAATACACCCCAGAGACATTTCAGGCAGGGAATAAGAGAACAAAGACTGTCCTACCATCACCCACTTCTCTTTTCTGGGACTATTGTTGTTTATGTTCTCTCAGAACTGTTTCAGAAATCCAACATGCACATAATCGTTCTAGGCACCGAAAACAGGGTTAAAACTGTGTTGTGATAGAGGGGAAGGAGATGCAATATTATTGAAATATAGTGGTTCATATTTTCAGACAGCTTCCTCAGGAAGACATTCATAGTGTATTAAAAGAGCCAAAAACTCATCTATAAAAATAAAATGAAAAAGAGAGGGAAGTGAATGCTCAGCTCCTCCTTCACCTCCAAACAAGTGGCCAGTCGTGTGGTTAAGTGAGTGTGAATGTTGGATTTTTGGAAAGTTATATAAGGTTATCCAATTATCCAACATGCTGCTGGGCTGAGAACATTAAGACTCATGAGCTGTTCTTTCTCTCGTGTTACAGAGGTCTGTTCATCATTGACGACAAGGGCATCCTGAGACAGATCACCATCAATGACCTCCCAGTTGGACGATCTGTTGAGGAGAGCTTGCGTTTGGTCCAAGCCTTTCAGTTCACTGACAAACATGGAGAAGGTAAGTTAATGCAGGCGTTCTGTAATGAAGCCTGTTATACCGTGTCTTGCTGGATACAGCTCTGACTTATTGAACATCATGCCAACATGTTTCTTAAAGATTTCAGTTAGCTTGAAAAACACTACAGTATATTGCAGGTGATATATTAAAGAAAGTATATATTTCTGTCCTCAGCACATATATATATATATATATATATATATATATATATATATATATATACACACACACACACACACACACACACACACACTTATTGCATCTTCTTGCCCATGACTCATTGGTCTTTATCTTTTCAGTTTGCCCTGCCGGCTGGAAACCAGGAAGCGACACAATCAAACCCGACGTCCAGAAGAGCAAAGACTTCTTCTCCAAGCAGTAATAAGCCCAAGGCCCGCATCTGCTGTCTGCTGTATGAGATTTCATTTAGAGATTACATTTCTAGAACAATATTTAAGTCAACAGTTGTGCCTGTGTAAGAGTGGTTAGGAGACAGTCTTTGTGGTCAGCCTGATGTTTATGTTTTGTTGTTTGTAGCTTAAATAGTCCACTCATGGCCTACTTTGGTGTAACTGTAATTATGTTGTGGTAATGTATGCTATTTCCCTGTCTGAATAAGCACATTGTATGTTCTGTCATGTCATTCTATACTATTGTTAGATACAAAGGACCAAAAAAAATTTTTACTGTAAAGAAGCCACAAGCCACACCTCCCTCCATTATGTTTTTTTTTAAAGTGATAAACTAAAGTTATTTCATCTAAATAAAGAAACCATTGTGTACTGTTCTCCTCAAGGGACATGTTTACTACAAAACTCAACTATGTGTAATTGAAGAATACCCCAAGGTGAGATCATGGTGCCTTGTTTGGATTGATTACACTCAGGTGCATTATTAAAACATTTTTAAAACAGCGTACAATGACTAATCATCTTACAAAGTGACACAGAATTAGATTGGGGTACTGGGGTACTGATTATAGCTTATATATTGTCCTTTATGTTGTATGGTTTACATATTGATTCTCTGACTTTTGAAGTCTAGGACTATTGTTATTTTATTAAACCTTTGAGCTGTTTTAACCATAGGTCTTTGCACTGAGCATGCTGCCTCACTGACCTGGATTACACAATCACCTATATCAAACAAGGAAGTCATTAATATTATTTATAACACCTGTGTTTTTTTCTGCTACTACACCTTTGTCTTATCTTAATATTTGGGGCACAGTCAGCATTCCTGTTAATGTATTGGACTTTGACTTTGATTACCAAGCTTGTTAATTTGTTCTTTTAAAATCAAAAGTTAAAAGCAAAAAATATTGTTGTGTTTTTACCTCTTATTTAAGTGTCACTAATCTTTACTTTTGCTAGTATAAGTGAAATTAGGGTTAATGCTCTCTCACTGTACACTACAGAGTGAACTGTACTGACGACACATTTTGGCGGGAATTACTAGATTATAAAGTTAGCTTCTGTCTGGTTGTGACTCATGCTTTTGTAACATTAATGTTTGGCTACCTTTGTTCCTAACCAGTGTAAGTTTGAAATAGGTTTCTTAGACAGCACTAAGCAAGATCGTACAACCAGTTTGAAGAGGGAAGTGCCATTAATGGCCTTGAAGCTGATCTGGAGTTCACTGAGAATAAATATTTATGCTAGTTAGCTTATTCGTTAGCATTACCGTTTCCTAGCTAGCTAACCCACGAACAGGAGGAGAAAATGGCAGCAGGGAGGCTGTGCATCAGGAAGAACAAGGAGGAAACTGCTGAGGTTTGAACACACTGCACATTTTATAAAGAGAAGATGCGTATGGGTTTATTTACTCAAAGGGTTTCCAAAAGGGTCAAATTCTTGTTTTTTTCCCCCTCTCTGTTTCGTGAGTCAATTGCGCCACCGCGTGGCCGTGAAGCTACAGTCAAATGTCCTGTCAGATGACAGATGTAATGTTTTCAACTCTCAAACAACGTGTCTGTAATATGTTGTTGTTTTTTTTTAGTGGGCAGGATTATTCCAGAGCGACCTAAAAACCAAACAAGAATCCCTCGTGTTCGTTAAGAGGATGGTGGCCGTGGCAGTCTCCTCCATCACCTACCTCAGGGGGATTTTCCCAGAGGACGCCTACAGGTCCAGATACCTGGAAGGTGAACACAAAGACGCCTACATTTTAAGACTATCTTGAAATCGTGAAAAGTGAAAAAACTCATAATATATGATCATTTCACTTTAGGCTGACAACATTTTTTAGATCTTGAAAACATACTTTCATGTAGTTCCAGAAAACTTAGTGACAATGCGCACACTTTTACAATGGACTAGTCTAGACATTACTGTATGTGATCACCAAGGATGCATTTTGCTGTGACAAATTTAATTAATTACAGTTGACAGTGTTTGCAATTTTTCCAGATTTGTCCATTAAAGTTTTACGTGAAGACTGCAACACGCCTGGTGCCAACAAAGTTGTAAAATGGTATTTATTATATTTATGCCTTAATGCACCCAGACTTTACAATTGCGCTGTTGGCCATGGCAGCTGGTAACACCAGAAGCCACACCAACTAAAATGGAAAATCTGCACTAATGATCGGTGCTTGAGCTTAATTTACTTTACTAATTTCTGTATTCCATTTAATCTTGTTTTCCCAGGTTGATGGGCTGCTTTGATGCGATGGAGAAGCAGTATGTAAGTTAATGCATCCAAGCACTGGACTGACTGACTTTTTAATGTTTTGTCTGGTCTGTCATCTTGATCAATGCATTTCTAATCAATACAATATCAATCTACTTTTACTCATTTTCAATGTTGTCCTCCCACCAGCTCCAGATTGTGTTTATTGGGGTACGTAAGTCTGCAGTATTGATATTTAAAACATTAATTGCATAGTACAGAATTATTGCCAACATTTGCTCTATATGCTATTCAATCAAGGTGTACACCAATCCAGATGAACCTAATGTAAGTTCCCTCTTTAGTTTTAAATGTATTAAAATATTTGTCTCACCAACATTAAGAAACAGATAATTATTTTTTCTCTTTTTTTGCAGTGCATTATCGAGTCCTATCAGTTCAAATTCAAATACACTGAGAAGGGGCCAGCGATGAACATACTCAGGTTTGGTTAGACATACAGTTTTTGCTTTTGTTATAGACGCAGGCTCCATAGGTTAGTTCATAGTGATATAATATTAAACTACAAATGAAACGACAGGAACAACGATGTGGAGATGCAGGTGACACTAGAGGACACCAAGAGAGCCTCAGTGCTGCTCATCAGAAAGCTCTTCCTGCTCATGCAGAACCTGGATGCCCTTCCCAGTAATGTTTACCTCACCATGAAGCTCTACTATTATGATGACAGTAAGACACATACCTATTGATGAGAGTCAGTTGACCATCAACTGTCACTTCTTGGGTTGCATAATGAAAATGTGTCATCCTGCTCTCTTTTTAAAGTCACTCCTGCTGACTACCAACCACCAGGCTTCAAGGAGGGTGAATGTGACAGCCTGTGGTTTGAAGGCCTGGCTGGCCACTTCAGAGTGGGTGAGGTGCAAACGGCTTTTCACACTTTGAGAGTTCGTGTGTCAGCTGAACAAAGCCGACTCGAGAAACTTAAGGAAGCAAACCACCCAAAGGAGGCCAGTCAGGTTTCTCAGAAGAATCCGCCAGAGATCAAGGTGGGTCCAGAAAGAAGTGCTGAATTTCAGTTTTAAAGTGGTCTCACAACTGAGGGTTATTGTCTGAGTCAGATTGCTGCTGTTTTTCATTGTTTTTTTCACTATTAACATTGTTGTTACAGGCTCCTCTGAGGAAAATGCAAGATGAGGAGGATCTGCCCTCTGAGGATGGTAAGTAAATATGCTGGGGCTTTTACAAAGAGAGGTTGTGTTGGGATGATTTACTACTGACTTTCTCTAAACAGAGTCTGCACAGTTCAAGAAACCCACAAGACCTCTGGCAAAGGTAAGGACGCACCAAAGCATGACTATGCAAGTTATAACATTTTAAAATGTGGCAAATTGGACCTTCTCATGAGCTGTTGAGCTGAGAATTAATACCAATTGTACAAATTGATTATCCTTGTTGTCTTTCCTAGAAACACACAGCTGCCAAAAATCTGGCAAGGAAGAAGAGAAGAAGATATTAGTGAAGAAGCCCAGCAGCAAGAATGACAGCAATGCAAACACATACATGAAAATGTCTTCATTTTATTGTAATATTTACAGTGTTTATGTCACAGTTTATGACTCACATATTCCTTTGACAATAACTTCTATTTATAAATGCAAAATGTTGCCGTAAGTTCTAATTTAAACCACTGTTCAAAGCGTTCATGAAAGTGTACCATCTAGACGACTTCAAAAGTACTTCACTTTTTAGGACTGTGTATGTATAAAAATAAATTGATATGAATTATTTAAGGAATAAAACTTGATTGTAAACATTTTGTTTAACAAAAATGTACCACTTTAAATCCTATTCTCTGCATTGATGGATGAATATATTCATATCACACACTTGCTCCCCATAGACTTTTAGATCTCACCGTATGTGACAAAATATTCCACAGGGCAAAACTACTGCATTGAAACAAAAACATCACAAAATACAAATCATTTATTTTAAAGTGGCTGAAAATAATTAATGTTTTGTACTCAATCATTTGGCACAGATAATATTGGTTTTAAATCTAATCTGTTTCTATCTAATGTTTCATTGACACCATTCGGCTTGGTAGCCACAGATATTGGTCTACCTCGAGCTATGTTATATTTTCCTTCTAAACATAGACAAACATGGCTCACGTGAGGGACGGACAGTTTGAGCCCCATTGACTGAGGCTTGTATTTTTTGTCACTTTTGAGCACTTAAGGCTGATGGTGTCTCCCTGAGTGATGGAGGACATGTCCCAGTCCAGACCACTTCTTCTGGTTCACTGTTACAATGTCATCCTCCTCTATGTGCATTTCCTAGAAGAGACTGTCCACATCGCCCATCTCCACAAACACAGTCTTCAGCTGGGAGTAGTGCTCGATGGTCACCTGGCCATTTTCCCGTCCGATGCCTGGTAAATGTAGCAATTACGGCTTTACTGCCACCTCCACTTACTGGATAATAGAGAAACTAGGTTTTTAACTACTAAGATGGTACTCTTAAACCTGCTACTGATAATCAAATTACTCATAAGGTCTATTCTAACCTGGTTTAACCTGGCATGTTTGGTCTTTAATGGGTTCAGTTTCTGTCCCATTGATGCAAGTCACAAATAATCCTACAGTTCTGTAAGTAACTGCTCTGATGCTAATAAGAATAATAATCTGTCAGTGACAACTGCTGACTTGTTTGTATGTAGATTAATAGACTGTACCTGACATTTTGAAGCCTCCAAAGGGCACCTCAACTGGAGTGATGTTGTAGTTGTTGATAAAACAGGAACCAGCTTTGAGGTGTTCAACCACACGATGGGCTCGCCTTACATCCCTACAGATGTGAAACAGAGGGTTTTACTAAAAAAAACATAGACAGTAACTTAGGCTGACATAGAAACAGTAACTCTGCATGACCTTGACTGGCTGTGTGTCATTAAAACTTTAATTCAGAGTTCACAGGTAGCTAAGAGCTGACAGAGAGCTGTGATATGGAGGTGGCGTTGACTGTCAGTATGAGGAAAGAGTTCACCAAGAAAAAAGGAAGATAATGGCACACAGAGCAAAAATTTATCAGAGACATGAAGTCTAGTTGGCTTGCCAAAATCAACCTAAATCTATTCTTATGGTTTTAAAAAACGGATTCATTGGCCAGTGCGTTTCCCCTCGATGACTCAACAAAAACACTTACCTGGTGAAAACTCCTGCAGCCAGACCCATGGTAGTGTTGTTGGCTCTGTGCAGCACTTCCTCTTCTGTTTCAAAGGACAACACAGACATGACAGGACCAAAGATCTCCTCTTTCACGCAGGTCATCTCATCTGTGCAGTCTCCTTTATGTGGAAGAAAAAGAGAACAAGCATGTGAAAACAGGACACTTAACCTAAACCAGTCTACACTATTTTCAGACTCCAGAGTAAAAAGTTAACCATGCTACATAAAAAAGTATGAAAGAGGAATGTGCTATGTTATTATAGAAGAATGTACTGGACACTTACCCAACACACATGGGGTCATGTAGTATCCACCCTTGAGTTTGGGTCTGATGGGATAAAAGGTTCACCTCCACACACACTTTGGCTCCCTACAAGCAGCACAGTTTACTCCAAAGTCTAACTTACAGTTGCCATACAAAAGGATATCAGTATAACTGTGTCAAGTCTTACCTCTTTCTTTGCCCGATCCACAAAGGAAAGGACTTTTTCTAGATGTGGCTTGCTGACCAGTGCTCCCATTCGGGTGCTCTCTAACAGTGGGTCTCCTATCTCTATAGCCTGGGTCCTCTTCACCACCTCCTCCACAAACTCTGGCAGAATATCCTTCTCAACAAACACCCTTGTACCGTTGCTGCAGACCTGTGATACAAAGACACAAAGTTATAATGTAAAGATGCCAAAGATGCTGAACTGTTGCACCAAATGAAAATACAAAATAAAGCAGTACAACAGAGAGCACAGTACCTGGCCCTGAGACAGGAAATTGGCCATGAGAGCTCCCCTCACAGCGTTCTCCAGATCACTGTCCTGAAAGATGAGCAGAGGAGATTTCCCCCCCAGCTCCAGAGTCACAGGTTTTACCCCCCTCGATGCCATCTCCATAATCTGCGCATCAATGTTACATGGAAGAATATCAGTAATAAATCACAAGAGGTATGCACTGTTTTATGATTGACTTGTGTTTCTTTATTTATTGTCTAAAACCAATAAAAGTGGGGTTGGAGGAGGTTTTAGTTCTACCAAAACACTAACCTTCTTGCCTGTGGGCACACTCCCAGTGAAGGACACCTTGGCCACATCAGGGTGGTGGCAAAGTAAGCTCCCTGTCTCCTGGCAGCCCTGCACCACGTTGAACAGCCCCTCTGGAGCTCCAGCCTCAGCATAGATCTCTGCCAGCATGACTGCTGTCACAGGTGTCACCGGTGACGGCTTAAACACCATGGAGTTGCCTGTTGGCAGAGAAAGAGAAAACAATTCAAATAAATAAAAATCTCATCAAAGCAACTAGAAGAGATTATACTGTACACACTATATGTCATGTCTGAACAGCTCTCTATTGCAGAGCAGCTGTATAAAGCCATCATGTAGCTCTGGTGCCATCTATAGGCAAAAGAGTGGAGCAGTGTAACTTTGGCTGCAATTAGTTTATTTCAAAAGAGCCAAACCTAGAGGAATTTAAGAAACATTCATAAAAAGATAAAACATCCATTAACTACCATTACTACATTTTTTTTAATTAACATTCATCCATTATCATACGTACACTGTGGGAAAATGTTATGTTTCTCCTTGAAATTAGATTCCCATACTCCTGAACTAACCATAACTGTTCAGGAGTTATATTCAGCTATGTTAAATGCCTCATAAACTGCAGCATTGTAGGGTTATCAAAGTTTTCCTTGGCCCACGGTAACTTTTTGAACATGTTTCACTTAATTTAATTTTTTTTTAAGGTGGAGTTTGAGATATTCTCTTGAATAACAAATAAACAAACATATCTTTCCAAAAATGTAACCATTCAGATGGGAAATAGTTGTTTTAATAGTATAATAACGGACTAACTGGTGCTTTCATAGCTTTAGAAGAATCTCATACCACAGGCCAGGGCGGAGCTGATTTCCAGGCAGCTATCTGAAAAGGATAATTCCAAGCACCAATGCCAACACAGACTCCCAAAGGCTCTCTACGGGTGTAGGCAAAGGATCCTCCTGGCAGCTGCACATGCTGGCCTTGATGAGGGAAAACAGAGGCATAAAGATGATACAATACAGAGTAAATCTGTGACCTTCCAGTCTCACTTTGCTAACAAAAAAGTAACTGTTGTGAGAATGTTAAGCTCCATGGCTGCCACATACTCATCTGATATTTCAAATGCGACAAGCAAGTTTGGGAAAACACTTGAACAGTGAGGGCTGTGTCAACCTGCCAGAGTGCTGGCCAGTCCTGCATAGTACTCTATACACAGTCTGCCAGAGTCCACATCCAGACGAGCCTCTGTGATGGACTTCCCATTGTTGACCACTTCCATTTCTGCTATCTCCTCTCTCCTGCTCTGTGTAGGGAAACCAAGACAATCAAATATATATTTTAGTGTAGACACAACACTGGATGTAGTAAAACACACAAGAAACTATTTTCATGAATTTGGTCAGGTAAAAGCAATCCCCTACTGAGTTATATTATAGAACTTGTATCGACCATAACAACAATAGCAACTTATGAACCACTTAGATATTCTGCAAAAATACAAATTAACACACAGAATAAATACCTCTATGATATGGGCTGCTTCTATCATGATCCTTGCTCTTCTCCATCCCAGACATTTTGCTCCAATGGCCAAAGGCCGCCTTGGCAGCCTTCACAGCCTGATCGACATCGAAAGTGCCACATGGCTCCAAATGGCACAAGACTCGACCTTCAATGTTGATAGCAACAAAGTGTGTGAGTTAACAGGTTACACAGGTTGGATTTGGCAAGGCCAACCATCTCATTTTGCTAGTTTATCTAATTCGAACTGATTCAGTGTGAGTCATCCTTCAGTAGAGAAGAAAATTGTGTCTGGGCCTGCGGGCTACTGTGCGTGACACACTGGGAATGGCGTGACGTTCACACTGTGGGTCTGGACGTTTCATTTGCAGTGATGGTGGCGATAAGATAAGCAGCATCACTGTGCCAGAACGGTAAACTGCACGCTGGCTGAGTGTGAGCTCAAACAGAGTTAAGATGTCTGAATTAAAGCTGGAACCAGGCCACAGCCAGCCAAGTTAATGAGACTGACAATGCACAGGGATCTTGGCAGGCTGTAATAGCAATGCATGTGGTCCTATGTCTTGATTCTGCTCCACTGACATTGGTCTGGGGCAATAAAACATATGCATGTATGGGTGTGCAAAGTGGCCATGTGTGACATTATGGATAATCACTTACTTAGATATCTCAATGTCAAATGTAGAGACTGTATCATACAGATAGAAAAGCAGAATACATTCATGATGTTAGACCAGTCTTGTTTTATTGGACCAGAGATCAGCAGACAGACTTCACACAACAGTGTCCAAAGTCCATTTAGGACTCTTAAAACACAGACTAGTTTTCTTTCAGTATTAGATGATTGTGGACTAACCTGTTGCAGGTTCATAAACATTTTCCTCGTTCTTTTCTCTTGGCTAGTCCTCCTCTTTCCAGCCCAGAAGTTTAGCGGGACGGTGACGTCCACTGAGCCCGAGGATATGCATCTGATCGCCGCAGCGAGATGAGCGGCATGTGGCCGCCGTAGGGTCACAGCGAACCTCGGGAACATCCTCAAACTGGCCCTCCTTCTTTCTCAAGATTTGCCGATAGCTGTAACACATATCATGCCGGTTGTTGACGTGCACCATATCACTTAATCAACGCAAAACATTGGCAAACGGTACAGTTACTGTTAGAGCTGTTAACGCTAGCTACTTTTCTTCGACTTGTCATTATATTGGTGACGTTAATCTCTTGTATTTAAGTCTAGGTGATATACGTACCTGCACAAGTTTCGACTGTCAGTGCACTTTTGTAGATAATGGACTGTAATGTAACTTAATGTAACGTTTAGTTGACCCCACTTTATTTTGCTGAGGCAAACCGAGGAGGCGGGACAAAGACAGTACGTGCTTCGCTGAATCCGGCATGCATCAAAACGTAACCGATGATTGGATGGCGTCATCTTCGAGCAGAAAAACATAAAAACGCATTATCAAAAATATTTACAAATGAAGATTTTGATTGAATATAAACCCTGGCTGTACGGAAACAAACATACATGTAAAAAATAAGAACAGCTTGATTTTTGACGTTTTCTGAAGCGACCGTCGGGTTGTGGGAGGAGCTCACTGAGGAGCTCAATGATATTCCAGCGCAGCAGCTCACTCTGCACACTGCAAGCATGGCCGGGGACAGCGAGACACATCCAAAGGACCAGAGTGAGAAAACAACGTCATTCGACAACCTTTTCTCATCGGGGTCTCGGGAGGCACCGCCAGTGGGAAGGTTAGCACATATCATACTAATATGGCCCTTTTCGTGAATTGTCATACATAGATTTTAAGTAAAAACATGCCAGAGCCAGTTGCCGTTGAGCAGACCGCGTGCCCCGGCGACTCGGCGTTGAAGCTTGATTGACAGATGTATCATCTGTATGACCGGCTCCTCGGCTAACCCAGGCTCGACTCCACATGCTCTTACACTACTTGCTGTACTGAACTTTGTCGGTCCAGTCGCGTTTTCTCCTTCGTATAGCATGGTGGTCGTTAGCAGGACATGTTGCGTTATGACCACGTAGACAGACCACTGTTTCTTCTCTCTTACTTAGCCGCCTAGCTAAATTCCATCACATGCTAGTGTAGCATTGCCGGATGCGCTAGACAATAGTTAGCTCTGGGTTGCCTCGAAGGAAGCGAGCGTGTATGTAAACATTGCAAATCACATTACTTTCCTCTTTGGGGTGGCGCAATGTAGACATGGTAACACCATATCTAGTTAAACTGATAAATAGCGGGTGTAGGGGCTAAAACATATTTTAATTTGAATGACCGAAGGTAACCGGCTACAGTAAATATGGGTAACCTACATTTAATGATAACGGACAGAGGCGCCCGCGGGAAAAAAAAAAAAAACAGCAACACCGAACATTTCTGAAGCCATCGCGCCCACGCCCCTTTGTTCAGTTGTAAGTGGTGGTTATTGTAAATCAAAATAAATGAGATTTAGTATAGATTATTTAAACACATCCCAGTCGTGGTTTTATCCACGTACCGCTTCCTTGTGTTGCCTTTTACTGTAACATACGCAGCAGCTGCGGGGGCAGTGACTCACTGACGGTGGCAGCGCGCTGGCTCTGATCCCTTGTTCCAGGAGAAAGACGTGGATGTTTTCTGAAGACGCAACTAGATTTCTTTGTTGTGAACCGGCTCAATGTGTTTGCGACTTTCGAGCGGCCTGAATTTGGTCTGGAAATCTTGCCTTTTACAACCACAACCAATATTAGAGAGTGTTTTAATGTCCGACAGACCACGAAGTTAGTAGCTACTTCCCCTGTTGGGAGTTCACCCTCTCTTTTTTTTTTTTTTTTTTTTATGAATTGGATGATGTAATTTTAGTCGCCTTGACTGAGAGACCCCCCCTTCAGCTTAGCCAGGCAGCAATGCAGATTGTTTTTTGTGTTTGCATCAGCCTCCTGCTGAAGCACGATCAGAGGATGGGTCAGCTTTTCTTGTTAGACTCAAAACGCATTTCTTTGTTTTATCTCTAATGGATACAAACAACTGGAAGAGGTTTTGCTGACAAGTTCAAGATCATATAATCAAATAAATAAATTAATTGATAATGTCATTCACATAATCAGAGCATCAAATACCCAACTAAAAATGCTTGGTATGACTAACAGTCAAATCCCTGAAGCAGCTGTTTTTAGAAGAATGATAAGCAGCTTGGATTTGTCAAAATCTAAAGGCAAATATGTTTTGAATAACAACAAATTGTCAGAATATTTATGGATTAGCTTCCTAAGGCAGACTAAGACAGTCATCTTCCTGACAGTCATGCTTGTTGGCAGACTTTGTGGATTGCACCACAAAATCTTGATGTAGTTTGGACCTGTGGTCTGTTTTTAAAGTGAGGGCCTCATGGCTCAATGCTGCATTTGTGTGCGTGGACACAACCACCTTGCTGCCGAGTGGGGGCGTCCAAATTCATTGGAGCATAATTTCATGAACACAAAGCAGCACAGCCTCGGGCCGCTGAGGAATGCCCTGTCAGCACTGGGTTTGAGATTCATTTAGTTGGCGAGGTCAGTGCGGACAAATACGGTGGGCAGTTGACCCATTATGGGGTGGGAGATCATCCACCCACCTAGATTTCCAGGTAAAGTGTGACTCGGGATTTGATATAAAACTGCTGATTTTTGTTTTATTTAGACTGAATTGGACCTTGAACATTTCTTAACCACAGTGTATTTACTCAGTACTCCATCACCCACTTTCTCCTATCTAGTGACCTACTCTCTGTTTCTTTTCCTGTTTCTGCAGTCGTCAGTATGTGAGAAAATAATGGAGCTGCTGGGGCAGAACAAGATCGATCACCACCAGCGGCAGGTGGCAATCCTTAGCCAGGACAGCTTCTACAAGGTGCTGACTCCAGAGCAGAAAGCCAAGGCAGGAAAGGGCCAATTCAACTTTGATCATCCAGGTATGAGGACATGGAGAGGAGGTGGCCCAGTTCATGCACCTTAGCTGGCTTTGGAGCAGGCATATGTAACTCATACCACAGATCCTGCTGACCTTATTGCATAGTATTATTCATGTTCTACTTAAGCTGAAGGTTTTCAAATTCTCTGCATATGTAGCTTTGCAGACTAATGGATGACTATAAACAGATAACTTGTGGTGTGAAGAAATGAGCCTACTTTAGTCTTACTTATACTAGAAATTCAAATGCACCTCACCAAGATGGTAAGAGCAACATACGAAAAAGGTGTTTGCTCTGCAGCATGTTTTAATGCTGTATGGATAATTTCCCCAAAAGATTCTTGGCAGAGGCACAGGCTCCATTTTTGGAGCCTGTCTTTACCCCCTCTCACTCCTGCATCCTCTCCTGGCTGGTTTTTAAAACCCCACAGTCAGCAGGCCTCTCTTGAAAGCAGCTGCTCTGTGGCTCAGAGAGTGAAGCCAACACGTGCTGCTACTACTCAGAAGGGATTCCTGGGTTACCAAAGGTCCAACATGGGGTGGTCACACGTGGCCTTGGGTGAATGGGTTAAGTTATATGACATCCCATTAATATCACAGCTTTTCCTTTTTCTCCAGATGCCTTTGACAATGAGCTCATCATGCAAACACTGAGGCAGATCCTGCAGGGAAGACTGTTCAGATACCAGTTTATGACTTTGTCACTCATTCCAGGTGAGCGCCAGTCTTTGTTTTCTGTTCATGAATTGTTTGGCTGCACCTATCATTGTGTTCTTTTTGGAATATATGTAAACTACAACTACAGGTCATGATAAACAGGTTCCTGACATTTGGCTTTTAATTTGCATGGCATCATGTCTTTGATTATCACTGACAGAAAGGAGAAACCTTTATTTGTGTATCATTCCAGGAAAGAGGAGTTTGTAACGGTGTATCCAGCTGATGTGGTCCTGTTTGAGGGTATCCTCATGTTCTACTCACAGGAAATCAGAGATCTGTTCCAGATGAAGCTGTTTGTTGACACAGATCCAGACACACGGCTCTCACGCCGAGGTGTGTAGCCAGAATTTGCAACAAATGTAGAGCAGTGCACCTCTTAGACAATGTGAACTAATTTGTCAGGTTAACCACAATGATCCAGGTACTGTCGATAAAACCCACAAGTAGATCTGTTTTCATCAGAAAAATCTGTCCAGCAGTGTAGGATCTCCAAAGCCACCAAAAATATAGGCAGTGAATACATGTGGCCTTTTTATATACAAGAATTTTGGTCTTTTTATAGCTGTTTATTTATATTTCCATCTATTTTGTGTGCTTCCTCCTTTCAGTTTTAAGAGACATCAGTGAGCGGGGCAGAGAGCTGGAGCAAGTATTGGCTCAGTATATTACATTTGTGAAGCCGGCCTTCGAGGAGTTCTGTTTACCAGTAAGTGATGCTCCTAACTTGACTAATAACACCACAGAGTCTTAATGTGCACACATGACAAAAAGTGTGTGACTGAATTATGTTTTTGGTGTAATCAAGAAACATGTCCTTCATCATGATCATTATTTGAACTCTTTCTTTATTTCCTCAGACAAAGAAGTATGCAGATGTTATTATTCCAAGAGGAGCAGATAACCTTGGTAAGAGCTTAGTGATTGGATGGAGCAAACTTTGCATCAGTGTTGGACAGATAAACACAAGTTTCTCTCAAGGTCTTGTAAACTGGTGGACCTGTATTGCCTGCTCATATTAGTGTAATGTACCCAAATCCCAAAGTTGTTGGTTGTCAAATGGCATTGTGGGTAATATAGGCACCAGGTTTTCATATAGAGCTTATATATATCTTTTCTCCATGGCCTTTCTTAATTAATTGTTTAGTTTTCTCCTCCTTTGATTGTCACTGTAAAGCGACCCTGGGTTTTTGAAAGGTGCTATATAAATTAAAGTTATTATTATTGTTATTGTTTTAATTTTTATTATGTCTTTGGTTGTGCAGCAGCAGTTGTGATAACCCTCTCTTGTCCTCCCCTCACAGTGGCCATCAACTTGATAGTACAGCACATCCAAGACATTCTGAACGGTGGTCTTACCAAGCATCACAATGGCTGCATGAACGGGCACAGCACTCACCGTCAGAGGCGGACCTCAGAGTCGAGCAGCCGGCCTCACTGACCTCATCACCCCTCTCTTCACAGGCCAGAGAAGGGTGTGATGGTTGCGCTGTAAATAATGCCTGTTGGAATCACTGTATTTAAGAAGAGGGGAAAAAAGAGATGCAAAAAGAAATTGAAATGCCTTTTATTATTATTACTATTATTATAACAACTACTCTTGTTATTAGGTACTTTCATTGTTGAAGTTGGAATCCAGATTTTTGTCAGGAGAGTAGAAGAGAAGTTGTTATTCTTGTGACGAGACCATGGGTTAAAATTGACCCCATGTTATTTCCTCCCACATTGCTTTTTTTTTTTTTTCTTGTTTGCCTCGCTGTGCCGTGTAAAGTCACACTGAAAACAAATAAAAGAGGGGGAAACCTTTTTTTTTTTTTTTTTCAATGTGAGATAAAACTTGAATCCCTAGTCGGAGTCTGAATGTTTGGTGTGGTTTCCAAACGAGAAAATGTGGATTAGAAGATGAGTTGAACAAACCAGGATTGCACTGTATTTGTGCTGACAATCTTGGAAATGTTTTCTACCCTTTTGTTGTGTGAAGATGTCTCATTGTATTGTTTAGTGTAATGTGTTACACTACAATTCTGTTTACCACACAGGTCAGTGTCCACCACATCAGTTGTTAATGTCTGCAGCAGCAGAAATGCACCACCACCACAGGTCACAGAATAACATGATTACCAGGCCAGTGAAGCCAAAGGTGGAAGGTTCAGTTGTCTCCAGTGTATTAACTGAGTCCAGTATTGTTGGTATTGCTACATATTTTGGCATGTTTGCACCCTTCAAGTAATTGCCTATCCATGCATATTGGTGGTCCCTGTCAAAACCTATTAACACATCTGCTGGTTTTCTGAATGAAACTGTTTTTGGTACATGAAAAGGTATTCATATTCAAATGTGGATATAATTTTGGTGATTTTAGGTTTTTGCCAGCACTCACATGACTCAATCAGGCCTGTTGGAATAAAATCTAACCTATGACGCGTACTCTCAGGTTGATTATACCAGTTTTTTTGCTCTGAAATGCCAGGAAGATGTGTGATTAGGGTTTCAATGCCACAGCAATATCAGTTAATCCAGGTGTGTGGCCATTAACCACCATTACCCACCACAATGCCTCTGTAAAGTTGCCTCAGGTTAGCATGTACAGCAAGTATCCGCACTAAAAACAGTTTGCGTTCAAACACAAGGTTACAATAAAAGCTGTTGAATCAATTTTGTATCCCATGTTCTGTATTTGATGTGTATAGTGCAATTGAATGAATGATTTGTACCATGAGATTTGTACGGTATGGCTGTTGAATTGGCTTGGAAGTTTTTTGGATGATTTATATGAAGTCAGTTGCAAAATAATCAATAAATTGATACAACCTATAGTATATGTCACAAGCGTTTAATTATTCATGTGTGGTCAGTCTGAATGGCGAGCTTCTGTGAGATTAACATGGATGTGTGAGTGCTGGGCTGCAACAAAGACTTGGATATGGCTGCGTCTCACTGTTTATATATGCTTTTAGTAGGTCAGTCTCCTCCCGTGTGTCCACTAGGTGGCACAACTGACCGCCGTAGCTCTGCTGATAGGTATGAGACATTTAAGTGCCTATGGCCAACTTGAATGTAGACAATCACTGGGAAAAATAAACTATAAGGTAGTCTTTCAAATAACAAAGAAAACGCCAACACTTTGCACGAGCACTAACTACTTCACCTGATCGCTAACACAATACAAAAAAAGCAGAGCTCTCCCTCCAGGACTTCAAGGAGCAGAATATACGAGGAGTAAGTGAACGCAGCAGCGTGAGCTGTCAGTGGGGAGGCTCCAAGATGGTGGTATGTATCGCTGCTACATGTGTATAGTGCAGACTGTTGTTCAGTGTAGCTAATGCCTTGAGTCAGTGTTAACTTTGCTTTATACATGACAGAAATTTGGGCTCCAGTTTAAAGCCACTCTGGAGAACGTCACCAACGTGAGACCATTGGGCGACGACTTCCGCTGGTTTTTGAAGGTGGGATGCCTTTTAGCTAGCATGCTAATTCACTGCTTCACACCAATATACCTGCTCATTTGATCTGTTTTTCGGCAGTGTTGATAATTTATTAATGACTTCACTGCCAGTTTAAGGAGACATGTGCCATGTGCATTGAATTTTCTGCTTAAGAAGTGACGCAGCCTCTCTATGTTTCTATCATGTTAGCATTTATTTTAGTCTTTTCCCCTTGATTTAGTTGAAATGTGGGAACTGTGGCGAGATCCCAGATAAATGGCAGTATGTGACCTTAGTGGTAAGAAAAATACAATCTTTATGTCGGCACAGTTTACCAGATTTTGTATAAAGCACAGCCTCGCAGTATCCAACCAGTGTTTTCTTTCTATTTCCTTTTTCCCTACATATTACCACAGGAGAGTGTGCCACTGAAAGGAGGAAGGGGCAGTGCCAGCATGGTCCAAAAGTGTAAACTTTGTGCCAGAGAAAATTCCATTGGTATGAACTGACATACCATTAAACGTATATTATCCACATTGAGTAAATCCACACCATCCTTAATCCTGGTGGAAATGTAACAGCCCGGTGTTTCCTTACAGATATCCTGGGAGACACAATCAAGGCCTATAATGTAAGCAAACATCCTGTTCCTGTACTTTGAAGCACACACTACTTGCTTGTTTTCATTCAACCTGACTGACAGTATAGAGGACTCAGCTGCTCCAAGCATACTGTTTACTGTAGCAGCCAGTCTAAAGCATGGCAGATGATGCAGGGTGTAAACTGTTCTTTGCAAGTGAATCATCTTTTTAGATGGGTTTTATCATTCTTTGAGAATACGCATGATGTTAACGCATTAAGCAACATCTAATAAAAAATTGTTTACACTGATAATGTAAGTTTGTATGTCTATCTAATGTTGTTTGTATGCTGGGTTGAAGGCTGATGACAGTGAAACCTTTAAAACGATGGTGCAGTTTGAGTGTCGAGGTCTGGAGCCTGTTGACTTCCAACCACAAGTAAGAAACTTTGATCTGGTGTTTTTGTGTGTCTGTGTGTGACATTAAATGCACAGTGTATTTTTTTAACCTCCCTTTTCCATAGTTGACATCTTGGCATGCTGGCCTGGGTGAAACTAATAATTTAAGAGTTTCTGTCCCATTGTGTTGGTATTAGCCTGCTTGCTTAATAGAATGCCCCATATACTGTATAAACCAATGTCTAATTTCACAAACTTACACAAAAGAGCTAAAATAGAAATGCAAGTGCCACAGATGTGCACTGAAATCAACTGACCTACAGTTGCAACCATCTCACAGACTTGTATACATATGGTGGACAGATTAAAGCTTTAAATGTCCTGCCCAAAGCTAGGAAGTATGTTCCTGCCTCCAGCTAAAAGTGGACAGTGTGATAATGCCATGTGCCTCTTCCTAATTTCTTCCTACAGGCTGGCTTTGCAGCAGAAGGAGCAGAGTCAGGGACACCGTTTCCTGAAGTCAACCTACAAGAAAAAGTAAGTGCAGTGGTAACAACTTGTCCCTCAGAATGAAACAGTTTAGTTTTGTGTTTGTGTTGTCAAGTGCCAACTTTTTAGGGAATGTTTGACTTGAAACAGGATTGCAGCCTTTAATAGAGTACTGTTTGGATATCATTACTCGGTGATGAGAGGGGAATTTCAATTGTTATTTTATGAAAGGTCATTTCACTCACCTGTGCTTTTGCTTCAGTCAATGATTTCTTGCTATGCTATGCTCTGAAATGACCTTCACTAACAAATCCATGGTTTGAACATTTCAGGACTGGACGGACTATGATGAGAAAGTCAGCGAGTCAGTGGGAATATATGAGGTCACACACCAGTTCATCAAGTGCTGATGTCATTGTGTGTTGAGCGCCAGTGGGGGGTAAATGAACACTATGGCCAAATATATCCAGGCCTGTTTCCTGGCAACAAGGATGCTCCTGATGCTGAGGTGGCTTGCTTTGGTTGATGACGAACTTAAGAGATATGGATTACAGGAACAGAGAAGGTTTTTATTTTCAATGTGTCAATAAAATTGAAAGGTGAAAATTTTGAGTTGTCTTTTTCTCTTAGTCCGTCAGTATTGAACTCAACTGGAAGATGTATGAAGTAAGCACCTTAGTGCTTGAACACGTTTAGAGGGCTATTAGGGGGAATTCAATAATAGCAAGTTGTGTTTATATGAAATTTACTTGATTTTGACTTAGAAAATTGTTTCTATAGGTATAAGGTTCATAAGTAGTTCATATTTATCGTAGGTCCAATAAGTACCATGAAACAATACATGACATCTCAGAGAGTAGTTAACTGCTGGAAAATGACTTCCATTAGCATTGTTATAATAAACCCCAACAGCAAGACTGTGAAAGTCCAGTTGTGCATCAGGAGGAAGGGACATTGTTATCAATGAAAGTTAAACAGCAGATATCCAGTCTATGAAAAGTCAAGCGATAGATACAATGAGGTTAAGCATTAAATGTAAGTCGTAGCTATTGGGCCCCAAAAATGAAGAGGTCTCACTCTGTCCAGATTTCAAGGTACTGCAACTATTACTATTTCCCTCATGCCCCCCCTTCAAATAGCAAATACTTAGATGTTTGTTTAGGCTACACAAAGCTACACACAATTATAATTAACTTATTTTGATCAACTAGTGTTAAAGATACATATAATTTTTTGTCTTAAGCACTTCCTCTACCTCCCATGTTGACTGAAAAAAAAAAGGTTTTTGTTTTCCCAACCGAGTGACTTGTCAAAGGAGACATAGACGATCTCTGCTATGTAGCTGCGTAGCTTCCTGGCTCTGCTGTCACTGTTGCTGCTGCTGCTGCTTCTGTCCACAGACCTGACTGTCTCTGTCTGAACTACCTCTGACCAGCTGCTGAAGAGAACCGACCATGGCACCCGGAAACAAGAACAGGGTGTTTGTCATCGGTGTGGGCATGACAAAGGTGACATTATACTATCTACTAATAGAGTCAACATGGACGACCATAACACCGAGGCTAGCTTTGTTTGCTAACTCCAGATGCCAGAACATTGAGCACGCTATATACCTTAAAGTTACAGTTTCCTATCAGGCCATGGTGTCTGGGACTGTTAGTTTGTACGTCTTGTGTCCCCATTGTTTTGACAGCTGTACAACGTCACATTTGAGAGTACACTTTGTAAACAAGCTAGCAAAGTTAGCCCCACAAGGTATCATTGTTGCCGTTTGTATTGTATTTGTACTTTTAGTGATAAATGTGTCCTTTTTCGTGGGTTGAGCAGCTTTTGTTCTGGGCTGAATACTTGGGTCTGTGTTTCATGCCCACTTGGTGAGTCCATGGTTCATGGCCACCAGAGTTACAAACTGTGTTAAGGGTCATCCCTCCAGCAGCCGCTAACATTATGAACTGTAGCTCCACAGCTAGCTTCAACCCCAAGTGTCAAGCCTCTGGTTGTTGACAAAGATCATCACAGTGACCCAAGGCTATCCCTTTGTACTTGTTTATTTTTTGTTAATCAAATAAGATTATGTCTGATAGAGTTACCAGTCCTGTTCCTGTCATTGTACAAGCTCGATGCCCTGCTGTCAGATTGATCTGTACACAGAACAGGCTAGAGTTCATGTTCCAGTGGTGGAGTCACTTCTTATTACACACATGTGCAGTCATCACCAGAAAACATGCCTTTTGTGATTTGTATTTTCCCAATGCTGTACTCAACTGTGAAAATGAGTTGCAAATAGTCAACAGTAAAGCAGTACTTCTTTGCCATTAAAACTAATGATTTTCCTGAAAATGTTTTGGAAATGTTTTCTGTGATTTCCGCAAACCAACAGCCTACAATAAATTGATGTGTGCATTTGACATTTTTACAAGTCAATTTAAACCCTTCCTCGTATTGTAGATTGAATCACAGATTAAGATCTTTCAATAGAAGAAAATGAATCTGTCTGTCTTTCCTTTATGTTGCTGCAGTTTGACAAACCTGGAGCCAGAGATAACGGTGACTACCCTGATATGGCCAAGGAAGCAGGTGCTTATCTTCACTGAATATGGACATTGCCCAGTATTTCAAAAGATACTGTATCTGAAATAGATCTTGTTCTGTAACAGGTAGAACTCTGCCACAATACTGTATGTTTCTGTCGTGTTTTAGGTGAAAAGGCCCTAGCAGATGCAGGAATCCCATATTCTGCAATTGAACAAGCCTGTGTAGGATACGTTTATGGTAGGATCATGTTGTTGATTGTTTTTTGTGCTATTTATTTTCCACATGTTTATTATATACTGAAATGTATGTGTACATGAATGAATGTACTCTAAAATATACACGTTATGAAGTAAAATGCTGTTCGTAATGAGGTAAAAATATTATCATAACTATCCTCCTTCAGGGGACTCCACGTGTGGGCAGAGGGCCATTTATCACAGCCTGGGCCTGACAGGGATCCCCATCATCAACGTCAACAACAACTGCTCCACTGGCTCCACTGCTCTCTACATGGCACGGCAGCTGGTCCTGGGAGGTGAGTCAAGAAGAAGAAAGTAGTATAAAAGTTAATCTGTTCTTTAAATAAGAGAAAGAAAAAGAATGAACCACAATGAATTTAGATTTTTTTTTGCCTTAAATTAGTTTATTTTCACTTAATTTGCTAATAATCTGTTATGTGAAAGACACATTAAAATCTACTCTTAAATTGTATTTTGCAGGTCTTGCTGACTGTGTGCTGGCCCTAGGTTTTGAGAAGATGGAGAGAGGCTCTTTGTCTTCAAAGGTAAAAAAACAACAACAACTGTATCTCGTCACATGCTTTGCTAGTGTCATAGCTGAAAAGAGAGAATAGGAGGTAGGGTCTGTATTTGTCTTCTTCCCCTGTAAAACAGACGTCCACCTCATTGATAAAAATTGTAAAACAGATGAGAACAGACACAACAGATTAATGTGGCTGCACACTAAATATGGAGAGATAATGAACCACTGCTGTTTTTATTAGATGTCATTAACTGCTCATTGCTCTTGAATTTCTATCATTGGGAGCAGAGTGTCGGGCAGGATAAACAGAGACATTGATGTCATTCTATAATTTTTGCCGGCAAACAAAGTATAAAATTATAGACGTTGTGTTATAATCAGAACAGACGTTAATATTTTTAAATATTTTTGATTTGTTTTACAGTATATGGACAGGACCAATCCCATGGACAAGCACATGGAGGTTATGATCAACTGCTATGGGATGGCGGCAGCACCAGCAGCACCACAGATGTTTGGCAACGCTGGCAGGGAGCATGACATGGAGAAATATGGTGCGTACAATATGTGTGTTAAAATGTAAAATTCATGGTTGTATCTTGTATTATGTTTTACAGAATTCATGTATCCACTATGTCAGTGTTAGTGTCAATGTTTTAATCTCTTCAAGGCACAAAACCGGAGCACTTTGCTAAAATTGCCTGGAAAAACCACAAGCATTCAACCAACAACCCGTAAGACACAATTTACAACAACAAAAAAAAAAACAGTAACCGCTTCTGAATAAAGTTTTTTTCAAGTCTCTGTGTGTATTTGCACAGCTATTCCCAGTTCCAAGAGGAGTACAGTTTGGAGCAGGTGATAAACTCCAGGAAAGTGTTTGACTACCTCACTCTGCTTCAGTGTTGGTAAGAGCCTCACTCACTGATAACTTGTGTTGAACAAGAATAAGGAACATCTTTAAACTGGCCATCAAGCAGAGGTACGCTAGGATGTATAACAGGATATAAGATGTCTGGTCCTTGTGCTGTATATCATCCTTCATCAGCCCTACATCAGATGGTGCAGGAGCAGCGATTTTAGCCAGTGAGGCCTTCGTCAGAAAACATCATCTGGAGAACCAGGCAGTGGAGATCGTAGCCCAAGAGATGGTGACTGACCTCGCCTCCACGTTTGAAGAAAACAGCTGCATTAAGATGGTAAAAAAATGTTTTTGCCCAAAATTCACAGCACTGAATTCAGAAACCTCAACTGGACAGACAGCTGTGGATCAAGTCTATATTTATCCTTTTAGATGATCAAAAAAACAAATGGCTGAGATTAGTTTCTCTCATGGGAAGTAAAGCTCTGTTGTACCATTTTTAAACCAAAGCTACAGATGATGGCCTTAGTAACTAACTCTCTTGATGCCTCCTTGGTGGTGACAGTCAAAGCCAGATGCCTCAGGTTGTCTGTCCATTCATATGTCTCATTCTTGTAGGAACTTCCTCATATATCAACTTGAACTCAGATTTTGGTGGTCAAAGGTCAAGATCACAGTGACCTGACAAAAAAATCTCCTTATCCCCTTGAGGCAACTTTGGAAAAACTGATGAGCTTATTAAAGTTGTAGGCTCGTGGTCATTTGAAACAGAGAGACTGTATTCTTAATACATGTACATTCATGAGATGGGACCGTTACTCAATAATGATGAACTTGTTTCCTTAAAATGAGTTCCTCCGTACTTATGTGTTTTTCCGTGCAGGTGGGATACGACATGTCTCATTTGGCAGCTAAAAAGTGTTTTCAAGCTGCGGGTCTGAAGCCCAGTGATGTGGATGTGGTCGAGCTGCACGACTGCTTCTCAGCCAATGAGCTCATCACATACGAGGCCCTGGGGCTGTGTCCAGAAGGTAAGACAACAGCTTTTAATATCCTCCTTTATCCTCGGCTGTTGTAACCTGTTGTTCGTATCAGTAAGTGTGTGTGTGTGTGAGAGAGAGGGAGAGAGAGAGAGAGAGAGAGAGAAAAAATTTTGAATTTTGAAACACAACTTTATCTGCTCCTCTTAAACAACTTTGTGATTTTTCTAACAATTCCCTTGTTCAATAAATAAAAACCATTTATACATATATACACATCATTTACACACACATGCCCACAACCATGGCTTACATACATAGACAAATATACACACACACACACACACACACACATATATATATAGTATATATATTTTGACGGGGCCGTACGGAGGAGGTGACAGACTGTTCACCTCTAACTGTTGATGACTCGTGTGATGACTCCAACTGTTGATGACACACGTTTACCTGATGTTAATGATCTGTCAAAGAATACAACATTACTGTTTCACTGGTGAACACTGCTTAGGTCATATCAGTATAATTATGGATTATCCCTCCGAGGCATAATGGCAAACATCAAACAAACTTAATGCCAGTTTAACATAATGTGAATGTTGATAATGGAATCTCACGATTATGGGTGCAAAGCTTTGAAATTGTTTGTGTTTTTACATCCTTTGTTTATTTTAATTGAGCATTTTAAATGAGATTCCATGACATTTTAATGACATTTACTTATGCCCTGACGTGTACAACGCAACGCAGTGCTGTATCAGGGTTTAGCTGCAATTTAACAGATTACTTAAAAATATTCTTAAACTGCAGAGATGTGCAGCCAACACTCTGTGCTGTTTTGGGACCATCTTGTGTGTTTCTGCCTCTCTCCAGGTAAAGCCGGGGAGCTCATTGACAGAGGGGACAACACCTACGGAGGCAAGTTTGTAGTGAACCCCAGTGGTGGACTCATCTCTAAAGGACATCCTCTGGGTGCCACAGGTACACCGAGCCTCTGATATTTGACTCCACTTAAATACTATAAAGAAACAAAAGCTGATCAGGGTCAAAAAGGATCTGTGAATTTTACTTATAACTTGTTTGGGGTCTTTTCGAACACAAGACACATACTACACAACACTACAGTAGTTAAGAGAGTAATAAGAGATTGATATTCTATTATTGGGAGAGGTGCCCCATGTGTATGTGGAGCGATTTCCACAGCGACCACCAGGTGGCATGTGTGTGACATGGAGATGACTGCCTGGATTGTAACTGGGTAAAAGTGATCCTAAGCCTGCATGTGAGAGGGCAGCTGGCTGTGACTTTGGCAAGTCTCCCTGTAATCTCTCCACATATTAAACCATGGAGGGGCGAGACTGAGCAAACAGTGCAGCTGCCTCTGTGGGTCTCTCTGGCAGTGGGTGTCATCTTCTTCCTCACAGACCGGGTGTTTGTCATACACACACAACGTTTTTTTCATATCTATAGTCACAGATGCTCTGGTTGGTGTGCTCACACCCCCTCCTGTGGGATAACAGAGAGAAATGGTGCCATGCGCTCCTTTTTTCCTTTATTTAGTCATTTCTTCATGTGTGCTGCTCTGTGCTTACTTCTTTTCCTTCCCTCCCTTCTTCACACCCAACAATCTGAACCGCCAGTCTCTCTACCTCATTATCTTTGAGCGATGTTTTCCATCCATGTCATCAATAGTCCCACAGCCTCCTGGGTCACTCTCCCCACTGTGCAAGTGCCCCAGTCAGCTAAGCTCCATCTGATCCGTGGTGTTGCTCCAAATCTTGCCCACAAAGCTCTGAGCTCTTCCCCTGGGAACACTGCGAGCAGAGATATCGACAGCTAATTGACTGACCTGTGCAGGGTCTTGCTCACAGGTGGTTGGAGTGAGCCCCCTCAGGAGGATGTGATTTTTATGTGTTGACATAACCTTGATGTTATGTCAACACATAAGGGACCTTGAAGGGAACAGCTTGACGTATGCTGTGAATCATGCTTTGTTGCCATCTAAGAGCACTTGTAATCCATACTGTTTGGAACTATTTACTTGAGTTGTGATACTGAAAAAACAGTGTCCCTGAAGCTTATTTTTCTTTATTTATGAAGTATGTGTGTGTGTGTGTGTGTGTGTGGTGTGTGTGAGAGAGAGAGAGAGAGAGAGAGAGAGAGAGAGAGAGAGATGATTTACAGGGGTTCTTCATATATCCATCTGAAACATACAGTGAATTTGTCACTTGCTATCTTGACAAAATTCTTGCAGTCTCACACAAACAAGTCCTCATGGAGAAGATTAGGAGACCGTTGCAGAACATGAAAGACACACCACTGAGAGGACTTTACTGTTAAGACCTTTAGCTGATTGGGATAATGAAGAAATGCAAAAGCTCATTAAGCAGATGGGATGAAATGCTTAGCTATAACGCTAACGCAGGAGCTGACCCTGGCCAGATTAGGGAGTGAGTTGTCAGATTAAGAGTCAACTTGTCCCTCTCAGTTAGGATATTGTGTTACAGAGAGCTACAATGTCTTCACGTGGGGAGCTGGACACATTGGGATTGAAGCCATACTCAGCATGGGTGTTTTCCTTTTTTTTATTTAAATGATTAGCCCAGTTTTATAGGATAGAAGGTCTATTAGCTGAATGTAGGCCAGAGTTCTGTTGTCTTCTCAGAGCTAAACTTTCTCCTCCTGGAGCTTGTTTACAGATGACACCAACAAAGACAGAACTTTTTTTTTTGTCAAAACACTGATAAACAGGAATCTTTGTCTATGAGAAAGTAAATGGATTCCTACAAATGTTTTGGCACATGAGTGCAAATATTGAAAATGCTCTGTTACAATGGTTGCATTATTAAAAAGCAATCCAATGCATAGTGACCGTAACAACAAATTAGATATTAATAGTAAATGATTATGATTTAAGAGCTAGAATTAAGTTTGAGTCGCACACGAGAATCACCATGTTCATAATCATATTCATATTCTTGTTCTCAGTACTAAATGAATATGATGCAGATAATAGCAAAAGTAAATGAATTCCATGAAAAAGGACATCATTCATAAAACTAAAGGAAAAAAGACCCTTTAAAAATAAATAAAAAAAACAACAGCAACAACAAAAAACCCAATTAAACCCATTCATCAGGAACTTCTTTTTCTTTGTGTTTTTTTCCCGATTTGCTCTCCTTCTTTTGTTTTCTTTTACAAGCTTTCTCCACAGCTTTTGGCTCCATCCCACTGTCACATCACTCAGCCCAGCCTAACCCAAACAGTTTGCAGACAGGGCAGGTTAATCAGGTGAACACAGTGGAGCAGTCAACAGGGACACACTGCCCCCTCAGGAGTTGCTAGAGACCAAAGCAGAGATCAGTGTACAGTAAATACTGGACTCCATATAAATGCTGTTGTTGCTCTGTATCTGATTCTTCTGGATGTGCAGATAATCTGTGCTGACGAGTTCACCGTACAATTCATAATGATAAAGTATTAATGCTGTGTTTCCAGCCTGTGTGTGTGGAATGAAATCAAAAAACAAAAAGCTTGTTTTTCTGCGTGATAAAGACTCAATCCACAGAAAACCTAGAACCACACACATTACAGACTGTGTGATGATTATGATGCATTTTCAGATTCAACTGCATTTAATTATATAGCCCAGCTCCTTGCACCACATCCCCCACAGCGACTCACCCACATCCTGTGTGCTCCTCTCCCTCAGGTCTGGCCCAGTGCGCAGAGCTGTGCTGGCAGCTCCGAGGGCAGGCGGGCAGGAGGCAGGTCCCGGGGGCAAAGGTGGCCCTGCAGCACAACATCGGCTTAGGGGGAGCTGTGGTTGTCGCCCTGTATAGGATGGGATTTCCACAGGAGGCCAGGTGAGCAAAAAGTTGGCAACAGTTTGTTGTTACATCAGTTAGATGCTTTCTGTAAGTAAGTTCAGTATATAACTATATATTTGTGCTACTTCCTATTTTGTTGTGTGTCCTGTAATGGTAAAGTTTTGATCATTGTGTCTTCCATGACTGCAGCTCCAGCTCTGTTCATTATTTGCCTAAGTGCTATAGATGCACTTTACTGCTTTATCCTCTCTTCCTGTTCTGTAACAAGACCTCTAGACTGAACTGAGTCACGACAAGTCCTTGTTAGGTTAAATCCTTTTCTCCCCACAGCATTTGTACCTTGTATCCTTTTTTCTTCTATAGGTCCCGTGTAGCTGCAGTTCTCACCAGCTCGAGCAGTGGCTTGGAGGGGTTTAAAGCATACCCTGTCTTCAAAGAAATCGAAAAGCATTTAAAGGAGGTAAAACAGCATGCTGTCGCTTTACAGACATCCTCCTCAGCCTGGCTATTCTGTGCTGGATCCTGTGGAATCAGTATCTTTACATCCAATTACATGCCTGCATCATGTCTTAGATTGTCTTTGTTCCCTTTTCTTCCTTTGAGCCTAATATGATCGATGGAAGTCAACCCATATGTATCATAAATGTGTCCATCAAAGAAAACCTGAAAAGGTGGCTACAAACAAGAGACAAACCACCGAGTCTATCCTCTGTCCTTTTAAAGGCAGTGGGTAATTTATTGTCTTCAGTTGCTTCTATCCACTAAAAAGCACAGTATTGTACCAACTAAACAGTAAATCAACTGGACCATTAAAGCAGACAGTCTCAGTGCTGCAGTGTCTGGGCTGTGTGGCTTATACCTATCTGTTTCTTCAGAAATACATAAATATGTACAGCTACAGATTAAAGCTGTATTTATACAACACTTTTAAACAAATATTTCACATAAATATGGAGGGGCAAAGATAAAATGACAACTTTTAATCTAAAAGAAACACATGACAGCTGTATGCAGATCTTTAATACTATAGCAGCTGGAGAAAACGAGTGATGCCGTAACGTTTTAGTAAACACTGCAGCTGTGGTCAAGGCTAATAACTGTGCTCAGACATGGACCAGTCATTTGTGTGCATTAGTGAGGGTGTTTCCTGACATCAGACCAGACTGTATATGTGACCTTTATGCATGTACAACACACTGTTCGAAAAGGCAAGTACACTTTACCTTAAAGAACATGCAGCTCCTCCCACCCCGAGTCCGGTTATGTAGGAATTGCTTTAGTCTAAGGCATGGTCAAATCCCCAATCACTTAGTTATTTTTAGTGAGATAGAACATAGAAGAATCTGTGAGTTCTCACTGACCTATTAGTAACTGCACATGATGATGACTGACACCACAGGTAATGGTTCCTCATCTGTAGAATGCAGAGGAGAGTTGATTTCCTGTCAACGATGCACGGGAGTGGTCAGCTGCAAAGTGTGCTGCAGGGATGCTGAGATGCCTGAAATCCTCAAGTGGCAGAATTATACATGTGTAGTGTGTATTCATATTGATTTGGATTCCACTCACTGATGAACTGTGCAGTGTAAGGTCAAATGATAACTGTGGCATGCACTGATGGATTGTTATGAAAAGCTGCAGGAAACTTCATTTTGATGCGTTGCTCCGAGTGTTGGTCACGTTTCTGCAGTGTAGACATCGCCGTGTCCATGAATCTGGCCTCAGCATGAGTGCCAGTTGTTCAGAGACGTGTCCTATCATAAGTTGATCACCGAATTTAGATTGAATAAGCAGAAATGGGCGATTGTTGTGTGGTGATGGGGTTTTCGTGGTCAAGTGAGGATAATACGAATACAAAATCAAATTACTTTATTGTCCCCAAAGGGAAATTCATTTGTCTACTAGCTCATCTACTATTTTCAGAAGAATTAAAGAGTCTGATGGCTGTGGGTATAAAATATAGGGATGCACCGATATGAAAATTCTGACCGATACCGATATCCGATATTAATATTGCTGTTAAAGCCGATAACCGATATTTGCCGATACCGATATATATATATATTTTTAGTAAGTTTCTAGGATGATAAAAATTTTGTATAGACTGAAAATCATGCAAACTGAATTTTTGAATGTTTCCTTTTTTTTCAAAACGTGTTTTACTTCCAAATAAGAAGGTTACAAAGCTGCCATAAAACACAAATAACCAACAGTGTTATTTTTTAGCAACCTTTACAACTTGTAGCAAGTGTGTAACTAAATTCAAGTACAGTTTAACTCCTTCAACTCACAAAACTCCTGTGAGAAAGTGTGGATCAAAAATTACAATAAGGATCATAAATAAAAAATAATATCCTTATCATTATCAAACTTGCCAGTTCATGCCATTCATGGCAACCAGGTATTTATTAAATTGTAGAACATGTTTTAAGCTCAAGTCAACTCCATTTAAACTCAAATCTGTGAAAAAGGCTAAATCAGGAATATCAAAAACATGTCCTGACTCTCAGTGTACATTTCCAGCTTGCACTGTAATTTTCAAGTAAATGTCCCAACACTGAAACAATGTTTCCACCAAGCAAACACAAAAAACACTATACAAGTGCAAAGCAGTGCAAGTCACTTTCAAGTCCCATCTATAAAAATGCTAAATCAAAATATTAGAACTGTGACATAACTGTAACTCAAAAGACATAGCCTTTGTACATTTTCCAACTTAAAGCAGCCACAATGTACTCAAAGTAAATGTCCCAAACACTGAAACAGTGTTTCCACCTGGCACTGTAGGTTATAGTCTAGGCCTGATTCATCATCAAAGGCAAGTTTTTTTGACAAAAAGAAGCATTTCTGCTTTCTCACACTGAATCCTGTTTCTCTTTTCATCAACAATATGTGATGCAGCAGAGAAGAGACGTTCGCTGTCCACACTTGTACATGGAGCTGAAAGGTACTTGGATGCTGCTTTGGCCAGGGCAGGAAAGCGAGACTTGTTGCTTTTCCAATACAGCAATGGGCTCTCATTTCTGGGGATAGGGGGCTCACTCAGATAGCCATGCACCTACAGGAATGTAGACAAGTGTATTACTATGTATGTCTGATAAATTACCAGCAATCTGGACATTACAACACTGTTCCCCTTAAGACTCTTGCTCTCTGCTCTCTTGCTTGGTCTGCAGATGCTAAAACGTTGACCTCAAGAGGCAGAGAAGCATTACTAAATAAGGTATTTTTTTTTTTTAACAATTTAACAATTCGTTTTTTGATTTAAGTAAATCTATTAGTTTAGTAAGTCTATAGAATGTACAGCACTTTAATAAAACCATTACACAAAGGTTTTTAACAGGCTTCGTTATTTGCATAAAAGACGGGGTTTGATAATACTACACCTGCAACTTGTGTGGCTTGTGGCCTGCCTGCTGTTCCATGAATGAGTTTTCCTCCAGAATTTCATCATGCATGTCAAGTAGCGACTTTCCACCCTCGTTGCTTGTTCTATCTTCTTCTCTTGCGGTTCCTCTGTGTCCGGTATCTCCGTAGCTCTGTCGCTGCGTGTCATTTTGTCCACTTGCTTCTGGAGCATGTTTATCGCCGCTTGCTTGGTGACTGCATCAAAATAACGGTCTTTGTACCTAGGGTCAAGGATGGTTGACAAGAAGTAAAGCGGCTCGGAGAAAGCACTTCCAAATCGCTCGTTCACAGCTTCCAGTAGAGTGTCCTTTGCTGTGCGGACCCCACTGTCTGTTTCAGCTGTCTTGTTCAGCAAACGTTTCAGTGCCACAACAGAGGGAATCACGTCCGCAGTAGTAGCCAAATGTGAGCTGATCTCCTTCGTTAATTGCTCAAATGGAGTGAGAAGTGTGGTCATGTTTTCAACGAGGCCCCACTGATATGCACTGAAACAAGCAGGTAGCTCATGATCTGCTCCATACACACCAAGTGCACGCTTCTGATCCAGTAGACTTTTCATCATGTAAAAAGTACTATTCCATCTGGTTGTGACATCTTGTTGTAGCATCTTGGTTTTCATGCCTAACTCTTGCTGTATTTCTCTCAGCCGAGAGGTGGCCAATTGAGAGTGGCGAAAATGTCCGACTATTTTCCTTCCAATAGCCACACAGTCAGAGATACTTCGCTGGCTTAACACTCCATCATGCACTGCTAGCTGCAGCGTATGAGCCATGCAGCCCAGGCTTTTAACACCACACTCGTCCATTGCCTTCTGCATGTTCCGTGCATTGTCACGAAGCACTACATGCACATTGTCTTTTCTAATTTTCCATTGAGCAAACATGCAGTCAAATGCGCTAGCGATGGCAGCCCGGTGTGCGATCCTGCAAACTCTTGTGCGTGCAAAACCGCTCTCTTCATTTCAAAGTTGTCATCAATCCACTGAGCAGTAAGGCTCAACATACTCATCTGACTTACGTCCGAAGTCCATATATCCGTAGTGAAGCTAATGTCAGTCACATTGTCCAACAATTTGTGGATATGCGTGGCCACAACTTCGTGCAAAGCAGGGAGGGAAACGTCCGAAAAGTAGCGCCGACTTGGAAGGCTGTAGCGGGGTTCAATATGCTCCATCAACTGCCGAAATCCTCGGTCCTCGACTATGGAAAATGGCTGGTCGTCAAGAGCAATCATTTCCATTACCTTGTTCGTTATTGACCTGGCTTTTGCGCTGTCCTTGGCAAATTTCCTGGTTTGATCGAGTACTTGCTGTATTGGGCTCCCAACTGCAGCGGCGGTTGTTGCTTTCGTTTTTGCCTGCTGGCTAACATTCGCGGCATTAGCTTCCTGCCACTGTTTGTGAACTTCTGGATGGCGGTTTTTCAAATGACATATCAGATTTGTGGTGTTGAATGACTTGACGCGGCATCCTCCTCGCATTACCTCGACTTTGCAAGTGTTGCATACTGCTTTACGATTATCTTCGTTTGACACCGTGAAAAACGACCACACCGCCGACATTTTTTTCTCCTCTTCAGTTGAACACCCCACAATCCCCTGCTGCGTTTGCGTGACTGACACTGTCACATGCCCAAACAAATACCGCATGGCCAAATCTCCGTCTCCCTCCCTCTCTCTTTCCCTTCACACATATACAAATAGCAACTCCACTGATATAAACATCGGTTGTTAATATCGGCCCCGTTTTACTCATCGGACCGATGCCGATATGTTTAAAAATGACAAACATCGGCCGATACCGATATTAATGCCGATATATCGTGCATCCCTAATAAAATATCTTCTATATCTCTCTGTCCTGCAACGAAGAGAGAGGAGCCGTCCACCACCGCAGCTTCTTTGATCCATCAAGGTGTTATGAAGTGGATGATCCGTGTTGTTCAGGATGGCCTCCATCATCCTCATTGTGTATCTCTCCACCACTTCCCCCAGAGAGTCCATCTTTACTCCGATCACAAAGCCAGCCTTCATAACAAGCTTATCCAGCATCTTTGCCTGCTTTTTTCCTAAACTTCCTCCCCAGCAGACTGCAGCAAAATAAAACACTTGCCACCACAGACTGATAGAACATCTGCAGCATCTTACTACAGATGTTTAAAGATCTGAACTTGCCCCTTTTTGTAGAGTGCATCTAGACCTAGATATTTATAGGTTGTCACCACCTCGATATCCACTCCACAAGTGTTCATTGGCTGAAAAGAGGGAGCTTGGACCTATGGAAATCCATGATCATTTCCTTTGTCTTTGAGGTGTTCAGCATGAGGCAGTTTTTGTGACTCCAGTCACTAAAGGCTTTTATCAAATCCCTATATTCAGAGTCCTGTCCATTTCTAATACATGCCACAATAGCAGTGTCATCTGTGTATTTCTGGATGTGGCAGGACTCAGAGTTAAAGTCTGCTGTACACAATGTGAACAGGAATGGAGCCAGGACAGTCCCCTGTGGAGCCCCTGTGCTGCTCATTAATGCCCCAGAAAAACAGTTCCCCAACCTGACAAACTGTGGCCTTTCTGTCAGGTAATCTGTGATCCAGGAGACAAAGGAAGGTTCCACTCCTGTCTCTTTGAGCTTGTTTTTAAGTAGTAGTGGTAGTAAATGCGCTTGAAAAATCAAAAAACATGAATCTTACATAAGCACCAGATTCCTCCAGATGAGAGAGGGCACGGTGGAGCATGTAGAGGACTGCATCAATCACTCCAATGTGTACTTTGTATGCAAACTGCAGGGGATCGAGTTTGTCTTTGACCTCAAGCCTCAGTAGGCGTAGAATCAGCCGCTCCAGGGTTTTCATGATGTGCGAAGTCAGGGCCACCGGTCTGTAGTCATTTAGTTCAGCCAGACATTTTCTTTTTGGTACCGGCACTATACAGGATGTTTTCCACAGAGCCGGCACCTGCCCCAGCTGTAGACTCAGGCTGAAGATCCTGTGGAGAGGTTGACAAAGTTGGGCAACGCAGTCTTTAAGCAGCCTTGGACACACACCATCCTGGCTGAGTAGCTGCAGCAGTGGAGATATAACCAGGTGTAGGAGGAGGATGAGGAGGAGGAGGAGGAGGAGAGGAGGAGCCGTGGTGGAGTAACACACTTGAGGAGGAGAAGAAGGAGCCACAGTGGAGATGCCCACATGTTGAGGAGGAAGAGAAAGAGGAGCAGGAGCTTCAGTGGAATGAGATGTGGCCTCAGTGTCAAACCCATCGAAGAACTGATTGAGTTCATCAGCTCTTTCCACATCACCCACTATTGGCTGTCTTTTCTTTTTGTGTTAGAGATGGTATTGATTCCTCTCCACACCTCACGGATGTTGTTGTGTTGTTGTGTGTAAATTCTTTTTTTTTGTATTCAGCTTTGCCATCCTTAATCTCTTCCTCAGCTCATATTGCACCTGTTTGAGCCGTTCTTTGTCACCGTCTCTAAAAGCTTCCTTTTTTGATTGAGGATTACCTTTATGTCACTTGTGATCCAGGGTCTGTTATTGGGGAAACAGCGTATAGATTTTGTAGGTATGACTTTGTCTCTACAGAAATTGATGTACTCTGTAAAACAGTCAACCTGTCTGTCAATGTCCATACTGTTCTTGTCTGTTTCCAGCAGCACATCCCAATCTGTGCATTCAAAGCAGTCCCCTAGAGCCTCGGTAGCCTCAGGTGTCCATTTCCTTACTGTGAGTGTAGTTGCAGGTTCCCTCTGCACACAGGGTTTGTAACAGGTCTGCAGAAAAACCAAGTTGTGATCTGACCTGCCCAGTGGTGGTAAGGCAGTAGCTCTGTAAGCTTCTTTGACATTTGCATACAGCAGATCAAGGGTTTTCTTTTCTCTGGTAGCACAATTAACAAACTGTGTAAATCCAGTCAGGTGGAAGGAGAGGGTAACATGGTTGAAGTCTCCTGATATTATTGTAAGTGCTTCAGGATGTTTAGTCTGTGTCCTAGCAACAATATCATGTAGTATCTCACATGGAACTTCAGCAGTTGCCTTTGGAGGGATGTACACAAGTATTGTTATGATATGACTGAATTCTCTTTGTACATAGTATGGCCGCATTACAGCAGCCAATAGTTCAGTGTCTGGACAACACATCTTCTCCTTGACAGTAATATGTGCAGGATTACACCATCTCTGGTTCACAAATAAGGCCAGTCCTCCTCCTTTTTTCTTGCCAATAGCCTTAGCATCTCTGTCTGATCATATGAGAGTGAAGCCAGGTATATCCAGGATGGAGTCTGAGATGTTTTGATTCAACCAGGTTTCAGTAAAACACATCAGGCTGCACTCGTGCTACACCATGAGTGCAGCCTTCACCAATATCTCCAGCAAAAAACACCTCTTTATCTCGGCTGGAATAGGGTGATATACTCCAGATTTGTTCCATTTCAATGAAAAAGCTCTTCTCTTGAAAAAACTCTTATCCCAACAGAAGTATCCATCCGTAGTTGACAAAAATATGACAAAAACAAAACAATAATAAAGCAAAGGTTGAGTAAAAACTCAGAGCTACTGGACTTTGCTGCTACCAATTGAAGTGCATGTTCTAGAATATATGGTATACATAATTTAAGGTGAGATATCCACTGACCTGAACACCCACTGTACACAAACACTAGAGTGACAGAGAGCTGGGATGCCATCCGGTCAGTACTGGTGAGGCTAAATTTGCCTACACGCTGCAGTGAAAATAATATGAGCAGGGTTGTAATTGTAAGCTGAATGTAAGCCACTCCACTACTTAATAATACCACTGCCTCTTCATGAGCAGTATAAAAGCTTATTGATTGTATAAAGTGGGGCCACAGTTGGTTCCTTACACATCTGATAACTCTGACAACAGTTTCAACTGTCGATTAGCTCTCATGCGTGACCCTGTAGCTTTACATTGCACTAGCAGCTGCATTGTACTTCGCTGAATGGATTATTGTCTGAGACTTAACCATGTACCTTCTATTTTTAGGAGAACTCTGTCGTCATATAACAATGGTTGTATGGTATTAGATTTGAAGTATGTTGAAGAATTACTGTTGGCCTGCAGCCATTGTGTTACTAGGATTATATCATGGACCTCAAAATGCCTCTTGACTCCCTGCAGGAAGGAGAGCAGCTTGTCAAGAAGATTGGTGGAGTTTTTGCATTCAAGGTGAAGGATGGACCAGATGGGAAGGAGGCGACTTGGATTGTGGATGTGAAAAGTGGCAAAGGGTCTGTCACCAATGATCCAGGTAGGAGCTTAACATGACTGCAAAATCCTAATAATATTTGTTTTTTGTTAACAGCAGAGGGATTTGAAAAAACAAAGTCAAAATTTCATTTTTATCTCAGGCCTTGTTCTCTTACCTTTTGCCTCATAAATGGTGCATTTTTTTCAGATAGACTTCGCTAAAACAGCTTAGGGATTCCAAGAAATTCTGCCTTCAATATACTCTAAGAAATCTCTGTAGGCCAGACGGAAAAGCTGTTAAAATGTCATTTTCAGTAGCTCCCAGCAGTCTGAGGATGAGATTAGTTCTGTAATGCAGCAGCATGTCAAGGGTAGATGTAGAACTATAATGAAGTAGCTGAAACTGTGAACACAGGGCTCATTACAATCACTAGTAAATAGCTTTGTTACAGATTGAAAGACTGATGACTGACACCAAAAGTCGAAGAGACAACACACACAAACACACAAGTCTCTAAAAGCTCTGCCTGTTTTATCTATCTGATGCTTGAAAGTACCTCTATTGTCATTCACTGTGTTTCTTAGATGTTTGAGCTTCATTGTACCTCCACGTCTATAGGTGCAGGGTTTAACACTAAAAGGATGTTTCTGCTTTCATCTGCTAACATATCTCTTCACTCCACTCAAATGTGAGTTAATATCATCTATATAGTATGTACAAAGCAACATCCCATCATGCTTTGTGGCACCATGTATAAAATGCTGGGCAGGCCCAGTTGATTTGGATTTTCTATCAAGATGACAAAAGAAAAAGATCTGAGGTTTTGTTTTTGCCACAGATGGCAGCTGCTTTGCTCAAAGATGCTCAACTGGCTCCTGTTTCCATAGGAACAGTGGTTAAAGTGACATCTGTATTTAGATCTGTGGCAAAAACATTAGTAAATAGGTTTGGAAACTTTGTGTGACTGCACATTTAATGACCGTGATGCTCTGTGTATGTGAAGAGTATTTTCATTTAGTTTTAGGTTTTCACCTCATTATTAGTTTTATTTTTTGATGAACAGATGTGTAGTTAGTATGTGTTGTGTCCTCTAACAAGAAACACTGGTGGCTCAGTGGCTCATCATTGCAGGCAACAGTTTGGACACTCAATGTGCATGTGTACTAGTGACACACAGAGGGACAGATACTGCAGAATATGGCAGAGCTAATAAAAAAAGTGGAAGATAGAGTTCATATCCACCCAAAATAGCAGACTTACCTTTGAAATTAATGAAAGCAATGAAAACTAAATACATTCTTTACATGGATAAAAATAAATCAGATGAGTCATCATTCACCTTCCTCCCAGTACATGGGTGAATGCATGTGTGGAGGACGGTTCAGGGCTGAATGCTCCAACTCTAGAAGGGGGCCGGGGATGTGATGGCTGTGGTCTGTGGTGGTGTGGTGGGGCATTTTGCAGACCTGGTTTGGGTCCACTTGTCTCCTTAGAGGGACGGGTGAGGGCAAATCAATACAAAATTACTCTGAGTGAAACATCTCTACACGGTGGTAGATATGGTCTATGGACAAAAGCCATCCATCCATCCGTCCAGATGGCATGAGGGGTCACTCATGCCCTCTGGGTGGATGAAAATAAAAATGATGCCACTCATATGCTGTGGTCCTCACAGTCTCCAGGGGCCGTATTTATCAAGTGCCATTTTAGTCTGAAGTGCTGAAAATTTGTGGAATTTGGTCCTCCTCTCAAACCTAAGAGTAAAAGCTATTTATCATCTTTTTCAAGTCAAAGAATCACTCCCCTCACTACCCCTCAGAAGAGACCACGAGAGTTGTCCTAAGTGGTTAGGAGTCGCCAGCAGAGGATGGCACTGCAGTGATAGAGATGTACGCAAACCTTCTGGGAGCAGAAGGACGTTGTGGCTTTGTTTGATAATGAGCAGTTGATCGGACGATATCGTTTGGGGTATCATCCTTGTCACCACTAACCTCACGCCTTGGAAGTGACGTCAAAAATTCCATTTATGGCACATAGTACTGTCGTAACTCAGCTCTGAGACCGACACTTAAGATTCACTCCTTCACTTCATTAAATTGTGAGTAAGATGCTTGATAACTAACTTTTAGGTCTGGCTCTCAGAGAAGATTTTTTTACTTTTAGCAGTGTTTTAGGAGTAAATCTAAGAAGCTTGATAAATACAGCCCCTGATCTCAATCCAGCTAACTTCTATGGGAGTTTGGGGACTGAACACTGAGGAGCATTGATGGTATGCTAGTGGCATGCTGTGGTGACCTGACCAAGATGCCTGTTTTTTCCTTTAGTTGCCACCATCAATCTTACAAGACTTGTGTGACATTATCCTGTAGTTGTGCCTTGTGCCACAGTGGGCCAGATAGGCTTGTGTGCTTAACTGAATGCAGTAAATCCCTACATTAACATTTGATTTGAAATGATATATATTTCATGTATGTATACAACAGAACATTTTTCTTTAGGAAGGAGGCACAGCTAACATACGCAATCTGTAGGTACATGACAAATAAAGGTCAATATGTACACAGTTCATGTACAACATACAAGTGTACAAACTGACTTTTAAACCTGCCATATTCACTTTTTGTTGCAGTTGTGTCTAAGAGGCATTGATTCAAGTTAGTTAGCACAGTACAGTGGTGAGAAGTGCTCTCCTGTATGAGCAATTCACAACACACATATGTTTCACACATCACAAGACAAAAAATCAAACAGATTTTCGATGCCATGCCTCAAGCTATTGATGCATCATGCCTGAGGTGGGCTCTTTCCATGATGATGGAGCAGCAGGGGGTGTTGAGACATTTTGATGAAACGTGAAAGAACATAACAGGACCGATTTTAGGAAGCATTAGTCATCAAGCTTTTGAATGGTCTTAATGATTGAAAATGCATTGTGTGTGTGTGTGGTGTGTGTGTGTGGTTTTTATACCAAAGGAAAGGTCCACCAAAAATGCCAGTACTGTAATCATTGTGACTAACATTTGTCATTTTCTCCAATGTACATTATACAGTAACTGTACATATTTAATATTTGTGAAGATAAGTAAAATTAAATAAACAATAAATAAGTAAATGTTAGCAACAATCAAGTCATTGTTTCATATTTTTGCCTGCAGATAAAAAGGCAGACTGCACATTGTCCATGAGCGACGGTGATCTTCTGGATTTGATGACAGGAAAGTTGAACCCACAAACGGTATGTACCATTATGCATTAACGGGACCTTTATTTCGTTTTTTCCAAAATATGATAGAAGCACCAGTCTTTTTTGGTTTCTATGACTTTGGAGGCAAGGCAAGGCAAGGCAATTTTATTTGTATAGCCCATTTTTACAAACACTTTGTCTCAAAGGGCTTTACACAGCATCATAACAACATCCTCTGCCCTTAGACCCTCACATCGACTGAGGAAAAACTCCCAAGAAAACCTTTTAACAGGGAAAAAACAGGAGAAACCTCAGGGTCAGCAACAGAGGAGGGATCCCTCACCCAGGACGCAGGAGCAAATTTTATGTCCTACTAAATATCATTAAGATCGCTGTCTCACCTATAGTTTGGTTCATTGGGTTTGGTTCATGTTTAAATTGACTTTTTATAAACAAGCCAAGAGCTTTAAACAGTACGGCATGCAGACTGATAGGTCATTGATTGGACAATTTTGCATGGGCCCTCAGCACTGCATGGACCCATGAGGGGAAATATAATTGTGATAATTGGCTGCAGGCCATTGAGCATTTACCGAACCTTTTGTATTCATTTATGTACTGAGACAAACTGAATAACATGGAGAAGTAGCACATAGCACACGCTCAACACATAACTGTTTTACCTCTTCTGTTATACCCCCACACTAGCTTGGTGAAGCGCATACATGTTGCCATGGTTACAATTCTTTGAGCATCTGGAAAATGAAAAACTGTGAAAACTGATTTCTGAGGGCATTAATTGTGCTGGCCTCCCTTTGAACTCTCAGGAAATATCGCCAGTGCCTGTCATTGACATGCTGTGAACATAACACAAGTTTGACCAGTGCTGTAGAGTCAGGTCAGCTGCCTCCAGTCATCTCTACATGATGCTCTCCACAATAATCCCACCAATATCAAGAATTATGAACAAAAACTTACTATAATGTGAGGTCAATTGAATATTTAAGTGATAAAGAAACATGTTGAGATGCTTAAAACATTGTTGAAATAACCCTAGTTATATAAATATTTTTAATGCATTACAGTAATCACCAAATGATGAAAAATCTGCTTCTCTGCAGAAATAAAAATACACTGTTAATCTGTTTTCAATACAAAATGATGAAGTGAATTTTTATCCTTTCCTCAGGCATTCTTCAAAGGAAAGCTGAAGATCACTGGAAACATGGGCATGGCTATGAAGCTGCAGAGCCTCCAAGTGACACCAGGCAAGGCCAAGCTGTGAGACCTTGATGTAACTTGTTGTCCTCAGCGTGAACAACACTTCAAAGGCAAAGGACAACGTGTTGATTTTGAATTGAAACTCTAATTTTCCAATCAACTAAGTCACTTCAGAAAAATAATGTTGGATTAAATGAGAGCCCTTAAAGTTTCAGTTCCATCTGCGACTTTGATATCATCATGTGTGCAAAAAATATATACACCTTGTTGGGTCCAGCTTTGTTTTGTTTCAGCTTTAAGACTGAACTATGAAACGTCCACTGCGTCCCACTTAGTCAATAGGAACTATTTTCTTTCATGCAACATCAGAGATAATTGAAAGGAATATGAGTAGTTTCACAGTTTGATTGCCAAACGTGCCTCTGACTTCTGTCTCCATAATGAATTAACCCTGTAGTTTAAAGCCTCATCCATTTTGATCATTGATCATTTTGTATAGAATGCACCTCTGTAAATGAACGAATTAACCTTTTTTTTTTTTTTTTAAATAAATCCTTCACTAATGATGTATCCTCTTGAGTGTTTCTCAACGCTGGGTCAGTAGTATGAATTTTGATATCAATAACTTTTCTATTATCTAGATGAGTGACATTTAACTTTGAGGTTGGTTTCAGTGTGAAATCTGCAAAATAACTTTAGTAAACTAAGTATGAGTCAGATAGATACAGCATATTTGTGAATCCATATGGTGGAAGCAGAATATTAAATATCAGAGCTTCTACAGTATATATGAGCTTGTGTTGGCGGTAGCTTCTATTCAGGCACAAATAAGGTCTCTGTTATTTATCAGATTCTGCTCCGTGATGTAACAATGCATCAGCAAATGTTTTACAGTTAGTTCCACCACTGAGCCTAAGCAAGCAACGCTGCCCACTACATTGAGGTAACATTATCCGGACATGACTGGTCATAGCAAAAAACAAAGTTAGGTAATGACTGAGTAATTATCCCATATCTGATAAGATCAGAGCCTAGATGACAGATATCAGTGTCATATCCATTATACTTCCGTTTGGATTATTGATACCCACAAACCACATAACAGCATCATTGTTGTTTAACAATGGCACTGAATCATTCAGCCATGCACCCAGCGGTGTAGTGGAGGGTATATGCAGGCATTGTGTATACTCACTTCCACTTTGTTTGAAAACTGGATTTGCTGTTTTGGGTCCGGTTCGCTTGACATTACATCACTTTACAACACACTCGAGCAGGATGTGAGCTGTCCAGTGAAGCAGGTCCCAATGGGGAAGAAGCTGGTTCCCTTCAACCCAGACCCCCCCCTGCCACTACACTACCACACCACTGCATGGACCCATCCACTACAGAATGAGTCTTATAACTACAGCACAGCTTTGACTGGTTAGTAGTCACACAAAGGGATTTCAGTTATCTGTTCTCAGCACTTGTGCTTTGCCTCCCTCCTTTTCCATTTCCCTCCATCTGGCTGCTACATGAAGTGTGAAAAAAGTGCAGGAGTCTGAAAACTTCCTGAATGCAGTGTTTTTTACTCGATGCGGATGTCTCCTTGTTGGTCACTGACCACCATGAAACCTTCTGCCAGATCCAGCCTGTCCTCCTAATTGCTCCTATCTGGCCGTCTCCCTTTAGCCCATCCCCCAGTGCTGTCCCTCTGCCAGGTTGCCAGCTGGATGGCTGGCCAAATGGCAATATTCAGGCGCTGCACAGGCGACATGGCTGCCTGCCTGTCTCACTGACCATTAGCAATGGGTCTTTAGGAGATTTTAGGAGAGAGTAATGTTACAAGTGCAGCAATGGGGCGATGTGAAGCAGACTAGTGTTAGCTCAGGATTGTCAGGCTCGGTTCACCTCAAGTCAACCTTAGAGGCCCAGTGTGCACTCACACTGAGCTGAGTAACCTAAGCTCCAAGTTTCTTAGAAAGTAAAATAAAGGTATTGATTACTATTTACTTCTATCAGACACATCAGCTCTGCAAATGCCGTGACATTGGCTCAGTGGATCAGTCCTATATATACACTGTAAAACCGACTACCAAAGTTCACCACCTGTCTGTATATGTGTGAGGATATATCCAACATCAGACTGTCTGACCATCTGGTGTGCAGAGACCTCTTTTATATAGACATACAATAAGAGCTGGACTTTCTCTGACAGCATGCTGGACAGAGGTATCTAATTGCCTACGCAACTGTGGAGGAGCTTTTTCTCTTATGAGTTATAAAATAACTGCAGACTATATAGTTAATTGTTTACCTGACTTATTTAATCCTCTCTAGCACTTGTGCAGACTATCTTCCAGTGACACAGCCTTGACAGCCTTTTTAGATATAAAAATAAAAAATGTTGAGTCAGTTACTTGAAAGACATCAGCAAGAACAGACAGTCTTTGGAAGAAGTGTGGTGTATGTCGCTCATAAAATATGTATCTGTCCCATGGTAATGTAGTGTAGCAGTAACACAAAGACAAGTTAGTGAGCTGAATTGAAGGGATAGTTCCGTTTTTTTTGTGGTGTTGTTTGGGGTACAAATGGCCACTAAGTTTAATATCTGCAGTACAAAGGTCCCCCCCCCACTGAGAAGTACTGGCTCATTGCGTTGCAGTGAGACACAGGCTGTGAATGCTTGTGAACGAGAAGTCCCGCCTTAAAATGATGCACCAGTTCCAGAGTACAGTATAAAGTGTAAATTTACAATGCATCAGCTGGTTGGAAAAAAGTTAGTTTATCTGGAACTAACCAACTCAGTATTCCTCCACCTGCCTGCGTGGAGGAATACTGAGTGAGTTGGATAGTTCAAAAGTTCAAATACATTAAATATCATTAAGTAGTGAAGGAAATGAGCTCAAATCATAGCTTCATACGAGCTGTAGCAGAAATGAAGATTTGATTAGCCTGTATTAAAGTTATATTTAGACACATTTGTTACCGAAGGAACTTTACCAATGCATTATGCTGTGTTACATACTTTTTACAGGGCGGCGGTTTCTAGACTGTCATATTAATTTTTATGAGGTAAATAATGTAAAACTTAACATGTGCCAGTGCCTCAACTGGATTATTTTTTTAGTCAGCACTGGGATATTTTGATTTATATCAAATTTTATTTTTAGATCATTCACTTCAAATGATTGAGTGTATGCTGTGTTGTGAATTGAGTGTTATGTTTGATGTCCAGTATGAAAAAAAGTAGCTTTGACTGATGTGACAATCTTTTATAACAGGTGCTTTCTTATATTTCTACACTCTGGACACTGTCATCTCTGTCTGTCTCCTGAGGTTGTTTGGTCAGTGGGTTTCCAAGCTTGCCCAATTTGTTCTCCAGGGTTGCCTTGGTGATGCTGTTTTTCTGACATTTCTAACCCCGTCTTGTTCAAAGGCAGGTGATGTTGTTCCTGCTATCCTCTCTTGTTTTTTTTTTTTTTTGAAATCAGCAGAGACCACTGAAATAACATCCTATGGCACAATAAGCCTGTTCTATAGGCCACTGACCTCTATATGTATATATCTTTCTATACTAGTGAGTATTGATATGAAAAATGTACAGTACGTTTGGCTTTCTGTTCAAGGTTTTTTTTCCATATTGAATGGTTTTGTTATGCATCTTTCTCACCTTCATCCCTATTTTCAGGTGAAAAAGCATTCAGTAAAACTTATTAGAGGGTAAAGCATGACTGAGGTCGACAAATAACTAAACATAAAAGTATCTTGAATAGGAAATTCCATGCAAGACAGCAATACATTCATTTCTTCCAGCCAGCCATGATAATGGGACATTGAATTCACTTTCACAATTGAGGGAAAAGGTGCAACAAGAGGATGAAATGTCGTAAACAAACTGTAGTTTCATGTGGTTTTCAGTAAAAGATTGAGGACCTGATGATAACATTTTGGCAAAGTCAAGGTGGAAATTTTTACCTGCACCAACGTTTAAAAAGCCATCTATGCTCCCATGTGCACCTCACCTGGACGTAAACAGCCTTCAGTGGGAATGTTTTTAATCTCCTCCTTACACATTTGACACCTCAGTCAGCTTTAGGCCACGTTGAGATTTATTGATATTTGACCAAGATGTTTGTTTGGCTGGATAATCAAACAACTGTATTTTCTTTGCACAGCCTGTCAGACTTCTAAATGAAGGCTTAAATAGTTGCACTTGCAGTTGCAATTTTCAGTCCTTTAATTGTCAGTGCCATTTAAAGAAATAACTCAAACACTGAGCTCTTAGTATATTTTTGATATATTATCCATTTCTCCGTGTTTTTTTTTTTTTTTTTTTACAGAGTTGGTACATTTGTTATAAATTTGAGGTTACAGTGAAATGTTTCTTGTAACAAATACAGAATGGCAGCATTTGAAACATACTCACATGGTAGTAAAATCTAAAAGTTCTTATTATTTTCAAAGTTTTGAAGTACATGTGCAGCATATATCACATACATCTGGACAGAGTTCGGAGTATGACGTGTTAGTGTGGTCGTGTGTTGTTTCGTCTCATGTTTCAGCGTACATCTGTAATGTTCTGGTCCCGTGTGCTTCTCCTTTGGTCATTTAAGGCAAAGAGGGAAAACAATGGGGTGCAAAGACAACTTGACATGACTTCAACACAAGGGCAAACACTCGTCTTCATTTTCATTGTGATCTTCGTCATCATTTTTGCCTTGATTGCGGCAATGACCATACAGTACTGCAGGTATGAGGCAGACTACCCACTTAGACTCAGGACAACAAGGCAGTGAAGACAAGTGTAAGGAAAGGTGTTACTGAGAAAACATAAAGAATCCCATTTTCCCCTAAAATCTGAGACATGTGTTTTTAATATGTACCAAACTGTTGCATGTGTGTGTTCAAAGTACTTCTTGTTAACCTTGGATTATCTTGTTTCTCCCATCATATCTCTTTGATGTGCACCTTAATGAGTTTTTCGAATCTATTGGAAAGCCAGGCAACAATTTGCTGAAGGATGATTATAGAGGACACAATGACAAAAAAAAAAGAAATATACAAAAAAGCCCAATCAGTAAAATTCTAAAAACATACCAAACCAGACTGTCGTAAATAAAAAGAGATATGAGTGAATGTTTTTTTCAGTTTTTTTTTTTTTTGTTGTTTTTTGCAGTCCACAGAGGGTGAGGGTCCTTTAATTATATCTGACATAAGCTACTGTGTTCTCCGTTTCCGTTTCTTTGAGAGGGGCTGACTCACAAATCTGGTAGGATGTTGGTCAAACCTTGAACAGGACCAGTTCTTGTGGTTTAAAAAGTTCATCAGCCACCCCAGCACACTGTCACTGCTGGTACCAAATAATACATCTGATAAATATGTACACTCACAAACATACACAATCAATTTTGGGTCATCATTTAGGTTATGTAGCAAAAAAAAACTGTCTTTCTTTTCCTGCATCCATCGCTCCGGGCCACTCTTCTTCTAAGAGGAGAAAAGCATGTGACCTGAGTCACCTCAGCTCTTTCATTTGTCTTCCTCTGGTGCTGGCCGTGAAGCTGTGGATGTGCCAGTAGCTGTTAGAAGGGCAGCTGCTTTATACATTAGTCTCCAACCCGTTCATATCAATGGAACAGTGGTCTTTGTCCCTGTGCTCTCTCTTGTGATGAGATGAGTGAGCGTGCTTCTTTTTCTCTATGGGCCGAATCCCCTCCTCAAGCTGGATCAGGCGGGCCACGTCCGGGGAGAGGTGGTCCTGTTTGCTGCCTGGAGGAGGCGGCTGGTAACAGCCGTTCTTCTGGTTCTGGTAGTTCATCATCTGCTGGATGCTGATCATGGGTTTAGTCTCACAGATCAGAGGCACCTGGTGAATACAGTGAAGACAAAAGAGGAGAGGAGCCTCTTGATTAGTCACTTTATTAAAGAAGGTAATGTTCACACATTAAAATTATAGACTTGCTGAATATAAAAAGCTTTTATCCGAGGTGTGATAATGGCTTGTTTGGCTCCATCCACTATTCAACTCTTGGCAAGGGAGTAAATAAAGGTATTTCTCCAAGTGGCTAATTTTATGTGTGTGAAACAGAATGAGCAGCTGCTAAAATGACCTTGTTCATCTGTACAAAAATGATTAAGTTAATTAATTTAACAAATCTATCTATCTATCTATCTATCTATCTATCTATCTTATCTATCTATCTATCTATCTACTCTATCTATCTATCTATCCATCTATCTATCTATCTATCTATGAAAACCTCTGTATCTGTACTCTTATCTCAGAGTCCCCTAATTTGGCCTTGGATGGTCTCACCTGCTCCCCCTCTTTGACAAAGTCTTTTCTGCAGATATGAGCCATGATGCCTGTGGCCAGAGCGTCGCCCATCACATTGACCATGGTCCTGAATCGATCCCTAAACAATAAAAAACAGTCAGTGACAGTGTTAGTGAAAGCTTCATTTAGGTTTACATAATACAGAGACTTATAGCGCAACATGCCAAATGTGTAATATACGTTCCCTGGTTCCATTTGTGTATATTTTTACTGATTGCATCTCTAGATAAATTCTCTGAAAGCTATTGATTAAACTTTACTGGAAAACAGCCAAATGTCATAAACATTTCCTGAGTTGGAGGCTTTGATTGTACTCAAGCTTCTCATGGTGGAAAAGATTAACCCTTACTTACAAAGCCCAGTCAACAGCAATGATGAGAGTGATGTCATCTGTGGGCAGACCCCTGAGGTCAGCACGATCACCATGGTTACGAGTCCAGCCTGTGGGATTCCTGCTGCACCGATGCTGGCTGCAGTGGCAGTGATGCTGGGAGAACAGACAGATTTTATTTTATTTTATCTCCTACAGGGACCTCATCAAAGGTGTGTATGATACCCATATGATCCATTTACATGATCCCTCTGAGGCAGACATTTTTCTTGAGTGGGAGAACAACACAAAGCCATTAAAAGCATGAAGACAAAGCAGCAAAGCTGGTAAATGTATTTGTATTTAAATACATAACATGCAATACTGTTTAACTTCACACTGGTGACCTAGAGTACTGTGGTTCAAATTCAAGTAGTGTATTTGTGTTGTAAACTGCAGCCCAGAGTATTTGACCTGGGCCAGCTCTGACAGCTTGTCATACTTTATAAAACTGCTGCAGTCAATGATGAAAACTGACAAATTTTACAGCAGAAATGTTTTTTTTATCAAAGGGCCCCTTGGTGTGCACAGGAACAAAAGGCTCCTGCTGAAATAAACACTGATGCTGGCAGATCTTGTCAGCTTCATTTAGCACAAGCTCCTTGACAATGTTCTCTTCAGATGACTCACTGTAACATTAGAACCTTAATAAGGATGTTTTTGCAACGTGTGGGTGACATTAGAAACCTGCTGGCAGCACCTTCAATATATAGATACTCACTTTTGCTACAGCTGCACATAGACACTGTTTTAACGTGTGAGAAATCCAAAAATCCACTGGGCTACAGTGAACAGTTACCAAAATAAATTGCCTAGACTGATGAGTAATTTACCTGTTATTTTGGCTATTGTTTTGCCAAATAACCTGTTTGCCTGTAGTTATATTTAGAGGCGTCATACCAGATGACAGTCCTGAAGGTGAACCTCTATATTAGACAAGATCAATGGATGAAACTATGACATCAATGCTGTATAAAATATTTCACACTGACTCCATCCAGCCTACTACAATGTTAAAGAGGAACTATGCAAATCTGGTCGCATCTCTGCTGTTCTGCTAACCCTCCTCCGGCCATGTGCATTTGTTTTCAACAAAGCTGGCGAGAAAGAAATCCATGGAGCGGTGGATAACGTTATTTATCATATATGCTTTATGATGTGTATATTTGTGTATTTTTATCTGTCATAAACAAGAGATTAGGGGTTACGGGGTGCGTTTGTGTCGCTGTGCTGCGGAGACGACAGCGAGTCAGAGGCACTGATGTTGCAAGGTTGGTTTTCGGCCAAAAGACGCTAGGTGGAAGTTAGAGAGCCTCCATTCTCCCTGTAACAAGTTACAAGTCATTTATTTAACCATCACAGTTACTGCTGTTTAATTAAGGTAAAAATGTAGCATAGTTAAGGTAAAAATCCTGCAGAGTTCCTCTTTAAAATGCTGCTAATAACCACTGACGAACACTCAACATGATACTGTTTCTCTGAAGTAAACTTTTAAGATTTACATTGTGTTATGACTTTTAATTAAGTGAGGGACTGTAATACTTCTTGCAGTGGTGCAAATGTTCTTGGTGGTGGTATGGGGGTGGGGTGTTAGCATGCAGATGGAGCAGCTCCATGGTCAGCAGCCAAACGGCACGAGAACAGGACAGAGAGAGGGAAAAATTATTATAATTCTGGCGTGACAAGGGAGATGAGTAATACAGGTCATATGGGTTTTACCGCCAAGGGATTATGAGGGAATGGGCACAGACTGCAGTCATGAGGAGAGGTCTGCTTAATGTTATTACAGTAGGAAATGTTCATCAAATCAGAAGAAGGACAGGACTTTTTCGAGACCTGGGTGGGCTTGTTTACCTGAGGTCACTGAGTTATAGGGTGGTAGTGTTAGTGGGAGATGGGCTGTTGGTGTTTTTGTCAGTCAGTCTGTCTGTGTCCCTGGGGCTTCCAGACTGATTTAGCAGAAATCAGATCAGACTAAGAAGCTCATATGAGGCGTAATCTGTGTGACATTTACATATATGTGTATCTAGTAAATCCCATAATATTTTTTATTAATTCAGAATTAAACTAAATGTGTGACGTTAGATTAATTCACACGTTGCACTCAGACTACCACCAGTATGCACGCTTTTTTGACCCAGATGCAATTTGCCTAAATTGTCACAGTTTGTGAACATTTTTTTTTCTCATTTGAAACAATTCATTTAGATAAAAAACTGCCCAAAAAACAGTTTTAGAGAAAAAAGGTCGACATTTGGGAAAATGCAATAATTCATTCTATTTCTAAAAGTTGGATGACAAATTTGAAACCACGCTTGTGTGAGCAAGAAAGCAACATAATCTGCCAGCAGGCACTTTAAATTGACAGTTTCCAGACAACCAGAGTTAACTGAAACTAGGCCAGCACATAACAGGAGGTGTTAGAAAGGAAACAAATACATAAATGAAATAAAAAGAAACTACATAAGACCAGAACATTGTCATTCAGTTCACTGACAAATGAGCTTTATATGTGCTAGTGGGTGGATTTGTTAACTTTGACAGAGTTGGGCTGACAGTTTTCCTCTGGATTATATACCAATCCGCTGTGTCTAATGCTCTTGTAAGTGCCTCCATCATAGATTCTTTGATTGATGAATATGTTTTTAAAACTTATTTTGGGGCTATAGTTTACTTTTTCACCCTTGAAGTTTCTGGTTTAAGAGTGCTATGCAGGGCAGGTGACAGGTGTGTTTTCCCTGTTAATGCTCTGAAAGATGTCACAGCTCGTGGTGGTAAACAGGTGAGGTGAACAGGGTAAAAATTAGTGGGGTCACCTGGGTGTTTTGGGTGAACCAGATGCCATTCGAAACCTTTTCCATTGCTGACAAAAGCCTGATTTTGTGGGTGCAGGAGAGACCAAGTCATCCTGATGCTGGGTTTCAAGGCTTCCAAAGACTGTTTTCTCTCTTTGTAACAAAGCCATTCAGGCTTTTGAAACCTCTGTCCAGATCTACAGAGGACAATATACAGCTGTTTTTATGGGTCGTGCACTTTTATTTCATCATAATCTAGCCAATGATAGCAATGTAATTGTCATAAGTGTTATTAATAAAAGCTTTTGAGAGCTTCACAGATGTGTGATTAAAGTACCAGGAAATTATCTTACAAGTTTGACCTCGCTCACCTGCTCTCATTTAATAGTTCATGAAAATTTCCATAAAAAAGTCAATTTTCATGAACTTGCTTCAGTCTATGTTTAACTATCCGTACCTGATGGTTATAATCTGCCCAAAGTCCAGCTCATAATTATTCACTTGGGCGATAAAGATGGCTGCCACAGCCTCGTAGAGTGCGGTGCCGTCCATGTTGATTGTGGCCCCGACAGGCAGCACGAAGCGGATGATACGTCGGTCGATGTGGTTGTTCTCGAGGAGGCACTTGAAGGTGATAGGCAGAGTGGCAGAGCTGCAGCAGGAAAAGATAATGAGACATACAAATATAAACAGGTGCAATTATGAGTTTATTTAAATGTTGTCAGTCGTGTAACAAAGAAAAAAAACATCTCTTTTGCTACATTATTCCGAGCAGCTACTCTCTCTGTAGTTGGTACTCCTTGTTTGTGCCTAGGACAAAATGATGGAAAACCCAGGGAGTGCTGAGACTGCTGCTAACTGTTGTTTACCCATTTGTCAGTGTATTCAGTCACTACTCTGGTTAAATTGTGAACATTTCTATCGCAGCTGTTGATATTAGAACTAAAACCCAAAGGTACATGACTGTTATGTTTCCCAGATTTGTAATTATGGAAAACACTGAAATAAACAGACATAGGTGATGAGGGACAAATGCTAATGTTGCGGTTGATCTAATTATAAACAAATGTTGGGTGAGAATGTTAAACTTCCAAACAGCCAATTAAAGAGGTGGGTTTGCTTAAATGGTCCATTAGCCGTAGCAACCCACACTCAAAATAACTGTGAATTGATGTATGTGTACAGGACCCTTGCCTGGTGCACCTGAACATCTCTAAATATTTGGCATTAGTCAGAGAGTATTTGAAGAGAAGGTCAGTGAAGAGAAGAGAGAAGGACTATTGCCACACTGCACTCACCAGTTATGCTGCTTAACCCCCTGAAAGGACACAAGATGTTGTGTTGTTTGAAAAGACCAATATGTGTCCAATCAAAACATAAAAGACAACCTTGTGCTAGAGTACAGGCTGAAAGGGTTAAACTCCACAAACACCCATTTCACTCAAGGCGACTTCCATTATCTGCTCTATTTAGAATAGCGATACATCACAGCAGTACATCTTTGTCCTCAGCCTCTTCTGGTAGGTTGTTTTTTGTGATCCATCAGTTGAAACTTCTTATTATTACATGATTGTAACTTTTTCCTGGTCATCATTGTGGTGTGAACATAGCAATTAGAGACATATTTTCAGAGGCGCTGTCATTCATGTGTTCCTGGAGTGATCTTCTAAGAGCGTCAAGTGACAGCATATAATGACTATTTTTTTTCTTTCACTGACAGAATAAACAAAGTGATAAAGGGAGTTTAATTTGCTGGGTTTATTCTCCTGAAATGGATCCTGAAGAGTTAATGCAAAAATGCGTTTACATCTCCCGGTTTTGTAAATGAATGTGAATATGAGTAAACATAAACCCAGTACAGTGATTTATTGTGAAAAGTCACGCTTTTCACTTTTACCTGGACGAGGTTGCCAACGAGATGAGCAGAGCCTGCAGAATTCCTCTGATGTAAACGATGGGGCTCTTCTTCGTGATGAAAAAATACATGGCCGGGAGGATGAAGAGGCCATGCAACACCAAACCCATTACCACGGTGATGGCATAAAAACCCAGCTTCTTTCCCATGGCTGAAGGGTCATCCATCTCCAGGATCTTTCCAGCAACCAGGAAAACGATACCGAAGGGGAAATACCTTGGAGGGAAGGAGGGAAGAGACAGTTCTTGTATCAGTATCAAGAGTATCAGCTTCAAGATAGTAGAAGACGATAGAAGTTTTTTCTCATGCTTAATGTTATCTAATAATTCAGTTTTTACTTCATGAAATATTCTCAGGTTACATCACTGGTACATTTTAATATATAAGGCTGTTTTGGGCAAGCTCCAAGTTCACGGCCATCCATAATACACATAGTCTCAGAACCAGCAGTTGGTTAGGTACCCCTTCTGTGGACTGAGTCAGGGAATTAGACCCTTTCCTATTTCGGACTGTGGTCCTGGACTGACCTACAGCTCAGGTTGAGGATGGGGTCTCTCATCCCTTTGTCTAGTTTTAAACATAAAATATTAGATTTTTAGTCACCAGCTGCACATGTGACTCTTAGCTGTGCAGGATCATTGGTGTTTCATTGTTATTTTGTCGATTGTAATTTTGTTGTTATTGTCTGTTGTTGATTGTTTGTATTCATGCACACTGTGCTGCTGTTCGCCTGGGCCAGGACATCCTTGAAAAAGAGATAGTCAGTCTCATCAGATTCCCTCCTGGATAAAGATTAAATATACAAAAATAAAAATATCAGCAACAAGAAAAAACATTGTTTTCAAGGGTGTTGAAATGAAGGACAAACTTATTTAAAAATGGTTAGGGTCAATTTATCATGAAATTACTGATATGGTTCCATGTTAAGTTTTGGTCTTTAACATGCAAAACTCTTTCTGGTACAATGTACATGTTCATTATCTCCTAACCCTTAAGTTAGCATGTTGCATTTAAGGCTAATAGGAATGGCATTAGATTTGCAGGCGTCATTAACCAAAGTACTGGACTGGCCCTCTGCTGCATGTTGCTCTTTATCTGAACTATCAAAACTAAAAAAGCCCCCTCGAAATATACTTTAAATAATCCATCCAAGACAAGATACAAGATAAAAATGTAGAGGATTGCCTCAGGTCATCAAGTCATCAGGGTTCAACCTCTGGAGGCCATGAATGACTGTGCAGGTTTCAGAGTACATTCATCTCTAGCTTGGGGAAAAAGGAGCGATTCCAAATACTGATCTTCAGCTGAAAATGTTCCATTATGAGCAAAACTGCACACAGTGACCTTTAACTGCGGCACAGTTCGCCTCTAACACTCACCAGATGACAATGGCTACAATCTTCAGAACTGCCTCATTCAAACTCTGGCAGAAGTTGACCAATGCACTTCCATTGGGTCCCATCCTTCCCAACATTATTCCTGGATTGGAGAATAAAAGAAAATCAACAACAAATCTTTCACGTATGAACTGATCCAGATTAAAACACATCACATAACTTGCCTCCAGTGCAACGTGTTATTCAAGCATGAACGGACTGATAAAATATGCATCAACCACACGGCTGCAGTAATACATTCAGCAAAAGTAAATTGATGAAAAATGATTTCTTTGTTTTCTGCTTTCCTTGTGGGAGCAAAACACTTATAAATTATGCAGTTCTAAGTGTTCATGTGTGTACGCTGTGAAGGTGTGGGTGCTAAACACTCACCCATGGTTGCAGAAAAAATAACAATCCCCAGCACGTTCATTCCTTCGCTGGTGCCGGGTGATGTTTTCATGATGACGTCAGGCGGCGGCGTGAGATCCAGGGAGAAGTTCTGGACGTCTGTGCCGTTGTCATCCTGGATGCCGTAGATGTAGACCCTGCGTGTGGTGGTCTCATCCAAGAGCTGAGCCACCGTTGGTTTGGGGATGAGTTCTGGGACTCTCTGGGTTCGATACTTGAAAAAACAAAAACAAAAGCAGAGCATCAGTGTCATAAAAACCAACACTAAACTAGCAAACTGTGGGCAGACATCAGATGAATATATATGGGACATGTTACAGCAGTGTAACCAACACAGCTCGAATGTTTCTCCATATGTGTTGTCTGGGAAGAGGGAAACTGACTAGCTGCCGTCTCTTCATATTTAGCTACAGACATGAAAAACCCTCAGCAACAGGCAAAGTATTTCCTGCAGCACCCAAATATTACTATGATCTCACTGTTTGTTTATCATCTCATCCTATTTTTTTTGCTTCAGTGTTTGATCTTTGACTTTCATCATTTCAGCTTACCTGTTGAAATGTAGCTTGAACCAGGTTGGCTGGAAACATGTTGCTGGGGAAGAGAGTTTTGAGAAATGGTTAAGTCCTTCAGTGGAAGGCAGACGTGACCATACTGGAGAAATGAGACATGAATGTACAGCTAATGTAAAAATTGAACTTGTTGGTTACATGTTATAAGAGCACAACTGACTCACAACATTTTCATTTGGTATCAATAAAGATGCTCTCCCAAGTCCCAAATCAGTTACTAAATGATTTTGAAAAGACATTAACACTCCATATAACACGTTTAAGTGTCCAGCAAGACAACAGTGAAGAAAAGTTAAACTTCTCCTTAACTAGATATTTAAATTTTCTTCATGTCATCATGTCTTCTACCTGGATTCATTTGTGTTCCTTGTGAAATGAGTCATTCCCATTTGTGCCTTTAGACTTCAATAACAGCCACAAAACAACAACAACAACAAAAAAAAACACGTATGCCTCCGCTGAGCAAATGCATGTTGAGTACTCTGCTAACCAACTGAAGCAGGGGGACAAGGAATACGAATATGAATACGAATTACTTTATTGATCCCCAAAGGGAAATTCATTTGTCTGTCAGCTCATCAACCATTTGCAGAAGAATGAAGAAGCCTGATGGCTGAAGGTACAAAGGATCTTCTATATTTCTCCATCCTGCAGTGAAGAGAGAGGAGCCGTCCACCACCGCTCTTTTCTTGGTCCATCAAGGTGTTATGAAGAGGATGATCTGAGTTGTTCAGAATGGCCTCCATCAGCGTGTATCTCTGATCTCTCTGAAGTCAAGTGCCTCAGGATGTTTAGTCTGTATCCTAGCAACAACTTCATGGAGACCTTCACATGGAACTTCAGCAGTAGCCGTTGTTGGGATGTACACAACTATTGTTTTGATTTGAAAAAATGTCTACTTCCTGAGTCTTCATCTATATCTCCAGCTCCTCATCACTCTTGTTGAGCAGAGAGTTGATATTTTGCATGATGACGCGGCAGAAAGGACTACAGTACATCTCCACCTCCAAGCCTTTAACCTCTGCACCACCAGCACAGCAACCACGAAAGCACCTCCTCATCCAGCTGGAACAGGGTGGCATCCTCCAGACTTGCTCCATTTTCAATGACAGAAGCTCCTCTCCTGAAGAATCTCCTCTCCCCACAGAAGTGTCCATCAGTAGTTGACAAAATACGACAAAAACATACAAAAACACAACAAAATAAAGCAAAGGTTGAGTAAAAACTCAGAGACCAGACTTTGCTGCTCCCAGCTGAAGTGCATGTTCTGGAAAAGGGGGACTATCTGTGTATATTTATATGTATATACTGCCTACCTCACACACTTACATTCACACCTACAGACTAGAGACACACAGATTCTCTTCTGTGTAGATTTCCTCTATGTGCTGTACTTTTCTCCCACTGAACAAAGACATGTAAGATTTTCTGCAGAGTCCGTACTCTTGCCCAGTGTGAGCTGAGATAGACTCCTGCCATCTGCAAACCTTGCACAGCATCAGTAATATATGAATATAGAGGAGGAGGTAGATACTTGGGTCAATGTGATTTAATTTCAATTTCAAAGCCAAAGAAATCGATGTACTATTTATTATAATGATGAATTTATGTCTGTCGATAAAATTAGTCTTTTAAGATAGAGACCGAAACCAACATAATATCCTCAAATAAAAAGACAAAAATTAAATGGGACTGTTTTTAAAGTTTTATAAAAAGGATTAGAGCAGATTTCTCATGACCTTACCTCAACTTAAAAAAATAAATCTCAATCTACATAATTACATTAATCTTGATAATAATGTCCCTTCTGCCCTTTAATCACAGGCTACAGAGTAATATACATTATGTACACAGAAGTGTCTGTCAATCACATCAGCGTCAGTAAAGCATTAACATCGGATACAAGCCCCCTCATGACATCAGAGCTCAAATCACAATAAGAACACAAACAACACATTTCAGATGCGGGAGATTAAAAGGCATATTGTATTTTACCCCCATGCATTAAACAGAATGACATTAAAGAAACATATGGCAAAGATATCCACAGACATTATGGCCCAACTCAGTGTATGAGTATTCTGCATGGATTTGACCACTTAGCCATTCAGCCATGCATCTATTTCTAAGACAGAACAAATCAGGCTAATAAACCCAGCTGACCCCAGAGGCCTTAATAAGTCCAAGTATACACATATTCATACATACTCTGCTCATTACACATGCTTATCACACACACAGACGCACACACACACACACATATAACTGCAGACTGTGGGACCCATTTGTGAGTGTACCGATATAGTATCCCTGCATGATAGATGAAGGCTGTAAAGAAGCTTTGCGAGATAAATCCAAAGCACAGCTGTGCTCTGGGAAACACACAAACACACACACGCATACAAACACATGCGCTGAGATCCCGTGAACGACTGGGCACCAGTGCCACATGATCAGTGGATAGTTGGATTTCATGGCCTTGGCTGGTTTATTACTCCATTTTTTTTGTATTTTTTTGGTTGAAAGTGACTGAAATAGAATTTATATTCACATTGATTTCACTTTGTTATTGAAAGTCAGAAATAGATTAATTCAGACTCCACACAACATGAAAATATTTCTTTTAAAGGACATTTTTTTTAAATTTAAACACACAATAGACCATTTTTACAGCTCAGTGTGCATTTGTGATAAAATAGCATTGTGAATTTAAATATTCTTGGGCTGGAGTCGGAGTCTGAGCGTCTCTCTGCATCACAGACTGCTGCCTTTAGCCCACTGACCAACTGTCACACTGACACAGTGGCTGTCAGGGCCTTTGCCGACGTGTTTCTCACTGCGGGGCTGACCCAGGTTCATCTCTAACACACCACCTCCATCCTTTAGCGGCACTAATTAGCTTAGCACGATAACCCACTGGCACACGAGGCTCCAGGCTTTATGCTCTGACCTCAGGTGTCCCGCAGACTTCAGTCCTCATGAAACCCCACACGCAGATTAAGAAGAGTGCGTATCTCTCTCTCTCTCACTTCTCTCCCACGGGTAGAAGCAGAAAATTATGTTTAATCTCTAAGTTAATTTTCCATTAATTCTGCCTCTACTAGAGCTCTCGTTGAAAGTTGTTACTATATGTGCAAATTCACAAAATCAGGAACATCAGCAGTTTGTCTAATGTTTTTTTCTTTTCTCCATAGACATACATATATGGGCCTGTGTATGAGTTTGTGTTTTAGAGTAATCAAAATCAAAACAGGACAAAACAGACTTCTAAAGTTCTCTCATAGGACCTGATCTTATGCAGAGGATGCTTTAGACAGCTCATTTCTAAGGCTGTGCTTCCAGCCTTATCATCTTTGACAGCTAATCAGTGCTGACTGACTCATGACCTTATGTTGATTGTTGCAGATCCTCCATGATCTGAGCTTGGAAAAAACAGCAATGTTTCCTCTCTGATTTTTTTTTTTTTTGCATTTATTTTTCTGCCTTGTTCCTCATTTTCAAAACATTCACATTCAGATCTCTTGTAGAGATTCAGACCCTGGGATCTGGAAACTACAGAACCTACTTCATAAAACATTTGGAGGTTTTTGTTAATCTCCAATAGTCAGGAGGTAGGATGATACACACAACGAACAGTTGGTATCTCTACATCTTTAAATCATATCATCCATCCACTAGAATTCTGTGAAGCCCCTGCTGATGCCCACCCAATACTCATACAATGCTAATACAGTGTGTGCACACTTTAAAGCAATCAACACACCATGGATATCTGTTACATCAATAAACTAACATCAAGATAGAGTGAAGTACACTGGCACTGCTGTGTATTTAAAGTAGTGATCTCTGTTTTATTATGTTTGTTTGCTATATTAAAAAAATATGTATCTCCCCTGTTGCCTCCTGTGTGCAATAGTGTTGTGATGCTCACACGCTGGCCAGCTACCCTGCCCTATAGGGATGATGATGATGTATATACAATAGGAAAAACATGACAGCCACTTACCGAATGAGGTCCAGCAAAGCGTCAGCAGAGCTGGTCATGGGCTTCTTGCTTTCCTCAGAGTCCTCCTTCTGCGCAGCTCCACCTGGGTGGATGATGTACACCATGATGATGCCCACTACCACGGCAACAAAGGTGGTCCAGAGGTAGTAGGAAATGGTCATGATGCCCAGACGGCTGGAGCACTTGGCGTCCAGGGCAGCTAGACCTGACATCAAACTGAGGAGGAAGATACAGAAATAAGGAGAGAAAAATTCATATTAGATATTGAGAGAAGAAAGAGAAACAGAGAGAGAGAGGACTAGAATTACAGTTTCCCTGTGGAAGGAGACTGAAATGACATTGTGCAATTGCACACACAAATGGCAATAAATGACCCTGAATATAGGCAGGTTTGTGTACCCAAGGTTGCATGCAATTTCATAACTCCTCTGTCTGTTTAGGAGAAATGTCACTTAGTAAATGTGTGAAACAAATTTCCAGTTGGTCAATCTGCCAGCCACCCACCAACCCACCCTCGACCATGAACAAGGAAAATCATAAACATTAGAAGCAAAAGATGATAATTTGCATTTAAATGGGTATAGCTGCACAGTGCCTATGTAGAAATATTCACTTTCATTATGCTGATATTCACTGTATGTTTTCATATGAATAAAAAGCTTTTCTTCCACACTGTTTACAGCTGGTATAGAAAATATAAGAAGTGCAGGCGGATGTCATTCACGGTAAGTGTGTTCGAATGGCAGTGCAGCAGGAGGGAGAGGCAAGTGAAAGCAGGAGGAGAGATGGAGTTGGAGGGCTCTTTACTCTGTCTCTTGAGCTGGAGCGACAAGATTTTCTCCGTGTCCAAAATGTAATCTGGCTCGACTTGGCAGCATCTCGAGCTGCTGAGTCCTGCACTGTCTGTGCTCATCGTCCTCCGAACATTTCCCCCTTTATCATCTCTGAAATGTCTGACAGGACGTCTCTGTGTCCTGTACGTTTGTCACTGTTGTGTAAAAGATACTTTTCAATACTTATGCTTATTTAAAAAATGTTGTCAGCGGATTGCAAATATGTGTGTGTGTGTGTGTGTGTGTGTGTGTGTGTGCGTGCGTGGGAGCGGGAGTGAGAATCATCTGAAAGTGTTTCATTTTCCCAGCGTGTCTGCTAGTATGAAACTGGTGGAAAGTGACAGCAGCATAACAAAATTTCAAAAAGTTAAAGTAAACCACAGGATTATGAAAAATGTTCACTTTCCACTGCAGCCACATTGTATGTGAAGCCCCAGATCACAGCATGATTGTAGCAGCAATGTGCACATGACTGACTGACACAAGATCAGACACTCGACTGGAGCTGGTGCCAATAACCGCCCAACGAGCTGACAGGAAGCTGAGGAGATGTTTCAGCTAAAATGCACTGATGGAAGCTGCTGCTGAAATGTCACACACTGGGAAAGAGTAGTGAATATTCAATTCAACTTGCTGAAATGCAGCTGTGAGTGACAGTAACAGGGTAATTGTAAAAGCTTAAACACAGTGTAACAGTAGGATGAGTGGAGAAAAATCAGCAGTGTGCTGAAATGTGCAGTGGTGTGTTTGTGCGTTAAAGGGATAGTTTCACAAATTCGCCTATTGCACATTCGCCACGCAACGAAATAATCATGTATATTTATGTAACATTACGACACATGAAACAAATACTTGGAACTATTTGCGCTTTTGAAATCACTCCGCCTAGCAGCCTTGTTTGGAGTGTAGTTCTGGCTATGCATTTACCTTGAAAACAACTCTGTCTTGTAATGTTACGTTATTATTTCATAGCGAGGTGAATGTGCAGGTCACAACTTGTCCACAAGAGTGTTTTGGCATTGTTGGATTGTGTATTTGATGAGTTTTGAGGGACAGGGGACCTGTACCGCTCACCTCCATTGTGTTCGCTGAGCAGCTCGTGTTTCTGCCACGCCAATCTCAAAACAAGATTAAAGGTAATTAACCTACTCCTACAACTATATGGATTATGGCAATAGGTGAATTTGCCAAAATGTTGAACTATCCCTTTAAGATTCAACTGCAATTTCCTCTTTCAAAGCCACTGAGGCCTCACTTCAAAGGCTTGTCGAACAAATATTCTCCACCAGAGTAGAAGAGGAGCTCTGCTGACGCAAACATGGCGGACAGTAAGTGAGGATGGGGGGTGGATGTCACTGTAACATCAGACAGACATTGGATGATGGGTTTTGCTCACAACCAGAATGCTATTATTTGGAAAAATATATGTCTATAAATGTATATATATGTAAAGAGGATGTTGCCATGACAGCAAATCTTAAGAAATTATCAGATGTCAGAATTCTAGGTCAAATTCCTGTTGGCACTAGACATGGCAACTTGGTCACATCTGGTTTGGTATAGGAGGAGGTGATTTCACTGCATCACAGATGTCGCAGCTATTACAGTGATTGCTGCTACTTGTCCTCCCACTCATGGAAAATAAAGTGAAGCCCTGTGCTGGCAGGTACCAACTCTCACCAACTAGATCTGCACACTGTTGGTTTGCTGCTGACCCTGCACTTACAGTACTATAGGAGAAAAGAAGCACATAATGAGGTTCATCACTAAATCTCTCACCCCCACATGCACACTGGCTTACACTTCTAGTAGTTGTGACTCCGTTCACAGACTCTTACTCGCCCTCTCATGCTTCACTTTTCACTTACAGTGTTAAACCTTAGTGCTCACGCTGACCTGTGCTTTATCGAAGGCCTTCTGTTCAGATATTGTCTTTCAGTATCAGTTGGTATTTTGACCATGTCACTGCGGCTGGGCTGTATGTTTAGTCTCAAGATTTCTGGTGTTTTGACAGACAGAAGAAAGTGTTAAAGGGTGAAGTGCTTCAACGCAGATGCTCAGTCATTATCAGATCACTGCCATGATTAAGATTATAATGCTGTACCTGTCTAAAACAAATATAAAGATGATATAAATAGTAGCATTATGAGCCTGTAAGTATGATGCCAGGGTAGATTTATCCAGAATATAATCACCAATCATTGCATTTAAATTCTTATCACAGCCGTAACAGACTGCAGATTAGACTGACGTGTAAGTTATAATTATACTGCCACTATGTTGTTCCTCATTAATCAAACGCAGCCAAAGGTGCTGCACCGCCTGTCTGTTGCTTACACTGACAGCTGTGATGTGACTGGAATCACATTAACAGTAAGAAACAAAGTCTGTGTGAATAAACCTTGAACCCTTCTTTGCGTAGGACAACAAGCGCAGCTGCTGCAGTAACAACTAAGGGGCTTGTCCTATGCCGGTCACGGATTAGAGGACCTCCGGCCGGAAAATCAGAACGTCATAAGTAGAAAGTCAAGCACTACAAAATGTCAGTCTTCCCAGTAGCAGCAGACAGCTTCAACTAAAATGTTTTACATTGCCCGTCCAGATGTTTGGTACAGAGTTGACATCAATGCACATTTTTTTTTTTATCTACTGCAGCTCTTTGGGAAACTAGAAACTGCAGCCAGGAGATCAAATAGGGAAAAAAATTACATTTGTTATTCCAGGGATTTACCACATGACCTTCTCCTCCTCCCTACTCTGTGCATTTAAATCCGATAATAATATCACAGTCAAATGTTGTATTTTTTGGATGTGAACAGTCCACAAGTGATGTCTTATCTTTTGTTTCTGATGTGATACTTTCTTGTGAGGTGGCAGCGGCTATGACACCGACGAAAACTTAAAAGGCAAATGTATCAAACTGCCGAATGTTTCTTTTATCTCCAGCAAGATTATTAAAATGAGTTCCCCATTCACTCAGAGATCATTTAGAAGTTTTCACATTTACCTTGTTACCTCTGCTGAAGGCTTTATGTTGTGAATTTGATGCCACTGTGTGGGATAAATGAAGGTGAAGTTGGACAAAGATGAATATTCATAAGTGTGCTGTGCAATCCCACCCACTGATGAAAAATACGAGCATACACTCAGGAATGTCACTTTGCAGCCATCACATTTAGAGTGAATTTGATTTCACTGTTTCTGGACATAATTTCACTAATGTCTAATATGATGTGTGCATTTCTGTGCATAAACTGCCTACATTATGAAATGTAAAGTGCTACACTCTGTGCTACATCCAACAATTTGAGTTGAGTTTATGGCATCATTAAACTACAGCAGCTATTTGTTTTGGTCTCTTCAGGCAAAAAAGCAAAAAAAAAAAAAAAAAAAAAAAAAAAAAAGGAAACAAACAAAACAAAACACAACATTAGTATTGATGCTGAGGCTAACCTGATGACCTGATGTTGAGCTCTGTTTTCCTGATGGATATTTTTGGCTGTTTGGCAGCTAAATATTTCACCATGTTCAGCAGGCAGCTGCTAATTGTCTCTCTGTTGTGCTGGCAAAGAAGGTGTGGTGTGTTTTCAGAGCTGCTGCTGACAGAAATGACCATCAGAGTGGTGGGACTGAATGAAAAGAGGCTAGAACATCTGACTGAAAGATACTAAACAGCTCTGCACAGATGAGAGGAATTGCAGAGAGGAGTGATAATCTCTCTGGGTGCGTCACTACAAAAAGCCCCAACTCACATACGTGCAGTCATGTGATCCAGTGAAATAAAAAAAAAGATTTTAAAACAAGCCATATCTGCCCATCATCACAGTTCATGGCCTCTGAAACAGCACTTTCAGTTCATCATTCATCGTCATCTTGTGAGCCCTTGATTCTTTCATGGAACCTCTGACGAGCTCCTGTCCTTCAGGTTGAAAAGCATGAGCTCATTCAGAGAAATACCTTTCAGTGCACCTACTGCTTCTCCTCTTCCTATGGACGAGAAATTGAATTTTGTTAGACACTCAGTATCTGCACTGTGATCTCTGAGCTCCAAAGCCAAGGTGGGATTACAGTGTGTCGCCTGTCATGTGTAGCTCCGCCATCGTGAGGTTTCAAGAACACGGAGAGTAGATCTGTCACAAGATTTTTGGACCATATGGAGCTTACAGTGCCTGCTGCACCTTTGCTGAGCAAGAGCATTACAATAATCCCATGTCCAGATGAAAAAGAGAAGGCCCAGGCTCCTTGGAGAGGAGTTATCCATGGCATTCGTGGTATGCAGTAGTGACACTGTGGCTTTCCTTTCTGCAGCTTTGATCAGAGAAGCCAGCATCAAAGATCCATTTGATGGCAGCTTTACTGTTTGATCATGCTGTATAGCACAGTCTCTAGATATCACTCTCTAACAACAGCTCTACTATTTAATATACTGACTGTGTAGGTCAGAAGAAGGGGTTTCAACCAAGCTAACAACAGGTTTGAAAAGTAAAAGAGAATACTAATGACCAAAAATACATAATAAGAATTCAGGACATTCTTATTTGGTTGCAACATGGAATGAATAATAAATCAACTTGGCAGGGAATAATGGTTCCTCCCTCATTCTATGAAGTGCTTTGCTTTCAAGGTCTTTTCAAATCAGTCCTCTACCAGCACATATTAAGGTAACCATTAGAAAAGGTTCGAAGCATTAGAGGACTGACAATCTAAGATTTGTTTGTGTGGAGGTGCCGCTCACTTTCTGTCAATATTCACTTGAGATCACTGAGTGGATCCAATCATTTCAGTGTGGCAGTGTGTCGATGGCACACTTGTCACCCTGTTGACATGAACATTGTACCTCTCACTGCCAGAAAGTCAATATAAGACAATGAGCACACAAAGTGTGCCACCAGTTCAAATGAAGGTCAGGGCTGGTCAATGTTATTACATGTGCCATTACTAGTGTGCTGTAGGTAAACAGGGAATAAGTCAAGGTGAACTGAAGGAGCACTACTACGACACCATCATTTAAAGGAATTATTCAGTGTGGTTTTATGGCCGTCGGGGTGAATCAGGAGGGGAAGGTTCTCACTGCCCTGCTGTACACCGCTATGTGTTCATCTGTCTCTCTGTATGCTGAGATTAAGAAAACCAATTCTCTATAAACCTCTTGTTCATCTAACTCCACTGCCTGACCTGCTGAGCTGACCAGTGACATCAAGCAGACATCTGCGTCAGATGCCAAGGTCCTGCTTCCCGGAAAAGGCAGAAACAAATCCACCAGTCAGTTTGAATATTTCTGAAATTACAAAGCAGCACAACACTTTGTATATGTGATAACAATGTTATGGTATTACATAACTCTTAATACCCATGTAGACATATAATATATATAGGATAAACATGTCCCTGTATGAACAGTGATGCTGCCAACTATGTCACCTATATGAAGATGTACTATTATCATCACATACACACATCCAATGGATGTATGAATAACCTAACAGTATAATAACATGTATGAAATACTAAATACTAAATTAATAATGTCATTCATTTTCACAGTCACAGATGTTTGGACCTTCATATCTATATCAGCTGGACACATATTTCAATATATTCAGTTATTTCAGTTTCTAATAGGTTTCATGCACAAAGTTGAAATGCTTCTATCTTGTATGTAGTTATACGTCATACATGGAGACTTAATATATTGACATATGTTACATTACATTTGTGCATTGCTTAGTGTTTTAAGTTTACACATCACATCAATCAAGTCTATCAGCTTTTATCAGCGCGCACCAGTCTCTGAACAGGAAATGTTGACACACACAGGCCCAGTCCCCTCAGAGAGTGGCACTGTGTATTTTAATCAGATTGTCTGTCTATGTATGCTGTGACTTCTCAGCTAGCTAGTTGGTAAACTGCCCATGCAAGCTAACCGCTAACAATGGCTGACAGTTGACATTTTACCAAGCTGCTCCATAAACAACAAAGACACGAAACAACATCAATTGAATATTGAATGTAGCCTATTTAAGCTCAGACCATGTCCCACACATCATATCTTCACTGAGTCACTGGCTTGCAGTCTGCTCCATCACCACAGAGGAAACACAAAGACAAGAATGCATCACAGGGTCAATTTTACATGCAATTATTCCAGCACTGGCTTAAAAAAACAACTGCAGCCAGGGATAATTCCTTCATTCATTTACTGAAGCCTGAAATGAGAGTCCATATTATCTCTGACACATTTCAAACAGGCATAAATAATTACTACCTGGTGGAAAGACACATTTGCAACCATCGTATTTAAACTCACTTATACCATTTTATTCTCCCCACAAAATTCACCTCTTCTGCAGCTGTGTGTTTTTAATTGCGTTGTCTCTGGGTCTGGTTCTGAAACTGTAATATCCGTCTTTCCATCTGTGCTGGAAAACATTTTGTAAATCAGGTTTTGTGTGGCCACTTTGATGGTGACACAAATGGTTTTCTGTGGAAATGAATAAATGCAATAATACATATAGATGTATCTGATTTAGCTTGAGTGATATCAAAATATACATAAAGATTAGTGTATTTAAAAAATACATATTTGTACCATCAGGTCCTCACAGCTGTCTGCAGTCTCACACCTGCTCTTGTGTGGAGCTTCACGGACAGACGAGTTTGACTAAAACCAACATTTCTACATAGACTACATCATGCGTCCTCTTCTTTTGGACTCTGGCCACAGGTTATAGGGTCACCCTGGTCTCCTCAACTGAAAGACAGTGGGATTTTTCTATCGGCTCTGGATTATCATCCAGCAAGATAATCTTCACAAATAAACCACTTTCCGCATGACTGTCACCACTACGATACTTCCAACTTTGATACCAATTTGCGTACTTACTTCTTTTATCTCTACAAGCCTTTCATCTAACAAAGTCAGTTCTAGTTTGTGAAGACACAGGGGCCACATAGATGAATGGGTATGGAAATCCATTCAGTCTGATCATGTTTGAGTCTCATTTTTGTCTCTTGTTAGCAACTACTTTGAAAATCCTTCAAAAAATAATGATAGTTATTCAAAAATTTAAGATTTCACCACAGCACAAGACATACAGCAAAAACAGATCAAAATGCTGTGTGGTGAGTAGACGTTCAATTTTTTTGGACCGTCTGCCTTCCTCTGAACAAGATCTCTGAATTTTATGCTCTCAAGTGAGCACTGTGGTTTATGAATGAATGTGATCTGACTACTGAAATATCATTTAAAAAAAAAAAATCAAAATGAGCTCAGGCTTCACTCTGGTATATCTGTCATCCGGCAAGACAAATTAGGATGCATCAAGAAGGAGAGACATACATATTATCAGCACGACTGTGACGCCACCACAATTTAGCCAGCACAATGTGACTTGATGAGTCACACTGACATCCTGGAAAAGCACAAAGGCTTAAATTTGAAGATCTCTCCTCTACCCAGTTCACTTTTCACATGTGTTCTGTCTCTGGAAAATCACTGCTGTTCATTTTATCTCCATGTGCTTATTCTGGACATTAAAAATTAATTATTTAACCATCCAGACAAAGTCACCCTGCTCCTGTGTGAGAACTGAAATCAGGAAGTTAACAGGAAAAAACCTGACTGCGAAGGGCAAATATTGCTTCAGACATCACTCCACACGTGTTACTATCTTCTGACATCCAGCCACAGTGGATGTATGATAATCAGAACAGGCTGAGCAGGTGATATGAACAAAATAGATATTTACACCGCCTAGAGATGTTGTGCACTGTGTTAAGGGTTCTCAATCAAGAAAATGCTTCCAGGATTCATTTGATTTACCCAAGAAACCTGGGTAAACAAACTGGAGGAATGAGCCATGCATTTGTTTGGCACTGCACCTCATCTGTACTGATTATTATTATTATTATTTTTTACTGCGAGTAATGGAGCTTGGCATGGAGGGGACTGACAGAGAACAAGCTAAAGGTCAAATGAACATACAAACACCAATGTGGGAATAGGTGCTCATGTTTACTGCCCGGCTGGAGAGATTTATTTGCCCCTCATGGCGAGATTTCCCGCAAACGCAGAAGCCACTATTATCACACTGAATACGGTTTGGATCAGCCATATGTTTGTGCGGATGTTTCATATCATTAAAACTGCTCTTCACCTTTGACCTTCAGATCTCAGCCAAAGCATGGGCAAACAAGAGCTTTCAGGGGGTTTTACCAGAAATGGCAAAGTGCTGAATGAACACAATTTATCTTTCTTCTTAAAATTTGCTGTATTTAATTTTGTATTTTAATTACAATGCCATAAAATAAAAGAAGCACGGAGCATACGGAGGCAGTAAGTGGAGTGGCCATTGATTCTGCATGACGCGTTCATGGGATAATCTGGTCTCCGCTTTGGCTGGTGCGCAGATGGCCCTGGGAGAGGAAAAAAATGGGGACAGGCAGGCTATAGGGCTGGGGCGGATATTCACCCCTAGATAAGCCCTACTGTACCATGCGCCATGTCAACCAGCCAGTCTGTGCATCCCAATCTAGATACTCTCTGCTGACACCCAAGGCCATGACAGAGAGAGCGAGGGAGACTGTTTGCATTCTGGCTGGATATTGGCATGCATGTCTGCAGCCATCTGCAAAGACATGCAGATATTGTACATAGTGGTCGGGAGTGGGTGGACAGTGATTGGTCTGAATACGACAGCTGTGAAGTAACTAGCAATGCCTTCCACCTTCCTTATCTGTTATTGACTTCATTAAGTGGCAGGCAGGTACCAGAGACACTGAGCGTGTTGCAGATTCAACAGGAGCAGCCTGAGCCTGAGCTCATGCTGAGTGCTGAATGTTTGCCATGATTGCTTTTACATTGCCGTGTTCTGAAGCAGTTTGTTGAACTGCGTTTGGCCCCCCGCCTGCATGCACTGTTTCAGATTATGTGTAATTAACATCTCTTGCCTTCACGTGCCTCGCGTTTGGCAGGGAACCTGTGCTGAGGTGATCTCCTGCTCTGATTCTGTGAAATTGTGAGTGGACAACAAGCATGTGTAAAAATCACAGATTCATACTCTGCCCTTTGCCTCAAACTACATAGAAAAGGACAAAATATAGCAGAGAAAACCACAGAAACAGATAGATATAGACAGAGAGAGACAGACAGACAGAGAGAGGAAGGGAGGATTAACTTCTCATCCAGTCTTTGCTGTTGCAGAGATTGTAAGTAGCTTATTGCACAAAGCACCCTGCATGTAACCGGTGCGTTTGCATGATTTGTTTTGGGAGTTTTTGTGTGTGTGTGTTAGACATCACTGATCTCATGCAGGCAACTAAGAGCTTTGGGCCTAAAATAGTCAAATTGGAGAATGTGTCACCCCATGCCCTTCTAAGAACACATCCAGAGCTATAAAAGGTTCAACAGGTTTACTCCTTTATGAACATGAACCTTTAATCCGTGATAATTGAAGTGAAATGGGTGCAGTCTCATCTAAGTTTCGCTTTCATCACACCACAGGCTGTGCACAAAAAATATATGAAGCTGAAAATGAAATGATTTTACACTGAAAGGAAAAACTATATGACTAGATGTGTCCATCAGGAACAAAGTCTCAAGAAACAATTCTCAGTTCTTTTCATATTTTAGGCTTAAACATGTTTGTGTGCCTCAGCTTTTAAATTAAATTTGGGACGGTTCATTTATATCATGTACTGTGCTTTAACTCCACAATTACTCCCATTGTCCTGTTTAATTTGTTTTATTTAAATGTAGCTTGTATCCGTCTTCTCTGTTTTACTCAAATTAAATCCATTGCCCCATTTCTTGTCTAACATGCTCTTTATGTTGTGTATAAAGAATTGGGAGCAGCCATGTTATTCAAGGTTATAATACAAATGTAATTTTAATTTCCTGTATCCTCTCAGAGGTATTGAAAGCATTCAAAGAAGGATGTACAGGGAGACTTACATTTAAATATCTTTTTCTTATGTATGAATGCTGAGCTAAATCCTTCACTGCAGCCTCTGACAGGAGATCAACAAACAGGTGCTTTGTGAGGACATCTGATTGGCCAGATGGATAAGAGAAGGCACAAAAGATGAAAATCAAATAAGGTAAGACAAAAGAAGCCAGGTGCAGATGCAGTGGCAACAAACAACAAAACTGACCCACTGTGAGACACAGTGCCACTGTCATTTCAGATATTTCATACAATCAGAAATGGCCGTTCCCTCCACCACACACAGTGATGCAGCACTTTTCCACCTGATTGTGTGGAGATACACAGAGTACAAACACTCATGATCAATTCTCTCTGAACCTACAGCAGCTCATTCAGAAGCAGTCCCCATGTTCTCAGCAAAACATTCAAAGATCCCCAGCTGGACAAATTGTATGATGGTGCATGTGCAGTCAGCACCATCGTTTTCTCACACAGTACATTTTCAAAGCAGCGTCAGTATCACAGGTGGAGACAACAGCGTGCTATCTGCAAAATGATAGTGCAGCATATGACAGCAGAACACACACTGCACTGCAACAAGGTCCTCCCGCTGGCTGCACATGTCTCCTCATCACAGTTCAGTTCAGTTTTGATTAATGTGGTTCTTTTCAGCATAAACACATAAACACATCAAAAGAATAGGAATGCAGGTACATATTTGTTGTGTTTTATCCTCATCCCTATGATTCTCCTCTAAAAACTGACTGTGCCACCAACATGTCCGTGCACTGAACAGCAACATCCACCCAAATAATTATGTAAACCTTTTAGCAATTGTGGCATTTGGCACAGAGTGCCCATAATTATTTAGGTTTGCTTTTGTGTGTGTGTGTGTGTGTTGCTGTGTTGCTCTTACCTGGATACGACAAGGGGCAGAATTAACATTTTCAACATCCTCATTAGCAGCTCTCCAGGAAACTGGAAGTACTTCACTTCCTGCAGGTGAGAAGAGAAAAACAGCTTATGTGAGAAATTACACACCGCGAGCAAATTACATTATGCAAATGTTTCTCAAATTATGGTGACAACGTGCCGTTTATGTTATTGTCATCGGCATGCTAAAAGAAGCCATAATAAGAGATATAGAAATATAGTCAGATATCATTCGCCAACCTCCAGAATCATAAGCTGCAAATATTGCACAAGTAAGTGTTTCCATTTGTAATCAGACCGTGACAGGGCTTGGTCTGCTGGTGTGAGAAGAGGTGAAGCTCTTCACACAGCAGCTAAAGTTTAGTCTAAACAAAACAAAAAACAGACACACTGAGAATTTTTTTTTTCAATTGACTTATAGATTTATATTATTATAATGTCAATTATAATGTCAGTTATTGAAAGATTCTGTTCAGGTCCAAAATGGTGGCCTGGTTGACTGACAGACTCCTACTGCTTCCCTGCTGCCCTGTTGTTACTACAGCTCCCATCTTACACCACTCATCTAATTATCTACACAAACACAGTCATATTATTAGAAGTGCAGAGACACAATGTGCATTTTATTAGAAAATGTGAAAAGAAATCTCCATAATAAGGATTTGTTCATTGTGTTGTATTCACCATCTGACATTATGAGGTCCCAGATCCTGTGACCCCTGAACAATCATTTTCTAGGTTATAGTCTGAACACAGTAGGCAGGCCTACTTAAAAAGCACTCCACTGAATTAGCATTGTACTTGATGTCAGTTATATGCTTTATGGTCATTGATCACGTGACTTGGTGAATTAGAAATACAGATATTACTCTTCTCTTCTGGAGATACAGGACAAGAACACAGTGGTGAACTGTCATGGATGTGCAGGTGTTAAAACTCTTTAATTAAAGCCTGATTTATGCTTCTGCGTCAAGTCGATGGCATACTTGACGCGTAGGCATGCTGTGAATGCCTACATGGTTGCCTGATGTGCACCTCCAAAAAATCTACGTGTTGAGGTGATGCAGACCACAAGGGCTGTGATTGGTCTGCTACACTTAACGTTATAGCAGTGAATTGCACAGTGATGCGTTCCTTCTTCCTGAACTTCAAAAGTTGCATGATGGTGTTGAGCTGACGCATTAACCAGGCTTAAGGCCTTGTCTTGAAGCCCTGTAGACGCTACAATAAATATCAGCCTATCAATTACTTCTTGAAAGAAGTAGTAACTGTAGTGAACTATTGAATAATTTTCAGTAACCTGCACAGCACTACCTATTGTACTATATGTTTACAGTAGTATGGCAACCTAAATGTTTCTCTTTGGTAACCCTTCCCTCCATCTCCAGCTGAGTTCAGTTGGCACCAGGTGATAAAAAAAACCTCATGTCAAGGCCAAATGGGAGCAAACTCTGTGTCTTTGTCATTGAGGTAACTAAAACACATCCTGTAGGAGAACACCAATAAGTGAAATATGTACTTCATTAAGGATAAAGGACCTTTGTTGTCATGGTTACAATAATAAACACATGATGACAGTTGTGTGAAGGTCAAACATGCTAACCTGAGCTGAAGAAAAGAAGCTACAGACGTAAAGGAAAAATCATGGTTAAAACTGGTATTTCTCTCCACTACTGAAGACGACGTCTATAAGAAATGGAGTTTGATGCCGCACTCACAGTGTTTATTCACAAATAGTCAGTGAACAACTGAAAACTCACAAATAGCTCTTTTGACAAACTGGCTTTATCCTTGCAAAGAAACACACCAATAAATGAATAATAATAAAATAAAAAAAATACATGAAAGTTTTGACAAAGGATTTCTGAGTCTTTGTAAATCTAAGACATTTGAAAAAAGTGGGCACAAAGTCTGTGAGTGATAACTCACAGAGACAAAGTAAAACACAATATTATATTAGGATAATGGTATACTTTACCGCAAAAGAAAAGAGCCAGTGGAAAACAAAACAAAGTCAAAGAGTTGGAAATAAAAAAAATCAAATTTAAGCACAGCACATCTGTGCAGTGAGATGATGGAGCAATAAAAGCTTTTTGCTTCTGTTTCTGAGTGCAGGCGCTTTTAGGCTAAATGGCTGAGTATGTGTGTGTGTGTGTGGGGGGGCTCTAGGTACTTTAGTATGTTTTGTCTTGTCATAGCATCCAGGGTGTGCGTGTGCATGTGTGTGTGGGTGGGTTTGTATTCTACTGTGTGCATAAAGGACACATTTGGCACACACACACACACGCACGCACACACACACACACACACACAAAGTATGTCCATGTGCTGGCATATGTCCACTGTATGCCATTTGTGTCCAAATATCCATATAAATGCTTGAGGTGTAATTTGAGACACTGATGGAGCCGAGATCAACAAATTCTGAGATTGTAACATGAGCTTCCTTTTATCCGCTAAGAAAAACATCTGTCTGGACTGAAAAATAGATACAGGTCTTTTCGTTGTTATGGAGCTGTAAGTTACTGTCTTGAGACACTTATTGTGTGCCATTGCTTATGTAATTCAATAAAGATTTAATCAGTGACCAAGCATGGATGAAAATATACAGATACAACTAGATACATGTAATATAACATCCACAATATTGAAAGTAATTGCAATCCACACTGTAAACTTGACGTTGAGTTTGCAAGTAGCTCACTAATTGACAGGCTTGTGCCAACATTAAACATGATCAACATTCGGCCTATATAGTTTCATGATCAACCTGCATCAGTGACACAGTGATATGGTAGCAGAGTGAGTGCATGACTGCTAACACAACCTTGAATTGAGTGCTATTTGTGATTTATGTTTTTAAGGTGATATTAATTTAAATGACAGAGTGAGAAAGCAAGTGACAGCCAAAGCTGAGGATGACAGTGCCACCACTGTCAGAGACAAGGCATGAAAACCAGTCATCTTACAGGGTGTAATTATCTTTTCTGTTGCTGGTTGATTGGGAAACTGCAGAATTACAATAATTGGTCAGAGTCGCATTTGTTGACAGAATTTCAGCTTCCCACTGTGACTGTGATCTCAGAGGAATACGACAACTGTGTGAATCTGATTTATTGCATCCTCTGCAGCCTCTCTTTGTGTTAGTGATGTAAATTTCTTCAAGAATAACACATTCCCTACAGGGTTTATGTAAATGCAAGCATGCACAACAGCATGGCACATGCACTCACACACCTGCTCCCTAAATTCTTATTTTCACCTTGTATTCACCAATGCTGCGTGAGCTTAGCTGCCCTCACCTTTGCCTCCACCTTCACCCTACCAGCTGCCACACAGCCACAGTCAAATCCACCACGATGCCCCTCACTACACCAACTGCTAAATGCCTTGTCAGTGTTTCCACATACAACAGAAATCTCCTGCTCTGTTCAGTTGATTGGAGACCGCCCCATGTACCACACGTTTAATCAATAAAAACAGAAGACTGGGAGCCATTAAGTGATTTTAAGATTCTTCTAAGTGTGTGTTGCAGGTACAGTAATACTCTATTCTATATTCTATTCTACTCTATTTTCTAACTTCTATTCCTCCTGCTGAAGGAGTAAATCCTGGCAGGCTCAGTGTGGGCAGATTGTATAGCCTGATGACTAGAGAAGCATGAATGAGTAATGTGTGATACCATTGATTTTCATTCTGATCCAATACCAAGTATGGTTTTGCCAATGTCAATACTGATAGCTACCAATACGTTTTACAAAAACGTGGGGAGAGGATGAAACAAAGAATAGATACTCTCAAACTCTAGTTAAGCTTTAGGCAATTATACTAAAACACAGATCATCTTTCTTTGGTTTAATTTTAATTGTCAGTGGCAATAAAACACTGAAAAAGACATTAGACATTAAATGCAAGGGCATAACCATGGTATTGGGAGGGTGTCCGAGAGGTTTTTTTTTCCAAGTGCATTTCCCACAATTCTATGCTTTCATAAAGTGTTAAAACATAGGTTGAGGACTAAACTGACCATTTGACTTAGCAGTGAATAAATCACCTATTATCTTTCTTGTTCTTTAATTATTAAAATGTTTTTCCAATAACATCCAAACTTAGACCCTCCTGCTCATTAGCTCTATAAGTTCAGCTGTGTATGTGTGTGTGTGTGTGTGTGTGTGTGGAAGGGCTGCATTGATTTACACAACCATAGTTTGCCTCAGAGGTGGAAGCAGATGTAGGCCTAAACAGCAAAATAATGTCTACTGTGATGAAAATGTTGTTAATCCCAAAATTAGTGCAAACTGGTGATAGTATTGATACTTTATTATTAGTATCAACCATAAAATGGATACATTTGGTATCAGAAGTAGCTGTTATAGCCTACTTGAGTATCGATCTGCACATCGGTAGCACAGTCTCCCTTTAAAAATAACACTCCTTTATCTAAGTCAGGGGTCCAACATTTTTCAGGCCATGGACCTCCAAACGGATGGAGAGGTGGAGCAGGGACCCCCTACTAGATAATGTATAAAACTGTGTTTTATACTGGGACTAGTGTCATGTATAAGTACCTTGTTATTGTGCATTCAATACTAAGCTTTTTATGTTTTATGTGTGTTCATGTTTTTATTTGAAACATGTCTGTTAACTGCATGATAATCATGTATACAAGCTGACAGATTTTTTAAGCATATGTGTAAATGAAAAAATATAAAAATTTGTCTGATCAACCAAAATTTTTGTGACCCTCGGCACTACCTCTGCACACCCCCTAGTTACACCCCCCTGTTATTGCAGTATGTCTTTCAAGTCACATTCAGAGACAAATGTATTGTAGAGCTACCAAATGCTAATTATTTAGCTCTCACATACAATACTACACACAGGCTTGCTAATGTGAAGTTTGCGGTTCAGAGCATCAAGTCAGGTTCTCTGATTGGTGTAAAATGTAAATAAGTAGCATGTGTTAGTTGTACCACAGGTTAGCATATTGCTAAGTAGCAGATGTTAGCATCCTCACATAACTAGCTAGTGAACACTGTAAACAATCTGCTAAACATCAGGATGTGGCCATTGTTAGTATATTAGCATACCTTATTAGCATGTACCCTATGGCTAGCGTGCAAACATGGGGTAAGAAAAGAAAATGTCTGGACAGGATAAACAGGGAGCCTTATAAAGTTGTACTACTCTTTAGGCCATGTGCTTCAGGATCATTTCCTTTGTTTTCTACAGATCCCCTGATCTCATTGATAAAATGAGTCAATCTGAGACCAGACTTGCTCTCTCAGACATGCTGAGAGAGCATGTCACTGTGCCTCCATCAAATGAGCAGATTTAAAATTTGAGAAAGCAGACACATATTTGCTGCCAGTGGTGTGTGAATGAATTTTTAATTGTCATTTCTGTGTGTGCCTTACAGTGGTATGACAGGAAATGTGAACTAACATGAGACACTTTGTCAGTTCATTGTGATGAATTTAACTCAGTAGCTCCTGGTGAATATAGTTGGACATGCATTTTCAAGCACTTATGTCTACTTGAACATGCATCTGTATACAGGCCTATTGCCTACAGTATCTTAACCAGGCCATATGGGAGGATGAAGTGGTTTAGTCTTTTTTTCACACTGTGCTCTTAGCTCCATCAGCAACTGTCCACAGCAAGGATTTTCCACTTATATTATTACGCGTTTGCTCACATGCTCACTGACCTCTTAAAGGAGATGTTTTTCCATATAAAACAGATGAAAGTTACTGTCATCTTATGCAACACTTGGATCCCTATGAATACACACCTTACACTGTCTTGTGCTGGTAGCCAAATTCTTTTGACAGCACATTCATGCTCAATTATTAGGCAATCCACACACACATCTTACACCATGCATATAAAACCACACATAGACCTATCACCTCAAAGAGGAAAAATGTCATCATCCAAGTTTTAATCCAGGGGAATTTATTGCAAAAGCTTTTCTTTGACATATGCTCTCTCAGCAATTCCATCTTACAGTATAATTACTGGGAGCAAACCTCTTTTCCGTTACTTTCTGACAGCAATTTACCAAACCAGTATGGTTAGGGAAATAATGATGCAGTGGTTGTAGAAGCCTCTTAGTATTTTCCTCAGTTCCTTCCTATTCACTCTTGTGTAAATTATATAAGTGAGCACAAAGAGTATGTTGTTGACTTGATGTCTCGGTGAGTGATTGACAACTAATCTCCCCACTGGCAATCCCTCTCTATGGATACACTGAGTCTAGCTCAGAGGTTGTATAGGCAATCTGAGTAACTGACGAGACACTGTTTCTGAAAAAAAAAAAAAAAAAAGCATCACCAAAAAAACCTATTTCCCCTACCTGTGGGTGTCTTTTTCCATTACTATGTGTATGCTGAGGCAGATGAACTGGCTTTGGATTAGTTTGATCTAGCCAACATCTTTCATGTAGTGTTTTTCTTACATCAAAAATAGTCGACCCTGGACTCCTCTTATCCTTGAATTTTCAACAGTCTTTTGTGATAAGACTGTGAACAGAGTAGGAAACTAGTGTTGGTCACCTACAGGTGAAACTGCACGGATCTACACACTAAGATCCTCTCCTCTATTCTGTCCAAATCACAAGCCACTGTTCATTACATCACTGCATTGTTCACTTCAGTGGCCCTACTGGGGATGGTTTTGGTGATGAAACCTATATTTTAGTAGATGGTTTAGACAGGTGTGAAAATATTTTATTGACATGGTGAGCAAATGTATGCACTGTGCGTTCATCCTACTACAGAGACAACTCTTCTGCCTAATGACAAAAATCAAGATGAGTGATTAATTGGGGATTAAGATTTGGCTTCAGGGTTGAGTGATAACCATTATGCTTAAGATTAGGCTAAAGGCTGGGCTAAGGCATGTTACTTGTTCTGGCTGAGACAGTAGAATGCCCTCACAGTGATAGTAGTTCATGTATGTGTGTGTGGGTGTTTGATTGTGAAAATGTCAATGTTAAGTGCATGAAGTCGAGCTGAAGATGGAGAGGCAGAGAACAAGGAATTGAATAATCTCTTGTATTAGGAACTGTGGTGTCTGACTCCATTTCGGTATTTAGGAGGGAGACGGGGGGGTCACACTTGGATACTTAAGTCGGGGAGGGGTGGGGGCAGACAAGCAGGTGGGCAGGTGGGTAGTAAGCATGTGGGTAGGGGTGGGGGGCATTTTACCAACTGACCTGCTCGGAGAGCTGCTTGCCTCTGAGAAAGAAGCCCAGTAGGCAGCCAATGACCACGGCCAGCACAGACAGGATGAGCAGTCCGTTCTGCTTGCAGACATTCTTCACCCGCCCCCACACTTCATCCAGAGCCACCGCCATCCTCCTCCACTACCTCTCCTCCTCCTGCTGCTGCTGCTGCTTGTCCCTGGTCCTGACTGCAACTTTGCAACCCCCCTCAGAGAAAACCCCCCTTGTACCACCTATTTAGCCATATAGAACCAGCACAGAGCCGACTGCCGCCACCGCACCGGAAGAAAGAGCAGACTGTGGATGCAGCAGATGAAACAGGATAGATGATGCAGACTGATGAAGGAGCAGGTGGGATTGTGAGAAAAGAAACAACCAGAAAGAAAAAAAAGATCTTAAAGGTTGGGATTTGGTAAACGGTGGGGGGTGAAAAGTCAAATTAAAGAGGTAGTCGTCCAAAAATAAAGCACTTCAGGAGTTTCTCTTCAGACCTTCTTCCTTGGTTATTCCACGAGACTATGAGCATCACACAGACACGCTCTCTATCTCTGTCCTTCTGTCAGTCACCTCCCCGCCTGTCCCTCTACACCACCACCCCCACCACCCCCACCCCTCCCTGCCCCAATACATTCCTTCTGGTGGCCAGCAGGGGGCTCTGCGACAGCTGGCAGTATTGTCATCAGGGTAATACTAAGATCCTATTAGGCCGTGCTGCACGACTCAGATCTAAGGCTGGATTAAAGAGCTCTCTGAACAATTGGACAGTGGATTGTTCCAGACCAACAAAAAGAGAGAAAAAAAAAAAAACAGAAAAAATACACAAGTGACATGAGGTAAATAACAGCACAAAACAAAAACAGGGCGGCCTCAGAGTTGTGCGAGTTGTTTTGCTTCACTGAGTACAGTACACATGATTGAACATAATGATGAAGACACCATTGAAAGTACATTACACATCACAGGCGGCAGATATGGGAGCATTAGGAACAGAAGGCAGCAGGGCAGCACATCGACAGTCATCATATCACACACAGTAAACCCTTCCTGAATCAGATCTGCGCTCTAAAAAACTTCATAAATGATAAATGGCATCACCACCTCATGATGTCATAAAGACGTGTCCTAAACCAGAGCACTGAACATAGGTGAACATCTACAGTACATGCCCATATGTACCAGTGTCAGGGTTAGTTTTCTGAACTGACAGTAAATCTATGGAATGTGCAATTCAGAGGAAAGACACAACTTCCATGGTAATCTGTACTGACAACAACAATATGACAGTACAGAGTCCTGCATTTACCAGTCTCAGTGTTGTTAATCTTTCTTTGCTCGTAGTCTGAATTTTGGCAGGGAAGCACTGGGGGGACCTTGGATCTTGAGGAGTTGCAGCAATACAAACAGCCTTTAAAGTGCACGTACACCATCTGCTCAAAGCTATAACGCTACAGCAAACCAACTACACACCATATGACTACAAATAACTGCAAACCAACAAGCTCACTCTTTGCTCCTTTCTCTGTCTCTCTTATCACCAAGCACACAACCTACATACTGAAGGACAACTGCTGAAGTACGTCTGTAACGGTATGGCCTGCTCTGCCTGCTCTGCCTTCTCTTCCATGCTCCTGTGAAGGTTACTCCAGCCCCACCTCCATTCTCCATCCTGCCACACCTCCTTGTCAACCTCATCAGTGTCCATGGTTGTTCCCAGCTGCACCACATCACTACTCAAGCCTGCATATACACACTCTCAGCACCTATGCCAGACCTTTCAACTTGGCTTGCCTCTGAACACCTCTCCTTGTCTTTGCCCTGGTGAACCAAACAGCCTTCCATACCTAAACTTAAGTTTTGTCTGCCCCTGGTTCCTGTTTGCCAGTGGCTACTTCCTGCAGAACGACTAAATTGTGACAAATACTCTGTCTCAAGCTTCTCAAACGTAACCTTGATCTTGCACAGAGGTGGTAAATCAGTGTAATTTGCAGTGAAGTTTGGGAAATATCAGAATTTTATCTCCAAACTGAATTATGTTGAATTCTGCTCTCATGGGAACAACTGCAGTCAATGTAAGAATGGCATTTTTAAACATTAGATTTTCTCTTGGTTGACATTCTGACAATTTTTGAAATCTGCCTTGACAACTGCTGTCACCCTGGTGACTGCCGGAGTCCCTTTCTGAAGCCACACACCAGCTCTCCTCTAGTGAATTAGCTCAATGAGTTAGGAGCTGGCTCTTAATATTAGAGGTTGTGGGTTACAAACTCAGCTTATAGGCAGAATGGATGTTGTAATTCTGATCTTCTTGTTGTCTTCCTATTTTGTCTCTTGTTACTCAGAATTGCCTAAATGTACAAGATTGCCTCAGCCCGACCACAGCTACGAAGCAGCTTAATTTTTTTTTTTTTCGAAGAGGCCTTCCTTATCAGTAGAACCACTTTCTTTCCATCCACCCCCCACCTCATTGCCACATTATACTGCTGTAGAAGCACAGGCCAAGATTACTTATGAAAGCTGATGTATTATAAAGAAAGACAACTTGAAAGGACCCATTTGCTCATGTAATTGATCTCCTACTATATGTTTTTCTATGTAGAAAGTGATATAGATGTGTATACTGAGCTCAGAAACATTAAATAGATAACAGGCTGGCACAGTCTCTACCACTGGCTTCATTACAGTCACTGGCTAGAAGTGTACTTTGATTTCAGTTAGCAATCCGGGTGCTGCAACATTATATGGACTTTGGTAAAACACAGTTCTTCCTCCTCTTCTTCTTCTTCTGATGTTTTTTGGCAGCTTTTTGGTGTGTTATTATTGCCACCTCTGATTTGGGTTCAGGATCATATAGTTGCAAAGTTCAGCTCACCATTTGACAGACACTCAAGCATGTTCAGTGAACACGTTCTTTTACTGTGCTTATGCACAACACTGCATTAAGGGGCCTTGCAAAACATGAACCCTTGCAAATGGTAAGAAATATTGATAGAGCTAAACAAGATGGCACTCACTCTGTGAGCTCTAAGTGTAATCATTTATTACTCTATGAGTAATAAATGAAGTGCTCCTTACTCTATTTCACAGACACTCGATGGAATGAATCATCTCTCCCAGTTGTCTGGTAACTTGTCATAATCTAGAAACCATCCTTTTAATGAATCTCAATCAAATGGGTATAAATTATCCTGTAAGAGCATAAAGAGGTGTGAGGAGCTCTGATATGGTTAATTGACGTAATTGATGTATTTTTTATACGTAAATGAATAAGTAGGCCTACTTAAATAATGCAGTGATATCTGCAAATCGCCACATTAAAGGAAAATATGCACATGCAAACAACGTACAATGTAAGAAACCTCTCAGTAGTTCATTTAAAATGACAGCATCCACTTAACAAGCCCCTGAGGTCTCACGTGGTAACAGAGAGAGCAGTTATTTGGAAAACATGATTCTCCCTGCATCATTCTTCCTGCAGTAAGATTATTGACAGATAAGATAGATTCCAGGCACCGCTCCACCCGATCTCCCTTAATTAGCTTCAATCTTCAAACACACACTTGCTGTGAACCCTGGTTACCCTGGATAACTCACCCCCCACTGAAATCCATTTGTAAACTGTCTATGAAATTTGAAACAATACTTTCACTTATTCCCTGGAACTGGACGATAAAGGTGCTGTGCTGTCTGAATGAATACAAATGAACTAGTACCTGAAAACCCTAGGCAGACTGAATCTGAAGAGGTCTATGCTGCAGGTTGTCACTGTGGGAGAGCTGCATTGTCAGCTGAATTTAATGGTTATACATATCACCTCTGTGTTGTATTGTTTTCATCCATCTTTTTTCTTTATTTCTCTTTGTCCATAAGGAAAAAACCTGATTTTAACAACAAAGCTTGGCCAATATATTCATTATCATAAAATTGAATCTTACTGAGGATGGTGAAGAGGTGTAATGAAGCTGCATGCATGCACTGTAATCTAATTATGAAGCCCAGCACAACAGACATGCTGTGTTTTAGCTGACCATTTGCCCTTTCTTTGCATTCAAGATTAGAATATAGACTCACAATTACATTAATGCCAGTGCACATAGTGAGTATTTGCATGTCTTCTCAACGTATAAACCCACACTTTAAACAGGCAGGGAGAACAAACATGCATACAAGTGTAATGATTTGTGAGATATTACATATGTTCCTCTTGTGGAGAGGGGCCACCAACATAAAATATTCACCCAGTTCTGTGTTAGCTGACAAGACCCAGGCAGAACAAACGCCCAACATGTTAACAACTTACAGTGGCAGATGAACACGGACTCCTGGCCAACTAGCAAAACACCAGTGTGCAAGTCCAGGCGCTGTTTACAACCAGATGGAGTGACAGTGGGGATGGCCAGTCACACATTAGCAAGAAATGGCAGAGCCAATCGATGAGCTTGTAGGCGGTCTGCTTGGTCCCAGTGCTTGACCCATCTCCGTTTAATATTAACACTGTTAACATAACATTGTTTTTGGACAGGAAAAACTGCAGGGGACCAAAACTGTCTTTTGAAAAAGTGCAGGGAACCCCCCACCCCCATACTATATCCATGCTGTGGCCTTGAAGAGTTGCAGAGAGGTTTAGAAAATGCTCAGTTGATCATGAAAGCCCTTCATCTTTCAGAAGTTATGTAAATCTTGCAAAGATCAAACACACCTAGGGCACTTTTTTTATTGGTTTCCAGAGATTTTTCAGATAATACCAAAACCAACAAAAAAACAAGCTGTCAAGTTCCTTTTTCCTTTTGCTAATAGTGAGATATTACAGTATTAAACATACACTGATCCTAATCTGAAACACACAGTCACATTTCTCCTTATTCTATCATTCTGATTTCCACACAAACCAAAAGGTAAAGGTGAATGATTTGCTTTAAAGTCTTGAATAAACCATCAAACATGACATAAGCCATTTGTATTTGTTTCCTCCAGCTTCAATGCTCAACAAGTAATAAATTGCCCTTGGAGCAGAGAGCCTGCAGCAAGCCAATGTCTTACGAAAGCTTTTTCTGTCCTGTAATGTACAGCATGTTGCATGAAAACCGCTCCTGAAATAGCCTCTGTGTTTTAGGAACATGAGCAACATAATGTACAGAACATCTTGCAAACAAATCTATACACTTCCTCCATATGAACAATTAAGCTAATAGACATCTAATAGCTTTATGTGGTTAAATAATAATTCAGGTGTTTTTATTAGGTAAATGTAGATTCTGTGGGTTGTCAGGAACCCTTAATGGACTGTGGCTGCTGAGCAGTGGTAAAGAGTACCATGAGTCAGTCAGGGACATGACAAATATGCAGGGTGAGTCAAATGGACTAGAAGAGGAAAAGCCTCTGAAGAATGTAAATGAGCCCAAAGTGAAGTGATTTCTAAAGTCATGAGGACAAAACTATTCTTGCTTCTATTTGCAGAAAACTATTCTTGCTTCTATTTGCAGATTGTGTCTGTCTGACACAATCTGTCAGACAGACCCACCCCTTATCTCACCAAGAGGTCTGACAGAAGCCTGTGCACCCCGACCTCAGACCACCATCACCCTGATTATGCTAAAGTCCTGCACAATGCAAACGGCTTATTTAATTTCCATTAACAACAATGCCCCACGTGTGACACATGGAGGAAACCAGAGGCTCTCCTGTTATGTTAACATAACAAGCTTTCACATGATGGATGATATTACTCTAATTGTAATCCCAGATGCCACATCTGTTGTGAGGCTACTGCATAATCCCTGAGTGACTGCAGTGAAAGATGTGGACTGGAGTGCAGACATGCATCCAGCATGAATCCTACAGTCTGAAATGATAATTGCAAGTGTTATTTCCATGACCTGCAGAAAATGGCACTTTATACTGTATAAGTCACAGGCCACTTAATTTTGTCAAAGATCAGAAAAAAGGCTATTCAACATGTCTGCCTTGAGCAGTGGTCCCATTGGGCTATAAAGCCTCTACAGCCATTGACACATGTGAGCTTTTCACAATAGCCCCCTAAAAGCCTAGGCACACGGGGACCTGAATCAAAATCGCATCAATGAATGAATGAACTTGTTTGACATCCATACACTTGTATTTTCTGTAAAGGGTTTACCCCCTCCCCCTGTGATGACTATGTGAACAATGGACTGGGTGCACCAATGCTGCTAATGCTTCTAATGGCTCTGATGGGAAAGATATCAGCTGCCCTGTGTGCACAACAGAGAAGCAGCTCCAGCAGCAGCAAGTGTCCTACAGTACATAGTAGCTCATTACCTGGACCACTGAGCTTATTACTACTACTACAGTATTAGGATGCTGGACACATCTTTTTCATGACTCATGTTATCTGAGTGAAACTTTGATCCATATCAATCATTTATTTAACTTTAAACTTAGTTTTTAATAAGAACTTTAAAGGTCTTAATTGTAAGTTTCCTGTGGTTATATAGCCAACTCTAGCATTAACAGGTTTTTGCTCACCAACCTTGCCAGGAGTTCATGTTTTCAGTTTAATTAAGGGTCCAATAATAAACCATCTGACAACTACTAGCTACAACTACTACTAACATGCTGGTTAGCATTGTTACTTCAAGAGTCTATAAGGAAAGACGTATTAGAAATTTGGAGTAAGTAACAGTAAGTAACATTTCTCTGTATAGGGCTCCTCACAGAGATAGCTCACAAAGTGGTTTGCATCTGATTTCATCATCATCATCATAAATCACTAAAATAAATAATCAGAGTGAAAAGTAGTGCATATGTATCGGGCGGTGCAGAGATTTGCAGTGTTGTGGTGATGCCCTCCAGCACGCAGTGTGCACAGAGGTGGTCAGCATTATCTGTCATGTATCAGTGCAGTGATGGAGGTTGTTTACCACTGGTTGCCTGTGGGAGGAGAGATGGATGAGAGGGAGGGGGGTGAATGAGGGAGGAGGAGGGTGTTGGGGTTGTGTCAGGCTGTGATCGTTTGCTTCTCTCTTTGACACATTCTTGAGAGAACAAGGGATAAAATCATGGCTCTCGGTCAGAAACATACAGAATGTGAAGCTCCATATGCATGTTGTTCCCATTTCTTGCTGTTACTATGTAGATTTTGGGTTGTGTTTGCACGTGTGCGTGGGTGCCTGTGTGAGTGATGCTCATGAACAAGTAGGTGTGTACTCTAACCGCCACGTTGCTCCACAATCCCCCACCACTGTCAAATAATCCCCGTTCTTATGCCAATTTTTCCCCTGTTTCTGGATTGGACTGGCAGAGATAATCTGGGATTAGAGCGAGCAGTCAGGCCTGGTGCGCTACTCATTCATTTTGACGTAGTGGACGTGTTCAACATCCACAGGTCATCTGCTATGGACCTCAACATATTCCATTACATATCATCCTAGGGTAAAATTTAGCAGATTTGGGTTCTTTGCATGCTAAACTGAGAGAAAAAAATGAATGTGGTCACTGTCTGTCGGGCTGTGATTGAGCATCTGATTTCATCCTCGTCAGACTAAATGAATTTAGCCCTAAAACACAGGCTGATATTGGCCTGAGTGACCGAGTCAGCTCCATGATTTAACCTTCTGTGGCGTCTCTCCGCCTTCTGGAATTCAAGTTGTCTTCGGCATATGTTCAGAGATCCATCCTTTTCCAGTAATACACTGTTTTGTAATGAAAAACTTTGTCCCTGTAGGTGACAGGAGCTATTATTCTTTTTGAGAAACTGGTCTACATACACTGAGGAACGACGAGTGTTACGCATATTCTTTTCTGACACCACCTACGTGATGTTTGAGTGAACCCTTATGTGTGTACAACCATCCACAACCCACACCACTGTTTCCAGGGATGCAATTCAGTGGGATTATTTTTTATTGTTACAGTATCCTTTGCTGCAGTGTTTCATTTGAAAGGATGACAATGTTTACTAACCAAGACTTCCTGCACACGAGGATCACACCCACCTTCTCACCTGTGATAGTATTTCTGCACGGATGTTTGCCCAGTAACGGGTAGAGCAGGATTAATGTTCATTACTCACTGTCCACCCCTCACCCCACCCCTGCCTATCTATCTATCTATCTATCTATCTATAGATAGATAGATAGATAGATATATAAATTATGAATCTTTCACTTTAACACCATATCAGTTTTTAATCCTGTTCCATGAACATTTTCTCATCAATCTCGTACTAGAAAAACTCATACAAAGAACTTGATGCAGTGGTTTTATTTGTAACTTAAAAAAACTATATCATTCATCTCATCAGTCATTCATATTCATATCATTCAGTCAATCACAGAAAAGGAATGAAACTGATATATTTCCATTTATGTATTGTCAAAAATCACATCATATTAGTAAGTACTTATGACTCTCTAAAAAGAAAACCCTGCACACAATACAGAATGTATTTATGTAAAAGTCATCTTTTCAACACGGTCTAAACTTGTTTGTCTGATGGGTGAAGGTTTGTTTGGTTCTTTTAAAGAAGGTACAGTGCCTCTCCACATTTAAGAGGATATAAAAGTAATCACCAAAAAAATGGCACCTGGATGTTTACCATTGGCTGTCTGTGGGAGGAGATGGATGAGAGGGGGGAGGTAGATGATGGAGGAGGAGGGTGTTGAGGGTTTTGACACATTCTTGAGAGAACAAGCGATGAAATCATGGCTCTTTGTCAGAAACAGAGAGAATCTGAAGTTCAATATGCATGGTGTTTTTTGCTGTTACTTGTACATTTTCTCTAAAAAAAAAAACAATCTCCACACGTGAGAATGTATTTATGTGAAAATCATCTTGAAGTATTGTAATTACACATGGTCTAAAAAGCTGACATCCACATGAAAAGTGTTATAAATGTCACACACACACACAAAAAAGACGTATCAATCTATCATTGTTCATTGGTAATTTCATTGGGTGACACTATAGGATGATTGGATCACAGCATTGTGCAATCATAGTAAGAAACCATTAAGCTGTTGGGAGGACCATTTCATCCTAATTTCATCATAATTTACACATTTAACCCCACTCCAATCAATATTTTTATTTTAATAATGAAAAAGGTTTCTTCCTTTGATGTGCACTGCTATAAGATGATGGCCGTCAGCAGACTTCTTGAATGTTTGATCTGTTTTTCATTAACTACCATTTACACCTAATTAATCTCAGATTCATCTTTGACAAAATGCAACTGTCTCCAAAAATGTTACAATGGTTAAAAATGTGTTTCATATCCAGCAGACTATGCTTTTACAGTGAAAGGTGTCAAGGTGTTTATTTTACCCAACCCTAACTGATAATGACTAATTAACATATGATGCCACACCACACAACCAGTATTGTCCTTAGGATTATCATTCAAATCAGCTACAGTTCCCCACAGCTTTCGGTTAAGTCTAGTCAGAGTTTTCGTTTTAGGGGATGCAACTACCTTCACTCTCAATGGTCTCATCAACCCTTGCAGATGCAGTTAAAGCAGTTCTCTCCTCGAAAACAAGAATGTTTTCAACACTCAAGTTAGCAGCTAGCTAATAACTGTGACATTTAACATGTAGAGAAGCTGTAACACAGAGCAAAAGAATAGAGAGTATTGGATTTACAATATCCAGGTGCACAGTACAACTTCAGGTGAAAGCTAGTTGCTGTGTGTCTGTTGAATGTGTAAATAAATAGATTCATCAAAGGGACATTACGTGTTTTCCTTGAAAAGGCTACTGTTCTTCACATACAGTATCCTGCAGCTTTGTAGTATACTGTCAGTAACAACCCTTTTCATGAAGTTACTCTCTTGGTCCCATTACAGCACAATCAGTTGCAGGCTGAACAGTATTGACTAAATCTAGATCTGTAGATAATAATAAATTCTAACCCACATTTGAATCCTGAAACATAACCTGACTTATGTAACTGATGTAGGTTGAAAAACAGGTTTCTTAAAGAGGAACTACGCAGGATTATTACATTACTATGCTACAGTTTTACCCTAATTAAACAGCTTTGGAGTAATTGTGTTAAATAAATGACTTACAGGGAGAATGGAGGCTCTCTGCCTTCTGCGTAGTGGAAGGCAGAGAGCCTCCATTCTCTTGGCAGAAGTTGGTTTTCTTGGCTGAAAACCAACCTTCCGACCCGGTGACCCAGCTCTCGTCTTGGTGGCACTGTGACACAAACATGCCTTGTAACCCATGATCTCTTATTTATGACAGATAGAACTACACATAATAATAAATATACACATCATAACCAGTATATGATAAATAACGTTATCCACCGCTCCATGGATTTCTTTCTCTCCGGCTTCGTTGAAAACAATTTTTTCATTTACTGCACCATTTTGCTCACCTTCAGATTTTCTAATGGAGGAGAAATAGACAGGGAATACAGTCTAATGCAGCAAATCTATTTCAGCATAAACCTGAATGAATGGCATGAGATGAGTCATTCTGAGCTTGTGGTTACGCAATAACCCAGAGCTTTTATGCCTGTCCCAAGTCACCAAGTCCTTGCACACTGTCCACAAAACGTGACAGATGCTAGTAGGAGTGTGCCAATTGCTTCTTTCTCTACATTATTCTGGCTACTCTTTTCAAGCTAAGGCATACGTTGTATATTATCTATACTTACACACACACACACACACACACACACACACAGCTTTTATATGAGGTTGAATAACATATGGTCGGCATTGACGCCTCTCAGAAAGAGTTTTCTGGGTTCGATTCCTGGCTTCTCTGTGCGGAGTTTACATTTTCTCCCTGCTCTTGCATGGGTTCTTCTCGTGTTTCGAGCTTCCTCCTATAGCCTGCTCTAAACACATGCACAATAAGTTAATTGGCTTCAATTGTGTATACCGGCAGTTTTGTGTAAGTCACCATACTATGTCGTTGTGTGTGTGTGTGTTTATATATATGTATATACACACATGCGCACACACACACACACACACACACAACACATATATATATATATGTATGTATGTGTGTGTGTGTGTGTGTGTGTGTGTATATATATATATATATATATATATATATATATATATATATATATGAAAAAAAATGAAAAACAAAACAAAACAACAAACAGGTGCTCAGGTGCTTATGATCAGTAATAACTCTTGGCCACTTGGGGCAATGCAAACTGCATTATGTCTACAATATGTCTATTAAAGAGGAACCATGCAGGATTTTCCCGTGGCTGTGCTACATTTTTACCTTAATTAAACAGCTTCAGTAATTGTGATGGTTACATACATGACTTGTAACATGTTATGAGGGAGAATGGAGGCTCTCCGCCCTTCACCTGGCGTCCCTGGGCTGAAAACCAACCTTGCAACATCAGTGCAGTACTTGGCCTCCGACCCGGTGTCCCAGCTCTCGTCTCTGCACACTGTGACAAAAACGCACACAAAATCCCATAGTTGTTTGTTTATGACGGTTGAGGGTTGGCGGGTAAGGCTTGTGACGCTATTGAACAGAAATTTCAGATTATCTTTATTAGTGTAAATAAGATTAGATAGATAAGAGGCTCTAGCATACATTTGTACTTCAGGGTAATCGAAATACCTCAAGCTTGGATGAGCACCATTTGCGCTCCAGATTTCTGTGTTATGTGTTTTTGTGCATGCATCGTGTCAGTATACCAGGGCAAGGGTTTTTTGTAATATATGCAGGGGTGCTGTAGAGTCAAGGCACGTAGGACTTGAATTAAAGTCATTTGTGAATTCATCAAAAGAAACAATATGATTTGGCAGAGAAGCAAAAGATTGTGGCAACAGACCAGCGAGCTCAGCAATAGTGGAGCCATCGATATTATTACGTGTAACTACATCTATTCGGTCTAAAAGATTCATCTATCTATGAAATGTTACTAAATCTATTCAGAATGTTTGACACAGCCACCCACAGCTCATCTCAACGAGCTCCTTGGAGTTTAAGCCTGCAGACTGTGCCACTCCTCCATCATGTGAGCCCACTGTCTGCCCCCTGCCCTCTAATGTCGTGGATCATTATCTTGTCCTAACTCAGCCTTCTGTCCACATTTGTTACTTGTCTTCTCACCATTCTAATATAAATATACACTGTGCCATCAGACAGGCTACCACCGTGAATGCAATATTAATGCTTCAGATGGGCAGAGCTGTCAATTACACCTAGATTTTAAGCTCATTAGTGCTCTCAAGGAAGCTGGGCTCATTCCTGGAAATGAATTGATTTCAGCGTAAATGAATGATGAAAGTAAGTTTAAACCAGCGCAAATAACTGGTATTACATTTTGGGCAAGTTTTTCACAGTGTAGCAAAGATACAATTATCTTCCACCATCAGTATCTCAGACCATTAAATCTGTGCCTTAAATCACTGTTGCTCACTCCTCTGGGACTTCGGAGACTTATGAATCACCATTGCTCAGTGAAAGCATATTAATGATAAGCAGAGAGTTACAAGACAAGGTTAGGGTAAACAGGGAGATATTTTGCCCATAGCCGATGTTGAGAACAATAATTAAGAATGATCACTTTTTCTTGAAATGTTGAAAAAAGAACAAACAAACAAACAAAAACTTTGAACTCTGGTTTTGTTCAGTTTCAAAAGCTTGCTTAGAGAGTCTGGAACAAAGATCTTATCATAGCTTTGATCATCCTTCAGCATAAGAATGACTTTTCAATACTTTCTTCAAAGGTAAAAAAAAAAATGTCGTTACCATCACAAAACCAAAAGAGCTTACAATATTTTAATGTGAGATGAAATGATATGCAAGGTTATAAACATTCCAGGATGTATAAAACTTCAAGTTGCTCACATTAGTTGGTCTCATCCTTCGGCCATGTCTGGCCTCGTGCCTCTGGTACTGTCAGCTGGAACAACAACAACAACAACATCAACAACAACAACAACAACAACTGAACAATAGTGTGAAAAACTCTGATTGCTCTTAAACAGCAGGAGTGATGGTAATGACACATGTAGCCTACAGCGATATTTAACGATACAATGTTCTCATTGGCCAGAGGCCTACATCAACCAAATGAATAAGAGTATGTTTTTTATTACTTTACTATGAAGAGGGTGTTCCAACGTCTGGGTTGGGAACAATAGAAAGTCTGACATATTTATTTACACATACAAAACAACATTTTCCAATATCATATTAAGTTCTTCTGTTTTCCAGAGCCTTACAACTTCATTGTTTTCTCTGATGTTCTTTCCATGAAAATTCACCCTGGAGAGAGAGAGAGCGAGTGAGAGAGAGAGAGAGAGAGAGAGAGGTGGGGGGGCGGGGTCGCTCCAGTTTTCTGCAGATTCAAAGTTTTCCTCCGTGTCTCTGCGCGCTCATCCACGCGGCGGGTGGAGCAACAGTCCACCACGGTGTGACAGCGGGGCGCACGACGCAGCCACCATGCCCGGCTCCTCTCCATCACTTTAATCCACAGACCGTACTGTTTCTGCTTTTTTTTTTTTTTTTTGCAGTAACTTTCTTTAATCCACTGCTGCACCATGAGCGCTGAATGCAGCAGCTACTACAGCACCGACGGCATGCTGGTGGACGGCTTCTCCTGCCCCAAACCGGGAAACGCCGCTGCAGCTGTTTACTGTTGCGGCTTTAACGATATGAAATATTGCTGTGATGATCCCAACAGTTTCTTTCCGTACGAGTACGGATACATGTGGTGGCTGAGGTATGTGTTTCCTCCCTTTTATTCGCTGTCACATTTTCTTTAGTTGACTCACTTATTTAGAGACCAGTGTGAATGAAGCTGCGCTCCTCTGGTCAGGCGATGGACAAACCACGCTGGAAGTGGAAGACTTGCTTGGCACTGCAGCTTTTTGTCTTCCTCCTGCCATTCAGAAATCCAGGCAGCAGCACCTGTTTCACAGCCTGACTCACACTCTTCGGTACCCCCAGTGATTCACCACTGCCTCTGCCACTCATTAAGAAAGATAATGACTTCATAAGCTTGAGTCCTTTGACTCCATCTCCTCACTCTCAGCCAGGAGAGCTGGATTATTGCTTTAATCTAGTGACACAGGTGCAACTACACTTCACATAATTGACTTCGTTTGCGTGGAGGTTAGAGACACAGAGTGAGACTATGCATGTGTGTGAGTTGGTGATAGGTGGATTTGCAGAGGTAACTATGAACACATTTTCCTATGTTCCTCCAATCCCCTCTCCCCTTCTCCTCCCCTGCCCCCCCTCCTCTCCTCTCCTCTCCTCTCCTCAGTATTGGTGCTCTGGTTGGTCTGTCCATTGCAGCGGTGGTCCTACTTGCATTCCTCATCACCATATGTGTCCTCTGCTACCTCTTCATTGCCACCAAACCCAGTCGTCTTGACAACGGCCTACCCCTAAGGGTGCCAGGTTGGTGTGTGTGTGTGTTTGTGTAAGCTCTCATTAAGTCCACTGTTGTGGCAATAGGAAGTACAATGTGATGTGCTCCTGAAAGCCCGCAGCTCTGAAGGAATCTCAGCAGACAGCAGCATTTTCAGACTTTTAATGACTCATTTTTCTTTATTTGCCTTTATTTTAAGCGACTTTGAGTATTTTGAAAAGCGCTTTATAAATAAAATGTATTATTATTATTATTATTATTATTATTTTGCTCGCTGGTAGTTTATGATGTGGTTGAACTTTGTGCATCTGTTTGTGTGCTTTTTCCAGAAGGAGATCCCAGTGAGGGATCTAGCAGTGTGAGAGCATCTGGTCCACAGGGATTTAGAAAACATTTCAAGAGCAGAAAACTCGACTGTGATAATCAGCCGCCAGACCCCGAGCGACTGTTCCAGAGGTGTTTCACAGCCACAGTCACCAGTGTCAAAGTGGAAAGCCCCTCGTAGTCCGCAAAAAGACCTCCCGTGGGACAAGCAGACTGGGCTGCCATGGCTAAGACACTGGGAGGAGCAGAAGCTGACATTAAGTGCTGTGCAGTAGAGTGGAGGTGGTTGAGTGGAATGCATATTATACACCGAAAGATCCACTAGAGTGCTGTAGATAATTACACATTATGAAGGCTCTGAAACTGGATGACATGACAATGCATGTAAGTGGCATCATTAGAGTCAAAGTCTGAGTAAAAATGGATCATCACGGCAAATGAAAGGCCACCAAGAGAAGAAGCCTGAGTGTGGTTGTACAGTTCAGGAAGTATGTGCATCTAGGAATGACACCGAGGACAAGGCAACAAGATTCAAGAAGATACAATGACAGATGAGCCTGGACAATGTGGCTGCACATCCTATGTAGTGACATCTGCTACGTTTTACTCAGGGACGGAGGGATCTGTGGGGAAGAGAGCATCCTCGAGAGAAAAAAAAAAGCAGACTCCTTTATTTTTTCAAATGATTCAAATCCTACTGATGTTTATATTTTGTGTTATCATGAATTAATGACTGGAGGCCTGGGTGGATGGTCAGACATCATGACTGTGACACAGGAGATTGATGTTTAGATTCTGTCCTTTAACGTTTGTTGACTATGGTTTGTTATTTCATGTTTCCTTAAACTCAACCAATGAGGGCTCTGCTTGAGCTCAAATCCCCTTTAATTAAGACACACATTAATATTTAAACAATGTTAAATCAACAATACCAAAAACATGGCACATAAGGAGGTGGGTTGGGGTGATGACAGGAGCTACAGCAGTAAACAGCTTTGTTAGTGAGAAATTAAAAGTTACTCTGTGTCTGGTTACACATCAGCTGATGGCTGCAAAGAATGAAGCGGTGAAAGAGAAGCATGAGTGATACAGCTGATGCTATTCAGTAAATTCAAATGCAACTTCATGCTGAGCTACACTCAACTATAGGCCTCCTTCAAATCCTGGATGCAAAACAAACAGCAACATTTTTGCAAAAATCTGCTCATCACCAAGTCCTAAAGGATCTGATTGAATGTTTCATGCTGTTTAACCACAGCAACCCCCAAGACAGTTCTGACCTTTCATACAGGGTGCTACCATAGCCAATGATTGTTTCACATGACCCTCTTTTATTTGGCCTCTTCCTTTGGAGTGAAAACTGATGCATAAAGGAGTGATGGTTTGCTGAGATAGGCCTCGGTAAAACGCATCTTTCAAATAAACTGTGAAATTGTCGTCCCATTTGTGTTAAGAAGCTAAAAAGTTAACAACCTAACACTTGTTAGCTAACAAGCATTTTGCTGTGAGAGTGTTATGTTGCTTTTTAAATAACTTTTAAAAAATGTATGTAATGGGGAAAAAGCACCAGAATGAAGTTGACAAAAGCAGACAGAAAGGATAGGAGGTGAGAAAGAGCTAGAACCGTTGGCTAGGGACCTGGAGCTTGCTAGCTACAGCTCTGAGGCTAGCTTGGGGTAGTTAATCCACTACACCACAAACTTCCAGGCTCATGTGTGGGAGTGAATGTCACTCTGGTGAGACTGGTAGCCTATACCCAATACTGTGTCTTGTTGGTTCCTCTTAGAGTCATTACATTTCAACCTTTAATGTCAAGAAATACTAATTGTTTTGGATGAAAGACATATTACATATTTTTTCCTTGATGTACCTGAACATCCTCTAAAAGATAAGGTCACTCTTGCTGCTGCTTCTTTTTAGTATACTGGTATACTCTTATACTGGTAAGAGTAATTCAGGACAGATACAACACTTTCTGACCACTGTGCCCTTGCATTTCTTATAGCCTACTCAAGGATTCCACTTAAATCAGCCAGTAAATCTGTTCTTTGTACATTTTAATGAGAAGCGAAAACTTCTGATTGCTTAGCTGTGTTATCTAATAGGATTCTGTATAAAGGGCCACAAACACACTGTGCTCTCCGTCTATTGGATAGTCAATTTCATCTTAAAACTTTCAAGTGCCCTTGTTTTTTTGTAACTCAGAATGTAGCGAAATGATTTATAAATTCACACACATTGTTGTATCCAGAGATTGTGACTAATGCTCTCCTGTGCATTTGTTTTATCGAAACTGATTTCTAAATTTTGTCAACACCTGTGTTAGCTTTTCATCGGCCTGCTAGTTTCTCTCAAACATGATTTTAAAATGAAAGTAAAGCAGAAAGGGCCTCTTTTAATAATGTGTTCGTAAAATGTGTGCAAAGGCTTCTGTGAAAATATAGGAACATGTGATTTTTGTCAAGTGCTTTGCAGAATGAAGCTTCATTTCTACTCAGCACTCCCCTGTAGCAAACATAAACATTTCAAAGAATCTGAAGACTGAGGGTTCACTATTTCCTGTGATGCCCCTTTATGTTTGATGGTGTGTTTTTTATGCTTTTCATTGCAGAGTGATTTATTCACAGTCCTCGGAAATGGAATAAATTCTCGATACAAAATATGCAGCCTGATTATTATGCAGTAATGCTGTCGTTTCAGTGATCAGGTCAGGTGTCATGATGGAGAAGCAAAAATCAATCTTCTGGTATTGACATTTGAAGCTGATGCATATACCATACACATATATAGATTTTAACAAGGAAGTGGCTATTAAATGTATGAAATAAAATAATAATGACCTAAAGTTATACAGCACAATATTAAAAATGTATAAGGTGCTCTACAGTCTGTACATAGACCCTCAATTTGAATAAAACCCCTCCTCCAGGACAGACAGACAGGCACCAGAGCACTAACCAACATGTGTTTCAGGGAACAGAGGGTCAGGGTGTACAGAAATCTTGCTGAGAGGACAACCTGTTCTACAGCACTTATTCATTGAGACTGAGAGTCAAGGCATAAAGAAAAGTTCAGTTTTCAAGGTTTTAAAAGAGTGAGACAGTCAACAAGAAGATTTTTCAAAGATAGTTGACAGAATAGGAAAACACTCTGCAGCTAGTGATGTGTGATACCACTGATTTTCATTCTGATCTGATACCAAATAAAACCAAAGAACCAAAAACCAAAAAACCAATACCAGTACCAATACCATTACCAATAGTGATACATCTTACAAAATGTGTGGAGAGGAGGAAACAAAACAAAACAAAATACGGAGACTATCTTTCTTTTTTTCTTTTGTAAGTGCATTTCCTACAATTCAATGATATTAGTATATTAAAATTTGTTAATATAGAACATAGTTTTGAGTCCTATTGACCATTTGAAGGAGCAGTCATTTAAAGGAATAGTCTGCATTTTCTCTGAAATAGCAGCGAATAAATCACAGATTATCTTTCTTACTCTTAAGAAAAATCATTAGATTTGATTATAGTTAATTAGATTAGAAACAGTTTTTTCAATAATAACATCAAAATTTTAATCCTGCTCTCATTACCTGTATGAATTCAGTCGTGTGTGTGTGTGTGTGTGTGTGTGTGTGTGTGTGTGGAAGGGGCGCGTTGATTTACACAACCATGATGAAATAACTGTTTACTGTGATGAAAATAGTTAATCCCAATTTAGCGCAGACTGGTGATAGTGTTAATACTTTATCACGAGTATTGATCCTAAAACGGACACATTTGGTATTGGAAGTATCAATACTATCACTATCAGTCTGCACTAAATTGGGATTAACAACTATTTTCATCACACTAGACAGTTATTATGAGTATTGATCCTGCCGATTGAAGGACACTGTCAGGTCATATGTGACACGTGCTGTCAGGCTCTGAGAGATCACTCAGTCGTCAGTAATTGCTGTAACTGGACCAAACTAGTGTCTACATCAGGCAGGAAACTAAATGACAGCTGGTGTTTCACAACAGACAAGCAGCTCTTCAATTAAAAGATCTGAAGAGATTCATTGGCTTTTACAGGACCACACAGCAGATTCTCATCAGAGGCGTGCACAGGGCCAACAACAGAACCCTGGGGATCATTTCTTTGTCAATTGTGGCCTAAAAGTAAGTTGGCACAGCTCATCAATTATTTTCTGAATGGCTACTAACTCTGACATTAACACTCCTCCACCTCCACCACCAGTGTTATATTGTGGTTTTCCTGTGGCAGCCCACTGCTCCATGACCAGTTGTTGTTCCTGTGTGCTTTTTCCTGCTGAGCCTTAATAAAAATGAACTGCTCTGAACTGAGTTGTGCAACTGAGACCTTTCCTGAGCTGAACAGGAATTCATCCTTTTTTGTTGTTGTTGTTATTATTGTTGTTTTTTTTAAATATTGGTTTGTAAGCTCCACTACCAAGCTTATTTTTTGTGCTAGTATTTACCAGGTCCAGCTGAGCAGCGCTTGATCATGAAGGCTGTTTGTCTCAGTGTCTCCTTAACTTTAAAGCCACTGTGCTGGTTAAAAGAAAAAGATTAGATGGATCAATGACACTCTGCAGAGTGTGGTATCTTGGCATAATAAGAGCGTTTTTTAAAACCTGTGTGGGAGGTTTCAGTGAGAGGGTGACAGTACCAACAAACCTGCTTTGATCATTTTACAGTAATAAGCATCATACAGTATTTTTCACAACCATTTTTCTTCAATCAATGATTGAGAGTTCAATGTAGATCCATATCAATGAGAACTTTTTAGTGCATTATATACACAAAAGACTCAGCTCCAGCCTTGACTTTGTGCATAATGAGGAAACCTATTGTGACTTTATTTTGGATGGATCTTCCAACCTGGTCTGACTGCATTCTTTTCTTCAAGTGGCATGAGATATGTATCTGTTGAATAGAGAACAACCTGTAGAGCCTCTATTACCATCTATTGTGCTTCAACCTAAGAGGAGACATTTCCATTTAAATAAGCTGAAAAATGGAAGGTAGGTGTGGAAACGACCAAGTGCAAAAGCGTGAGCAACAGAACCACCTGTTCTGGACTGTATGTCCAATATGAGCTGGTGAGAACTGTTTACAGTATTATGTAATGATAAAATATGCAATAAATCTGAGTTGTTTGTCTCCTCCTTGAACTGACACTCAAACCACATAAGAAACTAGACCTACAGCAGATGCGTAAGTGGCGGAGGCAGAGTGTGGGCTATACAGGAGATGTGATTTTAGCTTTTATCTATTTTAGAAAGTCATTTAATTCGGTTGTGGCTCTTGTTGGAAAATGGAGTGATGCTTTTATCAGTTTCCGCTACAAATTCATTTGATATCTTGATGACATGTGATCAGCCTGTCACAAAAGATTAATACATTAAGAACTAATGCATAAAAACCAACCATTATCACAGCGCTCTGACATATATGTGTGTCAAGAAATTTCTCCAAGGAGGAATGACCTAATGACAGATGAAACATCTTTCTAGCCCTGAAATATGTAGGAGCTGTGTAAATCAATGTCGCTTCCCTTTTTGTAAGAAATGGATGGTTTCTTTATGGGTTCGCACTGACAGTATATAATTAAAAAAAAAAACATGGACACTGAAGGCCTCACAACTGTATTCTTTTTTTGAAGAGAAGGTAGACCTGTTTGGTCTTGAAGATAGGTCTTCACTCTCAAATTGTTTCAGCGTTCCCCTTATTACACAAAAAACACACCTATACACATTGACAGCATAAACCTGTGAAAAAGTTGTCATTCATATTGAATGTGTGTAAGTATGATCATTGTTAAATTGTATATATTTCCTTAATGCACTGCAGGATTGGCCATGAGCTCTCCATCAACAACAACCACAACAGGAATCTGGAGCTGCAGCTGCCACCCACCTCTGTATCTTGTGCTATGTAGAGATAAGAGAGAAACGCTTTAATCGGATGGTCAGTGAAGGAAACATCGGACAGACCCAGCCACGTGTTTGAACCTCATTTAGAAACCAGACTGCGCTGTGACCAGTGGTGAAGTGAGATGCTTGATTTTACCAGCAGATTGTGAGGTGCAGTGGTAATCTCTGTTTAAACCTAAATTAGAAGGTATTGCTTATTAGCTGACCATTTTTTCATTGAGTTACAATTCAAGCAATGGTGCAGTCTACTGTATTTTAGTGGATGTACTGTGGGTATACCCTCCTAATTTATATCACTGTAGGAAGGCTGGATAACAGAGGCACCTCAGTAATACAGTTGAACAACAGTACTCCAGTGATCACGCATTTGAATCAGCGACTCTCTAAAGCTGCTTTCATACAAACTGAACATTATTACTTTCATGAGGGAGGATCGTATTAGATATTAACTCTATTTCATTACCAAGAGCTGTTTGCTTCAGTGGTGAATGTAGGTTATAAATTTGGTTTATATAATATTTCAATTTCAGCCTTTTGTTGTTGCCCTTAATTTGGCCGTTTGTAATCTGACTTCTCCTGTGCACATTGGTGGCTGCATTATTCTCGGTGAAGTGCAGTGTGTGTAATGAGGGGCCAGGAGAGGACAATCCATCTTCTGAGTCTGAGTCAGGTGTCAGAATTCAAAACAGGCCTTAGCGCCTTTGAAGACACATTTCCTCCTCCCACTGTTGCAGAGATCACAGCTGAATGAGCATTAACAATAAATGAGAAAGTGGCCACCTGGAATGATTTCAGTCATTTTCCACCTGCCCTCCTCTCGGCACCTCCATTTAGACATCTGGTGATTTAGAGGGAGGTGGTTAAAGAAAAAAAAAAAACTAAAAAACTAAACTGAAACCACTGAAACAATGCGGCATCAGAGAGCCTTTACTGATTTCCTATAAAGTATAGTAACAAACTGTACGTCGCCACAGATGCCCTCCTGCACAGACAGCATGTCGACTCTTTGTCACATGTCTGATGTGATTATAGTGCCACCGTCTGGTCTCAGAGAAGACATGCAACAGCTCGTCATAATCAGTTTCGTCATGAGCTGCCCTCTGTCCTTCTAGTACAAGAATCTCTACTTACAAGTTCCTATTGACCTCGCTGAATTATTTGAAAATGTATATATTTTCATGTCTGAGATAAAAGAAGAGAGCGTAAAAGGGAACTACAGCTGTAAGACAAATGACAAATCTGATGAAGTTACTCATTAACATCACTGTCTTAAGGGCACGGAGCAGGAAGGGTGACATTATGGCATGTGCTGCAACCTTTGCCCAGCAAACCTCTTTATTATTTCAGAAGGAGCTGAGGGGGAAACACAAAAACACCAGTACAAAGACAGGACTGGGAGAGATACACCTGCGCTGTCAGTTACACTATTTCATACAAGTAAGTGATTTTCTCTGTTGTGTAAGTTACTTGCTATTGTGTGTAAGTTGTTTAAGTAAGACAGCTGAGTTACCGTGGATGGCTGAGGAACGTGTGTGACGCAGACTGAGCAGTCATAGGACTTCAGACACGGCTACTGTGTGGCCTACATCACCAGATTAACTTTTTCCACTATTGTCTGTGCACTACACAGCCAAAATGTCCAGTATCTGTATCTGAATCACACATATTTGTGAGCATGTGTGTGTGTTATGTTTAAAGTTAATAAGTAAGCAGTTCAGGACTATAATCAGGAACATTGTTCAAAACCTGGCAAGTCAACACCGTGACATCATGTGACAACTACTGTGTGAAGAAGACAAGACAGGCTGCTCTTTGTGTTTGTCCATGTCAAATGTGTATTAATGTTGCTAATGTGACCTTTCCAGTATCACATGGGAGTTGTTTATAGGTAATATCAGCTATATGCATTTAAAATGTGTAAATCACTACAAATGGTCCATTTGCTGTAGTGTTTGTAGTGTAGTGTGTTCTATCTTACATGACATTTAAAATGCTGGGGAGAAGAGATGAGGATATTCGTACAGCACTGTGAGAGCCTGCTGCTATTTGAAAACTTAAAGAAATATCTTTCAGTCACCACAGAATTGCAAACTTCGTTTCTGTCTACCACTTCAATCTGTGATCTGAAGTTGAATTACATATGTTATGTAACTGATATCTTATAAAACTAATGTTTGAAGGTTACCTTTATCCAAAACAAAATATTATGAGTAATGATGATGTTAGCACTGAAGGAAGGTACAATTTGATCTCATGAAGAAGAGACAACATATGAAACATGAAATGTGTCACCCTCAATCTACAGTATACATCACAAGGTTCATTGTTTTCTTTTGGGGGAGGGGGGTAACTTTTTGTCTTATAACAACACTGAAAATCCCATAAGTGCATTGAAAGAGGTCTTGTTTGTTGTGATTGTTCAGCCTCTCCATACTGGTAGTGAATGTGTCACTTTCTACGTTGTTATTTCCACATGAGATATGAGACAAAGTCAGAGTCCTTGTTTGATGTATATTAATATATAAATTCAGCTGAAGCTTTCAAATCAAGTGTATGTGTTCTCTAGTTAAGTTTCCCTTTTCATGTTTTCCTGAGGGAAAGTCACACAGAGAGGTTATTCTGTACTTTTCACAAAAGTAAAAGTAACCAGTCGATGATTTTGTTTCTGCAGGTTTTCCTATGAGACAGAGAGATGGATCGTCGGAGCTGCAGCATATTCGTGGTTTTGTTTCTTTGTGGAGCTTTCATCAGAGAAGCACAGCTCAGCCCTGTATTGAATGGAGAACACAAAGACTTCCCTCAGAGACATCTCCTAAGTGAGGAAGATCACACCAGCAGTAATAGCACCGGACTTGAGAGTAAGTTAGAAATGAACTCTGCTGGCTGTTGTAACTATTTACAACCAGGTGGAACTGAGGAACTTTGAGCTCTGTCCCACTTCATTTACGAGAAACATGTCAAATGCACTGGGGTTGACCTTTGACTTTACTGTCACATGCAGGTACACTTCATTCTTTTCTTGCTGTTTTCCCAGGGGCAGTGGATCCAAACGAGGACAGGAAGTCGTTGGAGTGGTCCTATCTCGCTGCAGGGCTGGGCACCTTCCTCGCCATCTCACTCTTCATCGTGATGACTGTCAAGTTTCGCCTCTTCCATCGATTCCTGGCCAGCTACAGACACTCCCTGCTCCAGGAGTCGGATGGGGTCAGCCAGTACGGTCAAGAGGAAGTGTCTTTCCCCAGCAGTGTGTCGGGTAGACTGGGAGTGATCGGTGGGACTCTGAGTGGGCTGGATGACGATGATGATGGCTTCATTGAGGATAATTATATCCAGAGTAGTGAGAAAGACAGGGCAGAGAGAGAGAGGGAGGAGGAGGAGGAGGAGGGGATGGAAGACAGTGATGATGATATTCAGTTCACTATAGGGTGATTAGGTGAAGGGAGATCAAGAAGAAATGACACTATAGAGATGGTACCCACTACAGATGTCAAACACTGGCAGCCAACTTTTCTTTTTTTGGATTGTGACACTTGAAAATGAACACGTTCCCACTTGCAACCCATAATCATACATCCACAAATGGTGGGTGGTTCCTCTTAAGAGTGAATTCCCCTCAAAACATTAACATTGTTTTATTCAAATAACTGTAGAGGCCAAAAGAGGCAAGATTATAAATAAAGATATCACAAGAAAGAAGGAAAGGTTCATCAAAAAGTAAACAGAAAATGAATTGATGCATCAGTATTAGTTTTTTTTCCCGCCCTCTTGTTTCCAGTGAATTATATCTCCAGGATTATCTTGTGACCACTTGACCTCTAGTATGAAACCCACTACAAGTGAACAGTCAGTGTTTGGTTAATGTGAAAACTAAATGAGCCACAGTTCAAGCTATTTAGTGTACAAAATTAGCAAAATGAAACCTAATCTAAAAATGACACAGCAGTTGATAAAAATCTGATTGTTTTGCAGTTGTGTAAATTATTGTAAATGAGGTGTTACTGCTTGTCACTGAGTTTGTTTGAGTGCAGTATGGGAGCTGTGAAGGACAAAAGTAGAGATTGCAACTGTCTGTACTTTGTGAATGTTGTTTGTCTGTGCCCTTTTTACCCCCAAAGAAGTTTTGGAAAGTCGAAATGTTTTTTGTTATTAAAGCACAATTTGTGATATTTAGAATTAACAGTGTGCATATGAATCTGATGACACATTTGTACACTGTGGCTGAAGTTGCTGCTCAAGACATGAGATACGTAGTAGCAGCTGCCAATTGCTTGTGTATTTGATGTGTGCACAGTCAGCGTTTATTCATGTAAGATAGAGGAGAATTATATTACTACAGTGAAGTGTTTGCTTTGAATCATTTTATGTGAACATTTAATTCATGAATAAATTCAACTTGATATTGAAATTTCATCATCACTCATTTTCAAATATACTGTATGTTGACATCCAACACAGTAATGTATTGATTTGATATGAAGATTTCAAACACACACAAGAGCTCATTTGTATTAAAAACTCTGGAGTCACACAGTGTGAACATAGGAAATGTGTATTTATCACGTTTCTGAGCCATTGTTGAGAACAGATTGTTTCTCTGGTACAAATCATGTGCAGGTTTTCCTTGGATGATGTTCAGTAGATGATTTATCATAATGGCAACACAAAGACAGGTAATAAAGAGCTATGATGTCTTAAACAGGACACTGACAGTGCTTTTATAACTTGTTTTCCGTTGACATGTTTACACTTGACAACTGTCATATAATCCTTGTGTCAGAAACTTCTCAGCTTTTCTTCTCAGTGTTTTTGCTCATTCAGATCAGGCTGCTCCTGCTAGAGGATGTCTCTCTACTGGCTTGTCCCATCTGTCCCCCTGAGACACTGAACACCCGCACAGCTCGACTCCCCATCCTCCTGGCTCTGCTAGTTCTCATCATCATCATCATCCTCCTCCTCCTCTGCTCCCTTCGCCTTTTCAGGTAGACCAGCACACCGTAGCCCACTACAGCCAAAGCCATGCCAGTGCCAGCAGCCATCAGCACCAATCCAGACACCAACATCTCCCTGCTGTCATAACCTCTGTTGCCGAGCGTGGCCATACAGAGCAGCACTGTCCCACAGAGTGTCACTGACAACCCCACGGCAAGAATCAGCGCAGGGTCAGCCCTCCCGCCACTCTTCAGCTGGTCAATCCGGCGCCGGCTGTGCACACAGTTCATGTCCTGGATGGCAGAGCTGAGGAGTTGCTTGAGCAGAACAGCCAGGGCTAAGAGGCAGAGGGTGGTGCCCACCCCGAGCCGCCACTCCCCGGACAGACTTGTGGTGGTGGAGAGGAGGCCCACACCGCCAAGGCCCAGTCCCAGTATGAGAGCCACTGAGGTGCAGTAGCACAGCAAGGAGCGGCGTGGCTCCCTGAACCACCACAGCTCCACCTGCTCGTCCAGGACACGTCTTTGCATCAAGGTGGGCTCCAGGTAGAAGCTGTGAGGGTGACGCGTGGCATGGTAGAAAGTCTGCATCTCAGACATGGCAGGTCAGCTCACCCAAAACCACACTGACCTTTTGAGAGCAGAATGAGTGCAGAATTTCAGTTGATTATCAGGATACAACGCTAAAACAGGATTCAAACTCTGGTGCTCAGCAGAAAAACTTTAAAAAGATCTCTGTTACTTTCATATCATCAACAACTGTACTGAAAATTACTCACTTGTTGTTAAATGAGTGGTGTTGTCTGTCCATCTGCATCCCATCAGACAACCATAGTCATACTACTGCTATTGTAGTCTATTGAAAAAGTCTTTACAATAGTAAGTTTGGAAGATTTTCTGTTGTTCCTCATCTTCAGTAAAAAAACATAACAATCCAGCTTCAAAGAAATGTTCAGATATTCCAGGGTCAAACTCTCCTCAGTGTTGATGAAGTATCCTGACTTCAAGCTAAAAGAAGAGAGGCAGTGAGGACCCCACAGTGCACGAGGAGGGAGTCCTGGTGGGAAATGATGTATCGTCATAGTTTTTGTGTACGTAGCTTGTCCACATGTCTACTCAGCAAAGCCTCCATCACCACAGCGACTGGAGTGGTGTCACTGATCAATAATCTCCGGCCTCCTCATTTTCTCTGCCCCTGTGCCAGGCAGAACAGCCACCCCCACCTCCCCCCATCTCCCCGTCTCATCCCATGGGAACACCATCTTGTCCTGTCAAGTGGGGGAAAAGATGGCTCACAATAGCAGAGTTGGATCATGGTTTGGAAAGAGATTGGAGACATTGTCCACTGTGCCCCTAACACAGACAATGGGATGACCGATGAACACAATGACTGTGCTGCAGAAGGCGGGTGGTGGTGTGTGCGGGAACGTGGAGGGGTGCTGTGTGGCTGTTGTGAAGGGCTAAGTGATGTCAGTGCATACTGATAATGGTGTTTCTGTGATCCAAAGGATAGCGTCATTCACACACTGAGCGGAGCCTCTTAGACTGGCCACTTTGAATGCAGCATGTCCTCAGTGAGATGTTCACTGACCCTGGCCTGCTGCTTCCAGTAACACACTTGCTAGTGCTGAAAATATATCTCCTAAACATTTTGTCACTGGTTTGAGATTATGAATACATGTTCTACCTGTTGTGCCAGGATTTAGTTGAGAAGATCTATATGATTGATATATACAATCCTATCATTAAATATGAAACTAAAACTAAAGCCAGTAGCCGGTTAGTCTGAGGAAACAGAAGTCTGGGTCCATATGAAGCACATATGGCCGTAGCTTCATTATCTTTTTAAATGACCTTACCTGCCTTACAAATTTAGCTGAACTGACTTTAGCCAGAGTTTAGACAATAGACAGAGTGTAAATTGCTTCCTAACTGACACTTTACACCACAGAGATGCTGGTTCAGTCCTCTACTCTGTAGTTTGTTCAACCACAACTCTATCTCCAAAAATCAACAACCTGTGAGAACAGAGGATGGGGGATTATGGTTAGAGAGCTGTCCATGTGGCGTTTCATTAATTGTCCTATGTCTGTATGTGCCGGTGAGTTTGTGTCTATGTGTGTCCATGTACATGTGTTTCAGACTCCAGAGATTTTGTCTACACAGTTATTATGTCTGCTGTTCACAGGAAAAAAAATAAATGAACTTCAACTTCCAGCTTTGTCAGTTTACCATCCAACTTTCCTCTCTGCTTTTCAACTATCATGCATTGTCTATCAGAAAACTTTACTCCAATTACATTTCCCCCCAAGTCTGATACAATTTAAAACTTGAGTTTGGTTTTGGAGCTGATCTTTTTTCCACAGACACAGTTGCTATTCAGTAGCTGCAGATTTACAGTAAACATAGTGATTGTATCCAAAAGTGCTTTATGTTCTGCCTCCACTGTGAAATCAGAATTCAGTGTGCTCAAAATGATGTGCAGTTATGGACCAAGTGTCATCTTCTTTGGTTTTTATATTTTAGATAACACTTAAGAAGTAGAAACACCAGTGGTGAGTTGATGCTGAGCTCCCTCGAAAACCTTTGATGGACCAGTCTGCTCAAAAGGGGGTGATGGTACAGAGACATGAAATGCACTCTCCCCCCCTAGTGGACAATACTGTTAAGTGAATAATTCAGCCACACACACACACACGCATCATGTCAGGAAGCATCCTGTGTTTGAAGGAGATCAAGGTGAATGACAGGCCATGAAGACGCCAACCTATAGTTCATAATGTATGATCATGTATTTTGTATTGATTCTGTCTGCCCTGGAAAATACCAGTGTTTTTTTCAAGTGCGCAGTGCACAGGGCTGGCTATATTAGTGTGCTCTGTGTATAAACTGTCAGTCTGCTACTGGAGATTAGAGTTGCCACTCTGTGAAGAGGAAAGTAAGTGATGATTAATGTAGCATATGGTAAGAACGAACTCAACTTATGTTGCGTAATATTGTGGAAATACATTTTTACAGGAAGCATCATACTCTCTTCAGGTAAAGTTTAATGTTTTTGGCTGATGGAATAGAGATTTTATTTGTCAGTTATTGCAGAGGAGATGAAAGTTTTTTTTTTGTTTTGTTTTTTTTTTTATAAATGTTTTTCCGGACCATTGGGATTCTGTAGCATCTGCCTGATGGCAGCAGCATGAAGGAGTGGTGCAGAGGGAGGGAGGGGTCCTCAGTGATCAGGGTGTCTTTCCTCATCACTGAGCGCCATCTCTTTCTATCACACACAGCATGAGAAAGCATAGTGAAAAAATGAAACCTGATCAGGAAAGCCAAGGGGAAGACAGACGGGATGTAACAAACAAATGCAGTTAGCTCAGCAGCCACAGGAAGCACAGTGTTTGTAGAAATGATTAGACTGTTGATGACAGGGTGTTTCGCATCTTTCTGAACAGCTGGTGAAGGTGTAATGTTTGTTGGTTTTATGAAAGACACCTGTCACTTGCCTGGTGCATTCTGGGAGAGACTCCAGAACAGGATCTGAAAAAACAGAACAGGGTGTAGAAAACTGATGGACAAATGAAACAACAGCTGTGTGAACAAATTACATTCTTTAGATCAATGAGCATAACATACATCATTCTGCATCTCCTTAATTACTTTACTAATGATGGCTGCGATTCTGGCAGGATGTATACAGAGCAGTGCACATATGTTTGAACTGTTGTGAACTGTTTTCATAGTCACTGAGTCATTTTGTTTCTACTGAATATAGAACAACATCAACAGAAAAGGCTACAGCTATCAAAAATACCATAAAAGGCTACATCCTGAAAAAGAAACTGGCCAGGACTTAAATCTACAAACAGTGAGGGTCCTGGTACTGGTCCTCTGGAAAACATCATATTGTGGAAAACATCTAAAGCAGGGCGACCAGCTGAGATAAATAATTACAGAGTTGTGATCCTCACACATCATAAAGACCCTGAAGTAGCTATTTCTCTGACCTCTTAGACCACATTGTGAACATGAAGTAGACCCCCTACAGATTGCCTATAGAAGGAACATACTGGAGTGGCTGATGTTGCTTTTATATATCCCACTGGGCTCATTCTCGCTTGGAGCCAGGTGGTTAAATGAGAATCCCTGCTTCACATACTGGATTGTGGATTACCTGACAAAACAACCACAGTACATCAGGATGGGTAACTGTGTCTCAGGGACAGTATTCAGCAGCACTTGGACTCCACAGGGGGCTGTTGTGGCTCTGTACCTGTTCACCCTGTATATGGTGGACTTTAAATACAACTCTGAGTCTTGCCACATCCTGAAATATTTGGATGACACAGCTATGGTGGCATTTATCAGGCAGGAAGAGGAGTATTAGGATCTGACACTGGACGACAGTGAATTGAGGAACAAGATCTACCTCTTTGTGGTCATTGACTTTCAGAGTGTGTGCCTTCCCTTTGGCCCGTCAGCATATGAAGGATGGATGTCAAAGGGTCCTTCAAGCTGGGGTAGGCAGGATTTGTTTTGAAAACAACTTACAGCTCCTGGTATCCTTGACCAATCAAATATTTTCTGGTCTGGGGATTCCTGAGTGGTTGAAGGGCCAGCCCTACTCTGTCCTAACAAATTGCCAAACACATAACAGAGGAAGTGCTTTACCTCAGTTTGACTGAACACAGACAACACATGAGTTGGAAAAAGTGGACACGTGGTGAGTTCAGATTTATGTATATTAGAAAGTAGGACTATGATGTGATCTTGGTGGGAAATGACGTAGACATAGACGTAGAAAGTAGACATGACAGATGTGACAGAGCCATTCCCTATAGGAACATTAGGGCAGTGCACATTTTCTGAGAGGTGTGCACCTTTATGGTAAAGTCCCTGAACATGAATGGCATGTACAACTGCAGGGAAATGAGATCAGGGGATCCTTTATCCACACTGCCAACAGACTGTACAACACCTTAGCCAACGGAGGTGGCTCATGACCTGATCTATTGTACTATTGTTGTTTACTCTTATTAATACTACTAATGAGCTGCTGGGCACTTGAATTTTTCCTAGAGGATAAATAGTCTGTCTGCTTGTGTGGTGCTGTTGTTGTCCAACATTGACCTGTAGAGGGCAGCAGCCTCCAGATTTGGACAACTGCCTGCAAGATGCCCACAAATAGTGTGCAGTGGTGTACTCACCTGAATATAGCAGTACTGTATTTAAATCTTAACAGTAGAGGCATTATGTTTGAAATGCATTCATGTACAAACCTTGAAAATACGATATGAAGTGTTATTATGTGAAAATTTCATTTAGCTGTTCATTTGCTGGTGTAGGTGTTTATACTATTGACTAGTTTCATGTAATTAATGGTAATGTGGTCGCTAATGGTGAGTTTTGTATGAAAATCTTTACTGTAGCTGTCAAATCAAAACCATAAAGTTCCCACTGAAAAGGAATACAAGGATAAAAAAGTGGATGAGAATACCAAATTAAAGTACAAGTACCTCACAGATGTACTTACACTAAATGAAATATGTTCGTAAATGTACTTAGATTCACTGCTGTGTGGATGTCACTATGACACCTGTCCTTTAAGCCTACACACTTAGCGTTTACATGGTTACTGTCCCACTAAGGATCAAGGTTCATTTTATCATTTAATTGAAGGGCTGTTATCTGCAGGATGCTTTATACATTTATATTGTGCAAAATCACTTCAGCTACATCCTTCAGTATCATCGAAGACAGAATCAACATAGAAATAACTCACAAGTTATTGCAGATTAAAGTTTGGAAACTGTTGATGGAGAGATTGATTTCTGTTATGAGCTTTAAAAAGCTCATCGTCTGGGGCCTCCACAAACCTGCAGCAGTATGTGAGTCACAGTCTCACAAACAGTATTTGTGTCCAAGCATGTGCAATGGAGAGATTTGTGTGAACAGTTTGGCGTTCTGGCTCGACACACCAGCAGCTGATTTCACTGACAGGTGCAACATCAACCGAAGAGGATGAGCTAATCTCATGGCTGCAGACCACTGGGTTAGACAAACAGGGCTTGCGACCAGAGCGCTGGCGTTCCAGTTTTCGTCTACCAGCTGGTGAAAGGTGGAAGGAAACAGTGAGCAAATGTGACTTTTCTCAGCCCTGAACAGCAGCTGTTGAGGTGTTCTTGGGCAAGGTACTTAAACCAAATTGCGTCAGCCATCAGTGGATAGCAACACTGTAAATGAACCATGACGGCTGTCGATTCCAGCTACTGCAGCTGTGTGAACGTGGAGCAAATAAGCAGAAAAAACCACAGTATGCATGCTCAGCAAATGTGCCCTAAAGGTTAGTTAAATAAGAAATGTGGCCAGTCACACTATTTACTGAAATGCTGTTCACATGCAAGAGGAACTGCAGATTTCCATGATTGCTGTGACTGTATGGGAGGATGATGGAAGCTGCTACTGAATCGACAATGTTGAGGAAATGTGGCAGAAAATGAGGGATCTGCTGCCAGTTTTTGACACAGTGCAAACACAGACAAACCATACCAGCAATCCTGACTTCTCTATTGCTGCCTGCAAAATTATGATCTCCTACACAGACGTAGCGTAAACCACATGTCACTCTGGCAGACAGAGAAATCTAAAGATGTGTCTTGAAGCGACTTTATCTCAGCAACAGCGCTGATAATTCTGCAGACGGGCTGTCAAAAAACTTGAGTGGAGAGGGATTTTTATGTGGCACAAGCGGCCCTCTGCAGGATAATAAAAGTGTTTTACCGTACACATCTGCAGTGTATCCCTTTGTGGGGAAATTATTGGGCAGTTATTGCAATGCATGACAACCATGCAAATCAGTTCTTCAACAGCTGTGAAGTAATGGGTAATGATGAGTAGCAGTAGTGGATGTGAAAACGTGTCATGCTAGTAAAGAGCTTTTTGAGTTCACCACTTTCATCCACATTAAAATAACTCAACAACACTTTGCCATATTTTTTTTTTCTACAAACATCCATGCTCCCCAGAGGTTAAATCTTGATGACCTTCCCTTAGTGCTGCCATTAAGTTGATACAGTACTTTGGTTTGAGTAATACTTTAACAACTAATGGAAGGATAGGCATTAAAATGAATATCATGTCTCCACCAGGATGAAGAATAATATAACCTTGGTTATCCCCTGACATTTTATCGAGCACCACGATTAGGTTTTAACTTTGGTGCATACAAATCTTCTTCATCCTGAACCGCATAGTCTATTTGTTGCTAATCAGCCAACATTAGCATGCTAAAATGTTAAACTAAGGTGGTAAATATAGCAAACTTGCCTGCTAAAAATTAGCTGTAAGGCCATTAGCATAAGGTTTTCAACTTCTACAGAAAGTTTTTTTTTCTTTTTTTCCTCATGGTTAATCTTTATTTTTTATCCATGTTCATGCTTTTTGCCGGAGCTCCTTAGTTTTCAGTGGGGTGCACTGAACAGAGAGCCTGGAGGGTCAAAGGCTGGTGGACAGGGGCACTGAGGCCTGAACAACCATGGCATGCAAAATCTGCTTTCTACTATTTCTGTATTTCAGTTGCCTGACAATCTCTCTCTCAGATGTACCCTGCCTCCTGCTTAATCCTCAGTGTGCTAAAAGCATTTTCATTTAGTCATGACTCATTCCTCACAGCAAATTGACTGTAAACTCGATTTAGTCTGTGTTATCTCTGATGGGTGAGAATCAGATAACCAAAAACATTCCTTGTGCTGCATCAGTATTCATTGCTTTAGTTTTTACTTGAGCAGGCCAGATGGGCAGGAATGATAATAAATGCTGTGCTTTACATTTTATAATTGCCTTATGATGTTTGAAATCCACAGCATGTAAACTATTTTTTATAAGCGGCTTGTTACATAATTTGCATGATGGGATCATGCACCCTTAGAAGGCAGAAATTAAAGTTAAGATCTCATTACTTTGTGTTTCACAAGTCATTTGTCTCCCAGTTTGCAGCACTGAGGGTTTTATTGTGAAGGGACAGGGAGTTTTTCAGTGAACGAGGGCTCTATCTATGATGGGATGTTTTCCTATATGACTACACTCACTGAGTCTTTGTTAGAGAACAAGCTATTACTGTATCTTTTCTGGCTAACATTCATCTTCAGACGACAGATTTTAGCACCTGTTCACCAACCACTGTGTTTTTCCTTTCAGTCTGTGCCCACTGCCCCGTTCTTGCTGGCTGGTTGCTGTGCAACCATGACAACAGGCCCCAATTACACCATGATTTTCTCCTCAGTGTCATGATTTTAATGGCTGTGATAACAATTGTTTGTGCAAATGTGTCTCTTTGTGTGTTTACTATATGTTGATGTTTGGAGGGGGATTAAGTTATCCTTCAGCTTATCTCCATTAAAATGACTGATTATGCTGTCACCAATGGCCGTGGCCTAGATTTGAAAGACTGCCTCCTTTGCTCTGGCTCGGAGCCCCCAGACCTTGTAAACACTACTGATGCACTTTCATCTGCAGATGAGTATTACCTCATTGTGTTTAGTAATAGCAGTAATGCTGCAGTTTGGTTAATGAAAGAGGTACAGGGGGCCTTTTCCTGTTGCTGCTGCCTCTGAGAAACTGTGTAGCCCACCATTCACCTTAGCATTCGCATAATTTGCATATAGATGAGAATCATATCACATTATTGCTTAGGGGCTGTGTTAATAATAGGGTAGTTGAACAGGATACAGTACTTGTGCAGATGCAGTAACAGGTGGGGCCCAGGGTGATGGTTTCTGCCTCACTGAAGTCACATCGTCCCACATCTTTCCCCTCTCTCCTCAGCAGCCGGACAATATTTCTTCATTTTTATTGTTTATGTTGTGAAGGTTTTAAGAAGATCCAGTGCCACATCCCTGAATAGGCCTCCATCACAAAGCATTTTTAAATTACTCCCTCTATCCCGGATAGAAAGAGACCACAGGGACACAAAATTGGTTGTCCCACTGGACCCCTCATATCTGCTGCTCCTCATCCTCACCACTGTATTACCTGCCTGTCATGCTCCAAAATTGATTTCACTGGCTCAGTGCGTGTGACAACCCAAGACCCCCTGTCTCTCACTTGATTAGTATTACTAGTACATGGGGGAGGGGGGGAAGCAAAACAACAACAATAAATTGGCCTGTCTGGACAGACACAACATCAAAATGCATTTTTTGATGTTGAATTTCTGACACTCACTTGAGGCCACAGTGATTTTTCCACTGCTATGTCTACAGTCAAGCAGCTGCACCAGAGGACAGCTCACACAACTTATTGGTGTGCTTATTTTGGTTTGCAACTTATTGGTGGCATCTAACAGTGTTACCATAATGCTAACTTCACATAACGTATGTATTTATCAAATAGTAATAACTTCCTGTGGTCTACTAGAACAAGTGTTCCAGCTAGTGCAGATGTTGCACAGTCCATATCAAAATATGTTCAGCGTGTTCAAAAAAATCAGATCTACCATGGGAATACTGCAGGTCTGCAGACAGAGAAACAAACACAAGCACAAGAAAAATGTGAAGGGAATATTTTATCATAGAGTTGCTCCGTAACTGTGATGAATGTGTCTGTGCCTGACCTACATTCAGTGGCATCAACAGAAGACAGAGGAGTCATTATATATTACAATGCCATCACAGATGTTTATTTGGGGGGCATTTGGTCCACACCTGTGGTAAAGGAATGCTAGAATAAGTGGGTTTAAAGGTAGATGACTGTTAAAGCTCAAATATGACTGACAGGTGCTGTTACAAGTGGAAACCAGCAGAGACAGGCAGAAAATATAAAGATCAACAAACCACCCCTAGATATTAAGTGGGATGACAACAAGAAGGTTCAAGCTTTCACTGTGATCTCAGGGTCATGCCAGTGAAAAGGTGGTGGTGGTGGTGGTGGTGGTGTGTGTGTGTGTGTGGTGTGTGTGTGTGGTGTGTGTGTGTGTGGTGTGTGTGTGTGTGTGTGTGTGTGTGGGGGTCTTAGGCCACAGTGTTAACCTGCATAGATACTTTCATTTATGTTTCCTGAGCAGAAATCTGTGTGGGTGTAAACACAGTTGTGAACTGGTCTGTAGAGTGCATTCCCTCGTTCTCCTGCACCTTTTGACGTCCTACAGTATAAGACACTGTTACTGCCATAAGGTCAGACCCTTTGGTAACATAGTGTAGAGCAGGCATGTCCAAACTATTCCTCAAAGGGCCGTGTGGCTGCTGGTTTTTGTTCCAACCAATCAAGAGCACAGAGTTTGACCAATCAACTGTCTGAAGACTGACATCAGTTGATTAAATGAGTCAGGTCTGGTGTGCTGCTGCTTGGTTGCAACAAAAACCTGCAGCCACACCGGCCCTTTGTGGAACAGTTTGGACATGCCTGGTGTAGAGCATTTGCAACCTCACTATATAGCTGTCAGGCCTATAGTGGAAGGCACTGCATGTATAGTTCTGAAAATGTGGGTGAGCAAGTCAAGGCCATGTTACAGTTTATTGATGTATAAAGAATATGTGAAGTGAAACAAAGAAAATCTGAATTCTGCTGCAGTTTTACATGACAAGTGCTCAAATCAAATGAAATGAAATCAAATGAAATCAAATGAAATCAAATGAAATCAAATCAGCCAGGTTAGTGCAGCTAGATGGACCCTGTAACTTCAATTCTATTCTATTCTATTCTATTCTATTCTGTTCTATTCTATTCTCTCCTCTTCTACTCCTCTCCCCGCCCTGCGCGGTGTCGTCACGCTCCGGGCAGCCAGTGAGGCGGAGGGAGGGGGCGTCTCACAGCCGAGAGGCAGCAGCGGCAGCGGCGTCGCAGCTACAACCAGAGCGGCTCTCGGGCTTTGTTCAGTGGACGTGAATGAGCTCCATCACCTCCGCTAGAAATGTGGACGGATTTAAGGACATTGCTACTTTTTCATTTGTTTCTCCTGAGGCTTCATTTAACGGAAGGTGAGTGCTGCCCCCCCCCCCACGCGTGTATGTGTGACATGAATTACATGAAACACAAGGTGGTGTGTGTGTGTGTGTGTGTGTGTGAGTGTGTGTGTGTGAGAGTGAGTGTCTGGTGATGGAGCTGTACTAGAGGTGAGAGACTGTTAGCGCTCCTGGTAGTACTCAGCGCGCCTTTGATACCAAGAAGGAAAAACCAAACACACAAACACTTGATCATTTACATTTCAGATAGTCCTCAGTGTAAATCTGCGATCGCCTGCCCCTGGAGCAGTGAGTGTGTGCAGGGTGGGAAAAGCCTCTGTGAGTCTGTCATGTGTTTCCCGGCTGTGAGCATCCATACTGCATCAGAGGTAGTGGATGTGGATGTGGATGTGGTGGCCCACACTGAATCTTTGTCTCCGTCTTGCAGAGAATTGTGACCGGCAGACACGGGCCCTCCTCCTCCTCCTCCTCCTCTTCCTCCTCTGCTGCTCCTCAGTGTCTCACTTTAACTGGTTTTAATCATCCTGGAGAAAAGGGGAAAAAAAACTAGATCAATAACTGAAAGAAAAAACACGGAGCATGACGCTCCCAGCGCCTCAGCCAATTGACCTGAATGAAAGCTGAATATCAATTAGGCATTCATTTGCAAATGACAGTTGAACTACTTGCGGTTACTACTCTAACCCATCTGTCCCCCTCCCTCCTCCTCCTCCTCCTCCTGTGTGTGTTTGTGTGTTTTGTCCCCCTATCCTCATCTTCTTTTTCTTCCTCTTCTTCCAGCAACGGATGAGTGTGAGGATGGACAGTTCCAGTGCAACAACAAAAGGTGTATACCGACCATCTGGAGGTGCGACGACGATGACGACTGCTCAGACAACAGTGATGAAGAAAATTGTCGTAAGTGTTGAAACCAGTGGAGACTTAGACACAAAAGGCCGAGTGATGGTGCTGATGTCACGGTGCAGAGGAAGAAGCTGCCAGAGCAACACATCAAAAATCATAAACACTCCATCCTTACTACAGTACAGTACTGTACATACCCACCCCTCACATCCCACTGTGCTGATCTTAGACAGTAATGGTACTTTTTTTTTTTACTCCTTTTTATTCCAATGACAAATTTTTCAAAAGTTAAAAAAAAAAAATCTAATTAGAGTGATGTCATTAAACTGGTCAGGAGACAGTTCCTGGACCTGCTCCATCAGCTGTCCATTACAGGCTGACTTAATGCTCCGTTCATGACAGGAATGTTTATCCAGGCCTCTTTGTCTTAATGAGCCGCATTTCTTCAAAATGTTAACAGTTATGAGCCAGAAAATGCACCCGTGTCTCCACTCGCTCTCTGTCTCCTTATGATTTCATATCATATTTACAGTAGATTTACTCTTTCATTAGCTTGTTTGAATCTGTTGTCTTCCTTTGTGCTCATTGTGCACGACAGTGGTGTATTTTCAGGGAGACATAAAAGCTTACAGAGTTTCCAAAGAGACACAAAAAAATCATGCTCTGAGTGGGGGATTAGGTGTGTGTATGTGTTTGTGTATATATATGTGTGTGTGTGTGTGTGTGTGCCTCGGGGCATGTGTGTGTGTTGGTGATTTCATCCCTTATTTTTTTCCACATATAGGAAGCTCAACAAGCATGTTTTTTTTTAAATTGGGGGTCGATTGGTTGGAGCCATTTTCCAATCATCATCATATAAAAAGCCATCCAGCTGAGAGACAGGCGCATCAGTCTGCTCACACACAGCTCTGACAGGTATCTCGGATGTGTTGTTCTGTGCGGAAATAATAGAATTCCAGTTTCCTCTCTGACTGCGAGCCAGTGGCCTATATTTCAGAGCAATGCTCGCGCTCGAACCAGTGAAGCTGTGCCAAAGCTGAAGCCAAGCTCTGCGTGTTTTTCCGTGCAGCTATGTTCCTATGTGTTCGGGTTAATTGTAGCTCGGGAGGAATTCCTCCACCTCCCCGCACATGCATACATACACTCTGTCTTTCCTTCTCCTCGTGGCTCTCTTCGTCTTTGTTTCTGTTTCTGGCTCCTGCAAACTCCCACTCCCGCTCAACATCCACCTAACGAATCCTGTGCGCGTTAGTCTGGAGGTGTTGCCATTGTTGCCCTGTCTCTGAGAGCAGCAGGATGTGTCCTCGGGAAAAAAGAAAAAAAAGCAGGTCATTTGGACCCTTTTTGCTCCTAAAACATTCATGCATCACACACACGCACACATGCATATTCACACACATGCACAAACTACTGATGTTTGGAGAAATTGACTGCTGTGCTTTATTTCCCCACTATTTCCCTTATGAATGAAGTGGGAAATTGTCAATGAGGTTTTATTGCCCCATGTGTGTTTCCCACCAGGCAGAGCTTCTGACACATTTAGGCTTTGAGTGAAAACACTTCTCCTTGAAGCCTTTTAAGCTGAGACTACTGTCAACCCACTGTTGATTATGACAATCCAGGATTACTTGCCTTTTGTAATAGGGAGCAGCCTTCACTCTCTTTGCCTGTGTGGCTCACTGTCTGTGTGTGTGGGCAGGCAGATGAGGCTGGTTCCTCTGTGCAGATTGTCCTCATAGTATTGGACCACTGATTGGCTATAAGGATATTAGCTGCTCAACTTTTCCCCTGTTTGATTTGGAGAAGAGGTTCTCTGGCATGCAGCGCAGCTCTGGCAATATTTAATTAATGTGCTACTATTAAAGCCATTCTCAGGGGTCGCCTCTGTAAACCCTTTTTCTGTTTCTACATCTGAGCGGGCTAAGAGACAGTTGGTGTAGCGCAGTGGAGTGTAAACCTGTACAACATATGCTGCTCAGGAGGGGGAGAGCACACTGAGGCTTTAGCTTGTATACACAGAAAATCCTCTATGCAGTTTCTTGTGAAGTGGTTGCATTTTTGAAATTAAGTTTCTGGTGCTTGAATGGATGGTCTCACTTTTTTTGTAGTTCCAATATATTATTTTACACAATGCCGAGCCTGAGAAGACAGTGAATGACTGCATGCAACAGACCGTGGTTATGAAATATGCTGACAGGAAAGAACCTGTGCTGCAGCTCCTTGTTTGTCATCTCGGTGTTTTCTTATTTTCAACCTGACTGCTGCTTGTAGCTGAAACTCTCACAACATGCAAAGCAGCCTTAAAACCCTGTTACTGCTTGTACCAGCATCATACCCTTTATGCATCGTGATCCTCCTCCACTCACCGCCCCCTTTCTCTTAACCCCCATCCCCCACGTCCCACCCCCAGACTGCACTCCCATCTCTCCATCCCCCATCATCCAAACTCTATTCCCCACTGACCAGTCACCCGCTGCATGCACCCATACATGCATAATTGCACTCATAAGTATGCGTGGACACAAGTATGGACCAGACTCATGCAGGCATTAATGCATATATACAGAAGATAAACACAAATGAGTGCATAGCAATGAACTGCTGCGCTCCCGCTTTTCTGACAGAGAATGGCAAAGTTGAATCCACAGTTATCGTAACACAAACTGTTTATATTTTGTGCTCAGCTGGTTGCATAACCTTTCCGGTGAGGATGAGATGCAGAGCAACGCTGCCTCCTCTGGAGTTGACGGCAGCGGAGGAAACAAAAGAGTCCTATAGCCTTGAATTCTCAGACAGATTCCTGCCAACTCTGACAGGGAGCCGCTGTTTAATCCTCATCCTGATTATAGCTCCATATCAGACAGCCCCCATCACATCTGTGTTACCTTCAAAGTCCAGCCCATACGCCCGACTTTCTTCTCCTCTCATGCTCGGGTGTGATAATAACGATCCATTTCATCTGGTTTCATGAATTTAACATCCATTCCTGCGAGGAGGCTTCTCACATTGCCACGTAAAAGCTCAAAGTGTTCTTTTGTTTTCACTGTGATGCAGAGTCAGCAACAAACTGCCTCCCTCCCCCACCCTGCGTTGTTGTTGTTGTTTTTTACCTAATAAATCCGTACTACTTCAGAGGTAAACTCACTTTAGAAAACCGCTGGCGCTCCTCCACACCTCCTGTAGTCATTGTTTATTTCTCTGTCCCAAAGCCCATCAGTGCATGCAGCCTCCTCTGCTGCAGTGTTGTACCCACAAAGTCCTGCCAACACACCGTGATCAAAGTTTTAGACGCTGTGAAAACTATATTCGCACTCTTGGTTAATGCATATTTAATGCTTTGGTGTCCAGTGTTCAGAGCTCAGCTTCTTTTCTGCTGGCTTACACCTGTCTTTTATTTGGGTGTTCTGAACCTTCTCGTGCTTTCTGTAAATTTATCAAATAATCTAAGACCAGCTTTGGCCTCTAACCTCAGTGCTGTGTTTCTGTTGGAGCAGATAAATGTCACGCACCGCTGAAATGCGGGGATGAGTGCTCTTTCATCTCTCAACAATAGCCACAATAGCTCACTGGCCTTAACTTTGAAATCCTACCACTTTGTGCTTTAAAATGCTTCAGGTATTTCTTTTGATACAATGACAGAAAATTGAGGGGGAGAAAAGCTCTTCAATAGTGACTGAAAGCAAGTTAGCCTTTCATTATGGGATTTGCTGTTGTGTTATCTTATGTTGTCCTATCTGTTGCTTATCTTTCTTTTCAGAAAGAGAAAAGAAATCTCTTCCAGGCATCATAATGCTCACTTACAATCAAGTCTTGTGTGACTTGCATGTCTGTTTAAAAATACCTGCCTGTTACCACCTGCAACCCCTCCTCTCCTCTCCTCTCCCCTCCTCTCCTCTCCTCTCCTCAGTTTTTTAAGGCTCTGTCAGGTTGTTTGGCCACCTGTTGAGATGTGCTTGTACATGCTGGAGAACAATACAGTAATGTGCTGCTTGTCAAAGAGCTTTGGGGGAAAAGAGAGATGCCCATCATACTGTAGTACTACTGACTTATAAGAGTCTTGGAGTGTGCATCTCTCTCCCCACAGTCTTTGCGTCTCGCTGTCTGTTGTTGATGTGTTTGACAGTGGAGGAGTGAGGGGATGATGTGGAACAACAGAGAGAGCAGGATGAAAAAAAACGACTGATGTTGAAGTGATAGAAAATGAGGAAAGACATTACTTTGACCTGCAGGGTGAGCCGAGGAGGTTGTTTGTGTATCTCTCAAATTCTCTTTATAATCTTTACAGCTGCTGACAACTGTACACAGCGAGGAAAAGATTACACTGTTATCTCTTCTATGCAATGATGCATGTTGTCTGTTGGGTCTGTGGTCAATTTATTGTCTGTTCACTCACTCACATAATCATGATGGAGCCTTAATTGGTTTAAGAGTTATTTAATACCTTCGATAAAACAAACTTGGCTGAGTTGAACTGATTTCCGTCACATCATCTAGAACTTTCATCATTTTTCATTTATGTCTGGAGGTGTTTCTGGTTTTATTGTAAGAAGATTGAAGAGTCATTAAAGTTGAACTGAAATTCAAATTTTGACATTTTTTATTCAAGGTTATAATATATAACTTTTCCACATTAAAATGTCTAAAAATAAAGTCCTATCCATGTGTGCGTGGATATTCTGGTCAGCTGCCAGAAGCTCTACATGGATTTTTAACTAATTTTAAACCACGCATAGATTTTACACTTTGTTTTCAACCTTATATTTTTAGTGGATAGAGGATTTTAGTTGTCCATGTCTGGATCTTCATCAGAGAAAAAAGCCAAGTCATAGTTAGGCAGCTCAGCTCAGTTCAGTCCCCCTTGACTCAAACGCGTCCTGTGTCTGAACAACATTGGTGAATCACTGATTTTTAATGTGAAAATGTTTGTACCAGTTTTTGTCCCCTGTTGTGTTAGTTATGGAGAAGACACCTTCTCAAATAATTAATCTGCCAGTGAAAACCTAAAAAACTGAACTGGATCAGAAGTTACTGAAGAAGAAGTTGCATTGTCTGTACAGTGTCAGTGAACTGAGTTTAAATGTGAAACTGCTTTATTCATTGTTTAACTGGTTGTGATCACAGGCTCAGGAGGAGACATTTGGAGACTTTGGCTTCTGGTAAAAACCTCCTGAAATGACTGACACTGATGAATCGGGAGAAGCTGGTGCCAGTGGTGGTGAAGCCAACAACTCCCATGTTATGTGAATTCATCAAATTCCTTGTTACTGTTTTGCTTGAAATCAGCCCACAACAGCAGAATTGACTGGGCATTTGAGGAAATAATGATAGTGATCCTGCAGCTATGCAGCTTTTTATATTTTTCAAGAAGAGTTAAACCATTTCCAGACACAGTTTCAAAGCATTAAGTCTCTCTGGGTTAAAAACATAGTTTTTAGTCCTTTCAACCTTCTCATACTCCATTTCCCTGCAAGCCCACAGAGCATTGTTCTGTGCAGTTCAAGTCTATCCATCGGCAACATTCAGCATTCAGCAGAGCCCAATCTCCTATTAAGTTCATTACAGTTTGAATATGTTTAATTTCAGTGATGTAAGATGTAAGATATATGTATGAGAGATGTATGATATTTTACCTTTAACCATTAAACGTGTAGCACATAATTTGGCCCCCTTTTTTTAAAAAAAAGGTTTAAAAGCATTAATCAGGTTTTAAATCTGACAAACTGTTAAACACTGACTGGACATTTTCTCCCAGAATCCTCTGCTCCTTACATTCACAGGCTTATGTCTGGTGCCCAGCCACACACAGACACACACATGTGTATGTGTTGTGTGTGACAGTGTGTGTTTGTTTGGTCGCTGTCCCCACTGGCCCACTGCCCTGTGTCTGCATGTCTCAAAGCCACCTAGCCCAAAGTGATCATTAAGAAGTCTTTATCTCAGATTAGCGCATGCTGCGATGCAGATGCTGAGAGACAGAGAGGATGAGCGAGAGAGAGAGGTGGGAGGGGGGATTAATGTGGCTATAAAACATCACTCAGCCTCAACCTCCTGCCCTCATCCAAAATGTATTTATTCCCCATGCCACTTAACTTTTTTTTCAGTGCTTAACACCTAAAAGAAAGCATTTCTTTTTTTTTTTTTTTTACTTTACCCTTCCCAGAAATCTCTGCTCATTTCTAATGGTAAGACACAGATGTTTCTCTGGGGGCACTGTGTCTTGCCTCATGGAAAATGCTGTTGCAGTTCAGTTGAAACACTGAAATATTGCTGTGGTATTAAAACAACAGTATAAACCCTGTGTCATAGAACAATCACCTGTGTGGCTTCAACACTGGATTTCTGCCCCCGAACAGAGTTGTTTTTAAGTTTATAAAGACTTAACAAGGTGTTTAAAACACAAAAGTCTCTGACATCAAGTCATTAATTCAGTTAGATATGGAAGACAGCAAACATTTACAAATCAGGACGTCCTGTTCCTGCATTTGGTGAAAGTTTGTTGTTTTTTTTTTTTAATGAGTTGAGAGCTGAGATATTTTTGGAATCCCATCCTACAGTTTACAGCTGAAGTTGTGCTGCTACACGTGGCTGTTTTTGTAGGAGTGATTCAGTAGTGGCAGTGAAATGAACCCAGGTTAGCCTGAAAATCAATAAGACACATGCTGGATGTTTGAGAGCGCCTGCCTGCTCCGTGAACCTAGACCTAGGGGCCACAGGCATCCAGGCAGACAGCGCCTTTCATCCACAATCACTGTCAGAAAAAACAGACCCACAAGGGAGCATGTTGGCAGCCATCGCAAGAGATGCGCGGCCCTTTGCAACTCGTGAGTCATTTTTGTGGAAAAATGCCACTTCATGTGACTCAGCGGGCGGGCCTGTGAATTTCTGCTGACAGCTCCGATGTTGCTGGGGCTGGACGAGTGCGGCTGTGACTCTCACTTTATTTTCATTTATCTGTTTGTGGATGAGTACACACACTCGTCACAGACCTTCAGAGGACGTTATTCCACTCCTGAAGTCAAGACAGCGTCAGCAACACATGCACTCGTGAATTGAAATGATGAGCAAATAGCTCTGACACAGCAGCCGCCAAAGCCCTCAGTCTCTTTCGTTTTATTGATGATTCAGTGGAGCTGGATGAATCGCGAGCGTCAACTCCACTCACATAATGCAGCAGCGTTTGCCTCCTCTTGCCCAAATACACAGTGACTCATTACATCGCCACCATCACAATCTAAAAGCTTTACATGCAGGCCGTCACTGCAGTAAAATCATTCCACCTGCCTACATGTCGCGTCCATCTACACAACCGTCACACACACACTGTGCCGCTTAGACATGAACTCTGAACTCTGAAGTGAACTGTTGACTTCCTCTCAAAGAGCCACAGAGGTAGGATAGTAAATACACGCAGTCACTGATAGGTCTTGTCATCTTCTTCATCAGTTAATCTGCTGATGATGTCCTTAATTAAATCCTTGATGATTATTTATTGAATCTGTAAAATGTAAAAAACAAAAACTCCTTTTGCATGTTTTATGATCTTTGTCCAAATATATTTGATTTTCCATGGCCAGGTTTGAATCCACTTTAGTCTCCATTTTATGCAATTTTCAGAAATAATCCAAAAAAAAAAAAAAAAAAAAAAATCACAGTCAATCTTTAAATGGCAACAAACAGTCAAAGGGTCATTTTCTTAATTTCTCATTCAGGATTTTTTTAAAGGGGAACTTTGCAAGTCTGGTCCCTTTTCCACTGTTTTGCTAACCCTCTTCCCGGCCATGTGCATGAAGCCTGTGAGAAAGCAATCAATTGAGTGGTGGATAATGTTATTTATCATATACGATGATATGCTGTGTATATTTATGTAGTCTTATCTGTCATAAACAAAAGATTACAGGCTGTGTTTATGTCGCGGTGCAGCCGAGATGAGAGCTAGGGGTTGGAGGTGCTGATCTTACAAGGCTGGTTTTCGGCCAAAAGATGCTGGGTGGAAGGCAGAGAGCCTCCATTCTCCCTGTAACAAGTTACAAGTCATTTATTTAACCATCACAATTACTCCGAAGCTTAAGGTAAAAATGTAGCATAGTTAAGGTAAAAATCCTGCATAAGCACAGAAACAGGTGGACCTTGTGATGATACAGTGTGACATACCAGAAGACACTGGTTTTCTAAAACCAACCTCTCACACTTTAATGTATTTGGCCAATATGATTGTTGTTGTAAAGCTTTAACAGGAGGGGTTAAAAATATGACTAGATGGGCTAAGTCCTCTTAAAAAACCCCACTAACCACAGAGAAAAGGGTCTCACATGGAGTCTCCCACCCTGTGGAGGATATGCGACAGACTAATTTCACCAGTCTGCACACCAACAAATACTCTTTTCATCTCAGTGAAGGGTTTATGTAGAAAATGTGGTCTTTGACACTAAATATTAAGATATTATATCAATGCTAGATAATTATATGATAATATTACAGTATTCATTTTGACACACCACCCACCCCTAGTTCTGGTCTATTCTAGCCGCAGAGAATAGGTCTAATTTAGACATGACCTCAGTGTAATTTCATGGAAACCCCAATTAAATCAGCTTTTCATAATAACGTGTTATGACTGGAGTGAGCACCCTGGGTCTCCCTGGTGCTGCCCACTCCTGTGAGGCTGCTGGAAAAGATGTATATACACTCATTAAGTTCAGCGGTCATTTCTTTTTCTTTTCCTCGGTTCAGCCAGTCATTAGAGACCATCAGCTGAACAAGGATCTAAATGTCAGTGAGGCTTTTTAGTCACTGTAGTAGTAAAGAGGAACTAGTTTCCCTCTGCTCTTGAGGAACAAATGCAGAATTTATGAGCTAAGCCTAAGTTAAATGGGGATTTAATAGTGTCAAATACTGCATTACCTGAAGAGTGATAGCAAATACGAATGGATCTCAGACTCATTTACTCACCTATTTTCTCAGCTATAGAGTTTGGAGTGGGTGAAGTCTTGAATCCAGCCAGTAAGAGACAATCAAATTATGTACCTGGAAAACTAGGATTCAACACAGTGGATGGCTGGTTTTACATGTGCTGATTAAATGTCTAGATAATGGCCTCATGATGCTTCCCCCTCTGCTCAGTGCACATCTATACAAAGAAAAATGTGGCACTTTTTGACTGGAGGAGTATAACATAACAGACTGAGACAATTTAGCAGCTGTGTGCAGAGTTTAGAGCTTTTCTGCAGAGCAGCTTTTTCTCCTCGGTCCTCTGCAGCCCTGCTTTACATCACATTCATTCTGTCATGCTCTTCTAACATTTAGATTGTAAAACAGGAACTGATATTGAATCATTTGTTTGAAAATTTCTTTGAAATATTCATGGTAAATGTTACTGTTCGACAAAACAAATTTTGGTCATGATTCAGATGTAAAACATGAATGTGCAAAACCCCATATTGCCAAATCTTTGCAAACTCTTCTGCTACAACTTGGTCTTGTATTTGAAATGGAAGTACTTTTCTTCATTTTAATATTTAATGTGTAATATGGAGCTTTCAAACGATTTCCTCACTCATTGATGGAAAGAGTAGGCCTTGCATGAGAAAAGGTCAGTTTAACTTACATTTACTGTAAATCACAGTCTAACGCTTCACTCACCCTGAATGTGTGTGTGAGAGAGAGTGTGTGTGTGTTTTAACTCAGTTCTTCTGCAGAAGTTTTCTTTTCCGGCAAACTCTTATTGCCGGTAGAAAGCAGAGTAGAGTGAAGTGTTAGCTGCAGCTGGTTTCTTGAGTTGGGCCTGACCTCGTGCGCTTCGGGGAGTCGTATTATGATCAAAGCTCAGCAGCTAAGCTCTGCCTAGAGACAGATATGTTTTAAATGCATAGCCAACGGTCACTCACATGCACCCACAAAACATGCACAGGCACAGGCGCGCACGCACCAACACATACAGCAGTATGGATGCTGTAGGCTTCACACTGAAAGACACTGATGGAATTACTTGATGCTCACAAACACAGGGCTGTTTTATTGGCTTGTGCGTGGCCTTTGTGCACGAGGAATGATATAATCATTTGTGACATGGATCACCAGAGAAAGATGAACAAGAGCGATGGAGAGAGGAAGAAAACAGGAGAGAAGAAAAGAGCTAGGGAGCGCAGAGGCGAGCCAAGGAGAGTGTTGTTGTGAGATGGGGCTGAGGTTGGGGGGCGGGCGAGCAGGGACGAAGACTGCTGCAGTGTCATTGATTTTAGAGTGGCTGTTTAGCTTTGTTATTGTTGTGATGCAGAAGTGTGGTGGGGTAAGACCAACAGCCCATACCAAATCACCTGTTGTCTCTTTCAGAGAGGTCAAAGTTGAGGACGTGTTTTCATTTGTGCTCTACACAAACTGGTGTTAACATGCGAGTACTGGACAGAAAGAGAGTATCAGGGAGACAGGCGGCACCTGTTTGGCTTGAATGAAGCTGAGCATCTTTACAGGAGGCTTCAACTTGCTGCAGAACATCTGCTCATCCCATCAGACAGCCAGACTGCTGGGAACACCTGGCGTACGTGCAGCTCTCCTGCTCTACTTTCAATGCCGTTTGAAGTACATTTTCTGGATTTAACGATCAGTCTCAACAGCGGCAAAGCAGGCTTCCTTTGTTGACATTTAAAATAACACATATTGTGTATTTGAAATAAATACATTGGCAGAAGAACGGTTTCAACCCAACAGCAGAACCTACAAATTGCAGCCCTGCAGTAATTACCTGCTGTAAAAGTATTATTTTTTGCAGACAGGATAGTGATCATAAATCACTATCTTCTTAATCCTTTAATTTGCAGTGATCCACAAAGATGTGCATCCATGCAGCAGAAACCTAACTGTTACATACAGCGATATGTCCTACTTTTAAACTCACCACTACATACATTTTTACTGGGTTGAAATAGCAGCAAAAATGCCCCAGAAAAACCTTCATTAATTTGCCCCATGCAACAGGAAGCTGCCATTGCATTTGAAAGTTTGTAGAGATGTCTTTTTTTGAAAACATAAACTGTGGTAACAATTGTGGTGTAACACTGCTGTACTAGTGCTAATGTATATGAGGTATAGACGTGGTCCACATCCACAATAATGTGCTTAGCTTTAAAATGCTTCATTTTTGCTGCGTTGAGTCGACTGCTGCAGGGTTTTTGATTGGGTCTTGTTAGTCACAGTGTATCTTTTCTTGATTTGACTCTTGGCCCCTTTCCTGAAAATAGAAAGAAAGAAAGAGAGAAAAAAAAACATCCCTGACCTATGTTTTCTGCTGCTGTAGACAGTTGTCTTCATGTTTACCCCAGCACACAGATGCCCAGTGTATGTAAGCGGTGACCTCTACAGTATGTGTTTTCAGGCATGTTATCATGGATAAAGGTTATTTCTGATCCAAAACTGAAACACTTGTCAAGGTGGAGACTATTTAAAACATATGAAAACAGGCACACATGTTAATGTGGATGTGGTCTTAAATGTTCTTTTGAATAAGTCTTCCATGTCTGAGGTTTGGTTGATCAGTCAATCCAGCGCTGTGTTTAACTAAGTTTGTGTTGTGACACATTCCTCCTGAGGAACGTGGCTTCAACCCATTATGAAATTATGAATACAGCTAACGAACCCCTTCTCCTCCCTCCTATTAATTTAAGTGAGGCCAAGTGAAAACACCACATCTCCAATGCGCAACAAATGTACCATGCTTTTAATGGAGCCATCTGAGATTTACATGCATGAAAGAAACTGCAGTAAAGGGCACAGTTGCTGTGTCACCTTCAGATGCTCACTTGGAAATGCACTGTATTTGTTCATGTGCTGACACTACAAGCAGCACATGCAGATATAGAGTCTTGTGCTGCAAAAAGAAAAAGATCAGTGCTGAGAGAAAGAGAGTGGGTAGAGCTCTGTGTGTTTTGACAGTGAAATGTGGCGGTTGCGGTCGATTTGTAATGATTAACAGGAAGTAGTCGCAACCCCAAAGCTATAGCGTGCCCTTTTGACCCCAGAGTCTTCAAGGTGTATTTAATCTATTCATATAAAGAATTAATTGGAAGCATTAGCAGCTCATATCATGTCCTCGCCCTGTACAACAGCTGCATTGTGCTACTTTGCTTATGTTCAGCTGCTCTGGTGGTGAGAGGGAAGCCTTTAGTCATGGTCCGAGTAATCTGTTTCTGTGGTGGGTGGCTGCTGGACTCTTTAATTGGTTTCCTTTGTTTTTTATGGTGGGTATTTGTTTGGCAGGCAACTGAAGGATATCGGCGCTCAGTGAGTCCGTCAATAGCTGTCTGTGACTTTGTCCCACCTGTCTGACTCCAGTGTGCTGCTTGTGTTTGTGGCTGAGAAGACCCAAAACAAACACACTCACTCACTCGCTGAAAAACAGGCCAAGTTAATGCTCAAAAAACCAAAGAGATGGGGTCCATTCACACACATGCAGAAGTGGGTGAATGCGCATGCAAGTGTGTTGTGTTTGCATGTTACTGTCGGGTTATGTTCAAAGGCAAACGACAGCTGGGACTAAAATCTCAGAGTGTCTTAATTACGCTCTCTTGTTGCTAGGGGCAGATTTTCTAGAACAAGTAGTTTAACCTCGGGCACTATTACACTTATGCTAATTTTCGTCTGCAGTGGGAAATGTACAGTCCTGCTCTCAGTGCCTTTTCACACCAATTTGAATGCCTCAGTCTTCAGGCCAATGAGGGTCTTTCTGAGAATTTGGTCTGCAGCTGCCATTGTGTTTCATCTGACTGGGGTTGGGTTTTTACAGGGGAAAGAGATGAGGAAGGAGAGCCGGAGAAACGGCAGAGATGTGGCTCATTCTCTTTGCAGGGTAAAAGGCTAATCCCACAATTCCCATTACAGCCCCTCAGTTTGTAGACAGACACTATAATCCAGTGTGGCACACATTTCCATATACAGGAGTGACTGCGCTTTAGGCTCTCTTAATGCATTTGGCTGCCCGTGACTTAGAGTGGCAAGGCACTTTGAGCGTTTATTCTTAAATCCAGACCTATTGTAAGCTCAAGAGGAATAATGCAAGACTACTCAAGAGTAATGAGACCAGACGTAAACCTCTCTGAAGGCTTTTACCAACTTTCTTACTTTCTGTGTTGTGTTCTGTGACCTGCAAGCTATTTTATAGATTAATTTATATAGGCCTACTCTGAGTCCAGCCGTGTGAATCCAGAGAAATGTAAGTGTAGGGACCCAGATATCCATGACAAATAGCTCCTGTTGTGGATAATAGACCCTATTTACCTGTGAGTTTCTTACTTTTATTTTCCTATTTCTTTTACTTTTGGTTGCATACGTCTTCATTAGCAAGATTACAATTTTGATTTGTCTTGATCTTCCCATGCAGTACCATTGATTTGTGTTTCTACTCACCCTAACTTCAACACTGACTCTAAGCAGATGATGATCTCTTTGATGCCTCCTGAACATCCTCAAGAACCAAACCCATATCATCTTGGACAGTTGGACAGTTTTTGAAGGGGAAGCTTGAGTTTCATGTAAGATCTGGCTACGTGGATATCAGTATTGCGTCAGCTTTAGGGTTTACTCCAACTTGTGTAAGAAATGATGGTTTCAGTAATGATCACTAAGAAGTAAACCTCCAAAAGAGTTCAGTTCCCAAAAAACAAAAAGACAAAAGTAGTTGCCAACTATTTACAACCAGCGTCAACAACATGTATAAGACAAATCTTATTCTCACTGACAGACTTAATTGTCTGTGAAACTGTAGTTTTCTTCCTCCTTATAAATTATTCACTGGATCAGATGATACATACAGCAGCATCTTATCTTGTGCATGGCTGCACCGTTTGTATTGGAAGCGCTGGAGGGCCTTTCTAACTGTCCCCTTATATATGACAGGTGAAGGACGGATAATTGAGCTGCCGTTATCACAAGGGACAGACTCCGTCAGTGGCTACTTCGGCAGATCGCTCACTGACCTACTTACATTTGGGAGGAGTGAGATTATGACTTCATCTTGGAGAGTTAGACACATTTACACCGTCTCAGCATTTCCACATCTGGCTGGAATGCAACTCATTTGCACCGTGGATATTTAGAGACACTGATAATGTGGCTCTAGACATAAAGGCATGGTCCATTTCTTTGGATGGATTTCTTCTAGTGCGTCCATGAATTTCAGTGTTTTGGTTTATGATGAGATGTTGGGAAAACTGTTGAGTGGATTTCAATGAGATGGTAACTTGCTATAAAATTTGGTAATTTGCACGTTAGCATACATGCTACGTCACAATGGCGAAAATGGTAAACATAGACTGTTGTAACATTTAGCACCAACATTTATTTGCATATGATGGCTATTGATTGCTTCATGTTGATTGCTGGGGAGGTAAAGTTTAAAACAGGGGAAGTATTCCCATCACACACTCAGACCCCTTCACTTGCTCTGTCATCACTGCAGACTTTATGGGCTGTGTCAGCCTGGTCTCAGTGGTGAGTGGTGGCATTTGGTCCTGGAGTTATAATTACTTTGGACAGCTGGATAATGATTCTTATGAGGAGAGTCTCCCGTGTGCAGCTAGATTGAAACTTAGACTTGATTGTTCAAGTGAAGGGGAACTCACGCTGGGATTTCATCTGATCACTTGACAGCACAGAGTCTGGATTATGAATCATACTCGTTCTCAAAAATTTAAAGGATGTTTTTTTTTTTGTTTTTTATGCCGAGAGGAACAGAGGAAAATTTTGTTAGGCTATGTGTATGCATAATGACAATAAAGAATTCTTGACTTGACTATGACTTGATGAAAGTGACTAGGAAGAGGAATGTGCACGTTCACATGCATGAGTGAGTTGTAAGTGTGCACTGACTCATATTTGCACGATGTTTTGTAGTCAGTCTTTGAACTAGTCTCGTATGAGTAAATGTGCACTTAATTACTCAGCGATCCTACAGTGTGTTTTACTGTAAACTCACCACCCCCCTGAGATCTCTGCTGAGGCTTTGAAAAGTTCAAATAATTTCTTAACAACCTCTAGTGTAGGCTTTAATCCAAGATGTGTTTCATAAATTCAAAACTAATAGTGAAATATAGCAAAAGGCTAGATGTTAAAGATGTGGTCTGCAGATCTTAGAGATTTGAAAATGTAAAATCGTCGTCCTTTCTTCTTCTAAATAACTTGGAGTATCTGCCTTAAGCAAACTACTGAAATCTGTGTGTTAGGAAAAGACTGAGCTTTTCTGTAGAACAGCTGCAGGTATAAGGTGATGTAAACATCTTAAATGTGAAACAAGTCCTTGCTGAGAGAGATTATGTGTGTGCTGTCAAGCTTCCCTGAATCATTAAAGGTTAAAAACAGGGAGTCTGATCAATACATCTCTGAGGAAAAGGCCTGGGTAGACTGCTGTGACTGCAGCGAGAAATACAAGGACCTCAGGACTCTAAAACACACAGCACAACATAAAGCAGACGGATGCAACCTCTGCAGAATATCTAAGTTCTGTTCACTGGGATCCTGGTTTGAAGTCCAGGCTGCAGACTGGGGTGTTTGAGGCCAGGAGGAAGGAGCATCTGTGCTGCTGTGTTGATTTGGAGTCATTTCCACTGAAGCATGCAGGAGACGCTCTGGAGGGGAAGAGCAGTGAATGTGTCAGTTGTTTGGCTGAGGGACCAGTCCTCAAACTGTGTGTCTCTGTGTTTTCTAGACCAGTGAGACTTTATTACCAAAAACTGTGAGGCAGGTGACAGACGGCACCAGACAGCTTGTTTCGTTTTATTTGGATGTCTCATCAGTTGGAAGGTTTCCAGTCATGGTTTCATGCATTTATTTAGAAATGATCAAACATAACAATCATTAAAATGTAATAAAAGTTGCACTTTTGATCCGTTTTGCATTGCCCCTTTTATTTTGGTGAATTCTGTGTGAATGTGAAAATCAGTCCTTGATCAAAGTAAGCCTCACCACAAGAGGCCGATCCATCTGTTTAGCAGGATTAGTTTTAATAGGAAGTTTCCTGTCTGTTTACTGCTCTTTTCTGATAAAAGTAGGATGTGAGGGCGCATTCACTCGCTCCAGCTGTGGAGAGGAGCACTCTCTGACCCTCGTCAAGGATTTAGAGACAGCAGTCGGGGCTGGTTCCTGCAAACACCTGCTGGTTAAACCTTGCCTGCTTCCGCCATTGCCCAGCCATAATTAGATTACTCTGCCAAAGTGCTTTATTTCACTCCAAGCACAGGTTTTCCAGTAATTGCTTGGCTCATCATTACAGGTGCTCATATTTCTGAAGGCGCAGAAAAATCACAGAAACACTAGTCAGACAGAGCAATGGTGCCACATCAGCTGATTCTCGGCTAAACCGGAATTACATGAAGCTGCACAGTTCATATAAGGTGTATACCTTCAGCTTCAACCGGCTGCTCAGCTGCAGATTGGTTATTCAGTTTACGCCCTGCACCATCACACCTTCCTCCTGTCAGGTATGTGTCGTCTCCTGAAGCTATGTCTTCCATTCCACAGTGATGTGGATATGCTGGGCTCTGTTCTGATACCTCTGGGGTTTGATTGGAGTCCCACCTAAATCATTAAGGCGATGCTGGTATTCCTACTGGGAACACCCCAGAGAGCAGAATCTGTACCTCTAAATATAAGCGTGTTGCCAGTCGTACTGCAATTGTTTTAACTCCATAATGAGATGTGCAGTTACTGTCTGAATCTAGGTTAGACTTTCCAGCAGAAGTGGTGATTACATAGGATTGGATGACATTACAGCAATGTTGCGTCACTGATGCTGCTTTAGAAATACCATACAGTATGTGAGCTGTAAAGTAGGTTCAGTAGACTCTAAAATGTGCTGCACCATATATGATCTGAATCACCCTCCTCTGTCTGTTCTCATATTCTGGTCTTATTTATTCATAACTGTGGGATAAACAGGTCATATGGTCATACGTCTCTGGCTTTACTGTGTGGTGATGAACCTGATGCCTCCTGTTTGAAATGGATACCGTTCCATTTTTCAACACCTCACGCTTTTCTGGTGTTTAGTTTGAAGTGTTGATATCCATAAAAAGATATATTTGTGTGTTTAAGCACTAAAAATCTAAACAACAAGAACCCAGTCTCACTCTAGTTTTACATCTGCTCTCTCAGGTATGTCCTTGGAGCTCTAGCAACAACAGACTGCTGAACCAATCAGAAGGGAGTCTGTGAGTCCCTCCTCTGATTGGTTGACGGTTTTCATTCAGAAGAACAAAATCCTGCAAAGTTAGATGGCAGGCTGAGTTTGGGGCATGCCTGAGGACAGCGACTGCTTTGCTGTGACATCACAAAGTTACAGAAATCCTGAAGGCTTGTTTCAGGTGCATTTCTCTGTGGACTGCGCACTTTGATAGTTTCACATTTTTAATAGAGAACCTAGACCTTCTTTATATTCAACAAAAGACATGGACATCTCATTTAGGGGATTATATGGGATCTTTAATCCATGTAACATTGCATTTTTCTGTGTTTGCTGTATTGTATAGTGGAATACAACTTGTGAGCATTGTAAGCTAATGTAGGTCAGTCCATTTTCTGGCTGCACTCCCTACATTCTGCAGCCTATTATGAGTCACAGGAAGCTCAAAAAGGGTGCAATTGTTTCCTTGTCTGTTTTTAATTGATCATTTGGCTCCATTCAAGCATCGACGCACCTGCCCAGGCGGATCCCTGATGCACAATGCCTTCAAATTCTGTTGTTTCTGTGGTAATCTGAAGTCACACTTTATTTATTCTGAATGTTTACTGTGTTGGCCCCACTATGTGTTTTCAGTAGAATTTCCTGTGTTCACAAGCGTGATAGTATATTCAACAAACCAGGGATATATGGGGAAAAATGTGCTACGTGTTCAGAATGCAGCATTAACGTCTCTTTCTTTCTACACTTGGTCAAACTCAATTTAAAGAGTGTTCAGCTTGTTTGGCTCTGTAGCTTTGGCTCACCCCCTACTTTGTATAGCAGTACATTGTGTCGCAGTGTAGGTGCCAGGCTGTACTGTAGGATAGAAAATGTTGACATATGGCTATAGATCGAACATATTTGGCTTCTCTAAACCAGCAAGTGCAGGAAAAGGGGTAGTGTAGCAGAAGGTCAGACACAGGGAGATGACATCATGCAGTGAGGTTCAGGGATATGTGTGTGTGCATCTTGTAAACAATGATGTATGTGTTATTTCAGCAGTATTTGTTACTTTGACTTCACAGCTCTGTGGTATGTGCAACACTTGTGTGTGTTGGTGTGCGTTTTGATTGCATGTCTGTGTATGTTTAGGTCCACCCCCGTGCATGCTCCATATCAACATGCAGAGCAAAAGGAAGTGGGCCGTCACACGAAGCAAGAAAAAAATCGCCGCAGCTTGAAAACAGCTTGATAAATCATGACTTGTTCAGAGAGTCGATGCAGCTCAGTGGTGTCCTGTTGCCTTCCCATGGGCTTGCTGTACAACCACCTGTACCTCTGCCTGATATTGCCCTGTCATACTTCAGGCTTTGAGGTAAATCTCGTCGGCTTTAGCCGAGCTGAACCTCACCGTCTTCAGTTTAAATCACTCTCAGGTTGCCTTAGAGGCACAGCTAGATGAGGCTGCCCAGCCTCCGCCTTGGTCAGGAGGTGTTTTTGCCGATGTGACCTGACAGGGGAGAAAAAATATGTCTTTTAGCAGGCTGAGAGCTATAATTAGCACAGTATGTGTCTTTGATCACAAGGTCAGAAGAGATGCTGAGATGTGAACAGCACCAAGTTGCCTCCCTTATCTCTGGCATCCTAAATCTGCTGTTCTACAGATCTAAGAGGAGGTGATAGGGTTGATTTAATGATATTAATGATGGAATATTGAACAAAGTACTGTGGCTATGTATGAATTTGATTGTGATATGATTTCTCAGTGCTACAATTCAAATACATTGATATATATATACATTTACAGCATATCTGAATGTTTTTTTGCCATCCATCTCCCATTCCTTTCCATAATAGACCTATTGTCGTAAGATTTATAGCAGCTACTTGAAAGTATAATTAGCAGTTTGAAAGTTTTAAATGACAAACACATATTTAAAAAATTTGAAAAAAAGTACCATATATTAAATATTAAGAAAGAATATCTTCAAGTCTATCAGACTGTAGTTGAGTCGGTGTGATTTGTGTGGCCCTAAATCACTCTTGGTTTGAGAAAACTCCACCAACAAGCAAGAATTGGCCATGGTATGAAAAACAATTACATGTGATTAAGTTTACAGCCCAAATTGGTTTTATCAGGGGAGGGTAAGCATTCTTTGACTTTGTCTTTAGCTTTACCGTTAACATTTGATTTGCTCAGTTTGTCTGAAAGGGCAGAAAGGTACAGCAGGAGAGAGAGCGAGTGACATTTAATCTGTAGATGCCACTACTCTGTGGCTCTGTGTTTCCAGATCAATACTCTATCAACCAGTGCTGAGTTAGAGCTCAGTCCTGCGTGGCTTTTTGTCTTCGTGCTGGTTCCAGGGGCTCAGTACTCTCCACACAGGCCTGACTGACAGGACATAACACGCAGGGACTTCATCTATTGACAGATCAAAGTAAGGAATCATCAGGAGGAATTATTTATTGACCTGACTGAAATATAATGACATATTGACACATGAAATTTTATAAGTGAACTTTAGAAAATTAGAAATGTAGAAATCTCCTGGTTGTGTCTCTGGCATCTTTGGCAAATCTCAGCAGCCAAACAAAGCTAATTAAATCCTATCGTTTCCAAAGATAGTTTCAAGAACAGCTTGTCTGAAACATCGTTGATACCATGCTGTATTTTGTATGCTATCTGGATATCCCATTAATTTTTGGAAGGTTTAGTCATTTGCATGTCAGTTTAAGCCAACAGGATACATTATGTTTCCTGCTTCGACAACACTCCCCTACTTTACTCTCGGCTAATGAGGCCATTTGTCTTCTGATGCCCAGGAGAACGTGCTTATCACTGCATTACCTATTAAGCTTCTCCTGGTCTCCAAATGGAAAGAGCCGTCATTAATATCCCTCATGGTTAAAAAAAAAAAAAGAAAGTTTAGGATTGTTTGGGTTTGTGTGTGTGAATGTCAGATGACTGAAGGCTTCCTGCTGTTCTTGAACATCACTGAGTGATGGAGGGCGCTCAGAACATCAAGGTGTTAATCCATCAAACTGTATTCTTCTCACACTGAATAATGTTTTTAGTTTCAGTGATATTAAGCTGAAACTAAAAACGGTGTTTCAACAATTACGAGTCGACATGCTAATAGCTTTGTGAGGCTGTTCTTATTATTTTCTACATATACAGCAGTGCTTTTAGATAAATGCTAATGCTAGCCTGCTAATATGATCCAGTTGTTTTCGGAGGGTTAATGTTTACCATGTTTCACCGTCTCTGTTTACTGTGTTGGCATGCTATCATTAGCTATTCATTTTAGTTCTGCAGGAATGGAGCTGTAAGAGTAAGAGGAACTATTTAGGATGCAGCAGGGTCCAGATGCAAACTGACCATTAATTTTTGCCAGAGGCACTGCTACATAACTCCACAAGGTCATTTTGTGCTAAAAAGAGATAAAAGATGCTCAGATGCAATAAGATCTTTAATGTGACTGTGATTTGAGGCATTTCAATAGGGGATTGGTCAAAGCACAGCATGAATAGTTAAAACAGACAAAACAACACTGTCAACTGGCAAGTAGCACTCATCTTTATGCATCACATCCACAGCTGCAACACCATGTCAATCGAACAATGCCAATATCACATCTACTGTAGAAAACCACAAGTGCATGTCAATCAGCCCAGCAATGTAACAGTGTCCAAGATAGCTGCCATAAAAAATGACAAAATAGAAACAGCTGAAGGAGACGTGATAACATTGGCTACAGATGATAAATTTACCACATCTATAGAAGCTAAGTTAACTGATTCACATAGTTCGCTTCTCTGTGGCAATGGAGGCTCATGGGTACTGTAGTATTTTGAACATTCCACCCTGCCAAAATGAAAGATAAAATATAATTTCTTTTCAAATTAAATTTAAAACTGGTGTCCACAGGAGGCTCTGCATGTTTCTATGTCAAGAAACATTGACAGTATCATTAAACTGGATTTGTGGTTGGTTAGTCAACCCAACGAACCGACCGACAGTGTGACATGGCCTCCCATGAGCCATGCTGCTATCTTGGCTGAAAATACAGACACAGACAACAGACACACCTAAAGCTGCAGAGGAAATAATATGTCATACCAGCAGTGAGCCACACTGACTGCTTTACAACACCAACTTCATTATGCATATGCTGTAGGTCTCCCATGCACATCCACTTGAATGGTGTTTAAGAAAGATGAGAAGGAGTCGATGCAGTGAAATGATGACAACATCGGCCCCAGAGGAGAAGGCTCCAGGTGGGTTTGTCGGAGCGTGGAGCTCCTTCCCACTGTACCTCCTCCAGGAGACATAACATGGCTGGGTGAACTCCCATGTGCAAGGCCCTCATTCTGTCTGTGTCACATCCCATTTGTAACACTCACGATAGGTGCAACACAGAATCATCAGTGGTTTTGTTGTTGTTGTTTGTTTGTTTTTGCTGAGATTTTTCTTAAATGTACTTGAGCTGTGTAAAAGTCTACCACACAAGAGGACACTGTGTGGATACGAGTGGATTTACATATGTGCAGAGCAAGTCTACGGGATGCTTAGTAAGTGACAGTCCTGCCATCTATAGTGCAGCGCTATTACCTGTTTTTATTCAGCTTCACATTTTCCATTAGGATTCCATAACTGTGTACGTCACTCTCCATCTCCTCCCCTATTACTCACTTCTGTTCGTTCTTGGCTTCCTATCTAACAGCTTACCTTCTTCTCCTGTCAATTTCCCCTTCAGCCCACTCTCACGCACAAGCCTAACATTTAAAATACTCTCCTAATTAAAGCAGAAAGTCATTCTAAGCAGATGGCATGAGATGGCCTGGGTAATTATTGCCAAGTGAACCATGGCCCCTGTAGACCCTGGGTGCAATGAGTAGCGGGCTCAGTTGGATTGGCTAAGAAGCTCAGACTCTCAAAACGACGCAGGCACATCTGGACCCGCAGAGGCCATTTAATGGATCAACCTGAGATTTTCAAGGTCTTTGTCATGTGATCAACTAAAGCCTTAAACACAGTCTTAATCTGCACATTCTGCAGTGCCTTATGTTCTCAGCACTGCCCTCATCTTTTCCTTTGTTCACCTCATGGGAGTCAGATTTATCAACACAATATTAATACCCATGCAGAGATTTGGGCTGTATAGGAATGGAGGATTTGTTGGGGAAGTTAAAATTGTTCAACTTGGCCCTGAATAAGAATTTTGATGTGCTGTATCATCTTCTAGGATTTGTAGGGAAGATCTTATGAATCTCATTATTCTGTTGAGGAAGGGGGACTCTGGGTTTTGCTGCCACACCTACTTACGTGAGTGATAAATGGGTTTGAAAAAAATGCATACAAAATGTGAACAAAGAACAGTGTGTGTTGAAGGAAACATCTGTTTTTCTGTCTTTCTCTTTCTCTCTTTCTTTCTTTCTTTCTTTCTTTCTTTCTTCTTTCTTTCTTTCTTTTTTTTTTTAATGAGTTTAATGAGTTTATACACTTGAGGGAGGTGTTGGTTAAAAGGATCACAATCCTTTGCTCTGCCATCATCTGGCTTCACCTTTAACAAAGGCCCACCGTCAGCTCTCTAATGAGGACACAAGTGGCACTTAAGCTGCTGAAAAATAACAACAATGTGTTTTCTGTGGTGCCCACATAGACAAGGGACAGGGTATTAGGGAAACAAAGTAAAAAAAAAAAAAAAAAAAAGGGGATGACCCATGTTCGAAGGAACAAAAGGTGAACTGAGAGTGTTTGTCTCGAAAGCGTAACGGGGTCAGTTCATTATGTTTTGCAAGAAAGGCGAGAAAGAATGTTGATTTGGAGTAGTGAAGTGAAATGTGACCAGGGTCCACGATTGTGAACACATTCACCACCAGAGCACACGTCCTATTAAAGCAGATGAGACATTTCATAAATTCTCTTCATAGTGTCAACAAGCCAAGATGAGCTGTCATTGGTTTGACTTTGTTACTCTGACACAGGAGCTAATTGAGAATGGGACAATTAAACAAGATTTAGAATTAGACACAAGTGGTTTATAATCTGAGTGCTTCTCGTTGGCAGCATATCCTGCTGGGCTGCACGAATGAGACCACATCACTGATAACTCTTTTGGTGACCCATACTGTAAATGTGAGAATTAGATTTCAGTGCGATTTAATGGATTTTGGAAGACAGCCAATGAAAGAGAGAGAGAGGTGGTCGGTATAAAAAAAGTCACTAAAATCTCTTTAAACGGACCAGGCTTCACTGTCAAGCTGCCATTACTGAGATGAGACGTGGTCTGTGGTGATTAAAATGCTGTAATGCTCATTTTAATGGATCAATCACTGACAGACAGTGAAACTGATACACATATTGATTTTGTAGAGCGGTGGTTTCAACCTGTGTGGTGGTATTGCATCATCTGAAAAACAACATCATTTTGGTAAAATAATGTAAAACTGTAACTTTTTTCCCCCAGAAACTTCTAGTTAAGTCCTGAATGTTCAATTGTTATCATTGTCAGAAAAATGTTTTGAAAATGCATTATTTGGCCTCCATGTTTTGTAGATTTGGTAGTCGGCCAAGTGTTGGGAACCAGTCTTGTAGAGGAAGAGGTCACACAGTCAAACATTGGTTTGATCTACACAGACTAAGACACCACATTGTTCAGCTGCACCATCACTACACCCTGAACACAGAAGTGACTGTGACAGTGAGCAGTTTCATCAAAGGCAGTTAATGCTGTGATGGAAATGATGAAGCAAGTGAGTTCATTTTATTGAAATGTGTGAATGGTCTATATAATTCTTTACAACTTGTGTTTGTCTTTTACCCTTATTAATAATTCATTAACCATTCATCGATCACTTACATTCGGCTTGGATGAGGATGTAAAGCTGGATCATACATAAATATCGTGGCCTACAAAGAGCTACAGCCAGGGATTGTTTTCAAAATGTCAAAACCACAAGCAGCCCAGCCACATATCAGGTTTTGACCTTGTCTTTTTTCTCCTGATTTCGTTGCATCCACTTTTAAAAACAAGCCTACATCTGTGAAATGGAATGCAGAGCGATGTGTGTCGTAGCCAGCTGAGGACACCCCGCAACTTTACTGCCTTTGAAATGAGTTGGAGTTTGTAGTGAGAGTGGAGCTGGAGCTGAGCACAGCAAAGTGAGATTCAGCTTGCTCTCTTTCCTTACAGCCCCTCAGCTAAGCTTAAGATTCCTGCACATCTCTAAACGCTACATCTAATTTGAAGCATCAGAGCCAAGATGGGGGCCAGCTTAGGAACAGTTGTGGATTTGTAACAACACCGGAGGGCCCAGCTGAAGGCCTTTTAGCCAGTGATTTATTAGACCTTACCACGTGTCCCTCCTGGAGTACCAGACTGAAGAAAATGAATGGCTCTGACCTCTGCCTGCTCCAGGCACTCTGGCTGAGCTTTGCAGCTTAGTTGCTACAGGTGGACTCTGTTTTTCGTATGTGTGTGCACGTTTGTGTGTTACATGTCTCTTTGAACACAGCAGGTTGGAGAGATTTGGGTTACAACCGTGACAATCTCTGGGCTGTTGCATGAAAGTTTTGATCACACTTAGGTTTTCTCTTATCGCTTAAACAAGCCTTTCCCTGACATGTTTTTGATTTTCCAATCCTCAGCCTACTTGATGTGTTTATCAGCCCGTGGCCTCGCTGTGCTTGCTTGTAGCTCTCTGTGGTAAACAGGTTTGCAAGGTAAAAGGTTTAACCCCCCAAGACTGTAGTGTTCAGCAATCAGCATCCATTTCACTGCTCTGCGATGGAAAACCTGAAGTAGAGATTAGACTGTTTTTGGAGACTGGCACATGGAGGGGAGGGGAGTCAGACAGAGGGACGGAGGGAGGGAGGGAGGGAGCAGAGCACAATGAATAAGAGTCAAGAAAATGGGGAAAATGGAGATAATTAGTGAGGGATATCAGAGGAAAGGGAGCACTGGATAGGGCTGCAGAGAAATAATGTGAGCGATGATGAGCCTGATCTCCTCTGATGAGGGAGATGATTGTTGGGATTCAGATAATGGGACCAGTTTCATGACAGAGATTAAACCCGGCTGCAGCCCGACAATGCTCCCATGCTGTCTTTAACTTCCTGTTCGTACTCATCTCTTCTCTGTCTGTGCCTCTCTCTCTTTCTCTCTCTTTCTCTGAGCAGCCAGGAAAACCTGTGCCCCGGCAGAATTTGCCTGTTTAAACGGTCAGTGTGTCCCAGGACGGTGGCGCTGCGACGGGGAGCCGGAGTGTCCTGATGGCTCTGACGAGGCCGAGGAGACCTGCAGTAAGTGAAGCCATTCAGCTGCTCAAGGACATGCTAGAATGATATTTGAAGTTTCTCTCAGTAGATCAAAGCCTGACGGAGCAGTGCTTCTGAATCTAAGGGACATAACTGCTGTAAGGGATGAATTCAATGTGCCATGGAAGGGGTAGTTTTTTATGTATTTCACTTATTTTCTGAATTTTATATCTCGCTTATTTTGCCTTGTTCTTGTTTTACTGAAATATGATTGAAAATGGATTTGTTTACACCGGGAAACCTAACGCCCACTTTGTGGAAGCTAATGAAGATCCAAATAAAGAACAAAAGATTGCCAGGAGAGGAAATAAAAAAGTAAAATTAACTTTCTTCAAATGATGATTATTTCTCAGAGTTTTCTGGCTTCCAAAAATAATGAAAGGAACAGACTGGGTAAGGTAAAAATCACAGATGTTTGATGACATGCTGCTGAGACTAGGGGTTCCAGGTGCGAATGCACACAGACTGTCCGTTATGATCCCATCATGCACAGGAACCTTATGAAACTATAGGAGACATAGCATGTTGCTGAATCTCAATTTTGCTGTTAGTTTGAATATAAGTTTCATTGAAGCCTGCATGTTTTTGCTGCCTCTTCATCTGGACTTGCTCAATCAGGAACTACACAAAACTAGTCAGGTTGAATCAAACATCTATTCATCTGAGTGGCACATTGGTCTCAACATTTACAGCCAGATTCTTTACTCTAAGAATAAAAAAAGGAGAAGCAGTGGCTGGGAAATTACGTCAGTGTGTTGCCTGTTGCAGCTGGATATGCAGTCGCACTATCAAGTCAGTCATTTTAGATGAGATTTAATTTGACTCTCCAAGAAGCTGTGTTCAGGTGGCTAATTTCCCTTGTTATCTAAGCACCGGCGGCAGTTCAGCCGCCCCCAATCGCCTGCCTCCAATCACCCACGCACTTCCATTCTCAATGCTGTCTGATGGCGAGTGCAAGAAAGGCTTCGATTACTTCTCTGCCAAGCTGTTAGAGCTGAGGATCTCTGGCTGTCTCGCTTTTAGCCGGTGCCAGTCTAGCGCACCCACACACACAGGCCCTGATGGGGGTGAGGCGAGCTGATGTCTCCACAACCGAACAGGGACACATGAGTGGGAGGCTTGAACCAATTATTAATTGTTTTCTGTCTTTCTTAAATGCTAATTTCTCTTTCTCCCCTGGCTCCTGCTTCTCTCTGGGGGTTACAGATATCAGACAGTGCTGAAGGCACCGCACTGATAAATAATGATGTCTTAGGGAAAAGCAGAGAGCATCCACATACTGAATATTGCTACAGTACTCGAATCAGTTCCACTGAGCAGACACCTCAGCTCCGTCAGGTCTTTGTGTCATAGATCCCACTAGCTTTCTAAGCTTGTAGCTGTGGAAAATCTGCACACAGGAGACCAAATGTACAGGAAAGGTAAAGAAAATGATCTGTGACTCACAGATAAACCAGCTGTTGTCTCATTGCTACAGATATTCTGTGGCCGAGCTTTGTCTTTCAAAAGACATTACATTTTAGGTTTAAAATGGTGGAAATGCATCATTAGATTTACCGCAGCTGAGATGAGACTGACTTTAACCCCCCCCCTTACAAAAGTTAGAGAAAAGTCAACATTATTTTTTAATTCTATATCAATCCTAACACTTAATGATTTGGGTAAACAGCTTTTTGCTATGAGTAATGATTCCAAACGAGCAAACAACTTTTCTTCCAAAAGTGGTTCAGTTTTGGATATTTTACACATTTTACACCTCTGTGCTGTCTCTGTGCTGTCTGTGCTGTTTCTCTGTGCTGTCTCTGTGCTGTCTTTGCAGGGGGGCCAAGCAAAGTTGGTAAAAGATGATGTCATATACTTTTATATGGCACAGCAACATTTGAAACATTTCTGAGGACAAGTGAAGCAGATTAGATTAGTTTTTGGGTGCTAAATTATTCATTAATGATATGTAAATATGTTCTATTTCTTTTATTGTCACTATTTAACCACACATATTGAACAGAAATACTAAAACTTCCCCTTAAATGATGTGTTAAATGATCCTCACTGGTACTAAATGGGGCACACCAACATGTCAGACCAAAACAAACACCTTGTGTCAGTCACACCTGGCTACTAAACACACAACAGAAACTGAATAAAGTTAACCCTGACATCCAGCCACAACCAGCAGCCCACTAGCATTTTCAGAATATGCTCCAATGCTGATACTGAGCAACATCATGGGGTTGGTTGTCACACGCTGTGGGTTGGTTGTCACATGTGATTTCAATGGGAAAAATAAAAAAATGATGGTAATTTTTAGAATGAAATTTAAATGTGTATTTTTTATTCAAAAGGCATGAAAAAACAGAACATGATCAGGACACATGGAATTTGTGTTTTTTGTTGTTGAAAATGCAAACTCTGAAATCAACTCTGTCCACTCCGGCTCTGCATCCTTGGACTGTCCAGACCTTATATTTGTCATCACTGTCTCTCAGACAGTGAATAATTGACTCAGTGCAGTATTGTTTAACCTATTTGAAGCTATAATAATTGTGTCTATTTAAATTTTATTCTTAAAATCACCATCATTTTTTTTTTATTTTCCCATTAACTCACATGTGACAACCAACCCCAACTGGAATTTTTTTTGCTATTAACAAAGTTAACAACCATCCTGCAAGTAGCTCACTAGCAAAACTAGACAATGAAAACTATAGCTTTCCCTTCATACTATTTAATGTATCAGTTTCTTTGTTACAAACCCAGTGTGTAAAAGCCCAGAAGAAAAATAATGAAGAGGCTAAAATTTACAAATTGGCATGAAAAATAAAAAATCGTAAAGGCTGAGTGTCACACTTAAGCAAGGACTATGCAGGTGAACTCTGGTCCCAATTCTGATCATTTCAATACCAATATTGTGTGACAGCTCCCTTTGGTTAGCGAGTTATGATGAGTATGACAACCAGCCCTTGTGACAACCAACCCCGTTCTCCTCTATCTATAATATTACTATTCCCAGTCTTGTTTTAAGAACCTTCAACATTTTTGGGTTGGTTGCTGCTTTTTGATGCAAAATGCATGCTGGGATACCTTCAGTTTTATTTATGAGTGTACAGCATGCTGTACAGGGTCTGCGCTTAGCTCAGTGTGGACTTTTTCAGGACCACTGGGTCAGTCATGACGGATGTCGTAGCTCCACAAAAACACCAGCTGGCTTAAAAAGTTGACCATGGCATATGTAACACAGGCTAATAAAACAACTGACATCACAGCTGCAGAATGATCAGTCACACCAAAGCAGAAAATGTCTCACCACAAAAAAATCAGGCATAGGAGCAGGCTGTCAATGGTGTTGGGGAATTGTATTGTGCAACCTGTATTAGCCACAATATTCTACTTTGATCTGTAAAGTCTTTTTTAAGTTGCTGTGTGAGGGAATTAAAATGCATCCAGCCGAGCGGGAAATGAATCAAGAAAAAGCCAAATGAATCTTTCAGAGGATATTCATTCTAGTTTTGTTACATTTTATTGGCTGTGGGTGTGTGGGTCGGTTCGATGAATAATGTAGCAGCCAAGCTAAGCTTCTAATGTCACCCCCAGAAAGTTGAGTGCAAGGAGGGGGGCATGAAGGGACCTCTGAAGGATAACAAGTTTATATTGGAAATCCAATTAAAGATAAATGAAGGAAGGATTCATCTCTTGGCTGCAGAATAAAGAGAAAGAGATCTGGGCTGAGAAGAAAGCCATTTATATGGAAATCCCATATGTATTCACATGATTTTTGGGGAAAAAAAAAAAAACTGAACACCAACACTGAAAAGCGTTGAGGTTTCAGTTTTGCTCTCCAAACAGAGATCAGTTGACTTTGATGCAGTTTGACAGAAACACAGTGGCTTAGTTTCAGTCAATGATCTTCTCAGGTGCAGATTGATACTTTATTTGCTGCGCTGTGAGTGGAACACAAACATTTATGTCCTCTTCTTCTTTCCTCCTAAAAGTCGAACTATAAATACAGGTAGTCCTCCCCCTGCAGCATGTATCCCTCCTGATTACGAGCTCAGATATGAAGTGTCAGACTGAGGCTGTATGCTGAACAGAGGGAATGCTAAGAGGGTATCTGAGATCCTCTTCATCACAGCTGTCTCACTGTTTGAGTGGATTCAACGGTGCCATAATCACACAGACGAGAGGGAGAGAACGAGGGAGAAAAAAAAAGATCTTAAAGGTGGACATTGTGCAAATGCAGCATCTTAAGGAACAGCAGCCAGCCTTCTCTTGAATGGCTCTCTCTCATCATCTGTCTCATTAACCTCATTTCACTGGTAAATTACCTGTGTGTGGCAGCCACTCGGTAGGATTACACAGCTATAATGAGAGCTGTACATCTGTCGGTGAAAACCTCTTGACGTGCCGTATTTTTCTGATTAGGGGGAAGCAGACGCCAAAAAAAAAAAAAACAAAAAAAAAAAACACACCTCTGACATGAAAATGGAGCATATCCACTCTGAAGTGGCACCACCATTAGCATGTTGCTGAACACCCCCAATCCCATGCAACACTTGACTTTGAAATCAAAAGCCTCCGAGCGCCACATTTATCAGTTAAACTTTGCTAAAGTGGAGCTTGTTTTTTTCCATCTTAACAACGAAGTGCAGGCTGAAATTTCACACAGCCTGCATCCAATCTTTGACGTGACAGCCTGTGATGAGATTGGCATTATGTAAAAGGCGGTGACTGGTGAGTGCGCGACAGTCTTTACACGGGCTAATTACATATAGCACAGCATACACCTTAATGCATCACGCTCCAGTTATGCTAAAGGCTGATAAGACATTGCCGTTGTGTGTCACGTGCACAACACCCTCATCTTGCATTTCCTTCAGCTTGCCTCCTCCTCACTGACTCTCCTTTACTTTCCATTTCACTTTCACATGGGCACAAACAGTCTGTACACACTCACATTCATGCACACACTCAGCAGAGGCATTTTGGACCCAGTGCTGCAGACATCTGTGCCACAATCGTTCTGGCTCACTGAGTGGATTCTCAATTACACGCTGGAGTAGCGTTACTCTGCCGTATTAAGAATTCAAATTTGGGCCACACTCAGTGAGTTACTTGTGAGCGCTGAAATATGAATGACTCTTTGGAGAAACATGTGAAGTGCCAGGGCTCGTCGTTTTTCTATCAGATTAATGTGTAATCAAGGAGGAATAGGGCCACTGCAGCCAGCTGTGTGGCAGCTTCTGGGCTCCTCCAGCCAAAGAAGGGCCATTTTCTTATGCGCTCTTGGATGCCCTGAGTCACTTTTAAGGATTACCAGGAGGGAGGGTGAGTGTGAACTACTTGATGCTTTCTGACAAAATTGCTGAGTTCAGCTCAGTTCTGCATGTCAGTTTGTGCCCTGTGTTTCTGAATTCATTCCTAGGGGCTGACAGGCGTGAGGGAACTTCACAGTGTTTCCTCTTCCTTGAGAAGTCTTTCATTATACGAGGATGTAACCCTGAATTGGTTGGAGATATATGAGCTGTTGGATGGAGATGGAGCTATTCGTTTTTCAACCCACTATACCGGGCTTTTCTTTTGGTCTTTTAAGTGTTATGTAATTTGCAGCGGATTAAAGATCTATCTCTGAGAGGGGTTTGATGAAAATTTCATTCTGTAAACCTCTGTTGGGCTTAAACCTCTGTCAGCGTTTTCTGGGGGAGTTAATAATAACAAAGTCTGACTTTTTATTGAATTTTTTCCTTGAATTGAGATTTTCTTTGTTGTTGTAGATGTTTGTGTTGCACATGCAGTGTATTTTACATTTCACTGCCCTGTGTGTGTTTAATCCTTTGGATTTCCTCTATGGGGGTGTGGATTGTGAGAAGCAGGGTGCAGGTGAACTTCCTGTATCCTCTCTGTGTCGACAGTAATAGAGTAAAAAGAATACGTACACACTCACACCGCATTGTTGATTTTGGCAGTGTGGCTCTAATGTGCAGTCTTCCTATTCCACTGGTTGTTTTGCTGTTCCTGTCTTTGACACTTTGTTGCATAGTGAATTGCTGATGTGTCACAGAAGTAGGTTTCCCCTCAGAACCAGGTTGTTATGCAAGGAGCAAACTCAGAACCGTGGCTGGTTTTCATGAGCCACACAGCTTGACAGTGTTGACATTTTCAGGTTGACACTGTTATGTTGTTACAGTGTGCACTGTTACACTTGATGTAATAGGGTTCATAAGGGGAAGCAGGTGCCTTTCTCCTGCACTGAACTCTTTTCACCTAAATTTGTTTTGGGGAAACAAACAATTGACATAAACCATCTTGGCCTTTAACATGTAGTAGTTTCTAATGAGGATGTTTTGTAGTTGGAGAATTTTTTTTTTTGCACAAATATTGGAAGAGCGGAATATTTTTGCACCATGTGGTTTGTTGTTTGTATTGTTTTCTTAGTTATGCAACAATAACAGTAACTGTTACATGAGAACTGTGGCATCTAAATGGCAGAGCTGCACAATTTATCAAAGTACAGCCATATCCAAATGGCAGGAGCTGCAATCTTTGGAAAGTGGTAAAATGTGTCACGACATAACATTATTAATGAAGCATTGTGTTGTTACTGAGATGCCCCCACCTACAAGTCATATTCTGCACAGATGGTACAAGGCCCAACAAGACTCCCATCATTATCATTTAGATTTTTCTGTAGTGCAAATGAAATGGATAAAGACCAGTCCAACTGAAATAATCACTCGTTTTGTTAGCACAATGTCTGCCAGAATAAACGGAAAATGTTTTTTTTCAGCATATACATCTTCTTTTTTAATCAACTAATCTGACTCTATCTATTTTCTTTAATAATTTACTCTTCAAAGATGTTTGAAAAAAAATGATCTTTTTGACTGATTTTGCCAGTAAACCATACTTTCAGATTACAACCACATCAGATGAGACACTGAAACAAAGTAACGTTTGGAATTTGACCTGAAAGACTTAATTCAGTGATTAGTCACTTTTCAGTGAGTTTTCAGACTGACGTTGATTGTGGGCAGTTACTTTATAAAATTAAGTAAAATCAAAACTTACAACTATGAAATTAAAGATATGTTTGTCATGGTGGCTCCATGCTGTTGACCAACAGCGTTTCAATTGACCAAATTAGCCACGTGAATGGTTGTCTATCCTGTGTGTGTGTTAACCCTATAACCCTATAATAGCCTGCACCCCACTTGGATTTGAAACCAAAATACATAAAAGATATTTGTCCATCATTATTCAGCTAATGAGCCTCAGATGCAGCACATGAAAACAACCACATGACACAGTACATTACCTGCTAATGCACTTTGCTGGAAATAACAATTTCCCATCTTGTAGTCTGCAGCCAGCCAGTGTGTTCTCGGCTGCAGCAGATCTATAATTCAGAGAGGAGGACATGGCCACGCTAACACGGTTTAATGAAGCAATGAATCTGAGTATGACTCATGGTATCGGAGAGTTTTGTCCCCTTTTAGATCTGAGGGCGATTTATCTCCTTCACCGTCAGAGCCACGACACTGTCACACACAGGTGGACTGGGTTGGGAACATGTCTGCAGTATAGAGACAGCAAAGCCTTGGAATAAAGGGCCAAAGCTGCTCAGAAATAGGTTCCTGAAACATCAGGATTAGTGTCCGTAAGTGTTGAACAGTGACATGTTTCGAAGTGGAGGCAGCCGCACAGAGAAGTCAGGCTGTCACAATATGCTGGGAGTACAGATTCATATCTAAGAGCTGTCACCAGCTGACTGAAGGATGAACCACTGTATGAAATCTATTAGCAACTGGAAGCAGCAAAATAGACATTAATTTACATGAATAGGCTGCAAATTATTACTTCCATGTGTAGTCTTATGACACGGCAGTTCATTACATCAGATCAGTTGAACACATTTTTCACATTTAAACAGTACTTATTAGGGTTTTTACAGTATTATATCACATCCCACATGACAAGTGACAAATTGAAGAGTCTCTTCACTTTCTCACTTGAAGCTACGTTCAGGGCAAAAGGCTGGCAGCAAAAACAAAGTCAACTGTGATGATCAAATAAAGGAACAAGCCACCGTAGGCTGTGGTTTACTGTGATTTCAGAACAGCTCTGCGCAGTGGTAACTGTTTCAGATGCTTTTATAATTAAGTACTACATATACACGCAGCAACAAGGAAAAAATAATCATTTATTGATAACAAATAATCATTTTTTCTGCAAGCAATGTAATTCTTCAGTGACATTTTGCAGAAAGGTTGCCAAGCAACACACAAACGCAGTCCATATACACTGGGGCGATTATTAACATTTAACTGCCATTAATGGTGCAAATGCTGCAGTAGCGTGCAATGATGTTAGCACTCCCAAGGTTAGCACTTGTGTTAGCACTCCTGCTAACACTGCAGGGGTGTTATAGTATGGTTCTTGTGTGTTTTAATTGTGCAGTGCCAGGAACATTGGATATTCCTCCAGCGTCTTCTCTCAACGCTGTTTGGACTCCAGGAAGATTCCAGGAATGATTCATATTTATGCCAGTGCCTCTGATTTCTCTTGCCTGCAGGCTCGCATCACAGAGTTTTTGTACAGTGGTGCTTCACGAGCAGTGGTTGATGTAGGTTTGTCTCAGTGCTTTACAAATCTGTGGAACCAACGAAGTTCAGCCCCATCGGCTGTCTCGTGTTAGGAGATAGAAAACATACATTTCCATCGTGTTGCAGTTACGTTATAATGACACATCTGTAACTATTATCAGTCACTTGTGTCACAATATCAGTTCAGAACTGAATCAGACACTTTGATACTGGCGGGTGGACTATTTCACAACAGAAATAATCAGAATCACTGATCTGAACACACCTTTGACACTCCACATCTTATAATGAAAATAAAGCTGTTATAGCGCTGACTGTCTTGAGTCTAAACAGATCTTTGCCAAAGCATCACGTCAGAGATGATTCCTCATTTTTCAGTCCGATGGTAAACATCAGCGAGGAAGTCAGTTTGTCTCAGAGTAATTGTTTTTTATTCTGTTGCCTCCTCCTCAAGCAAAAGGCAGATTAACTATGTCTTTATGAAATCTGCGGTTTCTCCAGTCAATAGCTGTCATCAGAGGCAGCGTGGTGCCCCTGCTTTTGTCGCAGTGAAGTTCTGTCTCTGTGTTTGGATTTGGGAGGAAACTGCGCTCACGCTTCATTAAAGAGTAATCAGTCAAAAGGACAGGACAGCAGCTCGCCCTCCGCTTGGTGGATTCAGATTGTGCTCAAGTCTGCACTTCCACCTCCTTTTCCTCCCTCATCTCTCTCCACTCGGTATGGATGGCTTTGATTTTGCTTTAGGATAAGAAAGCTGAAAGGTCAGGCAGCAGTTTGTCTCACCTACGGTATCTTGCCCTTAGCATATCTCCCTTCTTATGAATTCTCCACCCCCCCCCCGCTCTGATCTCTCTCACCCTTTCTTTCATTTTCTCTTTACGTTTCTTGTTGTCTGTCAGACCTTTGTAGACCTATGTTAGCTTGAATTCATTCAGACAGCATCTTATTTGCACTTCCAAAGTTTCCACCTCCTCGTCTCTTTCATCTTAGACATGTCTAAGAAATACTTCCTGTCTCTTCTCTCTGACCGGCCAGTCTGTCTTCTTCCTCTAACACATCACTCAGCTGTAATCATTCACTGTGGCTCATCATCAACCCCACTTCTTTAGTTTCCTCTGCCACTTCCTTTATTAAGCTTGTTTGCCCACTTGACAGTCGTGTCTCGAAATAAGTGACTAATTTTTCACTGATTAGTCACTTCTCTCTTGTTGTGAGCATGAAGAATTTAGCACTGACGCAGGGAACATCAAAGACTGCCACACTTCCGAAATTACTGTTTTTTTTTGTTTTTTTTTGCTTGGTAATACATTCTCCAAACTTCCTGTGCTCATGAAGCAGAAACAGTCTAAATGAAAAGTCATTTTCATAACTGGTTCCTGAATATTAGTCAAGAGGGAGCTGACTTGGATTGCAGGTAGAGGTGTGTGAAGTCCTCTTATCTCTTGCTTCTCTGCTGTTTTATGCACTTCACTGGTTTAACAGCACAATATTGTCCTTACAACTGAATGTTGAGTGACAGAGCACAAATTACATTAAGCCTTTGTTCACTGACCTCACACTGCAATTAGCCCAGAGCTACAATTTGTGGACTATAACGTGATTGAATGTAGATGTCGCTCCTCAGAAATACAATGCTCCCTGAGTCCGAGGTGTTCTTTGCCTCGAACAACACTGCAGTGGGCGGGGCATTTTCTTTGAGTGCCCGGGGTCAGGGCCCTGCTGCATCAGCCGTTCTCGATGCTTGGTCTCCCCAGGCACCAGCTGCCTCTCCAGCCTCCTCTCCCCACGTCTCCTGTGTCACCCCTCCATGCTGCAGGGTCACTAACATTCAGCCAGCGATGACAGGCTCCTTCATAAACAATGTGATGGTGGTGATGTCACCTCACCTCACCCAACCACTTTAACTGTCAGCTGCGAGCTGTCCTGATGATATCTAACATTTGAGTTCAAACTCACTTATTATAAGCTGATCTAGGCAAATAAATGTAATGTGCTGTATCCTGGTGACCTGGCAGGTGATACCCTGCTTCAGCTCCAGTTGCGATTCTTTACTGCACGTCTCTCTCACCCCCTGGTTCCTGTCTGCATCTGTCACTGTAATGAAATGCCAAAAATAAAGAAAGAAAAAGAAAAACTGTGTTTGTCAGAAAGCACTGACAACTCTATTTTTCAGCTTCTTTCATAACCAGAGTTAAAGAATCTTTCTAAACAAATAAAAAAAGTTTGTTATTTGTTTATTTCATTTGTTGTGAATGAGTGAGACCTCCCATCCATAACATGGAAGTGGAAATAGTGGAAATATCATACCGGTGTAACATCAATCATTTTTTGTTTTTGTTGAAAAGAAGAACAGACAGTAACTCTGGATCTATCCATGTGACCTGTGACAGAATAATTTATTTTACAGTTAATTTTCCTGTATTTCGGGGTTATTTACCACAGAGGCTGAATTTACATTGTTGGAAAGGAAATGCACAAAATCAAAACAAAACTACTTACTTTTATACAGTAACACACATTGTAGAAATCTTTTAAACCCAGGGTGAAAGCACCACAAATGAAAGCTAAAACACACTTTGCAATTCAGACTTAATTGCAATAGAAATACACTGTATACAGTTGTTCATTTAATAATTAAAGTCCACTGCATATTGGATTTACATTAGCTAGAGTATAATTCAATTTTAGCTTAAGTGCAGCACTGTAATGAATGTGTTTCCATCTGAACAGATGTGCTTTGCATAGAATTATGGCTCAGGAGACGTTCTCCCTTTCTGGTCTAATTACCCACAGTGCAGTTTACAGCTAACATTGCTCGTGACAGCATCAGTTATTCTATTCTAACTTCATGAATGGTATTCATTATGGAGTTTGTTCTCGTTCATCCCATTACGAATGATCCTCCTGTGACATTGTTTGTCAGCTGTAATGAAGCTGTGTCACTGAGCCCACATAACTGTCAAAAGGTAACCTTGACATGCCGTTGCAAAAGGTAGTAAAAAACTGAACTTTTGTACTAGGTCTATGTATGTATGAAGACAGTGCCTCAGATTTCAAGAAAATATAGATTAGCTGGAATTCAAAGAAAAAAATAGTTTCCATGCAGTCAAATGTAATCTGTGTGTGCAGTTTAGGTTGTGTGAAAGTCAGTTAGGAAGTGAAAAGGTGAATGTTAAAAGCTAAAGCATTAACTAAAAGTGGATAAATGGTTGATTTAGTTTTCTTAGCCTTATAGATGAATGGAATATTTAGCAGATGTGATGTGCAAGTTGGTGAAATAGCTAAAAGTAATAGATACATTGATAAAATAGTTTAACACCTCAAAGTATCCCAGTGGATAAAGAGCTGAAATACTTGGCTCAAAATGGATAACAACTGAAACTGCTAAAATTGCTCGTAATACAAATTATTCAAATGCCCTTAACAATATGCACCTTTGTACTAATATACTTCAGTAATAATGAGTTTAAAATCCACAGCACAGTTGGAACGTGATATGTGTGACAATCAAGGTTGGGAACCATTAAAAATGTACCTAGATATAGTATGAAAATGAAATAATCCAAGAGATAAATGATTTGCCACGCAGGCTGACCCTCTGATTTCACTCTGGGATGCTTTAGGCTGGACTATAAGCAAAGTATAATGCATAATTAACAACATGCTTCATATTAAACGCAGTGTAATCTGGATCAAATGCACCCTCTGCCAAATAGAGCAGATTGGCAGGAAAACAGAGGAAGGGGGGTGGTGGTGTTCTTTTGCTCTACGGCCAACTGTGCATTTGCTGTATTTCATGAGCTTTCTGCACGTCTCTTTAGATGCAGCCCAGACAGTAAAATCAATTGGCCAGAGTGGTGGAGTCCTGGTTGAGTTTTAACTGCATCATGGGGGCGACAGAAATCCAGTCCAGTGGTGTCTTGTAGTTTTTTGTTGCTGCCTTTATAGGGCCATAAAACCACCGTGGTAATCTTCCTATCTCTTTTATCTCTACCCACAGGCAAACAGACATGCCCTCCGGAGAAATTTGACTGTGGGGGATCCACCAACAAGTGTGTCTCGTTGTCATGGAGATGCGATGGGGAGAAGGACTGCGAGAATGGTGCGGACGAGGAGGACTGCGCTTCCGGTGAGTTTCTCAAAGTTGCCCATCAGTTCTCGTCTTTAATGAAAAGAAGAAGAAGAAACACATGAGCAATTGCTTCAGGTGGTTTTACTTCTACTTTCCTGCGTTACCTGTGTTTCAAATAGCGGACATGACAGATGTGCAGCAGCGAATGACTTGACGAAGCTCGTAATCAGTAGAATGAAGAGAAATCACAGCCCTCCTTTTTTGTATTTCAGAGGGTTTCATCCTCTCTGAGCTCATGTATCATCCAGAGGCTTAAGACATTAAAGCACAGTAGGAAATACTCAATATAATTAGAGGGATTTGAAGTGAGGTTTGATTTAAGCCAGCTGCAACAACACATTCCTCTTTGATGTGCGATATCTTTTTTGTTTTTTTCTGGGTGGAGAACATCAGATATGTTGCAGCTTTCTGGAGATGTTTGGATGCATCTGTCGTCACATTTTGAACCTTTAGTCTTTAGCCTTTCCACTGCAGGGCTCTCAGAACCATCAAAAATGACATCACCTCCTATACAACCAATCAGACAACTCAACCGTGCGGCTGCCCCCTCCCCCCTGACAACCCCTGCAGGGACTATCCTTGCCCTACTTCTGAGGAGCCGTGAAGAATCGGCTCCTTCTTTTCTCTCTCCCTTGCCTCTTCATGTCAAGAAAAATTGATTGAGGCAACAGAGCTCAGGGGGGTGTGGTGCTGAGACTTTGAAGATTGTGCAAAATGGCACGTGGCGACAAATGCACAGGGGGAAGAGGGAAAAAAAGCCATCTTCTTATTATCCTATATAAATGATTCTCAGATATCTGCTCTGTTTCAGCTGTATGTGAGTGGGTGGTTGTCGAGACGGTGACAGCCTGGCACCGAACCAATTCACGTTCATTTGTTAATACACATACATACATACGGAGTAAACCAAATTAATTTGGCATTAAATTAAAAAAAAAGTTTTCTTCTTGAATAGATATGTACCCACTTCTCCTTGAAGGCTTATTTTACCATTGCTTTTAATTTGTAGTGTTATAAAGATATTTCCTTTGCCAGATCAGGGACTCTTTGACGGGCCACTTACAGGCCGTAAGTGGCCCGTCAAAGAGTCCCCGCCTCACAGTGGCCCCACACACTCATGCCAGTAGTAGCGATTCCATCGACTTTAGATCTAATGCCTTCATAGCTTAGATGGCTTTTCACTGTGCTGTCCATTGAGATGCAGTCTAGCCTGTGCTAATCCTTTTTTCATTCTAATGTCTGTATTGATGCGGCAGTCTTAAGCTTCTCAGTGGGGACACGAGGGCAGGCAGCAGGCTGCTGCCCACCCAGGCAAAGGCCAAAATCCCACCAGAGGTAAACACCGCTCAGCATGACCAGGAGGAAGAGGCTGTCCCCAGCAGCAGCATGGTGCTGGGCAGCATCACAAATTAGCTGTGTGAAGTGCTGCTCAGGCCAGTGTATCTGAAAACTGATTGGACCCGATGCTGTGAAAGGGCAAGAAAGTTTTTAACGTTGCCTCACTGCAGATGAGTCAGAGCAGCGCCAGGCTTTTCTTCTTCAGTGTTACACTTGGAATTTAGCCCAGTATCATGAGGAACGACTGACATATTGCACCATTTTGCAACACATTAAGTGTCTGTTTTTGTAAGAAGACACATTAGAATAACATGAGTGAACACTGGAGTCACTGTCTCTGAGCATAATCCATGTTTTACAAACTCATCAAATCAGCAGTGTGAGTGGTGAGCCTGTTGTGTGGTTAAAAGTGTTGTAAGTGACACAAGACCTGTGCAAGTGCAAAGTTCAAAGGAAGTTACATTTGACAGAATTAGAGCTTATGATAATTTCATAATTCAAAAACACTGCATGCTGTATTGCTCTTCAGAAGCGCAGACTGAGGGCTTTAGATCTCTCATATCTACAGTCATGACGCGAGGCGAGGAAGGAGTGATGGAAATTACCAGTGTCTCAGTGCGTCTGATTCGTTGCAGGCTAGCTGTTGGCGTGCGGGCAGCTGGAGAATTGACTTCAAAGCAGCATTAACTCGTCTGTATGTTTAGGTTGAGAGAGAGAAGATGAATGAACAAAGATGTGTGAAGTGACACAGCTGCAGTCGTACAAGAGTGAGAATGAAGCTTTTTAATGAACAGTGTGTGTTTCCTGTTGCATTTTGTTCTTGCCAGCGAAGGCTCAGCTGTGAGCCTCAGCCCGCGCAGCTGGAAATGTGGATCCAAGTGACAAGTGAGTCGTGTGTGGATGCACTTCATTCAAAATACCGAAGCATGAATTAAGAGTCTTTCACCGCTACAGCAAGCTGAGCATTCAGTGTTGAGGGGAATCCTTAAGAGCTATACGCAGCACAATCAGCATCACCTGAGATAAAACAATGGCTCGGTCATCTCTTCTCTTTCACACCTGTTATGTTTTACTGTGACCGTCGACTCATCATGAGTGTCCAGGAGTACACAAGAGCAGCACCTCATGCCTCTGTGTTGTGATCTTGTGCTCTTTAATTGAAGTCAGACTCACTGAAGATGTCACAGCTGGGTTTTGCAACACGTGTGGTCAGACTGACAAATCATAAACAAATCAGTAGTTATAGATGTGAATTCACATTTACGGGATAAATCTGATCAGGCCTGACCCACCAGAAAAAATCCATGTAAAGTTTGCTTTTTTTTTTCCCAGTGACTGTCACATCAACTTCTCCCCTTCACTGCACCTTGTGACTTTACCAAGCTCTGCAGGGAGGATGGGTTTTTTTTAGGCCAAACTGCAAGTCAGCATCACCCTGATTCCCCCAGCAAGAGGCCACTGCATTAGCTTTTGGATTGTTGAAACAAATAAGCTCTCTGACAAACCAGTGTATGATACTTAGACGACATGTTGTTCGGCAAAATAAGAGGCACTTTTATTGTTTTTGAAGCATTAATACAAATAAAACTGTGGGCTACAAACAAATTATACTGACAATTATGCTTTCGACTTTTATTTAGCACACTTAGCTCTTCTACAAAAGTCTTTTCTCTTAGAAAGTCAGTGACAGTTTGCAGGAGTGCAAGTATAAAGACAATATACAAGGTTGAGTGTATCAGTTTCCAAGCTCAGTGTGATGATGTTTACCTTCTCCATGGGTTTGAATTGGACCTGCAGCCATTTGCTGCGTGTTGTCCCCTCTCTCTCCCTGACTGTCTCTCTATGGGAATGGTAAAAATGACTGACTGTATGTACTGAGGTATTTTATGTGGCAGGATAAAATATGAAAGTGTCGAGTTTACCACAGACATTATTTTGAGCATTTAATTGAAATCTCATAAAAACAAATTAAAAACACCTCTCTTTCATCGTAGTAATAGACACCTGTCACAAATCCACGCTGTAATCTGGTGGGATTTAGTAAGAGAGTAAGTTGTCAAAGCATCAACATGAACCTCCCTTTAGTTGTGAGCGAGCAAGTCATTCGAACACACTCCCTTGCATTTATCCAACTATGAACACAGACGTCACGCTCCCCAAAACTGACTGAGCTGGAACGTACTCGGTTAGCCTGGTGTGCTCTGCTATTAGTAGAAATTTGCAAAGTGCATAACCCGCTGCAGACTTGAAAAAGTAAATCTTGCAGAGGCATCTTGCTAATTGAGTCGTCCACATGATGAATTATGTATTAAGTAGAATTTCTCCCCTCACCAGAGGAAGCTTTCCCCGATCAACATTACATTAAGCAGCAGCTCGAGAGAGAGAGGCTCTGCAAGAAAGTTGAACTGTGTCCTCAACCCTCAGCGATGTGGAGATTAATGTGCACTTACTCACCGGGGTGTCTCTCCTGAGCTCGCCTGTGTTCTGGGATACACTAGGAGGCACAGGAGCCAGTCTGGATTTGCGTGTTTACATTCGTACCCGCTCAGCATCAGGTTGAGTTGAGCTGACTGCCTGGTGTGTACATATGATTTTCCTGTGAGCTAGTAGTTTTACTTGTTTTCTTTATTCATATTTAACGTTGCTTTGATAGTATGAAGAAAACAACTGCCTCCTGTGCTCCGTACAGCTGTACCCCTGTCTCTGTGGTGAAACTGAACTGGCAGACACTGTGCATCCCCGGTGATTAACTTTCACATGGGGCTGTTACAGGACTTAAGTGCTTCACAAACAAAATTCCCTCCTTCATTTCAGCCTTTTAATAGTAAATGTAGAATTTTAGTTAAGCCTAACGTTGCGTATTGTGTCCCATCTCAACAATTATTCTGTCTCCTCCATCCCCTGTGGAGCGAAGACAGTAATGATACCAGAGAGGAGGTTAAAGACTCCAGTCACTTTGACTTCCTTCTTGTTCTCTATTATCTTCACTGGGTTGTTACTGTAGAGAGACAAGTCTCCAGTACGAGTACGGCTGTGTTTGCTCTGTAAATGTGTGTGGCATCACGGGAAAGGTCAATCACCGAGCTATTTCCCCCAGTGAGGCATTGTGACCTGTCTCAAGTGGACAGCAGTGTGAGTTTGAGGGTGTGTGTGTTTGTGTGTGTGTTTCTACCACTCTGGCTTTGTCTTTTGTGGATGTGTGTATATGTGTGTAGCACTAGTAGTATTGCAGCAGTTCCAATGACCTTCCTGCGGTGGCTATGGCTGCACAGCAGAGCTGGGCTCTCTGAGTGGAGCAGACAGGTCTGAACTGTCCCTTCAGTTTAAATCTGTGAATACCTATGAGAAAGCCCAGAGGATGCTGAGCTACACAGACAGTGACTGATGTGCTCGGAGGTATTTGTGCACAGATAAAAAATAAATAACTCTTTTTGCATGCTCACACACAACCTGCGTGTCTTTCTTTTCATCCCGCCGCACCCTTTCGCTCCCTCTTTTCCTCCTCCCGCACAAAAAAACAATTTACTCACATTTCACAGTGTTCCTTCATGCATCTCAAACTCGTCACACACACAAACATTCACACAACACACACTCATCAGCTGCAATGCTAATCTGACTGCAACAACCAGTCATCTCTTGCCTCTACATCTGAGCCACTGGTTGCTGCTGGCAACAGTCTCCCATCATCAAAACTGCCAGAAAAAGTAAAGCGGGTTATTCCGCCAGTATATTACCGTCTGCCACCGGTGTAAATATCCTGGTGAATTTAGAATATTAAAACCATTTATATTTGTTTACCAATATTGTCTGACTTCTATTTCATTCTATATTCAGAATCAACGATGTTCTTGCCTTCACAAAAAAATGAAAGTTGTTTGTAGACATTTTTAAAGTTGAGTGAACTGAGAAATAAAAAATAAGGCCCAGAAGAGTTGTGAGTCCACAAACAGTTACAGAGCAATATCATCATGACATCAAATCTGCTTGTTCATTTGAAAAGGATAAAGGTTACATTTTTTGTCCATAGGCTTATACACAACAGTCCTTAATGACAATTTTATATATTTTTTTGCAAGTCTGTTAAAAAATGTAAATCTTTCATTTACAATTCAGAACCCTAACAGTTAATAGAAACATCTTTGGCAGTAATTGGAGCCTCTTGGGTAAATGTCTTTGCCCACCTGGATTTAGCAGTTTATCCCACTCTTCAACATTTTCTCGTGTAGTGCCTCTGGTCATTGTCGTGTTGAAAGGTGAACCGTGCACAATAGCATGATGTGCCGCCACTATGCTTCACCACAGGGTTGGTATTAGTCAGTCGAGCTGCACTCCTTCCATGCCTCCATCTCTGTACAGAACCTGTGAAGCTCTCGTGCTCACAGAAAAGAGCTCTGAATACTTCATGAAGCTACTGCGCACAACCATTTAGTGTTAAATGTGTTGTTTTTCTGGTTTAATCAAACTCCCATAAAATATAAGCCAATAGATGGGTAATAAGTCTGACAAAACAACCCACTGAGTGAGTCCTACTGTGGTTTATTTACCATTTAAACCCACTGGCTCAGACAGCATCATCACACACAGACAGTCTCTGGTCTCAAAGTTGTTCAAAAGTCTTGAAATTCATTTACGCAGAGCCCCCGCTGGAAAACAAAGTCCCTCTCAAGTGTAACCAGGCCACTCATGTACATTACTAATGGACTTCCCCCTGTGTAATAATGTACATGTCTGTTGAGCCTCCTTAATTATTTAGTGCCAAATTAGTATGGAGTGAGGGCAGGGGCATAACAGGGAGAGTAGTTGTAAAATACATCAGAATCTGATGGAGCCTGTTTAATATTAATGAATCTGCAACACGCGCTTTTCATTTTCCCTGTTCCTCTGTGGCAATCACAAGGGCAGCAGTGAAGTAATTAAATGTTTACAAAGAAAAAAAAGACACAGTGACTTTAACATATGGTATAATTACATAGGATAGTAATTAGGACAATGTGTTTTCAAGCTGAGGATATGTTCACCCAGTTTAACTCGTCACATGGTTTTCATCTTGAATATGATGTGTAATTTTCTTTTCACCTGTTCTGTGGCTATTTCAATCAGGACAGACTGATAAAAGAAATAAATGACATTTATTGTGCACAAAATAAACTTTGGCACTTAGACCCCAGGAAGTAGGTCGGCTTAGAAACCAGATCAATGGATGTGAAGCCTGCATCTGAAGAAGACTTTTCCCGGGCCGAGACACTGGTGGTGGTTGGGAGATGATGCTTTCTGTGGTGGAAGCTCTGGTTGAAGGCTCAGATGAAAACGGACTGCATCTTGAGGTGGTGAAGGGATGGAGGTGGGTCGTGAGAATTCTCGGCTGAAATGACAGCTGGATGGGAGAGAGAGAGAGAGCACTTTTAAATTTGACTGCTAAAGACTGATTGGTAAAAGAGAGAAGGTGCTGGATCGTGATTGGATGAGGCCATGTGATGATACGGTGGCAGGAAAATTGCTTAGTGACTGAGTGAGCATGCTCAAGGAGATAGTCTTCCTGTCTGAACTTTCGCTAAACTTCATTTAAAAGTGCTGTATGTGAGTTTCCTATGTGGTTTTGTGGTTTTAAGAGTCCATTCTCTGTCTCTTGACCAGAGAGCAGGTTGAATGCTGCTGTGACTCGCTATCACAAAGTAGTGTTACATGACAGGTGGGATGGGTTTAGCATGACTGCAGTGTTTTTCCTCAACCGGCAATGCAGTGACATTAAAAACTACTAGCATCTTTAAATATTTTGATTTCCACTGTGACTACCAGACTGTGTCTTTTAAAAACCAGCCAAACCAACTAGAGAGGGATGTGCAAGATGGCTGATATGTGGAGAGATGTGAGCTCTCTGCTGCAGGTAACTGCTGATACTGATACTCTGTAAAAAGAAAAAAAAAACCTTAACAGCAGTGCTAACAGCCAAAGGCAGCAGTGTTGAAGCTGAACTCCCTGTGGTTTAGTGTAAATATCAAATTGTGCTTCTCCCTATGCTGCCGCTCACTGTGGGAACCCCCGACACTTTTCACAGCCTGAGTGCTTTTTGCCAGACATCCAGGCATGACTAGAGCTGGAGGAAGCTGGAAAAGGTAGAGAGAGTGAGAGAGGAGGATTTCAGGAGGCCTGGAGGTTGACTTCATGAAGACGACAGGCACAGAGCAAACTTCACCTTCATGCTTGGAAACATTTAAGTCAGGTAGGAAGGGACAAGGGCCAGTGCTAGTTTCTGCTTCATTGAGGGAGATTCACATTTATTGTCAACTCTGACCTGTAGTACTGGCATCACAGAGGGAGTCCGGCTGCTGGCAGAGAGAGAGAGACAGAGAGAGAGGGAGCTGTCTCTTGTGTGTCGCTCCTCAGGAAAAGAAGCATCTTACCATCCTCTGTCATCCCCTCCTGTCTCCTCCCTGCTATGATCCCAGTGCTGACTTTCAGTCACTCTGATAATCTCACTTCCTGGGCCCCTCGGTCTGAAGCTCATTTAACCCAGTATGATGTGTTACATTTCAGTCTGTCTTTACTTTAAACAGTTACAGTCTGTAAAGTTTGGGTAGTTATGGTCATCCCTTTAATATTCTCCATTAGATTCCACTTTTCCGCTATTAAAGGAGCAAGTTTATATATACCATTCAGACACAACGCTTAACAGGAGCCTGGAAATAAAAAACAAATCAAGCAGGAAACTTAGGACACCATTTTAAAAGGGGTGCTGTGGTGATAACAGATTAATAATAAACAAGTGCACAAGATTGTTCATGGGTTATTGATAAATGGAAATGTTTTAAGCTCTGATTTAATTGAGCTAAGAGTTTCAGCAGATCTCAGCTCTTCAGGAAGCTTGTTCAAAGGGTTGGCAGCAGAGAAACTGAAAGCTGTTTCACCTTGTTTGGCTCTGGAAGATGTTGAGAGAGAGAAGGTAACAGTATATCGACAAATCTGTATAATCAAAGTAAATGCCAAACCCTCCCTGAAGACAGCTGATGCAGACCCTCATTTGAACTTCACCCCTCACTCGAATGGTTTTTATCTTTCTGTAGATGCCAAGGCCTGCCCCACTGGTGAGTTCATGTGTGCAAACCGCAAGTGCTTGGCCACAGTCTACGTATGTGATGGGGACGACGACTGCGGAGATGGCAGCGATGAGCTCAAATGCACCTCCCCCCTCACATGCGGGCCCAACCACCTGCGCTGTAACACCTCAGAGTGTGTGCCGCTCATGTGGAGCTGTGACGGAGACCCCGACTGCTCTGACAGTTCGGATGAGGGGCCGGAGCGCTGCGGCGGGGATGGGGTCCCCTACTTGACCAATCGCAAGGCCAACTGCACTGCTGGAGAGTTTCGCTGTGCCAACGGAGAGTGTGTGAGACTGACTTGGAAATGTGACGGAGATCCGGACTGCAAGGACAAGTCTGATGAATCTGACTGCCGTGAGTTTCTCTCTTTGCCTCTCCCTCAGTGTCTCCTCAGATACTGTAGCTGCTGTCCCCTGTGGCCTTGTCTCTCTTTCTTTTATTTTACCTTGCGAAAGCTTCATGTTCTCTATTGTATTGAATCTCTCTATACTCAGAGGGCCGTTCTCTCGTCTTGCATGCTGCTGTGTCTGAGGGGTTTTGTACAGTACGTGTAACTGGGCTGAGGGATAATTTCAATGCAATGCACCTCTGTACATTTGTAACCATGGTTACATGAAGAGGCTGTGTAGCAATATCGCATCAGAGGGAGTGTGGGACTCTGGCCTCATCTATGATCCAGTCACTGCCAGGCTGATTTTCAGTACAACACTAGCACCTCCAGTGGGATATTGCTCACATATAACAGTTCTACAAATGCCATATTAGTTAACAGTATAATCTGGTTATTTGTCAATGCTAGCAGAAACTGTTCTGCTGATGAAATGACCCTACGCTGTTGCTAGCTTCACTAATATATTTCCTAACCTGAAGACTAGAGGTTTGTTCAGATCTCCTAGTTCCCTATGAAGTGGACTACACAGGGTGTTCAGCCATGTTAAGTAAGATTCCTAACTACAAAGAGCAAAGCTTCATAATTTCCAAGGAAACAAACTGAGTGTGGAGGAAGTTCGCTGAAAGTTGACAAGAAGATTTCCCATCAGCCATTGCACCTTGCTTATGAATTGATCAAATCACATTCATTAGTAACATACTTACATACATTTCAATAGAATAAGTTTTGTAATGGTGGGAGTTTTGGTTTCAGTATATGCAATATTTTATTTCACTAGTGTAAAATATCAGTAGCAGCAGCACATATCCATTTACGTTACCAGGGTGACAGATGGAGGTCAAGGATATGTGTTTGTGATGTTGCAAGGTGTTCCCAATGGAGGAAATTCCCTGATGTTCCCTGAGCAGGGAGTAGGGAGCAGTGTTTATGTACACTGTGGATCAAAACATAACACAAAAAGCCCCAGTTCTGTTCTCTCCATCAGCACTCATGGGCTGTCTCTGATCCAATCAAATTACTTTATAGGAAATGCTGTATAAGTGCAGGCAGATCAGTGGTCACACTAAAGAGACTTGATTTTTAAGTGTTTCGTTGGTGATCAATATTTAATCCCGCAAGAACAGAGGCGAAAAAATAGTATAAAATCTTAATAAAAACATATATTTGGTTTTCTCTTTGTCAGTTTCAGATACACAGAGAGGTTGTAACTGAAAAGAGAAACCACAGTGTACTATGGCAGTAACATGTTGACCCAATCAGCGTTTTGCATCTTAAAGAAAACATGCACAAATAAATAAAACACTACACTGTGCTCATTGTGTGTAGTTACAGTGCATATGTTGTCAAACTGATGAAGATACTCTCTGAATTTCTTAGTTTTTTCTCTCTTTGCATGTGTTTCTTGAGTCACAGTGCATTGAGCTCTTAGGGCCACTGTAGAATTAGCATTTGGTGCAATGTGTTTACAATCAGTCTGTAGGATGGAGGTGGTGCACAGCTCATCTCAGGGCTGCTGAGTTGTTGTTGTTTTTCTTTGATTCTGTGCTGTATTACCACCACAAAATCATATTCAAAGATGGCTGCATACCAATCAGTTCCCCACACATTCAGGAGTGCTACTGGAGGTCACTTATGTTATACATTATCTGTGTGTGGACAGTTTACACCTCAATAAGATAATGTGTCTGATGTGAGACTGGAGACTGGGGAAAAAAAATCTCAGCAAACAATATTTCCTGTCTCTTCTGAGGTGTTACTTTGTCATTTAGCACATTTCCACTCTGCTGGGAGTTGGTGTAGGTGTTTTTTTTTCCTTTTACTAAATATGTCGGATAAAGAATGTGTTTCTCTTGATAAACACTGCGTGAAGATGAGGCTTTGTGATAAAACAGGTTTTCCTATTAGCTGGTCATGGATGGGGGAGCCTGGAAGCCCTCGTCTCACTAAGCCTGAGTGTGAAGCCCAGATAGTCCCACTATTCATTATCAAGATGTGTGGTGCACACTTCAAAACCACCACTCACACTCTACAGTGCCATATAAGCAGCTCTTACAGGAGATTGATGTTTTGTTAACCAGCTGAATCCCTGCATTAAGGGAGAGGCGTGGAGACGACCAACCTCGTATTTTACCACCGGTTACCATAGAAGCCATTAATTCCCTACCTCCACTACCTCTTCTATAGGTTTATGTGGGAATAGCCTATCTGCAGGCATGTAATCCCCTGCCCACTCTTGAGCTGGAAGCAAAATTTGCAGCTTGTCCCTTAAAGTACACAAAATGTGCACACTGTCACAGCAGGATATTGTCAAGCGAGATCTCCAGATTGATCTCTAGACTCAGCATCATGTTGTGTATATGTATGTGCACCAGTGAGTGCAAATGTGTGTCCAGGCTATAGCAGCGCAGCCTCCATTACACTCCCTGTGTCCTCCTCATCTTATGATAACATTAAATCATATCTCCCTCAGTCATATATACTGCCTCTTAGTGTGGTTTAGAGAGGACTTATATGAGCACACTGTGCCCTGTTGATGAAAAGCTTGTCTGTGCTTGAGACATTAATGAAATTTGGTGTGGCTGCATTACTATATTGAAAATAATTCATCACACAGCCGCAGGTTAACAGTCTCTGTCCTACAGGCAGCACCAAGCACAGGCTGGGAACAGATTGAAGTACAGTGTGTGCTATTGGCCTTTACTTAACAAGTGAATGTGGAGAGATCTGATAAAACCTATGGGCTGCAGCAAAGGGTTTCAACTTGGTTTTAGTATTAGAAGGGATTTTAGGAGCACAAAGTTGCTAGACTGAAGTGTCTTATCTACTTTCAGATCGACCAAATAACAAACACACCCATTTGAACACCCGTGGGCCTGTTGGTCTGTTGGTATTCCCCTAATTAACCAACCAGAGCCTTTAAGTGTGCATTATCAAGAAATATAACTTAGCAGTCTATAATTAGGTAACATGGGTAGGCGCACAGTGTGCATACAGAAAATGCATTTCAGATGGTCGCAGAGTATCCTTCAATCTGTTCCACCAGGCTGAAGGATTCTTTGTGACGTTTAACATTGTGTAACGTCTCCATGTTTTACAGATGTGAGGCTGAACAGTCTTATTTTCCTCCTACCTGTTAAATCTGTCAGGTTTCCCATTAAAGACTCACTTTATCTCACCGCAATTTGGTATTGAACCAAAATTTAATTTGCACTTAAAATATCATCAAAGAGCTTTTCGCAGAGCATTGATGTGTCCCTGAGGGTGCACAGAGCTGCTACATGCATGTGCCATGTTGGGCGCACTGGTCATTCAGTCAATGGTCAATGTGTAATCAACTCTCCACAAATAGAATCTAATTCTGTGGAAAACACAGTGCCATTATCGTATAATAGCAATCTGCTCAGGTGCTGGTGTGCCTGGCCTTGAACAGCACTCTGATTGGCTTATTGCATGTTACACTAAAAAACACTCACATGATTATTTTTAGGATTACAACCCATTTGAACGATGTGCCTGGTGCAGCAACAGTTTTTTTTCTGCCATTAAAACAGCAGAAATGGATATAGGCACAGCTATGACCCTAAATTTCATGTAAGTGTTTTTATGCGCCTCTTTCAGCCCTGTTGACGTGTCGTCCCGATGAGTTCCAGTGTGGCGACGGTTCCTGCATCCACGGCACCAAGCAGTGTAATAAGGTCCATGACTGTCTGGACCACAGCGATGAATCTGGCTGTGTCAACGGTGGGTACTGCTGTCATCACTGTCTGCATGTCCGCCTGCCACAGCCCGTCCTCCTCTGTGTCTGTTCACCTGTCCTCTTCTTTTATGGATGTGTCCGTTTGAATCTACTTCCTATTTGTTGCAGCGTCTGCAGTTATTTATATTTGTAAATGACTTTTCAGAAATGTCAACCTGTGTTATAGTGATTATGTAATTTGGCTCTTGTATATTTGCGTGTCTGCTCAGTTTTCTCGTTTCAGTTTAGTTTTTTTTCTATCTGAGCTTGTGGTTTGTTTTGAGAGAACCAATGAGCAGGAAGAAATTACAGCTTTCTGTGTGATATTTTTATGCCTCCGTGCGGGATACAAAGCCTGAGCCGGAGCCTTGGTGTTCTTGGGTCGTCCATCTGTCCATCCTATTCTTGTTAACACGATATCTCATAAACACCTTAAGGGAATTTCATCAAATATGTCAAAATAATATCACTTAGACACATGATGAACTGACTGAAGGTCAAAGGTCAACCACAACATAACAGCCTGGTGACATTAACCTTGGGTACCCAATTTGTAGCTTCTTTGCAGCAATATCCATATTTGAAGCTTTGTCTTCTGTCGTGGCTGCAACTTTGTGTACCAGAATCAGTTATAGTAGCTGTGATTGTTTTTCTCTCTCTCCCTATGTGATAACCATTTAACCAGAAAAAAATTCATGTAATCATTTATTTTTCGTGTGAAGTTCTTTCAAAGTCTTCACTACATATATTCTGAGTCTGGACAGACAGGGATGCAAACTGTAACTTCAGCAGTTGCCGTAGGCAAACTACATGAATTACATTGGTAATTCCACTCTGGACACGTCTTACTCTTGAGTCATTTGCTATAATGACCATTGATGTTATGTTGCGTGGATCCAGCCCAGTGCTTTTTGTAAGCCAATTTTATTTCCTCTCCCCTCTTCTGACTGTGATGCATAATTTACCAGTGTGGAGCAAAATTATTTTGCAGGAGATTAAGCCCCAGCACTGTGAAACTGGACCAAATTAAAGTTACGGTTTTTTATTACACTTGACTTTTTATGTGTGATGTGAATTTCTGAACAGGATTTTTTTTTTTTTTTTTTTAATAAATAATTAGGCAAAACCACTGAAGATATTCAATTTGACTTGACACACACTTGGCATGCATGAGTAGCATATGCAAATAAAAGTTCCTGAAGTTCATGATGCAGGTACTGATCTGTCTTCTGATTTTTTTTCTTTTTTTGACACAGCCACCAAATGTGAGGGTCCACTGAAATTTCTGTGTAAGAATGGAGAGTGTATTGACAGCTCCAAGGTGTGTGATTCTGTCAAGGACTGCAAGGACCGATCAGATGAGCCAAAGAAAGAGTGCGGTAAGAAGACTTACTCTTAAAAAGCAAGGGTAAAACCTTGACACAAATAAAGTATGTTGCTTTTTCATCCCGCCTGCTCACAGGTGAAAGCTCTCTCCACATTTCCCAGTTGTATGAAATGCTCAGCAGTGTCGTTACAGAATCATTTGTTATGTGTGCGTCAGCCAAGCTTTTGTTTCAGCCTCGTGCAGCAGGAGAGCGTTGTACATATCTATTGTAAATGGATTCAAGCAGTTAATGTAGCAGCATAATCGTATTTGCCATAACAAAATGCGACTACCTCCCTCCTATTACCTCACATTTCAAAGGCTTCAGAGGAGCACTCAAATGAGCAGCAGCTTCCGTTGATCAGAACAAGAGCCTGTGTGTACTAATTACCATCAAACGATAGAAAAAGCTTCTTCTGCTCTGCCATCATCTCTCTGTTCTCCGTCTCTCCCCTTGTCTCCTCACACCATCGTCTCTTAACCTGCTTATCGACCATGAGTAAATGAAGTCGATGCCTTCGCTAAAGAAACAAAACAGTTTGCGTGTTGAAGACATCAATAAGAAAGTTTCTGGGATTAGACACAGAGAGACGCTGACATACACTCCTAAAATGAAATTTCCCCAGAGGATGATGGAGTTGAGGAGTGAGAGGTGGCAGCTGGTGGAGGAGCCTGACCTCTGCCGAGACTGATACAGGTATTCTGGAGAGTACTCCTCCTCTTCTCCCTCGCCCTACGTTCCCCTCGCTCCCTCTCTCTCTCCTTCAACTCAGGTCTTGTTCTCAGCTCATTAAAAGCGTGTCCACACACACCTTGCTCATCGCTCTGCTCACTCAGCTGTTTACCCACAAGATGTTCCCCAACCACACTGAAACACACTCATACGAAGCTCCTCGGTGTGATTGCATTTGCCTCAACAACCTTAGCAGAGAAAATAAGGACAATAAAGACAATGCATTACTCTGCATCCATTTTTTTATTCTGTTTCACATCTCATTAAAAATAATGGCATATTACCACAGTACTGACTGACTCATTTCTCGCCATGCCATTCATTTCTTAGCGCTGCGCCATCACTTTCTGTTTTTGATCCATGAAACGGGTGAAAATATGTAGGATGTAATGGGTTACCACGGTGAGAGAAAGAGAGAGAAATTGGGGTAGAGATGGAGAGATGAAATGTTTGTTTGCCCATGGGAAAAGGAGAGGTGACCTCTACATCGTGTCCTTGGAAGCAGTCTGGAAAGAAACAGCTCGTGTTTTCACACAGGAAACTCTTCTGGGGCTGAGTGAGTCCTCAGATGTAGCCACATCTCTGTCTTTTCCTCTGCCTGAAGTTAATACTGAACGAAAGTAGAGCTGCCGGGAGTGGTATGTTATCACGCATTTAGCTGAATATGAGAATGAGAATTTAAAGTTAGGTGGTTACAGTGGAGTCAAATGAGAAAACTTTCACCCACAAAACCTTCACTTTATCTGTGGACTGTGAACTTCATTATTGTTAGAATAAATAAGGAATATTGTTGTGTTATATTTTATCTTCTCTTCACTGGAGGTGCAGAGTTCAGGGATAACATATTTTTCTAGGCCAGCTGCATCTGCTTTGTGTGTCTTTTGTGTAGTTACTTTGTATGGTAATAATGATGCATGTAATGAATGTAGTTTATATCCTGTCATTGAGGCAAGGTACAGTGTAATGGAAGTGCTCCTCCTCTTCCCTGCAGTCCCTGAACAGCTAAGAAACCAGAGTGACTCGGTACTAGTGTGAATCAAAAGTCTTATCCACTTAGGACTTTATAGGAATTCCTAATTCCCCATTCATTATTTAACACAATAACACAGACTACTACACTAACTCAGACAAACATTCACGAAAAAGGAAGTGTTACAAATTTATAAGGTGTGAAATGATAACATGGAAAAGGTTTGTGTATTTTTCAGTTTGCTGTGAGGTTTTGTCGTGGAAGTGACTGTCTTATTGGGGAATTCAGAGATGCTCCACTTTGCTTTAGGGCTTTCTTGTCTCACTAACACAAACATACACAGTGGCCTTGCTTTCAGTGACTGATGATAGAAAGCTCAGTGGCTATTGACAAATGTGTTACACTAGATTGGGTAGGATACTGTTGACAGAAATAAGCACTCTGTGGTATTGAAGAATGCAGTTTCACTTGCAGCTGAATCCATTTTTCTCTTTATCACCCCTCTCCAGTTGTCAGTCGTTCATTGTGCAGCCATCCTTAATTGTTTGTGTAAAAACAAAGCGGTTGAATGAAGTGATGGAGAGAATGTTTTTTCTCTTCCCGGTGAGCTTAGTTTTCACTCATTTGTCTTACTGTCTATGATTCAATGAGACAGTAGACTTTTTACTCAAACCAAACATGGGCAGAAATCTGCATTAAAGACAGTGGCGTGCAGTGACTTTAACAGATGAGTAAGCAAAGCCCAAGATCCAACTACACCTTATGTCAGCAAACCACCATCTGAGTGTGTGACTCAGCTGTTTGCTACACTGACCAGAAAAACAGATCCAACTAAATCATAACTTTGCATGACAGTAGCAGTAGCAAATCTCTCTCCAAATCAGGTCCTGTCCTGTCTCATGATGTTGTGCTGTCTGTCTCTCCTGCATCGTGCTGCTCTCCCTCCTGTCAGAACCAGTTGTAGGATTATGATATTGAACTGACAGCCAACATATCAGCCGTGCAATATAGAGGAAAAATATCATTTAAAAATCACTTCCATGGTAACCTTCAGAATCATTACCATTAACTGACAATGACACACTCCACCAACCCTGCATTTCCCTGCCTCAGTTTGCAGCTTCAGACTTTATGCAGAGAACCCAGACCTTGACCAACAGAAAGAAAAATAAATTGATATAACTGTGTAGCATAATGGATTGAAAACAAAACTTGGGTATTAAATTACATTCATTGAATAAATATATCTTATCATGCAAAATAAATATAAAAACTGCTCCATAATCCACATTAACTCCTGGTCATCACTATGTTGACAAAGTTGATAATAATGAATAATAATGAATAAAATAAAATTGAACTGAACTGAAGAATGACAGTGTAATTTCTCATTTCTACTGCTGCACATTAACTGTTGTTAAGGGTGCTGTTAATATATATATATATATAAGTACAATTTCCACATTCACACATGGACATAATAATGCCTGGGATGTCATAACTGACCTCAGAACAAAAGCTGTCGAGTCAAGGACAGCCTGACAAGCACACACACGTCTGTAGCCAGCTATAGGTAGCTGACAATCGTCTCTGAACAGTGTGTACCAGCTCATGATATCTCAACTTCATCTGTGCAGACGTCACTCGTCAAGACTGAAAAACTGAACCTCAGATCTTCTCCTTGCGATCAAGTAATTTATAAACCCTTTGCGTGTCGCTCAATCAAATCTCACTGCTTCTGCTCTCTTTATTGTGTGCCAGCTGCTTTGACCTACTTTTAAATGAGAGTGGTTGTGTTTTTAACATCATTTTTTTTTAGAGCTTGTGTCATTTTCAGGATGCGTTTACGTCAGTATGCCTCGATTCAGTACGTCTGCTTAATTTAGATATCCTCACTCACTCCTGTGATGGATCCATATGGGACATATCAGAATCCCAGTTCACAGCATTAATCCCCCCTACACACGTATTTCATATCCCTGAAGATGGACCTGATTTTCAGTTTAAGAGCTTACTGTGTTTGTGATGTCGTGTCTCTTTGATTCCTCCTCCACTTTTGAGAATATCTGATAAGGATTCAAAAAGGGTGAAAAAGAGTGGAGCACAGGAGCTGAGATGAAATGAAGAACACGAAGATGACATCCATGCTCCCAACCTGTGTGCTGCACATATTTAAACACCTGATTTTCAGATATTCACCTCGGAAATTCACCTCCTCTGTGATTGGCCGCATTTGACCGTTGGTACCTTCTCTTTGTCTCCTAGGGCTGAATGAGTGTATGATCAACAACGGCGGCTGCTCTCATGTCTGCATGGACCGACCAATCGGCTTTGAATGCCAGTGCCCCACTGGCTACCAGCTGCTGGACAAGAAGACCTGTGGAGGTAAATAAAGAAACATTTCAGGTGGAGAGGTGGTGTGTGTGTGTGTGTGTGTGTGTGTGTGTGTGTGTGTGTATGTGTATTGCTCCTGGGCAGCTCTCAGCTCTCTGGTTGTCTGTTTTTGTTTGGTGTGCCCAGTCTGTCACTCCCACAGGGAACCAACCCCAGTCATTCTAGTCTCTTGCACACTCAAAAATGCGAGCACAAACACACACACACACACACACATACTTTGTCCTTCACACCCTTCCCCATCCTTTTAACGCTGCCATTTCCTCATCACACCCAAGGAAAAAGCCTGCGATCTGCTGGAAGGAAGCAGATCAGAGAAGTCGACAGGGACACACACCCCGACTCCCTGTCGACTTCCTTCTTCTTAACAGCAACACTATCTGTGTGTTTCCCCAGCACTTACAGCCACAAATGTGCACTTTCACTCACCCAGTATGACTGTTATTTCACTAAAAAGCATGAATATATTTATCCATCCAGTGGCTATACCACTTATCTGCACAGAGTCACAGGGGGCTGGAGTAATCCCAGCTGACATAAGGCGAGGGCGGGGAACACCCTTGACAGATTGCTAGTCTATCATGGCTGACATATAGTGACAAACACACTCACACACTCACAGAGTTCGATTACGTTCATTATGTCTTCAATTTGATGATCACTTAACCCTAACCCTAAGAACAAAATACAGCACTCAGACACTCACATTGGCACCTATGGGAAATTTCAAGTCACAAATAAATCTAATTTGCATGTCTCTGCACTGTGAGCAGACCTGGAGAGAACCCATGCAGGAACAAGGACAACATGCAAACTCCACCCAGGAGAAAGGCTTCAGGCGCTGGAATCAAACACAGAACTTTCGTGCCGTTAGGCGACAGTGTGAACCACTGCATCACCGTGCCACCATGAATGCTTTTATACTCTAGGAATTTTGTAACCTCACCCTCTGTAACTCATGATGGTGAATTAGTCACAGTCTATCATTGTCGGTCTCTCTCTGATTGCCTCTGACTCCTTCTGTCTCTCCAGCTGATTGATAGCCTGCCTCTCTTCTCTCTGCAGACATTGATGAGTGTGAGAACCCCGACGCCTGTAGCCAGATCTGCATCAACTACAAGGGGGATTTTAAGTGCGAATGCTATGAAGGTTATGAGATGGATCCTGTCACTAAAACCTGCAAGGCAGAGGGTGAGTTACAGTGATCAGTGATCAGCAGTGCAATCAAGTTCAGGGCGGAATGATAAAACAGCAAAAGTATAGGTCTGTGTTTAATCAAACTCTTTTATTTTGGAGGGTTTCATAAGTGCACACATGTTGCCTTTTGTCTGTTTTATTTTTAGTGTAAAAAAACAGTTGCCGACAAAACAAGCTTGGTTTGTTTAGAAAAACTTGCCAGTGCTGAAAGTTTAAAAAGCCGTGTTGCACTGTTGATAACAAGACATTCTCTATGATGTTGTGCTGCCTCATTAGTGCAACACTTCTCTCTCGCTGCTTTTGGGCCTCAGTGTCAAAACCTCCTCATCTCATAATCACAAACATCTTTCTGCTGTTAGGTTCTTATTATTGTTTTGCACCCGCTTGTGTATTCGACATAATTGCCGAAACACAAAAAAAAAAAAAAAAAAGGCAAGCATCACCAAGGCAACCACTCACTTTCTCCCAGGCCAAATCTGTCCCGTCCCATTAGACAGTTACATGAGTGACAGGCCGACGTGTTTAGCCACGCCGAACGCTTATAATTAGGTATAGCAAGTCTTCAGGGGTACCTGGCTGAGTCACAGTGGAGGCTAATTACATCAATTTAATCTGCTCCCCCATTAGGCTTCTTGTTGACAACAGTTGTCACACTAGTGGAGAAAAAAGTGAACAGCTTTGCGGCCAGTTAATTTTTCTTGACCTCCAACTACGGCCAAAAGCTATTAGCAACAAGATTACACAGAGAGGGGCCTGTTTATGTGTTTACACTTCATTTCCTACAAAATGTTCATTATTTAATTGGCAGGAAACTGTGAATCAAATGAAATGTGTTGGTTTGGTCCCTGTGGCTGTCAAGTGCTGTGATTTTATTTCCCTCAATTGAACCAAGCTGATATCAAAGCTCAGCGATTATGTGTGTGTATGTGTGTGTTTTCATTGTCCGTACTGTATTTGTGCACTGATTGTATCTGCCTGCCTGCTGCCACTGTCTTGTACTTATGTATTTCTGTGTGCATGACTGCCCAGTGTGTTCATTATCGGTTAGGAGAGTCCGGCACAAAACTGTGTGACTTGTGTGTTAAAGCAGAGTCACAACGAACCCAGCAGTTCCACCTCTTGGTTTTTGAGGCAATGAAAACTACTGCTGCCTTGACAGCCCATAAAACCAGCAGGGGGACCATTTTCTGCTTTAGAGGGGGTTGGATATGTTGTCATTGTGAGAGCCAGTTTTGGAGAGCACTTAGTCCTGAGCGGCTCGCTCATGGTCCAGACTTTGGGCTGGGAGAGGAAGGGAAGGGCAGGAAGAGGGGACGTGCAAGAGAACTATACTACAATGAGGCTGCGACACAGACTGTCGAAGGGGAAACTGAGGCAAGCGGGCCATTAATGAGAGATTTTCATATCTGCCTCTAGAGATAACTGGCTGCAGCTGCCGCCCCATTACCATACACTGTCAGACAGATATAGACTCAATATAGATGTTACAAGACAAAGGTGGGCTGTGGTCGCTAGCTCGAGTGATAAAACCCTCCTTGCACACTCACGCTATGTCTGTTACACACTACAACAGAATTAGTGCCAAAAAATGACAATATAAATGTGTGTAAGGCCCCTGTGCAGGTCTGACTCTAATTATAATGCATCCTAGCTGACCTTATCACAAGCGGACAGCTCTAAAAATAGGTGTGAATGTACCCAAAATGAAACAAGGACACTCCGGGATGTAGGCGCTGAGGTGCAGGGATGTGTGTCCAAGCAAGGAAATGCAAAGTCAACTCTTTGACATGATTACAAAAAACTTGCACTCTGTGAATGTGTCATTGCCACAAGTATTTAGCCAGTATTGGTTGGTTGACTCACAGTTAGCTCAGAAATTCCAATCACAAGTGATCACAAAAGATGCATTTAAGGTGCATTGTGCTTCCTGGTGAGGCCAGTAGACTTGATGGACACTTGATGGTGCAGGCCTCAGCGTTTGGTATCATTATGTTGTATTACTGGTTTCAAGTTTGTGTCATTGAGTTTGAGGAAACTCAGTAACTGATCCAGATTTTAAAATCTAAAGCTAAGATAAGGAGAGCGCACTCTCACTTTGCTCAAGGTTGTTTATCAGCCCTCAGAGGAAATTACTAGTTATTGTTTGTGTGTGTTTACATTCACTTGTATTTAATTCTGCTGCCTGCCTGCTGCTGAAGGAGGTGCAGCAGAATGCTAACGCACACCTGATCCATACTTGCAAGCAGAAAATAGCAAGGAGCGTACAGCTTAATGATGCATAGAGACGCACTGATCAATGTGACGACTATTCAGCAGTTTTTAATGAAGGATTATTGTCCTCGCTCTCTTGTTAGAGGAGGATATTGAGCCGTATCACACAAGCTTTGCTGTGTTATTTATCTGTGTGAAAAGATCACATTCAGAGATATTGACTCTGGCGGTACAGATGTGCAGCAGCACATTAGGCTGCGACACGTTTCGACACAGTGCTGAAGCCACGGTGGAGAAACGTCCACATCGTTTCCCGTCAGGGTCAACGGTCTTGAGTCCAGCACGCAAACATTTCGATGCTGGCATGAAATCCAATCTCTCAGGCTTATCAGCATCTTCTGTTGTTGTTGTTTTTTTTAATGTCCTTCCTTTGCCCCAGAACAGGGCTGTATGTTCTGGGTTTAATTATTGACAGTGCAGACACAACCTTTATTTCTGATTCAATCTAAAACCAGGCAATGTTTGCTGGATGTGTTTTAGTGAACTTGATTTCACTAGATAAAGGTCAGGATTGTTTTAATACACTGCCGTTGCTGCTGAATTTAAATCACATTAGCAGTGCTCTGCATAGATGATGAGTGGAGCTCCTGGACGAGAGCATTTTTCTAATAAGAGATACAAGCTTGAGCTTTTCTTTTGGCCCACGACCAAACTGTCAGAGCTGATCTGACTGGGCACTACTGAAGCACATCCCAACTCTAATGTATTCATCTCACTAACAATGTATTCATCCTGCTTCAGCACCTTTTATAAATTGCCCCTACGCCGTTAAACTTTGCTGCGTGCACTCATCCACACTTTGATGCTGACTTCATGTTTGCTTTTGTGACCAAATGGAGCCCTAAATGCACTGTGCTTTGCGTGCAGGGAAAAGCCCATATCTGCTGTTCACCAACCGGCATGAGATCCGACGCATCGACCTGGTGAAGAGGGACTACAGTCAGGTGGTGTCCACACAGAAGAACGCAGTGGCTCTGGACCTGGATGTGGCCAACAACCGCGTGTTCTGGTGCGATCGCTTTCATCGCAAAATCTACAGGTAAGTGAAGAGCAGGGACCAGATTTCAGTTCATTTTAGAGACACTGCTGTGGATAAGAAACTTGATCTCAGTTGGATTTTATATGTTTGAGTTTGGACTTTTAGATTGAGTTGTTCCAATACTTGTGTATTAGAAATAAGTCTGATACTACCTAAAATACTGGACTGGGTATTGGCAAGAATGTGAGTCTATGCATCACAGGGAGAGCATGCAAGTTATCCATTGATTTTATTTTCACATCTGGATTAAACAGCAGTCTATCTGGAAATCAATTCTTTACCCTGACCTGAAACAGTAAGTAACACGGGAAGTTGTGCTGTGTAGCCACTGGTGACTACTGTTGGAGGTCAGTAAGTGGAGGAGAATTGATTTCCAGTAAATATTGAACATTCACTGTAAGCAAACTGTCAGCAATTTGACAATGTGTTGCACTAAAAAGTCCCACAATATACAATGCTTTAAATTAAAGGGGTCTTTATAGTGTTAAGACACAAGTAAGAGTCAGTCAAATTAGACAATCATAGATCACATTATTTTTAACAATGGGTTTAACCTGAGCAGTGCTGTACAACATTAACAAAAATAGTATCACATCCAGTGATAAGCAGCTGCTCCTTTAAGTCACTGGTAGCCTATCAGATACATACTTGGTATTGGCCGATACTCATGGTATTGTAGATACATTTATTTTAGCTACCCTGGTGAGTTCTATTGGAAACAACTTTTGGTTTTACTTATGATTAGTGTTCCTTTCCAAAAATGAATAGATGTTTTCCCTTCATAATACAGCATTATGAAGAATTTGAAACTGACATTGTTCACATCCATGTTCACTCACTGGCTGATTTCTTCTTCTCTGCCTTTGTTGGTGTATTGTTACAGTAAATTACCACCTTCAGCTTTCAGTCAGTGGAATACGGTGAACGTCTTCATTCATTCTTAAAAACATCAACAACAACAAACTTGATCTTAGATTTGAATGTAGGTTAGAGACAAAGGCGAGGTAGTGTCACTACACAATAGATTCCTTATTGTATTGCTTGACTTTCATTCTTTGTAGTGATGTGCATGTGATGCAACACATATTTTGTCTATTTACAGTATGTGTTCATATTTTATCAGTTTTTGTCGGACCTTTATTCCATATTATTTCTAGCTCTTCTTTTGTTATCCTAACTACGCCCCCCCCCCCCCAGAGTGTCTTCTAATTGGAGCACTGTGTTCTCCTCATAAAATGGATGTTAAGAGAAAAGATCTCTGGGGAAACTAAAATTGAAATTCCTGTTTGGGAGCACAGCTGCCTGGCCCTCACCTCGCACCTCTGCTGGGGCCAAGTCATTAACGCGCAGGTCAACCCCTGAGTGAGGCCTTGTCTATTCTGATAAGGGGTCCACCTTAAGAAGGACGCTAACCCCCGGATGAACCTGCTAAGTGTATGGCCCAAGGCTACAGCTCGCACACCAGTCCCACTCCGCGCTCTGCAGTCGCTTCACAGCACAGTGGAGGGTGGAAAATTTCTTCACATGTCAGCAGAGATCATATATAATCTTTATATGGTAGCCCCCTGTCCTGCAATTGTTCCTGTATCGGTCTATACATCCAGTTTATATCCACTCACAATTTATCAAATTAATGCACCACACAGGCTTACATTTGGGTTTAAATTAGACAAACACAAGAGAAAATTCATGATTATTGTTAGATTTGCATCCACAGCTGTGCAGTCACTGTTCTATAGTCTAAATTCCTTTAAGGAAATGTTTGTAAACTGCTTGCAATGAAATCACCATAGTCAATATTTTACAAGGATAAATGTTTTTGGTAGGTTGCCATTTAATAAGGATGATAGTGTTTACAGACCTATTATCACAAAACGAGGCCCACCAGGTTGTCAGCCTCCCTCCACCTCACATCGATTTTGCAATAATAGCTTGCTTCCTGCAGATGATGCCTTACTTCTTCTCCTCCTCTCAAAATTTTCCTCATGTCCTCTGTGTCTCTCCTTTGTCTCCCCTGTCTTCCCTGCCCTCTCCTCACTGCCTGCCTCCCTCCCCTGCAGTGCCTTCATCCACGAGGCCAGCGACCCCTCCCAGCAGGTGCCGCTGGTGGATTCATCTCTGCAGACCCCTGTGGGACTGGCTCTGGACTGGCTCCAGCACAACCTCTACTGGACCGACTCTGGAGATAAATCCATCTCCGTGGCCTCAGTGGACGGCACCAAGAGACGTGTCCTCATCAACACTGACCTCAGCGAGCCCCGAGCCATAGCGCTGGACCCCCACCACGGGTGAGAGGGCTGTGTCGAGTGTGTATCCAGGCATACAATGTCAAACACCTTAAGCTTACAAATCAAACACTGATCCCTTTTCTGTAACTCCCAGATTGAAAGGTCTGAATGAATGGATCAATTATTAAGGTCGTTAAACCATTACCCCTATCGATCATTAGAGTGTGAAAAACTACTGACCTGCAGTTTAGCTCTAATTTCAAAAAGTATGCTAATTACCTAACCACATGCAGTAAATTTACACAACAGCTGACGCTATGCCAAGATAAAATGGTGTCACACCATTTATATTGATGTCAAATTGTGGAGAAATTCTTCCATATCTCATTGAATATGCTGGCAGCCACTGCACAGATCAAGTTTATTCCTCATCTACAGTATTGACAATGTTGGTCGATGACCTCAGATAAAGATTTGTAAAGTGATTTCATCGTTGGAGCCAGAAATCAAATAAAGATAATCCTCTTCTGGGACCATGTCTAATGATAAACATAAGAGAAGTCTTGTTGTTGTACATGGAGATCCAGAGTAACAAGCCTGTGACCCATTTAGATTCCTGACTCAATGAATTTTTAGAAATTCTGTCCTAGATGATCATGACTAATCTGGGAAGCTTTATGAATTTGTGCCAGCTTGTGCTTCTGCGGCTTTTTTGTGTTCTGGTGATCCAAACCCAGATGAAAACAAACATCCACAGAAATGAACTAAAACAAGCAGGCACATGGCCTAAACACAAGCATACACACTGTGAGACTTTCTTCACAGTCCACAGACCCAATCATAACAGCAATCCAGCACACGCCGGCCGCTCACTGTGACGACAAAACGACGGTTCTGTCTTTGCAGAGGGATGCATTTGATGTCTGTAATAATCATTTACATGGAAATGAACTGTGTAAATCAGTGTGTACTTTCCCTGCTATGATCTTTGATTGTCCAATAACCATTCAAACTATGCTGAACTCTCACAGCAACAGCATTTGAATTGGCTGAGTATTTTATAATGCTTGTGATTAAACACATCCACAGGGTGAAATTGAATGCATGGCTGCTAATCATGACATGGAGGGCTGGAAAGCCTGCTAATAAACTTGAAATATTAGGCAGAAGGACATACTCCACTGTCAAGGACAATAGCTGTAATGAAATAGTTAAATATTCCTGTCAGCTTGTCCGAGGTCACAGGCCTCCTGGAATTATTAAAGAGCAACCTGGGGGGGTTTAGTCATTAAAAAGTAATAATTTAAAGAGCCTCATCATGACTGTTTCTCACACACCTACAAAAATGCATATGAAAAGTTATATGAACTGTGTATAGATCAGCATAATGCACAACAGTTCACTAGACTATTGTGAGGTGCTAGATAGTTGAAAATTAAAGCAGAAAGCAACTGGGGGATGAGTTGACTTGTGTCGTGGTACCGTGGTGCTGAATGGACAGCTCCCATGAACTGCACCTCACACTGATCCTCCCTTTTACTGCAGTAATCAGAATTTCTGTGGCTACATCTGGCATCACAGCTGGTTTTATGTTGTACCAGGAGCTATTTTCAGAAATTTGAACTCTTTCTAGAATTCACAGATGTCAAAGTGTCCCTTAATCAGAGGATCGGTGGTTCAATCCCTAGCTCCTCCAGTCTGCATGTCAAAGTGTCTCTGGGCTAGATACTGAACCCCAAATTGCCACTGATTGCTGTTCCATCAGAGTGTGAATGTGTGTATAAAAGAGGCACTGTATGAATGTGTGTGAATAGATGTATGTAGTTTCTAGTACTGTATAAAGCACTTTGAGTGGTCGATAAGACTAGAAAAGCAATATATAACTGCAGGTCTATTTACCATTTAAACCAGAGACCTGAAATAGTGTTCAGTCCATGGTCAAAAATCATGTTTTTAGCTGCCATCTCTAAAAAAAAGTTCTTTTTTTTTTTTTGCTGTATTTTGCCTTCTTATATAGGATTGTCCTGCATAGTGCACAGGAGATTTTCAGCACCACTGCTTTGTTCATCTTGCTTGTGGAAAAAATGTTGTGGAGTGCATATAACTACAGAAAAATAGCTTACTTTTACCCCTAAAAGTTAGGATGGTTTGTATAGAAACCCAAAACTTCATCAACATAAACCAAACAAACGAAATGATTGTTGGGCCAACACAACAAACTTAGTAAGTAATACAGTAAGTCTGCATTCTCCTCTCTTGTCCATTCCAGCTTTATGTACTGGTCAGACTGGGGCACGCGAGCCAAGATAGAGAAGGCTGGGATGAATGGAGTTGACCGACAGGTCTTGGTGGCTGATAACATTGAATGGCCCAATGGCATCACTTTAGGTGAGAACATCTTCTTGTATTCTGTATTATAATATATGTTACACTGATCTTAAGTGTCATGTGTTGCTACATGTGTCTTGAAGGAGCTAACACACTCATTTAAGTCATTGTAGATAAAGGGCAACTGAAATTGAAATCTGAAGGACAAATGTTGATTGACAATGTCAAAACACAGATTTATTTCTTCACATTTGCTTTGGACTAATATTTGAAATGTTTCAGTGATGTAATCATACGAATACGAATCTGACATTTTAAAACTTAATCAATATTACCTTAAGGGATTTGTTGGCTAGTGTACCAGAGTGCTTATCGTGAAGACAATCAATTTCTACTCAGCTTGGGAGAGCCTTACCTGTGTGTGTGTGTGTGTCTTTGTGTGTGTGTTTCTCAGATGTAGCCAACAGGCGTCTGTACTGGGTGGATTCAAAGCTGCACCTCATAGCCAGCGTGGACCTGAATGGCGCTCACCGCAGGACACACATGTCGTCTGCAGAGAGATTGGGACACCCCTACGCTCTGGCTGTGTTTGAGGTTTGTGTGTGTGTTTCTCTTAACAGACATATCTCTCTCTCATTCTGTAACACTCAGCAATGGGCTGGAAGGATTTTGGGCAGTTGTCCATGATCTCATCCAGCCTCCCGCAACTCATCATATCTACATCTCTCTCATTAGCCGCTCAGGGCCCTGCAGTGAATTTGAATGTAATGACTGTTAAATTCAATTTATTGTATGCTCTGTGAGTATGTGTGTGTGTGTGTGTGTGTGTGTGCATGTGTGTGTTTGCTCCTTTAGGCTCTTTTTGCTTGTGGGATTGACGGACTAAGCATACTAAACAGATGACTGCTATACAGAACAGAGGGCAGCCTAAACCACCACACACGCACACACACACACACACACACTCATGCTCTTGGTCATCAGCCAGCCTCCCTGCATGTGATATGTCAGGGCCATCAGAGTGCTTAAGTCTGGTTCGTTGCCAAGTGGCCCAGCAAAGCTGCTACCTTGTGGTTTGTGCCTGTGTGCAACCATGTCTGTCTGCGATGACCCTGTTGTTGAAGCTGCTGCTATGTCCCAGCCAGTTTCAGATGAGAGGTAACAACATCACCCATGGCCTATTCCCCACTACACCTCCATTTAAGACGACCTTAGACTGGTCTCAGTGGGGGCAGTGATGTAGATTAGTGCAAATGTTCAAGAATCAATTTTAGAAAATATCTGCTTAGTCTTGAATCACATTTGTGAGGCCAGGAGTCAGGAAACACATGATGTTTATTTAAGTCAAATCACCAAGGCTGGATTCAAATTTCCCTCTTGCAAACTCAACTGCTCTTTAGTGCCACTCAGAGCAATGATGATAAATCCCCTCTGGTGTAAAACTTAATCGATCTGGGATTCTCTGCTCTCTACCCTGTTGTGACGACAAGGTGACCTTCATGTTCATGCAGCTGTACATCACATTACCATGTCTGTCTCAGTGACTCAGTGACTGACTCAACACACACCATCATGTTGCGAGGCATATTGTCTTGCCCGTAGTTTCTAAGGCAACCACAAAAAATATCAGCCTCTATCTAAAGCATTTTTTTAAACTGCTGTGGGAGTGAACTTGGAAACAAAGCAAACAAACCAATTAATAAACAACAAGGATAGTGAAAATTTGCCTTTGAGCAACTCTACTTTGATTTAAATAGGATATGTTTTAATCATTTAAGAGCCACAGCTGTAAGGGACCACAAAGGAAATGCCAGACACAGAAAACCAATAAAAAAGAAAACCAAATGATGGATTGACTCATCTTTTACAACAATATGTCACTGTCCCAGTTATCATGTCTGCTGCTTACTGAATGAAAGCCCTGTCGCCACCAAACCTGCATGTGTGTTTCCTTGATGTATTCATTCCCTCATAATATTGGCAGAGAGAAATGAACATCGTGTCTTCTGCAAAAGATAACGAATTACAGTCTGTGCAGGAATAAATATGTATTAATATATGGCCTCTTTAAGTTGCCTTCATTTTCTTTATGTAATTTTTCATCCGATAAATTGGAGTTGTGAGCACTGTCAATCAAGCAATGACAGCATCTAGCCCTGCGTATCCTCCCCAGCATGCCTCCTCTTTCTCTGCCCTTTGTGGGTCATTTGTTAGTTTCTAGTTGCTCTTCAGTTGTCTGTTATTTCTAGTTTTAGTTTAGTTTAGTTGACATAAGACAAGAAAGGAACTCAATAGAGGACAACATGGTTAAATCCAAGACTTCTTTCTTCATGTAACAAGACTAAAAGTCTTCTTCATCCCCACTAGCAGCTCTGTGAGGCTGTACATTAGATGCAGCATTTAGCACTTACACCAGAGTCTCCCACTGAATCTCATTTGTAATCCAGTTTGCATGAAAGCATCGATACTAAATGAGTATATGTAAATGCTAATATCATCATGCTAACATGCTCACAAATAAAGTTAACCACTGGTAATTATCTCCAAACATGCAAAGGTTGATGGGCATCAGTTTTTGAGTATCAAAAGGAAGCTGGGCAACATCACAAGTGTAGCCCAGATGATGTCAATGTAATGGCAGTTAGTTGCTGACACATTTCACTTCAAACCACAAATGTTGATTTCATGGTGCATCCAGAGGAAAAGTCAAAGGATGATCAAAGTATATAGGATTCATTTTCTGGGGAGGATGACTATTAGTACAAAATTTCATGAAAATCTATGGAAACCTGGACAAACCAACAGACCTACACTGGCAACCCTAGAGCCCTGCCGTTAGCATGGCTTAGAATAGCCACGGCTAAGTCCTAGTGGCAGGGTGACGTCATACTACCAACAAACCCAACCGACCTAATGCCCATATCTTCATAAATAAACTCACTCCAAGTTCAACAGCAAATATGATAGACACTAATTTTTAAAATGATGTGTAAATTGAGGGCTAGAAAGCTTTATGAAATCCTGTTTACCGAACATAACATTGCTGATCTTGTGTATTATTAATATCAAGACATATTTGTCCCTGTTTCTCAGGATCGGATCTACTGGACAGACAGAGACAGAGCAGCAGTGTTCATGGCCAACAGGCTGACCGGTCAAGAAATCCACACGCTGGCTGAAAATCTCAACGACCCTCACGACATTGTGGTGTTTCACCAGCTCCGGCAGCCGCAAGGTGTGTGTGCAGAATGTGTGAGGGTCGTGTGCCTTTGCCTGTGTGAGGGTCGTGTGCCTGTGATATCTGTTCGTGTGCTATCACACCTCATCTCGCTGTGACTGTGTGAGCTGAGTCGCATCTCTGTGACCAAGTTTCCTCCATGGGTTGATGTCAACCCAGGCACATAAATAAATGATGGTGAGGCTTGTGAGTGTGGTGGAGTGATTAAAGCTGTGGGAGCGGCAGCACATTCGCATGTCTGTCAAATCCAGATCTTAGTTGACCTGAACAGAGCACTGAATGTGATGGCTGGTTGTGTTTTCCTCCTGTGTCAGTTTCTATATCTATATCTGCCTGCCTCCTCTTACTCTTACCTTCCAGTGCATAGTCTTTGCCCATATCTATACCTTTCACTGCATTTCATCACCATCTTTCCAATACAGTTGTGTCTATCTGAGTTGTACTTATCAAGGCTTTAGGATGAACGCAGTGGAGCTGCACCTGGGACAGCAGTTAAGCTCTTCAGCACTTTCCTGTATGTTGCCAGACCTCCATCTTTGTTTTCTTGGTTTTGTTTAAGCAAAGTAACAGGCTTTGATGAAAGGGAACATCGGAGTACAGCAGCTTCTTCTGTCTCTGTCTGACTCTGTCTATCTCCCCAAGCTGAATAAGTGATAATCTTATTTATGTAACCATAGCTGTGATGTTCTTCATGTCGCCTCTCTTTCTCTCCGTCACTGTCTCCAGGCCCAGACAGCTGTAATCTGGGAAGCGTGGCCAATGGAGGATGTGAGTACTTGTGTCTCAAGGCTCCACAGATAACCGAACACTCTCCCAAATACACCTGCGCCTGCCCCGACGGACAGGACCTAGGCCCTGATATGAGAGGCTGTGTACCAGGTGAGTGTGTTTATGACTGGTAATTGAGAGAATTTAATAATCAATAGCACCTAAAGGGACACGCTGGGCAGAGCGCCACAGTGCTTACTGTGCAGATAATCTGATTTTGCCTCACTTGAAGAAGCTTTTTTCTGTGTGTGTGTGTGTGTGTGTGTTTGTGTGTGTGTGTGTGCGTGCATGCATGCGAGGGGAACTTTGAATGATTTTCAGCAGCCACCTACTAAATTAAAAAGAGACCAGACTGGTCTTGACAAATGTTTAGTAAGTGGATAGTGTTATAGTACACAAGTAAATAATCCTTGTTTTTATTGTGTAGAAAGTCTGCACAAAGTGTTTTGCACTAAAAGCAATGACGCCCATGAAAATGTAAATATTGATTTGAAAAGGAAGGAGAGAATATTAATAGAATAAACATAATAATGAATTGAATTATATTCATGGTTAATCTGGCAAAACTTAAATATGTGTGACTTGATAATACAGTTGCCAAGTCATACATATTATCAGCTAAGTATAATACAATTACCAAGTCATTATCAGCTGAGTATAAGTAACGTAATGCTCATGCTCAATAAGGAGCCAAGCTGTAAAATTGAAAAATTATGATTATGAAGTTGTTAAACTGTTATTTTATATATTACTTAAGTAAGAAAAATGCAGAGAACTCTGTAAGTGGCTTTATGAATTTCATCAGAGGTAATGCAGAAGTACACATGCAGTGCATCAATAAATCATTTATTTGTAGTAGGTGATAATTGATAATAAATTATTAGATATGCTTCCTCCTGAAGCAACATACAGTAGCTACTGATCTAAAAAAGGAAGTTGCTAAGCAACACATGCAGCAGTTGCATACAATAACATGGACCACTATGCAATGTAATGCAATCTAACACAACATCTCTGGAACAAATACGGCCTTGGTATTGCTTATGAAATTGTGTCACACTGCTTTATTGCACACTGCACTATGTGACTGCGGTCTTGTCACCCATGGGAGGAGACAACTGCTTTAACAGACCCAGGATCAGTTGTGTGCCCCATTATTATAAAGCAGAATATTGTAACTAAAGGAAGCATTATAAACTGCATGCTGCTTGTTCTGGGTTCATGTTTATACTGTTGGTTAAATGTTGATTTTTGGTTATTTGGTTGTTTTGCATATGATGGATCATACAGCAGCAGTATGCAGACGACTACAGCCATACAGAAATATCAATGAATATATCCATATGTAATAATATGTCAACACTGGAGGATACACCAAAAGGCGAGTCTTACAGAAACCTCTATCTGTGGCCTTTTCTCTGCTCATCTCACTGGAACATTTTGATCAAAATTTGACCACAGTTGTAGGTTGTTATCTTATGTTCGCAGGCTGTCAATCATTTGATCCTGACTACACCCACACATTCCTGATGAATCTCAGGAGCCGAGTTTTGCATGTGAATAATGAATAGTGAATAATGTCTGACAATTTTTGTCCCTGAACTTTAAAAGTTGAGATTATAAATTGTGATCTTTAAAGAATTTTTAATGGAATAGTTTGAATTTGGTTTTTCAATTTCTTTCCAAAAGTTAAATGAGTTTACCACCAGCTGATGATAGGCAGATCAACCCCGCTGTTTCCAGTCACGCTGAGATAAGCCAGCCATCTCTCAGCTGTAGCTTTGTGTTTAATAGACAGTGACTGAACTGAGAGTGATATCAATCACCTCATCCAAGTCTCTGCAAGAAAGCGCACATTTTCCAAAATGTCAGAGTGCTACTCAGGCTATAGAGACTCGAAATTCAAACCTCGAACTAGGAGCTTCAACAGATTTACACTAATTCATTTTCACGTCTCTGCTGTGCTCGTCTATCTCCCTGTAGCAGCACCAAGAAATGACACAACACCCACATCCACACCTCCCACTGGACTCACACCCAGCACCAGAGCAACTGACGCTGAAAACCTCCCTCCGCCTTCTGGGGGAGTATCACAGGCGGACGCCACCCCCACTTGACCACAGCTCCCTCTGATGCCCCAGAGCCCCTCACACCCCTCTCCACGCTTAAGCCTGTGTCATCGCAGGAGTCGAAGGCGCTGGGCTCCCACTCCACGGCCACCACCATGGTCATCTCCACCACACCTGCAGGGGACAGCAGCGTGTCTCAACACTGTGAGTGGATTCAAAATCATTTCTATCAATTCTGCCTGTGTGATTTTTGCAAATACTCCTATACTGTTTATATGATGTACTAATACTGCAAATGTGTCTTATTTAGAGCCTTAAAAACTGATATATGGGCACTTGTGCCCTGTTGTCACATTTGAACACTCAGATTTAGAGATTTATCTCTTTATAATCTCTGGCCCTACGTGATCTGCATTTCTAATGCGGAGTCTCTTGTATGATTTTGAAAGGGCAGAGTGGCTCATTCAGGAGTTCACAAGAGATGAGTCCCAGTCTTCTGATAAAGTGCCACTTTCACCTGTGCTCCCACATCTCCCGCCAAGTACCACATCCTCTAGTCCTATTCACACTCGTAATGTAGCTAACAACCTCACCCTCACTGTAATGATGACATTAAAGTGAGATATCCACAAGACCCAACAACCACGCTCCACTGACTTTAATAAGAGTGATGGATGGTACCTTGTCGCAGAGGAAATGCCACCTCTCCCTCCATAAATTGTGCTCTGTGTGGGCTGTTGCATGCCAGAGAGTGCATGTCTGCTGTTGTGTAAGAGCGTTAGTAATCGTGTGTTATGTAAATGAGTGTGAGCCGTGAGCTGACATTGGAGCCCGACGGAGCAGAGACGGATGAAGTGTAGAAGGTCACAGTGCAGTGTCAAGGTCGCACCCGGCAAATGCCAACCAACCCATCATCTTTTGCTCCCTCTTTCATTTTTTTTCCCAGCCTCTTTTTCACTATCTGACTCTTCTTTGTAAAACACTCACGGCTGCACACGCATGATCACCTGCCTCCTGCCTGACTGTTTTATCTCCCCTCTCTTCCACCAGCTTTCCCCTCCTGCTTATCTCTCACTCTATTTCTCACATTTTTTTTTTTTATATCCTAGGCGCTTTCTCACTCGTACCTTCTCTCGCTCCGCTGTGTTTTCATCCTCTTGCTCTAACTCTTTCTTGTTTCATGTCTCTGTGTACAGCTGGAGGTGAACATTTCCTCATGGGCGAGAACCTGACAGTAGCTGTTTTGGGAGTGGTCATCCCCATCGGTAAGCTTTCCTTGTCCGTGTTTGTGTGTCCACACTCAAGGCCCGCAGGGCTGTGTAAAGCTGCTGTCTTCCTGCTGCCTATGGCCGCTCTCTTTGTAGTCCATTCACACTGACCCTGCTGTGGCAGGATGAGAGAAGCCTGGCCCACAGGTGTTCCTCACTCGAGTTTTCTCACAAGTCATTTTCTGTGAGTCTGACATTGCTGCCACGCTGCATTACTCACTTCACACTGTGTTGTTGTGTTGGGTTCTGCTACAGCCAGAGGACTCTCTGTCAGTAGACCTTTTGTTTCCCTTTAGTTTAACATAGTATAGGGCAATATGAAGAAAAAAAATCTTCTCACTTCACTCTAATGGCGGGCTACTTCTGCTATGCCCGTCTGTTTGATTACTCTGATCCCATATGTAGTTTACACTGATAACGGAGGAAGACATATCATCTAAAAGGCTGAGTAAAACCTGCAATGAGGGACGCTTAACTTTGCACAGTAGACAAAATCATCTGCTCATTTTCTAGCCAGTATCAACCAATTTTGCCAAAATGCCCCATTTAACTATTACTAGCTGTAGCTAACTTACTAATTACATTAACATCAGCTTTATTAGTTGGTTGAAACATTGTAACTGTCCAGTGTTAAATACATAAAACTTGATATGGGTGCAAGCAAACTAGATGATACATGTAAAGAGACTTTATTTTATTTATAAAGGACCAAAGACTTGTAGGATGAAAACTGTTTTTTAGCAGTTGTTACGTATCTCCAGTAACAGTGCTTGTGTTGCCGGAGTATAAACATCCTTGGAAGTTAAATAGCTCATCATAGTTGCCAACATACTACGATAGGATCCACGCATTAGGAAAATTGTACGTGGTCGTTGTAAACAGGTCTTTTAATGTAATGTGAATGCGTTAATGGTGTGCCTATTAGCCTTCAGAGTAATGTTTGCTCATGACTGTAAATAGGAGGCAAACATTGCCAGATACTGCAGAATAAATAGAATAAAGGGAATAAATGCTGATAAACTGATAAAGCTGATAAACACACAGTTTAATCCACTCCTTACCACTTTTGCTGCAGTGTTTTTACATGGAAAACAGTGGAAAAAAGAAACCCTCCTTTAAAGAATAATACACTTTGATTAAAATATTCATTTCCCCAGGGAAAAATGGTCCTGCTTTGACACCATTTGTTGCAAAGAGAAAAGTCTGTAGAAAAATAAACACATTTGAGCACAGACTCCTTCTCTGTTCATGTACACTTTTAAATGAAAACAACAAAACCAATGTAACCCTAGTACATAATACTGGAGTTATTGATCCTAAACAAAATGAGTCAGCCAATTAGCTCAGATGGACTGCTCTCATGATACTTCATAAGGTGAACAGACAGTACAGGAGAGAAAAAAGGGACACCAATAAAACATGAAAGCTTTATTAGTGCTTTAGTGGTTTGATTTAAAAAGGCATTATTAAATTACATTGCTTATTCAAGGGCAGATGTGTTGTGAATGAGTTGCCAAGAGATTGTGATGTAATGTGATAGTTTGAATTTGTTCTCCCCAAGGATAGTTTAAAACTAATTTACTCCAAAGCCAGCCCACTAATGGTGTTCTGCACAGCTGATTTAGAGTCTGTGTTAACAATCAGTTGGTTGGTGCTTGACCCGACTTTGACCCGGTGTTTGGCTGAGCCACATACACACACAACCTCCGTACCGCTGCCCCCTGCCCTCTGTGTCCTCTGCATGCCTGTTCTGCTCCTCTCTGTGCCTGTCATTTCATGCCATGGACTCGTTATGCCTCGTTAACGCTCCCCCCTTCCCATTTCCCTGCCGCTGTGTGTTAAACGCATGCAGTTCCTATCGTTGCCACAGTGGTGTTCGGCCTGGTTTGCGCCGGCGTCTACCTGGTGTGGCGCAACTGGCGGCGCAACTCCACCAAGAGCATGAACTTCGACAACCCCGTCTACCGCAAGACCACCGGCGAGGGCGAGGAGGACGAGATCCACATCGGGCGGACTGATGGCATGGGACACCACACGCACCATCACCCGTACCCGCAGGGCGTCAGCGTGGGTGTTGTGGGAGCGGGAGGTGGAACTTGCCCACAGTTCATCGCCTTGCCACTCGGGGGAAGCATGCCTGATCCTGGGACTCACTGGTACACGGAGCAGCCCATGCTCTCCACTGCAAAGTGACCCACGAGGGCGACTTCCAGAGAAGATGGCCGCTCAGGCACACGCACACACAGTGAGGTCAGGGGTGACTTGGACTGAGTTTTCTGAAGGGACAAACGACATATCATCAAGTGTTACATGCAGACTGTCACATCCGTGTACTATGCCAATTTCCATTTGAAAAACACCAGGATTCAACGAGATAAACATGATTCTTACTATAAGTGATTTCATACATTTTCTGTGCTGGAGCTTGATCTGTTTTTTTCTCTGGTAAATGCTGAGAATGAATTACAGGATTATTACTGTGTGCTCCCATTTATTAATGTGTGTTCCCAACATGAATATGGAGTCAGACTGTCAGTCTTTTTACATTACACTGAGTGCGGTGTGTGCTGTGTGTCTTATATTTTGTGACAGGGCTAGGGAGGTCATGTTTCGTCCTTGATATATTTATTTGAGGTGTGGTGTTATTCCTACTTTAGGAAGGTGAAGGAGCTGTGGCAGCACCTGCGTTGATGGGACAATCTGTACAGATTCATGTTAGAATCAATCATAAATGTCAGTAATGGAGCCGTCGTGTGAAGTTAACAGTTGGATGGTTTCTTTTATGAGATTTTTCCATTTTCTGATTGGTTTGAAAGAAAGGTTACCACCCACGTTTTTTGCTTTCTCTCTGGTTCAGAGGCGAGCCTGTCAGGATGAGTTGTCTAACAGTTTCAAGTGCAGTCGAATACAATTGATTTGCGAGGTTATGTTTTTATTTGACCTCCAATGCACCAGAGTTTTGTGCGTACAGCAAGTATACAGGCTGCAAGGGAGGAAATGGACATACAACAGTATTCAGATGTTTTTTTCAGAATAGAGAGGTCATGAGGTCAGAGAGATGGTGGTTACACAGGATAGATTTCTGTCTTCTTTAACTGTGACTTTTTTTCTTTGATGTTAAAGGGTTTGTGAGAAGCAATAGACTGCAGCGTTTAGTCAGGCTGCAGAGTCACATGGTTGACAAAAATCCTTGAGTGTCTAGAGTTTTATTTGATCACCTGCTTTTGACTGTGACAAATGTGCACATGAATACTCACGGGGCGCACCGATGGCAAACTCATGCTGCTCTCCAGAGGATGGAGACAATGCGCACTTGCCCTCTGAAAACACAAATAGCATGCATAATTGCTCACCAGCTGACAATGCAGCCATTCATTGTTCCAGGCAAGATACAAACACACGCACGCACATGCACGCATAGATTCACAAAAGCGAGCTAGATTCCACGCCTGCTCTCCTCCTCCTGAGATGGCCGATATCTGAGTAGACAGTTTTGGATCGTGCCATGTGGGAGGGCCCAGCTGGTGGCTGCATGATGAGAACGACTTGTTATGTGATGTAACCACAGAAAACAAAAACCAGACTCTGATGTAATGAGGTTGTGGCCAACTTGCCCCCGTCGGTAAAGATGTTTCATGCTGGTTTAGTCCCGTCATTAAAGCTGTTACTCCATTCATAAACCTCAAATGTCTAGGTGTGTGTGTGTGTGTGTGTGTGTGTATGTGGGTGTGTGTTAATTATTATGCATGTGAGTGCTTATGTTCATCCCACAGCCATATTTGAAACTGTTTTGTATGCTCTTTGTTGCACAACCCTCTTAGAATGCCTTCTGTATTGTGTATTGCATGGAAGAAAAACAGTGTATGATACACAGGTGTGTGGATACACGGGTGTGTAAGTGCGTGTGTGTGTGTCGTATGTGTGTGAATGTGTGGCACTGGAGAAGCTCTGAGGGTGCTTTTTGATTCATTGATTTGTAAATATGTTTTCATAAGGTTTTTGATAATGTATTATACAATTATGTAAAAGAAAAGCTGTACATAAGATTTTAGATAAAGTGTTGACAGGTATATTAATTTATTTGTATAAAGGAGAGCACCGCATTCCCTGATTGTAAGAAATTCAAATTATTCACCAAAGTGGTTTGTGTTGTTTCTTGCTGTGCATCATTTAGCATCCTCTTTGTGTGCAACCCTTTTTTTTTGTTAACCCACGTAACACATGGTGTCTCCTTATGAAAAAACTCCCACATCTTTGCAACGCTTCCCAACCTCACGGTTAATGAAATGATTGGTTTTGTTTATTTGTGCCTTTGTTTACTTTTTTTCCATCTTCCTCTAGGCTTTTTCATTGAACAGACAGGGATCAGCCAACTGCTGTACATGCAAAGATATACTGTAATAAGACCAAACTGGTTCCACTTTTTGATTTTCTGTAATGGATTACTTTTGAATATCTCTATATATTGATATATAAAATCTGACTGAAAATTTCCTCAATGTGTGCTGCTTCATTTCCTCTTACACACGATCAATCATATCATAGCTCTACTGTTCAAAAAGAGCACTGTTAAAAACAGGCCTATGTAACGTTCGCTGAACAGCCATCAGGCCGTCAAAGCCGCAATAGTTGATATTTTAAAACGAGCCAAATTTTTGTGTAAAAAGTAGACCACACACTTACAGTTTGTAAAAAAAAAAAAAAAAATGCACTCACCTTGCTGAGCATCAAAGAGCAGGCTAATGAACACAGCAGTGCATTTTAGTGGCTTCTGAGCCAGATATTTCCCTCAGGGATTGTTCAAGGTTAAAATCAGAGCTAAGTGTGTATGTGTGTGTGTGTATTGGACTTTTCATCAGGTCCCCCTCTGTTTGGTCACCAAATGAAGGCTAATAATGTGATATGGATTTGTAAGCAATTATTTACTAACAGGTTGGCCATAGCTGTAATGTTTTAAACACTGTTGTGTTTCAGAGACCTTAAATCTAGTAGAACCACTAATTACTGTTCTATTTTTTTTTTCCATCTCTGATTTGCTCACATGTAGCACAAGATGATGCTGTACATAAAATCTTTCCAATATTTACCAACAACTGTCTCCAGTGGTGGAAAGCAACACTTTTGTTTGACATCTTTTCTTTAACTGAAGTAAGCCTGCTATCCATCTGCAGCTGGGCCGGTTAGTGTCCTCACTCTCTGATAGAGAGTCACTGTAGCATCCAGTCTGCCCTGAAGTAGCCTATTAGTGCTGATCAGAGGGTGCATCTATTTTGCTGTAAACAGAAATATGACAGAAGCGCTGGGCAAGAGTGGTAAGCAAACAGCCCATAATGTTAACACTGGCTAATTCGTCATAGCAAAACATAAAACATTATAGCACCTTAAAGGTTGATCTGCTAAGTAGCATGCTCTGAGCTCCAACTCGCATCAGATCAGGACCGCAGCAGCAGCAGTGTTTTATTTCTTATGAATCCACATTTTTGTTCCTCTGAGGGAAAATGTGTTATTGGCTCTCAATTCAAAATCTATAGTTAGTCTTTGTAGCAGACTACAAACTGCTTCTCCCTTTGTAAACCACACTGACTGAGATGTGTTTTCATATCCATCCCCAGACAAAGTGATCCATCAGCAGACGGAATAACAGTATCAGATAAATCCAACCCATTACCATTATTAAACTGAAATAGGGCAAATGCCGTCAGACTCATCTTCTTTGTTGTACCATGCTGCGTTTGGATATAATGCAATTTTTTTGTGTGTGGTGCCTGCAGCAGATGAAAGAGGTGTCACAGATATTCACTGGGCCACATATGATGTACACCTTGATTCATTGTGGTGTGAGGGCCTGTCTGTGTGGGGGATGGTGTGCTTACACCTACAATATATATGTGTGGAGCCAGAATGCAGCCTGAACAGACATGAATACATACAGTCAAAAAGCTTTAAATCTATGGTTCATCGATGTTGGTCGTCTGTTTTAAACACAGTGTTTTATGCAATAAAACAAACACAGATTCCAACACTTGTATCATTTTATATTAGAATATGTGCTAATACTTAATCTGTGACACTTGACTGATAGAAAAGGAGCTGACTCCATCTCCATCTTGCCGCCTCTCTCTCTTGCCCTTTCTGAGGATATGTATTTGCTCAGGGTCATTACAGCAGCAGGGCAGTCAGTCAGCCAGGCTGGAAAAAATCCTCAGGGGAAATGAGATGGCTTTGCTCTGTCCGACACAAATCCAGCCTCCTGCCAGTCTCTACTCTCAATCCTTTTGTCTTATCTACCGAACGTAATCTCAAGTCCTTGCTGCAAGACTACAGCACCGTCGCCCCTTACTGTGCCCCAGTGGGCTAGAGGAACAAAGGGCCACTCGCAGCACATCTGCTTTCATGCCTGACTGGGCCATTCCACAGCTGGATTGCAGGTGAATCTCATTGTGTCCCTGCTCACAGTGGAATTAGAGCACTTCGGTGGGTGTCATGTTTATAATTGTCTGTCACACTTGAAAAGGATTAGATCTAATCCCTTGGATATGCTCATTTTAGAATTCCAGATTTATGTATATTGTTGCTTTCTGTGTGTTATTGTATTGGACTCACAATAGTGTTGCTGGAATGGAGGAGCCACGCCACCTGCTGGTTGGGTTTGTTACTCCACCAATAAAGTTGACCACTGGGTCCTCTTTGTACCCTGAGAGGTCAACCACAGTGTGTTGGGTAGGTTTATTTGGTTGAAACAAAACAAGGGCGACAGTTTTCAGTCATATTTTTATTAAAAACATACATTGTTAACATCATGATAGAAATCACCAACAGGTTGATTTAGATTTGTCTGTCTTTCATGCAGCATCGAAGAAAGTACTTTGCATTATTTGATATATTTTACACACATTTTATGTTCTTTTAAAAGTGCTGAGCTGCTGCAAGAATGCAAATAGCAATACAATAAACATATAATAAATATATTTTTTCATTGCATAGTTGCTGAGTGAAGCTGCTGCTAAACTATGAACTTCAACAGTAAAGACAACAGAAAACTGCACGCTGACTTCACCAGCAATCACCCCAAACACTCATCTAAAGCTTCACCCCCCTTACGATGACATCATTTTGTTAAAATGATGTCATCCCATCTCAGAAAAAGGATTCAAAAACAATAACGTGGAACAAGCAGCTTAATCAAAGCACAGAGCTCCATCCTAAAACCTCACACAGGAAAGAGGATCACACGTCTGCCCATTCTTTTTCCAGTTTTCCAGCACTACTGAGCTCGAGCTTTAGCGTGGGCCTGCAGGAGGGCGGCCGTGTCCGTGTGGGACCCTTGCATGGCGATAGAGAGCGCAGTCTGACCACGCTGGAGGACAGAAAGAAAGACAGTCTTAAATTCTGAACCTTGTCCATCCCCTGACTTTTTCTCTGACACCACCACAAGTTTGACATTCAAGTTTTTTAGAAAAATGTAACAATGGTGGTGAGCAAAGTAAACATTATATCTACTAAACTTCAGTGTCATTATCACATTGGCATTAGCATTTAGCTCAAGTGTAGCTTCACAGAGCCACTGGGATAGCATATATAATATTGTCCAGGTGCAGAATTGAGGCTCCCAAAAGACAGATTAAATAGCCAACTTAAAAGCAAGGTTGCATTTTTAGTTCAAAAGACATATGGGTTAAGAATTAATTTCATGAGAGTTTAATTAGTGTCATTAATCTGGGTTTGTGTCAAGATGAACACTTTGTAGGGTTGTGGTAGGACACCTGCCGAGTTTTTTTTTTCTCTTTTCATCTCTTAAACTCTGCTATAAAGGCAGGCTATGTCAAAAGTAGAAAATACATATGCATGCTCTCTTCCCTGCCTCCACTCGCTCCAGACTGGCAGATAAGGTACTGTTGGCGGATTAGCTCATCTCAGCCCAGGGAGATTTGTCTTCCTGTAGCCCTGATTAATCCTGGAGAAGCTCTATTCTGCTGAACCCAGACTGTCAGTCCACCCACGTCCACACAGCACGAGTCAAAACACTCAGGCTCTCATACATCTAAGCTCCTTTTTGTGTTCAGTTATGCGAATAGAAAGGGAGATTTTTTTAAACAAATATAACAGGATTTCTTATGATAAATGGAGTTGGAGTCATTATTTGAGCTATGAAATTTAATTAACAGGAGTGATGCTTGTAGAATTTGAAAAAAAATATTGTCCAGTCAACTGTTGTTCTTTTAGAATGATGACCACAAACAACCACCTACATCCCACACTGGTGGCAGTTAAAACTACTGATGTATTTCTCATATCAAACAGTAAGCTGATATTTGGTGATTTGGTGGCTGCTGATGTTTGTCACAGAATCACCTTGTCAGTGAGGGTGAGGTCACACTGGCTCCTCTCCAGCAGCAGCCTTGCGATGTGTGTGTTGCCTCTCTCCGACGCAAACATCAGGGCCGTGGTTCCCTGGCTGTCCTGAACATTTGTGTCGGCTCCGCAGCTCAGCAACAAGCGAACCATCACAACACGGCCGTGTCTCACAGCCAAATGCAGTGCTGTTTGGCCCGTCTGTGCAGAGAGGGAGAAACGATAGGACAGAGACACAAAATTTAGAGCTCTGATCTTGTTAAAGGAGCCCTTAGAGCGATACTAACAACTTAGCATTGCACTCTCATTAAGCTTGGGAAGTCACAGGAGACAAATGTAAACAGAGAATAATCAAAGTAGAAGCTGCCAAATAAAAGAGGCCAAATATTTGTGATTTTTAGTCTCTAACGTCTCTTGTGTTTCCCATAATCCAGTGTAATAGTGTATTTCGTTAGACCCTCCACGCCTGTTAAATTCCTATATCATTTACTGCTGCTCCAAGTCAGACTCAAATCTAATTTGATTTTATCTGTGTATAAAAGCTCCCTTCAGAGCTAAGATACAGTATTCTACAACCGTTTTGTACCCATTATCACATATGAACTCATAATCATGTGTAAAATCAGAATGACCCTTAGATATTGCATTGGATTGTTGCTGGGAATCAAACTCCACTTGTGTATTTTCTCTGTGCACTACCTGGCCAGAGCGAATGTTAATGTTGCCCAGCTCCATTATCTTACGGACCACCTCCATGCCACCTGGGCCATCAGGGGCCGTCAGTGAGGCCAACATCACTGCTGTGTAGCCAGCGTTGTTCTGGAGGTTCACATCACTCACACCTGGTGGTGGAAAGGAAACATTCACATTTTTAATGTTTCCAAGACAGCTGTTCTTTGTGCAATGACTCATGGTCACATGAGTGCCATTACCTGTGTCCAGGAGCAGGCTGACGATGCTGTAGTTGCAGTGGGACACACTGTAATGCAGCACTGTGTTGCCGTTGTCGTCGGCCAGGTTGATGAGGAATGCCAGCAGTGAAGGCGTGGCTTTCTTCACCTCTTTCAGGTACGCAGCCACCTTGCTGGCCACTGAAGCCTCTTCTGCTGCCGCACTGAACCAGTGCTGAAACAACACGACCAGGGCTTTTCTCTGGAAAACAGGCGAGAAGTAGGAAAGATGATTCTGACACTGATTTGACACACTTTAAAGCTGTGTAAGTTGATCTGTTTGTCTGCAGAACACAATACTAACACACCTTTAAGGCAAACATGTTGACAAATGCCTACTTTACATTTAAAAACACGTAGCAACTTAAGCTTTCATTTGGTGGTAACGTTGTGTTTCTGTTCACCCAGTCCAGTATTCACTCCGTCCTACAAATATCTGACACCTTAATGCAAAAGACTCCACTATATACATCATTCTGCACATGTTGTATATAGTTATTAGAGCTTTCCCACTAAATGCAGCTGGATCAGAGAGCACAGAGGCCCGTGTCAAACAACAGTCTTCAAAGTGCCCTAAGCTGAGAGGAGCTTTAGAGCTTTAATAACTCTGTGTCTTTGATGCTGCTTTTCATATCACAAATATCTATTGTTGATATTGACTTTACACTTTAAGATCATATAGAATCCAATAAGATGAAGAATATCTTCATTCACCAATGCATATGTAATTTTATGCAATTCCTGTGAACTTCCATATCAATTCATGTGTTTCTGAAGGCTGAATCAGAGTCACATACCACATCATTACTGGGGTTATCCATGCTGTCCATGTGGTCACTGAGGAACTGACAGGCAGCCATGAAATCTGCACTTACAGTCTCCCTGAAAGAAAGATGATCATGCATGTCAGACATTAGACAATAAAGGAAATTTTCCCTCACAGCATTAGGAATATATTCCCATATTCCCCAAATTTATCACTGAAAGTGCTCCCCTCGGGGTAAACAGCACAATTACACTTTCCAAGTCATTTGTTGTGGTGCTCTCACCTGCCCCCTGTGGTTGTTTCTGAGCCAGGGTACCTCTCCATCTGTTCTCCTGGGGGCTTTGGTTTGGCTTTGGCCATTTTCTCTAAAGCCTCGGCTTCTACACACACCACTCCTCCATCTGTCCCTGATCCTGTACCCCCAGATATCATCTGTCTGTCTGGGTTCATTTGCCACACTCCCTCCATCCGCCTCTTGCCCGGGTCTGCATCCACCTGGGCAGCAGCCATCTCTCCAGGGCTGCTGCTGCTCTCCTTCTGCTCCCAATCACCATGAACACTCCGCTTCACACGGTCCTGCCCGAGTAGATTTCCACTTGCTTTATATCTTTAAAAGAAATGAAAATGAGGCAGGAGAATAAATGTGCCGTGTCATTGTCAGCACTGAAGTCTTGGATCTCTAAAACACTGACACTGAGGAACTAAAAAGTTATCTAATTCCCCTCAAAACCTCAAACTCGTTGGAAAGCTGAAATTTACAGGATCAGGAATCAACATGAAAGCCAATCAGCCATTTTCCCCTGCAATGTCTCATGTGGCTCATTCGGGAACGAGAGTCTTGGATGAGATTTTTGATGCATTATTTATGACTAGAACATTTCAGTCAATACTTTGAATCCAGAGCATCAAAGGCTGGACAAAAGTCAAAACAAAAAGTGCTTCCTCATTTTTTTAAAAAAAAGAAAGACAATTCATCAGATTGTCATAACTAGAAGAAAAACTGGGCTAGAACACAGACTGTCCAACTATTTTACCAGTAAAATAAATCCTTGTTTGAGGCTTTGGAAAATGGCAAATGTTCTATGACCCTACTAAGATATGGGAGTCCAGGCTTCAAAATGACTGGTGTTCATCTTTCAGATTTAAATGATGATGTTTTCCTCAGTCAGAGCAGTCGCTTAAAGAACCTCAAATACAGTCACTAACCGATAATCATTGCTTTTAAGGTCAGGGAGAGTTATTTACTAACCCTTCATTAACACCCCTGAAAGTTGTTTTTTTGACGTCTGGGCACATCCATCTGTCTTGGTGATGGATTTAGAGGCTGTAGGGAGGGAAGACAGACACAGAGAATGATGATGATGAAATATCAACACAGCTGAACAACAACAACATTTTGACAGGATTTTTTGGACACCACAGTTTCTTCACAAAAACTGTCAGTCACCTACTTGTCAAGAGTTATAGACACTATGACTACAAAAACCCACACCAACAAATTCCATCATTTTTCACTTAATGAGAAGAAGACCTTAATGATGTCAGCTTTTCTAAAGCAAATAATGTTCAAATTACTTTTTCAGTTTTAACTTTCACATTTCACCAAATGCACTTTATTTTGACAGGACTTCTGTGCTATGAGACAAATGTGAGAATACGACTTCAAACTAATTTCCCAACCTTTTGAAGACATATAGTATTTCTTCACTGAAATCAAATGAAGGTTTTTTTTTCACTCATCAACTCATCAAGCTCTAAACCCTATGTTGACACAGCTGTTATCATTGTCTTGAGGAGATGGTTCCCATTTCACTATAACATTTAACTGGAGCTCTGTGCATAGGCTCTGGCTCATTTCAAGTCTCTATTCAATTCTTGAAGGCTCATTTTTCTATAAAAGCAGTGATAACACTGTTTTCTTTATGGCATTCCTGACTGGTAAATATCTAAGGTTGACAGTAAGGTAGCCTACAGGTTGGATTTCAAAACTTGAAATAATAACACGTGTGATGGCCTTGTTCTATCTGTATTGTTTGCAGCTTTTGCAATTTAAGTTTATCTTCTGATCATACACTAAGGAGACTTAAATCACTTGTTTTTAAAGGGAAGTGTGTTGACTACACTCTCCTCAGAGACTCACATCTGGTGTTTCAGCCTTCAACATGCTGGAAAATATGAATCAAATGGGAAAAGCTCTAAAACAAAGTTGCAGTTGCCGTTCAAAACACTTAAAATCAGCATTTGTGTGAACTAGTCAAGTCAACCAACCATGTGCTTTAATTAAATACAAGTTGTCAACTAAAAGATTTCCAGTTTTTCCAGTTAATAATTTAGATGTGATGTAAATCACTTCTTCACAAGCATGAAGTCAAGAGAGGAGGTCCGGCTCTGAGGTTCTCCCTTTTGTCCAACAGATTGACTTCTTCTTTCCCAAACCATGTCCAAACCACAATATTACGATTCAAGTTGGTCTTAATGTGTGAGCACTGCCTCTCAACAGTGCAGCTACTTCGCTGTAACAACCGTGGTCAAAATAGTCTGTGGGAAGAAAAGCCTGAAAGCCCCTGTGAGGCACAAATTAACTTGTCAGACCTTTCCAGTAACATAATTTGCTTTTAGTTGAGTCTTGTAGATTATATACAAGAAGAGGGCAGTGATCCATAATGTCGTCATAATTCAGCTATGTATGTTTGCTCTGTGTGTATCACTTACAGCCCTAAAACAGATTTAATGATCATCTTGACATCATGTATTTGTGGACGACAGTACCTCTGTCTTGTGTCCTTTCTTCCTCATTGTGTCCGTGCTGGGCGTAGTAGGAGGTGAGGATATCAACAAGTCCCATCATCTCCTGCTGTAGAGAGTTTATTTTAGGATCTGGGTGCTTTAAGGGTTTTCCCTCCTCTCTTGACTCACTGTCTGCACACAGACACTCCCACTGCTGATCCAGGAGCCTTTTGAGCTTCTTAATGTGGTGGACAGCCACTGCTGTGTCCCCATTTGAAGTCTCTCCAGGTTCACCAGATAGAGGTGGGCTCCTTCCAGCTGACATGAAATCAAATTCAGAGTCTTGTTGTTGACTCCTTTGTCCATTCGTGGAAACTGTTCTTGCACCACCAAATGCATCTGAGCACCTTGAAAAAGGGGCTTTATTAAGATCTGATTCAATGGACCTCACCATCGTCTCATTTCCAACCTGGTCTACCACCACCCTCTCTGCCCGCACCCACATGCCAGGATTTTTGATAAGGTGCTCCACCTTCTCGTCTTTCCTTCTGCCCTCCTCCTGTTGCTCCCTCAGCAGACCCAAGGCCCTCTGGAGCTCCAGGCCAGTCTCATGGAGCTTCTGCTCCAGCACAGCTACCTTAGCCTGCAGGGAAGTCACCGTCAACAGCTCGTCCAGATCTGTACTAGTCCTCCACTCATGTTTAGAGTCGTCCTGTCTGACACTGTGATTTCTAGAAAACCTGGTGTGACTTTCATGCCGAGGCCTTTTGCCGTCTATGTTGCCATAGTGGGACAAGGTATGAGAGTCAGTGGTTCCATTCATCGAAGGTGTATGGACATGTGGACTCAGGCCCAGGCGGAGTCTTTCTCGTTCCTCCTGGAGGATGCATATCTGAGCCCGGAGCTCCGGTATAACCCTCACCTCCATCTCTAGCTCTCCCACACGTTCAAGGGCCTCGGTCAGGCGTCTCAGCAACCCTGAGCAGTCCTGGGGTCGAGGGCTATCCAAGGAGTGGAAAACATCTTCACAAGAGGTGTTCCTTCCTCCAAGGTGATCTCTTGAACTCCAGAGGCTGCTGTGGTCATCCATGGACTCTGAGCCCTGTCTCAGTAAGACTGTGAGCGGCAAACTGGAGGCACGGAGGAGATGAGGTCTGATGTGCTCACCTAGAGGCTGCTCATCAAACTCCTTGATTCTTGCCTCCATCTCTGCCAGGGATTTGAGCCCCGTCGGAGAAAGAGGCAACCTGTGATCATTTGCCCAGGAGGTGTAACCATGATGATGGACATCTGACAGTCGGGACCTGGGGCCAAGAGCTCCGGTAGACCCCCACAGGTTTGGGCGATAGCCACACGCAGAAGGGTTGAGGTGCCTGGGAAGAGTGCTTGCTCGGGGACCCTTGCTCCGGCGCTGGATTGGGACTCTTTTGATGGTGTTGCCTTTCTCGATGTCATCCACGTACTTCAGGAAGTCCAGGTCAAGTCGGAAACCGTAAGGTGTTTCCACTGAGTAAGGGGGCTTCCCTTTAATTCCATTCCGTGTTGTTTTTTCTGCTGCGATATTTCCTGTGAACGTTAAAACACTGATTTAGTATCCAATAAAAAATGTGAATTTCCATAATACTGTTGTGTTGTAATGTTGTGGACTTTTTTACCATTTTGTCCTTCCATCATTTATCTTGAGTTTCAGTTCTCCAAACAATTTGTTGTCACATTATCTGGTTGGACCATTGAAATCTGGCAAAACAAATAAAATGAAATCAAAATCAGAAGAATCAGCCGAACCAGTCAGCCACGAGTGAAAAATACATGTCAGAACATTTTGTACAAGTAGAGGTGCTTGTTGTGTGGTTTTCAAATAACACGATGAACATCGTCGTCACTTCTGGAGGCACAACTGACAAACTTTGGCAGTGCCATTTACTTGAGGTATGGTTGTGGTATTTTTCGTGGGAGACCCAATCTAAATTTTATGACCAGATGGAACAGTAATAATCCTTTTTTTGTGCTCCATTCACAATCTCCCTCTTTCATTGCCCCTCATGTAGCACAGAGCACAAGACACTAACATCCAATTACTCTCAAGTGCTCTCCCTCTCTCATCGTTCCTCTCATTCTCCTCTTCTCCCAGAGACCTTTGCTTTTCTCACACTCTTGCTGCTTCATTTCTTCCATGCATCAGGCAGCTATTATTCAACAGTGGCAGGCCTGATGTTCACTTGATTACAACCCTGCCATCCAGGACTAGAGCTGAAAATAGCTTGAGACCATTTCGCCCAGCAGCAATGGCCAGCGGGGCAAAATATACTCCTACAGACATAAATACAGACAACCATTGTTCTGACTCACTACTTTGCTCCCTTCCTGCTCTCCCTCTGCCTCCTACTACGTCTCCAGTCTTCTCCCAGATTCTTGCTTTACTTTTACTGGACTGTATCTAACTGTAACTGTCTTTTCCTCTCCTCTGTGTCATTTTAGTCTGTATTTTTTCCAAACCTGGCTTTACTGCACTTTAAATCTGCTGACTTTCCCTTTTCTCTTTAATAGTCTATGTTATAGGGAACAGAGAGGTTATTTCTTCCCCTAACTCACTCTCTCAGTGTCTCTCCCTCCTTCCACCGTCACCTCTTCTCTCCTCCCTCCTCCCTCCCATGCCCTCCCTTCTCCTGACCACCAGCCTCTGTGGCAGCTCTCTGTCCTCTCGAGGCACCGCAGCCACTGAGCCACAACCCCAAACAATGTCAGCTATGCAGTAAACAGACAAACACCACCGAACGGCCCTGCTGGGATTTTTATCTTCCGTTATTCACACACTCTCTGATGGTCAACAAGAAACAGCAACAAATCTGAAAATTACAGACAGGGATACAGACATTTTCACAAGCTAAGACGTGAAGGCTGAGATAAATGTGTGTAATTAAAGTCAAAGCTTCCTCATGTCTCACAGAGCTGTACTACATGCATACTTTCCTTGGCTGATAGCTTTCATATGGATCCAGTTTGTCATTCAGGACGTTAAAATATCACTGAAAATAGTCGATAGTTGCAGCAAATGTCAAGATAGCAGTTCTTTTCAATATACCACTGATGGTGTTTCTTTGTTTGGCAAATGAGGTCTGTAGTTACCATTTAAGTTGATGTGGTGGCTGATATTATGAGCAAACAGTTGCTTGTTTGCACTTAAAAGATACTCATTGGCCTTCAGTTGGAGTTGCATTTGTGTCTTACTCTGATTTTAGTTCTGTTCTTGTCTTGGCTCTTTGGTTGAGGAGTTCTCCACCATGCTCAGCGGCCCCCTGCTAACTTTGACTTACTGCAGGTAACATACAGGGGTTTATTGGAGTTTTTGCCAGAAAACCAAACTAATCAGCTGAAAAAAATCTAAACATCCAGCCCCGGCTATTAAAGAGATCTGGGCCTTGTGCTAGGGGTTAGCAGGAGAGACAGCTGAGAGCTTAAGCAATACGTGTCAGCCTCAATCTGACCTGGACTCAAGAGCTTTGGAAGAGTTTATTGTGACAATAAGTGATGACCAGAAAATGTATCAGGGTGGTTAGTGTAGTTATTTGTTAATGTTGTTTGGGAGCTTGAAACAGACTGTGGCTGACACAGTGTTAGCGTGTAAACTCTCACTCTCTGTACTGACAAGGTTCAAGTGACAGGTGATGGAGCAGTGTGTATCGAGATGGTGCGTGTTGGAGGAATCGTGAGACACACTCGGCTGCAGACCACAGCACACCAGGCTCAGATGTGGAGTTTGTTTTTGCTCCAAATCCGTCTCCTAGCAGAATTCAGATGGTTCTTGGTAAAGTTATTGTGAGCGACTGACACGGTGTTTGTGGTTTTGCTAATGAAACTTTTGTTGCTGACAAGGTTTAAGGTTTATTTTCCATAGGTTTTATGACATGTGAATCCCCGGCTGTCTGAATCTGTTTTTATAAGACCGTCATTCTTTTTCTCCAGTTCCAAGGTGGAAATTCAGAGTCATGGTGATTGGCAGCTTATTTCACTCATGAAATGTCTTGTATTATATAAAAAAGTGCAGTAGAAATGTTGAAATTGAGCTTCCTGTGTGTATGTTCTACTGAACATACACTGAAACCTAATACGTGTTACATTCACTACATTGAAACTGATACTCTGTGTATGTTGTTATCACCAGGAGGGTTTTATGATGCTGAGAGGAATCTTTCAGCGCTCAAACTGAAACGTCTAAGTTTAGCCCTTACACGTGGGCGTAGGAGACCCTGACATGTTCGTTTTGCAAGCTAACAGAAGATAATTCAATGTCCTCCAGGCAGAAGGACGAACCAGGAGGATAACGTGACAGATATCCATAGAGCTGGTGAGGCATTCAGATTAAGAAAAAAAAAAAAAAGCCTCATGTTGCTACAAGCAGAGGTTGTATTCATCATTGCCTCTGTCAGTCAGCGCTGTGCCACAGAGCACCTGTCACTGCAGACATCTCACTGCTGGCTGTCATCAGACTCAGAGAGCAGGCGGCTGGCTCGAGCTCAGGAAATACATTTACATTTGTTCTATGAAGTGAAAAAATCCAACAACATCATCTCAACCCTGGATGTTTACCAATGAACAATAAGATACTGTCACTGCTATTAATATGAACTTAACACCTACTGGAAGTGAAAATGGTGAAAAGCTTCTCAATCTAAAAAAAATAAAAACAATCCTGCAAAAAAATGTCACACTGTTTCTTAAGCCTGTCCTTGGATGCTAAGTACTGTCAGCAGCTGTATGTGCATGCACAGCACTAAGGAAGAGAAATGTTAACTTTTGGGGCTATTTACAGCCCACTCTCAGACAAACAAAAGTCAGGACCAAACTGCAGGATCCCACATGTTTCTTAAATACAAATATAGACACACTCACACATTTCTTCCTGACCAGGTTACCACAAAGGAAACAATATAGCAGAGTTACGGTTAGGCCGTTCCCAGGAGTCGTTGCCTTCGTCTCTCCACATTTCCGTGGCACACGCTTTAATTGTGTATGCTTGGAGCAATAGGCCCACCTCACAGGAAACCCAAGAAATGAAACATAAAATATTCGCCTTACCCCAAACAGGCCCCTGCCAAACACAGCACTGCAGCACGGCTACCTCTGCACACGGCGAACTTGACACAAAGTCAAGTTACTTTTTTTTTTGTTGACCTTTTACAAAATCAAGGTTTTCTTTGCACGCAGCTGAACTTCTTGTTGTATTTTAGTCGGAGGAAGTGTTAGTTTCTTGAGAGGCCATTTTGCCTTATTTGAGCTCTTTTCATCTCAGTGCTCCCACAACAGCTGCTCTCCTCCTCTGGGTGGATGTGTTCCTCCTCACACAGACCTTTAGGCTCTCTTGCTGCATCAGCATAAACCTCACAATCACAACAACTCTGTCCACAGCATTTTTTAACTAAAGCCACAAATTAAATATGAACTCATGACGCAGCAAGAGGCGACCTCCCTGTGTAGCAGCGATAAATGCTTGAATCTCAGATAAGGACAAAGGGATTATTTAAGGTTACGATAATAGCTGTTAAGATTTGATTTAGTCACTGATGGTAACAGCAAGAGTTTGCAGTCATGGTTATTTTTAGCCAAGGCAATGGTGTCTCTTGGGATGGTAATATCAGTTGATCAAGACTGAAATACCAAGACAGCTATTTGATAGTTTGTACACACAGCCTTACTCCCCTGAGGATGAATCTCAAAGCCTTTGAGGGTCCCTAGACTTTTCCCTGACTGAAGTTGCCTTCATCAGCTGGTGGATTTACTCTTGACAACCTTTCATCTGCTGCCAGCATGAGACAAACATTAAAACATACACCTACACCTGAAAAACAAATGATATTTCCTTCAGTCTCAGTTTCTCTTTTGTCGCAATTATCACATTAGCATGTAAGCAAACCCAGCTAAATAAGGGCAGCATAGAGGACATACCTGCTAAACATCAGCATGTTAGCATTGGGACTGCTAGCCTATTAGGATGCTAATATTAGAGCTTAGATCAAAGCACCACTAAGTACAGCCTCACAGAGCTGCGACAGTCTTGTTACATCCTACGGAACTGATTCATTCATTCTCATATGTTTTTCATTTCATGAGGTCACATGGGGTGAACTTAAACCGTTTATTTGGCCTCTCACTCACCCACTTTTGGTACAGACTGACTACTAAATTTTGAGATAATTAATGCACTTGAGACTCAACTAAGAGCAGAAATCTCTGCATTTTTCATTTGGATTCTCCTTCTTGCTGTCCATCTGTCTGTACAGTGTACACTGTAAGCCTACATGTTTCTCTGTGTTTTGTTCCAGGAAAGATAATCTCCTCTCCTCCACTTCTTGGCTGTACAGACTGTGGTTTTTCCAGCACATAACTCTGAACCTTGTCTTCTGTTCGGGGGTTGATTTAGAAACCAAAGCCAACTGTTTGGACTTGAGCTCCTTTTCCCTTCCTGATCTATGCGTCTCCTCTTTTTTCTGTCAAACTCACATTTTTCACTCACTGTCTCTATAAAGACTTCCTAGAAATCCTTCAGGTCCTGTGATCTTTTTTCATGTTTGTATTTCATCTTGGGATTTTGGACAACTGGAGTTGTCCTGGTCTTATTCCAATAACAGCAGACTCAGTGTTGCATTGTGGCATCTAAGCCTCATTGAGTGGTATGTGGAGCCAAAGCTCATAGGATGAAACAGCTGCCAGTGGCTTCATGCGAGGAAGAAAGCTGTGGTATGTTAACATGGCAAGGTTAAAATAGAAAGTGTGCTGCCTGGGTGTGTGCTCACATGGACGTGTGTTTGTGTTGTTTCATGTGAATTCCTGCAAAGCATGTGTAAATGGAGATATAATAAAATCTAAATAGAATTCAACATTTAATCTTTAAAAGGCAAAAGTTATTCCCTCGCCATTCTGATTAGTATTCGACACAGGCCCAGAGGTCCACTCCACACAATTTGTTAAACCACTTTAGAGTCAAAAGCTTTTCTGACCCTGAATTTAGATCAGCCAGTCCCAGATCGAAGACTTTCAAGGTCAACATTCAGCATCTTGGATATGATTAACTATCCAGTCCAGCAGTTCTTCACTGGCTGGAGAGATGAGATAAATATTAAATCAGAAGCTTACCTTGCGACATGTGCTCGGCAGGTTCCTCCACTTTATCTTGCTGATGTGAGGGCGTGTACGCCAGACAGTGCACTACAGTCTGTTCTCAGCTCAGACCAGCCTGTCTGTCTGTCTCCTGAGAGGGCAGGGAGGTGCTGTCAGGGAGAGTGGCATGCCGTGGCTGTTTAGTTAATGCCAATGTGCAGCCCCTGCCATAACAGAAGCTGGGGTTGCTTGTGTGTAAAAGAGTGTATGAGGCAGGGAGGGGCTTGCAAACATGCCTTCCTACACTACCCACCGTACAACGAGGCTGAAATATGGGAGGCTAGACATGAAGGACCACACCCACTCTTCCAGACAGCAGCCAATCACAGCTAAGAGGTGTAGCTGGCTGGGAAAATGGCAACGCTTCTGGGACCCTTGTGATAACATGTCAAAAATAAGGAGCAACTGGTATGAAGCAAGAGAAAGTTTCAGAGTCACCTTACTATGTGCCACCAATAATCTCAGATAACATCAGTGACTATGCAGTGCCTCATGGACCAGAGTGTAACCCTGTCCGGTGCTATGTGGTCTCTGTCCTCTTTAATCAAGTAAACAGGAGGGGAGAGCAGAGGGCTTGGTGCCATCCATGGGGGCTCATTCTCCCAGTACATGCCTCTCATTCTTTGTGGATCCTCTTTCAGCTTGTTACCAGCATCTTCCTCTGGGGTACCACCATCATGCCAGGAAAGCCTATCATCTGCTCTTCATAAGAGCAGTGGACCATAAGTCAGCTAACAGCTGTCTGGCCTGATTGCTCGTCCTTTATGACTAAATTTGTTGGAAGTTGGTTACAGGGAGGGAGATGTTGGTCCATGCACCAATCTGGTTCAGGGTCAGATATCTCAACAGCTATGAGATGCATTACAGTGACGTTTGGTGTAGACATTCATGGTTCGCAGAGAATGAAGCTTCCAGGAACTAGTGAGCTCCCAAATTTTCCTGTAGCACCACCAGCAGAGCAAAGTTTTCATTTATCCAGAGAAATGTCAAAAACATTTAATTGGTGGAATGACACAAAGTTTTCTAAATGACATTCATGTTTCCCAGAATTTATCTTATAAAGCTATGAAAAAGTGATCCCTTCACTTTTGTATTACTGCCATCATGAGAGGCAAGTGACAGCAAATCAGGGGGGAGAGAGACGTGGATGACCTGCAGCAACCTGGGCTGCTGTGGTAAGGATTATGCCTCCATGGGCTGCGCTCTAGCCACCGGAGCCCCACAACAGATTTCTATTTTTGTCAAAAACTTGCCCTCCAACTACAGAACTGATCGCCAGCACAAACACTCATGGGACCCAGAGGATGACTCATGATGACTTTTGCAAGCCTACTTATTATGATATAACTTCCACTGAAGTACCTCAACATCTATGTAATGGACTTGCACCCTGAGGTTAACATGATTGTAATGTATCATGTAATGATGGATGGACATGAAATTTCATATGGACATCCCTGCTGTCCCCAGGATGACCTCCAAAAGCTTTGGTGAGCATTTGGCCTGCTCTGGTGTTATTATTTGGTTATTTATCAAATTCTTTGCATTACCCAATAATCAGATAAGCCACTATATTTACTGCATGTTCGCATATGTCAGTCTCCTAATAGCCTAAACTAATGTAACACTCGTTTCTCTTAGAGTTAACTAGTGAATCAGTCTGCACTTGGGTATAAAGCAACAACACGGAGACAGCTTTCCTCTGGCTTGATCCATTTCTTCATGAGGTCAACTGAACTTCAGTTAACATCATATCTGTCATGGTTTCTCTTTTGTTCCCTGTTCATGCCCTGTTGTATTTTGAAGTTCCATGTCTTGTCTTCCTCTGCTCTCACCTAGTGCATCTCACCTGCGTTTGATTGCCTCGCCTGTGTCTCATTTCTCCCCTCAGCTTTTTACCTCAGTGTTTGCCAATTGCCCTTTGTTGGTTCGTTTGTGCTCATCCCCAGTGTCCCTGTCTTCTTTTTTGGTGTAGCCTAACAAAATAATCTTTTTTTTTTCTATTTAACATACAGTTTCCTGTGTCTCTGTCTGCATATTGGGTCCTGTTAAAAACTACGTAACTTCAACTTTTGAATCAGCACCTGTTAGACATAACTATTCTGACATTTTAGCATCCTGTGTTAAGAGTTTTACACAAAACATTGCTGTGCCTAAATACAGCCTTGCAGAGGGTTAAGGTTAAGGGTCAGCATTGAGTGCTAAAGTTGACAGCAGCTGGACTCCTTTCAGATCCTGACGATGTTTCACTTCTTATCCAAAAGGTTCTTCAGTTGTAACAAGCTGGTGAAATGTCTTCAAGAGCTTAGACAAAGTCTAGTTTCCTTGAACTCTAGCTCTTAATAACTACCATGACCTGGATGCCTGAGAGCCAACACAGATGCCTTACAGAGATATTAACATCTCTGAAGACTTTTTGTCCAATTCTTTTTCTTTCCTTCTCAGTGTCTATTTCATCTTGGTCTTCTCTCTTCCTCTTCTCTCCATCTATTTTCACGGTGTCTGTGTTTATGTTGGGATGCGAGAGGCTCAGTTTGCCTCCTCAGGCCAAGAGCAATGTATTTCCCACTACACTTTTCTGAGCCCCAGAGTGAAAATTGTTGATCACAGTCTCCAACTGGCAGCAGCCATCTTTAGTCCAACTTGAAAGCAAAATAAATTGGGCAACGGCCATGAAACGTCTACGACATGATGAGGCGAGAGAGCCGCTCGAGGGGCTGCAACCACTGCGTTGTGCCCCACCATGCATGGAAAAGGAATTAGCAAGAATTAGCAAGAAATACTCCTTTTCCATTACCCAAGCAGACAACTGACTCCGAGAGGGATTGTGGTTTAACTTGAGGGGGAGAGAGAGAAAAAACAGTCTTTACTGGACTAAATGACTGCTGACTGACTGACCACAAACTGCAGAAAACTTGGCCAAAAGGCAAAAATGTTCTCGAAGGCAATTTCAGAGAACGATGTAGAGTTGCATCATATTTTTGGGAGGATTGCTGGGTATACATTCACTTAGTAATTGACCTACTGTAAAATATTAGCCGAAAAATTAGCTGTTAATCATCAATCTATACAAATAGACTTTTTTGGGCCCACATGGTGAAATGCATGAGATGGGAGGCTTTCCAGCTGCAGGGTATTAATTTTCCTCCCATTTGCTGTTATTACTTGTGGAAGCTGTATCCTGGTGGAAAGTATAGCTGGAGGTAAGCTAAATACTGCCAAAAGGCAGGTCCTCTTCTGAGCAGTGTTATTTGTGGATGAGGCTGGAAAGTGTTCACTACAGTTTTATGTTTATGCCAATCATACCCATAATTCTAATCAGTCATTTTCCACATGTTTTTTTTTCACATCTGCTCAATGATTTCTGATTTTTGTGAGGAGTTGGACATTTAACTGAACAACACAGAGCAAATGGAAAAGGTTTAAGTAGTTCAGTCCACATAAAGGTTTGCAGCCTATATCTTTTCCCATTAGACGTTCATTATGTAACTGTGGCTTGTGGGTCAGGGGAGTTACAGGTTGTGCTGTGGCTGCATTGGCCAACTGACATGCTGTAGTCATGTAACAGTGGTCTATGAATTAAAAGCAAGACTACACACCCTTGACAAGAGGGAGTGAAGTAAAGTACCTGTAATTCCTTTGAATCTATAGATGTCATTTGGTTCAGTCAGTCTCACTGTCAAAGTTCAAGAAAGTTGTAGCAAAAAGCAGAAATTTGTGGATCAAGTACAACAACAACCAAACTGAAGACAAAACTAGCGTGAGAAAGTGAAGGTTTATTTTAATCACTAAAATCATCTACTAGCTGCCTTTCTTTCTCTGTGACAGAATCTAACTCATGGTGCATGGTGCATGGTTATCATGGGATTGATGAAAATATGAATGTTCAGATGTATATTAGTTGTAGTTCATTGCTCAAACTTGAAAAGGTTGATATTTTTTAATTAGATGTTCAAGGATCACTTTTGTTATCACTTAAAGATATTCATTATTGGCATATTTAACATCTTTGAGATTTATACTTTTTTTAACATTTTCATTCAATAGAACATTTTAAATGCATATATACACAAAGGAAACAGTGTACAAGTGTGTGTGTGTGTGTGGGGCAGAGAGAGAGAGAGAGAGAGAGAAAGAAATGTGGATTGACTACAAATATGCTAGCTACACAAAAATCTATTTGCCTTTGGCAGTTTGATCAAACAAGTAAACAGTCTGTGTGTATGGTAGATAAACAGTATTATGAAATAATGTGAACTGTTATCTATTTTATAGCAGGAGCCAAATGGAAAAACAGAGCGCACAGTAAAAGTTAATGTAATAACTAAACCTGCACGTGCTCCTGCATTTTTCCATTTGGGCTGAAGAAAATCTGCTAAACTATATCACTCACTATCACACAGTATATTTAGGTCAATGAAAATAGGCAGAGGCAGACAGAAAACGTGTGTACACTATCGCATGCTATAATACGACTCAACAGTGTTGCAAAGGACATACAGGTTCCTTGTGCACAAAGCAGTGCAGACGCTGCAGGAGGCTGGCTGCACCCTCCAGCAGGAGCTGTGTGGGGAGGCAGATGTGAACAGTCTGATGGCTGCTGGCAAACACCTGAGGCATGTTAGATTCAGCCCCTGAGCTTTGAAGATTCAGAGTTCAGAGTTTTATTAAAAAGGCACACTGCACACACAGTTGATATGACTGATTTAAGATGTATGCCACAGCTTCTGCAACTTGACAACCCCCAAACTGCTGTAACCCTGCCCCCAGAAGTGTAAAACCAGATGATCTCTGAGGTGATCGTATGTAAAGCGTTCAGTCAGCGCTGTCTTCATCTCTGAAGTTATTCTGAATTTGGAGAAGAAGAACCAGCTTTGTACGAGCGAGTCAGCACAGTTTCTTGTTCACTCCTGCAGCACATGGGACTGTTGTGTATTTTGATGTGGATGCTGATGAAGATGACCACTCTGACACGTCTTCTTTGTCCAGTGAAAAAGGTTTATTATAAAAAGGGTACTGTGTCAACAAGCCGAATCTCAGAGCCCCTCCGTGCCAATGTGGAGACTCTCCTGACCATCCCAAACTTCTCCTTTATATACCATTCTAAGTCCACTCCTTTAGACATTCCGGAGTCACCTGGTCAAGCTCTTATCTTAACCTATGGTCAGTTTCCCTTTTGACCTTTAACCTTATCTCCTGTTTTTTGTGGTATGTCAAGGTCTGGCATGTAAACCAGGAAACCAAATGGGTGACTACTTGCCTTCCAGGCGCATTCCTTCTATTCAACCTATAATAGAGGTTGTAAAGAAACCTTTCAGAAGGACTTAATAAACATCCTTCCTTAACTTGTGACTAGAACATACAAAGGACGAGTATACAACACTTTAAATGTAAAATAGAAGAGATGTGGGGTGGAAAATACACTACAGGACAAACACACTGCAGACAGCTGTCGCCTCTTTCTGAGATAACCCATAAAAACAGAACATTGACCACATGTATGACACTGACCCTTATTCTGGCCAGGAGACACTGGATGGAACTGAAAGCACTGCATAGGAGTTGTTTATGTGTTTGTTTACAATCATCAATAGAAGCAAAATCCACAAAAATGATAGAAATACACATTCATGATCTCAATATTCCATCTCCAGGCCTCACACATCTTAAGTATGGTGACCAGCTCATTTATACATTGTTTATCACACATGCACACACATCCTTGAACTCTGCATACCCCCACACTGTGTGTCTCTCTCTCTTTGAAGCTCCGTCATTAGAGAGTTCACAAATTTTGGCCACTGTGCACCCATACAGTCTACCTTCCCTTCCCGAGAGCAGGCCTCACTGGCTGAAGTCTGGGCTGTGGACACTGTTTACTGTGTACACACTGTGGGGCTCACGCAGTCCTGCTCTCATATGGGTATGGTTAACATTTAACAGAGGGGAAGCTAGGTCCTCATACTCCCACTGACACCTGCAGGGAGAGTGCACCACAAATACGTCTTTTTGTTTTCTTACACTGTGCATGTGTGTGTGTGTGTGTGTGTGTGTGTGTGTGTGTGTAGGGTGAAAATTATACAAGCATGAGTGCAAAAATGCAGGTCAACATCATTTCCACAGATTTTCCCTTCATGAAAAAGAGCCAGCGTGTTAATTAGGGGGTGTTTTAGGCTTTAGATTTCCAGCAGAAATAGATCAGTGTTGCTTGGTTTCATCTTGCCAAACAGCTTGTGATGTTACAAACATCTTAGACTCAATACTTACTCACCAGTGGATCAAAATAGACAAAGCAAACAAACATTGAAAACTATCATATTTCTCAATCGAACCTATATGTCAACTGGGTCATCTTCCACCTGTTTAAAAATAAACTGGCCACACAACAAAAACAGCGAGCAGCCGTGGCCCCATCAGAGGTAACTACCGGTCAGGAAAGAAACATCATGTCACACTGCCCTGGATGTGATAAAAGAAAAACTCTGAAATAGTAACTGCAACTGTTGAATACATTTTATTTAATATTGCTGCAGTGGCACATGGAGAAAGGGTAAATGACTCTTGTGAATTCAACATGCTGATTGAAACAACTTCAGTTTAAATGGAGCAAAATATTGTGCATTGATAAATGGGTGGAAAAGCAGAAAACATTCCCTCTGGTGATGAAAGACAAAAACAAACCACTGGAATTTGAATAGAAATGAGTGTGTGATATGATGAAGGTTTCAGTAGTCCACTTAGCAGAGGAAACTCCATCCTGCATACAGATATCGATCAGATGAGGTTGATTATTAACCTGAAAATAGACTGGGTACATATAAAATCTGAGATTCTTTCACCCAGTGGTTCTTTGTCCAGTGACAGAAGAGGGAGAGGGCTGCCTCACATCAACAACAGCAGCTGGTGAAGCATCAAGACAAAAACATGAGAACTACACTAATTTCCATATTGTTTGTCCTGTGTGCTGCTTGTGTCCCTGTCCTCTGTGTCAGCGAGGAGCCTCCTGTTCTCCAGCTCGGGGCCTTGGCTGAAACCCGGTCCAGATTTGCCGCTCTGGATGATGTGCGTCTTGTGGCCAACGGCCTCCTCCAGCTGGGCCAGAGCCTGCGGGAGTTCGTGCAGAGGACGAAGGGACAGATAAATGACATCCTCCAGAAGCTTAACATTTTCGACCACTCGTTTTACCAGCTGTCAGTGCTAGCCAGTGAAATCAAGGAAGAAGGGGAGGAGCTGAAGAAGACCACGGTGGTGCTGAAGGCCAACAATGACGAGATCAAAGACCTGTCTGCTCAGATGAACTCAAAGATGGACAACATCCTCCAGGAGAAGAGTCAACTGCAGAACAAAGTGGAGGGCTTGGAAAAGAAGCTGAGTACTCTGTCCAGCGGTGTGGTGACCAGCGAGCAAGCGGCAGAGATCAATGGCCTCAGGGTGAGTCACCTGTTGTGAAAACCTGCACTTGATTCAACCTTTAACAACGTGCCAAGGAGGGTGTAGTTTGTACGAACTACAATTTTTTGTTTTTATCCTTCCTTCTTCAAAGTATTATGTATAATGTTAACAATGAAACACCACTGTTTAGCTGATTCATACTTTTTCCTGAGCAGGATGTGATCCACAGCCAGGAGCAGAGCATCCTTGAGTTGCTGATTGCTGTGAAGGAGCAGAACGACCAGATCAACAACCAACAGACAAAGATCAAGATCCTGGAGGACAAGGTGCATGTTAGGGACTGTATCTAAATTATGAGGAGTGCAGATGGAGTCAGCAAGGGGAGGGGTAGAATATTAGTTCTTTTTTGGGGAAAACATCTCCAGATACTCAAACTAAAGCATCAAAGATCATTCATTTCATTTTTCATTTTTTTATTTGTCAGCCAGAATGTAATATCCTTATGTCAGAGGAGATTGCTGCAAGGGAAGCACTGCTTCCTCTTCAATGTCAGAAAATAAATGGTCAACTATGTACTGTATGTAAACTGTGTTTACATTTCATTAACTAAAAACGTGTGACAACACATTCAACTCTAAAAAGAGTGTGTTCAGAGTCAATTACTTATTGCAGGTCGACTGATGCGATTTTCTTCTCATACACTCCCGGAGAGAACCGTTTTTCTCACTGCAGCAAAACTAGATGGTTGTTGGATAAATGCTGTGATTTCTGCAAATTGTAAATATAAGTTAAATAAATAGACAAATTTTATGATGTAGGGTGAAAATGATCTTCCTTTCTATAAAAGACCAGCAGCCACCACTGCTTATAGCACTTGGGTGGAAGGTTTTGCTTGCCAGGGCCCAAAGAAACTATTGTGACTGAGAGGAGGGCCTTGGACATAACCCTCACCCTCACCCCACCTCCCCACACACTTTAAAATTTTCATGCAGTCCCTTTACTATGCATTTCTCCATCTGTACCCTACGATTACTTTTGCTGCTTTTTGAGTCGTGAGCTGTCATCATCATGATATTGCACTGACTTGTCTGGTGGAAAGAAGCTTTAATGGAGTCATGCTACTGCGCCATGTAATTTAGACTTTAAATATTTGAAGAGAGCAGATGTGACGAAGGAGCTGTCCATATTTTTGAATAATCTCGGCCTCACTGATGAATACATTTGCATTGAATCTTGAGGCCTGAAAATTCAGATCATTACAATAAAATAAATCAAAAATGTTCTTATTTTGCAGAGACGAACCTGAGCTACTTTTCATTATGTGTCCAGTTTCTACTTAATCCACAGCTTTTCCTCCAGGGTCAGTCTGCGGATTATGTCTGCAAGCTAAAGTGTCTCTGCTACAATTTTTCTCCAGCTTACAGCCAACACATTAGCCCAGGAGACCATCGAGAGGATGCCTGAAATCTTCAACAGTGAAGCACCGACACTCACGCCTTTTTTGACCTCAAGCTCGACCAGCAACACCAAAACGATGGGTAAGATGGAGGAAACGCTGAAAGTCATATTTGGGTTTGACTTCTTTTATAAGACGTACACAGTCAGCAAGGACCTCTGTGCCATCATTGCCCATGATTTAAGAATATGTCCAGGCAATTTCCAGCAATTTTCTGCTTCTCATTCTTAGAGTTTCCTACAGTCACAGCAGGAAGCTGCCTGCTACATCCATACTGTCACTACTTCCTGAGCAATCAGTTACCCTGCACACAGTGCTTCAACTGTTGCCTCTCTAGTCACATGTGCGCATTAGCGTCTCTGCTCCAGCCCGCTCACCACTTTGCAGTTAAACTTTACTCAGGACGGTTTGAAGGTTGATGTCAGGTCTGTGGTCATGTTTGAACAGATCTGCCGTCAGACTGCAGCGAGCTATTCAACAGAGGGGAGCGAGTCAGCGGCGTCTACGCCATCAGACCCAACAGATCAGAGCCCTTCATGGTCTTCTGTGACATGAGCAGAGGTAAATAAGTCTTTTCACAGCACAGGTTTTTTTTATTTCAACAACAGTGTGTAGACAGCAGTGGACAGCACAAACAGAAGACATAGACTAATTCAGCCCAGCGGTGGTGGACTCTGCTACTAATGATGAAAAGTACTATATAGGGAGATAATTACAGAATGTGAATTACTGGCTAAAGACTTTAACTTTCTGTCTTTTGCCATTTAGATTTCGGAGTCACAGTCATCCAGAGAAGGAAGGATGGTTCAGTGGATTTCGATCAAACCTGGGACATGTATGAAAATGGGTTTGGATATTTTCATGGTAAGAAACACTGTTCAGTTTTCTTCTTAATGTTGGAAAATGTATACACCGCTGAATTTGAAACAGCTTCATAACCAACTAATAATAATAATAATAATAAATGACAATAAAAAGTATGTCGGCCCCCCCACATGTTTGTGTGCATGACGTTTTCTTTCTTTCTTTCTCTCTCTCTCTCTCTCTCTCTCTCTCTCTCTCTCTCTCTCTCTCTCTCTGTGCCACAGGAGAGTTTTGGCTTGGCCTCAGGAAGATCCACTCTCTCGCCGCTCAGGGCGACTCCGTCCTTCACATCCAGCTGGAAGATTGGAGACAGGTTAAGCACGTCATTGAATACAGATTCTACCTCAGCGGTCCACAGAGCAACTACACCATTCACCTCGTGCACCTGTCTGGAGATTTGCCTGATTCCATGAGCAACCACACAGGCATGATGTTCTCCACCAGGGACAGGGACAACGACAACCACCAGGACCTCAACTGCGCTCACAGCTACACAGGTACAGCAGATGTTTCATCACAAACAAAGGGATTCATGAACATGTGTCATGTAGTAACATGTCATTTCTTCCATTCTCCAGGTGGCTGGTGGTTTAACGCCTGTGGAGAGACCAACCTGAATGGGAGGTATTTCCGTACGAGACCAAAGGGGCGTTCAGAGCGCAGGAGAGGGATTCAGTGGAGGCCTGCCCGAAAAGCTCCTTACTTCCTCAAGTTCACCCAGATCTCTGTCTACCCTGTAGCTCCACCTTCCCCCTTCCTCTTAGTCTGATCCAGCACCAACAGCCTACAGTGAAAATTCTCAAAGCAAACCACCATCAGACAGCGGCCTCTGCAGGAGAGCCTTGGAAATGCTTTTTGTCAGCAGCCATAGTTTTGGAAGGCCTGGGCTTTTTTGGGAAGCTGTTTCCTACTGGTGTCAAGTCCTAATAGATTAAAGTTAGCCACATAGGGCACTAACAAAGCTTTATAGTGCTCCTGTGTCATGAACAGGAAACTGAAAGAATGACATACTTCTTATGGCCAGGATACTATGCATGTAGTTTCTAATATCTTAGAGCAAAATGTTTGGTGAAATCTAAAATACATTGACATGTAGTTTGCTTATCGTTAAGAACCCCATACTATGTGCTTCCTCACTCACAGTGGTTACAGAGAAGAAAGTGAAACACATGGCCATATATGAGAAGTTTTTATATCGGGTCACATTGACTCACGCTGTCCGACATGGGAGGTGACTGGACTCATAGATCAGGTCACAGGATCCATCTACAGGGTCGGGAGAGACATAAAAGACTACAACACATAGTTCAGACTCGTCCTTAATTGTTTGTCTTGTGAAATTCTGCATACAGATTTATTTTTTGGCCTAAAACTGACTTAAAAGCAACAATCTGAAATTTCTTCCAACTTAACGTCAGCAACAAGTGACAAAGAGTCACAAATAGAAATTGTTTCATTCTGAAAGGTCAACAGGCAGAAGATGACCACAGCAACCACTGCTATAGATAGCACTCATCTTTACTTTACATACTCTATTTTTTGATACATTTGCTATACTTTATTTAACTTAAGTAAATAAAAAACACAATGGCAACTTCATGTAATACTAATACTATTCATTTGGGTCTGGATGTTCTGAACTGACGATGTTTTTCCCTGAACAGTCCACCACTAACCAAACACATATACTGTTTAATGTCCTATTTGTTATTACGAGCTGTCAGTTGCAGCCCTGGTGCTCAGGCAAAAGAGTATTTGCCAACTTTGTTTCATTGCCAAAGCCTAGTAAATGACTAGGGCAGGTACACATCATTACTACATACTAAAACTCTCTGTGGGAGGTCACAATGCCAAAGCCTTTTTTTTTTTTACTGGTGCCCTGAATGAACTCTAGAGGGCAGTGTTGTTCTGCCTCACACAGATAACCTTCCATGCTGATTTGATTGGGCTGCCTGTATAATTAGATTGAACAAATTATGTTTGTTTTGTAAACAAACACCTCCTTATAATCACATATCTCTGTCACTATGTATGTGCTCCTAATTACTCTCTAATTGCTCCTCTCACTCTCCGTTCTCACAATCAGCTTTTAGAAAGGGTAAATATCCTCTCCTAAAATAGCACCAAGTGCAACTTTGTTGAGAGATGCCATCCTTCTTTTTGCATATCATTACTCCAAGCACAGCTGCAGCCCTTCACAGTTGGATGAATTGCTCCCATAACAACTCGGTAACTTCCAGTCAGACACACCCAAACACTCATACACACACACACACACACATGTCTTTGTGACTGGGCCTGAAACTTTGACAGTGATCTCCTGGCACATGTGCGAAGGAGCGTCTTCAGTTGCTGCCTCTGCACACACATTAGTTTGAAAGGTTATTTTGGGCTGCAGGAGCAACACTGTGACCCTGTGCTTCCAGTGAAATAATAGGAGGAGTCAGGATTTTACCCTCCCATCCTGCCCCCACTGTGTACCATTCCCCATTTCCATAGACAGGGGGATTTCCCTCCAAACAACAGGCTCCCCAGCTCTTAAGGCCACAGCATTAGGTAGGATCTTCATTTTGAAACAATGGACAACAGTCCTCTGCAGGTGGTGACTGTCCCTACAGCCCCCTACCCTGACCAGAGGCCTGGAACCAGTGGCCTCAGGAAAAGAGTCTTCGTATTTCAGTCCAGGAGGAACTATCTGCACAACTTCATCCAGAGTATCTTCTCCTCCATTGACCTACGTGACCGCCAGGGCTCAACAGTGGTGGTGGGGGGAGATGGACGATTCTTTAACCAAACAGCTATTGAGGTCATTGTGCAGATGGCAGCTGCCAATGGGGTCAGTGTCACCATGTGTGTATTTATTTGCTTTGAGTGTGTATGTGTCTGTGCATACTGGTAAGTGTGTGGGCAACTGAGCACATGGGTCGATGTGTCACTGTGTGCAGATCACTTCACATATGTCAGTGTCACTCGTCCTCATCACTTGTTATTATCACTATGTTGTAACTGGTTCTCTCAGCTTCATGTCTTATTAATATTCACTTGAGGTTTTGACAAAGTGTGACATTTTGAATTATATATGCATCCTAGATCCAACAAATTTAATGTACAGTTTTATCCAAATATAAAACCATAGAGGAATTCAAACATGATTGGGACCTTTTTTGTATATCACATTATTATACAAACCACAATTAAATCATAATATTGTGAAAGCTACAATATTGAGTTAGACTTTACACTCAGAAGGGACATGTTGTCTACACTGATTTTTTCCTATCTGTTAGTCATCAGGAATTTTTGCATCAGCTGGGCTCGACAAGATGGTCTCAAGGTCCATTTATTGTTTTTTCCTAGAGCTTTCAAACATATGACACAGTCCTCCCGAGGTAGAGGGGGCATAAGTCCAAAAACCGTTTTGAATGGGAGCTTTGAAGTTACTGATCTCTTCACAGCCATCTGCATGACAACTGAGTGAACTCCATCTACTGATGTGAAACAAAACAATAAGTGGACCCTCAGTGGAGATTGTTTTGTCTGCTACTCTATTCCCAAGTTTAAGAATGAACTTTTTGCTCATGGAAAAGTTGCTTCTGAGAGACTTTGAAAAGTTGGTATGCTTTATACTGCATCATACAGCATCAACTCTCAGTTCATGAATGGAACTTCTCAGTAACTCTCAGGGGAATTCCCATAAAAAAAAAATGTTTTACAGACCTTTAGGACTGCATTTGAATGTATTTTTGGTAACTTTGTTAAACCTTTCATTTTTCATCCAGCACCATCACTGGGTCAAAAATGTATTTTGTTCAATACTTATGTACATGTATGTTTGTGTATCCACAAAAGTAATGACATTCCCACCAACCTGAACTGTATGTTTTGTTTGATACTTAGCAAAATTTAGCAAGCTAACTCATCAGATGATAAAACAACATATCTTCAATACGTTTTAGCATGTTAGCATTTAGCTTGGTCTACTGAAATCATCTTAAAAGCTCATCATTTTATTTCACAGATTAAATCACAAATTATTTGAACATTAAGGCTCTCAAAAACGTTAAAACAACAATATAGCAGGAGAAAACTGTTTTCTGTCCAAAGGTATTGTAGAGTAATAGCGTCCTGAGCAGAGACCAAAGTCACACTCCTTATGTGTGTGTGTGCTGTAATCTGAGGTTCTCTGTTCTTTGTTTCAGTTTGGCAGCTTGTGCATGTGAGTTCCTGTCATTAAACCACTGGCCCTCCTCACATGACAGGCCAGTTGGCCCGGTGCAACATGCAGAGTACAGGTGAAAGCGACCTTCCAGAATTTCCTCTGCTAAAGCCTTAAAAAGAGAGAAAAGATCAGAGCATCAAAAAAAAAAAAAAAAACCCTGGAAGTGTGTTAATTTTTTGCTGGTTCCATTTGATTTGGCTTTTCTCCTTCTCCATGAGTTGATTTGATGGGTACATGCCACCTGTTCTCATTAGTGACAGCTACAGAAGACATGAGAACAATAGCTATCATGCTGTTACCCATGTTATGAACATCTCTGGCAACGTTAGCATGAGTTAATGGTTGTGGTCAGATTGTTGGCTGTGGGGGGTTGAGTGCTTGACATAGTGTTGCAGCGACAATCCTTTGCAGAACCTATAAAATGATTATTTTAAGACATGTATAGGCCTATAATCTAATTGTTGTATAATCTCCATAAGACAGCAGGATGCCCTGTTTCATTTATTACAAAGTCCAGACATTGTTTTATAACAGCGCTCGGTTTTGACTGCAAGTTAAAACTAGCAGCAGTTTTCTGATACAGCCTGCAGCTCTCAGGTTCAGTTGTGTGACCATTTTGAATTCTGCAGTTCATACTGTTGTTGAACTGTTTTACTTTAAACTCATTTGTTTCTGTTAAGTAGCCTACACTCACTGATGTAACAGAGGCAAAAATAATAGCCGAGCTCTAGCGTTCAATCTGACAGTTTCAACAAAAGCAGCACATTTTAATTTTACATACAATGAAGGATGATGTATTATGGGATTCTAGGGTCATACCATTTATTTTAGCTTTGGGTTTCTAATAAGATACCAACCGAGTGTACATGACCAGTATCTGTAAGCCACAAGCAATGCAAGAGCACTGAGAGAAGGGCATATAATTCAATACAACACGTAGAACAATGTAATATTGTGAAATTAAAGGAGGCTGAATACTGCCTTTTAGCCATAAAGCCATGTAGCTGGTGCTGTAACTGCAAATAGAAACTGTTCACTCACTTTCCAGCAAAAGCCATGAGCTCTGTGCAGTCCTCCGGTTTAAATTACATAAGCTTTGAGCCTCTGATACTTTCTTAGATGAATGATAAACTTAAGGGGATTCAAAATACACTCACACACAACTTGCTCTTGATGTGCCATAACTGGTTCATTAAACCAAACTCTATCCACACTTACTTTTAGGAGGAAGTATGATACACTGAACCTGATATCGAGTGGCATTCCCACCCCTCCCCCACTCGGATATATTAAGATACACACTCATGCCAGCCAACTCATCCAAACCTTTGTGACATTTCCTCAGGTGGGTCGTCTGATCATTGGACACCATGGGATAATGTCCACGCCGGCCATCTCATGTGTGATCAGGAAATACAAAGCCATCGGTGGCATCATCCTCACTGCCAGCCATAATCCCGGTGGACCTGATGGAGATTTTGGCATTAAATTCAATACTGCCAATGGAGGTATGGTAACTGGAGAGGGGGGCACATGCAGAGACATCAGCCAAGTGCAAAATAGTGTTACAAGAGAAGTGAGACATTAAAACAAGGCTGAACAAGCCCTCATTCAGACAGGTGGCTCAGACAGCAGCCGACTGGGGGATAAGGTTTGAGCCTTTGAGTGGGCATAAATCACAGCACACCAAAACAATCAGCACAGCTTTACAAATTTATCCAAGAATAACACTAAAAATTACTGTCAGTACACTGACTACATGTAGAGACAGGTGGCAGATTTCAAGAAGAACCTGAATAAATGACTGGAGAAACATAATGTCTGCAAATGTTTCCACAATGAATTGCATTGTACATATAGTGAGCATCCCATGGTGCTTTGTAGCTGATCAAAAATACACAGCAGGTCCAGTAGGCCTAGTTTTGATTTTGTATCAAGACAGCAAAAGGAAAAGATCTCATGGATTTTGGAAGGGGGCTCAACATTGGGGCACAGATGGCAGCAGCTCTAATCAAACACACTCAACTGGCTCGTGTCTGAACAGGAGCAGTGTCTTAAGTCACATCTGCATTTAGATCTATGTTGTGTAATGAGTAACATATGGGCTATAGTGCTCAGATGACTATGGATGATCACGAGTGAGAACAGTCTGTCATTGTTTACCTGGTGAGGGATGGTGTAGCAGGGCTGCAGTGCACAAACCCATCATTACAGAATTGACACACTGGCACGTTTGGCAGTTCAGTGGTGCAAATACCAGAGGAACTGGTCTGAAGATGTGCAAAGAAGTGGTACCAATGAGTCTTCCTTTGATTCACAGGTAAGGGTAATGGATTATGGTGTATGTTAGGCCAAGGCTACAGGCCTAAATGCATCACCCCTACAATGTGGAGGACTGGTGGCTTGTTATGCAGTGGTACCATTTTTCTAAAATGACTCAAGTCCACCTACAAAATAGTTCTGAGTGATCACCTGGTTCAGCATATGATGAAACATTTCTGTCCAGATGGGAGAGGTCTCATCCAGGATAGCAACGCCTCCGTTAGAGTTTCTTTTTGATTTATCACCCAACTGTTATTCTACAGTACACTACTTCTGAATATCAGTCATAACCACGTACTGTAATATCTACATACTTCTTCCAGGACCAGCCAAAGAGGCTGTCACAAACAAGATCTTCCAAATCAGCAGAACCATTGAGGAGTTTGCCATCTGCCCTGGACTTCGAGTGGATCTGACAACCCTGGGAAAACAGACGTTCGATCTGGAGAACAAATTCAAACCCTTCACAGGTAAAATGCCACTTATTCCTCACATTTGATAAATTGCTTGGATTCACCAATACAGTTTTGTTTTGTTTTGTATCTGTGGTTATGTCCAGTGGAAATTGTGGACTCAGTGGAGTCCTATGCTAACCTGCTGAGGAACATCTTTGACTTCTCGGCCCTGAAGGAGCTTCTGTCTGGAAAGAACCACATCAAGATAAGACTTGATGCCATGCACGGAGGTGAGAGGATAGCATTCTCTGTTACACTGTAAACAAATGACAGAGAAGACTGCATGACTTTTGCATTTGTAAAATATTGTTTTTTCTGGTGATTTTAATGGCTCTGTTTATATATTACATACAACTGTTGAGGGTTTGAATGCAGACTGGACCCTTGGTTTCACGTTTCAATATCTAATAAAAGCACAAATGTGTGTGTGTATGTAGATTCTTCTCCCACTCTAGGCTCAGAATTGTGTATCTTCCTAAGTCATATGTTATCAGGAAAAATACGCTCATGATGTTCATGCCCGTCACTTGTTTGCGTACGGTCAAATGTGAAGGACAAGTCAAACCAACACTCACTACACAGCAAACTGTTTGACTTCCCACTCATCAAAACATCCGACGATTGCATGATTTCCTGGTGATTCTGTTGACTCAGCTGCCTCACTTGCACCACACAAAACACCTCCTATGTTCAGATCAGAGGTGATAATGATAAAGCTTTGTGTTTGTTGTTCTAGGCTGTGATCTAACAGCAATGATTAGGTTACTAAAGGTAATTCAAGTCTGCCCATAGACTGAAACTGGAACTACTGATTGTACAGTCATGCCAACACCCTCAGCCTCCTCACATACATCTATATAACCTGTGCCAGCACAGCACAACACAGACTCCCACATGGCTGTCCTATATTTCATAGTAAACCTGGCCTCTCAGTTTCAATCACAGCCACATTGTTCAGTTTTGATAACATTTTTGGAGCTCCCCAAATGACCAAACCTTTGCTTTAATCAGAGAAAAACAAACAACACTCCTTTGTACCATATCTGACATCCCTGGTCTTTATATCAGCCCTCTCTTATCCCTGTCTCCCCAGTGGTAGGACCATATGTGAGAAGAATACTGTGTGAAGAGTTGGGCTGTCCCGCCAATTCTGCCATTAACTGTGTTCCACTGGAGGATTTTGGAGGTCAACACCCAGACCCCAACCTCACCTATGCTGCAGATCTGGTTGACAGCATGAGAGATGGACAATATGATTTTGGTGCAGCTTTTGATGGTGATGGGGTGTGTGCACTGTAAAATTGATACTTCATATCTGGAACCTTGGCCTCAACCAAAGGCCTTGACCTTTAACTTCTGTCTGGCTGACGGCTTTCTAGGACCGTAACATGATCCTTGGTAAACACGGCTTCTTCGTCACCCCGTCTGACTCTGTGGCTGTCATCGCTGACAACATCTTCTGCATCCCATACTTCCAGCATACAGGGGTGAGAGGCTTCGCTCGCAGCATGCCCACAAGTGCAGCCTTAGACAGGTAAAACTTTGGCCTGGCTTTCATATATCAATATCAAAACCAATGAGCCTTTGTTTTGTTTACCTCGAGCTTCTGGCCAAGTCAAACTTTAAGTTCCTCAATATCATATTATCAATTATTTAGTTTCTATAGATGTACAATAATGATACATGTGACATAATGTGTTTCAAATATCCTCTGTGCTTTCTTAGAATACTCTTTCACTGTGTTTTCCTTCAGAGTAGCCAAGGCAACAAAAATAGAGCTATATGAAACTCCCACTGGGTGGAAGTTTTTTGGGAACCTGATGGACGCTGGCCGACTGTCTCTGTGTGGAGAGGAAAGCTTTGGTACAGGTACCATAGCTCCTCAGCAACTTTTTCGATCAAAGGATGCTTCATCTTATCTGAGATACTGTGAATAAAAAAAAAAGAGATGATATCATCTTTCAGGTGGAGACCATATTCGGGAGAAGGATGGGCTTTGGGCTGTGCTGGCATGGCTGTCCATTCTGGCCACCAGAAGGCAGAGTGTGGAGGATATTGTTAAGGGCCACTGGTTAAAATATGGAAGAAATTACTTTACCAGGTGAGATGTCTAATAACTGACAGTCAATTATACCACATTACCACACTGAAATACTGATGGATGACACAGCACTTAAGGTCCTTTTCACCATAAGCTACTTTCAATGAATTGATTCTACATGCCTGATTGGAAGGATGATCACCATTCTTATTTCCTGAGTTGGTGTTTTGATGATGGTGGTAGAAAGTGCATTCAAATCACTAATAAACATTATGAATCTCCCATAGGTGTTCAGGTGGGTTGAGATCTGCTGCTTGAAAAGGCCATGGTGTATCATTCCAATCATTTTCATACTCACACCACTCAGTGACACTTTGTTCCATATGGATGGAGGCAGCATCATCCTGTTCCTCCCCTTATTTGCAAGAAAAAATCCTTTAATTGAAAATAATGATCACTTGTTGGATTATAATTGTCGGTTGACTGTGCTGCCACATGTAAAGATGCATGCAGACCATGACTGACATCTAGTGGAAAATATATGCTATTGTTGTTTATTCTGTCAAACCTTTACCTGGGATGATAATAAAAATGTAAAATGAAAGCTACCATCATGATATAAACACATTAATGTCCTGCCTAAACCTTCTAATATATGTCAGTTACCCCTGCTGACTTACCTGAAGCTATAAACCATTGCAAAGTAAAGAAGTGCACATTGATTTCCTGCCTTATTGTGGTAAAGAATCAAAATTACTGGGGTTGATTTAAATATATTGAGAGTTCTTATGACCCTGATCAAGACAAGATATCCAAAAAAATGAGTGTCAAAATATGGATGACAGAACCTAATCACTTCTAATTTTGCAATTAATCAGTTGTTGTTTGGTCCAGATATGACTATGAGAATGTGGACATAGACGCAGCCTGTGAGATGATGGAGGATTTGGAGTTCATGATTGGAGACAAGTCCTTTGTGAAGCAGAGATTTGCTGTAGAAGACAAAATCTACCAAGTGGAAAAAGCTGACATCTTCGAGTACACAGATCCTGTAGACAGCACCATCTCCAGGAACCAGGTACATCACACACACTGAGCTGTATTCCAGTAATGATAATGCCATTATACCTACAAATAAAGGATGTGTCCTGTGCTCACTGGGTATTTGGGCTCTTCTTACATCGGAGCTACTCATCTTGACATGTTGTGTGTGGGGCTGTTTTCACTGCAGGGTCTGCGGATAATCTTCTCCGACGGATCTCGAATCATCTACAGACTCAGTGGGACAGGCAGCGACGGGGCAACTGTTCGAATTTACATTGACAGCTATGAGAGGGAGCACATTTTTGAAGACACACAGGTAGATGTCTCTTCATGAACATTTCAACACATTCCATATTTTGGTAGAAAAACATATCTCTAAGTCACAACTTTAATCATAACATTGCTTATATGTTGGGCTTGTTTGTTACAGGAAATGCTGGCCCCCCTCGCAACAATCGCCTTGAAGATTTCCCAGCTCCATCACAGGACAGGACGAAATGGCCCATCAGTCATCACATGATTCCTCACATAACGTGTCTCCATCATGGCTACAGTAACGCCCATTTTGCTTTTCTTTCCAGATTTTTGTATGAACACCAAATGTAGCTGCACGAAATGCATTTTAGGTTGAACTATATTTGATGACTGTCTCTGTAATACATTAAACAGCTTTTTATTTTTGGACGTTGTGTGATGTGTGGTCCATGTTGATTCTTACTATCATTATTTTATGAACTACAGCAACTGTGATTTGTAGCTACGAGTCACTGGTGCAAAAAAAAAAAAAAAAAGTAGCAGGGTTACAAAATCACCTCAGAGATCAAAACAACTCAATGTGCTGTTGTCCTATCAAACACACATTGTGGTTGGATAACAGCAGTTTCACTTCCTGTTTGAAACTCATTTATAACAGCATCTACCGGTATTCTCACTTTTTTTTTTGAAGATTTGTGGTCTTATACAGAACGTCAGCTTCATGGTTTCACAGGAAGGAGAACTAAAGTCTGTTGAGTGGTTGATTATGAAGAAAATAGCAAAGCAACATAGCGTTTCTCCCATGAATAACATTTCTTTGTGCACCCTGTGATCATTTTCAAAGTAGAAAACTGGGTGTTTCCTGCCATGAAGCCTCAAATTATTATTTGGATGAAACCAACTCTATCTTTCAGGAAAATTAAAACTCATCAGTGAATAACACCCTCAAATTGAACTTGAGCATGTGGGTGATGAAGGATGAGAGACAACAAGCCAGCTCATCAGTCACTAACACATGCTTCTGTTGGCAGTAACTGAAAATTACAACATACAGCAACAATAAGACAACAATAAGAAGAAGATCAGATCCTTCTCCTACTCCATTTTCTCTACAGCAACAAAGTGAAACTGGAGACATTTAAGCTGTAACAGGAAACATTTTGAGAGGAACTTATCCGGGTCTGGTGGCTACATGATTCCCATCTGCACGGAAGCAACATCAGTTTGCTAACATCTGCTCCAGCTCTGTGATCAGTCATGCACTTTGAAGTACTGCACCTTTCTCCCAGTTTAATCTCCATATTACACTGGCCCTGAAGCCCAACAAGGGGAAGACACAGAGAGTTTAGCCCTGGATCATCTGGTCTGTTTCACTCTGAGTTTTACTTCCACCAAAGATTTTCACTTCAACCATTCACATGAAAGCAGAAGAGAAAATAAATCAGAAATCAAACTGAGTTCAGCCTTCAGTACTGTTGCTACTTATATCTGTGCTTGGTGCTTTGTGTAATGCTATAGGCATGGGCAACTCATTCCACAAAGGGCCGTGTGGCTGCAGGTTTTTGTTCCAATCAAGCAGCAGCACACCAGACCTGACCATTTAATTAACTAAACTCAGTCTTCAGACAGTTGATTTGTCAAACCGTGTACTCTTGATTGGTTGGAGCAAAAACCTGCAGCCACACTGGCTGTTTGTAGAATGAGTTGCCCATGCCTGCTATAAATAATATATAATGGTGTACGCACTGATGGCGTATAAAAGAGTGGTCGCAGAAGTACAAAGATCTTTAGTGGAGTAATAACAGTAACACAGCATTGTGACAATTACTCCTGCTTTCTAAATGCTAAACAGAATAGAGAAGAGTTGTCAGCAAAATGTACCTAGAAAATCTAAAGTATCCACTGGGCAGGAAATGGCTCCCATATGGGTTAACGCTGTAGATACTGTAGATTATTATACTGTATTTGTCATGGCATTATCCCTTACTTATATTATTGGTTTATGCAAATGTGTTGGCATTACAAAGTATTTTATACCGCCTTACGGTGGTGCTGGAGCTGATCTGAGTTTACTTTTGGATTGTCCAATCTCTAATAAAGCATTAATGATGAAAAAAAACTTTCAAATGACAGTAAAAAATGTGTTGTTGTTGTTTTCAATGGAGTCAAGCATGAGCACCCCAGCAGTATAAATGAAGACCAGGAGGACCACAGTAAGATCATGTAGGCCTACGCATATAAAGGAGATAGAAAGAGTATAAGGAGGTATAGGCACTAAAACAACTGAGAGTACAGCATGAAATTAAAGGATTAAAACAAGTAAAGGTAAAAGCAGGAAACATGGTAGAAAACATATATATAAGATCAACTGAATAAAACAATTGAAGGCAATAAAAAGAAATAGAAATGGGTAAAAAATACATAGGACAGTAAGGAAGACAATCGTAATAGTAACAGAGTGGAAATACTTTAGTGAAACTCGGTCAAAACTCCAGTGCTCGAGTAAACAGGTCCCTTAATAAGCATCAAGTAGAGGAGAGGGCGACTGTTGACGTGACTCCTGGTGCTGATGAGCTGTAGCTTTAACAGTCACCTGACGACAGAGAAGGAGCCGATGGAGGAAGCAGGAAGTGGCTCCAGCAAGAAGCAGACACTGAGCACATAAACAACAGCAGAGGAGCAGAACAAAAGTTAAACAGAAAGTTTCGCACAGTTATCGCCATGGCCGGCATTAAAGGTATTTCAGTCGACAGTCACAGGGTTACGTTTAAAAAGCAGTCGCTGTGTTTGGCGACGGCGCTTCACTAACTTAGTTAACCTATTTTTAACGTGTTTGAAAACCTGTGCTGAATCATCTCGAAAGCTATCGTTACAACGCTGTCCGCGGGAATTAACATGGTTCACAAACTTATTCCTCCATTATGACATTAGCTGTTAATGAAGTTTTTAACTTATTGCTGTTTTTCACAGTGGACTTTCAACTTCATAGCAAGAGTTACAAGTCTGCTTTGTTTCTCAAATGTGGATAGAAACCTCTCTGCTAGTGTAATGTGATTTAAAGTAATGTACTGTAATGTAACTGGTGTTTTTCTGCTCTCAGCACTGGTTGGTTTGTCCTTCAGTGGTGCCATTGGACTGACGTTTCTTCTGCTGGGCTGTGCACTGGAAACCTATGGGTAGGTCCTTTGCTATAACAATGCATGTATGTCTTTGTGTGGCACAGAATTGGCTTAACATCCATTGAAGAGTCTTAAAGTGAAAGTCCATCTATTCTGGCCTTCCATGTGAGTTAATTAGAGAGAAGAGACAGTACTGAAACAGCCTCCAGCAGTTTAGCATTATGGTTAATGGACTGTTAAGAGGCAGATTAAAAAGGAATGGTCACAACCCAAGCAGCTGATGTCCACAAATGTTGACCCCTGTTATGGGCCAGAAATGCTAAATCCTACAATTTCCATAATGCAACTCAATAGCGTCTTTCTTCCCCTGCCCCTAAATGCCCACTTCTTTCTAAGCCCGCGCTCCCTGTTTGAAATGCAGGCTTTCTGTTAAAAGCTTTAAACCTCAAGACCAAGCTGAGCTAGAGCTCTGACATCATCAGGATTTTTTTTTCAGACTTTGGAGACTTGCTCCAGAGACAGTCACTGAAGACATTATTTATTTTTAGTGGCTTAAAAGCATTAATTGCGATGTGTAAATTGAGTTTCAATCATTTGATTCTGTTGTATTTTTATTTTGGTTATTTTCATCTTCCAAGCTGCGAACTCATGCTATCGCTTGTCATAACATGTGACTTTTCTCTTTAACTGTAGGGTATACTGGCCTCTGTTTGTTCTGATTTTCTACATATTGAGCCCCATCCCGACCTTCATATCCAGACGTGTCAGTGATGACACTGACTCCTCCAGCAATGCATGCAGAGAGCTGGCCTATTTCTTAACAACTGGCATCGTTGTATCAGCTTTTGGGCTTCCTATTGTCTTAGCCCGCAAGAACACAGTAAGTCCTATCTACATGTAGGGCAAAATATTTTGGCTGTTGTCTATGTGTTTGTGTGAAGACACGTCTTTGCTGTCTGTATCATATCAGTTATTAACTAGACAGGAAATGAAATAACTGACGGATGTGGTCGCCTCAGTTAAGATATTTCTCCCTCACAGATCCAATGGGGTGCCTGTGGTCTGGTGATGACAGGAAATGCTGTCATCTTCCTCACCATCCTTGGCTTCTTCATCGTGTTTGGAGGTGGCGATGACTTCAGCTGGGAGCAGTGGTAGACCCCACTGGACAGTGGACAAACAGACAGAAGCATGGATGGATAGATAAGTAGGTGGCTAATTGAAAGGATAAAGTGCAGACTAAGGAAGACATGTGCCTTACACTCCATCAGGATGATGATCAGGCTCGAAAATGTCAAATTTTCTGGGCATGTAATCAGGCGACATTAATATATTAGTGGGTCGTAGATAAAACACTATGTGCCCTATGCATGTGCCTTATGTCTGGGACCAGGGAAACATCGGTGCCTGTACCCTGCTTATGCTTTAACACCATCACTATCTACTTTAACTTGTGAATTTTAGCTCACCTTGCCTTTGCTTCAACTTCCACTTCGCCCTGTTCATTGCAGCTACCTGCTATTTCATTATACTTCAGTTAATCAATATCATAAAGGGATCCTAGAGAGCTGTTATATTTTAATGCACACCAACAAAGCTGTTCAATGGGGGAAGTTGACATTACTGATTTAAGGCTTGCTTGTTATGAGCACTGTTTGCAGTGTTCACAGTATAAAGGCAGGGCAATTTATCTTAATCCATGCTATCTGACAACTAGTTGTAGGACTCCTAATCAGGTAAAATATATATATATTTCTATTGAGATGTGTGTTTTTGTTTTTTCAAGACTTTGAAGCCTTGCTTTTTATTTTGGTGCAATTGTTTACATTCTCACCAAAGATCATTGTAGACTGCAAAAACGGAGCATACTCACCACTGAACCGTACGCTTTGACCTGTACTATGCAGCAACATGATGCTCAAGAGTTAGCAGAAGCATCTGAGAAAGCACTGGTTAGTATGTGTCATATGTTATTATGTGAGCCGTACCCACATTTTATACTCCTGCAGATGACAAAGAAATTCATAATATTGACAAAAAAAAAATCATGTTATCAGTTTGTGAACTATATTTTTACATGTTGAACGGTAAATACTGTACAAGTGTGCTTCATCCTAATGGAGAGGACTTAATCTGCAACCTCAGTCACAAGTGCCTGTGCAAACTGTTAGTGGAAAAGTCTCTATGTTTTGAGATGAGAGTCAGTTACAATGTTTCATCATCAGGGGCCATTGAAATCTGTAACTTTAAGTCAATCTTACATCCTCATGTTCTCTTTCATCATTGTCAGTAACTGACTTGTAATGAGTTTCTTCTTTTTGTGTAGATAGCCCCATTTCAGAGACTATCAAAGATATGTTTTGAAAGTTCTGTTCTCTATAATTTTTATTGCCTTAATCTCTGATACACAAGTGCTTCACAAGGACAAGCATTGTACTCTCTCACAACTGACATATTCAATGGGAAAAAAAGTTTTTGTTTTTTTTTATCTTTCTTGTCTTCTATACACACAACCTTAAAACACTAACAAGTGCTGAAGAGCTCTGAAGGGTTATTTTATAACCTCCTGACTGCATTTGTTTGTCTAACATTGATTAAATCTCTCTGTATAGTGAAAGAAATGTGTGGGCTCTGTCTTGATGTCTGATGCTGTGACAGGAGGAGACGGAGGCTGGGATGAAAAGTGAATATTGCAGGGGTCAGTGAAGCGGATGGAGAACTTGATTTGACTTCTGGAAAGCTTATCTCTGTCCAGTGCTGAAGGTCGGTGCATTCAAAGAGACACCTGCACTGTATTTAAGTAGTATAGCGGCAGCAGTGACTGGAGCGGACCACAGTAACAGCCTCCCACGAATAGAAAAGGAGGAGAGGTGGTGTGGGGGTCAGTGTGTTTTGGTGGTCAGTACGTTTCTGCCTGGTTAGATCCTAGGCCTGACAAACAGAAATTCAGGTGCGAGCAGCTGCTAAATAATTTAGCTATGTTGCAGTATTCAACAAGCAGCATGTAGAACAGCTCCATGTTGTGCCTCATAGCCTGTAATTTTCACTGAAAGACATCTCTCCATGATCCCTGTCTGTTTTGCTCTTTGCAAGCACACAAACATAAATATTAAATAGTACAGATCAACAATATTGCCAGTTGTGACAAAGCAGCAAAACAAAAGAATAGTAAAAGCTAACATTATCTATTCAGGGTAAAATTGAATGGGATAGAGATCAACCCTGCAGCTGCATCAAACCAGAATGGTTTAATTTCATTCTCTATTCACGTGTGTCAGGAATGCTCACAAGCTGCCTCGCCAATTTGCTAGGAGTGCATTTCCTCCACAAAAAAGGAACCCACACTCTGCAAATGAATTATTGCTATGAAAAAACATCTGCGCTATCCGCCTCCAATGATCACATTTCACAAGGGGGAGGCTGTAGCATGTATGGACAGACATCCCACAGACAAGTTAGTGACTGCTTTCTGGGCCATGTGTGCAATGTATAATGTATGTATACGTGACATAGAATGACATATCAAAAATGAACAGAATCATTTCTGGCTAAAGGTTGTCCACATAGGCCAAATGTGCAGTCCTCTAAAACATTGAGACAGGTGTTAGCTTTGGTGCAGGTGGACTCAATCCCCTGTTGGTTGTCAGCAGCATCTTGGTGATGCTGCTGACAACCACAACACAACACAAAGTATGGGGAAGGAGCGACACCTTTGCCCACTGAGGAAGTCTGCAGAGGGTTTCCAAGCCAAGTGTCCACTCCTAGGTCAGTATGTGCAAGATGAGGTCCTTCAGAGCGCGAGACGGCCCTTAAGGTGGCAGAGGATCTGGGTAAGCCATCTGTTAACTACATATTTCATGAGAAAACGCTGGGGGTTGATTAACTCTGACTTAGTTAAAGTGTAGGAAAGATAGATGTTACAAGAAACACCCACTGCCCCTCGGTTCACAAAAGAAACAATGGGATCTCTTGAATCAGAGTTGCGGTATATCACACAGGCGATGACTTGACACTCCAGTGGTTTAAAAGAAGGCTATCTGCTCAGAAAGAGAAAATGCAAAGTGATTAAGTCAAACTGCATTTATACCCAACATAATCTGTGAGAAAGAGACACTCAGAATAAAAAAAAGATGAAGGTAAAGCTGAGATGAAGAAAGAGAAAGAGCCCAGGGACCCCCATTCATCTCTGTTCCAGGACAGCTGTTGCCTGGCAACAGCTAAGGCATCAGGATTATTCTAAAAGACTGCTGAGTCTGGCCTTGAACACTACACAGTGCAACACAGTTAGAGTAATGTAACACAGTGCAACACAGCTTATTATGTTGCTGTGTTATACTGTTATATACTGTATTGTGCACCGCAGTAGGTTGTGGTGTTAAGTGCATCACACAGTGAAGTGCTGCCACATAGCACAACGCAAAACAGCACGACTGAAGACAGCACAAGATGAACAATGCAACACAGTGACACAAAATGTGGCATCAGTACAACACACACCAGAACCAAAATGCAACAGGTCAACAACAACATATATTTATCAAATTAATAATTATGGTGCAGGTCCGGAGGTAGTTCCCAGTCCCCATCTCCCAGCTGGAGATGCCATTGGGTGAGACAGAGAACCATTGCAGAGAGTATGAATGGGTGTGTGAGAGGACAATTGTTGTATTTTGTGTAAGTGCTTTGGATAAAACTAGTAATTTGTAATGTAAAACAGCACAACATTGCAGAACTGGCAGATACATTCCTGGATTAGCAGTCAGACAAAAGTTATGGAAACTGTACTAAAGCAGTAACAATAGCTCTTTCTGATGAGATGCATGAGCCAGAGTATAAAACTTTCATCCAAATTTGAGTCATTATATGATCATCATAAATATATTGTAAATAAATATAAGTTATCCATAACTACACATAACTGCTGTGTAAAGAGACAACTGGCTGAAACACATCAGGGAGTGACTGATGGAGTTCATCGAACCGGTCAGACACATCCATACCCTGGCTGGGAATCAAACGGACGCAAGGCAGGCAGCGGTGGGAAGGCAGGGGGGCGTGCACACTGAAAGCCATTGGTAAACGGAAGGATTTGCGTCGTCTGTGTCGAAGCCAATCGATGCGCTCGCGGGCTCGGGAAGGGGAACGAGCGCGAATGGCACAAATGGAAGCTGATAAAAAGGGGCGCGTGCTTCTGACGCGCGGCAGAGAAACAGAGGACGACGCGGTCCATCGGTACGGCAGCCGCGCGTGAGAAGGCGGATACAGCAACCGGTGAGAGACTGAATCTATCCCGTCACTGACACAGTGTTATTTCCAACGAAGTGCTTTAATCTCCTGTTAGCGTTTAACAAACACGATTCTCTCTATACTATGTGGTAATGCTCTTTGTGTTCTCCAGACTTCAACCGGTAACCGCGCGAGATTTACAAAGTTTTGCTAAATAAGCACAGGATCTCTCTTCAAGTTTCCTAATATTGAATGTTGGGGGTATTAAACTCATGTAAAACCACACCTCGGTGGCAGGTTTCCTTCTATTCAGCTGCACAGTGGCTGTTTTTCTAGGGGAACACAATCGACATATCCTGAGTTGCGATGAAAGGTCTTTTGATTCAGTCACATCACGTCGGCTTGTTGTCTGTATCAAGGCTGCACTCTTCATCCCTCCCAGGACTTTAGCACCGGAGGCATCTGTCTTCCTCTTTGACAGTCCACTTTGTCAGTTGCCTGTGTACGTGTCTGTTTTGACACACATTTCTAACTAATGATGTGCCTCTCCAGCTCCAGCCTACACAAATGTTTCCCATGAAGACTGATGGTGAGGTCAAACGAGGTAAGACACATTCCCAGTCAGTGGTTTCTCTTGCAGAGAGGTGCATGAGTTTAAAATAAAGTAGAATTTAAATGCATATATATATATATATATATATATGTGTGTGTGTGTGTGAATGATGTTATGGAAACTTGTGGTAAACACTCATAAAGGCAAAGCTGCAGGTTTGGTCTATAAATAAAGTGTTAGGCTACATACCGTCACATAATCAATTACTGTCCATTTACCAGGGAAGTCAAATGAGGTCTGGCTGAGGAGAAATAGATCTAGTCAGGTTCATTATTTTACCCAGCTGGATAAATCAACCCACTAACCGAGAAAGGGCTTAATGCATCTGACTTGAGTCAATACAGACTCGAAAGTGACCTTTTGTAATCTCTCTAACAGTGGAGACTTGGCATGTCTCTGACACTTTCATGGCATATTCCTTATCTCCTGTTTACCGTGTGTTTGTGTTGAATCTTTTGAAGTTAGTTTAAAGCCACCACTGTTTGTCATCCAGTCATTTGACATGTCCCACTGCGTCATATGCTGTGTGAGGTAAATGATGGAGAAATCAAAGTTTTCCACTGTTACAGCGCTGTTGCACGAAAGGAACAAAAGTGGTGACTGTTTGGCACAAGTTACCAAATGCACTGCGGCAAATGCATACATGTGTCTTTGCCAAACAGGAGGCAATATTTGTTTTAGTGATTTTCATCACCAACATTATCAACATCAACAATGGAAGCTATTGTGGGTCTAACTCAAACTAATGAGTGCAAAAAAGTGATGGAAATTCTCATGATGTTCCTTTAAAAATGTGTCATTTGTTTCACACCAAATAATTTAAAACATTTAAAATATAAAGTCTTGTGTGTTTTTCATTTTGTCCTCCTAAAAAAATCTTAGCTTGTGTGGATGTGTGTGTGTGTGTGTGTGGTCAGATCAGCAGTGTTACCACCATCTACTCCAACAGTATTCCAAGTCTCTACTGGGATTTACTAACATGTGTAACTCTATAGGAACAGCTACTAACAGCAGACCACCCACAGTTATTCTAACATTGCTTCTGACTTCTGAACATCTGCTTGAACATCTGTATTTCAGTACTCAAAATGCAGAAGTGAAAAACACAGCTTTGATTAAATGCATTTTAGAGCTGTACAACAGTTTGCCATAACAGACAAGCTCCTCTTCCTGCCACAGTAGTGACATTCGCACTGGCATGTAATACATATTCAGCTCTAGTTCCCTATTTCCTCCCAGTTTATAGCATTTCTATACATTGAGTTGATTTCTGTCCTGGTCTTGTGGCCACTGCCCCTTTTATTGTGTGTCAGTGCTGAAACAACAGAACACATACACCCAGCTTCTTGTTAAAAGGACGCTGGCTGCCAGACTGATGACTCACTTACTGGCTGCTTAATGGCCTTACTGGTGATGTGAATACTATACTGCGTTTTCTGTGACTGAATGCTGATGTTTGGTTTCCAGCTGATGAATACATGCCTGTCTGCACTGGGCATTTGGTGTCACACACACTCATAGTTTCTTGTATTAGAAGCAGTAACAATAAAACAGCTGATTGTGAATACAGGAAGAATCGTATATGGTGGTGTGTGAATGTACTCGATAACTGTACAATAACCGTCAGGCATTTTAATGGAAACCATAGGAACATTACTCCTTACTCTGACTTTTTATTGTCCACTGTAATGTGTAAATGTCTACGATGTTTATCCTTTACACTGTATATTCTTGCCCTAGGGAAAATGTTGTGTCCATTTGGTGTGGTCAGGGATATATGTTGCTGATCTAACATTAATCACATAGTGGTCAGTTTTTTTTTTTTTTTCAGTTTTTTTTTTTTTTTCATTTAATTTTTTTTTGCTGTGCTGTGTGATCTGTCAATTTGTAATCCATACATTGCTTGTCTCTCAGGCTGACAGTCTGCTGAAGTGAATTCCCGCTCCTCCTCTCATCAGTGGCTCAAAGCAAGACAGCTTCCTCTTGTGAGTTCTTTTCTTTAGTATGTGGGAACAAATGTTGTGGTCAGAACAGTTTTTTTTTTAAATTGCTGACTAAGAAGTGTATAATATTTCTTTATTGGTTTCTAAGCGGAAGAGATCAGTTTTCCATGAATCATGGGCCTATTTGAAAAAATGACTGTGAGCATGCAACACAGTACACAGGTCAGTGCTTATACTTTTGTAATGCACCCACTTCAAATGTGACAAATCCATGCTGTTCTTTAACTTTAATGATAGTAAGTTGAATATGATTGTGTTTTAAGATGCTGTCTGGACAAATCAACCACTTTAAGATCCTACTCTTGGTTTCGTGGAAATTGTAAATTTTTTGACATTTAATAGACAACTCAATATACAACTGAATAATTGGATAAATAATGGACATTATTAATAGTTGATGCATGTAGTCCTGACATTGATATAGATACAAGTGGTGGGAAATGTGTGAGTTTGTGTGTATGTTTGTCTAACAAGGTTCAAAGGTCCAACCTGTCACTTCACAGCAGGATATACTGTAGCAAGCCTGTGTGTAAAAGTGGTGGTTTATCAAGCCGATCTCACTACCTTTGCCGAGGAGCACAGGTCAAAGCCGCATTAATTTCTGTCTCATTTGTCATCTGAAGGATTTACGGCCACGTTGATACAGGGTTTGCCAGCTGGTGACGCTAACCCAAAGCCCGCCTCATGCCTCAGACCTCGCAGTCTCTGCCAAACCTTCTGTTACCTCCGTCATTTGTTATCTTTCACCATAAAAGCTTTAATCCATGTAGTTGGCAGCAGGAAGTTTCTTTTAGTCAATGGGTAACTGATGAAAAGCTGACCTCACAGAATACACCAGTCTCTATACTACAATGGGTGCTAAATGGGGTGACTTGAATACCACAGGCTCGTGAGTATATGTGTGGGTGAATTTGACAGGGTGGGTCTGCATCTTAACTACTGGGCTTTCTGAGAAACTCAAATCAAACAATGACTCATCAAAAGTCACAGCCAACACGTGTTCATCAATTATTTCTCATTTCTTTCTGTTTCTTTTCAGTAGCTTCTGGTAGCAGCAGCAGCAGCAGCATGGCACCAAAAGCTCACAATAGATTTGCATTATTTAATCAAATTATCAGAGAGGAAAAATGATGGAGTGTGTGTGTGTGTGTGTGTGTGTGTGTGTTCAATGCTGAATATGGCCTGAGGAGGAAAATTGTGGTTGGTAGTATGGTAGAGAATAAGTGCACGTTACATGAGATAGTAAAGTAGGTATAGAGGCACAAAAACATTTTACTTGATTCAGTTTGAAACCACCTAAAACAGTTTGTAAGCTCAGTCTGCGTCAAAGAGTTTTTGTTGAAAGATTGTCTTCCTCCAGACTAGTGATGATGATGTTTACCATGCCAACATGACAAACACATGGTGCGACAGCAGAACAATCCTTGTGACATGTGGACACAGGGTCTGGCCTGTCCATTCTCTGCCATGTTCTCTCTCTCTCTCTCACACTCTCTTTCTCTCTCTCTCTCTCTCTCTGTCTCTGTCTCTCTCGCTCTCTCTCTTTCTCCCTGTCTCTCTCTCTCTACATCTGTGCAGTAGGGCAGTGGGTTCCCTGCATGTGACCTCCACAGTGACGTCATCTTTCAGCTGCCACAAATTGGTGTGTTGTTTCTCCTCCTCCCCAACAAACTCCTCTGTCCTCGCTTGTCTGAAAAGCTGGAATCTGCTTCACTGCGTGGAATGCAAAGTTTCCACTGTGACTTTGTTTTTATTTTTTCTGTGACAAGAGATCTAAGTGTTGACTGGTATTTTGTTTTATCCAGTCAAAGAAACAACATGACTTTAGGATGAGTGATTAGAAACAGTGTAAAACTGTTGTAGGATCGTTGATGGGTGTTTGCCCATACTACATAACCCCAAGAAATTATACTGACATTTCGATCCTGAGAGTTAAATGAACGTGATAGTTTAGCTTTACAATAGCACTTTATTCTAACCTGTACCTCCCCCATTTAGCATTTATAAAAATTATAACATATTATCAATTATAACATTTGATAAATGCCCTTTCATTGAAATGTAACATTCCTAAAGCATGCATCAGCACAGAGGTGCAGATGCATGCTTTAATCTCTTGTTGTTTGGATTATTGTAATGCCCTGCTCTCTGGTCTTCCCAAAGAGTATCTCTAATCTTCATTTACTACAGAATTCAGCCACACGAGTGCTGACGAGGACCAGAGGGCGGGAGCAAATTACACCAGCTTTAAAATCTCTGCACTGGCTCCCCGTGTGCTTCAGGATTGATTTCAAGGTTCTTTTACTACTAACCCTAACCCTGTTTTCTAACTTAATTTTATGAGCTAAAGAGCATTTTATCTATTTTGTTCATTTTATACTTTTTATCTTATTTTACTGTTTTAGTCCCTCAGTTTTTAGCTCCAGTGTTTCCTCTTGGGGGCCTACCACACTTGGAGTTGCTTTTGGTCAACTGGTCTTCTCTGTTGTTTTTAGCCTCTGTGAGGCACTTTGTGTTGCTTATGTATGAAAAGTGCCATAGAAATAAAATTTGATTTGATTTGATAATATTCTATGGCTTCAGTCTAAGATGATTTAGTTAGCGACTGTGGAGACACCTGCATGAAGCACAACAACTGCTTTGTGTATAGGCCATGCCCACACACACAGTGTAGGAAGAAGGGATAAGTTTAGAACGATAACAGAGTGTGTGTGTCTTGAAACCTATTGCAACCTTCCAGTGTTGTCTGTATACCTTTCTTGACATACGTCCTTAACCTTATATATTGATACAAAATTAACCAACTAACCCACCACTGCTCATGTCTGGCCAAATATCGATTGTTATCATATTCAATGCCGTATGAAGTGCATTAAAATGGATGTGTCTGAGAAGGCAGTGGGCCAGACAGGGTTTGGAAAACTTGAGCACAAAATGTCTGCAGTATACTGCAGTGAATACAGTTAAGTGTTGTGTTGATATGTATAGGAGTCATGAATGTCTGCTTGTTTAGAGCAGTAGCAGCTGTGCAGATCATCTCGTGAAGTAAGTTAAGTTCATTAAAACTCCATCTAGATGTTTCAAATTTAGAAAGAAGCAGCCTCAGTGAAAAGCAGTGACTTTGCATTCATCTTCTCATTTAAAACAGATTCAGGCTAACAATGTACAGTATATACTTGTAGCCACGGCCAGTAATAGTCGGGAGTGGAGCAATATGGTTGCAGGTGGGATTTGCATCATGAGCAGTAATAAACTAGTGTGCGTCCTCCAGGCCATTCATCTAAGTATTGCCCTCTGTTTTAAAAATAACTGCTTTCATAGAACAACAGAACAAAACAAAAGACTGCACATAACAGTATTGTGTAAGTGGACTAATGACAACAAGCACTGTTTTTCATGCCACTTGTGTTGTACTTTTAAGTAGCCTTGAACTGTGTAATTAAGAGAAGACAGTGTGTTTGAAGCCTTTGTGCTTTTTCTATAACCTGGGGAACAAAAGAGTCAAGACTGAGCTTCATTTTCTCCGTCTCCTCTTTCTCCTAGTTGCCTCTAGGAATTGTCAGCAGTGATTTTTTTTCTGTTTTTTAACCTTTAGCTACATTCCTCTAAGATGACATGGAAAAACAAGAATATGTTCAGACTTTCAAAAATGTGTAGATGCCAATCAGATGAAATGTCTATGTTTCTTTAACTAATACAGTGTAAACTGTGATGGCTGATTCCTAAGTGAGCAGTACTTCAATTTGCAGAATTCTTTTAGGCCAGAACAGCTATTTCTTTCAAGGTCAGAGGGAGAAAATACAGTCTGTAAAATCTCATTTTAGCGCCTGAGGATGGTACACTCAGAAAGTATTCAGACCCCTTTTATTGTGTTATGTTGCAGCCATATGCTAAAATCATTGATTGATAAAACATTTTTCCCCTCATCAATTATCACTCAATGTGCCATAATGACAAAGTGAACACTTTGGACACATGTTCAGCTTGTTTGGTTGTTGCCATGTATTGAGGCCTTATCAGTGCGCCAAATGAATCCTTCAGTTCAATCAAGATGATCAGAAGAAATGGGATGCACCTCACCTGAATTTCAAGGATCATGACATTTCAGCTTTTTCATTTAGATAAATATCTGTAAAAATCAGTGTTCAGTTTGTCACTATGGGATATTCAGTGCAGAATGATTCATGGTTTTTTTGGCATATGGCTGCAACACATCAGAATGTTAAAAAACAGGGTGTGAACACACTCTGTATACACGGTATACATTTCTGAGATAATATATAAAGATTGTGTCTTTTATTTGGTATTACAACTTCAGCTCGGTGTCAGAAAATAACCCGAAGTTAAGGTTTGCCAAACAGTGTTTTACATCCATGTTCACTGAACATCAGTGGCTGTGAGGCTGTTTTTGAATAGATAGTAGTTGAGTTGTGTTGTCAGTGGACCTTACTGTTCCTGAGGTGTGGACTGAAGTTGGTGCTTTGGTATTTTGATTGAATGAATGAGGTTGTGTCCAACAGTCAAACAGGACCTGCCGCTGTGTTGTCAACAGCTGTCTTGTCTTGTGACCAGTGCAGCTTCCTTCTCCATTTAGCAGTCACAGTTTGATGAAGTACTATTTGGAGCCTTATGTAGAGTGGAGATTCCTTTCCCACTGAACGGCTCAGCGCAGGGTAAGTTAGGTTTTAGTAATTATGTAGCACATATTTTGGTTTTTGCTCTTAACGGTGCTTAATTTAACAGTAAATCAGTCTTCTCTGGGTGTTAATGAGTGACCACTGTAAAGTTGATCAATCATGTTGGTGGCACTCAGATGGCTATGAAAGCTCACATTGTTGGACCACAGGGTAATTGAATGTATTATTAATGCAGTTCCAAACATTTCTTCTGGAGGGCTCCTTTGTTTTGGTGCCACAAAAGCTACTTTTGTGTGGGTGTCTGGTGATTTTCAGTGTATGACAGCTACTGACTCACCCGCTACAGCTCTCTGTTGTACATGAACACTGTGTGACATACTTAGATTGACTGGTCAGATGGCCAGAATTACAGTCTCACTAACCTTGTATAAAAGTGCAAACACTGGTTGTCGTGGTTGTTTTAAGTTTTCCATTTTACAGTGCATGCCATCAGAGTATTGGGATTGTGGTGGAGGATCATAAAAAAGGGTCATAGACACATGGCAGACACCCTCAGTGTTCTTTCAACCATCCATTGTTCAAGGCCACCTGGGATAGTGTTGGGGGGTCTCTTTCAGCATGAGCAAAAAGTCACACTCAGATTCACACATGCATGTGTGTGAGCTTCCAGTTCACTTAACATGGTAAATGTGGTAAAGTGTCTGAAATATGACACAGACCCACTCTAACCACTTTGTTATTTTAATTACTGATTTTGTCTTTCTTTGTTTTTTATTTGTCAATTAATTATTTGTTTGATAGAATGTCTGAAAAAAGTGAAGTAGTGGCCATAGCAATTCCCCACATAGCATGAAATGTACAATTCTTTTAGATGGTGGATCGAGCAGAAAATAACTTAAATAATAATAAATTGTGCCAACTGTGAATAATGAATTGCCTGATCAGATTTCGGCACTGCCACAGATCCCCCTGTGCCCTGCAGTGGATCTGGTGTGATTTGTGAGGACGATGCAGTTGATCTACTACAGTCTTTTCTTTCTTCTCTTTGCCCAAAGGCAACACACTGTACTCATACATACTTAACATATACGGCAAAACTTTTTTAAAACATTTACATTTAATTACAGAATTAATAACCTCAAAGCACAGTCCATCAGTGGCCTTCAAAGTCAAAGTCCTTGAGTTATGACTTTTGTTTGTTTTGTTCGCTGTTGCAATGATGATGTATGCCTTTCACAATGTCTCCTCGTGTTCTCTTCAAAATCCTTACAATCAGCATCTTGAGTGCCGTCTCATGACTGTGCAATCTGTTGCTCGCTTCACATCAACAACCAATTATTTGTGGAGGCACAGAGAGCCACCACAGGGATGCCCTGTTGCTGGGGTTACAAGTATGAGAGGTCACTTGAAGTTTGTTTCTTTAGAAAGTGGAGGCAGCAGCCCGCCTGAGTGAGTTACCAGCGTACTCTGAAGCCAGAGTCTGTTGTCCAGTGATCTTCTTAGAACTGAGTGGCCCTTTGGGTCTTAGCTTTAAATGCTCTTCAGAGTTTCACAGGCTCACTCTCTCTCTGAGTACATTGACAAAACACTGACCTTTTCACTGAAGTGCTGATAGCAGGGAACAGGAAAACAATTATGTAACCCTATCCATCCCTGAGCAGTTTAAATAGGGGAGTCTAATAAATTGAGGCAAGTACAACTTCAGCTGTGATTACTGCTCTGCTCAACTGCGTACTTTCATTAAGTTTGAAGCAACTGTTGGTCTGGCTGAACTTGCAGGACATCACCTTGCTCTGACTAGGGGTGCACCGATTGCAATTTTCTGGCCGATCACGGATTTTTAAAAAGCCTGACCTGCCGATTCTGATTTTGGCTGACACCGATTTTTATATCACTGACAGCATACACCTTCAATGTTCAAATCTTGTTTTATTGAAAAACAATACCCGTGAAACAATACGATACAAACTTGTTTTTTTAACTGCACATGAGGTCTTTCTCTCAAATGTAAATGGAAGCAACCGAGCATTGCTGTCCAGCCTACTAATATCAGTTATATCAGTTCCTTTAGTCTTTCATTTTTCACATCTTTAAACAAACAAAACTTGCAGAGGCATGCGCACGTGCAGACGTAACCTGGTGAGCGGGCCTGTCAGTCAGCCCCTCTCTCACGGCAGAGCAGAGGGGGACAGTCTCTGACTTTCACACCTTTGCGGAGGCAGATCAGATCGGTTACACATAAAAGAATTGCTGATCGCAGATCCTGCAAAATTAAGGAAATCGGTGCCGATCGATCGGTGCACCCCTAGTTCTGACAGTCATACATTACATTTTCTCAGACACATACTCATTAATGGATAATGAAAATCATTGGTTACAGCCTTGTCAGTGACAGTTATGGATTCATATAGTCGTAATTAAAATTGTGGTGTTAGTGAACACATCAGTCCTGGTGGCTGTAAAGCGTTAAGGAATGGGGAGTGTACATATAGGCCTGTTCTTTGTGCCACTGATCGAGATAGAAATGCTAATTCAGAAATTTTTTGAATTAGACTTCTATGACTATATACAAACCACCCAGGCTCCGGCTGAGGACCACTGATCTGTGTTTAGTTGTCAGGAACAGCAGTTTTTTTCCTCACTATAGACAAGTCCTTGGAGAAACTGCAACCTTTAAAAACTAATTTTTGAAGCACAGACCGGAACAATTAAATATTGTATGCCACCTGAAATCACAATAAGTGGTCTCCTTGAGGCAAACAAGTCCCCGAACTGCTTGTTACAAAATAAAACACAGCTTCACAGTCACAGTTTATTGAGCCCTCAGGGTCTGGTGCACACAGAGTAAATGCTTCTTAGTGTCCTGACCTTTCTGAACCTTCCTCTGATGATTTGGTCTAATAGTCTTAAAACCATTATAGGATCACACCTGTCATCCCTGGACTTAAATGACATGATTGTCAACCTCTTTCCCTTTGTCTTTTCTACTTTTTTTTGTAAACAATTTCTCGGCGGCTCTGGGGTCCATTTATCCAACCTGAATTTATACGAGTTTGATCTTAAATGGAAGGACAGAGGGCATGGGAAAAAGCTTTTAAAACTGCTGTGTGGCAGAATGATGAAAAATCTTCTCTCAAAGGAAACCTTTAGAGAGTTTTTAAATATGTGTTCAATTAGGAATGAGTGAATTTTCAGATAGTGTGAAAATTATTTTTTTGTGAAATTTATGAAAAGTTTTTTTTTTTGAGAGGACCATAGCTGGAGCAGTCTTCCACTGAAAGATGGTTGGATCACTTTATAATCATTGTACATTCATGAATCCAGATGATCTAATGAGCACCTGATTTTCATCAAGTGCTAACATTTAACCCAGAAATGTCTCCACAGCTGATGGACTACTGGATATGTTTGTAGAGATTTGTGTCGCCTGACTTTTCTTCTAGTGCCATTTTGATGCTGATCTTTTGTGGTTATGACTGAAATATCCTGACACCTCCACCTGGATGGATTGTGATGAAATTTGATATTGTCCAGATCCAGATATTGAAAGGTCCATAGAGGATACATTTAGCTGACCTTGGTGATCCCTTGACTTTTCATCTAGCGCCATCATTGAACATCTTTTTATTTTGGTTTGTGACCATATTGCTGAAAAACTAGTGCCATTCTCATCAGCCTCACTTCTACTTTGTGTGTTTAGTGCTAACCAACAAATGCCAAAATCCTATTTGATGATGATCATAGAAAACCTTTTACCTAAACATCAGCATGTAAGCATTACCATTCTTATCAATTTGATAGAGTTAAAACATGTTCTGCCAATTTTGAATAAAACCTGGCAGGTAGAGCACAAACATGACACTCAGAACTGTGTAGGCTGATTTGACTGTACCTGTATCATAAAGTATAAATATTTGAATGGTGTTCCTATGAACCACTGGATACATCTATGCAACCTCATACATTATTGAGAACATCTCCGTCCTGCTGTGATTTGAACCCAGCAGCTGAAGAGTTATCTTACAGAAACACTTGAAACACTCAATCCCTGTGTGATCTGCTGCCATTTCACCTCTCATGTCATTTTTTTTTCGTAATAGCTGAGGACAGAAGGAAGCCGCACATATAGATGTTTGTTTTGAAAGCTACAAACAAGATTGGGTTGTGTGCGCAGCTGAGAAATCCCCCTTATGTGCCACTTGACTTGGCAGCAGCTGGAGAGCACCAACAACAGCCTCCCTCAGCAGTAGCACCACACTGACAAGGACACAGCGCCTGGCAAGGGGGGGGGGGGGTAATGTGGGAGCCTGTGACACAGGGTGGATCAAAAGGAACATGGAAAATATTGATTCACTCCTGTCACATAGATTAGTCACTCGTGCGCCCTCAGAGCAGGCTGGCACATACCATACACTCTATCACACAACTTCCTCCTACCACTGAACCATTCTAACTGGGTGTATGGCTGGCTGTGTTTTAATACCTGAGGTGGGCAAAGTACACAGCACCATCACTTGAGTCAGTATAGATGCTACTTGTTAAATATGATTTCAAAGGTATTTTTTGTCAAAATATTGTTGTACTGTTTCACATTTACAGAAGTTAACAACACTGACATAACTTACTGAATGAACTGACTGTAGAACCTGAAGAATATAAAGTTTGTATAATATGACACAATACCTGTAGAACTGTAGAAGTGGCCACAAGTCATTTTGGCCAACCCCAGTGTAAAAGCTACTAACATGGTGTCTGTCTTGTTCGAGCTGTTCAAACTGAGCTCCTTGAACGCAACTAACCATGTAGGAGACGGCTGTGATCGTTTTTTCTCCTGTGATGGTTGACTGCATTTTTCAAAGTAATAGAAAATTCATGCTGTTTATTAAATGCTCTGCTGCTTCAAAGAAGTACTTCAGTACCTTTTAGAATTGTAATGGAAGAATCAGAAGTACAATGTTTGTGCAGTGGAGTGGAAAGTAAGTTCCAAAAAACAAAAAATCTACTTAACTGCAGTACTCAAGTAAAAGTTCTTTGTAACTGTCCACGCCTCTGTAACATATACCAAGGTCCCAGGAACATTGTTTTTGTTTTCACTCTTTTTAGCAACTTTATATTGAAGTCTGGACCGAGGTGCTGACCGATGAACCAACACTGTTCTTCCTACAAGTTGCTGCTTGCATGCCTATAAATGTTTCTGAAAGTGAAATGTCAAAAACAGTATGTTTTGGCGTTGATTGCTCACAGGACCACATTACAGTTTTACTTTGACTTTTTTTAATGTGTCTAATTTTTGTTTCAATTCATTTCAATACAATAAAAAAGTCTGCTCATACTAACATGTAACTGCTAAGATCGGTAATCCCCCACAGATCACGTAATCACATCTTTTTTGTTTCAGTTGTGTAATTCAGTGCATAATGCAGTGCAGGGTGGACTTGTCAAATGACTGCAGTCAGAACTGCATCACCAAGTCAGAACAATAATGGAGGTCAGACAACAACAACAGCAGACATCAGGTTTTCTGTGAGGGAGGCCTGATAAGTTTTGGGACTGGTTAATTTATCATTGCCTCCCCTCCCCTGCCTCCTCCTCTCTGTTTCCCATGTGCAGGCGTGCGGGTGAGGCTGCCCAGAGCAGGAGGAAAGAGCCGCCTTTTCAGAGAGAGAGGATCAGATCAGAGACACAGAGAGAGAGAGAGAGAGCACGAGTGTGGCTGAGCATCCCTCAGGATGAAGAAAAGCCGGAGCGCACAAGGGGTTACGCCAGACGATGTAAGTATTGATTTTTCCAGCCCTCCATCTGTGCAGCCATGTATCCATCCATGCATATATTACACAGCCACTCATGTTGTCTCTGTTTTTGAAATCCTGCATCTCGCCTCCAAACTTTACCGCCCAATCCTGCAGTTTGCACAGTTAGCTGTGAATTTTGTAACATTTGCCTTCCCTCCTGTTTCCTCCCGAACCAAGATACAATGAGAATACACCGAGGCAGTGAGTGCTGTATGTCCGTGCGGTGGTCGGTGACTCATAAACAGATGACTGTACTGTACACAACAGACCGCTATCCGGCAGGACACACTGCAGAGAGGGAGATGATGTGTCTGTTGGAACGGAGGCAGGAGGGTGAAGGGCAATGTGTAGTGTGATTGTGAAAGAAAGAGAGTTAGGCTGATGAAGACGCAGAGTTGAAGACTGATGCACAGCTCAGAGGAGGGAGGCAGAGCATTAGGAGGGGGAGAGGTGTTCACACCAGGAGACATTTAGGCCCTAGAGTGAATGGAAACATGGATAAGAGGAGGAAGGACAGAGATCTGACAGAGAGGCCCATCTGTTTCTCCTCTATGCCACGGTGTTTATGACTGGGCAGGCAGGCCAGATCATTTACTTTGACTTTGTCCAACAGGAGCTTAGAGGCCAAGTTACATCCTGGATGCCAAAGTCTTCCTGCTGCGACTGGCCTCACATCAACACGTAATGCAAACATATTGTACAACTTTCCCAACGGAGGTCATTTCTCACTTTTTATTTGTGAGAATTTTAGTCCAGTGTAATTGCCATTAATGTCGGGAGTGATTAATGATGATTTCCTACTTTCATGCTGCCAGTGGTTTTGTTAATAGAAAATACATTTTTCAAATGTCAGCATCTCATTTTGGAAAAAACCTTCAATGAATTGCCTCTAAAATGCTGTTTTCTGCTGGCAGGACTGTTTGTGCAAGCACCCTTAATGTTTGAAAGATTTTTTCTATTTCAGTGTACTATAGTAGACACTAATATCACTGTTCAACAGCTTCAGCTTCCAAAGGCTGGAAGAAAAGTTGAAAAGCATTTTGTTGATGTTGCTTTCTTTACAGCAATGTCACATTAACTTTAAAATTTAAAAATTACAAACAACATCAAAAAACATGTCACGTGTTGTCAGGGATAGATCAAATCAAGTCTGTGCCCACTGACCTTCACAGATAATTATAGTTTTAACAAAAAAGACAGAGGCGGTGGGGTACTACTCAACACCCTTGAGTATCGATCTCCCACCTTTCATTCAGACTCTAAAGCATCTTAATAATTAAAACTTTTTTTTCCTCCTGGCTCCTAGATTCAATAATTCAGGCAGCACATCAAGCCATGCTGTTAGAGCTTCTGCTCTATAGCTGTCTCATTTATATTACCTTCTCTCAAAAAGGCTTTTTGGAAGTTTCCCAGAGCACAGTGGAGTTGCTGAGGCTCTGCAGCCAAGAAAGGCCTTTCATCTTCATGGAAAAACACCCACTCCACCTCTGTTTGACACTGGAGCTCCACTACCTCCGTTTTAGACTCATTGTTTTACCTTTCATCATAGTCCCCGTCCTTCTATGACCATGTTCCGGCACATATGACAAATCCCACATTTCTAAATTTACTGATGTTTTGAATTTTAAATTTATCGATATCCGTGGGACAAGGATATCCTTGGTTCTCGAGCGTGCACTCAAAGTAAATTAGCTCTGTTTCCTCTTCCTCATGCCATTTGGATAACAGACCAGAGATCAATGAAGAATTACAATTACATGTCCAGATGCCAGAGGTGTAATCAGAGCACAATTGACGATTAATCTGGCAGCGAAGCAGCAGTGGCACTGTGACATATTGACAACGGACTCGTCAGGAGGGAGATGCGTTTTGCCAGATTTCATTTTCACCAATTTCTTTGGGACAGGAAAAGTGAGTCTTAGAGAGACAGGCACAATAAATCAGATAAATCAAATTGTGTTTCCTCAAAGGAGCAGGGGAGTCAGCAGAGCTGTGTTTACCGACTATCAGAGAGGAAGGCGGACTCCTGCCTGTGTCTTCCGTTCACTCTTTCCTCCCCTCTGTCTCTCACAAACTCCCCGAGTCAATCTTTTTTGTTATTTACTCTGTCATTCTTTCTTCTCTGCCATTAGTGTCCATCACTTTCACTGGAAAGAGGATGTGGGCTGTTGTCTTCTTCTTTCTTGCTGTCTCAGATCATTAGCTCTCTACCTCATCATATGACACCACGCCGTCTCGCTTCACTCACTCATTGATTTGAATTCTATCATTTTTCCCGTTGACCTTTTATCTCTCAGAGCCCACAACACTGTCATTTTCTCAGTTTGGAGAGGAGTCTGTCCATGACCAGCAGCCAATTTGGACTTGAACTGTCCTACTTTTTCCTGGTGGAATAAGAAAAAAAAAATGTAATGTGAGCAGATGACAGTGTTGCCAGTCTCCTGGCAGATATAATTCCCAGTAACAGTCATTTGGACACTTCACCTGGATTAGATACCCGAGCATGTGTTCTCACAGTGCTCCTTTTGACTTGTTACCAAGCTTAGGTAAATGATACTAGTCACGATTTCCCTACTCATTAATAACTGGAATTATATAATAAGTACAACTATTTAATCCTCTAAGGCATGATTTTTTATTTTAGAGGGGGAATATTTCACCCCAGTGGTTACTTGGTAACCAGCTAATAAATTTGTGAGGTTATGCCATTATATGCCATTATGCTAATATTTGAAAAATATGCTTTTAGCACCATGGATGCTTTTTGAATGAGCAGGCTGCACATTTGGCACAAACGGTCACTTGGACTCAAAGACAAAGTGACTGGACTTGGTCAAAGGTCAAGGTCATGGTGACCTTAGAAAACAATTTTCAGCCATTACCTGAGACTTCACACAGAAATTATACTGCAATTATAACAAAATTTCACACAAATGATTTATATTTTATATTCAGTAATTAGTAGATTAATAAGTAATGGAAATAATTATCACAAGTTGCACCCCCTGTACCAGCCAGAGCCAGACTGATAAATCAACCAGCCTGATATATTGGCTGATTTTAGTGTTTGTAATGTGTCGTGTATAATGTAATATACATTCAGCTGATAAGTACCAAGGCATTGAATAGGTTTGAGATAATAAGGGAAATTGTAATCACTGCACAACTTGTCCTCTAGAGATCACTGTCACATCTTCGACAGCAAAGTGTCCCATATGGTCACAGTTATTTTAAAACATATCTGTGTTAAGATTGTTCTGTATTTTTTGTTTTTATGTTCAAATCCGGCATTGATCCACCTATGGAGGAACTACTGTAGTTGCTGCATTTAAGAAGGTGTCAACAGAGATAGAGCTGGTAGCTTATTTTGTCAAACTGTGGTGAGCAATCAGCCCTGATGATTAGGGGTGCTCCGATTGATCGGTGACCTGATCAGCATTGGCCGATTTGCATAGTATCGGAATTGATCAGACTTGTCATTAAGGCCGATCAAAAGAGCCGATCATATGACGCAAAACACCCAACACATTTAGCGTGACACAATTACAACAGGCTCCAGAGAGAGTATAATGTAATGCAAATTAAAGAGTTGTCAATTCATGATACTCTCTAATCTCTTTAATTTAATAATGCTTAATATACAGTGTCAAGAATAACTTAAATAAATGAATAATTGATGCTACACTATAAAGAGCAAGCTTCAAATTCAAATAGAGGCTGTGTGATTGGTATCGGTATCGGCGATACTGATTTCAGCGATTGGTGATCGGCCCCAAAAACCCTGATCGGAGCACCCCCACTGATGATGTCAGTCAGCTCAGACTGCTTCACTTTTCCTCCTCCTCACACTCTCACTCACTGTGAGCCACTTTCATTCACACTCATCTTCTCCATCCAGCTTTCTACCCCGCACACACATAAAAGAAAGCAATCACTTCTTGTTGTGCATTCTAGGAATTCCTCCATTTCCCATAGTGCCTCTTCACACCCCCCTCTCTCATTTGAAAGCTGTCAGTGTGTTTCATTGATACGTGCATGCAGTGAACGTAAAGTGGAAGGTGATGTATGCAAAATGGGCTCTGGCACTTCACCTCTGTTTCCTCAGCGCCCTGGCTTGTTTACAACCAGTCATTAGAGTGAAGTACTGAGGGCTCCTCTGTGAAACCTTCACACTCAGCCAGTCACATTAAACACACAATTTATATTCACCACAGCTTCATAAAAATGTCAATTGGCTGCTCAGGTGTCGAGGGACCCTGAATGGGTTTGATCAATCAGTTCATTTCTGTCTGTTTAATGAAGAGAATAAAAATGTAAACATAGCCAGTGTAGCACACAACACGTTCAGGGATATGTGCAGTTCAGGCAGGTTGTTTATTAAGGTTGAAACATTTGTACTCCTCTGAGCTGGGATGTGTATATCTGTGTCTCTTTGATTTTCTAACCATGTTGTATTTTGGAAAACAATGTTTTTTAGAATATTTTGTCATATTACAATCTTTAAGATACCAGCATTTAATTCTCCTTTTAGATTTCAAGAAGATATAAATCATCATTTTTAACATTTACCCATGCTTATTTCTCACCAAGCTTATCCAGGAGAAGAATCATCATGAGCCAGTCTAACCAGCCAGTACCGCCAGTTCTAACTTGTCATTTAATTTTGTTTTTGCCTTCAGGAGAATAAGGAGCCTCCTGTGGGACCATTTTCCACAGCCAGCACCCTCGGGGTAGAGGTGTGCAAAGTCCACAGGCGGTTTTCTGGCAACCTGCAGCTGCCGCCGTTGTCATGGCGACAGGCAGAAAAGGAGAGGGACAGGGGCAGGCCGCTCACACCTGAGGACGATCCAGTGACCCGGGCCAGACCCACCAGCCTGCCCATCGTCTCCCTCCCTCGCATCGACATCACACAGGCCGACCCCGACAGGTGAGGCGCCGACACACAACACAACAGTCGCAGTGCATTTCTCTTTTTTCTGGAGAACTATATTTAATTTTTTCTTTATCTTTACTTTGTGTTTTTCATTTCAACGTATGTGTTGGTAGCAGCGGGAGGCCGGTGATTGCTCCCAGCGAGTTTTGACATTAGATTTGCAAATTAGCAGAAAAGTTGGCAAAGACTTTTATGTTTTTTTTTCAGTTCACAACATGTTTTCCATGCCTTGTTTTCTTTCCTACTTTCTGTCAGTTCCCACAGTAATAAATATAACTCTGTGCCCTGGAGAAGAACCTCTCTAAAGCATCAGATGGTACAGCATAATTTGGCAGTCATGTAACTGGGCATGTTGTTATTTATTGTAGTGTCTACTTTCTGTGGTAGACTACAGTAGGCTGCTGTTGTTGTGTGGTTGCATCAATTTTGGTAGATGACTCTTTTTGTGATGGCTACTACTTTACATGATTGCACTGCAAATTGCCACAGAGACTATGTCTCTTTTCCTTGAGCTCACTAAGCCCCACATGATTGTTGGTTTCATAGATGCTCCGTGTGCTTTCATCTCTGTCACACTCATCCATCTGCCCAGCTGCTTTTTAAAAATGCGGGGTTGCGTTTATCTGGATGAAAGTTCAGGAGCCGGAAAACTTTTGCTCTGCTTATTGCGTGACACTCTCCATAACGCTTGGTGTTACTTTCCAGCTGTCCTGATTAGCCAATCAGCGCGTTGAGGTTGTTGATTCGAATTTGCAGGGAGGATGTTCGAAAGACATCCACCAATCAAATTAATCACAGTCATATTGTAGGTATATGAGTGAATACTTGCCTTGTCCTCAGTGTTTCTCCTTGGGACCTGATTACAACACAGTAACCTCTGATTCTGTATATAACAGAGAACCAGTGAGAGACAGTTTGGATTTTCTGGACAGTGTGATTGCAGCTGTTTCTTAGGAAGGCAGCAGCTCTTAAATGCCAGGAAAGTGCCATCACTCTGTACTTGGTTGTAAAGTAGAGACACTAATGGAGGATAGAGGAGAGAACAGGGAGCTCGTCTTGGACCGGGCTGACTCCTGCAGCGCTGATGTTGCCGTCAATCCTGGCCAGAAGTTCTCCCCGCACAGCTCACCAAGATGCTTTCGCAAGCAGGTCGTGAACAAGCATCTCCGCCGGTACAGACGCTTCACAGTAGCAAACACCTGGTAAGGATTTGGTTGTCGTGTTTGTTAAATGAGAGAGACAGAGCCTGCCAGAGTTAAAGACGGCAGAGAAGCATAACTCAACTGGCTGTTTCTGCACTGCACTGTCTCCGTTTGTCAACTCAGTTTATTTATTGTGTTCTACAGTCGGCCAGTGGGGATTAAGAATTTTTTATTAACTGACACAAACCCTTATTTATTACCAATTTATGTCAAGATGTCTACTCCAAACATGTGTTTTATCGCAGAGATTGATATTATTGGTATTTAAAAACACTGATATCAGACTCTGATGGTAACCTGCTGATTCTGATGGTGGCACTGGCCACGTTTTCCTGAAATTCTTAAGTCGAGTCTGTTTTTGGCAATTGTATATGGAGCCCAGGATCCTTCACGTGTCTCAAAGAGCTTTATGGTCAATAGAAGACTATTGTCCACAGATACTGTAGATGAACATACAGACATGTTCCCACATACGCATAAGAATATGCTGTGGTAGTGTTACTGTAGTTTGGAATTTAGACCAAATAAACACGAGTTTATTGAACAAATTTCGGTGGAATCATGTGCTGCTTCATAGGCACGGGCCATAACAGTGCTGCTTTTCTTTTATTTGGTGAATGTGCAAAAGGTGATGACCTAATTTCAACCTAAAATGTGTTTATAGTGTTGAGACACTGAAACGTACAAGCTGAACAGAGTAGTGTTTTTCCACTGGAATGAACTGTGCTGAAGAGAAGTGTCTCCTCTGACCCCTGTGTGAGTAAGTGCTCACCAGTGCTCTTGATTATTTGAGTTGTGAGTGAGTTGTAGATATTATTTTATTCTCTGGAGTGTACTGCTCTGCTGGTGTCTATGTCCTTTCTTTCTTTCTTTTTTTTTCTGGCCAGTCTGTTTCTTTCTTCCTCTGGTTTCACTCGGATGATAATGGGGGGCTCTGGTTCTTCTCAGTCCTCCTGATGTTACCCTGTAACACAATTCAGATAGCTGTAATGTAAATCAACTCTACTGATGTGGAAATAGAGTGTATAAACACTGACCAACTGGTAAATCAACTTGAAATTTGTATCATTAATAAGCAATTTTCTGCCAGAACTAAAACATGAATGTTATGTTAGGTCATGTTTTGAGGGTAGCAGTTTGATGAAGATGAAATGTCCCATAACGTTTAAACAGCCAGCTCCTTAACCTGCGTGTTTTTGAATTTCACTAGATGACAGTTGAGAACTTTATCCCACACACTTCTACCCTACTAACAGTCCCAAACAATCTCACCCCTGCCCTTCTACCTAGAGGAATCATTTTTGGTCTTATGTACATGTGATATGACCTGAGGGTGACAGTCCAGGTGAAAGAGGCTTTCTCCATTACTTTGCGCAAACACGGAAGATTGTTTTTGTCAGTGAAATATCTACACTGCATCATAGTCACATGAATGAGTTGATAGACCAAATAAAAATCTGGATTTTTCAACTTTCTCCTTTTCACTATAAACCTGCATGACATGCTTTTATAGGGTTTCCCAGGTGGCCAATTGAAGGGCGGGTGAGATAATGAACGTCCTGATTAATCTGCAGTGGTTTAATATAAAAGGAAAAGGGGCAGGCAGTCAGATTAACAGAGCAACTACGAGTCCACTCCCTGTGCTCCAGCCCAGATCTGCCTGTTAGCATCTGCCAAGCCTACGTTATTCCAGCACGTGGCCTCTTACTGGACAGAAAGGGTCTGCTGGTGCATGTCTGTGTATGTGCATGTGTATGAGCAGCTACAGCATCAGTGTTTTTTGTTGCCTGAGGTTGAGGGAGGAGTTGGATGCGAGAGAAGGATGATACGGAGGTCCCCTAGGTGCAGAGCTGGGCACTTTGACTTCAGCGAGGAAGTGATCAGTAGAGCACACCTCTCGGCTCCCAGGTGACTTTTTACTTAGCTCCTTTGTAGTATGTCTGTCTTCTTCTCTTTGAAAACTGTATTTTGCAGACCTTTTAACAGATTCTGTTTGAGTATTTATAGCCTTTTGCTCTCTACATGGTTTACAATGACTTCATCAACAGTCATTTACTACATGAATCCTAACTTTACAGTATATGAGTTTAATTTGCAGCCTTCTTCCACTGTTGCAGACAGATGCTGTGAGTGTGCAGTTTATCAACACCAACAGAAAAGATGTGTCATTAACCCAGTGTGGTTCTCTGCCTCAGTCAGATTAAGAGATTAGTTTGCTTTAGGTAAAATGTGTTGTTAATGTTGTGTGAAGCTGAGATTTGAATGACGCAAAGCTCCACACAGATGACGTACGTCGTTGGCCATGTGTGTAAACAGAGTTGCACATTTCCCATTAATCTGAACTTCTCTGCCAGAGGTGTGGGATGGAGAGTGTCTCAGTGGGATATGTGCCGAGTTAATCCCACATGTAGCAGGAATTACAGGCGGGATGAATGTGGGGCAAATAGTGAAGTGGTCTTTGGGACAGTTAGTCCATTAGAAGACAGATTAAAGAGGAGATGTTGAGTGCTGGTTGTATTTATATGGTTTTTTTTCTTGTTGACGCCACAAGATGACTAGAAATGGACAAAAATACAAAATGCTAATTTGCAAAACCTGCGTGTGCATATTATAGAAGCTAAAGTCACGAGTTATTATTATTTATTTATTGCTTGTGACATCTGTTGTTCCTGTGAGCCACTGATAACCTTGACCTTTCACCTCTGAACTCCAGTCTATCTGACTTGATCATCTGATTACTCAATAGTCTGCTCTTTCCTCCTGATCCCACTCCATGGTGACAGATTATATATGTATGAGCATCTGTGGTGTCCTCGCTGTGGCATCAGAAAACATAATGGCCAACAGGACTGTTTCTTTTTAAAATATTCACATTATGAATTTAAACTACTGCGTTGTTTTGCTCTTGCTTCATTAATAGTATCTCTATTTGTTTGTCTTATCTGTAGTTTGTTAGATTTATGTTGTACTCTGCATGTATTATCATAAAAGCCTATAGACAAACATAGCCAAATAGCTCAGTCCATAAATTCTATATTTCAGTGTTATTAGACTGATTCGTCAAAGAAAATGTACAAAAAAAGTCATCTCAAGCAATGAGAGGCGATGCCTGCTCCAGATACAGCTATTAGCTTCTGTGCTTTCCCTCTGCAGTCCCTGGCCAGGTAATTACAAACACTATAATACACAATAGATCCTGTTTACATGTTTAAAAGACCATTGAGTATGGTTGGGTGTTAAGACAAATACTACAGTTTGTGCGTCATCACACCATAAGAAACTGATCTCTGTCTGTGTGTGTGTGCTGCTTTCTTGCTACTGGGTAGGGATAAATGGAGCTGTCATGGACAGTATCCCAGTGAGACAAACCAGACCAGAGATTTCCAATAAAGCCCCCTCACCCCCACCACAACCCTTCTATCACCGACCAGCAAAGCGTACTTATTTAATGAGCACAATAGTTTTGTTATGAGGATGGACGGGTGAGTAATCATTTTAGGATTTATGCAACCGCTTCTTTTCTGGACAGGATTTGTGGGCATGTTGTGCAAGTCAGTACTTAGTGGGAGCTTACCGAAAGTCCTGAGTACATAATGATAATGATTTGAATGTGATTAGACTTATTATTGATCAAACACAGACATGGTAAAATTAATCATCTCTTGATATCTGGACTTTGAAATGTACTCCTGTCGTGTGAGCAGTCACATGCTGAAGTCAGTGATTTCATTTGAGGATAATGTTGATATTACTGTCGTTTATTATTCTCCTTCTAGCTTTGAAGTTGAGAATGGCCCATCGTTGTGCTGCAGTCCCTCAGACCTGCAGGCCTCCCCGGACTGGTTCTGCACCCCAACCTGGCAGCCCATGGTCAGCGCAGGGAGTCGTTCCTGTACCGCTCTGACAGCGACTATGAACTGTCACCAAAGTCCTTGTCTCGAAACTCGTCCATCGTCGGCGAACTGTGAGTTGTTCACATCAAAGCCCTCTGACATATTGGCTTAACTTTGATCAGCTGTGTGTGTTTGTATTTAACAGACAGTCTTTGCTTTCATCACATCCAATTTCAGGCATGGAGAGGACTTGATTGTGACTCCATTTGCCCAGGTAAGAGCTGGTTATAATCAGTGAAGCTGCTTCAGCAAATATCAAAATCATCCCAAAGATAATTTTGAAAACATATTTTCTCCAAGGGCTTTTAGACATGAAAGTCTGTGGTTCATGAATCCTTTCGGTATCTGACTTTCTGTCATGAGTAACTTGTCTGCCCCTGGTGGCCTGTTGCAAGGCTTGCGTATGAACAATAGGATCATATCAGACTCATTGTCCCAAACTTACTTGAAGTTAACCGATTACATTCATTCTAATGATTGAAATTTGTTCCACTAGACAATCACCCTATGAAATTTTCTATTTGAAACTTAAATGCTGAAACTTAAAAACACAGCACTGCTCATCACAAGGTTCTAACAACAGCTACAGTGTCTCATCCTCTCACATATTTTACAAAAACAGATGGTTATGAATTTGAACAAATGCAGATTAGTAATTCAAAAAGGTTATCAATTGATATGTGTTGATTTGGGGAGGGAGTGGGCTCAGTGAACAAGCATCTTCCAAGTCTGCACTGAGTTCACTGCTAATTCATTCTTGTCAGTGACACAGATGCAGTCAGTCAGTGCATCTCCATACAAATCTTGTAAAAGACAACTCAGGGATTATGTCGCCTTATACTGTGACCATGATGATACCAGCTTCTCATCTTTTTCTTCATACTTTTTTTTAGGTCCTGGCAAGTTTGCGCACCGTCAGGAACAACTTCACCACCTTGACGAATGTTCAGTGTGCATCCAATAAGTAAGTCACGTCATCATCACCTTATAGTATCTGCTCTGGTTTTGTGAAAGTGTCTACATACTACGTGAGGACTTGCAGGATCAAGTGTCAGGATATTTGGTTGCTACAATTCAACATGCCCACATCCCTCACTTGGGGGCGCCAATGCACCAAAGTTGTTTGTAATACTTTGGCCTCGTGAAGAAACCACTTGCAGTAAACTAAGCACTGATGTTAAAACCGGTTTCAGCAGCACACCTGGAACTCCTAACTGGACTCAGTGACATTTTATTTTGTGTTTAGTAAAAGAGGTGGTGACCTCATCTCATTTAAGTGCATGAAAGCTGCCTCTGATCACTGAACTGGGTCAGCACTAAAGCTGCACTTGCATCAGGTCTGCCAGAGGTAGATACAAAGTCAATACGACCTCAGCGAGTGGGGTCACTGTGAGCCAAAAACCTAAATCAGACATGACGGTGTCGCACGGTAGAAAATCTGACCTGTTTAAAGAACTGACAGGGCCCTTTTTTGTGTTTGTGCCGTGACAACAATGACTACTGCTGAAATCACATCACGCAATAGAAAGAAAGAAATGACGCAACTATTTGTTAAAAACTTGTTTTCTTTGGTTTGCAGGAGATCTCCTGCTGCAAATCAGCCCTCTGTCACCAAAGTCTGTCTGTCAGGTGAGTGCAGTTGTAAACCTCTCTGAGCATGACAAGGGGAATTTAGGTTTACCCTCAGCGGAGCTAATGATTCTAGGAAATGTGGAAAACTGTAACATGCAAGCAATGCAGTGCAGTTCCGCTCTTTTACTGTTGTGCAAGTTCTTAGAAGGCAAGTGTCAAAATTGGCTGCAGGTGGAGATTCTGCTGAAGAAAGATATAAAAGAAAGAATCAAGATAATGATCCAAATACGCCCTACCTGGTGTTAATCCCAATGCATGCTGTTTCATGCAGGCAACCCAGAGATGGTGTGTGTGTCTTGTCTCATACCAGTGAATAAAAAAGCATATACAGTGCTTATTCAAAGTAAACATTTGTACAGATTTCTGCATGAGTTGTGTTCAGTCGTGTAGCTAGACTTTGTGGTTATGAAAATGTTCACGGAAACATTGTAACAGATGTTTACACTGTGTCATCTTTGAGCCTTTTCACACACGCATAGAGAAACAATCCTTTCAGTCACTGATACAGGAATCTGTGGTTTGATAACAACACAGAGATTCCCACGTTCTGATGCTGAAACCAGTCAGACAAAAAGGAGGAGGGTGAGAGCAGCAGAGAGAGATTCAGTGGTGTGGATTCACATCAGGTAGATGTGAAGGAGTGAGATGACAAGTAAAAGAAGGGGAGGAGGGAGGTGGGGATATTAGTTCCTGCTGCACTGGTTCTTCAAGCCCGACTGACGTCAGCACAGCTTGCACGCGGGTGCCCTCCACTTCCTATCAGCTAAATGAGCTGCTGGGAGCGTCCCGCAGCAGGAAAAAATACAAGACAAGTGCGAGTCTCTTTTTGTCCTTCCTCCTCCACACTTCTCACAAACCTTGACCTTGACGAAGCAAACGCTGACGAGTCAAACTATCTTATTATTGCTTTCCATTGTGACGCATGGGCAAGATAAAATGAGAAAAACAAATGTCTGTTTGAATTAGTTTGAAATCTCTGCGACACATTATAAAGCATTTATCTCCAGTCCCACTGGAGAGCATCACCGTCATCGACTTTTCCCAAGCTTTCAAAGAGCACACAGTTTACACCTGCTACTATGTAATAGTGATTGTTCGGATTGTTCAGGAGGACTGTAACAATTAACAATATCACAAGGAAAGATGCCCTCACATCCTCCTCTGTGCTGCTCCCTGTCTCGTTTTCGTCAACCCTTCAACCGGAAAAGGAGAACAGATTTTTCCTGTTTTGCATCTGTGTTTTCAGTGAGGCAATATTATCCCCAACGGTGGAAAAGATACGGTACCTGCGTCTTTCTGTGCATGAGCTTAGCGTAGATGGCTGAGTATGAGCTCTCTGAATCTTTTAATACGGCTATAAAGGGATTTGAGCGGGACACACTGACATAGAATGAAACGCATCAGAAATGAAGAGAGATCATTGTGAACTCCTGTAGGAAGACGGCGAGGTTAGACACAGAGACAGAGTGCGTTTGAGAAAGAGTGAGAGATTTACCAGATCGTTGCAGAGAGTACGAGAGGGAAGAAAGAAAACACAGCAAAGGTCAGAGAGAGACGTCACAGTTTCTGAACCTTTTAATCAGATGCGATCAGGGAGATGCAGGAAAAAAAAAGGTCAAACTGGATGAAATAAACAAAAAGTGCAGGAACGTGACTGCAGTCACTGGGTGAAAGTGCGCAACAAGGGGGATGGTGGGATGTACAAAAAAAAAAAATCAGCTCAGCTGCAAATGCGTCAGTGGAGGCTGTTTACACTATTAAACATCTTACTCCAGTAACGTGAGGGGATTGTAGTTTTCCCCATGTGAGTTTGCAGTTTACGCTTCACAAACCATCTTGGCCCCATCACACGCAGTCCCGTGAGCCAGGCGGCCAACAAAGGGCTCACTCTTCCCTGACTGATTCAGATTATAGGCTTTGCTTTATATTACAGCCGACAAATAGCACTTTTGAAGAAAATGCTTGATTATGACGTCCTTCACCGTCAAACACTGGTAATTAATCTGTAACGGTCATCACTGGCTGAATATTGGCACAGATGGCTGGTACTCTAGGTTCATGGTTAGTCATTTGACCAAGAGGGGGATGTGAAACCTCATCGTCTTCTCAGTGAATGTTCCCTTTGACTGACTTTCAGAAATTAATGTTTACACAATGGCCAGAAACTAATGTTTAAAGCAGTGCTGTCCAGAGCAGGGCCTGGGGTCCAGATATGGCGTGTTATTTATTCTCTGAGTTTGACCCAGTATATGAAAAATAGAGAAGAACATAATCATGTGCCACCTCTTATGATTTTTTCATGTCAGGATTTTAGGACCTACTTTTTTAATAGTGTGCTTCTTCAAGTTTATCATCAGACATACAGTATATCTTGAACTAATTTATTCTATCAAGGCAACACTCATATTTGTGATGGGAGTGCAGACTAATGTTTTTTGTTTTAAACTTAGCTGTAATAAATGTGAAATAGTTTAATGTTGTTTCCCAGATTACTTTAAATACATTGCTTGATTTTCTTCTGGCCCTGTGTATACCCAGTTCTTTTGGCCTAGGTCCGGCCCACGTGCCGGACCAATTCTGTCAAGCGCACTGAAAATCTACCAAGAGTATACCCAGAAGAAGAACTATATACTGTAGGTCAGACATGGGTGGTAGAACTGGAGTGTATACTAGAGATGTTTCAATTTGCTATTTGGGTTTGAATATTTGGGGGAAAATGCTTTCTCTCCAAATGTTTGACCCCTGTGACTGCCATGTTTGTATGCAGCAAACAGATTGGAAACAGGAAAGGAGCAAGGAAGTCTGGTTCTGTCCAAAGAGTTACTGTAAGGTGCTGTGGTCTTTGTTGCATTTTATTTTCACTCAGAAAAATTCAAAATTTTTATGTCTTGAGATGAGGATTTGTAGGCCTGAGCGTCTCCGTGGCACCACAATGCTTATGATGTTAATGATGCACAACACGGGTCGAACACATTTTATCTTTAAAGGGACTTGGGGCAGGATCTGTGAAAAATGAAACATGCATTTTAAGTTTTTTTTAATGCTAATGGGTGATGAAGCGTTCAAAACCAAAAAGAATGAGCCCACCCACATATCTCTCCATTGCCTTGAACAGGCGGTGTGTTGCAAAATGTACTGCAATTTGGAGTCCGAATTTCCCGCATAGTTCTGCAGACGTGACGTCAGATGACGCTGAAAGCGTGTTCTCTGCGGCTTTCGACTTGGTTACGGGAAGAAGACAAGCGCGGTAGTAATGGACTCTGCTACAGTAAACAAACAAACCCACCACCACACAAAGTCCACTGAAAAGTCCCACAAAGAAGAAAATGAAAGTTTTATCAGCGGTATCTCGTCAATCAAAACGCAATTATCCACAACGGCTGTCGTGTCAGTACTGAGGCTTATTTCTTGATCCTGCCCCAAAGTCCCTTTAACAAAAATTTCAGCTCCTGCAATTTGAATATTGCACTTGCCCATGAAGCAGTTTTAACGATCCTTTGGTTGAGTGTGCAGCACTAGTTCCTACATCTGCAAAAGCAGAAGTTTAAAAACGATCAGTTGCACTTTTTGTTTCACTTGGGTTTTGTTTGTTTATGAGGTGCAAGTAAGTTAGAGTTGGTTAGAGCTGTGCATAGCCTGGTGAGCTGTTTCCCCTTGTTTCCAGCCTTAATGTTTAAGGTTAAGATAGGCTAAATGGCAGCTGGGTGTACATTCTTTTACATGCATGTGCATACTTCACAATAACTTCTTCTGAACAATATTTACATCTGTAAGTTTTATTGAATCCCCTTCAAATTCACAGTATGTGCAACAGTATGTTCTTAGGTGGATTAAAAAACAAGTTTGAGGACGATTGTGTAAAACTTCCCTAACAGAGCGATGATACATATGCTCTGATGTTTTAATCTGTTTATTCTTATTTTTCCATTTTGTGAGATGCATGTGTCAGCTGCTCAGCGAGCCTGATCCCCAGAGCCCGATGCAGTTCAAACTGTGCAAAATGAGCTCAGTGCAGCAGACAGCTGCATTCTTACATACATATTCTCTGCCTTGAAACTAAACATACACGTGACCTTGTGCGTAAACTGCCCAGGGTGTGGAGCCCCACACAATAAGCATTACTCATTCACCTATTGTCTCATTTTGTAAACATGCCATGAAAGACAAGTAATGAATGAATAAAAGGTTTTTCTAACAGCAGAGGCAGAGCAAATCGTGTGTCATTTACTGGTAGTCCTCACTTTGATGACAAAAAACAAGGACTTACTTGTTTTAAATCAGGTCAGGAGTGCAGTTACAGTCTTATTAGTGACTGCTGTTCTGAATGTGTAAGTGTGACAGTGCATAGAAGCGCATTACAAAATGCAGATGGCGGTTGCAAGGACAAAGCAGTAGTCTGTAGTCTGTAGAGTAGTGTCTGTAATTATTGGCCTAAAATTTAATATCATCGGTGAAACATTTGCAGCCAAACCTGCTTTAGCTGCCTGTACTGTGGGTAACATAATGGCAGTATGATTAGAAAAGTCAAGTTTGATTATCGAGTGTTTTGGATACTGTAACAGATCCACAGTGCATCCAAATATTGAAGTCCATGCTCTCGGGCAGTATTGTAGCATCAGTTTTGAAGTATTAATTCAAATTCATTAAATGCAGGTATGAGACAGTTTAAGTATCATTACCTGCTGTCTTTCACACTAAGATAAAGTGCAATGCTTCACTATTAAAATAAGCAATAAACAGATGGGTGGATGGACACGCACACACAGACAGGCAGACACACAGCAGGCCACACGCTGACGGCCAGAACAAATTTGACTGGTCATTTTCAGTCTGGCCAGTCCACTCCACTGCTGTCTGCAGCAGCCGCTCTGCTCCGCAGCCGGACTCCATGTCAGGTTTTCCAGGCTCGCAGCCAGAGGAGAGGATCTGCAGGGCTGGAAGCGTGCAGCCTGGTTAAGTATTTGAATTATGTCATTGACGTCAGCACAGTCATAAACCTCGCTGCGGCCCATCCCTCAGGCTGGCCCATGCCAACACAGCTCCATGGTGCATTGTGAAGGAGCTGTCAAACTGGCCTTGATGAGGTGTGTGTCAATCTGTGTGTGTGTGTGTGTGTGTGTGTGTGTGTGTTTGTGTATCTGTTGAAGTCTTTTGTTTTGATTGGTGAGGAGATTATGGCTTCGTCCTAAACTGTAAACAGCCAAATCAGCTGTGAGGACTGAGAAAACAATGGGTGATAAGGTGGTTTCGGGGTTGGACTTTCTGTAAAGTTCCTCCACACCACTGGTTCCCCAGAGGTTAGACCACAGCGACACAGCGACACCAGAGCATCTGACTCTGTCTCATACAGTAGACACCGTTTTTTAAGGGAGGTAACAGAATACACACACACACACACCTTACACGGGAACTTATTGTTCTGATAATCAGTAAATAGGAAGGCATTTTTCCTGATGATCTGATAAAAGAAATTCCCGGATCTGATCAGATATTACTGGCTTGTGGAGAGGAAAGGCTATGTTGAAAAAGTGATAAAGTTATATGCAAACAAATGCAATTAGTCATATTATAACAGCTGGAATAACACAAAATAATAGAACAACAAAAATTGAATGTACACACCTTCACACTCTTACTCAAAACTATCACAAATGTATTACAAATATTATTATATTAATGTTAATTATTAACAAATGATTAACAAATGTTAAACTACTATAAGATTTCACTTTTCTGTAACTTCACCTTTATGTGCAACTCTACTGTTAAATATATATATATTAAATGTATAAACTAGTGACATAAAGGGCACTAAAATGTTGAAGTTATATTTCTTTTGGGGATAAACTATTTGTTGGGAAAAAAAAACATGAGTGAAAGTGTTAATGTCAAAATGACAAAGCAAAGGCAGCAGTGTCGACCTGTATTGTGCAAATGATTTACTTAGTGACCAAATAGTCATTTTGCTGCAGGCAAGTCACTGATCAACTTGAAGATATTTACAGTCTCAGTGTATTTTCCCACAAGGAGTGTGCTGTGTTAACTATTCACCTGCCAAGATAACCCTTTTGTGTTGCTGTTCTGATTAGACAAACATTTGTTGAATTTAGATACTTCCCTCTTTCTCTTTCTCTCTGTTTCCTTATGTCAGCCACTGTTTCTGCTTCTCTGCTCTGGTGAACAGACTGACGTACATGGGGGGAGGGAGGCGGGTGATACAAAGGTGATTCATTCCAGCCCAACCCCCCCACCCCCCCAACCTGTCTGTCTTAGCTCCGCGTATAGTGCGAAGTCAAACACAAACATCGCTGAGTATGTGCACGTACCAATGTCAAAGTATGTGTTTTCTCCTTCATAACGTGGTGAGGTCAAGATGTGGAATGTGTGTGTTTGCGTACATGCAGATAGCTCAGAGCTGTTTACACTGACTCAAGTCTTTTTTCACTGACTCTCTGTTGTAACTGGCTTCATCACCCTCTGACATGTCCAGCCAGTATGAATAAACACAATTTAAGTAAGATTAGTCAGCGCTAATGTCAGCATCACAATGAAAAATCAAAAACTGAACAATAGGTCAAGTGTGTAAAACTGCTTACAAGTACATACCACATATGGCAGGAAGTGACTAATTACCTTTACTGAAGAACTAAAGCACATGTTTACGCAATCATATTTATTTTGTGTTTTTTTCCATGTTATGATACTGTAACAGATTTTTTTTATTCCGCTGTATTTATTAGAAATTTACTGTTGCACATTGCTCTGTATTGTTGTCATTCCAACAAAATATCTGATATATTCTTATCATAGTGACAACTTTAGACTATATAAAATAATTATAGTTATACATAGATGACAATATCAGGAAAAATCTGAAAATAAGTGGAGAAACTGGATGACAATGACCCCACTGAGTTCTGTAATGAGTCTGAAAATGATTTTGAATCGTGCACTGTTGCCTTCACAGTCACCACATCTCAGCTCAGTGGAGCACATCTCCAGAGAGACTGAGGTTTGTTGAATAGGCACTTCATATTGTTTTTTTTCCTTTTAATGTGATTCCTCCTGACCTGCTCCAGCATGTAAATGTGTGTCATATGTAAATGCATTAGAAATATTTTTTTAAAAATCAAATACATTCAAAATATAAGAGCTGTGCTTATTGAATGCTTTTATTTCCAATACTGATGTACAGATTTCTGATAGTATGTCAGGAATTATTAACATTTTCAACACAGGATGTTTCTCATAATATTATTTATATAATGGCATCACTGCTTTTTGTTGAATAAAAGATGAAAATACTTCATCCATGACTGGCTGCAGCTCATCAGTAGGTGGTATAATAGCTGAGACAGAACAGTTCTGCAGACCAAGCTTCAGCCAGACAGCAAGGGAAACAGGTTTTGGGGGGTGGGTTGAGAGCACAGAGAGGGGCAGTGTGAGGTGGATGTGAGTGGAAGGTGTCTTGGGCGGGAATGGGGGTGGTGGTGGTGGTGGTGGTGGTGGGGTGGTGGGGCGGGTGTGTGTTTGAGCCCAGCCCTGGTCGTTAGTGCAGTTGATGGCTCTCACAGAGGTCGGTTTGTGGCCCTATAGGGGAGAGAGATGGAGGGAAAGAGGGGAGAGGGGGGAAGCAGACGGGGTCTGTCTGCACACTGAGGTCTGTTGTCCTCTGGGCAGCCTCCAGCATATGGCCAAAGCATTAGGACTTGCTCAAGTAAAAAAAAAAATAGACTTCCACTGAAAAACAGGCTGGAAAAGTACCTCACACTCTGTCTGGGAGCAGGTTTTTCAGACTGAAACTTCGTCACGCCACCTTTGACTGGTGACATTGTGAAATGTCTGTAAGCCCATTTAGCACTGTATTTATGATCGACCAGAGGTGATGATTTCTTCAGCAGTCCCATCTAGTCCTACTGTGTGTGTGTATATAACTCTGTTTTAATTACATCTTCAACTCACAAATCTGATTATTACGTGAGTCACGTAAGTGAAGCATGGCTCCAGGTCCAACTGTTGTCATCCGTAGGAAACACACGAGATGAATGTGTGAAGTTCTGCTTCAGTGATTTTACTTTTACGCAAGTGGTTTGAAGCCAGAGACCAAAGCCAGTAAACTTTTGTTCTGCTGTCTACATCTGAATGGTTTACTGCCATCTAATTCTGGCCTGTGTGCATGAATCAGCTGCCAGTTTCAAAATGACCTGAACACTGATCTTACAGGTGGTTTGAAAGAACCAGCCCTTTGATGTTCACCAGCGGCCCTGTTAAAATGTCTAATGTCTCTGTATACCCTCATCGGAGGGAATGGGGGCAGGATGTGGTTGCTCCATCTTGGCAACATCAACTGCCCCTATGGCTCAAGGCGGCCACGCATGGATATATACCTAGTTTCAACAGCTCACCACCTTGTGCATGAGCTGCTTTGATGTTCTACTTTCTGCTCTATGTCACTGATTTTTACATGGCTCGGATGCCAGTGGTTCCTGTGAATAGTTTGGACCACGAAGCTTGGCGTCCGGCGCTATATTGTAGCCAAGTCTTCTTTGAATTCTCCAACCTGGATCGCCAGCAAAGGAAAGCTGGTCTGACCTGAGGAATGTGGCTAATGCTAGCAGTCTTCCTCTTGTAATCTGAGGAGCCAGTGGCATGATTTCTAAAAACCGCAGTCAAACTTAAACAACCAAAACCTGACTGTCCTGTATGATTCAGGAGAGTCGCTCTCGTCTGTGTTGTCCTGATACCTTTTCATTGATGGGAGTTTTCCCTGACTGCACTATACGTTGTCTGAGATCTGATTGAAGTTCTTTGTTAAGCGCCGGTGGTTCAGAGTCTGTGCGCCATCACTGTGCTTTGAAGTGCTTTGATCCACTATATTGACGTAAATTGCGGAGCAGCACGCTGGCTGTCCTGTTGTGCTAAGCATATGGGGTAAATTTCTTCCATGTGTGAAGCCCTATGAAGTAGAGATCAGTCTTTTCCATAGCAAAGGGAAGACGGGGAGATCCAGATGCGTCGAGTGTTTGCTCCCTCCAGGCACAGATTTGTTGAATCAACAGTCTCCCTGGCATATCAGAATATGATGCTTCTTAATTTGTTTCCTGTTTTATCATCTCAGTGCATTTCCTATAAACCACTTTTTTCCTCACCAAAACTTGTGCGCCTACCACATCTGAGTCACGGCCGCTAACGACAGAGCTATTTCACCGAATGACGGCTGTGATTGTCCTCAGCAGTCACTCCGCCATTCAGTAATTCCGCTCCATGTTTTGTGTGAGCTCAGGGCCAAAGAGGAAGTGCTTTGGTTTCTTTGGCACACAGCGAGACCCTGGCCTGGCCTCCCCCCAATTCAGGGAGTCAAAGTTTGCCTCTCGTGTTGCTTGTGCAAACACAGAGCTTGGTGTTTGATATAATTTTTTTTTCTCCCTCAGAGAGGTTCAGAGAGGAGAGAGCCAGTTTGTTGAAGCGTGGTGGTGTGGTGCGAGCTGCTGCTGCAGTTCAGCAGAGTACAGCCTTGAAGTGGTCTGCATGTTTCAGAAAGGAAGTCATCAGGAGTTGACAAAGTGCATTGAATAAACTAAAGCAGTTTTTTGTCCCTTCCTCACCCCCCTGACATTTCTGCACTTTTAATATGTCAGGTGTCAGAGAAATGCATTTGTGTGTATGAAAACATTATGAAGAGAATATTGGAAAGCAAAGCCAGCTGGATCACTGCTCAGGCTTTGGGTTGAGTACTGTACCTCTGTGTACACACACTTTGTATGTTTTTTAATTGGGGGGGGGGGGGTCCACAGGCACATCAACAGCAGGAGGCAGCAGACCGCCTAGTTTGCAAGCCACCGCTCAGTTGAGTGGTACTGAGAGGGGGGGGGGGCAGACAGAGTGGGAGGGGGTTTGCAGAGCGCACGAGAGCGAGGGAATGAGGGGTACAGAGAGAAAGAGCCTACAGAGAGGGAGAGTCAGCAAACAGTAACTCTAGCCTCAGTTTGTCTGAGAGTACGACTTCCCTGAACTTTCTGAGGTGGTGGAGCGTAACAAGATGAAGGAGCTTTGTGTACACACCTCCCCCTCTTCCTCTGCGTCTCCCGGATGTCCTGTGGGCCAGTCCTCTGTACGATCAAGCCACTCCGGGACCCTCGGGCCTGCGTGCATGGTGTCGGGGGCTCAGCCATGGACATGGATCCTCTTGGGCCTGATTACGTGTCCATGTGTCTGTTGGCAGATGAGTCCTACCAGAAGCTGGCTATGGAGACCATGGAGGAGCTGGACTGGTGTCTGGACCAGTTGGAGACCATCCAGACCTACCGCTCTGTCAGTGACATGGCCTCCAACAAGGTAGGACTATTCAGCCTGTTTATTTATATGTGCAAATATGCAAACAATGCATTTTCTCCTAAGTTTTTTGCATTCATACGTCTGATCATGTTGTGTTTTTTAAGACATTAAAAATGTGTTCTCGGATGGATGCGACTTTGCAACATAAACTCCAGTTGTTGATGTTGATGCACATTTGATCACGTTTCTGATTTTCAAAGAGAACATGCAATACATTATATATTTTAGATAAATTGTTGAACAGAATCATGTATGGAGGGAAAAGAAAAAAATCTTAAAAATGTGAATGCTCAGAAAAAAGACACATTGTTTTTAACTTGATGATCAATAACTCTTTAAGTCCAGCAGAGGAACCCGTTACCTGCTGTTGACATACAAACAGCACAGTGCTCAGATTGACTTAGAATTATAATGATAACTATAATTATGCAGCTTAGACCCTTAAAATACATTTCACCGTGTCAATGTCTGTTCCACCCTGTGCACAAATGACCACCGTAAGATCTCCCAGCACACAGCATACTGCCATTAGATAGTGTTGTGTCTTCCAGACCGCAATTAACAAAGGTTTAGATTTAAAGATGATAATTTCACAGGTAGCTGTTCATTACTACAAAAGTACTGCAACACAGCGTATTCTGTTTTTGTTCTGTTTTGTTTTTTTGCTGTCAGAGGGCATAATATTGAGGGTGGACTTGTGATGATGGCTTGACTGACTGGTTCACAGCTGGACAATAGGTTTTCTGTGTGGTTGTCCATTTGCACAGGGTATGCAAAATGTAAATTGCTTTTTGCCACATTGACGCACTTGCAAAGTAACAGCTGTTCTGTGGTACTATATGAGCTGGCATCATCATTTTATGGATCTCTTATAAAAAAAAAGAAAGTGCAGTGTTTGTTTTGCATACATGACTATGGAGTTCCTGTTATCTTTGACTCAGCATGGCATGTGTTCCACAGAAAGTGTTCAGCTTCAACGTCCTTTTCCTTATTCAAACTACCTGGCGTGTTATGCAACAGGCTGGGACACAGGAGGGTATACAGTGTGATTTAAACTGCACACAGATGCATTTGTCCTAGTTCATGTGTGGTGTGGATGTTGGCTCTGTTGTTAGTTGGAGCTTGGTGGGAGGTGAGAACACTTTCTCAAGTGATGTCATCTGAAAAGGTCACAGGCAACTGACAGACAAAAGTTAATCCAGACTGCAGTTTAAGATTAACAGATAAAACTAAGTCTTTGGAATAAAGTTCAGACCAGCTTTAAAGGTATAGCCCACCTTTTGCTGTCTCATTCTCATGTATTCACGAAAACACTTTGCTGCATTCTTACTGCTGTCTGTGTTGCAGACATTGCTAGTTAAAATAGTTTATTCTCCTTTTTACTGATCTTTGGAGCAACACAAGGTGACATCAGATGTATATATGTGGTGATAAACAAAATAAAGAAATGTTTCCATATGAATTTTACCGACCGAAGGATGGTGAGCTAAATCCTGCAGATGTAGCACTAGTTCCATTGTGCTATATGAAAGAAGGGGTTGCATGAGGTTTTTGAAAACTTTTGACTTCAGGAGGTCAAGGCATTTAACTTGATGTGAGTTTTTAAGCTCTTATGGAGGGTACTGCTGTTAGGCTGCCTGAAGAGGGAAGTCAGGCTTGTGGGGCTGTAGCCTGTCTCCTCTGTTTAGTGACAGTTGTTCAACTTCTTTCTTTAATGGCAGTTCATTCAATACTTAATAGCATCACTAAAAAACATGAATGTCAAACTCATTGTGGCTCTCGAGGTCAAGTCAGAAGATCGCCAAAGTCATGGGAACTCATCCTGCAGGCTCTGTGAATGTCTAAACCAGACCTACTAGCACAGCTAAAAAGATAAAGACTCCATTCTCATTAATTGCCATGACAGACTGGATAAATCCAACTTGTTATTTTCAATTTCAAAAAGTCAGCTTTCTTATTTGTTGTAAGTGAAGCTAAATAAACACATTGTGGTGCTGCAAGACTACACAAAGCAGCTATTTAGAACTTGTCTTTGCTTTGATGCACGTGAATGTTTCTCGGTGCGCATGTCATTTGTGTAGAGCTCAATCAAATTACTATACACTGCACAGTATTGCTCAAACCCCAAGCAGACTGCGGCGACTATGTGGCGGCGTCAGACTCTAAACACCCAGGGTGGCGTTGTCCATTTCCGCTTGTCTTCTATACTGTGGTCTGAGAGGGCGGATTTGGATGGGAAGGGACGCTGTCATACCGTGACGGGTGACTGTGGCCGTGACACCAGTTTCCTGTCTCTTTATTTCCCGTGCCCCCGACCCCTCGCCCCCCCCGCGCCCCCTCCCCTGCCTGCTACTGCCCCCTCTCCTTTGCTCCCTAGTTACCAGACGACAATAGCTGCGCTTCGACCAGGCAGCCAGGTTGAGTCTTTACAGATATCTACGTCACTGGGACTGTCAAGACAATGAGCACAAGGCCCTGCAGGGGCACACACACACACACACACAGCACAGGCGCCCGGTCAGGCCGGCCGGGCACATTATTCGCCATGAATCATGATCTTGATATGAACCAATACCCCCACAAGGCTTTGTTGACCAACGATGCTTTTGGAAGAGCAGAGGTCGGCAGTTTATCATGTCACAGTTCAGATTTGTCTTTGGGCGGGATTGTTGTGCAATGTACAGAGATGGGAAGAAACAAGAAATACTACAGTCACATTCTTATTGCAGAAATCATTGTCAGATACATTTAAATTATTGCACCATGCACGCAGCATCTGCAGCTTTTTGCTCCCTCCCAGCATTCATTTGACATGACGCCTGACAAAGAGCCCGTTTCTTTTCGGAACCAGCGAGGATGTAATTGAACCCACCATCAAACCCAGGGTGTCTCCACTTACAGTGTCCAAGGGCACAGGTGTATCCGGGGCGACGGGACCACACACCCTGCTGACCGCCAGTCTGGTCGGTGTGACCTCAGACCGGGGCGCTGCTTCCCTGCCCCTCACTATCATTAGCCTCGCCACACTTCCATGCTGATGCTGGTGACGGCCTTGGACAAACACTGCCATCTGAATCCAGTTAGAGGAGTTTAGCGCTTTGCGGGTTAGCGTGCAAGCGAGCCCCGAGCAGAGCGCGAGCGGGGTAGGAAACTTTAACTCACGTGTGGTCACTTCAGCTTTGAAGCCCCGCCGTCTTCAGTGGGGAAAAAATGACAAAATTATTGAAACAGATGTAGCGGTGGGCCTGTAGCTGTAGCAGGGCTAATGGACATTAAATTATAGTGTGGTGATTCCTTTTGACTGAAAGGGTGGTGAGGAGATCAGACAAGCTACAGTAGTGATTATGGTGCCTAATTGTAATTAAAAAGTTGAACCTCCTGTAATATGCTGTTATCATGGAAAATAAGGCAGAATGAGGGAAGTGAATATGAAACCTGTCTCCACTCTGACCTTGTTCTTTCCTGCTTTTGATCAACACCTTCTAAGAAATGTGTCTTTCTAATATTACTAAAGTGTGAAAACTTGCTAAGCCTCATCAGCTGTGTGTTGACGCTGTAAACAGCCTCACACAGGATGGAGGCAGCGTTTGCTCACTCTGGGGTTTTGTCAGATTGCACAGGAGCAGTTTGACATCATAATGCAACGCCACTGCTGTGCAATCGGGTTTCTGTTTCTGCTGTTTCATTTAAGGTCAAAGATTGCTGCATGAACTAAGCCAACTTTTAAAGCCTCGTGCCGAATGAACATATACATATGTTGTAATTCTATGACGCACTATGTCAGGGTTGAAGTCTGCCAAACTTGTTTTCTGGGACTTTACAGTGATGAGCTCAGGTATGTTCGTTGTTTAATGCCTGAGGGCGCGTAAGGAAGCAGAATGTCTGCCAGTAAATTACCTCAGTGAATTACTTTATCAAGTAAAAGGGAAGTAGGTGGGACTACATGCTTGGGCCTGTGTTGGGGGAGGAGCCATCGATCTCCTGTTAGACTGTGGAGGCCAGTCAGTCAAGTCAGCTTTATCGCTATATGTTTCCTGCCCGGTGCCACAGAACAGAGAACAGAGAGAGGAAGCAGCAGAGTCTCAGATGCACTGAACAAAGTTACTGCTCTTTTAACTCTACAGGATTTATTCTGAGTTGTGTTTGGGGTTTTTTTCAAGTAACAATGGGATTATGTTGCTCTGAGAAGCAGAAGAAAAACTTTGGGATGTTTACCAGTTGGAAAAAGGTGAGTTAGTTGTGATATTACTTACACTTTGCTGTGAGAGTGTGGTTTGCCATATGGACAGAGTCACTTACTGAGAAATGTATAAGTTGATTTCATCTCAGTTAATTGATAAGATAGAAAAAGAGGATTAAATATTATTTTTATTTTATTTTTATTTTTCACGAATTGCACTCAGAATGTTGTTTAAGCTTAGGTGCTTGAAGATTCAGGTCAGCTGGACAAAGCACGCAAAGTTGTATGCACCTTAAAAAAAAATTAACAGTTTGCATTTATTCAGATAAGTTTAGGTGTTAATAGAGTTTCATAGCATTTACTTTTACATTTGGGACACAGATGCACCTGTTTTGAATATTCAAACTTGATGAGGCATCGGCTCATCAACTTCTGCAAACTGACCACAACTTTTTTTTTTTTTTTTTTTTTTTGGTAGAGTTTATGTAACTTCTTTTGGTTTCATAAGTTGAGGGTTCGTTTTGAATATATGTACTCTCTGCTAACGCAAAAGGATGTGTGAGTTAATACCATGCCTTGAGTAATCTATTCTCCTGAGCACAGTCATCTACTTGTCACCATGCCCTGAGCGTATGCTGTGTGTCTGAGCTGAACTACATGACCCAGAGTGACTGACATGTGGCTTTGTGCCTGATTCATTTCCTAGAGGTCACACAAATCCACACTGTTCCGCTGCTTTAAAGAATCAATTACAAGTTCCCTTTGAATGGAATAAAGCCGTCTGAATCCAAGCTCAAATTTTTGTTCTTACGAGCTCTCTTTGATTTTTATGGACTGCCTCTGGCAGTCTGGGTTTTGAGTGCAGCCAACGCTTTGAAAGTGGTATTCAAGTTTCACAGTCAAGTAGATGTTAGCTGTCTGCTTGACAGCTATTAGACAGCTGTTGAGACCAGAGAGAGTCTGGTCCAGTCTGAAAAGAAAAGACCCCATTGTAAGAAATAATAAAGACCCTGGCAAAAGGCACAATCATGGTTGATTTATTTTCTCATAATGTTTGAACACATTGTAGAAGCAGAAAAGCACAATCACTTTTTCAGGGCATGGAAGTGATTGGACTATTATCCCATTGTATTAATTAAGAAGAGTTTGACTTGGATTTCCATTAGTGCCTCTCTTTATTGTGGAGAAAATCCACCATGCACCTTGTTCTGCAGGAAACAAACGTTCTGTCCTTGCAGCATCCAGCCTAGTTGTGTCTGTCTCAAGGATCTCTGTAGATTGTGCATTGAATGTGTGTGCAGTTGTACATGCATGTGTGTGTGTGTATGTGATGTGATGCACTGTGTTTAGAGTAGGGACCACTGTGAGAACGGCGGAGTGGGCCACGTGACTCTGTTGCCATGGCGTTCAGGTTGTCGTGCAATTGGTGGTACACTGGTGGGCTGCAGACTGAACACTCTCTCATCTGTTCGTCTCCCATCATCTCTATTTGTGTCTCAAACAGAGAAAAGTGCTGCAGTCAGACAGGAAACCGTCTCAGGGTGATGTTGTGGACAATAGCTGATACTGAGAACAATACAGTGTAGCTGATGGAGGACTGAACAGCAGCTTGAGGTTCTGCTCTTCACAATGTACATGAAAGAGACTCAAACCCAGTCTGGTAAATTAATACTCAGCGTCTCCTCACCCATGTGATAAACACTGTGGTGCTTTGAAGCCTCACATTGCGCAGTATGCGTTGGATCTGTTCTGCATTACTGAGCAGGGGGGAGCAAATCAAGAAGGGAGGGAGACAGAGGTGGGGGGCCAAAGAGATGGTGGGAGGGGTTTTGCAGAGAGCATATGAGTGAGGGAGAAAGAGAGAGAGAGATGTGGAGGGGGGGGTTTCTCCAAACTTCTGTTTTCTGCAGTGCTGTGCATGGTTTAGTTTTAGCAGGGGTGGGAGGCAGAGAGAGAGAGAGAGAGGCTCTACCAGCCTGTCTGCCACAGGGGACTCTTACAGCTAGAGTGCACCCCCCCCTCCTCTTCCTCCTCTCCGCCTTTCTCCGTCCCTCCTTTCCTTTTCTCCCTCTGCCTTAGAGCCTGCCATTCCTTCCTTCCTTGCTCAATCTGGGCTTGGGAAGCCTGGACCCCCCCCCTCCTCCTCCTCCTCCTCCTCCTCCTGCTCTCGCGTGTCTCTGGATAACATTTGGATGGTGGCAAGAGGAGACAGAGGTTTAGAGAGACGGACAGAGGCAGCGAGAGCGAGAGAAAAGGGGAAGGAAAGTGATTGCGTCCAGGGGGATTCCATCACTCTCTCCGGTGGCGTGCGATCGTGGAAAACAGTGGGCGACGCTATGAGGAGGCGCATTTGGCCAGGGATGTAGGGGTTCACCGCAGCCCCTCTCTAGAGAGTTAAGCCGGGGCGTTTTTACCAGAGTCGACCGTTGGAGCAGCGGCGATTTGGTGGCGCCTTGAGCTCCAGGCGGTAGGGCTGAGCTCAGCCTTGGGGGTCCACTCAGAGAGGAGCATACAGGGCTTCTGCTGGGGAGCACCAGGGGCTCAGCACAGCTCAGCACCATGCCTGAGGCCAACTACCTGTTCTCTGTGTCCTGGGGATACATCAAGGTGTGTCCCAGAGGATGGGACTGTGTGTGTGTGTGTGTGTGTGTGTGTGTGTGTGTGTGTGTGTGTGTGTGTGTGTGCTCGTGCCTTTTCATTGCAGCTGGTGAAATGTCTCTGATTACACATTGATTTGATTGTGTTTTGATTACACACTTGGATGTGTTTGATTAGCTCGGTGGTTGCGTGCACGGGCAAAAATCTGGCGCATTTTTTTCCCCTGGAAAACATTGCATAAACATTAGCTTTTTGTATATTATGCATTGCAGTATTTGTTGAAATGCTAAGCAGTCAAGTGTCTTAGTGGCTAACTCGAACCAGGCTCAAGAAAACATAAACACAGACCGTATATGGCGCATAAAAAAAACAGAGGCCGTGTTCTCATGGGACATATTCCAGTGGAAAATAACAGGAAGTGCTTGGACCGTTTGCTTGGAATCAGGAGTAAAATTATTTAATCATTATGCTTTTGATTGTGCACATTATTCAACATTATGTCTTTTTCTTTTGTTTTTTTTTTCTGTTCTCTCTCTCCAGTTCAAGAGGATGCTGAACCGGGAGCTAAGCCACCTGTCTGAGATGAGTCGCTCAGGCAACCAAGTGTCAGAATACATCTCCAACACCTTCCTAGGTGAGTGCTGCAACACACTGAGATGCAAAACACACTCACACACCATCATAAAATGTACTGCATGCATCACTGCAGTGTGAGACTGAGCCCACATCATCCAGGAATGACACAGTCTGTATGTGGCAGAGGTTGGGAGGTTACTCAGAGAGTTACTCAGACCATCTGCACCACTGCTCTCAAACCAGTCTGATCTGGTCTGGGGAAAGAGGCAGAGAGTCCCCTTGCTCTGACTGCAGAGCAATGTGTGTGTGTGTGTGTGTGTGTGGGAGGGGTGGAGGAGAGGGGGGCTCAGGGAAGACTTCCCTCAGGAGAGATCAGGGCAGTGAGTGGAGGGAAGGGAAAATGTCTGTGTATGCACGGTGCCATCAGGTCCACGTAGACGCTGCATTATTCATCGTCAGGACAGCGGTGTTTCCTCGCCTCATACGAGCCCCACGGCGTTTCGTGACTCGCAGCCAGTCAGCCAACTCGCTCGCCCTGCAAAACAGCCAGCCATCCTGCCCCTCCTCAGCTTTTCCACCCTCCATCCCATCCAGCCAAGGCGCTGGTTGATGCACGGTGGAGAAAACGAGACCTTTCCTAACAATAGAAGCGGTGCTACAAAAAAATGCGCCGTCTGCACGACAGAATTGCTCAGGGGAGGGGAGACAAACACGAGAACTTTTCCTTTGAAGCTTTGGAGGTTTTTGTTGTCATCTGCATTGCAGCTAACTCCTGTCAGGTGTAGAGAGAGAGAGAGAGATCCGTTTCTTCCTGTGCTTTGTGGAGGATGCAACTGAGACATTTTTTCTTCTTCACTGCTGTGTGTGTGTGTGTCAGCACAGACTGAGGGAGCCTCACACACACACTGTCAGCTGTGTGCAGCATGTGAGAATCACACTCAACCAGCAGACAGACTTGAATCACATGCTGCAAACAAACCCGCACATTAATAAGTCCCTCCTCTAAACATTTCAGCTCAATATCAACCAGTTCTCCACAATTCTCTGGATTGTTATTACAACACGGCTGCACTTCTCAGAATCCATGTGTCAGTGACACGGAATCAGATCACACCAGCATCTCTTGACCATTTAGTATACCTGTATGTGATTAAAGCAGAGTTTTGTTGTCTTTGCTGCTGACTGTATGTGAAGGATTCCTCGCAAATTAAGTAACTGTCAGTGTGGTTTTAATGTGTTGCCACGTTGGTGTGAAAGGTCAGCTATCTCTCTCTGTTAGCTTTGTTTACCCAGTACAGTAGTGACACAAGCCAGGGTGCTTACCTAACAGCTCCCGGCTCAGTTTGTCTTTTTATCTGAAAAACATTGTTTTAATATTCTTCTGTCTCCCTTCTCGATTTTCTCCAGACAAGCAGAATGAGTTGGAGCTTCCATGTCCAGTTCCAAAGTCCAGGGAGAGGAAGAGGAGGCAGGGCCATCAGCAGCAGCAGCAGCAGCAGCAGGGTGGGATGATGACTCAGATCAGCGGGGTGAGGAAGGTCAGCCACACGCCCAGCATTTCTGGGAGCACGGGCAATCGCTTTGGGGTCAAGACGGACCAGGAGGAGCTGCTGTCAAAGGTAGATGATTCGCATATTAGCAAAAAAAAAAAAATCATGTAAATCATGTGATTCACTGAGACACTCACAGTCGCCTCATCCGCTCTCTAACAGGACCTGGAAGACATCAACAAATGGGGACTGAATATCTTCAAAGTGGCCGAGCACACCCACAACCGTCCGCTCACCTGCATCATGTACACCATCTTTCAGGTAAGTGCCCTGCCTCTTCATCTCCCTCAAGGCAGAGAGGGCTTTTAATGACACAGAATGTGTGAAAGCACGCATACATACAGACGCTGCTATAGGAGATATGAAGAGCGCACAGCCCACGTCAGCGTGTACAGTATGTTCTTTGTGATGTAGCACTGCAGCAGCATCTGCTCAGGAACATTAGCAGCTGAAATTGATTTCTAGCTGCGCATCATCTTGGCAGGAGAGCATTTTCATTTCTCAGCTCCTTCTTCTCCATATTGATGATTCACATTTTGATGAATGCGGTTTTATTAGTGTGCACGTGAACATATCTACTCTTTAGGATGTTTGAAAGGACCAACAACGCGCTGTAGTGTTACAGTTTAGGTATCACCAGGACGTTGTTTTCCTAATTTTCTCCCTCTGTTGTCGCATGCAGGAGCGAGACCTGATGAGGACGTTCAAGATTCCAACGGACACCTTTGTGACGTTCATGCTGACCCTGGAGGGCCACTATCACTCGGACGTGGCCTACCACAACAGCCTGCACGCCGCCGACGTAGCCCAGTCCACACACATCCTCCTGTCCACTCCCGCACTGGATGTAAGCTTGTTTAAAATCAGTTTGAGCTCACATTCTGTTCCTCTGTCATCATTGTCTGTTAATTGCTCACCTTGAATGCTCGTGCAGAGTTCCATAACTCAGAGCAATTAAGTCAGCTTAGCAATGCTCATCTTTAATTAGTCATGAGAACGTGATGTTGATTAAATGCCCTCGCCTTTTTCGCATAGCTATTTACTATGATTTAATGAGGTTAGTGGAATTAGCGTCACCAACACTGGCAAGGCTCTGAAATGCATTCCTCAGAGGTTGACACAAAGGGATCGGTCTCTGCTCAGCCAGTTTATTAACAATGTGAGCTCATTTGTGTTTATTCTTCCTCATTCTCATGAAACATAGGCGGTGTTCACTGATCTCGAGATCCTGGCAGCCATTTTCGCCGCAGCCATTCACGACGTGGACCACCCAGGAGTGTCCAACCAGTTCCTCATCAACACCAGTGAGTTCTGTTCACTCCCATTTTGTCGCGAAACTCAGGAGCACCGATTTATTTAGTCTGCATGAACCATTTGCACGGTTTAATGGGATATGTCTCCAAAGGCAACAACGTGGGTTTTTAAGGATTTTGAATGGTTCCCATGGTTACCAGACCTGAGTTTAAAAGGCTCAATTTAATTTCTTCCTTCCTGTCATTTCTCCCTCTCCCCCTCTACCTTGTAGACTCGGAGCTGGCTCTGATGTACAATGATGAGTCAGTGCTGGAGAACCACCACCTGGCTGTGGGCTTCAAACTGCTGCAGGAAGACAACTGCGACATCTTCCAAAACCTCACCAAGAAGCAGAAACAGACACTGCGGAGAATGGTCATAGACATGGTGAGCAAATGTCTGCATATCTGTCGGAGGAGGCGAGCCAGATGTAGCATTCAAAATCATGTCTTGGCTACTTTATCGCTCCTTTCTCAACTATTTCTGACGTCATTCTCCACGTGTCTCTGTCTCAGGTTTTGGCAACTGACATGTCAAAGCACATGAGCCTGCTGGCTGATCTGAAGACGATGGTGGAAACCAAGAAGGTGACCAGCTCTGGAGTCCTGCTGCTGGACAACTACACAGACAGAATGCAGGTGCGAGGCATGCTTGTTCACAAACATCACACACACTCTCGTACATTTTCCAGAGATGCAATGTGCTTAATTGTTGTTATGGTTTTTCTGCAGGTTTTGCGGAACATGGTTCACTGTGCCGACCTGAGCAACCCCACCAAACCCCTGGACCTGTACCGGCAGTGGACGGACAGGATCATGGATGAGTTCTTCCATCAGGGAGACAGAGAGAGGGAGCGGGGAATGGAGATCAGCCCGATGTGTGACAAACACACAGCGTCAGTGGAGAGAACACAGGTAAACACACACGTCCAGCTCCAAAAACAGGAACTGAATAATGTAATATTGTATTTTTTCCTTTCGTACTAACGTCATGGCTGTTTGTTTTTCCAGGTTGGCTTCATCGACTACATCGTCCACCCTCTGTGGGAGACGTGGGCCGACCTGGTCCACCCCGACGCCCAGGACATCCTTGACACGCTTGAGGACAACAGGAACTGGTACCAGAGCATGATCCCTCAAAGCCCCTCCCCTCCCTTCTACACCAGTGACGGAGAGGGAGGCCCACATGGGGAGCTGGAGGGGGGCCTGTGGCAAGCAAATTTCAGTTTGAACTGACGCTGGATGAGCAGCACAGACAGGACGGAGACGAAGAGAGCGGGATGATGGAGACAAGCGACGGATGTGACGCGATAACACTTCAAAACCATCCGTCTGATGAAGGTGGGGTAGACATGGCGACACGTGACGTCTCCCCAGCGGAAACATAGCTGAATTGATGGTGTTCTTTGAGCGCAGCGTGTTGTGCTGTTTTAGCCTGAATTCATTTTATTGCAGTGGAGCAATCCTGCAATCTGGCTCCTTGGAGCTGCCTGGCTAAGAGGGCCTGACTGAATGTGGGGCACCCCTGCAAATGAGGCTTGGAAACCCTGTGGCAGTTTGTTTTTGAGCCCTAGAAGGGAGCTGGAAGAGTGTGGCCTCTGTTCTTTAAAGAAGGGACTACTGTCGGACTGCAGAGGCAGGGCTGCACCTTGGTCCTCACTGACAAGAAAGGTGAAGTGGACGATATGAATCCATGTACTGGGACAAGTAAAAAATCCAAAACTTGCACTTCAGGACATTTTTTATGCTCATAGCAATTCTTTGTATTGTGTCAGGACTGGATGAAGCGTCCAACTGAAACTACTGGTCAAGTAGTTTTTTCTAACACTTGTCTAAAGAAGAAAAAGTTGTGTGCCTTTTTTTTTTTTTTTTTTTTTTTTTTTTAACAGCTGTGTCTTTTTTGTAAGTGTTTTTATAATTTATTGAACACATTCATGTAGCTGTAAAATGTGTCAAGTTTTCTACAGAGAGGACATCTTTGTCTCACACAGTCTTCCTAATGTTCTGGCAATAGTATAAGCTTGTTTTCACAAAAGCGTTCAGTGGATGTATTTCTAAAATCAGTTGACTTCCCAGCACAATTTGCACTTTGTGGCATATAGAAAGAAGAGTGTGTAAAGCATCAGTAATTCACACTTTTATTGATTTATCCAGATATTTTTTCCAATAATTCATTAGTTAAGCAGTTAAATAACTCATCAATCAGATTCCTTTAAAAAAGAAAACACATTTTCTATCTTTAATCCCCAAAACAACCAAAAAAAACAAAGAAACAAACTCCAAAGATCATGTAACAAAAAAAAGCACTTTGATGAATTCACTGCCAACTCTGACAAGTGTGATCACATGCTTCTCTAGTGTAACAAGTCCAACTTTTAACCAGAAGCCAAATTAATCCCTCACAAGTTTATCATAAAGTTAAACGGCACCAAAAATATCGAACTCCCAAAAACCCATAACTTAATTTTGTGCTCAGCTATTTTCAACTATTTCCACCTTGTAATTCCTGCTCTTTTCATCAGCTCACATACACCTGTCGTAGTTAAATGCATCCCATCCTCGTGAAAATGCTTTGCACCATCACTCGTTTTGAACTCTGAATGACTGTAAGACTGCGTGCACATTTATACAGACACCTGTCAGTGATATGATAATTGTATCTTGTAGTTATTATTGCAGCACTTTGAATATGTCGACAGTTCTGCAGCTGGTCGCTGATCTGTCCAACACTACCTTAAAGGTACCACGTTGTAAGGTGCAACCTTCAGAATAAGACGGAGGTCAACATCGTTTCATGACATGATACCTCCTTTGTGTGAGTGAGTGAGTGTGTGTCAGTGAGTGTGTGTGTGTCCGTATGTAAGTGGTTACACAGTTGCACAACCTTGTTGCATCCAGCTGTGTTATGCTGACCCTTCAGCTGTTTGTAACAGTGTATTTATTACCTTTTCCTTGTACATGATAATATTGATATTGATTGATAATATTCACTGTATATTTGTTATTATTTATATGCACTACCAAGTGTCAGATCACAGTTTGACTGAACTCGTCTGGTGGTTCTGATTTATTGTATTCAGCGAGCTGTTTTGCTATAAGACCAAGACGTGAAGTTACACGCTTAAGTTTTGGTAAATTTGAAATGTTTGGTTTGATATTCCAGCCAGAAACATCTGTACAGCCTGAAGCAGAAACACCTCACACGAGGTGCAGAAGAAGCTTTTTGTTTTTTGTCTCTTGTTCCTGGCGGATGATGAAGGCTGGATATTTACTGCAGTATATTGTGTACGGTGACGGGTCATTGTACAGCTATAGGAATATTTGCTGAAATATATGACATTGTTTCAAATGTATTTTTTCAGTGTTTTCCTCACAATATATGGTAAAATTGTGTATGTTGTGCTCAACAAATGTTTTCTATCAGATTATTAAAATGGGCATGTATTACAGACTGCTGTGGTCTAAGAGGTTGTTTGTTTCGCTGTTTTTATCATCCTGTGTTTGATCTACATGTCACGACAGCAAGATGTGATTCATTCATATTCATGGAAGCTGCAGCTGCAGTGAAACAATCTTTACAAACGTGTCATCACAACAAACCAACTGTTGTGGTTCCAGCTTTGCATCTCTTGAGCGGAAAAACCAGGTGGAAACAACAGAAGGAGGAAAAACAACTTGATTCAGCTGTCGAGTCACTTTCCTGCAGTGACACCAGTGACATCTCCTCCCTCTGATATGAGTTCACTAGTGCTGGACACACAGGCAGCAATGTAAACAGGAAGGGTAGAGATAGTGGTGCTATGTGCTGGGCCCTCAGGGCATTCACTCTCCCATAGCCGAGAGCACCTTGACCCAGTGATAAGCATCTGGAATACGTGATCAACAGAAGGGCACGTTGAGTAAAATTAGCATGAAGGCAGAGATGACTGTATCAGATCTCCAGACCTGACTAAGTGCAAGAAAACAGAGGAGGGAAGACCGAAGACATTCACTGATGTAATCTCATCTTCACTGTTCTGTGGAAGTTCTGTGGAAGCTCAGTGAAAGACTTAATGGCAGTTTATTAAGCCTTAATAAACAGTCATGAATATTTGTTCTGCTAACAGCAGTTGGGTCTTGGGTCTTAAATCATATCAGATGGGTTGTATTAATCACCTCATGGAGGTTTTGGAAGGCAAGGATTACTTAGCCATAAAAACTATATGCAAGGACAAAACTGGCAGTAGTGAGAAACACTGACCCACACCTACTTTGTTCCTGACACAGTGCAGGGCTTTCTAATCTAAAACATGCTATGTGTGATACATAATGAATGGATCGCAGATTGAGTTATGAAGAACACGTGTGACACATCAGACTGTGTTTACTTTGGAGTCTCTAGACGTCTGGGTGACAACAGGAAACCTAAACCATCCTCTTCTTCCTTTAGATTCAGCAAAAATGAGGTAACTGTTTATGGTAAACACTCACACAGACAGGGACTAGTGTTTTCCATGGTGGTGGTCCACAGTGCCATAGCAATGGGCAGTGAGTTTGTTTGAAAGTCTAACACAAGACTTGTGGTCTGTTGGTGACTGACGTCAGCAGGGCGAAGGCGGACTTCCCCGGCCCCAGCAGCAGCGTCTGTGAGCTGCCTGGGTTCAGACTGGGCCGGAGGCTCTCACTGCCAGTGGATCCAGCTGACAGCCAGTCAGCCTCCTTTCTCCACTCTACCGGCCAGGCCCTGAAAGGGCCCACGGCCTGGGGCCAAGGCAAGAGAGGAAGAAAACCACTTCCAGCAAAACAAACCAGCTCTCTCCATATCCACTTTATAAAAACAAATGTCTTCCTGGAGTTTCTCCTGGCCAGCTGCTGTTTGTTTTTAGTTGGGTTGACAGTAAGGACTGAAGTCAACTGGCCAGTCATTGGTAGGAATACAGGCTAATACGGGGCATTCCAGGATAATTCAATAGTGGTCCAGCCGTGTGTGGGTGTGTTTGTGTGTAGATGGCAGAGATCAGTTCAGAGTGGCTGAGACAGATGGGTGAGGAAGTGAGCTGAAAAAGACAGTCCTGCCCCGCTTGAAAGAAAATGATGAATCTGGAAACGATCAGATGAGGCAGTCAGTTCCTCTAAGGCCCCTCGTATGTGTATGTGTGTGTGTGTGTGTGTATCTGCGTGTCTTGTGTTTCATGGACTCCAAAATGCAGGATTAGGACAATAACAGGATGCGTCCTTCCCAGAAAATGTCACAAATCATTGAGTTATCGAACGCGGCGGCAGTCATCATAGATATGGCATTTGTTTCTCCCGGTCTGGATTTTTCCCTCGCATGCAACTGTCTTAAATATCTAAAGATACACAGACTGTGCATGGCAGCAGTTATATAATACACAGAAGGAGCAAATGCATGAGAAATGTCAAAACAAACCCAAAACATAAGGCATAAGTTTTTTCTGACCTTTCCATGAGGTAAAGCAGGATTATGGATGCAAGTGGTTAATACCAACTCAGAGTAACATTAATCAACCTGAAAACTGAATATCACTGGTCACAGTTAGGTATGTGGCGGACACACAGATAATTATGTGTGGTGGCTGCGTTTTATTTATCATACTGACTCATATCTTTTGCCACTGTTCGGTGTATGTGATTAAAAGAAAAGTGGATCCCTGGATGTTAGCCTATGTGCGCAAAGAACTTGTCTGTGTCAAATCACATTTAATCATGATGCATTTAAGGATGTGGCACCAGCCTGACATTTGTGCTGCTTCCTCCGGGCTCTTTACCCAGCATGCAGCCGGTCCGGGAATTGTTCAGACATGGAACGGAACATCCCTGTGGGGACGCAGCGGCACACAAGAGCACACTGTCATCTTTGTTTGTCAAAAAAAAAAAAAAAAAAATAGAACAACAACAAAAAAAATAGACTAGAATAAAATGCAATCACTCCTGGGATGCTGGGGTCAAAGATGATACATTTGCAGGGTATATGCATGCCAGGAACACACAGTGAGAACCGCATGACGTAGAAGACGAACAGATGTGACACATGACGACAGAGAGAAACCCACAATACATTGTGGGTAAAGATGGTGCAGTGATAATGGCTACGCGCGCGCACACACACACACACACCCACACATTTACATACAAATACAAACACAAACACATACAACCAAGTTCCACACATCAGATCTAGATGTCAGGTTCTCTGCTCAGATTGTTGTTTAGCTTTCTGACTAAATACTCAGCACCACTGTGTGGGCCCATCCAGATAAAGGTCTACTGTAAACCGAGCCACATTTAATCTGCATGCCCTCCCTCTTGATTTTGCCCAGATCAATAATTGTCCTCATTTGACATACGGACAAAGAGCAACACAGAGCAAGAGAAGAGAGAGCGAGAGAGAGAGAGAGAGAGAGAAAAACGCAGCTCTGAAGCTCTCTGCTGTGTCAAAGTAAGCCAGAGCGTGGGTGGTGATTCTCAACATGCACAGTCTGTGGTGGAGGAAAAGAAACTGAGAGAGAGAAAAAAGAAAAAGAAAAAAGGAATGGTAGGCCTACACAAACAGGCCTATATCACATCTATAAGGGTGAGATAAACAAGGCAGCGGAACGTAAACTCTTGAGATGCTATCAAAGGTCATGTGGATCTGAGCCCAGGGTCTAGATCTGAGTCTGCCTGTCTTGTTTCATTTCAGCACAACATGACTCTCTCTATATAAAAATACACTCACTTATTCCACACACACATACATATATATAGTTAACATGTGTACAATGATTTTTAGGTGCCATCCAAATCATTATGAAGTAATATGGACTTCGTGTAGCGGTGGTGTTGAACAACATGTGGTGTTGTTGACATGATTTGTAGATAACAAGGTTGTTGTCTTACAGTAATACCATGCTGCAGAATTTTCCAGACCTCAGGTTATTACGCACCAGCCTTACTCTTTCCACAACAACTTTCTCTTCACACGTTTGCCGGGAATAAAAGAAAACGCTGAGGCTGCTTTCAACACTCAGTGACACAAAGTAAACTTCATTTTCTCTCTTAATCACAGTGAAACTATTATTTTTCTTGTCATCACACATGAGATGAGATTAGTCAGAGTTCTATTGTCGTGGTGTTGTGAATTCCAGTAAGGATCTGAGAGCGTCACAGTCTGCAAGCACTGACCCAGCTTCCTCTGTGCCCACTGAGCTGCACTGTATCACAGGAGCGATAAGGCCGCAGCGTTTCCCCCTCCACCCTGACCAGGGCAGACAGCTGCTCTACAGCCCTAGACGCTGCCCTCCTTGACGCTGCTCAAACGTGGGCCTCGCTGCACGTTGCTCTTGTGTGGAACTGATGGAGGATGCAGATAAGAGCGGCTGTTGTGGCTGGGCTGTCGAAAAAGCAAAATGTGATCGCAGTCCGATAGCTCTTTGTAAGTAAGCCCGGTGTTTGGGAACCTGTGTGTGGAATGTGTGCATGTTGAGTGCTGCAAACATGCCTATAGTATAATGTATAATGAACAGTGGTGGAAGAGTACTCATATCCCTTTTAGTCAACAAGCTATAAATACTCCAGTACAAGTTCCTAGTGCGGTGCTAGTTGCAAGATTAAAATTGCAGCTTGAATTTGAGAGTGTGTGAAAACTAGCTAACAAGTGAAGCCTAAATGAAAGGATGAATGAATGAAACAGATTATTCATGGGTGAGCTGCTGAAAAAGATATCTCACAGTCATGGATTAATGGTGGAAATGAAAGGGCACTTGAGTTCATTTGACTTGAGTTCATCTGACAAGGCTGTGTGTGTACGTGTGAAAGAAGAAAAGAAAAAAAGGGCTCAGAACCATGACACTGATCTTTTGTATTTTGTGAAATATTGGATAAAGTGACGTCTTTGGGCCTCAAACAGTTACTTAATTAAATCATGTGAGCAGTCTGGAGGGGAAATCTCACTTTGGTTGATCTGCCCCGGTGGAACAACCGCGTGACCCCCAAGAGGCCCCAACGTATGCTGCTATTTATAAGAAGACACAAGCCCCAAAGTTTGGGAGCCACACTGGAGTAATCCAAAGTATGAAGGTGTGTTTTAAAAGATGATGCTCTTTTTCAATAGGAAATCTCAATCTCAAATGGACGCAGGAGGCTAAACACACAGTCAGATTAATGTGGTAGATTAACGGACAGTGTTCCCATATGACGTCAACCAACGCCGAAACTGTGCTCAAGTTCTGTACCTGAGTAAATGCACGCTGTTACCTTCCAGTCCTGTTAGTGTATGTGGCTCTTGCAGTATGCCACTGGGAGGTGTGACAGCCTACGTGCAGATCAGCGTGCCACCAAAGATGCCATGCCTTGTCTCCACTCTACCATGTCAGTCAGTCTCATTAAGGCGCTGGCAGCAGCAGCAGGCCACTTTTCCTGTCTCTGCCTCTCCCTCTCTTTCACTGTTTCAGTGGCGCAGAACAAAAGCCAGACATGAAAGTGTTCAAAGAGTGAAGCTTTATCTGCCTGTTTGCAAAGTGTGCTCAGCACTGCCATTAGCAGGTGGATGGAAAATTGGGTATCAGTGGGGGCCAATGTAAGGTCTTTATTTACTTTGAAGTCACGCTCACACAGGGGCCCTGCGGCAAGCATGTGCTATCAATACTCTCACTCTCTGCATGACACACAGCTACTGACGACAGCACAGATGGCATACAAATTAATGCAAGAGCTGGGTTTTAAAAGTTAATTAGAGTGTATTTACATGAGAATCCAGGGCCTTCGGGGACCGTGGTGCTCCAGGAAACTATTTTCCCTATATACTGTACCTCTGTAGTGCTCCAGTGTAGATGTAGTATGAGGAGACATTGTTCCCAACACTTTATGCATAAAAATAATATCATCATTTCATAATCAATATTTTTTATATCTTATTATAAGCAGGTCTATTGAGGTGATTCCTTTCAAATTCTTTAGACATAGTTTAGGCTCTCCCATTAAATGATGGTGACAAAATATGGAATGACTATTCAGAGTTAGTGAACCAAATGTGGGAATATGTTATATTTTATATTTTATACAGCACAAACAAGTAAACATGCCATCTGTTTAAAATCATTGTAATGAAATTAAAAGTTGTGAAGTATAGAGCTGTTAGATAGGTTAGGTTGTTAGGTTTAAAGGGGGACAGGGTCATACAGATCATTAGCTTCAGCCTCGTTTATGGTCACACAACACGCACGCGAACTACAAAGAAATCCTCTGGGTATAGAAACTAAATCATTTTGCAGTGCAGCAGCGACGCCGTGTGGCCACATGGGGAACGACCACAGCAAGACATCAACTGCAAGGAGCGCGAATCGCCAGCGAGCGTCGCTGTTGAGTGCTGCTCTCTGACTCTCACAGACAGCAGAGAGCAGCCAAAGAATTTCTGCTACAGCTGATTCGGTCGCCATCTTTGTCGCGAACATAAACAACATCAGTGAGTCGCGTTGGCACTCGAATGCACCGCTGTTATTGTGGCACAAAGCGACGACAGCTTCTCTCCCCCGCCGAGGCGTTGAATTTTTCACACCGGGGATGGCAGGCGCTTTGGTCACCTGAGCCACCGTGTCAGTCGGTAAGAAAGCGTCGGTGTCGAGCGGCGGGGTCGTCAGCTGACGGTAACGCCGCTTGTTTAAAGGGGGTTGTTGTGTGCGCGAGCATGATGCCATGACAACGGTGCGGCTGTCATTAGCGTACAGTATAGCTGTTCGGCGAATTTACTTTGATGTTCGTCCTCCTTTCTCAAACAGCAGGGTCTGACTTGCTCTTTAAAGCATGTACCGAGAGTAGTAACGCCCTTAACATGCGCTGAAATGCATTAACCAGGCTAACCAGGCCGTTTGGTATGTCCTCACCTAAGCTAATAGCAGCAGCCGCTCGTAGCTCCGGGCTCTCCGCGGTGATCCCTGCTCTGAATGTCTGCTCTGTATTCGCAGAGATGGGGATCCTTTGCGGGTTGCCTCACCGGGTGGGAGCGGAGGTTTAAAGGGGGGCGGGGAGGGCAGCAGAGGGGCCTTGCTGCTCGTCAGTCCTGAAGAGATGGACCAAGAGTACGAGAGACGGCTGCTCAGGCAAATCAACCACCAGAACCTGCCGACAGAGGCCCGCCTGTCTAAGGTAGGAGGCAGAGCAGTCATGTGTGTAAATGATGGTGCATTTAAGGGCTAAGGAAAAAACACCTTAACATAATGTAAGTGCATACAGTTGTGTAGTGTAAGGTGGTGTGAGTAGAAGTGCTGAAAGTCATTGCTCCAGGCCACTTGGTCAGAGTTTTTTTTTTTTATTTTTTTTTTTTTTACTGCCTCACTGTCTCTCTTTGATCCCCTCCAGTGTGTAAGTGCCACCTGCAGTCCTGTCAGTGTTAAGTCAGGAGACCGCTTCATCCCCACCCGAGCTGGAAGCAACTGGAGCATCAATTTCCACTACGCTAATGTGAGTAGTTTATAAGCTCCTCGGCTCAGTCAGATGTCTTCTTGACTGGTCTTCAGTGTTCAAACAGTGTTGCAGTCATGGGTAAAGTAGCTCTCCTTGTCTCCACAGGAGAACTGTCGCTCTCCAAATCAGAACCATAAAGCAAAGGATGCCAGCTCAGATTCAAGCAAAGGTCAGAAATCATCTGCGGATGCTTTGATGTTAAGTTTATGCATAAATACACCAAAGCAAATTGCTCCTATGTGGAAAAACAGCTGGGCAATAAACCTCTCTTTCTTCTTCTTCGTCTTCTTCTTCTTCTTAATTCTGGATCATATCCCTCTACTTCCTTTGTGCCCATCACCACTTTCACCCCCCTAACTGCAGACACTGTGGCATATGCTGCTCTTTTGAGGAATGAGTTGCTGGGAGCCGGGATAGAGACGGTGCCAGACCCTCACACAGACGACAGGCGGCAGACGGTCCTCTCTCAAGACTCTCACGGCCTTTTTAGGGTTGGTGCCTGCTCAACTCCTACGTCATTTGTCTCCAAATATGTCCAGATACACCACTCGAATAGATATCATTATGAGAATGAATAACATCTACTGTGCAAAATATTACTTCTCACTCAACAACACGAAACATGATATGATATTCTCTAACAACAGGGTTCGTATAATCTGTGTAATAATGTGTAAAATGTACTTGTGTAATCATTTTAAACAGTGGGAGGGAGGGATTGATTTAAACTCTAACAGAAGGCAGGTGCTTGACATGATGATTAGAAATTGCATTTAATAATTTTCACTAATTGAGACAGGGTAAGAAAATGGCTGCAGTCTACTTTTAATTGTGATAAATCATTACTGAACAAGTTAGAAAGGGAACTGCAGCTTCTCACTGTGATCATGTTTCGTATTTCCACCCTCTGCAGTACACTGTCCACACTAAGAGAGTGCCTTTCGATAGCGATAATGAAGTCTCCCCCTACTCCCTTTCTCCACTTAGTAACAAGAGGTATGGTTCATGTCATTCACTGCAGACTGAGCAGAATTGGTGCTGAAACTTTACAGTCTGACCTTGGTTAGTAAACTGTTGTTTCTTCTGACATGTCCTCAGTCACAAGCTGCTCCGTTCCCCTCGTAAACCAGCCCGGAAGATCTCCAAGATCCCCTTCAAAGTGCTGGATGCCCCGGAGCTGCAGGATGACTTCTACCTCAACCTGGTAGACTGGTCAGCAGGCAACCTGCTCAGTGTCGGCCTGGGAGCCTGCGTCTACCTGTGGAGTGCCTGCACCAGCCAGGTGAGATGAGGGCAGGAAGAAATGAACTTAAAAGTTTTATCGTGAAATTTCTCCTCTGCCGGCAAAGTGGCAAGGAATGAAGTGTGTGTCTGTCTTAACAGGTGACTAGGTTATGTGACCTCTCAGTGGATGGAGACTCGGTTACATCAGTTTGTTGGAATGAGAGGGTGAGCTGCCAGAACTGAATCCACTTCTTATTTATGTTTTTGTGCACAAGAGCCAAATGGAAATATAGAAACAAATCTGTAATTTGATTGTTCTGGTCCCATCAGGGAAGTCTGGTCGCCGTAGGAACCCACAAAGGTTATGTTCAGATCTGGGATGCAGCTGGAGGGAGGAAGCTGACCAGCCTGGAGGGTCACTCAGCCCGTGTAGGTCAGTTAAAGCCATAATCCAGTTCATCACACACTGCTGGCTGAAGTGTGTTTGAGTCTGGGGAAGGCAAAGATGGAGAGTATCTTAAGAATTTACCACTGAGCATGTGTCATGTGTCGTCCAGCATGAGCAATCCCAGAGAGCAAAAGTGAAACATGAGACTCTCCCCTCTCTTATCCTTTGTGCCCAAGGTGCCCTAGCATGGAATGGGGAGCAGCTGTCGTCTGGAAGTCGGGACAGAGTGATCCTCCAGCGGGACGTCAGAACTCCCCCTTCTGCTGAGAGGAGGCTGCAAGGTCACAGGCAAGAAGTGTGTGGCCTCAAATGGTCTCCTGACCACCAGCACCTCGCATCTGGAGGCAACGACAACAAGGTGGGAGAATGTAAAGGTCAACTTTTAGTTTTTTTAGGCAGTTCTTTTTTAATAGTAAATGAACTGGTGCTCATTCTTGGTTCATTTGTGTCTTAAATAATTTATTAGAGGAAAACAGTGTTCACGTTTCAAGCTGCTCTCTCTCTCTCTCTGGCCAGTTGTTGGTGTGGAACAGCTCCAGCCTGCTCCCTGTGCAGCAGTACAGTGACCATCTGGCAGCGGTGAAGGCCATCGCCTGGTCTCCGCACCAACACGGGCTGCTGGCGTCAGGGGGCGGCACCGCTGACCGCTGCCTGCGCTTCTGGAACACACTGACAGGTCAGGCGCTGCAGAGCACGGACACCGGTTCGCAGGTCTGCAACTTGGCGTGGTCCAAACATGCCAACGAACTGGTGAGGAAGCACGCACACACATACACACACTCCTTGCAGTCTGTGTTTGCAGATATTCACCAATTCCCAGACAATATCAGTGTCTTTGATTGGTAGATTGTGCAGGAGAATGTGTAGTTGTGTGTTTGGTTTTTGTCTCATTTATTTTAGCTACTTTTTTATGCTCCTTTATCGTCTTTTTTATCTACCTTGAATGCTGGACTGACTGGTTTGGTTTTCTTGTACATGTTACAGTGACAATAAAGATATTCGATTCTGTTCTTGCAAAGCATAACAACACAGTAATCAATAAAACGTGATGTAACAGTTTGAAGAAAAAAACACTGTCCTCCTTAATTAGTTTAATTAGTTTATGGTTTAAATAATCTAAAAATGACAGAAATAGAAAAGAGACATCCTGTATATTTATGATGTTATTATAATGCTGAAGAGTGAGACCATGTGAAATATTATCAGAAAACAAACAATACAGTGACCGTAGAGATGACAGTAGCAATTAAGAAATATTTTATATCATTTGTCTGAAATGCAGGAGCATTTTATTATATTTTGACCAGCTGATAAACACTTTGTATGGTACAATAACACTCTGCTGTATGTGAAGTATTTGTTGGCACAGTATCAAACAGGTGCTGGTTCAGCTGAAAGGGAACACAATGGCTTGTGTTTTGTTTATAATTGCTAATTTTAATAGTTGTTTCTTTGTTTCCAGGTGAGCACTCACGGCTACTCTCAGAACCAGATCCTGGTGTGGAAGTATCCGTCACTAACACAGGTGGCCAAGTTGACTGGACACTCCTACAGAGTACTCTATCTGGTGAGAGGACAAATGCATGTTTAGTGTTGATGATCCAGGACAAATGTGTCTGAAATACATAGAATGCATTTATCCTGTGGTGGTAGAGAAGGAGTTCAGACTTTGCTTTAGTAAAAGTTTTACATTTAAAATCCAGTTGAAATTAAAGTACACATGTATAAAAATGTGCTTCAGGGTATTTAAAGTAGTAGAAGAAGAACGTTTATTCATATAGCACCTTTCCCAGACAACAGTCCCAAGGTGCTGTACAAAATAAATTGCAAGAACAATCAAATTTAACACATTGTATAAGTACAGTGTGTATCTATCTCCCAATAGACATGAACCAGTGTTACCCCCACCCCCCTTCACCAGTTCCTCTCTTCATCCTCAGGCTGTGTCACCAGATGGGGAGGCGATTGTTACAGGAGCAGGAGATGAAACACTACGTTTCTGGAACGTCTTCAGTAAGACACGCTGCACCAAGGTACGGTACATTTGTAATTTTAGTGTGCACAGGTCTGATGCCTTCACTCTTATGAAGTTACTAAATCATGTCTTGAGAGTACTTGAGGGTATTTGATGTTAATTTAATTCCCAGCTCCTTCTAAATGCTGGGGGCCCTGTACTTTTGATAACAAAGCCTGTATGATGTTTTCTTTGTAAGTTCTTGAGTTTCATCATTTTAACATTTGAAAGTAATTTAAAATGCCTTTGAAATGGATAGTCATCTGACTGATGAAGGCAACTGTGGATTCAAGTGTAATTTGACACACAGATGTCTTTGTTTTCCTCAGGAATCAAAGTCAGTGTTGAACCTCTTCACAAGAATACGATAGTGAACGTCCCCTGTCAGGACGGGTTCAGGAGGAGCCTACAAAGCTGTGGTTGAAGTGCACAGTCACGTGGCCACACCCACAGACCAGCCGTTACACCCCTCTCATTCCAGCACCATCCTCAACGTACACCAGTCCACTTTTTCTACAACTTCAAACAACTGCCATCCCTCACAGTGATGACACTGATAAAAAAAGAAGAAGAAGAAGAAGAAGAAGAAGAAGAAGAAGAAAGAAGCAGTCTATTGTCAGGACATGTTTTCTGCTGAAAATAAGTTGGTCTTGTTTTCTTTTCTGTTGTGGAAGTGATGAAATTGTTTTACTATATATTAGCAGAAGTATACATCTACAAGAGTTCTAAGCTATATAATGTAACAACGTCACATTTTTAAAAGGCTCTCCTTTGTAACAGAAGAAGAAGAAGAAGCCTGGTCCGGGTGGGGAGGGTTTCTATATTTTGATAATGTGTGAATATGATCTACAGCAGTATACAAATACAAGAGAAGAAAAACAATAAATACATGAACACTCACAGTTGCTCATGCAGCTGCAAAGAGAGATCTGTTTATTGGTGTTTTGTCAGATGTCAAAAATGTTTGGGATCTGTGTGTATGGAGATAAGAAATCAGCACTGAGACACTTTTTCTTTCATTTTATCCTGCTTTGGAACTGACAATGATATTTTATTAAAAACACATTGCACAGAGGCTGATCTATCTTCCACTAACAGTCCACTTAGTCTGTGGTTTTTGCTTTTGTGCCATCCAGGTATTATGAGTTTTAATAGTCCAGTGTCACCTATTTGGCACAATTTGTCATGGAGACAGGCAGGAGTCAGATTGTTGACTTTTTTTTTTGTTTGTTTGTTTCTTGTTTGACTTTATTTTGACCTTTTCTCAGCAACCTACTGAGAAAGGCAAAGTCAGAAGCACCACCAGCAGCTCAGACTAGTAATCTGAGTATCCAGAGCCCTGCAGGCCTCGACACAGCAGCGAGAACTCCTTCACAATCTCCTTAACGCGACGCTTGTTGGTTTGCTCCCTGGAAGAAAGAAACCCACATAAAAACATTCAACAGATTAACAGTTTGAAGTTTGAACAGCAACTTACAATGTGGTGGATCATTTTATTTCGGATGGGATTATAATAAACTAATCCTCCAGTTCAGTTCAGCCTGCAGTTCATCTTAAGGATGATTCTCACTTCCTGTGTAGACAGTTAGGCACAGTGATGTCCAGTGTGCAGGCCTTACACACCATAGCTGAGTGCACTTCTGCACTCCTTAAAAAGTCTGAAGTCAGGCCCATAGTGAACTGTTGGCTAATAACACCATTAGCTCCAGGGTAGACAGTGTTGTGTTTCTGGACACCTGATGAATGTGCCAGAATTCACTCTATAGCTCTGTTTAGCCGTTTTACACCAAGGTCTGTGGGAATGATGTGGTTTTTGTAACCACTGATGCTCAAGTATATTCACCAGCCAACTGATTAAGATGTGTTTGTCTTCTGTTTGGTGCTGGAGGCTTCACAGTGGACCACACAGCAAACCAAAACCAATTAAAAGATGATAAAATATAATGTAGCACTTGAGGGGAGCTGCAAAGTTAGGCAATACGGTGTTATACAACTGTTCATGTGAAATATTTTGATCGAGTAGCTTTATAGCAGATGACCATTTGCCTCTACCAACTGATAAGTTTTTACCTGAGAAGCTGCTGGCTGAATGTGAGTTTCTGCTCTGTGGAGACGTGGGCAGAGGGGAAACCTGGGGTCTGTAGTGTTTCTTTCAGCCACTGGGACAACAGAGCCGGACAGTGTCTGTTCAGACACAGCAGCACCTCAGAGAAATGCTCTGCCAGACTGCGAGGAGAGCCGCCTCCAACCGCCTGACCCCAGGAGAGAAACATGAAACATACAGCATGCTACGACTGGAGGACGGCTTCAGATGAGAGGAAACAATGAATTCATTGAGTCTGAACTACAAGATAATGGTTGAAAGAAAGGTGGGTCTGCCTCAGCTCTCCATCTAGTTTTCATGTTAATTCCTGTGTCTGAGGCTTGGTTCACCTGGAGGACAGTCTCTGTCAGGAGCTTTCCATCGCTCTGCAGCACTTCACCGAGGGATGGCATGTCTTTACAGCGAGGCAACAGCTCTGTCTGCCATGGTCAGAAATAACACAAACATATCAGCTGCCTGACTGAATTTACACAAAACATAATAGGTAAAATGAAACTTCACACATCTCTGACTCCACTTACAAAGAACAGACTGGCAGCTTTTACTGTGGGCGTCTCTGGGAACTTGAGTGATAGAATTCCTGGAGGAAAAACAGGATAAAATGGATTTTTCTTAAATTGTTTGCTTCAGGTAGTGAGTCACACAAGTTGGGCTGACTGGAGGGAATCTGAGATCACTAAAAAGAACAACAACAAAGCGAGCTCAGTGAAAACTTAAGCTGGTCTGCTGTAAGAAAAAATGACATGGTTTTCTAATAACAAAATATGGTCTGATTTTCATATGTCAGCTGTATTACTCTGTATCACAGGGGACAGGATGAAGGAGAGAGAAGCAATGGTCAAATAAAAAATGTAAGAAATCATCCTTTTCCTTGTAATCATTTACAATTTTGGTAATAATACAACTTGAATCACTTTGCCCTTATAAATGTAGCTCATCTACCCGCTGATTAAACTACCAGTTTAATCACAGGTAGTTCAGCACATGAAGACATAACTTATTAAAGCAACACTGTAGTTTCTGGACCTTAAAATAATATTTCTAAACTCATTCAAGTGGTAGAAAAATGGTTAATAGGATGAATCATGTCACCGCTGCAGTCTGAGTGGGGTCGGTGTCGGTGCCGAAGGAAGGGAAAGAAGATTTTGTCGGAGGAGGCGAAGAAATAAAAGCGAGAAACTGATCAAATACAAGCCTAGACAGAGTTTTGTGTCGCTCTGGAGGGGAGGCTGGCTGGCCGTGCGTCCCAGCAGAGGGCGCTCGTGTGTGGGTGAGAGGAGCAGGGAGACTGGGCTTGACTTGATGTTGAACAAAATCTGACTCCCCCTGTAACTCTGACTAGGGGAGTGAGATTCTGGTGGGGGTGTTGTAACATTCTACAACACCGGTCTGATACTCAGGCTGCACGTGTTCAGAAACTACATAGTGTTGCTTTAAAATCAGCGAGAGTGTGCAGGGTGTCATGATACTCACCACAGTAAAACAGAGCTTTTATGTCAAGCTGCTCAGACAGGTACAGATCAGGCTTCCTCTTCAGGATCTGAGGGTCGAGAACCCACAGGTAGAGTCGTTAGGAAAAGCTGATGCAGATGTGCACAAACAGACGAGTGCGTTCGACCAACCTGAGCGTGAAGGTGCATGAATGATTCTGCAATATCAGGATGATCCCGCGGACCTGTGGCATAAATGTAAGATGAGTGAGATGAAGCGGTGGCTGAGCAGAAATAGAGATTTCACTGCATTACCTTGTTGAAATATAGTGAGAGTAGCAGAAGTCAACACTTCAGTGAGGCCCTTGATGTTGGAGATGTGATGTTCATCTCCAGCGAATATGTGAACCATCTAAAAACAATAAGAGAGAGAGAGGGTTACATCCGAGGCCAGAGGCATGTAAAGAGCCTTTGTAACAGTTGGAGGCAGCCCTTTTATTCGAGGCCTGATCTGCGGGGGCGTACCTGCCGTGCCAGGTCCAGAGCAGAGGCTTGTGGGAAGGCGCTATAGATCTGCCCCAGCATCTCGCTCAGCTGAGCCACCATGGGCCCGAAATCATGTAGGAGGGTTCGAACTGATTTATCAAATACCCCACACACTGCCTGCAGGGGGGCAATTGGAGAGCTGTGAGTGAGTATGAGTCAGTGCACACATACGCACATGTACAGATAAATCATACATGCACAGACACACACAACATCACACACATACATATTTATGGCAGCACTAAAAAACCCTCCTACCTCTACTACGTCTGAGTCATCGAGCCACTTGCTGAGAATGGTCTGGATCAACGTGAACACTTGTTGTAGCACAACCACAACCTAAAAACATTACATAAAACATTTAAATACAAATATAGTCAGGATTATATATGAAATCGAGGTTTTTGGAAACTTGACATAAGTATGTTTTGGTTCATTCCAGTAAATTGAACATTTTCAGTGAAACCAATCCTTCCTGAAGCATGACAGTCAAACCCCTGTATAATTAAGCAAGAAGAGAACAGTGGAGGTTATTTAATGTAGCTTTGTAATGTAGTTTCTGTCAAGGCTTTGTTCTGTTGACCTGGACTTACTGGATTTTGTGTGCCCTGTGGGGGTGTGTGTCTGGGACTGGCTGCTGCCTCGAAGCCATCTGCTTGCCTGTTGATGTCCAGAGTGGTGAAGAGACTGGACAACATCCCCAGGATGTGGACGATGGACTGTTTATTAGTGGGATCGGGCTGTAGAGGGAGACAAAGAGTCTGGGTTTGATGTGAAGTCTTGTTAATGACAGTGACGACTGAAGACAAGGCCTTGTCAGAAGACAGACTTTTCAGACAGTGTACACTGATCTCCTGTCTCCCTAGATAACAGAATCACTTAGCTCATTAAAGTGTATTTTATCTGCACTCTCACAGCTGGGCACGGCTTCATGTTGACCTACAGAACACAGTACAATCCAAGAAGCCGCATTGATTACTACTGTGTCCTTAGACTTATATATTTCACAGTTTGTGAATATTAAAGCTTATAATAAACAACAGTGAAGATGTTTTTTCATTTGGATTCAAAGATGAACTAACTCTTGTGGGAAAAGTTCAAAGGTCAAAGTCATGGTTACCATATTCATGTGAACACAATATGTAAGGAACAAATCTAATTATGACACAATTTAACTTTTATGTCTATAAAGACAAAATGAAGTGATAACATTTTATATACAAAGGTCAAAGGTCAACTGTGAAAAACTTGCCAGGCCTTTATTCAATGCTGTGACCTCTGCCAACCAGCTGGCTGGTTCATTTATTTCAGCATTAGACTTGTGTGGGTTCTTTTGATGCACAGTACCTCGTGTTGGGCCAGTGTGTCCAGCCGCTGGACATGAGGGGTGATGAGCGAGTGAAGTCTGCCCAGGATCTCGTCTACAGGTAAGGCAGACAGCAGGAAACCCAGAGCCTGCATCAGCCACATGCACTGGCTGCTCTGCACACAGACACACACAGACACATACAGTACACCATGACGTCCTCGCAGGGAAGGTCGGTGCCTTTGTATTTACAGAGCGAGATGGAACTGGGAAATGTTGAAGGCTGTTTACTCACCTTGTGGATTTCTTTCACCAGTACATCCTGCAGACAAAACATGCAGGGAGTGTCAATATGTTCATCCCACTGTGGTTACAAATACATGCAGCAGCTTTAACGTGATCACATGTCTGACCTGTGACACAGTCAGGATGTCCTGAGCATAGGGGCCGAGGTCATGTCTGCACTCCCTGCAGATCCTCTTCAGAGTAGACACACTGGACACAGACAGCTCTGCCTTTACAAGACCCTGGAGCACCATGGGTAATATGCCACCCAGCATCACCGGGTGGTCAGCCAGCCACTCAGCCAGGGATCCTGAGCAACACAGAAAGCTTAGCAAAGGGCATGTATCATGAAAACTGAATGTAAATGGCGAATATATCTGCAACATGCAAAATGCATGTGTACCTATGGTGTACATGACTGTGTCAGCCAGCATAACGTTGCTGATGTTGATTCTGGGAATCAGGCCAATAAGACCAGGGATGACATCAGAGTAGTTCACGTCTATGGTCTCAGCTATGGACTGGAAGCCAAATAACAGAGCCTCTGTGTCCTTCAGAAGGAGAAGACCAGGAGAGGAGGGTGAAACACCATCTTGCGGCAGAAGGTGTAAAGATCTGCACGAAGAAGGAAAGGCTGAGTTGTTACATTACCTGCCATACTGCTGACTGTTGAGGGTCCATCAGGTGTCTGCCCAGCCTGTCGTAGAGATTACTGAGCAGCTCTGCACCCAACATCTCATACACATACATCAGAGTGTCGGAGATGTCCACCCTAGAAGCAGCCAAGAAAGAAAAGCAGCCGAGGAAACACAATTAAAGACAAACCAAAACCAAACCTCAATCTGTAGCCAAGTTAGCAGAGATGTGTTGACAGCTATCGGATGTAATATCATGAAGGACTATAATCCAGTTTTAGGACTCTGGATCAACCAGTTTCCTGTCTCACCTATAAATTCTGAACTGCTCCTTGTCATCAGAGGACCAGGAGGTGTACTCCTCCTGTGAGGGATAGTGGGATTTGTGTAGGAGCACATCCACAAGTTGGAAGTAAATCGGCCTGTAAATCTGCAGATAAACCGCCTGTTTCTCCTCCTCAAATGACAAGATGTCATCCTGAACACACAGGAAATAATGAAAATGAGAAGAACACGCAAGAAGCTGTAACTGTGTGTAAGAAAACAAGCAACAAAACTACAGAAACACCAGAGTTCAGTGTCCACACCTGCAGGGTGTACCAGAAGGTGAGTGTGAGGGAGCTGGTGGTCTCGCTGACTGGGTAATGACCAGGGAAACCAGTACAGTACAGGATCATGTTGACCAAAGCCAGGTACTCCTGCCAGTGATCCACCTGTTCCAACAAAACCCTGTCATACACAAACACAATGATCCAGATTAAGAAATAAAAGCCACGTACTGATACCATGTAGGCTGAGGTTGTGGGCGTGTGCATCTGTGTGTACCTGGAGTGCGTTTCTCCCATAGCAACAGCAATACGGCAGATACCATGAGAGGTTTCCATGTCTCCATCCTGAGCCGCTGTCTTCAGCTGGTCATGGAGACCCAGCACCAGAGGCAGCAGTTTCACCAGAGCGTTAATATACCTGCACATACATGTCATGATTCACACACCTGAAACCGTGACCTTATGACCTTTTGATCCAGCATGTCTCTCACCTCTGGCAGTCAGGCTGTGAGATGGCATTGACTATGGTCTCTACGGCCGTGTCAAACAGCTCTGGATTGGACAGTGCACTGAAACAGTCCTGAACCAGTTCATGACTCTCCCCTAATGGCACATCCAAACCCACCCAGCTGGACAGGCAGCGCAGCACCCTCTCTTTCACCTGGTTCGACGAGTCCTGGCTTTGAAGGAGCTGACGCAGCAGTGGACACACCACCGCCCACTCCCCAGCCAGAGCCTCTCTGAGCTGGGATCGGCGAGCCTGTGCCAGCCGGCCGCTCTGGAACTCCTCTGGGAGTACAGTGAGGAGCTCCAGTAGCGCAAGGCAGTGAGCGTGGGGGTCCTGAGAGGCCTCTGCACCAGAGCCACCTTCAGAGCCAGGTTTCTGTGGCTGAAACGCCCTCACCATGTCCGCCACTGGCTGAGACCAAGCCTGGGGAATCAAGTTAAGAGCCATAGAAGCCAGGGCCACACACAGACGTGTCAGCACCATTTTGGGCCCTGAGGAGAAGTGCAAGATGTGGGAGAGGAGCTGCATCCTGAGGCTCTCATGCTGTTCAGCAGGGAGGTCGCTCCAGTGACGGGAGATCTTGGTGTGGAGGGTGCTGGCACCAAAAAACTGAACCTCTGGGAGCTGCAAAAAGACAAATTCACACTTGAAGCTGCTGCTTTGAGCTCAGCACAGCACATTTATGAATTTCACTCTGTGGGGATCTAGTGTTCTTCAGCAAGTATTAGACAGAAATGTAAGCTTGAGCAGAGCAGCAGAGATTGTAGCATGAGCGCACATACAACAACAGACCTTGTCGGGACTGAGCAGGGCCAGCAGAACTGCCAGGCCTGTGCAGAGCCCTGGGCCTGGGTCAGCCACTTCTGGGCCAAATTCTTCTTCTCCATGTCTGGATCAAAGTATAACTGGTAGAGAGCCTGGAGGAAGAAGAGAATGTAATTGTCTGAGAGCTCCAACACAAAGTGTGGTAGTGTACACAAAGAATAGACACTGGTCAATACTGATATGAAGCATCAGAGAAGATTAATCAGTACTTTCATATATCCTGTGTGTTTGGGCTGAGGTGGCGTGGCCAGGACAGTGAATACATAAACACATACTTCACTTGTGCTCACTTTTGAAGTTAATTGCTGTATGTTGATCAAGTATGAATATCCATGCATACTAGATGACCAATTGTCTGAATAGAGTCTCAAAAAATGTGTTGTCATGGCAACTAATCCGAAGCACATGGTGTTAGTTATTATTAGGACAGCATATGCTTATAGCTGGTATCATGTTACAAAAGGTCCAGTTTGTCTAATCTTCTTATGTGAAACTACAATGAACAACCCTACAGTTCTGTGTGTGTGAAGACGCTGCTGTGTTGTGTGTTGTTATTACTCCAGTTAACTGCTTCGAATAAAATATATAGCAGTCTACAGCAGATGATGCTGCAGCTCTCTTCTTTTTCTGCACACACACAGACACACACACACACACACACACACACACACACACACACGCATGCATTCACAGCAGCAGTGGCGTTTTGAGCGGTTCAGTTCAGCAAACAGTCATTCAGTGGACATGCTGAATATTGATAAGTAACTCACCGACTCCACATTCTCCACCGTTAACTCCAACTCCACCGGGCTGTCTCCTCCCGGATTGGCCGGAGGCTCCATCTCTCCTGCTTCCTCCGGAGATCCTTTAGAAATAAAAGCCTGATCGGTAAAATCGGTGATTAGAGCAAAGCAGTCACCGTCCTCTAAAGTGTGTCCAGGCAAGCTGACAGAGGACGCAGCAGGTCATTCAGCTGTCCACACACTCACTCACACACTATACACATGTGGGCAGTGCGCTCGGGCGTGACGACACACTGACCTCTGTGGAGAGTGAAAAAGTTGTTGACCAGCAAACACTCACACCTGTTCACTCCTCAACCACGTCTGCACCACAGTCTACACAAACACCCGTTAAAACTTGGCAACAGCTTCCTAGTGTGTGCGTGCGTGTGTGTGTCTGTGAGAGTTGGGGCTACAACGCTCCACAACAGGCACTCTTGACGCAGACAACAGCGCCTCTGACGCACTGACAGCTGATTGGAGCAGCGGGGCCACAGCGAGCGCCTGCACGCGGATGCGTTTCAGAGCGGTAGATGCGGAGATGAGCGTCCGCGAGCGGAAAAACACACAAGTGGAAGGAGGCGCGTGAGTGGAGCCCGGCGACATTTTTTTTTCTTTCGCTCTTTAAAAAACAGTTGCGCGTGCCTCTCTGCTACTCCCACCGCCTGCCCGCGTGCAGCAGCCCCCACCGGGCAGCCCCACCCCTGCTCCTGTTTCTGCCCGACTCCCTCAGGATATTTTTAGCGCTGATGATGTGCCCTGTCAAATCACGTAACGGAAACAACCTCAGAGCTGAAGAGCAGAGCTGCCGCGCAGAGCCAGTTTCTCAGTGATCTGCAGGGAGAGGGCCGCGGATGAGATGAAATTAGAAATTAATCTGGTGTTTGTCGTGTTGGTGGTCCTTACCGGCTCAACGCTGACTAACGGTAAGGTGTCATCCCCGGTGTGTGTGTGTGTGTGTGTGTGTGTATGTCTTGTCTATGTCCTGCTGACGTGAGCTGGGCTCGTTATTGGTTCATCACATGACGCTCTATTGTTCTGATAAAAAGTTACCTACTGCGGGCTGAACGATGTTTGGCTAATTGATCAGCTTCTTATCAACCAGATGTTGATCGACAAGGTGAACTCAGTATTTATGTGTTCATCAGCCTCCTTAAAAAACACTTTAAATTTATTCAGACTTAAATGAGTAGGCTGAGACTAATTTCATTATCAAACTAATCTAATGCTTAACCACACAACTGAAAACAGGCCTTAGAGCTTCAGCTGAAATTGCACAACATGGCTGTCAGAAGACTGCAATTAGCTGATGACAGAAAACTGTTAACTATTTTGATGATCAATGAATCTGATGAGTCAGACAAAATTAGAAGATAGAATTTATATCCAGGCCCAAATCTTGTGGGAATTTGCTGTTTTTTTTTGTTTCCTTTATGAGGCACTCAATTAATCAATCAGTTGACTGACAGAAAATGAATTGGAAACTACTTTGATAATCAGTTAATCATTTTTTAAAATGAATTCCAGATGTGAAGTTTTTCTACTGTGACATTAAAATGAAAATCTTTGTGTTTTACATGAACATAAGTGAACTATTGTACTGAGACACAATTTGAGAATCAAAACACCCGAGGCATTTATTTCTGTTCCTCCTGGATGATTTATGTCTTGTGTCACAGGTCAGAGCAGTGCTTTGCCCCCTGTCCTGACCCCACCTACCCTCCCTCATCATGCTGGCACCTCAGCATCCCCTGACCTAACAGAGGATCCTGGGAACAAGGTCCCAAAGGGGACAAAGAGTCCTGCCGGCACGGATGGAACCACAACTGGAACCGCAGCTTTTACCAAGAGCGAGTTAACAGTGACAACCGCAGCATCTGAAAGCCACTTGTTGAGCACAGGCTCTGCAGCGACAACATCTCCACACACGGATGTACCCGTCGTCATGACAGCTGACACTGGTGCCACCTCTTCTTCAGGTAACCTTCAGACAAACCTGCATGCACGTGTCTCCTCAGAAGTCTGGGCCTGCATGGGACGCAGATATCGACACAGAAATTATGGTCATCTTTTCATCCATAAGTCTGTAACTCTGCAGCTATAATTTTCCGTCCATTCTGTTGACTTTGTCCAGACTCGAATCTTAAAATAAAACTGCCCACACACACTAAAAGCAGCCTGTTTGCAAACACAAACTCTTTCCTCAGACTCAGCTCCATTGGCAGCAGCGTTTCAGGAGCGTAGACCCCCCCTGACCCTCACATGCCAGCACTGAGATTGAGAAGGTGTGTCGTAACTGCTTTTAAGAGATTTCCTTTTATAGATCAGTTAAATATAACCCACTCAGCTGATGCCATGTTGACTCTTTGACCAGCACAGAAATAACAAACAATACGACACAACGCCATCCAGATCACACCTTTGGCCCCTCTTTAGCCATCAGCGTCACCTCGCTCGGCTCTCTCAGCTAAAAGCTGCACCACCGCTGCTTTCAGTCTAATGCAGAATGTGTTGTATTCTGTGTTTTTCACTCAAGCCATGCTGTCATCTGAGCAACTACTGGTTAATATCACAAGTAGCACTCATTTTCTCAACTAAACGTTTGATCATTGTTTCCACGAAATGTCAAATAATAGTAAAAAATATCTACTCCTGCTTCTCAAAGTTGACATGATCACATCATTTTGATCAACAATCAGCCGAAAACAAAAAAAAAGAGAAAAGAATAAACATGATAAAGCTTCACATGTGAGAAGTTGGAGGCAGTTGTTTCTTTTTGCAGATTAATTTCCCATGCATCGTCTTTCTTACAACATTATATTCCAGTATTTGAATCTGTTTGTAAGTGTTTTCTGTGCTTTATATGTTCCTCCATTTATCTTTCACTTGGCCACCTATCACTCAAAGCGGCACCCCCCAACTATGCATAGTTTTGATAACTTTTTCTAACTTTAATAAAATTGTAAACAGATTAATTACACAGAGGCCAAACCTGTCGTTGTACCAGGCTGTGAACATGTTTATCTCTGCTGTGAAGTTAAGCTTTTTAAAATGGGAGTCTATGGGGATCAGCTCACTTTTGGACTGAGCCTCCAGTGACCGTTAGAGGAACTGCAGCGTTCAGCATGCTAGCTACATTATTTAGCCACAAAGGTCACTGCTTGAACCAAAGCAACTTCACAATGGTGGAAAAAAGCTTGTGTACACTTACCTGTTGTCTGAATCACCTACTGCAAAATTTGAAGTTGCAGCAGTGAGCCAAGTGACATATAAATCACTATCAATGTTGTCATGTTGCTGATTCCATGTGTGTGAAGTCAGTGGTTCTGCTATAAACACACTTTCTTGGCACTGGTAGTGCAGGTTTGCCATGGCAACAAAAACACCATAGGCAGCAGCTTAAATGTCAGTGGGAGTGAGCAGTAACTGTTATCTCTTGCTGTTGTGTTTGTGTGTGTATATACAGTATGGTCTGTTTTGAATTGATACACCACTACCCTCACATCCCCACTTTCAGATGCTGCAGACGGCCTTTCATCCACACCAACGCCACTGAGCACCGCCACTCCACTTCACCTCTCCACCACTGAGAACGGAACGCTCCTGACCACAGATCCCAACACCACCACTGTCACCAACACCACTGCTGCCGCCACCTTTTCATCTGAGCCAGCCCACACAGTGCAGGATATGAGCTCCACCGCCCACGCTTCCACCACCCAGCTACAGTCTGAATCATCCACCACAGGTCGTCCTTCAACCTCAGCTCCAGACCCTGCAGGGCCGACTCACCAAGAGGTGCCATCTGAGCTTAACGTTGGCGATGAAGGTAAGGTGATGGACAGGTGAGACAGCATTATTTATGTGTTAAATGTGTATATTGTCTTTATCCATTTCTGTGTTGTGTAGACCTCAAAGGATCCCGATACCACTCGAGCTCTCCTCTAGACCCGCTGCTGGCTGGTTTGCTGTCCGTGTTCATCGTCACCACTGCTATCGTCTTCGTCATCCTCTTCCTTAAGTTCCGCCAGCGGACGAACCACCCAGAGTTTCATCGGCTGCAGGATCTCCCCATGGTGAGACTGTCCTGTGTTTACATCACAGTCAGGTTGTCACCCTCCATGAGTTTAAGTCATTTCAGGGGCACTCCACGACCACTTTTTTTTTCCCATGAGGACAACCCTGAGAAAACAGTATGTTGTATACTTTAAAATGGGTGTCAAAAGTCTGATGATTAACATTCAAGTCTTTGTTACAAACAGCAAGTAGTTGTTTACAAGTTAAGAAGGATATAATACACAGTGTATGGTGAGAGGTGCAGGTGGTTTACATGGATTAAAACTCAGGATATCTCAGTCTCTACAACTCCAGTTTTGACCTTGCTTCTTAAAATCTCTCTTTCACTACTGTTTTGTCACACAACACAACAGCTGAAATCTACATGCTCAATGAGTTGAAACATGAAAGAACCTTACCTGAAGTACCTTCTCCACACTCCCCCTTTGTGACCTGTAAAATGAGTCACTACCCGTTTAAGTAGACAGACAGTACAACATAGAGATTAACTATTGAGTCCTACAATTCAGCATGACAAGTCATCTTAAGATGCATTAGTGCATACTGTACTCAGAGAGATCATTAGAGTTATTTGTATGGCACAGAATATACTGTGTGTTTCAAAATGTGACATCAGATCAGACATATTAGGATCGTAACATATCAAAGGTCACAAAATCACCTTTTTAGAGCTTGACGCTTGCCTCTCAGTTGGTTTATAGTATAACGTCATAAATTAGAGCTCAAAGTCGTTCTCAACAACTGCACTTCTCTGAAAGTTTCTACAATCTCCTGCAGGATGATTTGATGGAGGACACACCACTCTCCAGGTACACCTACTGATGCAACCATCACTTCACCCACTCAGAGGTAACAGAAGCAGAGCAGACACCAAAGGAAAAGACCTGTGTGGATGTGAGCAAAGCCTTTGCCTGACACAGCTGCATCTCTGCTCATGAGTTTCCCCTTGTGACTGTTTTGGGTCAGTGTTAAAAATGTTTTTCTGTTGCTCTGTGAGAAGGACTCTTATAGAGTGTTTGATGTAAGAGGGTTTTTTTTTTTTTTTTTTTTAAATCACCTCAGCTTTTTTCCACATTCCCTTTAAGGTTATGGAGATTTTCAGTCTGGTGGGAACCTGCTACTTTCTTTTTATCTCTGACTGAACTCCTCATGTATGCACAGCACTTTAATGTGGCAAAAATGGTCACAGTGCCCTCTAGGGGACATATGAGGTAATGTGGATCAAGGTTGCATAAAGTCCTTCATGTAATATAATACACAACCTCAGGTTACCCAGCGGGAAATAAAGAGCTAGACAGAGATTGAAAGAGGACAGAAGGGGTTGAGGACATTGAGAAAATTTGCCCAAGTGAACAAATAGATTAGTGAATATAAATTATTATCCCTCAGGTGACCAAATATTAGTGAAGTGCACTTTCAAACCAAGTTGCCAGGTTGTTGTCTTAAAGCTGAGGTCTTGCAGAAAATCTACTCGCAAAATGAAAGAAGTAATTCAAAAACCATATCTATCTATCTAACAGAGCAGTTCTCTTCCAGTAGAAGCCTGACAGCAATCAACTGTTCAGATTAATTAACCAACTTGCCCCAAATGATATGTGGCAAATATTTACTGTTGCAGCTTTTAATGTGTAGTTAACGTGTCATGGAACTTATATCATTATAGTCTGATGCTGGTATATAAGAAATGACTTTGGTTATTCTGTTCTTAATGAATATTTAACCCACCAATGCACACTGAGAAGACCCTGCTACACTAAGATAATCACTTTAATGTGAGTCAGTTGAAAAGGTAAAACTGCTGTTGTTAAATGTGTTCATATTTCTAGAGGATGTATTTGTTTGCGCACAAAGCTTTTGTTCAGCGGCGGAGACGAGAAGAAGCAGCATCAGGGATGTTTTTTCTTGCCTGTATCTGTGTTAGTTGAGTATCATGCAAATGTGCTGGATTTATGGAGTTTTCACTTAGTGCTACTTTACTGTTAAGTGCCAACAGTGATGTATGATAATATGCTGTTGAAACGCAGACTGTAACAACTAATTGATATAAAGATTTCCTGTTTGATAATAAAATAGAAACTACCAAAAAGCTCCAGGTTGCTTACAGGAGGGATGATGTTTTAAACTAATAGTATTAGGGTGGGGTTTTAGGTTATTATGCTATGTCAGCGTAACCTGTTTTAAGACGGATTTCTTCTGTCAAACATGATGAAGGTGTTTTAGGATTTTAAGCTCTGCAGTTTGAATCTGTTCAGACAAGCGACACAGATTTGAATGATCACTCAGCTGATAAAAGGAAAGCCACTCCTTTAAATACACTCCATTGTTTCCAGGTTCACAGTTCAGTTAAATCAATAATTCATTCAACACCCAGTAAGATAAACACAAGGTAATTAAACAACATGTGATATTTAATATCACTGTTCTCTATGAGAACCACAATCCAGAAAAACAATTACAATGAATTATGACATTTTGTTGTACTTGACAGCAGCATTATTTATGTCTAACCATCTCATTTGCTTAATGATGTAAAAAACTGGACTTTCTGTGACAGTGGGAGGTTTATTTCTCTCTGAAATCTCCCTTTTTGTTTAAAAAGACATTGTCTTTGTTTTGTTTTTACAAAAATACATGTGAAAAGTTACTTGGCCAATTCATTTATGTGAAAATGTTAAAGACAATCTGACCAATCTTGCCTGTAGCAGGAGTGGCCAGTCTGTGAATACAACACATTCATTCTTCTTTATGAGGTATTTCCCTTCAGACAGAACCAGTCAGGTCACTTAACAGCATGAGCTTCAACTGTTACATTGAGCGGTTAGCATGCACACTTCAAGGTATATGGTTGATTTAGAGTGGTCTTGATTTAGGTGATGACTGAATGAACCCCGGCTTTAAGACACTGTCATCAGTGTGTGTGATGGAAGCCCCCAAACCGTGGTCCTGTCCAGCCCAGCAGGTTGCGGCCAAAGTTGGCTGTGGTGAGCATCATCCCAATCAGAGCCACGTTCCCAAATGCTCCACGCATTCTCTTTTTAGGATCTGAATGGATGAAAGAGTAACAACAACAACAACAACCACTCAGTTTACTCTGAAATAACAGAAAATAAAACGAAACAAAACTATGACTTCCTGACTTCTTACCTCCTGTTGAGTACCCATGAGCATACACCTCTCTGCCAATAATCCATACAGCTCCAAGTCCACTGGCTAGACGCTGTGCCACAAACACACAAAGATTACACATTCAGATCAGACAAGACTGGACAAGAAGAGTAGACATTCCCCCCAGAATCTCTGTATACAATTGGTCCCATCATGTTTACCAAAGCATATCAAAAAGTCTTTGTTTGATCAAAGAAGAACAATTTGTCACACCTTGGTTTCAAAGTGGTATGCTAATGCTGTGGCAGCATGACAGTGCAAAAAATCAAATCAACTCACAGGACAATGCAAACCACCAACGGCCAGGCAGAAAAGGAAGGCGGGGTAGATCTCCAAGCTGATGAGAGGTGATAGCAGTGTGTTAACTTTAACCTCCTTTTCCACTCTTACTGTGGCTCATGAAAACATGGTGCAACAGCAGAGTCCCAGTGTGCAGATCTATACTTACGTGTTCTGGTGTGCACGCTGGATACAGTTGAAAACATTTCCATTTTCAGGGTCATCACTGTACATCTGAGGATACTGTAGGCAAGGCATGGGTGTTTGTTATGATTAGCATCTCTCATCTAGGTAGTTCATACAAGGCACTCCCCAGGTATGAGACAATGTCAGCAAACCAGAAATTTTCCACAATATTCAACCATGCCAACAGGAAAACTTGAGCTCACCGGCACGTTGTACTTCTTGCGAGCTTTGCCAACTTTAATAGCCAGATGTCCAACCATGATAATACTGGCAACACCTGTCAGCACCACGTACCCATACTCTTTGGAGAGCACAACCATCCTGGCAAACCTGAATGGGGGGGTTAATACAGTCAAATAAATTAGATATAAATAAGGACCTTTTCCATTTTAGCTGTTTGGTATTATTTTACTTTCCATTTCTATGTAAGGAAACAAATGGGAAGAAGTTCACACAGAAGACTATTTCTTAACGCGTAGGAACACATGACTTTTTGTTTGTCTACACCGGTCAACAACTGTGCAGGCTACAAATTTGTACATTTTAGCGCAGAGGCTGTGAAGGGGAAAAGCAAGGACGTATTAAAAACGCAAGGTCAACTGAGGATTCAAGCGACGCCATTAACATTTAAACACCGACATGTCTGAGGGATAACGCGGTGAATCCGCAGCCTTTTACCTGGTGGATGCAGAGCTCGTCTCCGACAGCTGACGCACTCGACTGAAAACACAGCGACTAACACACAACCCCACTGAAGCTCAACTTTTACCAGCTTCCGCTCGTGTGCGTCCGTCAGTGTGCGGAGGCTTACGTAACATTACAAACGGCGAGGGCGTGGTGCGACTGATAGACGACCGCAAGACCGCAAAGCAGCGGGTTTCTATAGTAGTGATGTATTAACAGCTCCAGCGGCCGCTGTGTGCTAGAAGTCAGGGCAATAACCGGTTTCTCTTCTCCACTGGTTCACACTCACCCTGTGTGTAGCCTGACGGTAATCTGTCAGGCTGACGTTTTACGCACGCAGTCCGCAGGTGAGTTAAGGAGACAGGTCACGTTGGGTTTCTACAAGAACAATACACATGATTAGCCCAGTTTTAGCTCACCGTTATGTTAATGCAGTAGCTCGTGGATAATAACTACTCACGTCTCTTTTACTTTACTGAACTACATTTATCAGACAGACTGTAAAACACACGATGATGTGCATGATGCACTGTGGTGAGTAAGTACATTTACTATAGTGCCGAACAGTATTGATGGTATTTCTAAATACTAATTTACATTTTAGATGGACATATTTACTTAGACTAGTGTACTGCATATGACAGATTTAATCACTAGTACTTTTGGGATGGTAAAGCCCTTAATTGCAGAGGATCAAACAAATAACAACATCTATATTATACAGTAGACTAATGATATGTGTAGTGTATGATGTAGTATATGACTCAATAGCATTACAATGACAGGGGGGAACAGGAGTACTTTTACTTCTGGTACTTTAAGTACTTTTTAAAATATTTTATTAAAAATTCAGGGGTAAAAAGTCAAAACTCCTATTCCTGAGAAACGTGGGTTTCAAGTAGATACTACTTCTTTTTTTAGAGCCTGCAAGACAGAAAATTTGGGAACCAGTGGTAGTGTAAAGAACAGTTTCTATACCAAGAGGAAGCAGTTGTTTCCCTTTGGTGAAGTGACACAGAAATCCCCTAAAGGGAAATGGAAAAAGTGTAAATCTCATGAAGCATGCAGGCTACAAAAAAGGCTGGAGGGAATGATGTGCGGCACCTTTTCTTCTTCCTTCCTGCTTACTTCCAGAGACAGATGTAGTCTCAGATTTTTTTTTTCTTTCTTTCTTTCTTTTTTTTTTTATGACAGACAGGCAGCCAGAAAATCTGCCCTCTGCTGAGGTGACTGGAGATCTGATATGCCAAGTTTCCCGGATCACATATCAGGTCAAGTACAGGTATTTGTGGCATCTGTTCAGCAGATCCAGGCACAGTAATGCATGAGCTGCTGACATGGGCCTGAATTCATAATCATTCTAGACATCATTATATTATATTATATTATATTATATTATATTATATATATTATATTATATTAACACGGACAGCCAAGCAGTGCTCTAGTCTTTTCTTGTTAACAGTCTGTTAATCTGTGAGACCACATGAGGTTTCATGAATGCAGATTAACCATAGGAATAAATAAGGGAGGCAAGCTCCTGCAAGAACAGTACAACCTGACTGATATGGAGTGACAGTGAAGCTGACAGTTGCAGGTGAATCAGACAGTAAGAAGTGCATGCAGCATTACATGATCCTACAGCCAGAGAGAAATGTGACCAGAGGAGAGTGTGAGAGTGTAGATAAAGATCTGGCAAAGTTTATGTTTACTGGGCAAGAACATGTCTCATGTCCATGCCCTCGTGACAACTGATGTGTTGCTGTCACTACCAGGCAAGTAGGACAGTTTCCCATTGCATGTCCCCTATACATGCTTTATACTTTCATCTCAAAATATTCTAGACAGCCTGGCGTATTTGTTATCTTTGCAAACTTTGCGATGCCCACTAGAATTTAAAATCAAAGCTCTTTGTTTCTGAGCAGATTTGGCAGCACAGCTTGAGGCATGTCTCGGCTCCGTCTTATTCAGAGCATCCAAAATACTTCTGAGTCTTCAGATTTGCGTCGTCAAATATAAATTAGACAAAATTTGGACAGTCCTAAGTCAAGATCTCCACAAAGACCATTTATAAGATTGTTGCACTCCACAAAACATTACCAAGTTTTCGTCACTAGATGTCCTCATTAAGTCACTGAACACCTTGACTTCAAACAGCTGTGTGGATTAGTTCAGTCCACAGGATGGCAAGTGTGAAACAGCATTAGGTTATCTATGCCTGAAGGCCTCCTCCTCTTCTTCTTCACACCGGGGGATGCAGGGAAAGGGCTGAACTTCATTTTGTGGATGTATGTGTGCAGGAGAAGGAGGAAGGTGGTCACTGTGCAGCTGGTTGTTGACTGTCAGCTCAGGGTAGTTTTCTTTCACGGACTGTCAGCGGCACATCTGTCCTCCTCCTCCTCCATCATGCTGAGTCTGATTCAGCACTTCAACACCTACACAGAGAACCAAGAATAGACTCAGGACTCTTACTGAGACTGGAGAGATGAGGAAAACAACTGCTGCCTGAGACCACCCTGTCCCATCTGATCTCGTCCCAACATCTGCTGGCTCTATACTGGGTAGAGTTTGACTTAGGGGAGGTGGGGGCTGGCTGCCTATGGCTGATATGTCAGCTACTATCGTTAAAGTCTCATCGCACATATAGGCCAGAGCGGCGTCGATAGACTGCTAAGGATCCTCCCCACTCGACACACTGTTATAATTGCCACACTCTTGTTTCAAAAGCCTTAATCCCTGTGTGATGCGATCCCACACCACACAATATGCCTCCCAGGTGTCAGGTGCACTGCACTCTTGTTCCACCTCCATACACACACAAACACACCTGAGGTAGATAGACTGAATGCAACACACACTCATGCAAAAAAGATCCTTACATACTGTACACAGTCTATTTTTAATCTTTTATGGATGTAGCTTCCACTCACATGCGCAGGCACACACACACACACACACACACACACATACACACACCTGCTGCTGCACCTGCAGAGTTATAGGTCACTTTTATTATAGTGGCTCTCATAGACTTTGCTTTGCTGCCCTCAATATTTAATGTTACCCTTCCATTACCTCCGCTGCCCAGAGCTTCCACTCTCGCTCCAGCTCTCTCCAGAGCGTCAGATCTCTCCACAGCACACCCCCACCCCCATCCGCCGCGCAGCTCAGCGTCCCCCCCACCCCCCACCCCCCATTTGGTTCCAGTTTCAGGAAAGCCAGACATGGCAAACATGTAGTGGAGCAACTGACTGTGATCATCGCGAGCGGCGGACGTTGTGAGAGTTCATGATGTGTGAATAGCTGCATCCTGATGGAAGAAGCTCGATAAACCAGCGACATCTGAAACAGCATGAGAGCATCCGGCTGTCAAGTTCCAGACAGTGGATGCGCGCCCGATCCACTGAGACGTTACGCGCAAGAGGTTGCCACGGGCAAGCGTTAGGTTTGACCTCTGTGGAAATCTTTTCTGGAAGAAACAATTTGGGGAGAATGTATCAATGAAGAATGTGACTGCGTCTGACTCTCTCCAAACGGGGTGGATGAAGCCCTCGGCGGTGTCATGCGTCTTGCCCCGCAGCCAAGCGCGCAACCCTTGCGGCTCATAGTTCTGCTCGTCCTTACCACCGGGGTGATCGCATCCCCGGTGCTCTCCTCCGGTTGCCCGGACAGGTGTGTGTGTGATGACCAGCTGGTGGTTCAGTGCGCTGGGCAGCATCTGACCACCTTCCCGGTCAACTTGCCGCTGGCCACGCGGCAGCTCATCATCTCCAATAACCGCATCGTGGAGCTGCCGCCGCTCGCTCTCAACTACCTCTCCGATCTGGTGTACCTGGACTGCAGCAACAACTCCCTCACGGAGATATCAGAGTCCACCTTTGGGAATCTACGCAAGCTGGCCTACCTGGACCTCTCCTTCAACACCTTGACCCGGATCGAGGACAGGACGTTCGGCCCTTGGCGAGTCTGGTGATGCTGAGGATGACGGACAACCCGGGCTCTCGGAGATTCATCCGGACGCCTTTGCGGAAAACGCGGCCCTTCAGGTTCTGGATGTGAGCCGGAACAACCTGACGGTGCTCAACATCACCTCCCTGATCGCGCTGCCCGCCCTGCGCTCCGTGGGGCTCAGCGGGAACCCGTGGAGCTGCGAGTGCGACAACGAGGACCTGTGTCTGTGGGTCCACCTGGAGGGCTTCAAGTTCCAAGGTCCACCATCTTCTCTATTCTGTTTGATACTAATGTCATATTATGTGCCATTAACTGCTGTGCTCCACTTATTAATTATTAGATAATAACCGGTTATATAAACTCCTGGCCTTTTGCTGATGGCTGCCTGGATCCCATGTCAGGATGAAAATGTGTTTATGTCCCTGACTGCAACTGTTAGTGCTTCTTATTATAAATCAGAAATAGTTATGAAAGAGACAACTTGGACTAATATTAAAACATCAGACCTTACACAGTGTTTAAGCTGGGTGCTTACCAATGGTGCTATAATAAGTTGATAATATCAGGCGTAAGCCATCAGTGATCATGTTTGAGTTACCCAGACTGAGGAAGGTTTCTAGCTGCATTAACATGCTACGTGCGATTCAGAGCTTTGATTTTTAAAAATGTGACTCAACACATTTACATCCAGAGACTGCAAAGCTGAAATAGCAAACATCTCAGGTCTTGAAAGTACATGTTGCCACAGGGGCCCTCTTCGAGACTGGGCCACAGCACCTGAAGGACCTCATCATGCACAAGCACGATTTCCATGGAAAGCATTAACACGCTCGGGGCTCCGTGGAGTTCTGGGGCCCCAGAGCAATTTCCCACTTTTGACTGGTGGGTAATAGAGCCACGCTGATGTTTATTGGCTGGGGTGATTTTTCCCAACCTAATACATAAAGCACTGTCACATATTTATTGAGCATTTCTAAGGCCCATATAAATCTTTAATAGAGAGTGTCGTATTAAAAGTTGAAACTAATTTAAAATTCACAGAGAAGGAAAAGTTTGAATATAACTCAGTGTAAAGAAGGAAAAACATCAGCTTATGTGATTGCTAAGGAAACGGCTCTAAAGATATTCCTCAGAGCCCTTTAAGGAAAGAGTGACTGCATGCTGATCCTGTGTTGAAGCAAATGTCACGTCAACATGTCACATCGAAACTCTCTTTCTCATCTGCACCCCGCACATAATCTCACACCATCAACACCCACGGCTCTGTTATTCGACGGTTGTAATATGCAGTGTATCATATGTTAATTATGTTGTCAAACATATATACAGATATGTAACCACAGCTCAGCCATATGCAGCTCGAGTGAGGTCCGCAAAGTTCACCCCTGTCTGTCTCAGCTTTCAGTGGGATGAGGCGCAGGTGACGGCGCTGGAGCGTGACAGCATTCAGACTATCAAATAACAAAGAGGGTGAAAGAAGACCGGAGCCGGGGAACCATTTGATTTCTCATCTAGCAACTGCGCTCAGTAGCTCAGCCCTGCTCTCTGCAGTTTGAGGGGCAAACGAGAGGCTTTTAATCAGAAATGACGGATCAATTTCTGTTCTATTTAGCAAGTGGGGAACTGTGCTGCAGGTGTGATGAATGGATCACAGTGGCAACAACGGATATCGATCATCCCTCTTGTTATGGCAGTCGAGCGGATAGATGCGTCTGATATCCATTATCTTTCTTGCATTGAGTTATTATGCTCATGCTTTGGAGTGGATGTGTCACTATGCAAAAGGCCAGCCGCTATTTATAGTGTGTCTTTCTGAGCAAGAAGCCAGTCATAATTCTAACACCACTGCAAGAATACACTTGCCACACTGACTAAAAAGGCATCCCCTGTTTCTCTCTCTTCCCCCCCCCCCACACACACACACACGCACACTGACACACACACTGCAGTTCACCACAGTCCCTGTGAAGCTGATAGTTCAAGTCCAAAACGAGTCCTCCAAGAGCTGTCCTATTTTCCTGCTGCTCATTGCCTTTTGTCTCGCTTAATTTGGAGTGAAGCCTCTTCCAGTGACAGCTGCCAGCATGGGAGAAGGCGGACACACAGATACACACACGCTCTGTCGCTGTTATGTATACACACAGTCTGTCCATCTTCTTCCTGCAGCTACAACAACATAGGCAACACCTCACTCTCTGAAACCAACCACGTTGTGTCTCAAACCATGCAGAAACTCGCACACATGTGGGCACACACACACACACTCAGCACACTTTTCCTGCTTGGAGGAGGAGGGGGTGGGGGTGGGGGACAGAGGAATAACATTTTGGAGACGACTGTGTTTCGGCTGCGAACTCTGTCTCCAAAGCCTTGTTATCGCTCGTCTGGGTCTCACCTGGTTCACGCAACACAGCCCGCTTGTCTCCTTGGTTTAGGAGACGCATCAATAGCAAGCGGGTGAGCGAGAGAGAGAGAGAAAGCTTCAGGAAGAACCAACAGATTCTCCTCTTGTCTCGCCTTTCTGGCTAGATTAGCACTCTCTCAGCTGTTATATAAGGAGAGTGTCTAGAAATAGAGCAGAGTGTTGATGGGGGAAGGAGAGAGGGAAAGCCCTCTTCTTTGATGCCAGTCCCTTTAGGGGGAGGGGGTGGATGGTGGGGGTGAAGCCAGAAGGGTTTCCTTCCTAGCTGTCAGGCACAGACACACAAAAAGACACGTGCAGACACACATTAACAGACTCTGCAAGGGTACAGCTAGAGGATGGGAGAGTAAAGTCTTGTGAAGGGGGTTTGTGCACGCATATATGAGAGAGTGTGCGCGTGTGTGTGTGTGCGTGTGTGTGTCTGCATGGATGGATGTGTGTTTTTGTTCGAACTAGAGCCTAACCGCATATTGTGTGAACAGTGAACAGCAGCAGCCTTTGAGAGGATCAGAGTAGGCTTTGAATCCTCTGTGGTAGATGGAGCTTAGAGAAGCAAACTGCCCTCATGTTCTTCAGCTGCAGACTCGTTCTCAGATCTGTGAGCCAGAGAGGAGCTCCACCGCAGATAAGGACGGATATTTATGCACCAGCTGAATAAAATATTAGGGAAATGTGAGTTTCATGCTATGAAATGAACATGTATAGAGATTTAGCTGAAAGGTGAAATCGCTCAGTCTGAATTCAGACCCCCCTCCATCCTGAGCCACTGTCAGAATATTAACATGTGATGCCATAGAGAGTTCATGGAAACTAGTATATGCAAGCTCACAGCAGCTTGATAAAGCAAAAAGTTAGGGTTGAAATATCACCTGAAATGAATGGATTAATGGGGGGAATTGGTCTCAAAAGACGGCTAATGGAGTAGAAGCTAGTACCATCATGTCATTGTGTTGAACTTCTAATAATGAGACTGCCATATACTTCTGTTGTTCCATCATGTTCTGCAAGATAACACCTTCATCTTGCTGTGGTGTGAGTCTGCGACTGAATTCTCTTTAAGAGAAGAGTGACTTTCGCAGTAAGTTGAACTAAATACCACCTGGATAGGATTTTAACGTTTCATATCTTATTTCAGGAGTTGGAGATCTTTCAATAAAAGATTGGATTTGGAAAAATTTTAGGCACGTACAGGAGAATGAAATCCGCACCTCACAGAGACGATAATAATACGTAACTAAAATTCACCTATGATGCAAATCTAACTTTCAGGTGACATACAAAAGTACTCAGTAAGAGTGTTCAATTTATAGTCAATAACATGAACTCTACACCCACATGCCATTTCATTTTGATTCAAGATTTTGCCGTAGACCATAAACCATCAGCAGTTCAGCTGTCTGATAAAATGGAATTACAATCTTCTTCTGTTATTTGTCATTTTAAAGGAAGATCTGAGCTGATGTGTGGTGGAATATCTGACAAAAAGCTTTGTGAACCACTGATGTAGAGAACAACAATCTGAATTTGAATGAAGTGAATGTGAATGTGTGTGCGTGCATAATACTGCAAGTATAAAATTATTGTGAGATGATCCACATTTTCCTGGCAGAGCGGCACACGTCTCCATGTACTACTCTACTTATTCATTAGATTTGCACGTACAGTAAAGTCAAGCCACATTTACATAGCAGTATGTGAGGATGTGTATTCTCAAGCTGTCAGTGTAGAAACAGGGTTACAGAAAACTGTTTCCTGCACAGAAACTTCCTTCCAAGCCTTTTGATCTCGTCCCAGTGGGAACCCCCCCTCCAGCACAAAAGCTTTGAAAAAAACATAAGCCAATTAAAAACAGTGGCCGTATGGAGAAGGCAACATTCTGTTGTGTTGCACCCATTTTTTGCTCTCAGTGACAAAAGACTCAGGAATAATCCTGAGTCTTTCGGAAAAACGCTTCTCTTGTCAGCTGCTGCGGAGCTCAACACCCATCATGACGTGTGTTTAATATTGACTGATAGGCCTTTGAAATTCCACCCATCTACCGTAGTTTTGTGCAAGTGAAGGGACTCAACATTTTTATTAGGATTTGTGGATTTCAGCAAGGTCTTAGTCGTAGTCGTACCCGCTGCCCGATGATGAGAAACCTTATTATCTGTGGTTTCAGGCAGACACAAAGGCCCAAGTCAGTCTCTAATCCTGTGGGGTAGAAAGGAGTTTGAATAATTCATCCATGAATTTTTGTTGTAATTTAATGCTGCATCAACTCAAGTCTGTGGTACACAGGAAGCTGCTAAAGCCTCTGAGTTTTCTGATAAAGAAGGCAACATTGTTATGCAAGTGCAGTTTTCTGTACTGTTGTCCTCTCTCCACATGAACCCCAATGGATTACTTAAGCAAAATGATAGGTAGTAATGTGTTTGAATTATTTAACCAGCTCCACTAATTAATTTCATATGTGATAACATTTTCTTTGCTGGGTTACTTGTGCTATAGCTCTGCGAACATCAAAGGATCCTTGAAATCATATGTTAATACGATTACTGTCTACACCTGCTCTATATGAGATAACGTCTGTTGTGATTTGGAGCTATATAAATAAAATGTCACAGCTGTGTAAAAAAAAAAAAAAAGTTGCATGATATTTTCAAAGGAGATGAGCAGTCAAATGTACTTTATAGGTTTTAGATCCTTTAAAAATCAGCTTCACATTCTGACTCATGGGAGCACAGGTGAATATAAACACATTCTGATCCAGTTTCATCCTCATGAGAGATATTTGTGTTTCGGCCTTGATTTTCTCACTGATCTGAGATGGGTGGGGCTAAACTGGGACAAGGTGATGTCACATATTTTTGAGTTTTATAATGCGCATTCAAAGGTCTGAGCCGAGCCACATCTTTCAGAGGCTGTGTTTGGGGCCAATTGCATCACAGCATTTCCACCAGATTGTCCCAAAGGTTGCTTGAAATATGGTCGATGGGTGTGGCCTTCTTTTTTGTGGGCAACAAAGGCAACTTTGATATGTGACAGGTTTCAAGTTTCAGCTAAGGCATACAGAGACAAACAACCTCACACACTCGCTCAACCTATTGCACGTGTCTTTGGACTGTGAGAGGAAGCTCCATCCAGAAATTGGGACTTGAACCCAAAACCCTCTTGTTGAGAGGCAACTGTGCTACCCACAGTATCACCATGCTGCCCTACAGCTGATGGTGCACCCCTACTTTCAGGCACTCCTTCACAGTCTATGAAGTCTACCATAGTCACGTAGACCACGTCCTCCAAAGTATGTGGCCCCTAAATTGGGGCATGGCTCTGCTGGAGCAGATCAGATCAGTACCGGAGTGTTACCAGCCTTGACAAACAAATACTTAGGAATGTTTTGTCCCCAGACTTAAAAAAAATGTTGATTCTTGCTTATTTTGATATAAATATTAATGTTATAGAAAATTATTCAAATTAAAACCAACTTTTTAAAGACTTTAAAATCATTTATGCATGCACGACCCACTGTAATGCACTTCCTCCTGCTGCCGTCAAGGAACAATTATGTATATTAAGAATGTCCTGGATTGGTGTGATGAGGAAAATGCAACCCCTGCACATTCAGTGCAGAACAAGATGACTCATGATGCCACCCCAGGACAGCTGACCTGTTTACTATGTGTTGTTTGTGTCAACATCATCAGCCTGGAGTTTATATGAAAAAACAGATTTCTGCTTTTAGTGCACTTCACTGTTATGCCGATGTGTTGTCCTCTGTAGCCCTATGAGTAACCTTGTTATTCTTTCTTTGTGACAGATGAGGGCCAGACAGTGTGTGGCTCACCTGCTGACATGCAGGGCCGTCGACTGGGTGAGGTGGGCATCCAGCTACGGACGTTATGTCACCAGACTCTGGGCTCCTGGGACTATCTTTTCTTTGTCGTCATCGGCTTTGTTATCTTTGCTGCTGGCACCGTGTCGGCCTGGGTGATGGGCGTCATCATGGTGCTCTACGAGCGCTACATCAAGAAGAAGGACGAACAGCTCGACATGGACGACGAGGAAGAAACCAGTGAGATGGGCCGTCCGTCACGAGCCAGGAACGACCATGGCAACGGGAATTTAAAAACCTCACATAATGTTTAAAAGAGTTATTCTTACCCTGCCCGCTACGGATTCCCACAGTGCCTCCTGTCAACTTCCAGGACTGTCTGTGAAGTCTAATGAAACTCCAGTCAAACTAATTCTGTCTAACTCAAAGAGAGAAGAGAGGATTCATCAGATAAGGGAATGTCATTCTACTCTTCTGTAGTGGGCCAATGTAACACACTCTAGCTGCCATAGTGGAGGTCTGTCTTTCACTGGGTAATGGTCACCCCTTCCAAAAAAAAGCCACCTCTGTCTGTGAAGTTGGTATCTTGGAGGCAGCTAGCTCGCCATGCTGTGAAATAACATACTGGTTTAGCATAAGATATTCTGAACACATGCTCATTTTGGTTTAGGGACCGGTATCAGTGGTCTCATTTTATGATTAAGGAAAACAGGATTTTTTTTTGCCAAGAGTAAAATGAGAAGATCAATACTACTCTGTCTGTACACTAAATCTGAAGCAACAACCGTAGCTTAGCCCAACATAAGGTCTGGCAGGAACAGCTAGCCTGGCTCTGTCCAAAAAGGTAACAAAATCCACCCACCTGCTGTTTCCCGACATTTTCTGCTTGTGTGCGAAACGCAGCTAAGCTAACTGACTGCTGGCTGCAGCTTTATTTTAAAAGACGACTCTTGGTTTGAAAGCAAATACACAAATGTCCAACTTTTACCCAAACTGCCATTTGGGTCCGGTAAAAACCAGCAAGGGAGCAGCGATGCTCAGCCCAGACCACTAACCCTCACAAGATGGCTGCTCGTAGTAAAATATCCTTGTTAATTTGTGAATCATGTTTGGTTGTCGTTGACCTAATTCTACCATTAGCTACTCTCCACTAGAAACCATCAGTAGGTCTTTTCCTAAAGGTTGAGGTAGAGATAAGATCGGACTCAACCCAATAATGTTTCCTCAATAAACTAACATAATTGAGCTGTTGGTCAGTAAGCATGCTATATTATATAGTTTTATATAAAATTGTTCTGTACTTATATCTATCATATTACAAAATGGATTGTTAAAACTGCTGCTAATGATAACCAGTTTAGATCCCGCTGATTAAGCATTCTTTGCACACCAAACATCCACCAGTAGACCTCCACAATGGCATCAAACATGTAGGAAAATTGTGACTTTGCCTCACATCATCTTTGTAAAACTGAAAGTGGTGTGGTCATTCTACTCATTAGTATGAAAGGAGAGGACTAATTGCATTTTGTACTATCCATTCACATCTCCGTAGATGAGTAAAGGGTTAAAGTGTACGCCTGGGCATGTGTGTGTGACTGAGTTTTTGCTGGCATGAATGTGTCATTCTGTGCTCCAGTGATGTTTGGTTTTGTAACAGTTCACCCTTCCCCTCGATTATTAGCCCAGAAACTGCAGTCAAGGTATTTGTAGTGAGCATCTACACTATTTGTGAAGTTGAGAGCCAGCATGTACCATCTGCTGAGGTCTGTTTTGGCAGCGGGCCCTGCTGGATGGCAAGTAAACAGGAGAGTGTGATAATTGATTTAGGCTTCATTGTCTCTGTGTTGGGTAACTGGCTTGAGTGCAGTGTCCTGTCTGTTTCCGCATGCACTGTTGATGCACCAAAAAGCCTTATGATGTGCGTATGAGCTGTGAGATGCTAGTTCATCTGAATAAAGAAGGAAATGGAATTTACTGCAATATACAAAAAACTCAAAATCTATCATTTAATTTTGAGGAAAATATAAAAATATCACAGTTATATTTATTCTGAAAGCCCATGATAACAGATCATTAGCAATAAGAAATTAATTTCAGTCCACAATATCACTTAACTGTGATATTAGCACCTGCTTTGCTTGAGGTTTTGCCTACAGCTTGTGATGTCTGAGATCACAAAGTTATATTTTTGCTCATAGTTATCTGGGTGTACCACCCCACTGACCATGACGCTGACTGTTACGAACGTAAGAGCAGAGGAACAAAACTTTTGTTGGACAAAGAGAATCAAGTGACGGCTACACCAAAACGTCATCCTGTGCGTGTGTGTATCTGTACAGTTGGTGGATTTGAGAACAAATATGTAACACTGAGAAGGAGAGCGCTCTCTCAGTATGCTCATGCCAGCTGTTTCCCCTCATTTTCTTTTGTGCATATGCTACTTTATACGAGTTTTACTACTGAAACTGTTGGAATGAAAAGTTTGGTTGTTGGGCTGCTGTAATAATAGTCATATCTTGAAACTGTGCTAGTGCAGAAGACATTTTCGACATGTCGCAGTAAGAAAAGCACCGGCATAAAAGAATGAAAGTCAAATGTGTCTGAACCCATTTAGCTGCTTGAGTTTCACAGATGCGTTGTGCATGCTTGCTCGCTGTAATGGCTTATTGGGACTGAACAGATTAGAACAGAACCATCATTACTGCTTTATGTGACCTGTGCTTTTCCAACTGTGACAAGTCAAACTGGCTGTTGTTCAAATCACCTATTATGTTGTTACTATGTGATTTTTAACCATTAAATTGTTGGACTGTGCATACTAGGCTGGGGGAAGTGAGGCTGTACTGGTGCCGCCAAATGCAAGCACATCATCATAGTAATAGTTGTTTTGCACTTGTGAGATGAAAAGGTGGTGAAGAGTCGGCACAATCTGCTCTCTCTCTCTGTGTCTGTGATGTGATCTGCAGTACTACTGAGAAACCTTTCTTCACACATTTACTGGCACTCACACGTGCATATTGCTGAGATTTGTCCAAAACGAACCGAATGCACGTTGCAAGTAGCTGGTTCAGCAGATGAATTATAATCAATTTAATTCAATTTGATTGAAATGATATATATTATATATATTTAATGCAACAGTATCATAATAAAACTGTATATAAAGCTTAAACATTTGACTTCTCTTTGACAGCTGACACTGACAATTTCAGGTTCCAAACATACTGGCTCAAACACACGTTTCACACATAAGTGACCACTGAGTCATCGTACATGTTATTGATTACACTTGTGCTCTTCCCACAAGACAATTTGTTTGTTTAGCTGCACATGGTGAAAATGTGTTGTAAGAAAACAAAGGCAGTCATTGTAATATTTTTACATAACCCCACTGATATAAGATGCTAAGGAATGAATCTTGTGAGAGCTTGTTTGCTTGCACTTTGTCATCATATAAGACCGCTATTCTGACTCATGGCAGTTTGCATAGCTGTGCATGTACTGACGAACAGACCTATACATGCAAACTAGCATTGTGTATGTAACTGGATGCCAGAAGTGTCCATTCATTTATTGTACCATCACCATCTACTGTACCTGTTGGTTGTCTACTGTGACACTATGCTGAGATGCCTCTGGACATTTCAACCACTGGCTGCTCTTATGGCTTTGAGTGTAATATTTGCATGGGTATCTACAGTATATACGAAATGCAATGCATCATATGCATGTCTATTGACGTCTGTGTACTAATCTATTTCATCTATCTCCACATCCAGTTTATTCATGTACTCCATCTCAACTGTGAGGTTGCATTACATTCAGCTAAGCACACTGATTAGGCCATGTGATGCCACAGGCAAGGGTGAGGGTGCTGCCTGGAAATAGGATAGCCGGTGGCTCTAATACATGCCAGCACAGTGACACAGAGGCTATGGCAAGGTACCGACAATAAAAGTGTACAAAATTGTTGCTGTGCAGTGTGCACCACACATAAGGTGAACACCTGGCTCTGAAAACTCTGTGGAGGTTCTGTGTAACAGCTGAATATGCTGTTAACAGCATATACTAAGTGGTATACTAAGTGGATGAGCTGAATTTCAACATTCTGCACTTTTTACACCCCCACACTACAAAATCACCCCATAGTGAGGCACATGTATGCATGTGCTCAGACACACAGAACAAAAGCATCAGTGCTGCCTCCATAGCCAACTCCAACTCAAATCATCTCTTAGTGCACTGCACTGTGTCAAAGCTGAGAAGAAGGGCTCTGTGCTTACAAAACACCACACTACAGACAACGACCAGAGCAGCTTCAAAAGAACAAAATGTAGAACTGAAGAGGTAGACAGTTTGGGAAATATGGGATTGTTGGCATACAAAGATAAGAGGAGTGATACCATCCTGATGGGTGTATGGTAAATATGGAGGCACTTAGCAGGCGATTAGCTCAGGTCAGCAAGAAGACAGGGCAGAAACAGCTAACCTGGCTTTGTCCAAATGAGAAAAAAAATCTTCTGAAGCTCTGTCATAACAGATTGTTATCATACCTGCACTAATATAATTGTGGTTATCAAGGGAGTTGCTGTATGTGTTGGAGTAAACTGCTGAGTTTCTTTTACAGAGCGTAGTGTGAGTGGATGGATGAGCAATTTCTGACACAATGTAAGATTTTGCTTAGCAAGTGTTTGATGTGCTGGTTTGCAGATTTTTTTTTTTTTTTGATCCTTTTGACAGAGCCGTTCCAGTCTTTATGCTAAGCTCAGCTGACCTGCTGCTGGCTGTAGCTCCCCACTGACTCTCAACAGGAGACTGTATCGTTTGCATTTCACAGGCTGGTTCAGCTCTAGCTTTAATTTAACGTATGGCGTCACTAACTTGAGATACTGCCATGCTTGAGAATGGGCCTGTTCCTTGTTGATATCCCATCATTCACCGGCCAGATAGAGGTAGTGGTCAGGATGTGCTTCAGGACAGAGATGCACTCAGATGGCTATAGTCAACATCAATAGCACAGCTGCGACTGCGAGCTAGTTGAGTGAATAGACGAGGAAATTCACATAGCTCTCGGGTACAGAAGCTCCTGCTGCCCCGTGTCCTGCCCGTGGTTGTTTAACTCATATTTTTGCACCATTGTGTGCATCTACTGAGCTGAAGGCAAACTGGCCGCTATGAAATGCCCGCAGATGGGAGATGTGACATTAAGTAAGAGCGGCTCTAACCGACCGTAATAGCCCTCTGACACATCTACTTACAAACAAGCTCACTCTCTCACACACACACACACACACAAACAAAATGGGAAGAAAATCCTTTGGTCACGGAGCAGCGGAATGACTTAAACCAAAGTTTGAAATGAAGGATATATTTCCAGCGACTGGTGCTTGGAAACTGGTTGCCTGTTTCAGTAATTTCATGAAAATTTCATCATTAATCACTGCCACATATGGATGAGAGCACCAAATCACTGACAGCCGAATCCAAACCAACCACACTGCTGTGCCAAGCTGGATCATGACATGCTGTGGAGCTGGGACATAAAAGGAACTGCTGCAACTTATATTAAGTTCAATATATTTGTAATGCTTACAATTGTAAACATACAGTACAGGCAGTGTGTATGATGAGTGCTCCTGTTTTGTACTCTCCTTTGCTTTAATGGTTTGTCACTTCATATTTTAAACATAGTGAAGCATGGAAAAAGGGACTGGAGTGAGCAAAATGCCTGGTTATAGTTAAAAGGCAAAAAAAATGACTTTGACCCTAGTTTTCTCCAGTTTCATTTCCCCCATTCTCTCCATCATTATCACTCTGTATTATCAGCGGATATTATTTATCAGCTGGGATTTATTTCAAGTGAATGAAATTATTGTGTTCGATCCAGTGTTGCACACTATATGTTTTCCAGTGGACTTGATATTGACAAGCTCTACTTAGCCTTCCTCTGGGAAAGTGGCTATTGATTGATGGTGAAGCGTGAGCCCCTGCCTCCACTTGGCAGACAGTAGGATGGTCCCACTGCTGTTACATGTCTGCTCACAGGCTCAGGGGCCTGCCAACTCTGTATCTTTCCCCAGCAATAAAAGGTCATTTGAGAGGAGATGGTGTGTCCTTTTGTGCGTCACAGTTCTGCCTGGAGAAGTGTTTTTTTTTTTTGCTTTGTCTTGTTGTTCGACCTCTCTTCCTGCTCTTTCAATGTACTTCCCCCCTCTTTTGGTCTCTGGGTATTTGGAAGGTTAGCGGGTGTCTGATTAGCATCCAAGTCAAAAACCCATCGACCTCACCATCTACACTGAGGCCTTGGTAGCTTGCAGACAGAGCTGCTCCAATACTGTATGCACTGTAAAAACTGCCTCACGCAAACAACACACACACACACACACACACACAGGCATCTCCACAGCTGGAGATGAGCCGCATTTTACATTAGTGTGCCCAGACTGGTTCACAGTTGTGTTAATCCATTAGAGCTGCCTGCACAAGTGAGATAACGACATGCTTACTCACACTAAGCTCCAACTCAAAAGCAGCACAATGAAATTTCAAACTAAGACAGGGAATCTACAAATTGGTCTGTGGTATTTTTGCACAAACAATTGAGGAACATGAAAGAGTCTGTAATATCTTTGGACTCACTTTATTTCTCTCATCCCCACCATGTCTCCCTTCATCCCTCCCTTGCTTTATTTATCTTGTCTGAAGATATTTTTGGCCATAAGTCCATTTTTTTTTGCACCTGTCAGTTTCACTTTGGGCATCTCTATTTCTGTATTTTTATCCAGTCCCTATCATTTTTCTTCCCATAACTGAAGAGCTGGACATTTTGGGGAAATTACCCATTGTTTGCTTTCTTGCTGAAAGTTAGACTGATTCCTCTTTTGTCTATGCAGCTAACAGCCTGTTAGCTTAGTGCAAAGAGTGGCGCTAACTTCGCTCTGTTTAAGGTGACAAAATCGGCCTAACAGCACATTTAAAGGTCAGTATTAACACATTACATGGTGTTGACATAACGCATATACAAGCTTAAGGGTAAAAACAACAGTTTGTGTTTTATGGGCTTCCTGTAGTTTCCCAAAAAACCACAACAGAATCATTTTAAACAAGCTAGCTGTAGTTGCAATGCAGGGAAGCTAGCTGTTTTCCCTGTTTCAAGACGGAAAACTAGCTAACTGGCAACCTGAAAGCTACTGTTGAATACAACCATACGATGTTAAGTATTGCTTGTTAGAGGTGTTATTGGGTGGATTTTGTTACCTCTGAACAGTCAGGCTAACTGTTTCAAGACTAACTCTTAAACTGATGCTTCACAGTGGCCGACACTCTTGAAAACAGAGCCAAAAGGAAACAAGAAAATATATATTTTTTACTTTATGACAATTAGGCTTATTGTAATATAGCCTTGTAAGATTCACCATAACTATGTAGGCCTAACTTGAACCTCTGACTGAACATAAATCACTGTTTATATTGCAGTCATGAAATATCACTTTTAACCCGTTGGGTTTAGTGACAACCTCTGATAGAGCGGTAATGTATTCATATTTAAGTTAAGATGAAAGATTTAACCCGTCATTTTTACTTCACATGTGCAGCTTTAATCTTGTATATTTAAGTTACTACAAACACACAACTGCTGAATTTTTAACATTAGCAAACAAACTACTGAAATAACTGTCCTTATCTCCTTCATCTAATCTGACAGAATAACATTGAATCATGCTAATGTAGCCTCCCTGCTAGCCAAAACACACTAGCATAAAACTTTGCAAAACCATAAGAAGGCACCACAATTTGACGAAATGAAATGACAACAAACCTTGTGCCCTTTTCAGCCAGACGATAAACAAGACAGCTGCTACTCTCTCACGTTAGGGCGACACATATGGGGACACACTGACCATCTAACTATCTGGTTTTTTGTTTATGGCAAGGCTCCTTCAAAATAAAAGTCCTGACTTTAATATCTAAAAAATAGAGAAATAATAACCTGGCTTTAAGAAAATATTCAAAAATCAATAAAGATTTAAAATAATAATAATAATAATAACTTTTATTTGTAATATGCTGGGCATATTAAAAGCCGTTTACTGTGTCTCTCTTGTTGCACATTTCTCAAAATGTCTATCTCCTCTTATATATTCTCTCCTCCTTTGTTTCCTGCCCTGTATATTTGATAGTCTTTCTGTTCGTCTCTTGTCTCGTGTGTCACTTGAATATTGATGTACTCTTTGAGCCACGCACAGAAACCTAAGACCTGATTAACGCAATAGACACCACAATTACCCTTTTGCTCTTCTGTTACCTTTACCTCCTCGCTTGCTACATTTTCCACATAAATAAGTGTCACCATGCATAATGCAGGACAACCTACAGCCCCTGGAACGCACAGTAGCTCGCCTATACTTCCCAGGACTTGAACTTCCCACGGTAACATTACACCATGTTCAGTATAAGGCACTTGACCTTTGATCCCACAGGCCTGCCACAGTGAGTTTAATGTTTAGAGGTTGAAGATCCTACTAAATGCTGACCCTGGATCATTTTGCACAGCTCTTTTCCAACCTACAGTCCACTGATAAGGCGAGGACTGACCTGACTGAATCACAGGCACGCAAAGCCATTTTCTATTAAGTAGATTCCTTTGAATTCCTTAAGGGAATTTGACACTTAAAAGTTGAGCATGGTGATGCAACTCAAATATTCATGTGAGCTTGTTAATCCACTTTTCAAAAGGAATTATTAATAGGCCAACTTAGAATAGACTCTGTAGATGCCTACGAGCAGTTCTGTCTTCCAGCTGTGTTACATAAAATATAATGAATTCAGCATCATCTCACCGGGGGGAGAGAGACAGAGAGAGGGAGAGGGAGAGGGAGAGGAGAGATAACTTGTTCTTGAGCATGACTGGTTTATAATGACGCCCTCGGTACACACAGACAAACTTGGCAGATTTAGGTTGCTTTAGTATCTTGTCACTTTATCATGTGGGATTTCAAATCTATACATCTAATGACTGGATGCTTTACACAAACAGGGGCTGAAGAGCAAATCAGCCCTGAAGCTACAGTACTAAAGCTCCCTCTAGTGACCACTTTTATATCTATCTATGCACGCATGTATTACAGCACAATTTAAGATTCATTTGGAACACTTCATTAAAATGACATTTTTATATCTAGCAGCAATTGAACTCAAAATAGTGCAAATATATTTTTATATATCAGATATTAAGTAATTTCTGTAAACATTTTTACTTTTAAATATTTATAACATTCTGTCATTAAAGTTAAGAACAAACACATTGCACAACCAGTAATGAAACTGTTTCTATATCAAATATATTTTCCATATTTATATTCAGTAGCTTATTCCATCAGGTATTAATTCCAAGAGGAGCAAGATGAGCTGTACATTAATATTGTATCTGCAGCCTTACATCAAGCTCATTTCTGGTTCAGCTTAAAGACATTACAAACATCAGTCCTCAGTCTTTGTCATGAGTTTTGAGGCCCCGTTTGTTCTACCATTTGCAAGATGGTCTCTGATAGTCCTTTAATGTCGCTGTGTGTGTCAGGATGTGCAGCCAGAGCCTTCAGGAGTTCAGTCACGCCCTCCTTCTCCAGCATGCTGCTGTAATGTGATGCTAGAAGATGGAGGCAGGAGAAGAAAATGAGTGGGACAGACCCTGAACCTCAACACAGTTCTGTTATTAATAACATGTCTATCTGAATCAATTCAATTTTAAATCATGTGGTAATTTTGTGTGACACACAGAGCAATTACAAAAAAAAAGATATTCAGCTCTATTTTACATCTGTATGGAAACTGTAATACAAATACCATAACCACTACACAGCCCCCTATGTGCTCACCATAGTCAGAGTTCCCCTTGGATCTCCATGGTAGTGTGTGTGTGTGTGTGTGTCTTACTGTTTTGACTGCAGACCAGATGTATGGCCCAGACTGCCCACAGCTGCACTCCTGAGGGCTGACGAGTCTGAAGCAGAGGGCAAAAGGGACGGAACGACCTGTAATAAGGGAATCACAGTGCACCAAGATTAGAAAAAAGGCAAAAGAGTACCTTGAAGTAATCCTTGACAGTTTTCATCTATTTGTTTTATGCTTGAGGTAACAGACAGCCGATTTCCACTGGCATCAGTGCAGTCCCAGGAATGCAGAGTTACAGTAGGTGTCACTTGCAGAAAATCATTTTTCAAAATGTTTTCTTGGGACTGTATCAATTTTCTCTGGCACTCATGACAAATTCTGTGTGACAAATGCTTATAGCACGTATTCAAATAAAATTATATACAAGAGGACTGATGATTGTGAAAAATGCATTCATTACCATGCATATATTACATACATAAAATCAGCTGGGCAAAATGTTATGTAAGAGTATTACAGAAAGTAGATTGTGTAATTGAAAGGAAACAATTTAAATAGTGTTATGCAACATGTAGCTTCCATTTGATGTTGAACTGACCAGACAGAATGAGTAAATGCATTTAAAACGACTGCTTCTGAAAAGCTTTCTCTCTGCTCTGTCCAGTTTGTTTCTCTCTCACCTGTAAGAGACCATTTCTCTCTCCAGTTGGGTCCATGTCATTATGGAAGTGTGCTGCAAAAAAACATAGAGACAAATTGAAAAGAGCCAAAGGTGAATTTTATTGTCTGCTAAATGAAAACCAGCATTCAAAACACACACCAACTGTGTCAGTATAGTAGCGCGGAGCTCCTCCTCCAGGGTCCAGGCCTCCGGTCTGGAGGTGAGGTGTGCCAGTATCCCCCCGGCAAAGTAACGGACCCCAACCTCTACATGAGAGTCCTGCAGGAGGCAGACAATGTGCTCCAGCAGGTCCTCCTCCAGCAGGTCTGCCTGCAGCTCCTCCACCTCTGCTATGTTGTTCTGCAACACAGGGAAAATGATAGCAGTGATGACAGCAGCAGTAAGGCTGGATGTATTTTGGCAGGAAGGTGTTGGGGGCTGAAGGGACACAGGAACTGTTTTATATTAGACTGATTTCACAGAATCATTTCATTTTATTCCTTTTGGCAAATTAATTTGAACAATTTGAGGGTATTATGAATATTATTTGACATGACTCCAACATTTAGAGGATGCTTGCTGTGACAGTATTAAAACCTAAATCTGGGAACAGTTGCAAAAAAAAACCATGAAAGCAGAATGATTTGTATTTTGGTAGATACATTCTCCTGCAGCTATGGCATCTATTAGTGCAAATAAGCTATAAAAATGAGAACATGCCGTGCTGTGGCACTCATGGCATATGGTCAAAACACATTCACATTAACACCACATACACCCACCAGGAGGCCAAGGACTTTCTGTTGAATAGACGGTTCATTGTAGTAGGACTGCAACACAAAAACAGGAGAGAATTAGAGGGGAAATGTGTGTGTGACTTCGTGCACATGCATTTTCATCATATGCATATCAGTGTTTTTCCTTTTTAAGGGAGGGGGTCTCCTCTACCTCCAGAACCTCCTCATACAGCTCCAGGCCCTGGCACTCTATGAAGTTGCGAGCTGCAGCGGGCATCTCATCCGTCAGGTTCCACAGAGCACTCAAGGCGAACTTCAGAGTGGAGTCCACCACTCCCACCATCGCCTTCTGCTGCACGATAGCCAGCAGCTGCTGTTAGAAGAGAAAAGAGGACACAGGACAGAGAAAAAAAATGAAATAATATTCTTGTCTGTAAACAAGATTAGAAGAAATACAAGAAGTATCCTCTGGTGGGGAGACGGGCAGCACAGAATATAATTCACAGTTGTTAAATAAATGATTCACATATTGCTATGTGGCTTCAGACATACAATTCATGGAAGTAACTGTGTAGAGATCAGGTTGATTATATGCACACTTAAGAGAAATGTGATTGGATAATTAAGTGACATTAAACAGAAAAGAATGTGTTCATGAACTAATGACCCGACAGGGATCAGATGAACATATTGTGGTAGCTGATGGGAAATATATCTGAGAGAGAGAAACGGAAAAAGAGATGCTAATGAATTTCTGGTGTTACGTTTGGAACAAAATACTCTTTTCAAAGTACCTTCATAATGGAGACATCCTTGCTGAGCTGTGCAGTCTGCTCTGTGGACAACTGCGAATAAAACAAAAACACAAGTTCTTCTGGGAATTGTATCCAGCTCTCTAAATGTCACACTTGAACAGCATGTTTTATCCCACAGGGAATATGGCCTCATTTAACAGGACTAAGTGAAAGCACGAAGCTGGCTGCTGAAAGTGGTGTCGCAGAGCTACAGGCGATGACCAACAGGTGCCATACTGTTTTCCTGCAGCAGACTAATGCACAGTAAGTGATCAGTGTCTTGACCTTGGCCACCAGAATGGAGATAACAGCCACAGCCATCCTCTGAAGGGTTGGATCCTCGTGGCTGCTCAGCCAGTTAATCACCAGCGTGGCTGCTAAATACCTGAAGCATGATCACAGCATTGGCATTACAAAAATATACCAATAATGTACAGACAGGCTTCAAGAAAATCTGAGTTCACGTCTGCATTTTTACATCTGGAAGGACTGTTTCTTTTGGCAGCTACACTTAAGGACTAAATATATTCTGCCTGGATCACACTCTACTGGAAAAACATTATAGCACCACACTGTTAGTGCAGTGATTATCTTGGCTGCTGCATGACAGTGGGCCCATAACTCATATTAGAAGTGAATGAAAGCAAACTAACTTGTCAAATGGGACATCCTGAAGGATGTAGTCACTGCAAAGTGCCAGCAGACAGTTTTTCTGAACCTGGAGAGATGAAATATTTTATGAACTGAAGAACCATGTAGGTATAAGAAAATACACAGCATACATGCAGATGAGGCTTTTTACAGAGATGGCAAAATGGGAGCTTTAACTAAATTAAGCATTTAGAGAAGAAAATATCAAATCAAGATGTGACACATGACAATCCAGCTGGTGCTAAATCCTTTTTTCACACTTACATTTTGCTGTTGTGTAACTTAATGATATCATTATGGTTGTGTAATATGAAACATGGCCCCTGACCTGGTGGTGGTTGGGGAAAGTCTTCATGGCATACAGCAGCTGGGTGACAGTGGTGGTGAGCAGGCTGATGGGCATGGCCTCCGCCAGGTCCTGAGTGGTCAGGTTGAACGCGCACGCGGTGGCCACCAGGTGGACGAGCAGGGAGTTGGGGTGGCTCTGCATCCCACTCAGCACCAGCTACAGGAAACAGGAGGTCCGTGTCATAATCACATGTGTTTTTAGGATCAGAGACTGTTCATGTTTGTGACTCTTGTCAGTGGGCTGGAAACTGTCGAGAACAATTCCCGGCTTTGTATTAGTGCGTAACCTTCCTACCTCCTACAGCCTCTCACCAAACCAGCTGTGGAGCTGCATTCTGCTCTTTATCTGTGAGGCTCCACTAGAAAGTGCCTCATTACGTCCCCTCTCCTCACATGTAAGTACAGTAATTAAAATGTCAGATCACAGGACCGTTTCACTGTAGCTGTCCTGCATGCTCAAACTGAACACGGACAAAGTGTTTAAAAAGACAAAGCTCTCAACAAACACGAGTGGAAACTAAAAACACTGAAATTAAAGTCTCTCTTTGAAGATTACAATTACACTCGAGCTTTTTGAAATGCACAAGAATTTCTTTCATCTATCGTTGCATGAATGTGAATTCTGAGTGTTTGCCTATGGTTATAGCATATGTGTTTATTCCTATGTACTGGTTTCACTTAAAAAGGCTGAATATTGGTAGAACTGACTAGTTAAATCTAAACATCTCATCCTGTAGATTGGAAGTGTTACAGATATTGTTAAACACAATAATTAAAAATCTCATTTAATTCATAAAATGCAGGTATAATCACAGTTTCCTAAAGCCTGGGTCTTGGTGAATTAATTGATAATCACTTGAGATTTTAATTTTGTGTCTGTTGATTAATTAATGTTTCATGTTCCGTGTGTGACATGAATGCAGCCACTGAACGACCCACAACACAATACCTGTAGCATGTCTGGTCGTGGTTTGTCGATGTCTGTGGTTAGATTGTAGAGATGGACGAGGGCCTCTCGTATGAAACACTCTCTGTCTCTGTAGCGTCTCAGGGCCTCACACAACTGGTTCTCATTAGCCTCTCCGGTTACCTGAACATACACAGCGGATCAGCAGCGTCACACAGACAGGAAATGCAGCCGGCATATTCCGTAAATACAGAATAAGGAGCCTCCAGACAAATTCAAATGAGAAACGTATGTGTGAATCAAGCTCATGTGTCTACCCGCAGTGTCCTGACATCTCCCAGACCATTGCACGACATCTGCTCAAGACCCTTACTTTTAGGTTTTCCTGTGAAGAGAGGACATCACAGGAGCTAACCCCGGTGGCTAGCAGGCCCAAGAAGACTAGCCCACTCCTGGTTTCCACAAACACCCGGACTGCAGCTTCAGGGACCATCTTCCGCCCAGAGATATCTAGAGAAACAAGGGAGGGCAGAACCTGGGGACTCCCCTCCAGAAGCTGTCGCACTGTCTCATCCCCATCTCTCCCATCACTGTCATCCACAGCAAAGTGGTCGTCTGAAAAGTCCAGATGCCTGAGGGCATGAAGCTGGCTGAGGACAAAGAGCAGCCTGGCAGGTGACATGTCCAGCTGCCGCAGTCGGTGGGCGATTAAAGACCTCAGGGTGTTCTTGCACTGGAGGAGAGCTGTGAGGTTTGAGACGGTGCTGCAGGATATATCCAGCATCTCCAGTTGAGGGAGAGTGCAGATATCTTCCAGGGCAGCATCACTCAGGTCTGTGTTGGCCAAGTTCAGTGTCCTCAGCCCCTGCAGGGATCTGAAACCAACTCTGACCCCTCCATCCGCCTCCAGAGACTCCCAGTCCAGATGGAGCCCATTGAGGGACAACCTCTGCAGGCTGGATGTGCAGTACAGGTTGGAGGCCAGGCCTGAGACAATGTTGGCCACAGTGAGGCCACCAGGGACCCAGGAGGCATCTAGTTCCTGGAGACGGTGAGGGCAGAGGGCCAGGCAGAAAGCTTCTGCAGATACTGGGCAGCAGCGGATGGAGGCTCGACGCAGGCGGAGCTCTTTGCAGTTTCGGAAAATCCCAACAGTTGTGTCATTCAGTATCCCTTGTAGGAGAGGAGCAAACAGAGCCATGTTGTAGGAAAAAGTAGCATCAGTTTAGCCACATTTATGTTTGTGGAGCAGAATTTTTCCCATCATTTCAGCCTGGCATAGCACACGCTGAGCTAACAAATCATAAGATGGCAGGGTAAGTTAGGGACAATGATATTCTCACATTATACAGGAGGCTGTGCATGAAGAATGTCACCTAACTGACAGCCACAGGTAAGTCACATTTGACATGTCCTTGTTTTATAACTGCAGTTTCGCCCTGCTGGAGCCATTTCCGTCCTCCTGACCTACCTGTAGCTGCCATCTTTTGCAGCAGCTGGTCAGCCATCTCCTGTGGGAACAGTGGGGTCCAGCTGAGGCGCATGGAGCCGTCTGCTCGCCGGCTGCACAGGGAGTCCAGGCTGCAGCACACCTGAGCCAAACAGAGGTCGTACAAGCCCTGGGGGCCTCCAGCATCCTGCCACACATCACCAGGTAACAAGAGGAGTCATATCACTGGGTCATTACATATGGTGGTGGGTATAAGCAAGCACGGTGATCTGCAAGGGCTGTTTCAATATCAAATAACATGAGTGTGTTGAGTGTTTTTCCATCTCTGGGTTGTGCAGGATGTTTTACATCTATTTTCTTCATTGCTTGTTCACATGGAACACTTTTGTAAAGCACATATAAACCCTGACAGTTGTCTCAGGATCTTTCCTCAGGGCTCAACAGATCCACAGTGACACAGGATCTCTCACACTGCAGGAGTCTATATTTATCCACAACAGATGAACAGAAGTACAGCTCGTCTAAATCACCTAATCCCAGCGCTGTGTGTAGGGCAAAGTGGACAAATGCAACAGCTCCTTATGGGTAAAAACGTCACGTTAAACAAAAATCACTGAGAAAGACTGAATAGAAAGGGAAGGGTCAAACTCACCATGTTAAGTAATGTAAAGTGTGTCAAGTCAACAGTCGACTGGGAAAAAGTAAACAAATGAAAAACACCGGAACACGTCGTTTAGCAGCGTTTGAGTGAGGAGTCATCATTAAAATCCATGTCCTCTGCACTCATCAGAAAAAAGTTGTCACATTTCCCTCTTGTTTATTTTTATTAAAGTCGCTACCACCGGTCGCCGAGTCAACTGTCACAGGATGACCATCTCCTATTGGTCAGTCCACGTGACGTCACCGGGGCTGGAACGAAGGTACGTTAACTACTGTTAATGGAATCGGTGTACATCGTAATGTTAATACAAGGGGGTTTATTCGTATATAAAAATTGACTTTCTTTCTTGTTTCTATCTTTGTGTGATTTTCCAGTTTTTACTTTCACATGCATGTGACCTATTGACGTGTTAGGCCTATAATTTGTCATATAAGATACAGGACACAGGTACTATACACTTTATACCCTTGATGGACTGTAAATCAAGAGACCTTGTGATGTACCTGTGTACATTTTGTGATTGACTGAGTCTGTCTGAATAAAGCAGTGGTATACACAGTATACCACTGAAAATGCATTCATATTTCACTATACCCACTACAACTATCTATGTGATACACAGGTCTGAACAGTGTACCCACCTAAAAAGCAGTATACCCACTACAACAAATCTATCTATCTATCTATCTATCTATCTATCTATCTATCTATCTATCTATCTATCTATCTATCTATCCATTAGCATCTGTGAAGGTGGAGAGGGCAGTAAACTCCTTTAGCCACAAGGAGGGGCTCACAGAGAAAGATGAGCCTTGGACTGTTTCATAAGAGACAAATTCCTTCTTCCTAAATTAAAAGAGTATTATGAGTGGTGACCGGCTCAGAGGATAAAAATGAGGATCACTTATCACGCACACTAACACTGGGGGTCAGGGACATGGCCTTGCTTACATTGCCTCTCTGGTGAGATACTGTATTAGAGCACAAATGAAGCATGGAAGCATCTGATTAGGACACAGCAATGTTTTCTAAACTCAACAGACAAAATATTAAATTTTGGTTGACTGTGATCCCAGGTTTGGGAACTGTTGTTCCAGAGCCACACAAGAGTTGGACTCTTGTAGAGCACGTACAGAAAATGAATGGCCATGCTTTGAATGTTTTCCACGCTCTCTTTCCATAACAATTGTGTCATTTATTTAAATTGTACGGCCTCTAATACATACAACCGGCCACCTGGGAAACACACACTCTCAATAACACGCACTCAAACATATGTCCTCATACATATGTGGGTCACACACAAGCCCCCGCACTGTGCACACATACACACTCTCCTACATTATTAATGTCCTGCCTCGATTGCTCATAAGAGAAACTGTCCTCCCACATGCTGAAGTATGTCTCCCCACGCAGAGGATCCCCATGCATCAAAGCCAGTGCTTCCTCCTCAAATCCAAAACATTTAGCTGAGGGGTGTTTTTTTTTTTTTTTTTTTGTCTGCAAAGCCCCTCTGCATATTGTCCTCATAACAAAATAAACACAGCTGCCAATAGCTCTTGGATTGCAGTGAGAGGCACACACAACCCATATACGGAGCAAACAGAGAAGAAGCTCTCACATCCAAAACAGACCTCCTGTTATTGTGTCAAAGCTACTGAATTGCCAGAACCGTTCAGTCATTAGATTAGAGCTGATAGGAAACAGCTTTGTGAGGAGGAGTAAGTAGACTGTGAGAAATATATGAGTGAAACTGGCAGATGTGTGTGTATGTGTGTCAGGAAGAAAGAGTGTATGTCATGAGCCTCTACAAGCCTTACAGACAAATTGCGTGTGTGGGAGACAAACTAACCTTGTAAACAAGATCTTATGAGAATTAGGTGATGACAGCTCGCCTGATTTTGTGTGTCTTCACTGCTCTTGTTGACTCCCGGCCGATCTGATTCCCCACTGTTTTTCATTTTGTGGTGAGACCATGTATCAGGAGCAGACTTTGACTTTCTACCTAAACTTTATGTGACATCAGAGGAGGAAGGCAGGGCCAAGCCTTCCCTCTGCTCAAACCACAGAGAAAAATCGCCCCATCAGCCTCCCTCTTTCTGGGTATGGACCACCCTCCACTGTTTTCCCCTGGTGGACGGCGTCTGCTCATGCAGGCCTTCATTCTCAATGAGAGCAAAGACAGAGGGAGACATGAGAGCGAGAGGAGGAGAATGGAGAGCATGAACCTGCACAGGAACCACAACTGAGACACCAAGCTGGGTCTTACCTGCACATCCTGGACCACTGAGTGATCCCACCGACACAGGTTAGATTTTTGTTTTTGCTTTTTTTGGGGGAGGGGGCAATCAGGCTTCTCATGACATGATTGTTTAACATAAAAACTATATATCTTCTCTGGAGAATTATGGAAATGACTGAAAGCTTAGATCTGCGAGTCATAACTGCAACAGAAAATGTTATTTACTGATAGAAGTTGAGAAAATTTCAAGCTTTAAAGTTTGAGATGAAAGTTGGAAACTCTCTAGCTCCATGAAACTTCATGAATCACTGTAAATCACTTGAGTATTCACATGTGCTTTTTAAAAAACCCATATGTACTTGTGGCATAAATCCCATACTGTACGTAGCCTATAACTTATGCACCATGTCATCCCCCTCAGCAGACGGACCTAATCAGTGGCACCATCAGTTCTGGGCTAATTGGCACAGTCCTAAAAATCTGCCGGCCAAGAACAAAAGCCACAACAAAGTTTGTTCAAAAAAGGCTCTTTCTGATTCCTGTGTACATTCATTCTCTATGTTGAAATAAACTTGGAAGGAAATATAAATGTGTCTTTCCAGGGTTATGGTTTTTGATGGCTCGAACGTAAAAGAGAATCTTTTAATTGAGGAGCTTAGCAGGAAACAGTCAGAGCTCAGTGGAGGCACTTAGAGTCAGTGGACCTATTGGCAATGTCCCCCTGTTGCTCTGGGCTGGGAAAACCAGCCACCGCAAAGTTTGACCTGTCTGGTTGCAAGGACTGCATTTATATAGATGAGGTGGCTGGATCTGGTCAAGTCTGGCTCAGAGTGAGGAGAGGAGGAGAGGAGGAGAGGAGAAAATACCCTTTTTAAAAAGTCAACAAAAAATGGCTGCTGTGGCCGACTTGATGAAGACCAGCAGGGTGCGAACGACAGAGAGAAACCTGGTGGTAATAACTACCGATGAGATTCACAGCCCTGGCCGAGGAGCCTCTGTGTAAACACTGTCACTGCTGTCAAACTGGGGCCTGTGAGATTCATATTGTGTGGTTGGAGACGTGCAGACGGGCCAATTGCTGAGACCGAGCTATTGAAGTGGATGACCTGTGATTACGGAAAGACAGGAAAAAGTCCTCTACGCTTAATAATAACTGACTGACAGTGCCAAGGTGGTTCTGAGCTACGACACATGGCACATTTTCCTTTGCCCAAAGATGGATTATAATCCATGGTAAAACAAACAGTGGCTGGTTCCATATGTTAAACAAAGCTACAACTACATACTTATTAAAAATGAAAGTTTGTCCAGGTACTTTCTTTTGGTCAAGAAGTATTTCTACCTCATTAAAACACAAAAGCTTGGTATTATATATTTCCTTTCAGACAAGCACGTTTTTTCCTCTGACAATGATAGAAGGATACAATTCTGCCACAGCAGCAGTTTGAGTTTAGGTAATGCTCTGGGATCTGTCCCATTAACTGTGGTCAGGACTCTTCAGTGCAACTAAACATCAAGAGGAGACCACAGAAATGATTCAAAGCCCCTGCTGTCTCTGCCTTGGACTCGTTTAGTTCTGCTCCTTTGCCATCTGTTAAAATCCTCAGCGGATTTATTTTTGATGAGCTCTGATATGAAGTCATATTGTGTGCCTGTCAGAGGTGTTAGATGAAGGTTACTCCTTGGCCATATCCATCAGACTGCCTTCTGGTTGGATTTGGCAGGACTGCCAAAATCAGCCTGCAGTTGGCTCTCCAGTAGCCCCACGTCCAGAGCCAAGCCTCGCTATTGAATATGGAAGGAGGGATCTTTCACTTAGCGTGCATTTTTTGAATGTCGCCCACCCCTGCTTCATTCGTTGTGCTGTCAAAACCAATAAGATCAAAACACAGGCTTTCCTTCAAAAATAGACTCCAGAAAACATTACTCATAAATCAGGGATTCCTGCTCCCCCTGCTGATCCTCATGCATCAGTTTCTTTTATTCCTGACCAAATTCAAATCTAGCAATTTGTATCGGTCAGACAGGAATGGCAGAAGTTAAAATGAGTCAGTGAGACCCACTCGCAACCACCTGCCGACTTTTATCATTGTGTTCATTATGTCTCTGCCTTTACACCTCGGGAATCCATCAAAGACTGGCAGTGGATGCTAGTCCGTAAAGGTGGTGTGTTCACTGACATCCACGGCCAGTAATGTCATTTTCTGCCAGGTATGTTTCATTTTCAGTCAAACGTTTCATCAGACTCAAAGGTTTTTTGACATGCTAATTCCCATGAGCCACTGCAGGTGCACTCAAAGGCTATAGGGGAGGTTCATGGAAGGTCTGGCCCAGGAGATCTACAGAAATATGAAAAACAGATCTCCGCACTTGCCCACACCCAGACACCTGATACCGATGTGGTGAGGGCCTTAATGAAAGACAACCCATGAGGGAATGTATTGAAAATGTGCGTTACGATAACAGATTTGTGGTGGGTGGGTGGCATTGCTTTTACTTCACCACAAGGGAACCAGAAGGTACAGCTTTCCAAGGGCAGGACTGTCTGCAGTAGTTGATGTGTGAAACCAGCTGTGCCTGTGTCAGAGTCTGCTAATTTTCACTTTATATTTGAATGCTCACTTACCTCAGAATTAAACAAAACTCTTGTGTTGAGTCCTGACTGGAAAGTCTCTCCTGTTTCACGCCAACAGTCACTTTTGGACTACTTAGGATGTGCAGGCTGAGTGGTTATGTTGGATTATCAAGAGAAGGAAAGAAAACATCTGCATAGCACTGTAGGCCTCTGGTAGTGTGCCTGATAGGAAATTGGAAAGAAAGTACAAGATGAGTGGTGGCATGAAAGGAAGCAAATACTTGGACCAATTTAAAGAATAAGTCTGGTGATAGTCTATATTTCTCTTACGCCAACATGTAAAATGAAAAAATACTGAAACCAACAATGAACTCATACAACTAACAAGTATTGTCAGTGTAGCCATGTTACAGCGTAATCCTCTGTGTCATAGAGCTGCACTGTACAGTGGATCAGTGAGGCAGTGGGTGTTGCCCTCAGTGACACGCTCCTTCATGATAATGAGCGTGGGCCTTTGAGTCATTTCCATACTGGTGCTTTCAATATTCCTAGCACATAAAATGTGTATTCATTCACAGCTGAAAATAGTCCGCAACAATCGCACTATTTACTCCTCTTTCAGTAATGCTTTATAAAAAACTACAATGCCCAGCTGTGTTTGGTGGGTTTATCCCTCTCTCTTTATCTCTTCTTAGCAGACACTACAGCTCTGCTACCTGCTCTGTGCATAAGCAAGTGGAGCTTTATGTTAATTGCTATCGAACGTTAACAACAAAATAAGCTGAGGAATGTCCTTTGAATGTTTTTTTCTGCTATTTCATCAAAAACAAAAGTACAGCTGGTTAACTCAAATTCCAACTTGATGATGAAGTTGTTGTTATTCATTTCCATGAGACCACGAATGCCTCCACACAAACTCACAGATAATAGTCTGTATTTCACCCTGGGTGAACCATTTCACATACTCAGTAGGAACCAATGGAGTGTCAGAGAAAGTGGAGGCAGGTTGTAAAATTTGACAGACGGACACATGTTTAGCTATGTGATGCATAAGTGTGATATAGTATGACATCAATCATGTAATTCAAATGAAATGTTGTCAAATTTTCTCTCTGTTTATAGATTTGTAGCTTGTTTGGAGATAAAGAGAGGAAGAACCATGGGACCTGGAACATGGAGCCTTTTTATTCTGTTCAGTTTAACCCTCTGGAGCAACAGTCACGCTCTCACCAAAAACCCCATTCTTTCCCGGACACGAAGGGCTCCAGAGGCCAGCGGAGAAAACAAAAAGTGCTCTTATACCTTCCTGGTCCCTGAACAGAAGATCACAGGCCCCATCTGTGCTGCCCGAGGTTACTCAACTGACAAGGACAGAGTGACGCGCCTTGATGTGGCTGCAATACGCGACCTCCTGTCAAAGCAGCGTCGAGAGATGGAGACGCTGAAGCTGGTGGTGGATGTGGATGGTAACTTGGTAAATGAGATGAAGCTACTGAGGAAAGAGAGCAGGAACATGAACTCTAGGGTGACCCAGCTGTACATGCAGCTGCTGCATGAGATCATCAGGAAGAGGGACAACTCACTGGAGCTGGCCCAGCTCGAGACACGCATCCTTAACGCCACCACTGAGTCACTCCGTCTGGCCTCCAGGTACAGGGAACTGGAGGCCAAATATGCAGCCCTGTCTGCAGTGGTGAACAACCAGTCAGTGCTGATCGGAGCACTGGAGGAGCGCTGTATGCAGGTGTACAGCCGCAGACATGAACACCCGCCCATGGGACCTCCGCTGGTGCAGGTGGTGCCTGAGAACATTCCTGTCAACGTGCCACGTTTCACCAATGAGATCCAACGAGACAACACCCGATTTGCTCGGGAGAGAGGCTCTCGCTCTGGACCATCACCCACAAGTGGTACCCTGGAGGTCCAGAAACCTCCTGAGAGAAACTTCAGTTCTGAAGGTGAGTAAGAGTGATCCATCCCTCCATCCATTCCTTGATTTGGTCACACAAAATCCAAAACAGTCATAGTAAAATGTAGAGCAGTCGTGACTTTGCGGGCCAACCATAACAAAATAATAATCTCTGACTTTGAATACAGCTGCAGGTGGGCTGGTGGCCTCATTTTCAAAGGTTAGAGATTTGCAAATTCAGCTGGATCTCTGCTCCCCGCTCAACAGAAACAACACAAACCAGGGTGGAAATAAAAATGTTGTAATGTCTGAATTGAGGCAGGGGACTTAAACCAAAGCAAAGAAAGACCTAACCAGTGCGATTTTGCTCATCAACAGAAATTCCTGACACATTTAGATTGCCCTCACCCAAGAATAATAAAGTGTGTAGGATTTCGCTGCAGCTGTGTATGAAAATGATCCTGTAAAAGACTGTTCCATTGCATGTGAGATGTAGACAGAACCCAGGCTGCCGTGATTGGCTCCTGCAAACCACAAAGTAGATGCACTTCTGGTATACTTCATAGAGTAAATGAACTATACCTTCACCTTGCTATATTATTAGCCTGGAAGGGGTTAGTCGCCCTTTAAATAAACGCAGTGCTACATGTGCTTGTAATTAAAACTCTTGTAAAGAGAATTACCTTGAAAAAGGACAGACTCACACATACACCCATTTAAACACTGGGTTAACAAGAAATCTATTTTGGTTTTCTGACCTCAAATGTAGGCAATTAATTTGTCATTCAAATGACTTAATTAGCCCCGTTCTCCCACACTGTTCTGAGAGGACAGAGTAAACAGTTGAATCTTTTCTACTGTCTTTTCGACTTCACCCTGTGCCAGACACTGACTGAAGTGTTTCTTCATTCTTCATGTAAACTCCCCGCAAAGCCAAAATGTCGTCACTACATATTTGGCCATGCTTGATCAGATTCTGACTTTTATCATCTGTTTTCCCATGAGAAATTCATTATCTTAAGAAACAACACTGCATTCTAACTGCGTCTTATCAAGCTGAGGAGACTTTGCTTACTTTTTCGGTCGTCTTTTGTAGTACTTGAGATAGTAGATAAACCTAAATGAACCAGGCGTGCTTACTAGCCCAGCTTAGCCTGTCCAAACAAGGAGCACAGTATCTGATTTCACATGACAGCGATGACAGCCTGCCTGCTTCGTTTATTGTTCTTTCCCCCCAGGTCCATTCAGGGACTGTCTTGAGGCACAGGAAGCCGGCCACAGCACCAGCGGCATGTACCTGATCAGACCAGATGAAGCAGAGAGGCCAGTGCAGGTCTGGTGTGAACAGGATATAGACAATGGTGGCTGGACTGTCATCCAGAGCAGGAGAGACGGATCAGTTAACTTCTTCAGGAACTGGGATAACTACAAGGTGATGACAGTGACACATCCCCTGCCCTGTCCGTCTCTTTTCTTTTCTCTCTCTGCTTCTGAATACTTGGCTCGTCCAGAGACAACAGTGGTGCCGTTATATGACCCCTCGAAAGGAACCATCTGGGGTCCTTAGAGCTATATCCTGGGCCAGTACCCTTGTGTTTTCACTTACTGTAAAATATAACACCCTGTCAGCAACGCTATTCGTCCGAGGTCATTGGTTTGAGATTCCCATTATGAAACATTAGATGGCCCACTAGGAAGGTATGTTCCACAGCTCAATCTGCAGGCGTTTCTTTCCAAAACCACTACTACTATGGTGCCTTCCTGGATGGATAGCTGGTTGGCTTACTGCACCACACTATATGGAGCCCACTCATCAAAGCTCTGTGAGAATTAGATGGAGTATATCACTGCTGGCAGCCTCAGCAATTCACTGTTCCATTCAGCCCGGCCAGGCTTGTGTGCATGTGTAACTGCAAGCTAAATTGCTCTCCTCAACACTGATTTGCCTCCGAGCTCTCCCACAAAGCCACCACATGTACGTACACACACACACACATACACAGCACCAGAGAGGAGGCCCCGGACTGAAACCCTACATCATTCATCATCTGCTGGCTCACCCAGCTAATCCACAATCACAAACCTCAAACTCCTTCACCAAGTGAAGTGTTCTGGAGGCACATGGCCAGACGCAGATTGCTTGAGGTTATTCAACACAAGCAGCCATTCCAGTTTCGCCATTCCAGTTGATCCAAGAGATCTGTGGGGTTTGAGCGACGAACCAGCATGGAGAAGATAGATGCTTATTTTCCAGCACAAGCTCGACAACAAATCTTTCAGGGGAATGTGAAAGACAGGGTCTCACTCTTTTGCCACAACGCTTTTTCCTTTTGAAGTTTTGAGGCGTCATCAAAAAGAAAGTTTTCATTTGTCCTGTTAACAATCCCACGGTCTCTCACAAAGCTTCTAAACAATTCTCAGGTTTCTAAACTTCCTGGGTTACCACATAAAAAACAATGCACATTATTTTCTGTAATTTTTCTGTAACCTTCCTTTTGATCTTCCTTTGACTCAGAGTGGCTTTGGCAACATTGACGGAGAATACTGGCTTGGTCTGGAAGGCATCTACAATTTAGGAAGGCAGGGAGATTACAAGCTGCTGGTGGAACTGGAGGACTGGATGGGAAAAAAGGTCTACGCTCAGTACAGCAGCTTCCACCTGGAGCCAGAGAGTGAGGGCTACCGCCTGCGGTTGGGCACCTACCAGGGCAATGCCGGGGACTCCCTCAGCAGCCACAATGGCAAACAGTTCACGACTCTGGATCGAGACAAGGATGCCTTCTCAGGTACACGAGGTCCCTTTGCTTTAGCATATTATCTCCCACCAGAGTTTCATTTGTTTTAATCAAAATGTCAAGCCTCTCTTAGTTAGGTTCTTCATCACTGGTTAAAAATCAGACACCCTTAAAGTACTCGATAAAACCCTAGTTACCCTAGTAATAGATAAAACCCAACACATATTTGAGATGGGGTTGTTCACAGACAGACCTTTACCTGAAGACCAACTGAACATTTCTCCATGGCTGGGCCTCCCACACCGCCTGGAGTCCCACAGTGCTCTATGGAGCAGAACCTCCATAGAAAATAAATAATGGAGGCAAGCAAATCCTGTAACATCACCATCAGATCTGTCCATAACATTGCTGCAAGAATGTAAAGCAAAACAAAAGCGTTGATTATCTTGAGGTGTTCTGTCAATATGTTGTCAAAGTTTTCTGAAATCCACATGAAAATGTTGATTTCACAGAGGTAAACATCCCATTCCTCTCCCTCCTTCAACAGGTAACTGTGCCCATTTCCATAAAGGAGGCTGGTGGTACAATGCTTGTGGCCAAGCTAATCTTAATGGTGTCTGGTACACCGGAGGCGTCTACCGCAGCAAGTTCCAAGACGGGATCTTCTGGGCTGACTACGGAGGAGGTTTCTACTCCATGAAATCTGTTCGCATCATGATCAGACCCATAGACTGAGGAGATACAGTAAGCCAGGCTGGTCCACGGGCAGCTATGGAGGCCAGGTCACACTTGAAACTTCATTCTAAAATCTTGACTGTATATGTCATCACAAACTGGTTGATCCAAGATATAAAAAGAACCGCCCCAAGGGAGATTATCACCCATCAGTAGTGACTTGAGTTGCCTCCTGTAACAGAAATAGACCCTGTTTGAACATTGTTCCTTTTATATATGATAGATGTACACATAGAGGGATTTAGAGGGACAGGACTATTTATAGTAAGCTATACAGCTCCTTTAGTCACCAAATACACATCGTGGAAAAAGGAAATTAAGAAAGTGCCAGCATTTTGCAGGTGAATAATGCAAGTAGTCCATCTATAATGAAGAAACCACAGTATTTGTCAGGTCATCCCGTGTAGAGGAGGCGCCACATCTTTACACAAGTTCACAGGTATTCATTTCATTCATAAGCTTTAAGTGTCACAGGATCTAAATGGACCTCTTCCTACCTCGCCAAGATAAACGTCTGGGGGAAACACTCATACACGGTATTTAACTTGTGCTATACTTGATGGGATCTGGAAATTACATTTAGCTAATTTCTATAGAAATTTATCTAGACTTTGTATTCACTTCCAGATTTAAAAATGCCAACAAACTGGATAAATTAAAGTGGCTTAAATACAGATTTTATGTACATTTGATGAGTGAAAAACAGTCCTGATTAATTTTTTCTCCCTACAGTTAATGTGGCTTTTACATATATGTTGAGCTACTTTGTCCAAGAGCAGATGAGCAGAAACTGTAATTTATGTGTACATTAACTTATCATAACAGTGAAAAGGGCCGGCTATCCCGAGGGAACACTGAGTGATCGTACAGAAAACTAATTTCCTCCACTGTACATATGACAATCATTCTTAAAGTGTGCTTGCACGTATGGAAATTGCTGTTATATGTTTTTCTCATTTGGCTGTTGATTAAATTTCAGTATGACTCAGAGAAAAACAGGCATTGTTTAGAGAAAAAAAGATGGAATTACGTTTTGTTTTGAGTGGTTTTCGACCATGAAAAAAATGTCGACCAAGCGTCTTGAGAGTTATAGGCACTGGGAGAGACAACAAGAAGCACATTGCTGAAAGCCAGACAGGATGGGGAAAGAAAAAGAAGGGAGGGAGGGAGGGGAGGAGGGGATGAACTGGGATGGAATCGGTCCAAATTTCCAAGTTATTTTCCCCCCGTTTTCCTTTTAAATACAGTGAAATTTACATTCTTTCCACACAAAAGTGCTTGAACTGTATGTTTTCGTAAAAATATCTTTCATTGACAAAGTCATGGGCTCCTGCACTCTGTAATCACTGCTATGGAAAGAAAGTGGTATCCTTTGGGGAAACCATCCCATAGGAGAGGGGAGCTGGGGGGCTTGAACTGGTGGGTCTGCTTTGAACAAGAGCAATGCATCCACAACACACATGAAAGACAAACGGCCTTTGGTCTGTGAGCTGAAAATAGACTCTCTTATTGTGCTGTTTTTCTTATTGACCACAACGGCCGTCACGCCCATCTCTTTAACAAACTTAAAACAATGAAATCACAAAACAGGGACACCCAGCCGGACTTGGTAACAATGTTTATGAACATGTAAAAAAAAAAGAAAAAAAAAAAGCAGCATCTAATAAAAATGGGATTATAATTTTGAAATGAAAAACCAACAAAAGCTGAAACGTATGAGTCACAACACTTGGCAGAACAAACATCACACAGCTAACAGTCAGTAAATGGAGAACATGTCGGGTCACTTCAGGGGACACTCGTGTTCACTGTAATTCTCATTTCAAATGCTGATTTATACTGTTCACCAAGGCACACGTAGTGTTTAGTCTTTGTTAAGACTACATGCACATTCCAGTCTTATCTTGTGGGTGTGAGTCATCCCAATAAATTGCTGTTACTTCCCATAGTGGTTTCAAACAGACAGCCTTCTTTACATCCTCACAGAAACAGAGGTCAGAGAAGTTTTTGGAGCACGTCTGCATTAACGAGGAGACGAGAGCCCTCGTAAATGTGTTTGTTGTGTTGGCATGAAAAAGTAGTTAGGAGACGGATGGATACAACACAAAGACAGATCGTGTTAAGTGGTAACACATTTCTGTGGTTGAGAGCATGGCATCACTTCAGCTCTGGTTCACAACCTGAACTGTGTGACTCTTTTTTATTATTATTTTCTCACTGTCCAAACAAAGCAGATTGAATATCTCTATTGGAAATGTCTGGTTCCTGGGAACAATACTTTGATTAATAGACCTCGTAATACAGCAATTTAAGAGTTAGACAAGAAAACGATGTGGTAAGATATAAAGCTAAATTTCCATTGACTTGTACGATGGAAAATGATTTGGCATTTTAGGAAAATGTGTTTGATTGTTTGTTTGAAATAAGAAAATTACCCCTACATGAAGGTATGAGCAAGCAGGTGACTGGCTCAAATTAGCATAAAAGTGCAAACAGCTAGCAAGCCAAGCTCTGTTCAAAGTTTAGATCACTATACCAGCACTTCCAGTGCTCTTCTCTGGAGCTCTGCAGCGACTTCAACATGTAACTCCCCCCAAAACCACAACAAATCAAGGTAACACTTTGGCCTCCTTCAGAGGTAGGCCCAATGTCTGGTGGATGACAGTGTGATGAGCTGTGCTGCCCTTCTCCCAGTCCTTATCTGCTATTCTAAGTTAGCTGCCTGCTGACTCTTGGCTCATATTTTGTGCTCAGAGCAAGAAAGTGAAATGGTGCATTTTTCAAAATTTACACACTCATCTGAGTAATTTATTGGAAAATTATCAATCTGAGCACAAATCATTTTTTGTGCATATACTCTGGATACTGTGTCCAGCCTATCCTCCTCTGTTGGCCACTGAGCAGCTTTACTGGAGCAGCTCAGGAGGAAAGTACCTTACTCACAGGCACCTTAACAACTTTTGATGAATGTGATGAGAGCATCGGTTTAATTTCAGCACATTTTCCCAGCCGCTTATAACGGGCCACCTTCCTGTCACAAATCTGCCTCTCAAAGGTTGGGGCTAACCACCCCACAGACTGCCAGTGTGGGATGCTTGGTCACCACAGGAGCTGTAACTGAAGTCTTCCAATAACTTTGCTCACCACACACTGAACCCTCACATTTTAACCAGCCTCATGGGCGTATGGAAATGTACGATTAGCCCACAAAAACCAAACTCCTACGCAGTCAAACATTGGAACAGTGAAGGTGACATCGTTGGCTCTGGTCAGGGGACCACACTGGGGCCCGTACCACCTCGAATACCTGGCCAGCCAATGGAGGATGGCTGAGCAATGCTGCCGTGTGGTCCTCTGGAGGTTTTCGAGGTGAAAGCCCTCTTTGTCACTGAGTGAAGCTCCACTGTCTACGAGTTTCACCACCAAAATGGCACCATGCTCAGAAGATTTCTGGAAGAAGCTGGCTCCCTGCTATTTGCTAAAAGACATCTGCAGTTGGGGGAATGTCCGTGAGAGTGACTCATTAGTCCGCAAAAGCTCAGTTAGTGTCAACCAGCAAATCAACAGACAGGATGTGGGGCTGTTTTCTTTGAAAACAAGCACCATGACTAATTCTTGCCTTAACTGGGACAGTTAAACAACTCCATAACTAAGTCCATTCCTAAGTGCCTTTTTGATTTAAAGCTTAACAGACACTTGCTTAAGATAGATGATCATCTGGAGGTCTCTGCGGAGTCTTAGTGAGCTGCAGACAGCTGAAGTTTCCATTCCCCCTTACTGGTCTAAAACACACACAGTTGGATGATATCTTATTTAGCTGTGCAGCACACAACTGAGTGCTGAGATTGTGAAAATGAGATTTATTTTAATGAGTTTTTTTCTGAAAGAAGCAAGTCAATCTACAAGCACTGATCGCAACCCAGAGATAACAAACAGAGGAACATTTGAGCCGTCAGACTTGTGCTGCTTGAGTTACAGCTGCTTATTAACAGACACTCAGTCTGTTAAATACATCTATTAGTGACCAAAGACTCAGGTGGTTTTCATTGTTCATGTGGTTGGCATGAAATGCTTGTTTATTCTAGACTCAAACCTTGAAAACCCCTTTACATGATCAAATGAATCTCCTTCATAAGGAAATAGAACAGTGTGGAGTCAGCATTAGTCACTGAACTGGAGGACCCACTAATCAACTACTGTATGACTGTTAACTGTATGTTTTCTGAATATATGATTTCACTGGCATGAGTCACAGGGTTCTGTTGAAGGCTCCACGACCGCCCGGGGTGACAGAGCTGAAGGAGCAGGCAACCTGACTGCTCAAATGTTTTTATACCACAGTTAAAGCAGTGAAAAACAAAAGGTCCCCCCAGTCTAAACCTGCTCAGGAGAGACATGAGCCGAAGGGCCACAGAAGGAACCGCAGAAATATTTTACATCCAGTCCAGCAGAGAAGAAAACAAAAAGACTTCAAGGGGTTTCTACAGCACTCGTTCAGCTCTGTCTTCTAGCTACTAACAATAAATTATACAGAACAGCAGCACCAAGAAGAAAAGGCTTGCAAATCTGAACACGAATTAAAACAAAAATAGATCTTGTGGAAAAATATTCCAGACTTTATGTGTCAATACAGATTGAGCCCAGGCCACTGGGGAGTGACAAATGAAATTAAAGTCCTACCACAGCCAAACCTGAGTATGATTTAATATGAATAGGAACACTTTTTCCATCAGTTGAGAATTCGGTTGTTTACCACACATTGCGATGACACAGTAGAACAGGAAATATAGTGTCTTCACTTAGTAGTAGTTCACATTTTAGCTGCTGCGATCTAAAGTTGCAGCAGATGTGAATGATTTTGGAATAGGGCAAGAATTTCAGTGGTTAAAATGGGACAGTGTGTGTGTGTGTGTTAATGATAGCTTTCTTTTTCCTCTTTTTTTATTAAAAATGTACCCAGATTTGTGCAGCAGTGGAATGAGGTACTGACCCCCCCCCCCCCTTTTTTTTCTTTTTCTTGTTTTTTTCTTTTATTTTCTTTTCTTTCTTTCTTTTTTTTTTTTTTTTTTTTTTTTTAGTATTTCTGGAGTTAATGGACCAAAAAAAATCCCCCTTTGATTAACTTCACTGGCCAGTAAAAAGTTGGAACATCATTAAAAAAAACACCATTGATGATAAAGCATTCCTAGATCTTGAAAGGTGGATAAATTGCATTCATTTTCTCTGTTGCAAATTGCTCTCAGCTTTACGCCATTTCTTGTCTTATGCTTGACATGGATCAGACTTGTACATAAGGTCAAACTTCATCACTGAGGCTGCAGGGCACCAACGGTGCTATATCATAATAGAACCTGTGACTGCCCTACATTTTCATGGTGAATGCATCCTGACCCTGTTTCTATAATGACTGTTGACACTCTCTTAAAGCATATTAAACTGGTGAAATAGGCTTCTCAGCTCTGCAGCACCAGAAATGGGCATTGCAGAATTCATATGGTGCCATGATGCCATCTAGTGGATGAGTAGGTTTGCTACCAAACCACACCATGGTCTTTACAGGTAAGACAGGAAATGCTTGGGATGAGAGGCTTGAAAAAAAACCCGAAGCATTTCATGATAAACAGTGCACTGAATGCAAGAGAATGAGTAGCATGTATATATGACATGGGTCCAAGCATAACAGCAAAAATGCATAGCCTAAATAATAGACATGACAACGGTAAGAAAAAGTATACACTCTTTAGTTGTTGAATATGACTGAGTATAAAGTTTTATAGCTTTTCCATCATTACACTCTGCTTGAGTACAGTACACAGCTGTTTTTACTGGTGCTGTTTGCCATATAGATAGAAAATCCAAATTAACTTTTCGTCAAGTTTGTTTAACCAATTCCAAGAGAAGAGCAATAAAGTTTCTAAATACAAAATGGGGGTGGGACTTGTTTGTCACCGGGTGATGACGTCCGTATAGGGGTTTACGAACGCTATGGCGGCTCATGCTAGCGAGCTTGAAATTGCAAAGAAAAATTTAACCGATGCAATTGGTGATAATGTCAAACAGTAAGTGAAAAAGTGTTTGAATGTATATAATTTTGCTGGCGTTGATTTTTGACTTTGTTTCTTGGTTTCTTTGAAGTAATGGCGACATTAACTTGCATGCTAACACTTGCTAATGTAATGCAGCATCCATTTATTATGTGTCCCCATCGTGAAATAATACTAAACAAACAGACACGCTTTTCCAACTTGTTTTCAACTTTAAGATAAGTATCTCATAGTTGTGTTTTAAAGGCGTTGCAGTCTTTATGATCTGATCTTGAATATTTTAATAAGTGTATCACCAGTTAGCTTGGAAAAGAAAAAAACGATAACCGTAGCAATTAGGTACTTACATACTGATGATTCAAACAGTCCATACAACCAGCGTAAATTTATGCGAAGACAATGGCACGTGGAAACTACAACGTATGTAACTAACTATTGGTTTGTGACATGAATACTACCTTTGATGTTGTGTGTTTGCTTCCTCTCCGTGCAGTTACTGGGCAAACCTGAAGCTATGGTTTAAACAGAAGATCAGTAAGGAGGAGTTTGACATTGAGGCCCGTCGTCTCTTGGCACAGGAGAATGGTTAGTCATGAAACAAACTTATGCATGTACAAGTTTGATATTGAAAAATCCAAGCAACCTATAAGGTGTTGCTTACTTTGTATTTCCCTCCTTCCTCCTCTGCAGTCCATGTTCACAATGATTTTCTCCTGGCCATTCTCACTCGTTGCCAGATCATCGTCTCCACGCCAGGTAGGAAAGTTTTATTGATTTTTGATTGATTTTAGATTGCTGGAACTAGTTGTACTATGCCGCCTGAAGGAATTTGAACTCTGTCTTTCAGTGCAAATGTGTTGCTCAATTGCTAATTAATCAACAGCGAGCAAAACTCAACTAAAAGCCCCCAGGAAATTCAGAATATTCTGAATTCTCGTCAATGTGTCTTAGATCAACCTGGTGTTTTGTTCTGTTTTCTCCTCTAGAGGGCACTGGACCCTTACAGTGGCAAGGTGGCTCTGCTTCAAAGCCTGGCAAACCAAAGGGGAAGAAGCCACGTCCTTCTAGACAGAAATTTGATGTAAGTAGTCTCAAAACAGATTGTTCCCCAAATGATGGCTGGCTTTGTTGTGTTTTTGAAGAGAAGTGATGTTCATCTATAGATGTCTGAACAACTGACTATAACATTTGGATGCTTGTGTGTCCTATTTGTGTCTTCAGCATCGTTTCCAGCCTCAGAACCCTCTGAGCGCTGCCCAGCCCTTCAGTCCACGGGAGATCGGAGGTGAGGAGGAGGAGCTTCGTCTCAGCGCTCACACACTCCTGCTGCCTACACGGGGCCAACTGGAAGCCCGCATGATGGTGACGGCGTTCGAGCTGGGCCTGGACAACATCACAGAAGATGCAGTCAGCACCATGATCTATGCTGTAGAGGTTTGTGGAAACTGTCAACCGAAAGAGTTGCCGGTGTGATGAGGAGGGATTTGATGCTGGTGCTGATGTATCAAATCATGTGTACTGATGGTGTTAGCCACACTCACCCTGTGGTCCAGTAATGTGTGGATGATTAGGGTTAGGGTTACTTCATACCATAGTCTGGATGGTACCACCTTCTGTAATTAAATAAACACATCCCTGACACAAGTAGCGAACTATGTAACCCCACATTTTTCTTCCTTTGGCATCAGGTATGATTGTGAGTAAATATCTAAAAAGTTGTTAGAACAGAAAATTACCATGTATCTTCCCAAAAATCAAGTATCTGTCTGTAGCTTACTGTTGCTGCAGAATTCATGTCTAGGGTTTCATTCTTAAATTTTCTGCCTGTTTTAGTAGTGTACTTTAAAATGTAATTGATTTTGTACTTGATGAATCAATTTTCCACACAAACATCTTAAATTAAATGCAACTTAAGTAAACACTCAAACAACAGAGTCTTGGTTTGGTAGAGATTAATTTTGGATCTGAACTTTTCATTGACATCCTGTGTTGTAACCTCCACACATAGGATTAAATGGATGGGGAGATTTATTTTCTGCACTACGTATTATGTATGACTGACAGCTGTGTTTACTCAGGACACCGGGCAAAGCTTAACTCAGAGCTCTGACTTATTTCAGCACCACTTGAAAGATGTCCTGACTGCTGTGATCACCCGGAGGAAGGCGTATCGGTTACGGGATGGTCATTTCCCTTATGCCTTTGGCAGTGATGTCACGCCGCAGCCTTATCTGAAGAACAGCCTTGCTGCTTACCACAGTGTTACTGAATGGTAGGGACAGCTGTGTTGGCTCTTTTTAGCTGATAAATGGTATTCATGTTGTATAAAATGAAAAGAATGAATGTGAACTCAATTGTCCCATTTCCATTCATTCATTCATCTTGACATTTGGCCATTGTCTCTTGAGCTGTCACTAAAGGGTTGTAGTATACCTGATCACATTTCTCCACTTCAACTTCTTTCATGCAGTCCTCCTCCAAGTGCTTCTCTCCCTGCCGGCCCACCACCTCAGGTGTCGCCTGATGAGGCTGAGCAACAAGCTGTCCATTTACTGGCTTGTTCAGCTGACAGTCTTCCAGCGCCCCTCTCTCCAATCAGCTTGTTTGACCTCCTGGAGGCTTTACAGGTAAGAAAAAACATGCTTGAGGATGTTACTGGATCTGGAGATCGACAGCAAATATAATCGCCAGTATATTTGGTATAGCTTGAATTTAAGTTTTCAATGGATTAATCATATTCCTACACTGAAAGACAAATTTGTTTTTAAAATAATCCAGAATTTGGATGCAGTTGATTAAAATGGCTGTAATTCAGCTGAAAAGAACAGTCAAGAAGTCAAGTTTGTATTTCTTGTTGTCTTGTTTCTTGTCATCATTTAACCAACAAACCTTTTAATATTCGTCATAATACTACTACTCTGCTGTAGGTTCACCATGGTGTGATGCCCTCCCACACTATGTATGCCCTCAACATGGAGCGCATCCTGTCGCGGCTCTGGCACCCCAGCCATGAAGAACTCGAACAAGACCATGTCCACCGGCAACGCCTCGCCGCAAAAGAGGGCGTTCTCGTCAGCTGAGGACCGCTGACAACTGGACTGTAAATGAACTGTGGAGATCATCAGGAACCAAACACAGGAATAATCCCTAAATGGAAATGAACGGGTAACATTGTGTTCAGAGCCCCTTGTAAAAACATGGAAAATCACAACCATGATGCACAGAAACATAAGAGGATGAGTGGAGCAAGATGAAACAAAATAGTTGGACAGTGGACACAGAGTGGGCTGTCAGCTCCGGCCAACAGCCAATAGCTGGCAAATTAGCACTGTAGCGGCTTTATTTTTGTCTTGTCCAGCAGCCATTGACCAGCCATCCTTTCCATCTTCTGTCATATATTGAGAATCTAATTTTGCAGATTGCAGTATTTGTGTTTTTAATTTCAGGATACAACAGCAGCTACAGGCAATGGCCAGGAAATCCATTTCCAGCCTAGGTTGCACAGTGTCAGTGTTTGGGTGTGTGTGTGGGTAAGAAGTCTGGATAGAAAGAAACATTGCTCTATTCTCTGCAGTTCATCTTGTACATAGAGATATACATATATTAAGATATGCCCCAGGTCTGTTGATGAAAACACAACAGCCGTATCTAATGCAGCATCGTGCACGTGACCAGATGACCACACGTACTGCACGTACCAATACCAGAGTCCTCACAAGTGTTTTCAATTAAACCTGCTGATTAGACCTCACATCAGGCCAAGCACCACAACGATAGTTAGCTCTAACTCGGTGTACCAATAAAACTGGATAGTATAAAGATGGAAGTAGGTCTCTCTTAACAGGTGCAGCAGATGTCAATCAGGTGCACTGTGTGGAGGACCCTGAAGAGGTCTCATCCAGGACTAAGTGAAAACACCTGTGTGGTTTTACTGCGGGTGTGTGTGGGCCTTTAAAACACACCTGGCACAGCTGCCTCCTCCTGCCCTTCATCAACCCTCTCAAGTGTTCCTACAACTGGTAGTGGCGTCCCTCAGTGTTGGCGTGCGCAGACTGAGTCGAATCTTTAATGTGCACTTGAATATCTGTTCGCCATGTTTGTCTAGTTCAGGTAAAAAAATGTGTATAATTTTTTACCTTTTTTGTTTTTGTTTTTGTTTTTTTTTACACAAAGCTTGTTTGTAATTTATTTTACACACAGGGGTTGGTAAAACAAATAAAAATACATGTTTTATATAAAATATTCCCAAGCCTACCGTAATAAAAAAAATGCCTTAGGTTTCTTTAAGCAGTAACCATCTGTAGTGGGAGGACGGTGATTCACACACATGCACACACGTCCCAGCGCTCACTCGGGACCTCTTGCCATATTTGGCTACCTGCGGCTCACTTCCGACACCTCGCCGTCCAATGGGAGCCCGAGGAGACTCACCAGCCATTACGAGCACCCCACACTGCACTAGTGACTCAATATCCCGTCCGCCCCAGTTCCTTCAATAACAAACACTTCGCATAAAGACTGTATTCAATTATCTGATCTTATACAGCAGCCCACACCCCGCCCTATTGTTCAGCACACACAAACCCACTAACGCGTCACGCGTGTCTAACATTTTTATTTTAGTCGTATTTACAGTCGAAGTGCTCAAAGTACAACGTACAAATATTATTACAAAGTGTTATTTCAGGTCTAACATTAGTTACACCTATCACAACTGTATGAACACAAGGGTTAAGAAAGTAAGGCAATTCTTGTCAGTAAACGCTACACACACCCAGCAGAGTCCTTGCGTAAAGGTGTGAAACTTTTCTTTTAGTGTTACTCTGTACATGTCGGCTAGTCGCTGGTGGGATACTCAGTGCTTGACTCAAGTCCTTATGCATTACATATATACATACATACATACATAGACATCACCTAGTGGAAGCTTTGCAGGGCAACACCTGGTTCACATTGTGTTTTCTCTCTGTTTGCAATTGGATCGCCCTCGAGCTCTGACTGTCCTGTCAGGATGGAAGACTGTGTGGGCCTGAATCAATTGACAAGGTATGGACACTTGCCATGCTTCTCTGGCTTGAGTGAACTAACAAATGTGATATTCAAGGTTTGGATGGAAATGAAAATTAAAAATAATAATAATAATAATAATAAAAAGACAATTGTCAGAAATATGTAACAAGTCACATCAGAGGAGTAATATGAGCAAATGTTCCCTGTGAGCTGTGCGCCTGTGCAGTGGGGTTTTAGTGGCCTTTGCTCTGTTATAACTCATTAGGCTACCGACCAATTCTAACTATGTCAGTCACCATTCGTGTGTGGAAACTGCCTGAGCGGATCATTTGGTGGAAACTTGAAACGAGACTCCCCTGGAAGGCTGCACAGGCCACTTAAGCTGCATTTGGTCCCCAAGCAATGTCCCCTTGGTTCTTTTCCCTTGGCAGTCTAGTAAGCTTGGAGCTGCTGCGTCAAAATGAGCTGGCAGCCGCTGTTAACGTGGTCCATGACCTTTTGCTTGAGCAGAGCCAGCTCGTCCCGGAGGACATTGGCAGAGGAAACCAGCTCCGTGTTTTGGCTCTTCAGGTTTTTGACCCTCTCCTCCAGCCGCGAGATCCTCTCCAGCTTCCTTTTCCGGCATTTGGACGCTGCCACTCGGTTCCTCATGCGCTTCCTCTCCGCTTTGATGCGCTCCTGCGTCTCCATGTCGATGGGGGAGAGCGGCGGGGTCTCTCCGGACATCTCTGGCACCGTCTGCGGCTCCTCTTTGAGCGCGTGTAGCCGCGGGTGCTGCGCCGCCGCCAGCTGGTGGTCCATGTGGTTGTGGGGCGGCTGTGCGGCGGCTGGGTAACTTGACGGTGGGTGCCTCTCGCTGGCAGGTCCGGACGCAGAGCCCGCAGCCCGATTGAAAGTGCCCAAGTTTGTGTACTCTGGCGGCTCGGTGCGCACCGTGCAGCTGTAGGGAATCCCGCCGCCCTCGGACGCAGCAGTACCGGATACGCTGTTGGTGGCGCCGGTCTGTGCGTCAGGGTGGCCGACCGGTATCTGCTGCTGATAGTGGAGCTCAGCCAGAGCCCTCACAAAGCCCTCAGCGAAGCCCTCCTGCTCGTCGGTGATGTTCTTGGGACAGATGAACTGGGTTGGGGTGGGAGTCGTCAGGCCGCTGCACGACTGGATGATTAATCTCTCCAGTTCAGGCGAGGCCAGCTTCAGTAAACCGACATCGGGGGACGTCAGGATGTCCAGAGCCTTGGCGCCCAGCTGTGGTTTGAAGTTTTTCGGGTCGTTTAGGTTCAGGGTCATGGTCTGTTTGAGGGTTTTGGGGTTGAACCCATAAACCGCCGTCCCGTCATGCTGAGAGTTGGAGGCGTTCACGGCTTCTTCATAAAACGTCGCTTCCATTTTTCTGGACATAAAGTTTCTATCACCTCGAGGGAGGTCTTTTCTCCTTGAAAAAAAGTCCAAAATCGACTGTTTACATATGTACCGCGACTCTCTTTCTCTCAACTGTTTTGTGGTAGAGGCCGCCTATTGTTGAAGTTCAACTCACTTGACAACTTAGTGTCCTGAGAAAACTTTTCTCTCGCGACCCGCAGCCTACGATCATCAACACAACACGTCGTCCCCTGCCGCCCAGTCTCGGTGTGTTTACACCTCAAGTGTCCTTTCCGATATATCCTCCTTCCCCAAAACTAGAAACAGTGCCTGAATAGGGATAATACTTTCTATCACTTCCAACGTGGAGACGAACTTTATCCACCTCTAAGCTGCAGCTCTACTGAAAATAACAATGATGTCATTTCTACGGCTTCTCATTGGCTCGAGATGATTTGGAGGGCGGTGCATGTCTAATGACATGCAGGTTGCTCTGACAACGAGCCATATCCACGCCCCCCTCGCGATGGCTTATGGGATTAGGTAATGCAGACAGTGGAGCAATGTACTCTGGGATTACGTAGTGTTTTTGAATATTTAGTTACCCGCTCAATTATTAGTTACCCATCCTGAAGTGAGGGCTGCTCCAGATTCACTGTTCAGTTAAGGCCTCAGACACGAGATACAAAGTTCCTTCGATGACCACAAAAACATCATGATCACTTCTTTATCAACCCACAGTGATGAGAAATCATTAGTGTGTACAGTCCAAAGAGTGAACTCTGATGGCTGGATGAGAAATCACTGTGGTTACAGTGATGATGGAGACACAGAAGAAGAAGGAGAAGTGAGAGCAAGGGATCATACCTGCACCAAAAACTCTTTTGTTGTGAGGAACAACACATTTTAAATATTTATGCCTGCAGCTGTGCTTGGAAGTGCCTTTAAGAGTCCTTACAGTCATATGAAGAATAGGCAAATGACAAGAAACAGTCATTTAGTATCTTACTATTGACTGTTTAGATAATATTTATCATTATCATAGTATAGTTTTTAATCAGTTGTCCAAATACTGTATAATTAAATCTAATGTCCAGCAACCAATGATATTTAGAAGTTAAACCAACCAATCATAATATTTAATAGATCATATTTTCATTCACATAAATAGATAATTACAAACTTACGTGTAGACTCATTAAACCCAGCGGGGAATTTTAAAGTTACACAATTAGGGCAGAGATCTGAAGTTAGCCAACACAAGAAAGGAAATACGCAAATGGACACGTTAAACAAAAGTTATCCTCATTTATTCTCAGTTATTTGTTACCCATCCTAAAGTTAGGCCTGTTCCCAGTGATCCGTGAGAAGATGATGATGTTTGATCCAGAGTATATTGTTTATACATTAGGCCAGTTTTCACAGATCAGACAGACAAGAGTGTTTTCACAACCGGACGTGATTATGTCATATCAGATTGTATTGGTATGGAATCATCTGTGTTTCCACAAATGTAGTGCCGGATCGAAAGGTGAGTGCTGACAGCTGCTAAAGAAGTTTAAGGGAAGAGGAAGAGGTTTTGAGAAAGGGGAAGAGGTGAAGATGACAGACCAGACCCGCAGTGAGAGCTCCTATGTTGTAAAGAACAACACACTTTAGAAATGCAGTTTTACAGGTACGCATACTTCGAAGTTCCTCTTTGATTTCTAGCATTGAAATGAGGATGTGGGTTGCTGGAAATACAACTGACCCTGTTGGGCAAGTGCCGGGAACAGGTAGACTATACAGAAAAAGACAGAGACAACAAAGGTAAATAAAGATAAGTGAACAGGAACCCACAGTTAATCGGTCATGTACAGGCAACAAATATACAGCATCTATATAATCCACAGCATTTAGGCCATGTACATAAGTACATATGTACATAAGTCTAACTGTTTGTGCCAATAACTTCTGACCTAGATTTGATCTCAGTGTTAATTTCATATATTTTTTGAAGCTGTGTAGGAAATCTATGTTGTTTTTTTGTCCATATCTCTTAGTTTACACACTACCTCAGAGTCACCTGTCCGTGTTTTTATTGTTAATTGTATTATTTATAACACACACTAGTAACCTGCCCCTGCACTTTCATTCATGCTTGACGCCACTACAGCTAACTTGCACTGCCCTCTATAACTACTGTATGTATTTACCAATAGGCCCACTACATCTTGTATTGTATATACAGCATACAGCTGGTATTTATATTGCTCCATAAAATGAGAAATATTGGCTTGTGAAACTTTCTCTCTGGACAAATAAAGTTCGATTTTATCTTTATCAAGCAGTGAGCTCACAGTACAGTAAGTACATAAATCGATACCTGGCACTGAAGCATTTAAAAGAGGTTATTTTAACAATTATCATCAAGGCCATTCGATCGTGATTTTCTTTTTCTTTTTGTACATAATTAGAAATTTCAGTCCTTGAACATGATCTTTGCTTCCCGCTGATGCATAATACACATTCATTACATTCTGTGCTCACTCTCATAGGCCTCGTAGGTAAATTTGTAGCTGCATTAATGAGTGAAGCCTCTGTACAGCTGCAGTCCAGTCTGTCTGGCCTCCCCCATTGTATTATTCAACATGTTCTCCTCAAGCCAACTATAAATAAGTTAACAGCCCCAGACAGCCTGAGAGAACCAGAGCTGGCTGAGGTCAACACTCTTGAGATGACATGTTGTCCTCACAACACAGCCGAGCAACACCCATTTGGAAGTATTTGACACCCTGAAGTAGAAAGCCAGCACTGGAATGCTTTAAAAACGTTTGCGTCTAATACCGCAGCAGTAATGAAGGCTAACCAGACCTCAGCTGTTCTTTCTTCTCCTCTCCTCTAACATAACAGAACAGCTTCCTGCATAACAATAACTTTTCAGAGCTACTTTACTCGCCCCATGTTCTGTGTACACCTGTGAAGCCACACAGATGAGTATTTTCCTACTAGAGAACTGCTGTGCTCTGGCCTTGCTTCCTGTTTCTCTGTCAGCTTTTCCCCTCTGCTGGCCAACGGGGTCGCCTTTAGATAACAGTACTTTCCTCCTCCCTGCCCAGGCCAGCTGTTTCCACTGCATGGAGTTTTCTAATCAGGAGCTGGTCCTCCTGCCTGCCTCCCAACAGGCCTGCTTTTGTTGTACAGAGGTGGGACAGACCACAGCGTCCATGGAAACACTGCCCCTTCTCCATGAGAGCCTAACAGAGGAAGGCTATATAGGCATGTGTTGATGTAACAACAGAGCAAAGTTTTGATTACCTTCAGGCGTGGTGGACCAGAGACACACACACTGAGACACACCGAGCGGTGAGAGAGACAGATGAGATTTCAAACATTGTCCACGCAGTGTTTGTTAAAGACCATCTGTTTCTTCCTGTCCTGCTGCTTGCTTTTTCTCTGTACTCCATCTCTGCTGATCATTCCTGGTCCAAACATGCTGATCACAGCCAGCACAACTTCCTTTAGACAGCTGTTTATCTCCTCGAAGAAAAGAACACAATGGAGCGAAGAGACGAGGCGGGATGCAGAGAAGAAAATCTGACATGCTGGTTCTTCAGAGATTTTCTTGTTTTTTGCACCCCCCAAAAATAAACTGCTGTAACAGAGGATGATGGTGTAACTTATGAATGACCTATAATTCATGCACCCAGGCTGTGCTCTTATAGTTGATGTTTCATAACACACCCTTGACACAGCTGGCATTTTTACCTATCAGCATATGGGCACAGGTGTAATGAATAACATCAGTGATGGCTGTGTGTCATTTAGCTTTGCCAGTTAAACTGTTCACGTGTTGTGTTGTACTCTGTCTGACACCACAACCCTTAGACAGAAGAGAGCTATTGTTAATGAGATTGAGTAAATAAATGTCTCTAGTTCTTCTGTGTGCCAGCACAGCATCATTTGAGATATAAAAGTTAATTGATGAAAGTGCCCTGTAAGAACAGTCTGACCTCTAAAATATAGTGCTTGCTTACAACTAGATTTTGAGACCACGAAATAAGAAGATAATAAGATCAGAAATTACAAGACACTTGATAGTCTTGCAAACAACTAGAACAAGTTGCAAGTAAAAAACATGCACTCACTGTAAGTGGTGTTAACCCAGGCAGAAGTTTCTGGGGCCTTTTTGCCCTCTGGGTACCAACCCCAGCCTTTCTAACTGCCCATATGACCCTTCAATGTGGCAGGTAATGTTTCTTGGACTTCTGTGTGAAAACTGAGGGTGGTCTGTTGTAATACAGTTTCTAGTGGCCTACTAATAATTAAGCACACACATCCCACAGTGCTACATGCTCAGAGCTAACTGAAGGATGGGTTTGGCTGCCTTGGACAGTTAAAGCATTGAATTGCTTACTTGTAGTTTATTGGCATTACGGTCAGCAAATGGATTAAACTCTCTCTGGTAGCCATACTGCTTCCTGGCAGTCTGTGTGCAACACTTAAACTGTTACCAGGAATAACACAATTAGGAATAACAGTCTCACTGTCTTCTCCGATGGTGCTAACAGAATTACTTTTTGGTAGGTAAGTAAATGTTTTATCTATACTACATAAAAAAAAGTCAATCCAACTAAAGTCACAAGGTTTTCCTGACAGCTTGCAGTCTGTGTCTCCGTGTCTTTGGGTTTTCTCCGGTCTCTCCAGTTCCCCAACAGCACACTCTAATAAACTGCAATTAAAGTTCACACTCAAGTGACCCTTGGTTTATGTCATCTATTGTGTTTTAACTATGTAGTAATGAATTGAATACATTGCTTAGGGAAAATTGGAAAAAAAAAACAGTAAAGTCAAGAATAAGTGGCAAAAGGTCGTAGAGGCACCAGGCTCCTGTGTAACATAATGAGTAATAATAGGAGAATGGGGTAGAGTGTTGACAGGAAGCAGCGCAGCATTATTATCCCTTGTTACATTGTGATAACAGGATTTAACAGGTACAAAGGCTCATATTTTAACCATCAGCATCTGATGTTTGATATATTTTCCTGTATCAGGACATGTCAGTGATTTGTGAGGTAAGAAAAACGACAACAACATAAAGGTTGAAGATTAATAAATCTATATATTAAAAAACAATAAGAAAACATGTGAGCTGTATGAGCGGGACTTTTACATTTAGTTCACTTTCTTCAGGGCTCGTGAGTCTGGTGAGTTATATGTGACACAACGAACCTTAAAAAAAAAAAAAAAAAAAAAAAAAAAAAAAAATCACAAATCACGTGACCTCCCGACCACGTGATCAGCAACAGCGCCGCAGGACTTCTGCTGAGATCAGGTAGGTGCTGAACTTACACTGTTTCTGTCCAGAAGTAGACAGCGGGCGTCCAAGTAAAAGCACGGTGCTGTTGTAACAGATATACTCCGACACGCCAGCAGAAAGGCTAAATGTTTAGAGAGTCACTGCTGAACTGATACCAGCTCATTACATCGTGGAGTATCTGCACACATTCGGGCGGCGGATCGTACAAAGTTCAGTCCAATACAACACCGTGATCACTAACCTCTGTACTGAAACATGGTTGAATCACCTCCGTCATGGTGTCAGTACATTGCATTGCTATAGGCAGCACTATGGCAGAGTGGCTAGTTGTACTGGATTGCATTAGATGGGGTGTATCGCTGCATTGTCACAGTCGGCAGAGGACGAGCTGACTGTCTGCTGATACAGCACAGAAAACAATGAATGATTCAAAGCAAAAGCGCGATTTGATGCGTTGGTGTGTGTTTACTTGGATGTATTTCGGACCATTCTGACAGTGCAACCGTGGTCTGTCCCCCCTCCAGCTCGTCCCTCATGGCGCAGGTCTATTATGTTGGAGTGGACGTGGGCACTGCCAGTGTGAGGGCTGCACTGGTGACCAAGGACGGGCTGCTGAGGAGCACCGCAGAGGAGCCCATCAGCATCTGGGAGCCCCAGCCTGACCACTATGTCCAGTCCTCCACTGAGATCTGGGAGAAATGCTGCACTGTGGTCAAGGTGGGATGAGCTCAGAGCAGCGGTTGTTTTTTCCAAATGTCCTCACCTTGGGTGACATTAAAGTGGATACTGAGAAATTAAACCTAAAACAAGGTTGTTAATTTTATTTTTCATACAAGTATCAATACATCAAGAAGAAGCAGAGCCAGACCTTTCAGTCCTGTATGCCTCACTATTAGCCAATATTTAATCAATTCCCCTCAGATATAGCAACTGTTTATCCATTACTTCTATTTTATTACCTCTTCTAGCATTTCTGTGTTACATTTTGAGCCATTTAGTTGTTTCTGTCAGTGGAAAGGTCACTGGCTGTGAGGTCTCACAGCTGTCTCAGCTTTGTTGGAGATGTGCACTGTACAGTCAGGGAAGCTACGTACAGATTTCTGTGATGATAAATTTCCCGAACACCAGCATCACAGCAGCGTATACTCCTGTTGGGGGTTGAGTTTCAACACAAAACACTAATATGTAGGTAGATTGTCCATGTGCTTTATTACATATGTCATAATAAAATCAGTGATTGGGATCAAGTTAGTCAGTACAGCCCAGAGTCACAGCCCTCACTGTTACACATGTGTTGATCATAACCTGCCCTCTTGTTGTCCCTTCATGGGTGTCACCTTTCTGAATGCAGCGAATGACTCTGATTTTTCAGACTGTTCTGTTTGTCATTTCCAGAAAGTTACCCAGGGTGTGGAGAGGAGCCAAGTCCGAGGCGTTGGCTTCGATGCCACCTGCTCTCTGGTGGTTCTGGACCAAAGCTTCCAGCCTGTGTCAGTCAATCAGGACGGTGAGTGAGTTGCCTGGCCTGCTTAATTTTTCTTTGGAGATGGTGCAGAACCGTTAAGGTTGCAATGTGTAATTGAATTTTTCAGTTGCTTAGCTCTGCTTGGACATATTGTTTTAGTCCAATGTAATATGATACTGTATTGATCCCTGAAGGTAACGCCCCCTCCTCCACGGTGAAGTCAGGGTGAGGTCAGGGTGAGCTACAGAACAGAACCCCTGCAGCTGGGAGGGATTCATGTGTTTTTTCTCAATGAATCAAGGTAGACTCAGAGGTCACGACCCAGGTTACATCATGATACGCTGTCAAGTCATTACACACATCTCAAAAGCTTTGTTCGTCATCTCTCCAGAGACCAATCCCAATCTTAAAAAATGACACCAGGGATGTTCAGGCCATCCAGTGTTTGGTGTTTTTTGTTACCTGTTTTCTCTCTCCAGGCGACAGACAAAGGAACGTGGTGATGTGGATGGACCATCGCGCTGCAGAGCAGGCCGCTCGTATAACAAACACCGGCCACAAGGTCCTGAGCAGGGTGGGAGGGGTTATGTCACCTGAGATGCAGCCCCCTAAGCTGCTCTGGCTCAAAGAGGTGAGAGGTGAGCGGGGTCACCACAGCACCGCTGATCTCTCTTGGGTTTACTGTTGGTCAGCATGTGGCGGCTGTTGTTTTAGCCTTGCTTACCCATTCCTTGTGGAACAGATTCCTCAGAACATGTTAACATTTCCCAAAGGTGCCTTCAGCTCTGACCAGGCCCTTTTTGTTCCTCTGACTCACTAACCAGGGCTCCAACACCACATTTAATCTCATGTTTTTATCAGAATCTCAGAGAAAGCTGCTGGAACAAAGCTGCTCACTTCTTTGACCTGCCAGACTTTCTGTCTTGGAAAGCAACAGGCTCTTTGACAAGGTGAACTTTGCTGATTTATTACAAGTGTGGTGGATTATTCAAACTCTTATCTGTGAGTTATTTGCAGTTATTTATTGCGCATGTGTAATATGAAGGAGTAGTATGTGTGTAACAGAAATGTCAGAGATGGAATGAAGTGGGCAGCCCACAAACTGTTGCTGTTATTAACATCTTTGCTGTTGAAACACTATCCTGCTATCATATTAATGGCACTGTCCTCAATAGCGAGGTGATTCTAAGAAATCTGTCTTTTATCATTGACAAAGTGTTCTTGACACTGTGGCCTTGAACAAATATCAGACAGCATGTTTATTTTAATATTAATATCTCGCAGCTAAGTCACAGTGAGGGACTATCTTGCACTCTTCCACAGATCTCTGTGTACTCTGGTGTGTAAATGGACGTATTGCCCTCCAGAGGGATGGGATGCCAGCTTCTGGAGCAGCATTGGACTGGAGGATCTCCTCGAAAATAACTTTTCTAAAATAGGTCAGAAAATTGCTGCAAATCATCTCTTAATTTATACTGTTACAAGGGAATTTAAATTAATTACAGAGTTTAAAATGATAAGAAATTTGGAAAACGTGGAGACAAGTCTGAGCTGACTTTCTACAAAAGGGTCCTTTCATTATTCAAGCTGCAGCATTTCTGTCATCCAGGCAGCGTGACGTGTTCTCCTGGGAGTCCGCTGGGAGACGGCCTCAGTCAGCAGGCAGCAGCAGATTTGGGTTTGGACGCAGGAACTGCGGTTGGTGCTTCTCTCATCGACGCCCATGCTGGAGGCCTAGGTATCACACACGTTATATCATGTTTATATGACTCCTGATTGTAAACATGAAACAAGAAGTAACACTCAACTTTAACAGTGGAGACACCAGACAGTTGGAGTGGATCAAGGTCTGGCTGTGTTTGACTGTAGCCGCACCGTGACCCCCCTTGTGTGGCTGTTTTGGTGGTTCAACTGAGCCAACCTAAACACTGCATGTGTAAAAACATCACAGTGTCTGTTTTAATTGCTTTTTATTTGTTTCGAATTGTATCTGAACCGTCTGCGCTGTAAAGTGAAACATCTGAGCTGAGGACGGCACCAGAAGGAAGATCATGGCAGTGTCCAGTCTCTTCAGATCTGAAATGTGTGTCTGACCCATACTTAGTGACAAGCCTGTGCCAGTTTGAAAAGTTACCAGCTGATGCTGCTGTTTACTGTGGACTGTCTTTGCTTTAGACCATCTGGTTTTGTTCTGGGAGCTAAACTGTTCATGAACTCTGACCTCTGACCTCTGCCTATCACACATTGTCGTATCAGTCAGAGGTCAAAACCTGCTGAACTTTTAGTTGTTGTACATGTCACAGTGATGCACACCCCCCTCTACTGCACATAGATCATATCTCCACCTTAAACTCAAACCAGCTTGACAAATATTATTCCAGCAGTTAGTGTCACTGGTGAATCCCATGTGAAGGTTAGGAGGACACTTCAAAAGGATTTAAGGCTTTTGATCTGTAAATCAATGTTATTAGTCCCTGATTGGGTGGTGAACGCCAAAAAAACCCAAAAAACAAAACTACTATAATTATACAATTTATCATTTTTCCTGTGCAGAAAATTCAGATATTTTAATTCTGACTAAATATAACTCAAATCCAAAACCACATGTCATCCCAGGTGTGATAGGTGCAGATGTGAAAGGCTTTAACCTGCCATGTGAGGACCAGCCAATCACCTCGCGCATGGCCATGATCTGTGGGACCTCAACCTGTCACATGGCGGTGAGTGGTTCACAGCTACAGTTCACCTGCTGTGTTAAGATTTTCCAAACATTAGCAATAGCGTTTCCTGTCCTGATGACCTCTCTCACACTTGTCACTGCATGACTAATACAACACCTCCTACCATGAGTCACGCACTCTCAGTTTCCGTATCCTAGCTGGCACGTCACAACTCTGAAGTGATGTAAAGCTAATGTTAATACACAAATAAGCAGTCTATTTAAAGTCAGTGTGATATATCATCTTTCCCAGTAATACTGATGACAGGGCTGCTGTTATGTCATTTTTACACTTGATTTACACATTATATATGGACTAAAATGATCTTGTTTTATTAATCTGAAGTTGAAAGTGCTGTTTCCTCTGCCGTTTAAAACACACCTGACTCTTTAATATTGTGTGTGTCAGATCAGCGAGCAGCCTCTGTTTGTGCCAGGGGTGTGGGGACCCTGCCTGTCTGCCATGGTGCCTGACCTGTGGCTCAACGAGGGAGGACAGAGTGCGACAGGGAGGCTGGTCAGTCCACTGTCAGGGGTTGTGCATGATTTCACTGACCTGCGTAGTGCTGTGCAAGAACCCACACTATTTGTGAACAAATAGATGTGCAAGTGAGAAAAATGTGAGTTCACCCAAAACATGCAGTGGCTCCATGAACAACAAAGTCTGAAAATAAATGCAAGGCTTTTATTCACTGTCGCTCAGATTGGAGCACTTGTCAGAATAATGCTTGTAAAGATGCACATTAATGAGGAAACCACAAAGCAAGTCTTGTTTTCATGTTCTACAAATTGTAGTTGTATGCATGAAGTTTGTACATGTACAAACTTCATGCATACATCACAGGCACCTCATGTGCAGTAGATGCTTAGGCTTTTGATGAGGTTTTGCAGCTGATTTTTTTTAAACTTCTGGTGTCATTCCTGATGACAAATTAATAGTGAGCATGTGTCATCCGTCATAAGGAAATCCAAGTCATAAAGGATCTTCAATGATCTGATAACAAGTGGACAACTTTACACAAATGAGTGCACATCTGGCGTTAACATGTGTCTCCAGTGACAACTTGTGATCAGATCTCACTTGAAATCTCACTGAAAATGAACAGGTATACACTGTTGTTTTCAGCCAATCTGAAAGATGCACGTGTGTCTGTGAGAGAGAGAGAGAGAGAGAGAGCACAGAGAGGTTGAGTGAATCACTGATTGCACTGTGCAGCTCTACAATGAAATAAGGTTTTAGCCATTTGAAAGAGTAACGAGACAGTGACAGAGGATGTCGGTAGAATAGATGGTCCTCCAGTGTAGCCAGGACAAATTTGTGTCCACACTGCTAAAAAACTTTGACCACATGTGGCCAGACCACCTCTAAATGTGGTCTAAGTGACCATCTTGAATATGCCCTAAATTGTCTCAGATGCATTCACACATGAACTTAGAGCTGTCCAAAAAAATGTTTGCTGAAATATTCCCAAATTAAGTATAATTTGCTCTGTACTACTGGTTTGGCAACAGAGGCCAAAATAAAATAATTCTCAGCTCCAGTGGCTTTCCAGGGGAATTTCTAAATATACTTTTGCCATTTTGTTGATTAAATAGGTTTACAATTAAATGAAAATAGAATCATCAGATATAGCCTTACCAGCCTTTTTGTCATTGCTAATGGACCTTGTTGCCCTCTCCTCCCTCAGATTGACCACATGGTGAAGGGCCACGCTGCCTACACTCAGCTCCAGGAACAGGCACAGCAGAGGTCAGCTGATGCGTTTAATGTTGCCACGAACATTTTAGCACAGCTGTCATCCCTGTTCACTTGAGTAAGCGACAGAGCCCTCAGAAGCTTAGCAAGGCTGTATATTTGGACTATATTCAATGGAAGTTGAAAAGAAAGTAAATTAAATGATCAAAATGAAAGATTTAGTTTATTTGATTTTCTTAACAGATAATTACAGAGACAGTTATGTCTTCTGTGCCTCTAGTATTGCAATTTTTAAACATCATTACATCATCCTGTGCTTTCCCCCAGATCTCCTTCACGGGTAAGAACATTTACAGCTACCTGAACAACCACCTGAGGTCAATGGCTGACTCCTGCCCTGCTGTCGACCTGCTGGGATCCAGTCTGCACATGTGGCCAGACTTCCATGGGAACAGATCGCCGCTGGCTGATCCCACTCTGAAGGGCATGGTGAGGAGCAGGGACTCAACGCATGAAATAACAGATTTTAGGACATAATGAGTGCATTGTTATTATTAAAAAAAAAAAAAAAAAGTTTACATACAGCTCATAATATTGGTGAATTCAGAACATTAATAAGAAAACATAAAAATAATGTGAGGAGTCAGATGAGACTCTCATGTTTGCTGGTGTAGACCTGGGAGGCAGTTAGCCTAGCCTGGCTTAGCATAAAGACTGCAGGCAGTGACCACTAGAGGTTAGTTTAGATGCAGATAGGCAGTTTTGAAAATGAGAGAGCTATGCTAGCTGTCCACGTGCTAAGGTAATTGTGTCCTGTCCTGGCTCTAGCTCAGTTCTTAAAGCACAAACATGAGAGTGATATCAACTGCCAATACATCTAACTCAAAATAATGAAAATAATCCATGACTAGATTTCCAGACATGTTTAATTATGTAAAATACAGCCAGCGGCTGCTTGGAGCAGCTAACAGCAGCTTATTGAAGCAGCTAACTTCCCAAAGCACCACAAGGTTTTTCAAACCTTGTTTGTTTATTAATCAGCAGTAAAATATTACTTCAATGGCTGATTACTCTGTTGCAGGTGATTGGACTGTCCCTGTCTCAAACCTTAGATGACTTGGCTCTGCTCTATTTGGCCACGTTACAAGCCCTCGCTGTAAGTGTGCTGTGTTTCATGTTTCACGTTAGCTTCCTCTGAGCTTCAGTTCTACACCCTTGTACCTTCCAGTAAGAAGGCAGGCTGTGTTTGTTTACCTGTGACCTTGTGCCCTTGTGTTTTCTTCTCTGGTTACAGCTCGGTACGCTTCATATTCTGGAGGCCATGAAAGAAGCAGGGCATGACATCAGAACCCTCTTCCTGTGCGGGGGACTCAGTAAAAACTCCCTGTTTGTACAGATTCACGCCAATGCAACAGGTATTGAAAAAACAACAATAGATAATAATAGTATCTCATCTGTATATTATTTCCTCTAGTTTTTTTTAGCCCTCTACTTTACTTTTTTTTTTTTTGAATATCATCTCTCTCAGGACTGCCTGTGGTCTTACCAGACCAGATGGAGGCTGTGTTAATAGGAGCAGCAGTCTTGGGTGCATGTGCATCACAGGATTACAGCACTATACAGGTAGAGTACACACACACACACACACACACACACAGCGGCTCAGGCAGAAAAGGCATTTGAGGTGATTTGTTTAGACTTGCCTCTAACGACCAGATGTATCCTTATGTGCCCTCAACTAAGGTCCTGTTTTTAATGAGTCTCTCAAATATTCACATGGAAATACAAATACTGTCCAGTGTGGCTCACTGCCTCATCGAAATGCATTAAAAATCTGAAGTATCTTATTTTCAACATTTAAGATACTTTGACTTTGCCAGTAACATCTTTCATCAGACCAGTCCCTATTTCTAAATTCCCACAGTATTCAAACTACTCATCTCCAATTTGTAATGCAGACCCAGTGTTAAATAACATTGTTTTAAATTTAAGAAAGCTCCCCCCAGAGCCTCAGAAGACACTGTACAGAATGAGCTTACACCAGCGGTGTGCCCCTTTAATAGAGTTTTGATTTTTAAATGACAAATAGTATGAACTATAGTAAGGTGCTCACTAAACAAAAAAAAAAAACAACTATTCACACCCAGAAATGAACTGAGAAACAGAAATAATTTTGAAAACAAAAACAGAATTACAGATTTTAAGACTTTAATCAGCACTGTTTCATAATTTGAGCCAAACTATATATAGCACATTACTGTAAATGCATCTCTTCTTAAAGGGATAGTTCAGTTTTTTTGAAGTGGGGTTGTATGAGGTACACATGGCGTGTCTTGCTGCAGCACGATGCGCCAGTACTTCTCAGGGGGGGGAGCAGAGACCTTTCTACTGCAGATATTACACTTAGTGGCCATGTGTACCTCATACAACCCCACTTCAAAAAAAACTGAACTATCCCTTTAATCCCTTCTTTCAGATTTTGTCTGCCTCCAAAATTCACCTCACATCACACAACACAGCTCTTAGATTCACTGAGTCGGTGGCTCCATCTGCTGGGTAGAAAACAACAATAAATTCAAATAAATATAATGTACATTATCCTGTGCATGACTCTGCTTGTCTCTGCCACAGAGCACAGATGGATTTGTGCACAATGCGTTTAAGATATAAAGTGTGGATTAATCTTTGGCTGGGTCAACTCATCATCTCCTTGGTGTCTGGGTGCCAGAGCTTGCAACAGAAGAGAATGACAAGCCTTTAAGCCAGATATACTAAAAATAAGACGTTATTGTTTGGACTAGGCTGCACCTGTCAACCCATTTTCAGCCATAACTGCAGCAGCCAGTTGTTGTGTCTGATCCTCTGAGCTGCACGCAGTCAAGTGGCCGGATTTTGTAGGTTTAGACAGCAGAGGGGCCCTGCACTGCATTAGTCATAAACTCAGCCACACTCTTACCTCCGTGGTTGGCCTGTGTTCACACTATAACTGGGTCAGGATTTGGCCCGAGACTGTGTATGTGAGTGAGTAACATGATTTATTGAGTGATATTTTTCTTTGCAATTATGTTTTAGGAGGCAATGGAGAAAATGGCTAAAGTGGGGAAGGTTGTTCAGCCTGATCATAAACTGCAGAGGTGAGGCAGGATTTATTTTCCCTTTTTAATATTTCGTGAAAGTTATGTTTGCTCTATTTTTTATGTCACTATCCATGGGACAGGAATATTAATGGGTCCAAATTCCACAATGTTCAATCTTAAAAAAAACATGACCTCAATAGATTTTTGTCAAAAACAAAAGTTTTTCATTGGAACTATTTATTTTATCTAATGTCAAATTTGTAAAATGACCCACGCAGAGTATTTTTCTGCTAAATGAATCCATTTATTCAAGGTGAAATCAGATGTATGATATTGCAGAACTATTCTTCAGCTTAGAAATCTTGACAGTGTAGGAGATTTGCATGAAAAATGGAATATACATCCCTATGCATCAAATTCATGTTATTATTTTCATGTTTTTAGCTTCTATGAGAAAAAGTACAAGGTGTTCCTGCGACTGTTTGCCCACCAGAGGGAGTACCAGGCCCTCATGAACCAGCGATGACGCTGACGGAGGGAGGGAGGCTGAACTGGAGCTGAGTCTCTGTGACTGAACAGTGATGATTAATCCACACACTGGAAACCTGCTCTATTCTTTATAACATTTATTTTTTTCAATTTTTTTCTCAATAAACTGTACAAAACAGTTCTCTGGGGTTGGATGTCTATGAATGAATACAGTATCATTATGCCTGTGTCTGGTGGCAGAGCGTAGTCTTGAGGTTTGCTGGATTTCAGACCACATGTATAAGACGTGTGTGGAGAGGAGCAGGTGGAGCTCTCTGTGGCCGTCTCTATTTCTGTTTTAATTCCACTGCTGTAGGTCTGATCACAACAAGGGAAACAAGGATGCACGAGTGAATCAACACATTGTCCAGTGTTTGAGTCGCTCGTGGCCCCTCAGCTTCATCCAGGGCGACTGCTCCATCAGCTGCTGTCAGCCTCAAATGCGTCTGTAATGAATAATACAAATAACAGAGCTCTGCCGCTGCCTTTCAATGTCACTACAATCTCATGCATATGATATATAATTCAGTGTACTTCAACATCAGTAGTGACACTCATTCATTTTTTAACATTGTGTCTTTTGTTCTCTCCTCGCTGTATTTTACATTGTCCCTCCCATTTCCTGTGTGTAGCACCTCTGCTGACCTTAAAGTGTCCAGTCTGCTGCTCAGAGAGAGGAGCCTGTTGCCAGCAGTTCCCGTGGTCAAAGCTGATGAGCCCTTCACTGATGCAGTGGATAAGGTGAGGTTGGGTGGGGTACGGTGGCCCTGGGAGGTCAACACACTCCAACTTTAAAAAACGCTTTCAAATACATGAAAGTGCTGCAAAAATCACAGCAAATGCAGATAAGAGTGCTACAGAGTTAATCTACACCATGGAAGTGTTTCCAGCAGACCGAAGTGTGTGTGTGTGTGTGTGGGCGGGGAGGGGTTGTGTGGGGTTACCATGTAAGCGAATGTGTTTGGCTCTACACAGCTGGGTTCAAAAATCACATAGAGGGATGAGGAGCCAACATCAGAGACGTTTTAGTGATTCTTTGCCACCAATCACCTCTCTTCAGTCAATATTGTTAGTATTTAGTCAACCATTATGCTTTTATTATTGCACACAGGTGAGACATACATCATACAGCCATATGATTTACAGTGAGATGAATTCTCTTTACCTGGCAGAATAAATGCAAAGTTATGACAATCAGGTACTTGATAGTAGACAATGCTGCACCTTCCACCCCATGCATGGTGTAATGTGAAATTGCTCTGGGAATGATTAAGAGGTGAATTGTTCAGTACTTAACTGTGTTCAGAGTTGTTACATTATTCTGTGTGTCAGTGGCAGTGGAAACCACTTCCTCTATACATAACTAGCGAATGTTGCTGGGTGACCAACATTAGCTTTAACATGTGATAATACCACTGCTCCAAAATTAGAAATCCATCTTATCTTATCTTTCAAAAGCATCACCTTTACCTGACGTAGAACATGTATGTTTATAAATCCCTGCTTATAAATCCCTGCATGTCCCAGTGGTTTCCACTCCATCAACAGGATGAGGGCTCGGCCGCCTCTGAGCTGTTTAGGGGAAGACAGTAGCAGTTGTTGAGATGCTGAAGACCGGGGGAGGGGTGTGGGGGGGCATGGAGACCTGACGGATGAAGGTGGAGTCTGTGTGACAGAGGTCACTGTTGTATTTCTTCTGGGAGGGGTGTGTAGCGCAGGTACTTCTTGCCAGAGGGCAGCTCTTTGGTGTAGACACCAGCTGGAAACAAAGAGGCAGCCTCCTCTTCAGACATGCTCGGAGGAACCATCACGCAGTCCCCAGGCTGGGTGGGTGGATGTGGGCGGTGTTGGTGGTGGTAGGGACAAACACACATAGAAAGGAAAACCAGCTTTATCTTTGCAGCCAGCTGCTAAAGTAATTGGTGCCAACTCAGGTCACTAACAAAGGTGCGACACACTGTACCTGCCAGTCAGCGGGCGTAGACACTCTCCTCCCCGCTGTGAGTTGGAGCGAATCCACCACCCGCAAAATCTCATCAAAATTTCGTCCTGTGGTGGCGGGGTAGAGCAGTGACAGCTTCAGCCTTTTGTCAGGACCAATGATAAACACCTAAACACGATCAGAGAAGAGAGAGAGATGGAGACTGAGAGAGCTCATATCTCACTCTACAGGCACAAGCAGAGATAAGGCACTGGTTTTGAAGGCTTCCTGTAAAAGCAGCAAATTAAATTGTGTAAGGGGCAGAGGGAGTGAAGGCGCTCACACAGCGGGCAGTCAGAGGCATGCCATCTTTGTCTTTCTCGACTGGGTCCAGCATGCCCAGGGCCACTGCCAGCTCCCGTCGACTGTCCGCTATGATGGGAAAGGGCAGCGAGCAGCGGTCAGACTCCTCACAGTTGTAGGCCAGGATGTCCTAGTTAGTGCAGAGACACCAGTCCAGCTAGTTAATTAAACTAGATGCAACACCAATGATGCTCCATCCATTCCATAAACAAAAAAAAAAAAACATTTAAACTTGCATTACAGCAAAATCAGTAAAAAACAACATCTGTCTCAGTGGTCCTCATTTTTTTCACATCAAGGACCTTTAATGTGACACAAATTAAACCATACACAGCCATTTGATACGATTTTTGCTTTGAGATGTTTTATTATATAAACTGTGAGACTGGGAACCACATGAAAGACCCCAGGGCGACCCGACCTAGAAAGCCACTGGTTGAGTTAATGAGTATCATACTTACACTTTCAGCAGAATTACATGACTGTATTTGATTGTGTAGTTGAAACCTATAGCATGGTAACACACAGTCACCTTGGTCTAAGGTCAAAGATTTACTCTCAGTGTGTAATGAACCTCAACTAGTACAAGTCTACCCATCATGCAAAGCCTCATGCAGCCTCTGCTACATTTCCACACTGTGTGTGGTTTCAGAAAGCAGGCGCTGCAGCTACCACACCGTGCTCCAGCCGTGGTGATCCTCCAGGCAGTCCACAGACAGGGCGATCATCTTGACGCCACGTTTACTGAACTCGCCGTGCAGTCTGGTAGCCCGGCCCAGCTCTGTGGTGCACACAGGGGTGTAGTCTCTGGGGTGGGAGAACAAGATCGCCCATCTGGATTGAGAGGGAGAGGTCAGTGAGGCTGTGTCAGGTGTGGTGTAGATTAGGGTCACTGGTTTCCCTCGGTTTCCTCTCATCAGCACAACTACACGTTTTGATGATGTTGTAACCATTGTTGCTTCTTGTTGGATTGCATAATAGGATGTCTGCTGTAGCTGACACAGATAGTAAGGGGCTGTGGCCTCTGTGCCAGTCAGCTGCTGCAGAAGTTATAAAGTCTTTTTGGTGAGTGAGGCTTAAGGTCTGATCATAGGTGTGGTCATCTCACTCTACCTTTTTAATTTGGATCATCTCAATATGAATGAGAGCCCTGCGGTCAGGTCATAAACTGCTGTGGTCATAATAAAAGATTGGCTGATCCATTTGTCAGCATCTCTACATTATTAATTTTTATATTGGCTGTGGCCACTCTTTTATCACTATACACTATGCACACATAGTTGCCAAAGGTAGAAAAGAAGCAGAAGTCAGGAGGCTGTAACAGGAACTGAAGTCAGGTCTGCTCTGGAGTTCCCTCTGTCATATCAAATAAATTCTCCATAAGCTTAAAACCCAGTAATTAAAAACGATAATCATTACGGTTAGGCCCTACTTACGAATCACCCAGAAACTCGTGCAGTTTAATTTTGCCAGTGGTGGTCTCTGCCTCGAAATCAGGAAATACATCTCCCAGCAGCAGCCCCGGCATGTTCAGAGTGACGGTGGAGGCTCAGCAGCTGCTCTGATGACAGACAGCACGAGAAGAAGAACAAGAGGAGGCGGGAACTTCCCCCATGAACAGCCAACTCTGTTCACACACTCATCTCTCAGAGGGGACAGTATATAATGAACCTGAGTGCTGTGGTGCGTTCAGGGCGCGCTTGAGTGATTGGTGCGCGGCTGTTGCAACTTTCCCAATGGCCCCCTTTTTTTACGCACGCGCACGACCTAGTTTTACATGAAAACTTAAACTCCGCTAAACTGGAATATCAGTTTTGTGCTAAACAGACTTTATAGTAGTGATGCGTTTGAAATGTTAGGCCACATTAAAACTCAGTCATCTTAATTGCACCTTAATAGGAGGATACTGTAGCCACGTGACCAGGGCAGCCCAGTTCTGACCCGGACTCCCCAGTTTGCAGGATGTTTAGCATCTGAGCGCAGCAGGTTGAAGACCGGGGGGGTCCACAGAGAAGGGCGGCTTGATAACCGAGGACTCTCTGACACATCAACATGTCCTCACCAGCGGCCAGACGGAATAGCTGCCGTGGAAGTGCGTGTGGGAGCCGCGCATCATCTGAGCTCCATGTCCGCCGCCGGGCCTCCTCCTCCAGCTGCTCTTACTTCTCCTCTGGCGCCCAGACCGAGGACTTCACCGTCAGACTGAGTCAGCCCATGTTCACCATAACGCTGCGCTTTTTGCTGGCGATAGATCTGTGGCTCTCCAAGAGGCTCGGGGTGTGCGCCTGCGAGGAGTCGCCGTGGGGCAGCATACGACCCTGGTGCGGCTGGTGGAGATCTCCGGGCACGTCGTCCCGTGGCTCGTCGGCACTCTGTACACTCTGCTCCGCGGAGAGACGGCGGCGGAGCAGGAGATCATGCTGAATTTGGCCCTGGGTAAAAATGTGTGTCTCCTGTTTTGAATTTGAGTCAGGTGTGACCCTCCTTATCTGACTGAAGGACAGACTCAACAGTGGTAGTATATCTGCCTCTAAAAACAGCCTTGTCATAACCTTCTCGTTAGTTCACATCTAGACTGTAACAAATCGGTGACATCTTGATGACAGCTTTAATGAACGCCACACTCTGAGTCATGTAACACCCAGATGCCAGAAGTGAAGTGTCTGTTGTTTACGCACCTTTATTTATCACCACATTAGCAGCGCGTAAATCCGATGCGTTATTACGCACGGTTGTGCCAACACCAAAGTGAAGCTTTGGTGGCTTTGTAGAGCTGAATGATGTTAATGTTCAAATAGGTCAGCACAGCAGGTCAAAGCCTCGTCAGTCCACTCAAGTGTCAAATAATGCATTAGTATGGAGCCGTGGGCTGTTCGTGCGTCCCCGTGACCGAGACGCAGCCATGGCACGTTTTCTCTTTTGAGCCGCAGCTGATGGCATCTACGGCAAATGAGAGACATGCACGCGAGACACATGTTTCTTTATTTGCACATATGGATTATATCTGCTGACTGACTGGTGTGAGGTCAAATCCTGTGCTCTGGAGAAATCCCAGAGCTGCTCTTGACTCTGCTGCCTATAGGATGACACTATGTTTTGGAAATATTGGGGCCTCCAGTAAAGAGGTTTTTAATGTAGTTCATTTTATAGGAAAGAATATTAGTGAAAGGTAAAAGATGCTTTGATAACACTTTATCACATTTAAAACATCTCATATCTCTTGTAATGGAACATATGTATTGGTGCTTAAAAGATCAGTTAAGACATGAATAAGTTAGATTGTCAGGTTGCCAGGCTGTGGGGAAAAAACAACTTGTATTCATCCTTTAACATCGACTTTGTCCTTTTGCACTTTCAGTTGAATGGACTATTGGAAAAAATGATCATGCCTCCTCAACACAACTACAGACTTAATGACGCATTAGAAGAGAAAGTCAGTATTTATAACTATATCATCAAAAGATAGATACACAAAGAGGTTTTCCCAAAAAGCATGTTGTTATTCATGGGTTAATAACACATAATATCAGTTATTTTCTGTAAAGAATGGGCTAATTAAACTTAGTATTAATAAAGCAAATAGTTACTGCTTGTAAACCCTGTTTAAAGGGTCTAAGAATACACAGAGTTTAAGAAAGTAACCAGACAAAACCAGAGAAACGTATAGAATTGAGATGGGACTGTCCTCCTGGATAAAGCCACAGCAGATGCTTTTGTAACAGGTCCATTTTCAGGCAGTGCAAATTGAAACTGTGTTTTTGTTTCTCCCTCTCACAGCTCTGTTGTTGGATCTGCTGCTAGTCAGAGTTGTGAAAACTCTGGTCAGACGTCGAAGACCTGCCCAGAACCGCTCTGACATCCTCTCCACGTTCTTTGTGGAGCGCTACTCTTTCCTTCAGGCCACGCCACACGGGCAGCCATGTGCGCCCGGTTCCTCCTTGCCCAGCTGGTGGACACGGCCTCCATGCGGGTCTGGTGGTGGGATGGGCTGCTCTGGTGAGCCTGTCCCGGCTGCTGCTTGCCAGACATTATGTGACAGATGTGGGCTTTGGCTTGGTAATGGGTTACTGCCAGTACAGCTTGGTGGAGAGGCTCTGGTTGACCTGGGACTGCCTCCAGGACATAATGCTTATGAGACTGAGAGAGAGACTCAACAGGGCTTATGGTGGACTCTGGATGTCAGATTGGACGCATTAGGTTTGGTGGTACTGTGTGTCAACTTATATGGACGGGGAAAAACATGTAGCATGAGAGTGTGTGTGATTCAAAAATTCCCTACAATTAAAAAGTGACCTTTATTTATTGTGTATTGAATCTTCATGTATTGGAATTAATGGCCTTGGCAGTTGCTGGCAAGATGCAGCTTTTCCCTTCAAGGTGCACTTGCAGCTTGTTTGCACATGATGCACTTGCACTTAATCTCATAAAGGTGAAACCAAAGCTGAATGTAATTAGAGCCCTTTTTAAACAAAAGGTAAATTAAAGTGAGCTGTGTACCATTTCCAGATGTAGTTATTGAGACAGTATGTGAGTTGATGGATGTGTATCAAAGCTTAAACTACTGTGTGAAACTGGCACAGTTTCCTGAGCTGGGGCTGAGGACACATTGTTGTTTAAGTAGTGTGTGGTTTTGTAAGCTGTGACAACCCACACACAGTGGGTTCTCTCTATTTGTGTGACCGCTGGTGGGGATGAAGTCAACTCACACTCACCCAAGTTTCCATCAGCTGCTGCTGAGCCTCCTGACTGTCATTATACTGTAATACATCCCATCTCCTCTTACACTGTTGATAAACTCTGCTGTCACCATCCCACTTTTTTAACATACCACAGCAATTTTGAAAAAGAAAACAAACAAACTTCATAAATGTGTTGAGTTTATGTGGACTTGGCTTAAAACTGTTTAAGAGACCAGAGAACAGACAAGGCCTTTAGTTTTTCCTGTGCATATCTGAGCTAGAATGAACAGCTGGAAGGTATGCATGTAAAATATAGATGCAGACAGTTTTCCACAGAGAGCCGTGCATGATAATAATAATAGCATGGCTGCAAGTAGCAACATGGGCTTTAAGCAGTACATGTGGATATAACTAGCTCAGGGCTTTGTCATTCGTGTGTGTTGGGTCGGGTCTCAGAGACTGGATCTGTGCATCAGGTTCAATTCCTCACAATTCTTACCCACCTATTTGCCCCAGTGCAGGTGGGTTCGTCAATAATAGCAATTCAGGATTCAGAAAGAGGTCACAAGAGGTCACAAGAGTGAAAGTGCATTGAAATCTACAGCTCTTTTACTAAATGTTCTGTTGAGTTATCGTCTTATAATATAAATCTATATAGAAGAAAAATACTCGCAACGATAATATGATTAATATAAACATATATATTTGTAGTTTATAAAATGACTTACATTCATGTCAGGGTGGTTTATGATGTATTCAAATTTGTGGTCTGAAGTTTCAGTCTGCCCCTGGACACAGTGCATTATTTACAGTGGAATAGGCCCATATATGATAATGATGTGGCCTTTATATGGCAGGCTGTAATGTGACATTGGTGGTAATAGATGGTCTACACAGTATGTAACCCAACATGCAAACATGACGTTCCATTGTTGTCTAATACAGATGTAAAAAAGGAAGCCTGAGCCTGACGCCAGCCACATACAGTAGTTATGTAGAAGCTGAGCTATGGCTCCACATAAAGGAGGAGGAAGCTGTTCTAGTCCAAAACATTTTTTGTCAAATCAAATTCAGTTTTTCCTTATGGTTTCTGTCTGCTCTTGGTGTGTATGGAAAAATATCTGGTGTTCCCACCAAGCTCTGGGTCTGTGAATGGAAAAGAAACAAAATGGCTTAGACTGAGTAACACAACACTAATCCAGTCGGGAAACCAGTCAGGGGCAGAGAGGTCAATCTGGCATATACTAAGAGATAATGCCAATGTTAGTATTACCAGGGAAGCAGTCTGAGGAGCTTTGAGTGGGATTGATCGTAACCTCAGACAAGAGACCAGCGGAGAGAGTGAAGGCCAACTGGCAGCACAGAGACATTTATGAGGAGTCATACATGAGCAACAGTCAAAGAGAAGGCCATGAGAACCAAAATGTAAAAAAGAGATGCAACTATCAGGCCAAGACAAAGAGACTGAGACTACATCAGACGTGCTCTCCAACCAAGGAGTCTGCATGGACGGTAAGAGAACTTCCCCCTGGGACAGCAACACAGAGGAGGCTGGGAAAGACACTGACAGGGCTGGTAACACTTGTTTTGATGCTCCGCTGTCTCACTGCTGTAGGATTTGTTGTCCTGATGGCCACCAGTCAGACAATGGAGCGGAGGCCTTGGGGAGTTGAAAAGCATGAAGACGGATGCAGTGGTCGCTCTGTTCCTGCCTGATAGGTGAGTAACTTTATATTTTACAGTGATGAGCTGGGACAGTAGGTCGATTCATCCATTTGTGTCTCTGATGGACACACAGATGATCTGCAAATTTAGTTTGCTCTGCTTTTCTGTTAGCTATGATAGCACAATACACTATAGTGGATTCATTTTGCTAGATTTAAAATGCTTCATGGTAACATTATTTTCTTTGTTAGCTTACGTCATTAGAGTTTTATATATATATAAAATCAGTTTATTCTGTGTTGTGTTTTGCCTGATGTGTTTGTGTACATGCTGTTGAAGGCACCCTACATTTTGCCATTGCATCAATGACTTGGTATTAGGCACATCTGAATTTTGTGGTTGGAGCATCAAACTGACAGGTTTGTTTGTTTTCGGTTGAATTCAGAATCACTGCTCCACTATGAACGCCTGTAGCTTATTTTATAACGTTGGTTTCCCATTCAATTTCATATGAATGTATATGTCACCTGTCCTACCAGTAGGTGGTGCTATGCACATCCACAAGTATGTATCCACATGCTGTAGCCAATATAATGCCTGTTCTTTAACATGAAATTCCACCTCGTCCTAGTCACGATAGTGTCTGTTTTGGTATGTAACAGTAGACTACATGGAAAGGAACTCTGTGTGTGTGTATGTGTGTGTGTGTGTCTGGGGTTCAGAAATGTTACAGATTAACTTAACCATGACAGGAAGGCCTTCAGGTTTTGTGGTAAAACCACTTCTTCAAACCACTTTGTCATCTGAGCACGACATGCCACAAATAATATTCACACTAATTGTGTTCCACTGTAGCCTCTTGGCTTATCTCATTAGAGCTTTCAAAGTTACCAGGCAATAGACTACTACTACTTCTGCTACTGAAACTGATAAACATTGGTAAAAACCAAATAAACTTAGGCAAAGAGTTCAATTCCAAACAAAAAACAATGACGGAGTTTATTCTTCTAAATTTTTTTATTGAAAACTTCCAGAACATGAATATTTATTGACAGATAACAAAAATATTTTCCATTATTATTATTATTTTTCTGGTGATAGCTGATCATCATCATGGGTTCTATCACAGCTACACAAAGATTTCTGTGTTGTCTTTATACATCTTATTTACAACAGTAACAGACAAAATAGATTTTAATGATGCAAAAGATGTCGGAGCCTTGCATTAACTTTAACACAACGTAAACGATTATATGTTTTATCTCATTCACTTGCTCTTTCATCAGCACAGTCCAGTAAACAGCAGTCTCTCTGTCATGTTTAGCTGCTGCCATGGCTGGCCCTGCCCAGTCTGACATCATAGGTGACCATGTGGTAGTTGTCCCAGGCGTACAGCTTCCTCTGGGCGTGGTTATAGTCCAACATGCTGTTGTAACGGTACTTGTTCTTGAAGGGCACAGACACTGCTCGCCCCACACCGGTGGCTGTGTCGAACATGAAGTTGACGGTGGTGCTGTTTGCGGTGTAGCTTGCCACTGTGTACAGACGTCCACACACCATGAACGCATTGGCCACTGTGTTCTTCCTGATGTTGGTCTCCCAGCTCTTCTTCACCTCCAGGCTCTCGGGGTCCAGCTGGGAAATCACAATGGCACCCTTTGCCTTGCTTGTGCTGTAGATGGCCCACAAACCTTGTTCATCCACCGCCAGGTCGATGTCGGTGTAGCCTCCCCAGGAGTAAGGGTGTTGACCATGGAAACCAGCATGAGGCAGGTCCAGGCGGGATGCCACGCTCTCAGAGGCCAGGTCATAGCGGATCAGGGTGCGGCTGCGTTTGCGCTGGTAGTAGATGGAGCCATGGTATATGGTTGCCCCTGTGCTCTCCATAGGCTCTGGCAGGACCAGGACCTTCATAGGGAAACCTCGGGAGAACTGATCCATGTCTTCATAGGCAAAGAGCTGACGGACGTCTTTGCCCACTGCATCGATGCGCCACACTGTCTTGTTGGTGTAAAGATTGCCCTGAGGCTCAGGGTCTTGGAGCCACACTCCATATTTACCTGTGATACTGTCAGCCTTCCTGTGCATCACAGGATCTCCAACTGACAGCAGCTCTCCACAGCCTGAGGAGAAAAAAGAGAGTCAAATCTCAAACTTGCAATATATTCACATTGCATAGAAACAGACTGCATCAGCACCCCACTAACCATAACCCAGTTTGAACAGAGACAGCCTCAGTAAAACCCAGTTTTTACCAGTAAAGGTGTGATTCGCCTCAGGAATGAGGTGGGATGCTGGAACCTCTGTCACCTCGGCCTTCATCTCCTGGTACGCCCCATTCCCAAAATGATATGCAGGGTCTGGGATATACAATAAAGAACAATTGAAGATATAAAAGCTTAGATTTGGAAGGAACTTCAGAAGAACAGGACAGGGAATAGGAACTTATGCATATATTAGTTTTAAGTAGTACAGATAAACTAGAGTCACTCCCAACACGCAGACAACATCAAAGTGTAAATGTGTCATATGTTTGCCTCAGAGCACAGCAGGTTCCCCCATAACCCTGCTATTGATTTCCTGAAAATGGTCACACCCACGTATACAGACATGCATGAGTGACAAAGCCATAAAAGAAGAGTGTGTTGTAAATTCCTATCCCCTTACTCAACCTTGGATGGCTGACTGTGACCTGACCTGTTGCCCTGGGGGACTTTTCATAGCCTAAGTCAGCCACAAATACATTTAGAAAATAATCAAACAAGAAAAAATACAGAAAAATATCGGAAAAAGATATAAATTTAGATTTGTGTCAATGCACATACCACTGGCAGGTCTGTTTTCACGAGTCCCCCGGAGGTGTGTGTTTGTTTGCAGGGCTTCTGCCTGAGGGTCTCTGCCTCCTGGCTCAGCTCACCCACCCTCCTCTGCAGCTCCTGGATCTGCCTGTTCAGACGCTCCTTGTCTTCTTGCAGCTGGTTCCTCTCCTCTGTAACCTGGGCGAAAGCTTCCTGGAGGACGTCTTCGCCGTTAGACTCGATCCCAGTCTCTGGGATGACTTTTTTATCCTCTCCTCCTATGAGCCGACTGACCAAAGCCTCCAGCAGGGTGATCCGGGACAAGACTCCATCCATCTCTGGTCTCATGCTGCTTCCAGGGCAGCTGGTTTCCTGTGGACTTGCCACTGTGAAGGTGTAATGGCAGCGTCCTTTAGGGTCATTGGAGCGATGGAAGGAGGCACGGTCTTCAGTCTGGCTTTGACTTGACAGAATGAAGCAGGACAGACACAGGAGAGACACTTGGAGCCACATCTTGGAGTCACTGATCTTCTAGTTCAGGACTATTGCAGAGATACAATTGTTTATCAATGTCTTCTCTTTGGTGACAGACCCCTCTTTTCTATTCTGCACTAGTCTCTTCCTTCCTGAGTATCCCTGGTCAGTGCAGGTCAATGTCTGAATCCCAGCAATGCTCAGAGTAGGATATTTATACAGTTAACTGTCAGGGAGTGGGAGGGGACGAGGAGTGTGGCAGGGAATGAAATAGCCAGGGGGGTGTGGAGCTTGTGTGTGCATGTGTAAAGGTCCACGTGTTTTTGCTTCTTGCTGGTGGTTAAGTGAGGTGCACTGAAAGGGACAAACAATGTAAAACTCACCCAGTGTCAGTGGAAAAACACACAGTTTGTTGTTGTTGTTGTTTTTTTCCAGTATGGAAAAAGTTGTGTCGGTATGTCTCTGCAGGTTGTTTTGACTGGACAGCCTCTCTTTATGACCGTCGGCTGTGGAGCTGTTTACTTCCTCCGTAACTACCATTAATCCACCTTGTGATTAGTACGAAAGTTGGAGAATCTGAAGCTGACATTTGCCAACCACGCTCAGCTGGTGCTCCTCTCCTCCCTTCACAGCTGGACAGGATGTCTGGCACAGGAGGATAGGCTGGCTGTCTGGCAAGACCTTGAGATGTGGTGGAGTTGCTCTTCCTCTCTTCCCACAAAACCCCATAATTTCCACAAACTCTTCATGCCAGTAAATCAGCTAGACTAATGGCTCTTTGCGTCACAACACTCCAGCATAGAGGTGCTTTGAAGAACTGCGTATGTGTAATGATCACCATGTTCATCATCTCACCTTAGCATGAAAGCATGCTAACATTTGCCCCCCATAATTTTGTTACAATCCATCCCAAGGTAGACATGAATGTCTTTACCAAATTCCTTGGCAATCTATCCTGCATTTTACTTAAAACCACAGATCTCAACCTGGTGGTGGAGGAAATGTCATGTGATCACCACAGTTATTTTGATACAATATTCGGGAATCACTGATACCTAGATTAAATATTGCCATCTATCAAGTAGATATTGAGATTTTTTCCCAGGTTAAATGCCAGCTATGTGCTGATATGTGTGGCACTCGTCATTAGCATTCGCTCTCTGTGTGTCATGTAGTGTTGTGGTCAAGACCACCTAACCCAAGACCGAGTCAAGACCAAGACCAGAGCATACCAAGACCAAGATTTTGAGGGGTCGAGACTGAGTCAAGACCAAGACCAAGAGGGTTAGGTTAGTTAGACCGACAAAAATGTAGTCAATCCGAGACAAGACCAAGACCTTGAAATTGTGGTCAAGACTGTCTCAAGTACCACAACACTGCCATGAATATCTGTATAAAATTTCATTGAAAAACCAAAATTTCGGCCTTGTGGTTGTGCTACAATCAATTACACTTAGCAGTCTTCATCTTGTTAAACTGTCATAGCAACCCATCCAGCAGCTATGGAGATATTTCACTGTCAGCATTCTAGAGCCAATCCACTATTATGTCTTAAACTGTGGATTAAAGCCATACATTTGTAATTGACTGGCCACATGATAGTGATTTTTTTATGATCAAAATTAAACTTAATCTTGTGTGGGAATCACACCAACCACAACACTCATCAAAGTTTTGGATCCTGTACTCAGTAGCGATTACCACATCGTTACTGATGATACTATCACATCAGTATTCTATACTTAAGGGTTTGGTAGCTGTCATTGTCCCTGACTGTCTTACCACACTGTGATAAAGAGGCCACCTGTGCTCCATCTGTCTACACGTGATACAACAGGGACTTGTCCTGGGTTTGTGTTGAACAGGGGAAACACCAAATATATCACCATGTGATTCCAACACAAGTGGATTCATTGGATGAGCACAAAAAACATTATTCTGGTCTCTGAATGGATAAAGACCATTAGTTACTAGTAAGACTTCCTCTTATGTCCATTTCACTTGTCTTTAATCTGAATCAATATCTCCAGCCTGACAGTGACAGGACATTTCATAAATACCAACAGTTTCCCCCCAGAAGCAGCTTGCAGCGGTGCACATCTGTCTTTGGTTCCACAGGATATATCTGCTGCCTAGTTAACCTGTCTCTTTTATGGCCCATGGAAAGTCACCAGTATTCCACAATGTTTTTACCACTGAGGTGCGTTTTTCTTATGTAACATAACGACTCAGGCAACTTGTAAAAAAGGTTTGCCCCAGCTCCCCTGTCAGTCCTTAAGAGAACAGATCACAATGTGCACACACATTTTTCCATAGGGAGTCTCGCTATATGCAAAGGTAGCTCTACTGGGAAGCAGGCCTCAATGTTAGTTGTCTGTTTAAATACTCAGCACGTGCATCTTGAGCTAAGACCATGTTTTTGAATGATCATGATAACTGATATTCTTCTTCTTCTTAAGTTTATGACATAGGCCTACCTGGCTTTTTCATGCTACCAAGCTGCACCTTACACTTTCTAACATGTAGGATTTGTTGCTTATTTTATCCAGTCTAGATCTTTTCCACTTCACACTATATCTACATCATTATAATCTGTATCAGATTCTTCTTTATACCTCGTGCATCATCTTGCAACCTTTTTCCCAAATTTGACCCAGATGCCCATGATTTGAAAACCATGGCTGCCCGAGGCGAGTCTGTAATGACCGACGTTCACCGCCTGGGGGTAGCACAAGTGAGTTGTGGATGTAGCGTTGACGTATCGTAACCTTGTAGATAATATTGCTCACTTGTTCGCACACAGTCACTAATTTACTGTAAACATGGATCATTTCCATAGCAGCTCTGTGTTTGGTTACTGCCAATGGAAATAGCTACCTGACGCTTTAGCTTCTGCACAAATAACAATGCAACACCAACAAATAACAACAACTAACTGCACTATCTGCTGTTGTGCACATTGGCATTGAGAGCTTTTTCGTTGAAAACACCTTTCTACTGCCACAGAAACCAACTCTGTTTGGACTGAAGTAAAGCAGCATTTGTGGGCTAGAGGGAGAGTGCAGGTGGTTAGCTTAGCATGGAGTCTGGAAACAGCTCACCTGGTTATGTCAAAGTGCCCAGTACAGCCTGTAAAGCTCATTTATTCACACGTGTGAATATAACACTTAAGTACTTGCTTTGTGGGGAACTAGTTGAAGCATTACTCACATTTTCAGTTACACAGAAAACTAATTTAGTTTTACCAGTAAGTTAATAAAAATTATGAATAGCTGAATTGCAAATGAGTGATATCATCTAATGGAGAAAAGTAGTTGTGTTGATGCTACTGGCTGTCATTTTAATACTATTTTGGAAAAAGTGTCCCAGGATTCTTGGCAGTGCAGGATTTCCACTGAGTAATCCTGAAGGGACATTTTGCTGCCGCACGTTTGAATATGAATTTCATAATATTATGCAACAGGAAGCAGAGGGAGGGGTGATGGGATTGAAAGCAGACTGAAAACAAAGCAGATGAGAGGAACAGTGAGATTGCTGAATAAGGGCAGACACGTGGAAAGTGAAGAGCTTGCCATCCGACTTGTTTACACAGCAGCTACTACTACAGCTGTTATTGACAAGAAGGGGAGGAAAGTGGGCTTGTTAGCGACTCAAACGATGTGCCAGTTCTCTCACACTGGGTCATTATAACAACGACAACATCATTTCTCGGTGACGATGAGGAGCAAATATGAGCAACTCCCACACGGAACAATGCCTGGCTCACCAGATGTGCATTTACAAGTGTGAAGTGTTGTATAACAAGCATTTACATAGGTGCCAGTCTGGCTTCTTTTGGATGTACAGTGTGACACAGATGTGAGGCGAGCAGTCGCTGCAGGAGCACCGAGCGCTCAGTGGTTTAACACCATCACGCCTCATGCTGTGGGTGACATTTTAACAAGAAGTCTCAGTGCTTAGACTGGAAGTACTGAAACTGGTTACTAGTTTTTGTCAGTTTCAAGACAGAGAGCCAGACAGTCTCGACACTTTGAATGTGTTGTGGTGTATGCTGCTGAAGCTCACATGAGTCATGGTGTTTCATTCACAGCGGAGCATTTATAATTATAGTTGTATAGTTTATTGTTCACCGAATGGACAGGTGAGTGTGTTGTGTTTTTGAGAAAAGCATTAAACGTGGCTCGCTGTCTGTCTGCTGTGACTCTGAGGGTATAATCACTGTGGATAACACACACACGCGCACACGAAACCTCAACTTTGCAGCGGCACAGTAGGCGTTGTTTGGCCTTTGACAGGTCAGTACAGGTGTTGCACCACAAGTTCTCATTACTGATGCAGACAGTGGCCTGGCTCCACACAGACAGTCATACCATCACGTACAAACAGATCCGATCCAGCCATGTGCACACGTAGAGTCAGCCAGTGTTGGTTTGCTCTGGAAGCCTCACAGAAGGTGACAGGTTGTGAAAAGTTCTCATGTAGTGTGTTTTCCAGGAATCGGGACGTAGATTTCTGAAGTAACTGACGCAAGTGTTTTCCAAAGCTGAATGTTTTCATATAGGTTGGGTACATTCAAACTGAGCTTTAAAAATCCTTTTAAGCATTTTGGGATTAGGTTTATTCAGTTGTGACTGCTATTGTTACATCTGCCAATCAGAGCAAGAAGACTGTTAGCTTAGCATAGCATTAGGACTCAAAACCTACTGAGACCTGCACAGACTAACAAGTCTAACAACTCGCAGTCATGTTAGTGGGCTGTATCATCTTCTTCTAATAACAAACAGAACTGATGTCCGCCTGAGAATTCTTAGATTCAAGTATTGTTATGGTTAATTATCCACACCTGATGTCCATGTCTCTGTCTTTTATGACATAAACACAAAGGATGAAAAAAGTAGAATTCCTGCCCATTGTAAATAATGTCAGTAATATCTCCTCACAGCCCGCTACGCTTCAGGCACATTGTTTTTATAAGTGTGGGTTACGAGATCCCAGCAGCTGTAATATGAACAGTCAACAGTTTCAGTAAATTCCTCTTTTCCTACCTATGACACAAACTGTCATTCCGTCCATGGCTCTGTGTGTGTGTGTGTGTGTGAGTGTGAGTCTCTGGTGCAGAATGTGACTGTTTTAGGTGTTTGGGGTGTGTGTTACGTAATGGGGCCACTGTTTTCCCTCATTGATGACAGTTTAACAACAGGGCCTTTCCACTGTCGTGCACACCAGGCAACAACTGAACAACTTTGCCATCAGGCTCAAATGAGGAACATTTACAAAATGTGAGTCTATTCATATCATTTTTCCTCACACACCGAAGCCCTGAATAGTTTTCAACCTTGCAAAACGTCAATCACTTATCTGTTTTCATTTTGAAATGACAGGAGCTCATACATTTCCCCTTAGCTCATCCCAGTGGCCTTGCAATCTCGTTTAAGAGCGGAAGAAAGGACAAGATCAACTGAATTCCTTCCCTGGCAACAGCTTGAAATCTGAGGCTGTATCAAATTCAGCAGCTGTACCTGCATTGCTGGTGGGCTGCGCAGTAAAGAAAACAGTGACCTTTCTAGCAAACAGCAGCTTCTGTTGTGGTGCCGCTCAGACCGGAGACAGTCAGGTCATTTGAGTGTGAGCTCAGACATGGTCAGCAGACAGCACCATCCTGTGAAAACACAGTGCAGCAATGAAGCATGGGCAGCAAGGGATGATGGAGTGGTGCATGGAGACCAACATGTTTATAACTGCTCTCCCTGGCCCCTGCCTTTGACTCTGAGCCAATAATCTGTTCTCCACCAGCGCTCCACCATCTGTCTCTTATTCAAAATACACATACAATGACAAACAAATACACAAGGACAGCATCGCGTATTTCATTTAAACAGAACGTGCATGTTTCTCATTGCTGTTCATCTCAGTCATTTCCCTGAAGAAACATTAAGAGTAAAACTGCACATCTGTTACGTTCCATGATCTAATCTGATCTAAACACCTCATGAAAGAGACGTTAACTCCAAAATAGTTTGTGCAATTTAATAACTTGAAGGCTGCAATCAATACAACTTGTTATTGTTATACAGTATGAACATGTGTGATTTTTTTTTTCAATACTTAACCGTTTTTCCACAGAATTTTATTTAGACTTTTTACGTTTTTGACTATAACTTTTACAGATGTAGTTACTTTTAGGTTTTTTTTTAGGTTAGGTCTGTAAATACTCTATAAACACTATTTGAAAAGTGTAGGGTTAGGGGAAATATAAGAAAACACAGGCAGGAAGTCAATTTTGAGGTTTTTGTATTTTGCTTGAATAAGTTAAATTCTGCCATTATCATGGACCCTGAACCATGTGTTACAGCCTACGTTTACTTTGGCTAATACATTACACAGGGACAAACATTGTTCTCCACTTGTTTGCTGGGCAGCTTTAGTTACAAGTTTCTCCTCAGATCATACACAACATGTCAGAAACTTTAGAAACTGGTGGGTTTTTCAGGTTGTCTTCAGATGTTCAGATTTCCAAACTAAAACTAAACTTTAATTTTTCATGTATGAATGTAACGTAATTGATGTGTTGTTACTTTAACTTCTGGATATGCAAAATCTTAATATGTATTTCACTACTCATGTGGTCATGTGGTGTTTTATATGACCTGGGCTTAACCATACAGCACTAGAGATTCTAATACCTGAAAATACAACATGAGTGTCAATGACTTACACCTGTGTCACACCATGTGTTATATTATCAGTATATTTGTTATGTGATCCTTTGACAACAACAACACTGCGGTAGGTCAGTTAAGGTGTCAGGGGTTCCCTATGATGGACACCCCAGCCCCCAGCCCCTGCTAACATCTCACAGCACTGACCCAGTAAATAAGTACAATTCCTGGAACAGTCCATGGACCCTGTCCAGCTCAAGGCTCATTTTAGAGGTGTCCCCTGCTGCCTAGGTGGACAGGTCAGTGGTGAAGTGACTGCCAGTTCCTGGACTAAAAACAGGCCCACCTATATTTTTAAGCCTTAAAGATTGACCTGGAGACCAACTCTCCTGTTGCCCCAGATACCTCAGGAAACAGGATCTTTGGCAGGAGATGAAAGTGAAGGTTTAGGGCAGGAGAGGGAGAGGGAGTAGGATTGATGTTGGTGTCACTGGATACCTCTGCTCACACATCCTCTCCCTGTCAGGTAGATTCACAGGGGTTGCGCGGGAGATGGGCCACAGCCTTTCAGCAGTCAGATGGTTTCTACGTCAGTATAGCTCTCCATTAAAACAGATTTAGTTACACTACAGGAATCTAAAGAACAACACCTCAACGACACCTCAGAGCAGAATTTAGGTTGAACTCATGTTTTCCCTTATTCTAACTGTGCTGTGATTATATCACTGACATCACCATAACACTTTGGCAAACTAAACGATCAACTCAGGTGTAATATTCGTTCATTCATTCAATAGATAACCAGTAACCAGCTGGACCCAGGCACAGAGCACCAGTCATCATGTTGCTACTGCCACCTAGTGACCGCAGAGCTCACTACAACACAAGGTGTCCTCAGAGGCCTGGCCATAATGAAAAGGGCAGTTACTGAGTTAATCGATAAAATTATACTGTGTGTAAGTGGTGGGGGGTGGTGCTGTTATGTCCTCCGTGTATAGCCTATTAGATTCCAGTTCAACCCCCCAGCGGAGAGAGCAAATGAGACCTCAGCTCCTAGATCATCTCAGGATAGCAGATACTATCAGCCTGTGGAGGAGAGACACTTTTTATTATCTGGCACACATGTTGTCCTGCGAGAGGATAAGACAGACTGACAGCGTCCTCTCCGCATGACCGCCTCCACCAGCCCCGGCCCTCTGTCACAATCTGGGACCGAGCATCTCACTCTCACGTTTGAGTCCCGTTCACGCCAACCACCGCCAGCAGGCCTTATGTTTCCAAACGTGTTCCGACAATGACAGTGTCACAAAGGCCGCAGCTTCTTTTTGAGATGCACAAAGCACGGCGACAGAGAGTGAGCGCCACGGCCTGCAAGTGAAATTCACGACAGCTGCTTTCTGCTCCTGTAGCCTGTACTGCAGGGATCTGAAGGAGCGCATCCACCTTCTTGTGTTGCAGCGATGCGCAGCCGTGCCGCATGACTCACGACGGCAGAAATGGCACGGATGTAAACAGGGGGCGGGCTCAGGTAGGCCTAACCTGTACCTGGCCAGCCAATGGGGCGCCGCGCTTCTCTGGCTCGTCGCCGATCCCTCGCATCTCATTGGTCCCCTCGCGCGTCAATATGGTGTAGGAGCGAGGCGCAGCTTCGCAATTACACCGCGGAAAGGAGAAGAGGGGGGAAAAATGATTAATCTGTCAAAGGCGAATTTGTGTTCGAGATGAGACCGCTCTGACATTCAGCCGACCGGAACCCAGCTCGCAGGCCGAACACAATCAACGCACAGGGAGGGTTTTTTAGGGGGGGGGCATCGAGCCGATGCACCGCGGTAGCAGGTGATGCTTGTATAATCGTCCAGGGTCTTGTCACTTGTCTTTGCTGCCTGATCCTGCGCGTCGTTTCAGCACTGGACAGCGACCGGGACCATCGGACATTGAAAGCACCGAGGGAATCCTGAGGCGGGGTAGGCTCACAGCAACACAATGACACGATCAGAGGATTATCACGGTGCTGGGTTTTCAACGCGCACCGGTCCTGTCGTGTGTGAGCGTGTGTTGGCGTGCGGCGGATGGTGCTTTGTTTTGCATTTATTAGGCGTAATTCGTGTTTTGGTGCGCGGAGCCCCGGGCGCGCAGGGTTTGCTCGATGTGACGAGGCTTTATTGGAGCCGGTGGGGCTCCACTCGCCAAATGCCCTTGAAGCTACACGGGCTTCGTGCGGCTCGCTGTGTGTGTGTGCGTGCGCGTGCGTGCGTGTGTCCGTCCGTGTGTTTGTGTGTGAGAAAGAGAGAGAGGGAAGGGGGAGTGAGAGAGGGGGGTTATGGTGGTGGTGGTGGTGGTGGTAAGCAACTGCGCAATTGTCTGTCCCTGTCTGTTCATATCTCTCTCCCCTGCACCCCAACCCCCTCCCTCCTGCTCTCTCGGCCTCTCTCTCCTGTGCTTCCACAGTCGGTCCGACCCTCGCTTGGCTCGGGGCAATGCGCGGCTAGATGACTTCACTACATCAACAAGCACCGCGGTATCCTGGACTAATATAGCAGCGGCACATCTCACCCCCCCTCCCCAACTCCTCTTTCTCTCTCTCTCGCTATCTTCCTATCTCTCCATTCGCTGATCCCGAGTCCATCGGTCTAAAGGCACCATGGGAAACCGTGGCATGGAGGAGCTGATCCCGCTGGTCAACAGGCTGCAGGATGCGTTCAGCTCCATCGGCCAGGCCTGCAACCTGGACCTGCCGCAGATCGCAGTGGTCGGCGGCCAGAGCGCAGGGAAGAGCTCCGTGCTGGAGAACTTTGTAGGCAGGTAAAATTGACCACCAGAAATAGGATAATCCCTTCTCCTGTTAACCTTGAGCGTGACATAAGAGGCCTATAGAGCCAATCTCTCTGTGCAGAGTTCAAACCATCTCTCCCCAGCTTTAAGTCACTGCTGTTGCACCTTGGAACGAGCAGAGACCTTCAGTTGTGTTTTTATGCAGGGTGTATTTTTAAACACACAACACTGTCTTGTGGCCACTGGCAGAGGAGGGCAGCAGTATTTGGGTTACAGCAGCACCTTGGGGAGTTCAGCCCAATCAGCACTGACTGCAGTCGGGCTCCTTTCACAGCCCTAGAAATATTCAAGTATCCATTCAAAGCCATACATATTTGCTGTTATAAAAAAAAGGCATGTTGCATAAAATGCAGGTTGCAGAGACGTGTGGCTGCATGTACCCATTTTAGAGCACATCATCCTACTGTACACGCAGTAGGTGGCTCCCACTCCTGAAAACACATAAATATTCAACAAATAAGTCATGAGCAGCTGCATATGAGGTGGGCTTTTTTTTTTTTTTTTTCATTTCAAGATAAGGATCAGGCCATTCACGTATCAAGGATTTTGTTGGTTGCATCAATTCCAGCATTTATTGAGGTCTTGAAATTTATCATAAGAGTTTATTCAGGTTACACAATGACTCTGCTGTTGTGCTCTTACCTGCTGCAAAAATATGTTTTCTCTTCAACAGCACTGGTACTACAGTCATTTTACAGCACTGCATTTTAAAGACTTAACCTTTTAAGTGATGGCTTTTAAATGAGGGCTAATTATAATGGCCTTCAGTTTTCAGTTGTAATCGTTTAATCTCTGGCTTTGCTGGAAAAATTGTCTGAAAATTATTTCGATGGATGAATTTGTCTCCACATTTCTTTTGCTGCACAGAATCTGTGCCAGTTGAAGTAACGGGGCAAATGAAACAGCTGTACATAACACCCGATGATGTCATCTGGGTCATTTTGCGGGTTTGTTAGGCTATATGTAGTAGTTTGAAAGACAGAAAGGACATTTAACATTAAAGGTATCAAAAGACATTCTAGTAAGCTGCATCATCGGAATCCAGAGCTTTTTGGAGTTTAGCCCATCACAATGACTTGTGGAAGTGTAATAGTAAAACTACTTACAGTTACATGCCGGTAGTCAGACTGTCCTCCCTGTGACCAAATGGTGCAATTCTTGTGCACTTCTAATATACACGTGCACAGTTCCAGATGGATGCATTGATTTTGCCCTATTCCATCCCTCATTGAGAGTCGTGATGCTGAGTAATGGTCCATCTGTCCAGCACAGGCTCTGCCGCCTGCTGAATGGACAAATAGGGATCTTGTCTTTTTTGAACTCATCCCACTTGAGGGAGTTCTGAGGTCGATATGTGTTAATAAGGTCTCTTAGAACAGACCTGTAGTATAGGAGGTAGCAGTGAGGGCTGCCAGGTGTGTGTGTGGCTTGCTTATGTGTGTAAACACACACTGATACACAGGCACGCAGAGTCTGGACCCCAGGAAACAGTGAAGTCATCGTTTTAAATGAGAGAGCTCCCTGTCTACGACGCAGCTCTTTATTTTGACCTGTTGTTTATCAGGTCACCCTGTGTGGTACTGATGGAGCAGCTGGCTGCAGCAGCAGAAGCAGCTGAAAAATGCTGCTGTGCTTTAAAATGACCCACTCTGCTCAGAGTTCACTGACGTGGCTCACATCATTTTAGATGAATGACAGTGAAAGCTCCACAGTGGCTGACATGCTGTCATGTAGAGTATAATTATAAGACATTTTCCCTTTAAGAGGTGCAAGTGAAAAAAGGCTCCAGATGTCATCATATCACCACACCACCTACTGCCTGCTCTATACTCTTCGATAAATGTTTACATTGGATGTGGTTTGATGTAATGAGTTTTGATTGGTTGTCTTTCCTCAGGGACTTTCTACCCCGTGGATCTGGTATTGTCACCCGCAGGCCTCTGGTTCTGCAGCTTATCAGCGCCACTGCAGGTGGGTGCACACACATTTACACACCCACACATGCTTGCATGCATACATTCACACACATACATACAAATTCAACCTCCCCCCTCATTTCTTTTTAAATGGTAGTTTTTTTTTTCTCTCCCTGCCTTTTTTCCTCTCACGCTGCCATTATTTTCTTCTCAGACACATTCAGCACAACCACCACTAATCTCAGTTATATGTGTTGTATATTTTCTTCCTCTCAGAATGGGCTGAATTTCTCCACTGCAAAGGGAAAAAGTTCACAGACTTTGATGAGGTTCGCCAGGAGATCGAGGCGGAGACAGACCGTGTCACAGGGGCCAACAAAGGCATATCTCCTGTGCCCATCAACCTGCGGGTTTACTCCCCTCACGGTGCGAAATCAGTGACTCAGCCTTCTTTCTTTCACTGTCATATTACACCATGCAAAAACACTTCTGAATCAAAGAAGCCTGTGACGAGCAGTGAGTCAGCATACTCTCTGTGTTAATGCCTGGCAGGAGATCTTTGTTTAAAAATGGGGTCATTAAAAACAAAGTATGTGATTTTGCTAGCAGAATAGTTATTGTTGTGGACTTGACAGGGGAAAGCTGAACACTTATTTTGATGGCCCTGTGTTGATATGGTTGAATATTGCATCAATTTATGTATGCTCTACTGACTGATATTCCTAGATTTTCTGCATTATGAAAGGAAATGTTTCTTTTGTTGGCAGAACCTCGAACCATTCAGAATACTATAATATTGATCTGAATGGTTTGAAATTAGCAAACTGATATTATCTTAATTTCTCCTTTAAAACTCATGGCCTGTAGATTAAACCCCCATGATCACCCAAGAAGATTTTAATCTTGAAATGCTGAGATACAGACACCCGGTTTGTTGATAAATCACATAACATGGCCTAAAATGCTTGAATAAAGACATTTTGATCTTCATTTAGTATTCAAATGAAAAATGCTCTCCTGTTTTGCCACTGGAGTAAAAGGTATTTTGCATCAGGTTCTTGGTTCTGGCTCTGTTGTTCTAAAGCTCTTAATTAAAGGGGGATTCTTTATTTTCCTAGCAGTTCTCAAAACATTTGCGACAGCTTTCTTTGCTGCAATCAGCTGTTGTTGCAAAATGAACATTAACATTCAAATAAATGCCAAGTTCATATGGAAGCTATCGGTTGCCAGTGTTGACACTAACTACCTTCCAGGTGAACCTGTTGTGTTGGCCAGCTAACAGACCAGGTGTCCTGCTGAGAAATATGACCAATAGTTCACAGTGTTTCTATTTCTGGGGGCCATGTTAAAACTACAAGGGATCCTTTCAGCTTTCAAGTGATGGAGATCCCCTATTGACTAGAAATTTGTCACAGCAATGTTACACCAGTCTGTATGACCCGTTCTTCTATTGTATGTCTCTAATTGTGCAGTGCTGAACCTGACTCTCATCGATCTACCGGGGATCACTAAGGTGCCAGTTGGAGACCAGCCTGCAGACATCGAGCAGCAGATCAGGGACATGATCATGCAGTTCATCACCAGGGAGAGCTGTTTGATCCTGGCCGTCACTCCAGCCAACACTGACTTGGCAAATTCCGATGCTCTGAAACTGTCAAAAGACGTCGATCCTCAGGGTAGGTTGTTGGGATGCTGGGAGTAATGGGGCCTGTAGATGGCATATAAGAGAGGTAATAAAGCAAGAGAGGGGAAATATTATGGTTATTAGGTCGTCTATCAGCTGCAGGGATGGTGCTCATTGTCTGACCCTGTGAACTTCCAAATGTGGAAACAGAATTTCCCTACAGGGATCGATCAAATGTCACATTATTATTAGATACAAGGGGATAATAGAAGGGGAAAACAGAGGATGAAGATGACAAGAATCACAAAATAAATCGGGAAAGGTAAGATAAGAAGGAGAATGAGACTGAGGGTGAGGTTAAAGAAAAAGAGACTCTGAAAGTGGGTTGTTGAGAGATGGTAAAGTGAGGAGAGAAGAATCATCTCAGTTTAATGGTCAGGAATTTGAGCTACGGACAGAAGAGGAGGACACAGGTGAGGAAAGGAGGATGAATAACCAGGAAGAGGGGGGACGGAGGAGGACAAAGTAACCTTGTGGGAGGGATGAATTATACCAGACAATGAGACAGGGGTGGAGGAACACAGGAGGGAGCAGGGAGAGAAAGGATGCCAACAGCAAAAAATGCTGGAAACGGTGAAGTGGGAGAAATGGAAATGGTTAGGAGGATTAAAAAAATTTCAATAAGAAGAAAGAGAAAGATTGGGTAAGGGAGAAGGAATGGAAAAAGACACACTGGATGCAAAACTGGATTAGACTCACAGCAGCCCCAGAGTTCCCAAGTTTGTTGTGTGTAATTGGATTAAATTCCAATAAATGTATGCTGAATCAAGTTGCAACAAATGAGAGAGAGATCAAACCTGAGCAGGGTAACATGACCCTTCATCATGTCACAGTACAGAGTATTGATTGGTTGATGGGACTGCAGTGAAACTGTAATCCAGCCAGTCACACACTATCACCCGTGGATACTTAAAGGCAACAAATATGAGATGGAAAGAAAAGATCATCAGAGAATAGATGAATAAATGTAAAGATGTTCACTTAATCCATTGTGTATGATGAAGATAGGTAAGTGTCTCACCTTTGTGCTTAGTCTGAGGGTGGAATAATTTTGCAACACACAAATGACAAATGTTTTCATCAGCTGATCAGCAGTCCAAATGCCATATATGTTGAATTTACAGTGATATTAGAGAGAGAAAAAGAGATAGTGTTTAAATGATCGAAGCTCGACCCAAACAATTCATCAACGGTCAAAACAGAGTCAAGTCATTTTTCAGTTTCCACTGCACCCCTCCTCAATCTTTGACTTTTTGACCACTTTCCTAGGACTGAGGACAATCGGAGTGATCACCAAACTGGATTTGATGGATGAGGGCACAGATGCCCGAGACGTACTGGAGAACAAGCTGCTGCCACTGCGAAGAGGTGTGTGGTGCCAGCCACATTATCTTGGGCTCTTTTAGTTTGACTTTCACTCTTTTATTCTCTGCCTCAACATGGAGTCAATCTACCCTTTGTTCTCCTGTTTATCTTTCTCGTTCTGTCAATGTGTGTCCTTGTGTACTGATGCCAAGGTTACATTGGAGTGGTGAATCGCAGTCAGAAGGACATTGATGGGAAAAAAGACATCAAGGCAGCTCTGGAGGCCGAGAGGAAGTTCTTCTTGTCCCACCCATCTTACAGGCACATGGCTGAAAAAATGGGCACCCCACGCTTGCAGAAAGTGCTCAACCAGGTGACCGGAGATTTATTCCCAGTGCTTTCCCACAGTGCACTTTACATAATTAATAGGAGAGCGGCCTACTTTTCTTTTTCACTTCCATTGTACCACACATCACTGTGGGTGATCCATGGCTGTCAGTAGGTGGTAAACATACGCGCTTTTTCTAGTTCAGCTCCTAAGAATTTATAATTTCACCCCGTGTTTTCTCTGCATTGCTACTGTATGAACGATGCTTCCTCTGAGATTACAGTGAAATATACACTCTGGACTATTAAACTGCAGCAAAAATGCCAGTAACATAATCTACTTATTGATAGCCCTGTGTAATATGTTTCATTTTGCTGGCTTTGTGTCTCCATAGCAACTCACCAACCACATCCGGGACACCCTGCCAGCTTTCCGTACCAAGCTGCAGTCCCAGCTGTTGGCTCTGGACAAGGAGGCCGAGGAATACCGGGGATACCGACCTGATGACCCGTCTCGTAAAACCAAGCAGCTGTTGCAGTCAGTACCCCATTTTTCTCACAGCAAGAGAATTTACATTGGATTTAATTCACAGGAGACATGAATGTCTGTCTTTCTCCCCTCATTCCCATCCTTATCAGGTTATAGTTTAGATGTCTGAAGTAATTGCTTGTTTTACTTAGTTGATTTCCTTGTGTTTCAGGATGGTGCAGCAGTTCTCTGTGGATTTTGAGAAGAGGATTGAAGGTTCAGGAGACCAGGTGGACACAGTGGAGCTGTCTGGTGGAGCAAAAATCAATCGCATCTTCCATGAGCGTTTCCCCTTTGAGCTGGTCAAGGTGATAAATTGCTTATATAAGAAGGTCGCACAGCAAAAAACAAGTGATCACTTTCAAGTACATTTTTCTCCCTTGCTTATTTCTGGCCATAGACAGGAGATACCCTCCACACCATCTGAAAAAGTAAAATGCCTAAAAAACATTTCACTCTTTGGATTTTTTCATGTTTCATTTATTCATTGGTTTGCTTGAAGTAGACTAATTTAAACGTTTCTATATTATACGGCAATCCCCTCACGTTTTCTTTTGAAATTGTTCAGTTAGCCTACTCACAAGTTGCTGCAAGGCCTCAGAAAGATGCACAAGGTCATGACCTCAGTGCCCTCAATGGCAGTTGTGTGATTCATGTCAAGATTGAGACTCATTTTTAAAGAAAACCCTGGCACAATGGATACAGAGAAAAGCACAAGGTATATAGAAAAAGAAATTGTTTTGAAGACTGAAAATAAGATGAATACGGGTGACTTTCTCTTTCAGCACATTTCCTCCTTTGTTTACTTTGTTCTTTGTGCTGATTCCTCTCATCTCAACATGCTGTATAATGCTCAGTGTTTTCGCTCTGTTGTGATTGTCTCTTGAATACTGCCTGAATAGCTTCACTATTATCAGTGTCTGTTCAAATTTGAAAATCTTACTGTTTTCCTTGTCGTGCTTTCTTTCACACTGTCACTCATCTTTTTAACACATCTTACCACTTGATTTTCCATATCCACCAGCGGAAATGATCGTCTCTTTTTCCCTCAGATGGAGTGCGATGAGAAAGAAATGCGTCGTGAGATCAGTTATGCCATCAAGAACATCCATGGTATCAGGTAGGAATTTGTCTACCAGGCTAAAATATGGGATTTTCTTATTCACATCACCCCATGTGCTCATATTAAACTTAGCACTGATCACCTAAACAGGTATAATTCAAATATTTAGCCTGTGGCCAGATCCACATGATGTTGAACATCATCATGCAGAAAAACAAAATAAAAACAGCCTAAGAATACACGCTTTGGTCTGGATGGGAATTCCAGAGGGAATTCCAGTCCGGCCTCTCTGTGTGTTTGTTTATTGTTTCAGCAGTGGTTAGCCGCCACGACTAAAAGAATTGCCACCCAAGTGAGAGAGAAGCTGACATTTAAAGAAACACCACATTTTACAACAGCAGGTCAAATGTTAATTTTAACACACATCCATGCAAGTGTTGGAAATGACCCATTTATTGTTGCAACCACAGTCCATGGTTACAACTTGTAGAACAAAAATACAGATCAAACACAGGGAGACCAGCAACAGCAAAGTGCATGTCAATGCTTTTCATCACTGTTGCACCTTGTATCTCTTTTTCTTGGACATCAGGACTGGACTTTTCACACCCGACATGGCGTTTGAAGCCATTGTAAAGAAGCAGGTCATAAAGCTGAAGGAGCCCTGTGTCAAGTGTGTGGACATGGTCATCCAGGAACTGATAAACACCGTGCGTCAGTGCTCCAACAAGGTAAACTGTGTGAAGGTTCACTGTTGTTTACGGACACACGTTGTTTTATTATTCATACTTGCACAGAGTGATGAACTGTATGATATACTTTCAGCTGGAATGCTTTCCACGGCTGCGTGAGGAGACTGAGAGAATTGTGACCTCTCATATCCGAGACAGAGAGAGTCGGGCCAAGGACCAGGTATCACTCATTAGTAATATGGAGCTGTACATTTAAGGCAGTGTCTGTGGTATGCACTATATGCAAAGCCATTTAAGTAGCTTCTTCTACACATATCTGTCACTGTAAAGTTATGGAAGTTATAACATGTACAATAATTCAGACAGATCACTTTGAATGTATTACTCTGTGAAGGAGCTAGTTTTGCTGTACAAAGCAATAGCATGCAAACAGCTGTTTACTTTCAGTCTTGAAGAACTACTGCAAGTTCAGCATCTAACGTTGTCCCATTTGTTAGGAACTCCAGTGGTAGAAAGCAACACACACTCACCACATCTGTTCTTCGACTGAAATTAGCATGCCAACAGCAGCTAGCTCCAGCCACTTGTGCCACTTTCCAGTAGTGACTTGCTGTTGCCCCTAACCTGCTCTGAAAAAGAAGCACTACTCAAGGAATTTATTGACATTTTGGGAAATATGCTTCTTTGCCAGAGTTTGATCAACAGATTGGTTGAGTGCATCTAAAGATCAGTAGTGAACATTTTATGTTTGTTGTAATAGAGAAACAAAAAAAAACATATGCTGGACAGAGGTAAGATAGTTGTTTACCTGCCTCTTTAATCTAATAAGCTAACCAGCTTCTGGCACCAGCTTTATATTTACCGTAGAGACATGAGAGTGACTCTCACCAAGAAAGCATGAAAGTATATTTACCAAACTGTCAAACTCATTCTTTAAGAATGAGTTACAGTCACATCATGGTAATCGCTCTGTTGTGGTTTCAGGTTCTGCTGTTGATTGACATCCAGCTCTCTTACATCAACACTAACCACGAGGACTTCATTGGCTTTGCTAAGTAAAGACTCTATTAGCTTAACTCCACAATGATCAGTTATTTATTACCTAAGATGTCAAGCTAGTGAAAAGAGATATGGATGAATGTTGAATATTTCTTTGCAACTTTGTGATGTTTTCCTCTCACCCCTTTCTCTGTTCACCATGTTCACCCTGTCCTCCCGTCTTCCCTGCCGTCTCTGTTTCTCCACTGCAGTGCGCAGCAGAGGAGCAGTCAGACTAATAAGAGCCAGAGTTCAGCAGGAAATCAGGTGAGCAATTGTCATGTCGTGTGTGTCACACACAAATAGCAGAGCACGAGGTCGAGGGAGCACTGCGCACCCACACAGTGACAGGACAGTTACTGCGAAGAACACAAAGAGAGATGCTGAGATGAAAGAGAGCTGAGATACTCTCTTTCATTGAGTCGAGTGATCTTTTGCATTGCACAGATTTTATGTTATACGCATTTTACCTTTATGTTCAATTTCAGATTTTACTATTATTGATTTCAGTTTTAGTCATGCATGCTGTATTGTTTTTAGTGGGGCACCAGTTGCGTACAGTGGTTTGTTTTCTTCTTTGGTTTTATGATTTTATCTCAGTAAAAGAATCACTTTGGGTTCTATTACTTTATGCCACCATCATCACTGGTGTTGTTGTTGAGACATTTCCCTTTGTTTGAACCCCTCCTGTGTCATCAAGGTGCCACTTTGCATTTCATCCCCATCCCTTAGTGAGAATCTCAGCTGCCCTCTTATGGGTGTTTGTTGGTGAGTATTGCTCATTGTGGGTTATGGTTTGCAATGTCATTTGTGCCTGCAGTAACACTTCTGCCCATTGTGTGGTGCTCTCCAGCACCGCTGCATCAAGAAGCTGTCATTTTCTCACTTTCCACTCTGACAGGTCAAGAATGGCTAATTGGCTGTGTAGGCTACAGCTGGGCAGAGACAGTTTCTTTAAGACGAGTTGCATTAGAAAAGTAACAATTCTTTTAGCGCTGCAGGGTGTCTAAAAGCCCCACATTCCTTCCTGTTGCAGGCCTCCTCTCCTCCCGCATCAGGCCTGATTGTAAGACTTTACTGTCTAACCATTTACTCTCTAACACCCCCTCCACCCACCAAGGCCTGCAGACTACAAGGGGTTGCCAACTAGACCAATAGAAATGAAACATTTCCGTGGTTTGGCAGCTAAAATATCTCATTATTTCTAACATTAAAGTTAGAAGAATGCATTCTTTTAATATCCTGTCATGGATCCAGCCACAAAACAGCTCTCTCTGCCTATGAGAGAAAGGCTTTGTAATGATTTGGGTAACCTCCTTAGTGAGTCTTAGGCGGTGCAAGACTGACAGTAATCTAACCTAATAATCACTTGGCACTGTGCCCTCAGGCCTGTTTATGTAGGTCTTGTAGGGTTAATACACCTAACACAGAAGACACACACAGGCTTTGTTGTGTGCTTGAAGCACTTAACACAGTGGTCACTTAACAAGCTAACACGGGTCTCTGCTTGTGGCATAGTGAACACGGTACCTTGAATGCACTGACACAGTCACATGCTAGGCTCTGAATGAGTCACCAAGACACAATGACACACCTAACCTGACCTTTACACACATTTCATTGCAATTCATCCACTGATGATTTGCTCACATTGATTACTTTGGGCCAATGTTAGCCACGCTGTGTTTTACAGATTTGTTGTTTGAGAGGTGGGTGAGATGTTTTTTAAAATCAGAATCTATAAGGATAAAGAGCTCCTTTCATCCTTTTCTTTTCTTTTTTCTGGGCTGTATGTTTTTTTTTTTTTTTTTTTGTTATAAGCTTGTTATTTTTTTGCATCACAACAACTTCTGACTTTCTTACCTTCCCCTACCTTTAGGTCATCCGCAAAGGCTGGCTGACCATCAACAACATCAGCATCATGAAGGGAGGAGCTAAGGAGTACTGGTTTGTGCTGACTGCTGAGAGCCTCTCCTGGTTCAAGGATGATGAGGTGAGTGATCTATTTGACTGGTGGATCAGATGATTATGTGTAATGTGAAAGGGGGGGGCTGTAGTCACAAAGGCACAGATTCACCTGACTATGTTGATGGTCCAGTTTCAGCATCTTTCAGTTTGTTGTTTTGCTTTTCTGGCGACAGACAACGTTAGTGACTTCAGCAGAGCCGCATATTTCCCACAGGGATCTTTTTCTCTTTTCCTTTTTTCTTTTTCAAGTAGTTTAACTAATATTTGAGACATCAGCCAACATAATACTATACATACCTGCAGTAATCACACAGATGTCTTTGATTTTGAGAACTGCATGACTTTATTTCCATTATCATACAAAAATATACAGACCATCGACAGCATACTGGTTTTGTAGGAAGCCACAGCATTTGCGCCCACTACTCCTCAGTGACAGGATGCAGCATTTGGTCCGTCCTGCTGGCTCTTTTGGCGGGCTGATGTCTGTCTGCCTGTCTGTGCCTGCTGTACAGGTTGGAGGATATTCTGCACAGCAAGTGTAGATAGGCAGACACACTGCAGCTCCTTCAGCCAGTTGGTGTTGTTGCTGCTTCTCTGTTTGTTTATTGGACCTGGTTTAGTCAGTTGTCAGGGTACAGTTCCAGGAGATATACACAGAAGAGATTTTTTTTTTCTCCAGAAAGACAAAATCTATCTTGAGAGAATAGCATTCTCTCCAGCCTTGATTATCAAAAGAATTTGATATGCAGTTGTGTTTAAATTCATGTAAACCCAGGGTTGATCCATGACACATGAGCTTACAGTCTGAAAGTTGCATCATCGCCATAACGGAGCAGTTTACTGTAAAAAAAATTCACATGTGAAGAGATCGGTCGTGTTTCTGTCAGTCACCCGTTCTTTCCATTCATCTTTCCTTTTGTTCTGGAGTTTCCCATCTTTCCTCTCTTTCTTCTCTCCCCACCTCTTTCCACTGGGATTTTAAGCATTCTCCTCTTCTTTGCAAATTTGGAACAGTCACAGACCCAACCAAATGTTCACTCACAGACACCCAAAATATATGAAAGCACACTCAGCCCTCAGACAGCACATGGGCCGCGCAGCATTGGGCCTACAGATTGTCATTTGATATGTTAGTGTGGCAATGTAGGAAATTATAGACTCCGCTGGCTTCGCCTTGTATATTTCTGTTCTACACTCCATGAACTTTCTATAGTCACATATGCATGCGTGTGCACACGCGCGGATACACATGCACACATTCGCACACCCTCCTCCCTCTTGGTGTGGTTGGCAGTTCTTTGGAACTGCTTGCATTCTTGGCAGGAAAATCACAAGTTTTTAATCCAAACATCGGCCTCCAATGTTTCGGCGGAGAGAAACCCTTCCATTAAATATCAATACGGCCCCCCACCCTCCACCCCCCTCTTTCTTTTCAATCTTCAAAACTTCATATCCAGATACTGCTTCATGACATTAAGTCTGTCTTTTGACACGTAATGCAGCAGTGAAGAGGCTGCATGTCCACTGGGTGTCTTTTCATACTTTTCACCACAAAGCAACAACACAATAACGTAACTACACAAACGATCAATCGTTAAACTGACTGGTGAAATGTATAACATCATATGTGCACATATATTCTCAGTGCCCTGGAAGGGGTTGCTGATGTATTTCTTGCACCATCTTCAAAATACTTTTCCTACCAGCCTTTTGCAGTTATTTGACACCACAGCAATCTAGTACACATCAGTATCCCTTGCCTTTAGGTTTCCAAGTCTGTCTTGGCCACCCACTGAAATAACTTCAGTGGAGGTGTCTGACTGTATTTTCAAACTCCACTTGATTGATTGGCCCTTCGTTCTTTTGGCCCGTGTTTGATGCTTTGCAGCCACAGTCGCTCCTCCCCCTTCCAGTGGACCACATCTTCATCAGAGCACCAGGCTAGCAGCCTGCACACTTACTCATTCATGCTATAAATTATGTGGGCCTGCTATTTTATGAGTTTTGGCTTTAAATATTGAAACCATTCTGCCTCAAAATTCAGATTCTTACACTTTCGTTTTTCAGAGCAATTTGTCAAATCTACAGTTAGTGTTGAAAACGTGTGATACATGTTTATTCCAAAAAGGAGTGAAATGGAAGTGGTGGGTGTTAGAATGTACTTAGGACAAAATACAGAGAAACACAGATCAATTACAGATTATAAATAGATTAATAATAGCATAGGGTGAGGAGGAAGCAACAGATGCAAAAAATACACATCTTGGAGACCTGAAATGCCAACAGAGAGACAGAGAGAGCGACACAGAGAGACAGACTGACAGAAGAGGGTCCATGCCCAGTCTAACCAATGTGCAGACTACTGTACACCAGTATGACAATGAACAGGTAGTCTGAACACTGGGTGGACGGAGCCGGAGTTAAGAGTCAGGCCTTGTGTGCTGCTGTATTCTGCCATTCCAGATGCTTGCGGCTCTGTCGTCTGTGCCCTCCCTTCGCCCCTCTCCATTTTGGCAGCAAGGATCCTGTCTATCGGAAACCCCTCGAAATTGCGAATCGCCTCATCCGTGTTTGCCGCGTCCAACAGCTTTTTGGTGCGCGTCTCGTGGCTTGTTTGTTTGTTTTGGTGGACGTTTTGAGCTCTGGGTCCCCTCGCGGTCCGTTTTGGTCACGCCGGCCATGAAGAGTATCCAGCCTTGACGTGGCATATTCGCTCAGACGACTGGGACAGACTGGCTGCACGTTCAGGGAGGGGATATTACAAAAAAGAGGGAAAGAGAGAGACGGAGTGGGGGAGTGAGCGAGTGAGGAAGGGAGAGGAAGAGAGAGGAAGAGGGAGGGGACCTGTGTGACCATATATGGGCTGTAGTGACCCCTTGGGGAATACAACATTGAAGGGTCTGCAGAGTTTTCCTGTCTTGTCCTCTTCTTCTCTCCTCATCTCCTTTAATTCTTACCTGCAACCATCTACCACCGCTTTCCAGACCGTCAGACCAGATGTGAGCTTTCTTCTGCAAATCTTTCGCAAATCCACTTCAGTGTTTCTTCTTTGCAGTCTCTCCTCCTCCTTCAGCCGCCGTCTCTTTAACTTCTCCCTCCTTCTCTGGTTCTCTGTGTGCTGCTAAGCACTACCAGATGTTGAGTTTTAACGCCAGGCTGTCATTTAATCTCTCTCTCTCGCTCTCTCTCCCCCCGTCTTCAAAAAAATCAGGCAGGAAGTGGGCCCCTCTGGAATGGAAAGAAAAAATATTGAAAAAATATAGAGGGGGAGGGATAAAAGAAAAAAGACAGAGAGAGTTAAGAAAGATGGAGGCTCTGATGGAGTGGAGAAATGAGGAGCAGACTTTCCTGAACCAAAGCATCCATCACAGGCCCTCTTTGAGTCTGTCAGAGCCTCTACCTAAGACCATCAACACTGTGTCTGACCAGTGCCTTGTGGAGACCTCCAGCACTTTCAGTTATCAGCATTTTCCCCGTCTTTACAACAGCCAGATTTTCCTCGGCCTGTAGCTTCCAGCTCTCCCCGGCAAGAACGACGGTGTCTTGACCCACACTGTAATGACTTCCACATGTGCTCTCCTTCTCCCTTTTCTTTCTCTGTTTCTGCCACCCCCCTCCCACTCACCTCCCCCACCCACACCCCCCTCTCCCACCTCCCACTCTCATTTCTCCCCCATTCCTCCTCCCTCTCGTCACCCCCCCACACACACACACTCTTTCTGCTAACCCCCTTTCTCCTGCTTTAAAACCTGATTTCACCTTTCTCTTACCGACATCATACTCTGCCATTGTTTCCATGATCAAGAAACTCACAAAAACAACAAACAGAGGCAGTTTTATAATTCACAAGAAGCCTCATCATCCACACCTTCTGTTTTCCTCATTCACAGGAGAAAGAGAAGAAATACATGCTCCCCCTGGACAACCTGAAGGTCCGCGATGTGGAGAAGAGCTTCATGTCCAGCAAACACATATTCAGCATTTTCAATACAGAGTCGAGGTCAGCAGCATGGCCCTGATATATCTACTTTTCATTAACCTCTGTAAAAAGTTGAACTTGAAACTGTCATGGCTGCAAGTAAAACAAAAGCTTAGATAGCGAAGGACTGAGAGGGTTCAAGGCCTGTGTGCTTGTGCAGTGGCAGAAATGTGTTTTGGATTATGTGTAATGTACAGTATGTATGTGTGCATGTGCTATGCATGAATGTTGGCCAGAACAAATCATTTTGGAATCATTTCAAGCACATCTTCAGCTCAGTTTGCTAAGTTTGTTATTTTTTATGAGAGTAAAATACCAGAAAAAAATGTGAATTTGTCCTTGAATTTATGAAGCAATCAGTCACTTCAGGGTCTCGATGTTGTAATAATGGGTCGACAGTGATAACGTCGAGAAAACAAAGGACTAATTACAGGACTGTAACCTATCCATAACATGATAAATCAGTTTAAAATGTTAAGTACCATGTCTGAACTTTCAGTAATTGGTGCAGGATGCCCTGTAAAAAGTTTTATGGTGATTCAGTTTCTATCCAATTAAGTTAACTCTTGGCCAGAAAGCTAAAAAAACAAAAAAACAACAAACAAAAACAGGCTAAATAACAAAATATCTGACATGAAAAGAGGCAGAAAACCTGATAGATGTCAGAGTTTATCTCTTTTGTTTAACACTTTTTTGAACAGTGGAGATTGTTGTTGGTTTTAGTGTTTATTTGATTTAATATATGCCTCTTGTGTAGTGTTTTGTTGATACCGTCACATTTTTATATAGGTCAAGTTCCTCAGTGGCCTCCACTCACATGTGCTCTCCTGTGTCGTGGTGTTTAGGAATGTCTACAAGGACAATCGCACCCTGGAGCTGGCCTGTGACTCCCAGGATGATGTGGACAGCTGGAAATCCTCTCTCCTGCGTGCTGGAGTCTACCCTGAGAAGACCACCACGGTCAGCGGACTCACTCACTTTTCAAGTCAAATTCTCCATTTGTTGCCTGACTGGCAGTTCCCCATATGAGACCCCACCTGCCGTTAGCATATTTTGAAATAATGTAGATTTAATGTAGATTTTTCATGTGTTTTATAACACATTTAACACAGTCTCTATTAAAATGTAATTTTCATGCAAAACAAAGAACAAACCTGGATCTCCCTCCACAGGTTGAGAGTGAGACCACCAGCACCTCAGATAACTTCTCCATGGACCCTCAACTGGAGCGTAAAGTGGAAACTATTCGCAACTTGGTTGACTCCTACATGGCTATTGTCAACAAGTGCATCCGTGACCTCATGCCCAAAACTATCATGCATCTGATGATTAACAATGTAAGAAAAGATGACTTAAATGTCTCCAAAGACAGTTACTGCATTCAAGTATACAGATAGTAAAAAAGCTATTCTGTTCTTCACAACTCAACGATTATCACTAATAATTAATCACAGTTATGATTGATCATCCTGAACTTCCTCTCTACACCACCAGGTGAAGGACTTCATCAATGCAGAGCTACTGGCTCAGCTATACTCTGCAGGGGACCAAAACGCCCTGATGGATGAGTCCCAGGAACAGGCCCAGAGGAGGGATGAGGTGCTGAGGACTCACCAGGCCTTGAAGGAGGCCCTGGCTATCATTGGTGATATCTCCACCTCCACCATCACCGTTCCCCTGCCTCCACCCGTCGACACATCCTGGGTGGGAGGAACCAGTGGTGGTCGCAGGTGAAGTGAAGTTAAAATGACTACACGCATGCTGGGATCATTCAAAAGACATCCTGGTTTTACAGCCTTACATTTTTATCTTCATTCTTTCTTCCATAACATTATTCTGTTCTTTATCCTCTCTCCTCCCCAGGTCTCCTCCACCTAGTCCCACTGCTCCCAGGAGGATGTCTTCAGGCCAGCGCCCAGCTCCCCGAGGGGCCCCGCCACCACCAAATCGCCCAGGACCCCTGGGGCCCTTTAATAACACTGCTGACAGCCCTCAGGCTCCCAGCCGCCCAAACAGGGCCCCTCCCAGCATCCCCAGGTAAATGCAGCCCTCACATGTTGGGAAGACACAAAGCATGCTCTTTTGATATTTTTTTTATAAACGCAGTGATGTTTAAAGTGTGATTTCTTATTGGGATTAATAAAGTGCTATAGGCTATCATTTTTTTTGGAAAATCATTCTTGAACCAGAAATTACACTCTTTACATAAAATTGAAAATGTGACGATATTGTTGAACAACTTAATAACAGGACAGTTTACACAGAGCATCAAGCACAAGCATCAGTAAGATCAAGTTATTCCTTTATAAAGCCTCCCTAGTTCTGCTGTGTCATGAAGATTGTATCATTTGAGCTTGAAGATGTTACAACATTAGGTTTTTACTGCCTGTATCTTGTTGGTAATGTAAACACAGCATCTTTTAATCTTGTGTAAACACTGAAGATTAATTCTCTTCTCTTCTCTTCTCTTCTCTCTTCTCTTCTCTTCTCTTTCCTGCTCTGTGATATTTTGACTATGTCACATTATTTGTTATCTTCCTTAGCCGGCGGCCCCCTCCATCTCCTACACGACAAGCCCCACCATAATCTACCAAAGGGGGGTTCCTCATGCCCGTATCTTCCTCCGTCATCCACCTCATCCCCCTTCTCTTAGCCATGGCTCTGCTGTCCTGGTTCTCCTTAGTGCAGATACTGAAGTCTTTGACCCCTCTGACCCTCAATTCCCTGCCAGGTGACGATGTCCATATATCTATGTACAGTATGGTACTTGTCTTGTGGTGTATGTGTATGTGCGCTTGTTGCTCGCCTGTGGTCCAGGTTTGCTTAGCGGATCCACTACCCAGTATCAGTCCCTGGGACCCACACCTCCTCCCACAATCCCTTCACCAAGTCAGCCACCACCCCCACTTGCTGCTTCTACATGAAAATACGCTCAGCAGTTGTACTGCCCTACTCATTCCAAAATGCAGCATGGCACATGAGCTGCTTTTATTGCATGGGAGTGTGTGTATGTAGAGTGTGTGAGTGTGTGTGTGTGTGTGTGTGTGTGTGTGTGTATGTATGTGAGTGTGTCTGTGTGTGTGTCTGTGTGTGTCTGTGTATATGGGGGAGGGAATAATTTGCCTATATGTAGGCTGAGTTTCATTTAGTATTGTATTAATTTATTGTATAATGCCCCCCCACAGTAAGTGTTAATTATCAGCTACATGTTCTCTTAGGAACAGAAGTTGTATCTTAGTATGTGTGTGTGTATGTGCGTGTTTGTGTGCGAGTAATTTTGTGTATGTGTGTAAGAGCGTGTGAGAACATGTGTGCATGTGCTGTCTGTCTGCACGTTTGGTGGCGTTTCAGTTGTATTTGTTTTCATGGTCAAAGCTGTTAATGATGAATCATAAAACCCTCGGGGGTAAATTTAATGTTGGACTTTTGTGAGTTGTTCCTGTGTTGTAGTAGCAGCCGTACACACATAGCAAGGCTGAGGAGCACCTTCAGTATTCTCTATATGGAAACAGCCTCAATAATGCATTTAACCTTGTCATAGGTGTCCACCTGTGCTGTACCAATGGTCAACTTGTGACCCTTGCAGCCTTAAGCTCCGATCCAGACGCTGACTGCTGAGATGGAACTTGCCACTTGGGAGAAAAAAAAAATACATATATAATATATATATCTATATACACAGAGTTGTAACTTAATGTGGCAAAACACAAGTTCCTCTACAAATGAACAAAGAACATACTTCTCCATGTTTCCATTTAGCCTTTGTCTCAGGTTTGAAACATGCAAATCCATGCGCATCACAAACTACCACTCCTTCTCTTTTCTCAGCTCTTCATATTTCCTCTAAAACCATTAAAGCCGGGCAGTCAGTCAGCATATGCATCAGAGCATAAGGTGGTATTGTCAGTGTTCAAGTGCTTCTCTGTCAGTTTGTTATTGTGTATGTGGGCCCAAACTGTGTTCTGATGTATATAGGTAATGATAAGGAGATACTGTACCTGTGGACTATAAAGACCTCATCAAGGATCCTAGCGCTTTAATCGTTCTCTATGTCTCTATTCACTAAATGCTCTCTTCTCTCTAATTTAGACTGCCTTAATGGCATGACTTACAATTCTGTATTGCCAAAGCTAAATATAGAAGGAGAATCACAAAGTTGAAAAATAAAATTCTGCTGAAGACCAACAACAAAATGGTTCCAGTTGTAGTGAGACAGCATTGTTTAGCAGAGGGCATAATGTTAAACTGGGGAATTGCATCAGTTGTTATTTTCTGTGTCTCTGTATCGCTCCTCAATAAACTTCTTCCTCATAATGTCATATTTTGTCCACGGAGTCTTCATGGGTTAAACCACTGATATTCAAATCTCTCACTGGAGAGCAGTAAAATAAGTGTTTGCTATGGCTTGCTCTCTATTATCATTATTGTTATCATTATCATTATTATTATTATTAATAAGAACAATAAGATATTCTTGGTGGGTACATTGCCTACAAGTTGCATACAATAATTTAATAACACATTCTGTGATATTCTGTGCCTATTGTACACAGCCAAATTTGTGTTGTGTTGTTACTGTGCTCAACAAATAATTACTATTTAAAGCCCAAAGCAAACTTGATATTAAAACTAAACTCCTTATCTTCATGTATTATCAGTAGGAATCTCTGACACTTTAATATCTACATCTACAGTGACACTGTGAATTGTATATGTACCCTACAAGCTCGAAACCTGCTATGTTAAGTATGTATTTTTTAAATGAAGTGACACTGAAACAGCCTAAATACTTCATATCTCATCTGTTGTCTCTTTGATGTTCTGGGGATCGAGCGTTGCCTGCATGAACTTCTAAGTAAATATTCATTCAGTTCATGTGTGATGACAGTTTTTTTCTTTGAATAGAACACAATGCACACAGAATACTAAAGCAGACTTAAAATATGCAGTCACTAGGATTACTGAGTCAAAGCATGAATACACCACCTGCCACATGATGGCAGCAAAGGCCCAGTTGAATTTTGTAGGTTAGGTACCTCAGTAATATAGCCCATCTGCCATACTGCCATTTTCACATATTTTTATAAACATTACTACTTTACTGACCAATGGAATTTATATATCAATATAAACTATATCTGTATCTTCAACATTCAGAGGTACCTACTATCATCACTGCTCTCCTGTCCTGTGGATACAGTGGCTCGGGTGCTGTGGTGTATGGGTGTGATCATTCATGCACAGTTTGATTAAGTGATCACTGCATTTCTCCTCTGAGTCCTCTGGTGCTTCCACCCAAGTTTCAAATCATCTTATTCGAGACTTAAAAATGCTGCAGAGGTGATTAGAGGGCGCCCTCTAGTGACATTAGCGTAATAATACATTCATGTTTGGCGTTTACAAAAAAAAAAAAATTAAACCTGGAGGCCGAAAATACAAGTGGAAAATATGGCGCACACACACATCAAAAGAAGACACTGGTCTCTAACACACTGGTGTGATTGACATGCACACTGTGGACGTTCACAATGACCAAGTATGGATGTAAAATACGCAATGCATTGGTGTTCAGACATTGCTATAGGACATACGTTATTATTTTTTTAATTACTTTATTTTAGCAACTAACTATTTAATAATGCATGTGGTTACAAAATTTTGTCGAAGGAAAGTTGAATATGTGAGAATAGGCAGGACTGTCCTGTCTTGCCCGGTGTAGGCACCTCACCACGACAAACTCCACCCACTCGGGTCATGAGGGTGTCTGAAACGAGCGCTTCCCAAACACACTAGCCGTTTGAACTGCGCAACGGCTTCTCTGTCTCTCCATTGGACGGCAGACACGTAGTGACAGTCGGTAGCAGGTTGCGAGTGGATGGCAGCGGCTAGCATCACACTCCAGCACTGAAGCGGCTAACGCTAGCGAAGTGACCGACGAACAGCAGATGAAATACATCTGTGACACAGCCGAGGGGACCGTTGACTGAAAGGATACGACGCTATTTCTGAGTCCGGCGACGATGTCTGTCCCGACAGGAGAGGGATGAAGATGACACCACTGTTATGGCGAGTTGTGTCAGTGTGGCTATGTGTAGCTGTAGTCTGTCGGTAAGTTGGATAAATTTGTCCCGTTTGAACAGAGTGCTGTCATTTCATAAGTAAACACTGTCTGTGAAAAGTATATGACCGATGTTACTGTGCGTTAGGGCGCGTTAGCTAACTAGCTCGCGTTAACCTAATGCTGTGATGTGGCACCTGGCTGACTTCTGACTTGTTGTCAGTGTTAGGAGTTAGCATAAGTTGCTGCCGAATAGCCAGGCTTAATGCCGCTAGGTTGGCGGATAAACAAGCTGCCCCTGAGATACCATCTAACGTTATATAGAATTTAAATAAAGAAGCTTAAACAGTAGGTTAACACCTTAAATTTGTCGCCTGTGTGTATGTCTGTTTTGAGAAGTGGCTGACAGCTGTGAAATGAGGTTATAAAGGACGCCCAACTGTAAACAACAGTATGATTTCCACTGGGTCAGCTGTACAGCGGTGACCGTTGATTCCCACGACCCCACACGCTGTGACAGAGCTAACGTTAGCTGACGTTACACAGATTTGGTTCATCAGCTCTTGACAGGATTACGGGCCTTTCACGTCAGCTGCCTCTTGAGAGCTGGAGGTTGTAAGGTCTTTGTAAATCTGAGAGACACGGAAAGGCAGTAGAGAGATAGAGAGAGAGATTATGCAGGATGATTATGGGCTCAAGCCATGATGGTAGAGGATAGTCACAGCACATAACACTCAGCACTGAGTAATGTACTTCATATAGAGTGGGAGGGGAGGGAGGGAGGGCGACATGATGTAATGTGGTATTAAGATCTTTGTTAGTGATGTTGACCTGGCCTACTTTCATCAGCTCTCATTTTTGCAGTGAAGCTTTGAGTGATAGTATCTTTGTCCTTTAATGTCTGTTACCCATTGAGCATTTGAACTGATTATAAAGTCCTAATGAGGTGTTGAAAGTTTGTCAGCTAACACATGTCAGCTGACTTTGTTTCAGGTCTCAGACATATCACTTGCTCAGGTGTTACTAATAACATAAACAGCAGTTGCTTAACATTTGGGCGTTAACAGCTCCATGGCCCAGGTGTGGTGAATGCTGACTAACTGGAAGTGTCTACAGGGACTCTGTCTGGAGGGACTTAGTTGTTTTCATCCATGCTTTTCTTGTTTCTTGAGGTGAAACCTGAATGTGATTAAATACATTCATTTGCCATATATTTATTTTTGCAGAATTAGCAAATAACAGACATTCCTGACCCATCCATTCTCAACGTGGACACATTTTAAATTAATTACTGATATCGTGATATAGAATTAAACCTTTAATCTGTGATAGTGCACTTCATCCACCACGGCCACCAACAGAATACTAATGATGTGCCTAAACATAAAGGGTCTTAATAAGGCCTGGGAATGAAAGGGAAACTTTATGATGATTTATGTGTGACAGTACTTTGCCAACAATGTACTGTAGTATAAGCATTTCCATAACATGCTGGTGCCTCAACATTAACATGTCACCAGAGGATGCATCATGATTCAGCATGTCACAATGCCAGGAATTTCTTCAGTATCATAATTCCCAAATGGGTGGAGTCATATCATGATGTATTGATATTATTAGCAAATGAAAATGTGACGTAATCAATGATGCATCATTTGTCACATTCATGTAACAGAAGTTGAGAGACTCACCTGTCTGACAGGTGTGTTCAAGGACAGTCTTTATGAGTTGACACTTACATGTGATCTTTGCTCTCACTGGAGACGTGTATAATGGACGGTTCACTCCTTCGTATCCCATCTGCTCTGTCAGTTTGCTTTCCTCTGAATACTACATGCTATTCTTGTTAGTTCTAAGAAGGAGTGTAGAGCATTATTAGTTTCCCCAACACACAGAACACCCATTTCTAGACCTACAGAAATGAGCCTAGACCTACAAACATCCATCACAAATTTATCATGTATCTATTGGTAAGTTCTGTCATTTCCTCCCACTTTGAATACAAAGTCAGCTGCTTTAACCCGTTGTGTGTAGCCAGTTAATTAATTATTTAGCAAACCGTGCCTTAAGACCACTCTTGCTCCTTTGGGAGCTACAATATAGCAGCCAGCTTTCAATTAGAAAACAAATGCTCTGTTGTTCACGAAACAACTGTAACTAGTCTGGCCCCTCAAGTCAGATCAACAAAGCAGCTGAGCCAGCCAAGTAAAGTACTTGACCTGGAATCCTGGATAAAATCCAGATAATAGTCTGGATTGTTGTCAAGTTGCGGTCACTGTTGGAGTGTGGCTTTTGATACTGGAGCAGGGAGACCTTATCCCCCACTGGAACATGACATTGATGTGGTTATTTAAAGTCTCGTTGCTGCTAATTGTTGTTGTTTCCCTGCCATGAGCACAGATAGTCACTGTGACCCAGGCCTCCTTTCCTGGCACAGTGTCTCACAACAGAACTGTGGGGTTTGGAACAAAAGAGTAGGGTTTCAGAGGCTCAACACTTCCTACAAAGAGAGGCAGACATCACTGAAGAAATACAAGTAGACATGATGTGTTCTGTATTTGAACTTTCCTGAACAGGTTGCGTCTTATTACTACACTGGTGACAGATACAACAGGTTTTAGATGACAAAGTTGTGAAAGAATGACAAAAATTCAGCATATGCAAATTTAGTCAACATTTGAAAGTAATCACAGGTTTTATTTTTGTTGATTTTGTTGAGGCACTACAGTCACGTTGAGTAATATGCAACGTGTCAGAGGGTTGTGTATGCATGCAGATAAGATAACTGGTCTATGCTGGGGCACCTGTCACCTGGACTTTCTCAGTGCGTCACACCGTGACACTGTAATGCAGCTTCCTCTGTGTCTGACTCACTCCAGTGAAATAAAATGTTCAGGCTGCTTTGCTCAAGAGCCAAGCAGCTATAATCTGAGCTTTCTGTTCAGGTGCCAGGCCAATTTACTAAATGTGTTATCAAGTGGCTCGTATTCAGACAAATTCACTCAATGTTATCATGATGCTGACGGTTCCTCCCTTTGTCACGAAGGTACCCTAGTTACTATGTTGCTGGCACGGAGTCAGACCAAGAGACCCAGAGGCCCGCATCCTCACAGGACGTCAGTTCGGAGGAAGGGACGGGGGAAAAGACTGCTCATCCCAAGGTAGCAGCAGTTGTGTACTGCTATTCTATAACCTGCCTCATTCCCCTGGGGTTTCACAAGCTGCTGTTTGTGATCACTCATGGGACCATATACATCATCATATATTTTAAAGTTAATTTAACCCACAGGAAACCGACAGCCTTACCACACATATCAGATTCACAGCAGCTGCACAACAGTATGAATATGTGGTGTAGCAGAAATTTCTCATGCTGTTTGGGTGTTTGTGCTACACATATATATGTGTCTGTGTGTGTGTGTGTTTGTGTTATTCTTCAGGTTGAGGAGAGCTGGGGCTTACCTGCCCAGCCCTTGTATGAAAATGAGCTGTTAGAGGATAATCAACCAAAGGAGGAGCAGACAACACAGGATGTAGAGAAAAAAGAACAACATCCTGAGGTACAGTTCTGATGCAAATTAAAACTGCTGGTTTGGGGCAGTCAAATCCCAGCGTAATACTGCAAATGGATTCTGTGCGGGGGCACTTGCTTAATGAACGTAATAATTTCAAACACACAACCTTTTTTTAGCATTTGGTTGCTTCCTGAGCAGTGCACGAGTTTCAGACCTGCAGAAGAAATCAGATATTACATTTCATCCAGTTGTTTTTTATTGATCGTTCCTGGAATATTTCAAGCTTTAAGTGTTTGCTTGGTCAGTGCAGCTCTGGCTAATGGGCTAACTGCTTTAACGTTCCCCTCGACAGCTCAACTCTCTGTTTTTCCATCAGGCCTTTGAAGTGGAGGCCACTGCAGAGGCAGAAGAGGAGGCGGACCAGGAAATTTTACAGTCTGAGCCCAAACCTGAGCCAAGCTCAGAAAATCAGCATCATGAAACCTCTGTCATTCAAGAACAGGATTCAGCTGCCCTTCTCCCATCCCCTGACCCAGTCTCTGATGTTGCTGCTGAGCTTAAAGACAATCCCAGCACCCTCAATCTACAAGACAACATCCCAGATAGGTAAGCCTTTATTACCTCAAAATGTTTTTTTCTTACCTTCTCTCTCTTTTGTGATATTTAATCTATTAGATGTTTGTACAAAAAAAACAAGGGAACAAGTTTTTTGCCTAATGATTGCTTGATGTGTCCTTGTAACTGAAAATTATATTAAAAGGTTACATTGGTTTTTCATTTTAGTGTTTCAGATGAAGCATCTGATGTAGCTGTACCCGAGATCCCTGAATCTGACCTCCCTCCTGACTGTGAAGATGAAAGCAACCCGTATGACAATGATAGGTATTGTTAATACCATGGCCGAAAGAAAATCACAATAACATTTCTTTTGCATTGCTGTCAAGAAGTTCACTGAAGTCCCTGTAACAAGACAACAATGTGTTTGTGTTTCCACAGCAGTCCTCCGATGGTTCTGGAGAACACCTCCAATGTTCACACTGCAGGTACTAAAATCCACACGGACCCTCCTCTGAGTTCTCCAACCAGTCCCAGCTCACAAAACCTGGAGGAAAACCTGAACAAATCACACGTGGTGACTGAGCAGGTAAGAACTCGGCTACACTGTGTGAACTATTTTTCTCTTCTGCCACAGGAAGCGACCCAACTTTCATTTTCTCATTATCTTTGACAGGAAAAGAGCTCCCCAGGTACCGCAGACACAGATTCCAGCGTGAGCAACAAAGACCCCGAGGACATCCCCACATTTGATGAGTGGAAGCGGAAGATGATGGAGGTGGAGAAAGAGAAGAGTAAGATCCTGCTCATGAAATTGTGTCAAAAACATTCTGTACATGCATCAAACCAAACAAATGTTTCATATCAATCTTCAGGGATGTGTAAGAACTGTATTTTAATGCTTTGTCATATGTTTCCTCTATAGCTCAGTCTACTCATACCTCTAACAACGGGGGGTCTCATGCAGTGAAGAAGGTCCAGAAAAATTTCAATAACTACGCCTCAGTGGAATGTGGAGCCAAGATCCTCGGCTCTAACCCAGAGGCTAAGGTAACATTTATCTATGTCTATTTAGAATTGTTTATGTCTATATATACTTTGCTGTTTTGTTGCTGCTGACTTAACAAAGAATACAAACTGATTTGTTTCATACAGAGCACTTCATCCATATTGAAGGAGAATATGGACTTGTACATGCTAAACCCCTGCAGTAACAAAATCTGGTATGTAGTATTGTAGTGTGAGTGCCTCTCTTGCTCTCTACCCTCAAATGTAACCTTGGACACTTTCTTTTATCTACATCTGTGGTCCATTTTTTGCGTTTTGCTTCTGTCTCTCAGGTTCATCATTGAGCTCTGTGAGCCCATCCAGGTGAAGCAGCTGGACATTGCTAATTTTGAACTGTTCTCCTCGACTCCCAAAGACTTTCTGGTCTCCATTAGTGATAGGTATGTTCTGCAGGCACTAAATGTGAGACAGTACGGAAACATTTCTGTCATGTTATCTGTTGATCTGGATATCAAGCAGAGCTCTAACAGTTGGCAGCTTGTTGATGTTAACGATAAATATTAATGCAAAGTAAATTTGGTTGCATGTTTAAGTGCTCAAAGCCAAAGGACCTTGTGTGTCATCATTTCTAATGACATCAGACTGTAACCATGACATCCAGGCCACTGAGCTGACTGTTATATAAACTTGCTCCTCCAGATACCCAACCAATAAATGGTTAAAGTTGGGAACTTTTCACGCCAGAGATGAACGCACAGTCCAGAGCTTTCCATTAGATGAGCATCTTTATGCTAAATATGTGAAGGTGAGCTTCATGACTTTTTCCTAGCCTCATTACATCTGTGCCTGTCTTTATTCTATGGAAATTCAGAGTAAAGGATATGTTGTCCTCTTTTAATGCAGTTGAATATTTCATGTACTGTAAGCAGGGCTGTTCCTTCACACTCTCTCTCTGAATCGAACTGACAGGAAGTTTTGGCTTCTATAAAAATATAAGATCTTTTTCTGGTTGATAAAATGACTCTGATGAGAATGTGTTGTAGACGGTCTTTACTTCTGCATGTGATGTGTTTGTGCAAAATTAGTTATGTTGGTTGACTTTAGTGTATGGTAGTGTTATTAATATTATGGTTTTGTTCAATACACCAGCAAATATAAAAGGTTTCTAGACTAGTTTAGAAAGTTTTTTTTATTTTCTAGACTAAAATGACCAGATGTCAAGAGACAATGGGCTCATTTTACAGAAAAGCAACACTACTATTTGTTCCTCTTGTGAATGCATGTACAAATTTCCTTAATTCCTTCTCTCCTTTTTCTGTTTCTCTTGCTTCAGATGTTCACCAAGTACATAAAGGTTAGCCTACATTTCTTGTAGTGGTCTGTGGCTGAGTGAATTTCATAGTAAACATGGAGAGGAACGTATTTTGTTTCACTTTTGTCTAAGTGGTGTGGTCAGCTTTAAACAGAACTGGGCCTAACCTGCTACGCTAGCTGCTAACCCATCATAACATCAAGAAATTTTCCTTGACGACATTTCATGTTGCACATGATCAACATTTGATAACGCACAAATCGATACCTGGTATCCTAGATTTAATTCAGATAATCAAGTTTATTCTGTCAGATGATCAGTCTCATTCAGATGTTTCTCTCAGATTTCCTCACATAGTAACGCACTGTCAATCAGCCCATCAATCTTTATTGTCATAAATTGTCATAATTTTACAAGAAAACTAAATCACGGCTTTGCTGTTTGATCATAACACAACTACTGCTGTGAGGTTTAATTAATGTTTGGTATAATATAACACATATTTCATGCATTTTTTAGGTAGAGCTGCTCTCTCACTTTGGCTCTGAACACTTCTGTCCACTCAGTCTCATAAGGTACGTAAATGTAAAAGTTTTCATAAATTCCTGTCAGCTTTTATTTTGAAAAGCTGTTAAAAAGGGAAATGAGCATTTATTTATTTATTTTACCTTAAATTAATCAATAATGGTTATTCAAAGTGGTGCTAGTCCTATATTTAGTATGTGTCATACACGTTTGGTGTTATCTCTTGTGCGTGTGTGTGTGTGTGAGAGAGAGAGGTGTATATCTTTGCTGCTTATTAAACGTTTCTCTGTTACTGAATCAACTTTAATTAAATCATTTGGCCTGAAGCGTGTGTTTTCCAGATGATGGCTTGTTACATATTGTATGAGCTCTAGTGGTGTCAAGTGACATTATATAATGTTTGGCATGTAGTCAAGGTGTTTGAGTTCACATTTACCAGACCATTATGCCTTTGGTGGGAACAAGTGGAGCTGATTCATACGTTAGCCCCCGCCGCTGCTGCTGTCAGTCAACTTCTGCGAAATGTAAATATAAATCTGACAGAGGCTTGCACACAAGCATATCGTGTATGTGGTGCAGTTTCAGGAGCAACATCAAAGGAAATCAAAAACAAGTTTGTTGCTTGTGTTCAAAACGTCTCATGCTGAGAAGAGGGAACATTTATTGGATGACTTTCCTTTGTTGCATGCTTTCAGCACAGTGCTCGATTTCTTAGAAGCTATTTGAAGATTCGAGCATTGACTTCTTTCAAGTTGCTACAGAAATAAATGAGATTTTTGTATGGTTATAGAATGATTTTTGATGTTATTTTTGTGTCAGGGTCTTTGGCACGAGCATGGTGGAAGAGTACGAGGAGATAGCTGATCCCTCAGAAAGAGCCGATGATCAGGATGATGACGTGGGTAAGAAATGGAAACATCAAGTAGTTGATACAGTTGAAAAGATGCATTACAACATGCAAAATACACTTTATTTGGTACAGCTTGATCATTCGTGTATCTATGCATCATTTTGCATGATCTGTTTGCATACATTAAGCTGCTTTCAAACTCAGATTAATTAGTGTCCTGTTGCTGTGGGACTGATTTATTTTGGACGCTGCTTCCCTCAGATTATCTCCCTGGATATGCAGCCGGTGAAGTCAAGTTATCCAAGAATCTGATTGGATCAGCCAAGGGTAAGTCTGGCTGAAAGGGATTTCTGCTGCGTTCAAATGACATGTGTTACTGTATTAACGTGATACTCTTTCTCTCCAGATGTCATTTTGAACATGGTCAGTAACATTGCTGTAAATGTTCTGGGTGGAGGCCCAGAAATGCAAGGTATGACCAATGCAGTAAGCCGGACACTTCGGCTCTCATCTGTTTCCCCATCTGTGATTAGTTATAATTTGTGCATTTAATCTTAATGTTTTATTCGTTATTTATTCGTTAGGCAATATTTCATCCCACGAAGGCAACATGACGGAGCCATCAGTGGAGCCTGAAACCACCACCCCAACCACCACTAAAGACCTTACATCAGGGTGAGTTCCTGCCAACATCACTCATATTTCGCTAAACAGCTGAACTAAAACCTCAGTGCAACAAAGGTCAGTTAACCTGTGATGTCCTCAGGAAATGTGATTACAAGTAATATCCTGTGTAAGCCACAGGTCTTCTAGTTTTAGCCTGGGTTCTCCACATGGTAAGGAAATGCACGACAAATTAAAACCTAGATTGTCAGACTTTCAAGAAGACTGCAACAATAAATGAACTATATTTCAAATAACAAAGGATACAGTGGCTGTGTAGAGTTTGTTATTCATGCAGCATGTCTTTGAGAAACTGATGTGTTTCTCATTTTGAACAGTGACTGATCAGACAATGTAAAAGACATTACAGGAAGCCAATGTCTATTGTTGGCTTTCAAGAAGAAAATCATTGCTTACAAAACAGCAAGATCAAACTGAACGCTGTCAGCACAGTCTTTGGCCAGATGAAACCAAAATGAATTTGTTTGGGTTGTCAGATGTTGTCTGGCGAAATCTGGCAACAAGACCCCTCCAGCGATGTGCAGCTGAAAAAAGTCATCTGTGAAGAGTCAGAGAATATCTCTCTCACAGATTTGTGCAAGACTGTTGTCATCTGTGAGTGGATGGGTTGAGTCTGTCTTCACAAATAAAGGTGGACACACAAAATATTCAAGAAAAGAAGAATGGAGTTTCCCTAACGAAGGATACACGACTGAATTTTGTTAAAGCTGGTTCTTTGACCTTTGAGCCTTAATCAAGATTAAATTACTAAAACATCCCTGGCTCTCAAATGAACTGGCTTCATTCTTAGTAATATTGACTGGGGGGGTTGATGCAGACAGTGTGCGAAATTATTTGAAATTGTTTTGTAAAATGTAATGAGACTTCCTTTTGTTTTTCCTTTAAAATCCCACCCTGTAGATTTACAAATGAACATGTTTGGAGGACAGATTTGTCTTGTTTCTCCATTAACTGCTCTGAGACAAAGGCAGTGAGGCTGCTCTGCAGATACTGTGGAATATAAAATAATGTTTTTGTGGGTTTTGTAGTGTTTCCTATGTTTTCTGTATTCAACATGCACTATATTATTCTTCTCCCATTCCAGTCCAGACCCTGAAGAGGTAGAAATCTCACCAGACCTTGATATCCCTACAACTGCAGCCCCCTCTGCAGAAACCCCTTTGCCAGAGACGCTTGATGCTGATACAAGTAAACAAGAGCTCCCCCCAGTGGAGGACAAAGTTGTCGTTCCTCTAGAGCAAGATGAGGAAGAACCCATCAGCTCAACTATCACCCTTATGGATAAGGAGGAGGAGTCAGATGATGAAAAAGAGAAAAGGGATCATCACGGGCGACAACATGAAAATCTAAACGACTGTTCGCTCCTTCCTTCTTTTTCTTCTTCGTGCTCTTGCGCAGCTTCCCTCCAGGAATATCTCCATCAGCAGTGTTCAGCTCTGCTCTCCAAAAAGAGGAAATGCCAAACAACAGACAGTAGGCAAATGATTCCTCCTATCCAAACACCCACTTGGCACCTACCCCTGCCCCCCTCCGCCTGCCCCGAACCTCAGCTGCACCACAGCGAGATACATCAGCTCCGTGAAAAAGAACAAGCTTCTGAGCAGGAGCCAGAGAGTGGAGCCAGCCCATCAGAAGCACCACAGCCTCCAAGGAGCACAATAGAAACACATAAAGAGTCTATGTCCCAACCTCCTGTGCTGGAGCCCAGTCAAACCTCGAGCCTCCCCAAACCCAGTCCCACCGATTCATCTGATGCCAAACCTACTCCTATTGTGGAGACACCACTGCTGTCTTCTGAGGAAACGGTGAAAGAGCTAAGGCCAGAAAAGAGCCAGGATGTACCGGCTGTGGAGAAGCATACTGAGCTTGCAGTGTCTCTCAGCAGCTCCGTCAGTGTGAAACCCAGTGACACACTGGATGATGTCTCTGTGGAACCAACAGAGGATAAACCTAATTTTGAAGTTTCTCAATTAGAAACAAGTACCCCGGTCCAAATCCCTGATAAAACTGATCAGTCTCAGGTTCTGCTTCCTACCACCTCCCTTCATGTAGACCCTGACATACCAGCTGTATCTGAAAGCAGCACTGCCTCCACAGAGCTGCCCCACCCTGCTCCAGACACTCTCACAGATCTCGAGCCTTCTGGTGGCCCCCCAGTCATCACAGAGACCAAATCGGAGGATCTCCCTGAAGACATAACTACACCGTCAGTTGGCAACGGTCAGCAGCCTCACCCCTCTCCTCCAGCTTCTTCTTCTTCTTCCTCTTCTCCACCCTCACCTTCCTCGCCGTCCCTCTCAGACATCTATGCAGAGACACCCAATGGCACAGAGCAGAATGGGAACCTGGTGCACGGCTCCAGCCAGAAGGAGTCTGTGTTCATGAGACTCAACAACCGCATCAAGGCCCTGGAGATGAACATGTCGCTCAGCAGTCGCTACCTGGAGCAGCTCAGTCAGAGGTGAGGGACGGAGACACAGGGCAGAGCAGTGTTCTTCATGTGTGAACTGAGCTGAGGGTGAGATTGATGTTTTCTGCTTCCATTTTTTGATTCAAGGTATCGGAAGCAGATGGAGGAGATGCAGAAGGCTTTCAACAAAACCATCATTAAACTCCAGAACACCTCTAGAATAGCAGAGGAGCAGGTGAGCAAAACAAATGTTAGACCACACAGTTTCAATGACTTTGTCGTTTTTATTCAGAATGCAGTTGAGAGTTGATTGCAGACATTATTGTTGCCTCGTGTTGTCATTTTATATTTTTCCAAAAGCTTTCTGCTTCCTGCTTAAAGCTGCACTAATCAAAAATGTTATATTGGCACTGGCAGTATGTCAGATGGCTGAGAAGTGTGACAAGGGGATCTCATTGTGAAAACTGTCACTAGATTCAGTGAAGCCTTTTATCTTTTTTTAGCCAATTGTTTTTGGTTTATAGCCCACACCTCTGCTGGTTTAGTTCCTTCTCACTGTTCTTTTTATCAGCCCGTGTCCAGCAGCAGCACACAGCTGTTTTTAGCACCATACAGTATGCTAACACCAACAGCAAAACCAATTGGCAGACAGAAAAAGTTGGTGAATTGCTGATGAACATGGTGGAGAATTTAGCATCTAAAAAGCCAGGAGCTTGTGGAGACAAGCACAGAGCTGAGGAAAGGGGCAATGTTAGACTTTCAGCAAGTGTTTAGACTGACGACTGCAAGTGAATGTTCCTCACATGTTCACCATATCGACTGTATATGATATTTGAATGTGGGGGTTACAGCTTGGCTCTGCTGCCAACAGACAACCAGATCACTAACACACATACCTTAAATATAGCACATTAAATTCTTACTAATATCGCTCTGTACTAGTTCAAAAATGCAAAATCTGAATCGGTGTGTGCGTGCGCGTGTGTTTGCTTAATACGTTGTCCTTTTCGCCCACAGGACCTGCGTCAGACTGAGTCCATTCAGCTGCTGCAGGGTCAGCTGGAGAACGTGACTCAGCTGGTTCTCAACCTGTCTGTCAGAGTCAGCCAGCTGCAGAGTGAGGTATATACAACGCCTCAGGCACAAAGCCTTCATCTGTATTCCCAGTTTTTCTTCTGAGGATGAGTGAATTCAGTCAATTATTCTGGGACCATGTCGTTAGGATGCACCAGTGCTTTGCCTGACGCATAGTCATGAAAAACATCTCATTAACCTCTGATTCAACTCCTGAATTACGTGTGTGGATGTGTACTTTACATTTTCCGTATGTGTATCTGTCTCATTTTGTCATATGTTTTGCTGATGGTATAATTGACGGTGTTTCTCCCAGGTGTCAGACAGGCAGAACTACCTGCTGCTGTCTCTGGCGCTGTGTGTGTGCCTCGGCCTGATGCTGTGTGCCAACCGCTGCCGCATCTCCGCTATCCCTCCAGCCACAGAACCCGAGTCACCTATACCCAAGAGCTACACCTACTGCTGCCCCGAAAGGTAGGGTAACCAATGTGCAGCTTATTTTATGCAGAAAAGAAAGAAGGAAACAGCTACAAAGAGAGAGACGGAGAGTGAGATGAAAATATAGAGGTGAGGGTTGAACAGTGAAGACGGCGGATGTGAAGAAGTAGATTGGCATCTCTAAAGGGGCTATTATAGCAAGTGGGAAGAGGTGACAGTGTCTTGAATGGCTTCCACTCATTAAGCCAGTTTATTGATAGGATAATTCATCAAGGATGTCGCAGCTGGAATCTTAAGTGATTCCACGGCTGTGACTGGTGTCTTAATAAAGGTGCTACACACAGCCACATCCCCTCAACCATTACTGTCTCCTTAACAGGAAGTTCTCTTCCTGTGATGAGACGGGCTTGAAGCGGAGTGCGTCTTACCCACTGATCCACTCTGAGTCATTGCAGTTTGCCACCACTGAAGGTACAGTTGTGCTACTTAAGTGTTACTACTATAATAACACTAATTGATTTTCTATGTATTGAGTAACAGCCAACCAGTCCAGATGTAATTATTGCTTCTTTGGGTAAGAAATCATCTCATTCTTTGGCTCACAGGCCCAGAAGTGCTGCACCCAGAGGAGACGCACAGTCTTTGTCCAGCTAACAGAAAGGTGTGTGAGGACAAATATGTTGCAATACAGAATATTGATGTAAAAAATAGACTTAAAACACTGGCTGTAAGCGATTAACAGTTTATGTTATGTTTCCTCTCTCCCCACAGAGAAGACGTCGTAAGATTAAACCCATGGAGAAAGTGGAGACTCTGAAACCCTCTCTTCATGCTGCTCCAGGACTGAGTAATGGAGCTGTTATATGTAACGGTGTGCCTATCACCACAAACCCCAAGCCCCTAACAAAAAGGTTGCTTCAACCTACCTTTAGAGACTCGCCGTCAGAGGGCAGCTCTGAAGGGTCGTCGCATTCAGACGACCCCTCCTTCTGTGGCATCACCACGGCCTGCTCACGTATCTGTGATGGCCTCCCTCCGCCTAAGACCCGGGCAGAGAAACGGACATTAAGACGGCAGCGTCCCAAGCCCAGCTATGCGGTGGTGGACTTACTTCAAGCCCCAAAGAGGGACAGGAGTGAACCGTTACCGATTTCAACTATAGAGGACATCATGAGCAGGAAAACAGAGAAAAGCTCGGGGACGTTCAGGGTAAATGTTGCTCTGTCAGGTCCTGTCTGACACAAGAAGAAAAACTTCACTTGTTCTTCCCTCTCACTCACCGCAAAACTCTTTGCAAAAGAGGATGGATGTTAATTTTTGCAGCCACAGGCAGCTTTCAGCTCCAAATTGAGACTTCACTCTCACTGTTTAGTTTTGTTTTCTGTTGGTGTTCTCTGTTCTGTTCTTGTCATACCTTTTTTATTTGTTATACTTGAAGTCAAAGAAATGTCTTCCCAGCTTACAATTAAAGCTTTTCTCATTTGTTTGACCTAAAAAATTAACAAGAGACGTCTCACTCTTCTATCTTTTCTTCTCTTTAAAGTAAATCTTCCACCAGAGAGTCACATCAGACTTTCAAGGACAAGCAGAGGCCTGTTTCCTCTTTCAGTTTCACCTTCAGAGTAAAAGCAAATAACTGTTGATGGCATGGCACAGTGGACGTACTTAGAGGAGGACATACTGTATCAAAGTATCAGCAAGTATCTATCAGTGGACAAATAGACCCATATAACAGGCATACATGTGGCCATAGTCTATGTACTGGTACTATAGTCATTGATTCAGTGAAGCAGAAAGAAAAGAGCTTTTACTCATATCATGGACAGACTTTGGGTAAAATGTGAATGTATTATATGTATAGCATACACTTAAATGCAGAGGCCATGCGCTCAACCTTGAAAGAAACAGGGTACAGCGTTTTAAAATATATAAACTGGATGGGTTTAATTTCCGTTATGTAACCGTGTAATTAAAGATTTTAGCCTCAGGTTTGAAATGACATATTCTCTCCTGAAGCTGCTGCCCTTCTCATCATCTGAAGTGCGACCGGTTGGTGTGAGAGAAGTGTCGACTTACTTTTCAACACTTTCATTCATATTCCAAGTGACGCTCCGAGTGCTATCAAAGGAAAATTAAAATTAAGGATCCAGGTGGATTTGAGTGCAGACCCTCCTGAGAGCTGCGAGTGCCCACTTCACTCAAGTACACCGAGCGGGTCAATGAGACCCTCCTCTCCCCCGGGGGCCAGTCTCAGGAGTGTTCTGTATCTGACCCTGAGAATTAACACCCCACCCACCCACCCTGGTGTTACTGATAGTTGTAGATAGCGGTACACAGATGATGTTATAATATTTCCTCCTTGTATTGTCTGCGTGCAGTCGCGTAGCAGATGCAGAGGGTTTAATTTACAGGAGCATGAGCTCTGTGGTTGGTAAGTCAAGCGAGTGATGTTGCATTAAAATTGGAGACACAGCAGGGTTCTCTACAGAAAACCAATATGGCTGCCCACAGGCTCTGATGGTTCACAGAATACGGTGCAACATCTTTTAAGTGCCACTGACATTAATGTACCTTCTTCTGATTGGCTGGGTGATTTTTGCACAGATCTTTTAGGCAAATGGTTCATTTCTCTCAACCTTTAAAAAGGTTACAGTGTGTCGCAGTCGCAGCTGTGCAATATTAAAATACAGGTAGACATTTGAATAATCATAAGACAGTAGTTTTGGGTGAACACAAAGAACAAGTTATCATGCTCAGGACTGCAGGTGGCAGAGAGCTAAACTCCAGTAACCTCTCTTATATAAGTGTGTTGCTGCTTTGTGCAGCAGGGGGCAGTGTAATCTTTGTCTAAACCCACAGTGATTTTTTTTTTGATCTACATCACCATCAGTTTCCATGTGATGAGTCATTACTCACAATGTCAGTAAATTACTTCAAGGGCTAACACTGCTTTCCACCATGCCAGGTTATGTGCCTTTGTCTCCGTTTTCGCCGCCACAGAGCCACTGAAACCGCCGTCCTTATTATCCCCTTTGTGTTCTCTTATTAAATGCACTTGTTAGACTGAAACAAAGAATATTCCAGTTAAATGCAAGGGTTGTTTTGTATTGAACATTTGAAGTGTTTTCAATGACAAAAAAAAAAAAAGACTGACTGACTAAAAATGTGTTTGAAGACAGGATCTTTTGATGTGCTGCCTCAGCCAAAGGCATTTATCGTATGGTTCCAGCTGTGTTTTTTTTCCAAGTCGAGAAACTGGATTAATTCTATTTACTTTTACACACACTGTCTGTGGCTGTGGTCAGGCACGGTCAGAGCAGTGGTGGATGTGAGAAATTAGGTTAAAACCTCTTTATTCATCTGACCCGGTTGGGTAGTAGGAGCCTTTCAGAGATAAGCGTGCCTGATGCTCTTTTTTTTTTTTTCCTTCATTTTGTTAACAGAATTCCTAGGTTTCTCTTTGCCATGCCTCGTCCCGAAGATTATCTGTAAATGCAGAGTTGCAATCCTCTTTTCCCAGGCACTCTGTTTTTATCCGTGGTCTGTTATGGGCTGAATATTCTCAGTGTGCCGTTGTATAAATGTTTATTTTAGTTTACAGGTGTCTGCCTTTTACTTACTATTAGTGTGCACGCCCCTCAAAAATGAGTCCAGTCTTTTGGCAGACAGCTTTCTAACCCTATAAATACTTTAACTGTTGGACTCCACATCTGGCTGTTTATTCCTTCTAGATGTCTCTTTATGTTTTTGATTCATGTGTATTTGAGTTGAAATGTTTTCACCTGAGTCCACTAGCTTTAGAATGAAATTGTGTCTGAGAACATTTCGGTCTTGACGTTTTTAAATGTTGGGTATTGAGCGCTGTCACCTCCCAACAAGAAGGCTCTTGGTTCGATTACCAGGCCTTGGGTCTTTGTGGGTGGAGTTTGAATGTTCTCCCTGTGTCTGCATGGGTTCTCTCCAGGTTCTCCAGCTCCCTCCCACAGTCCAAAGACATGCACACTAGGTTGGTTGAATTGCCAGTTAAGTTGTTTGTCTCTATATGTGGCCCTATGATGGACTGGAGACCTGCACATGGTATACCTCACCCCCAACCCATGTCAACTGGAACTGACTCCAGCTCGCCTGTGACCCTGCACAGATAAGCACTATAGCTAATGGATGGATGCTGGGTGTTTACCTGGCATGAAGGGTCACACAAAATGATGCTGTTCTCATGAACAGCATGAGGGAAATATAGGATCTGTCACGTTTAAAGCTTGACCCATTCTAAGGATCAAAACCAGGATGTCTCGCCTTCTGTTGCTTTGATTTTGTTTACTGTTACTTCTAAATGTGTCTCTTGTGGGTCCCACAACTCTGTGTGGACACAGCACTGCACCAGTAGCCTTTCTATTTGTAAGTTTTGCCTATTTCTTAATAATCGGCTTGAGCTATTACAGCAGTTTCATTACAAATGTGAGAGGTCAGTGTTGAACGTTTGCTTGCAGAGAGCTGCCTCCAGCGGTGACAGCTCTCTCCCATCACTTTTTTTTGTTCAACTGAAGTTAGTGTATTAACCATGCTAGCCAAGGCCCTACTGTCACTGTCACACATCACTTTCTGATACCTTCAGCCTGCAGCTTCTAATAGATACTACTAAGACTACTACTTTCATGTGGATGAATATAAAAAGATGTTTTTGATGTTAGCCAGAGAGCAGGTTCACCCCCGTGTGTGTGTGTGTTTGTGTGTGAATGTGTGTGTGTTTGGGGTTAAAGCCTCAGAAGTGCCAGTTCTCATCGGCCCTGAATGCTCAGCTGTCCTTTTAAAGGGCAAACCCTCCAACCTTCACTTTCTCTCACCATCTTTCCATTACCTGGTTTCTACTTTAATTCCCCTTTTTCCCCGCACTGTAATATTGATTGACTCACACATTAAACTATATTTTTTCTCCCACTGCTCTCACCCTCCTCTACCTCCTCCCTCCTATAGCTCTCTCTCTTTTTCTCTCACCATGCCTACTTCTCCCTCTCAGTGTGGGAGGGGGTGGGGGAGTCAGCGAGGAGTGCAGGATCCCGTCAGTGTGAGTGTATGCGATTGGAGGAGAATAATCCTCTGAGTGCTTTGCTTTCTTAGATTTTTGTGAGAGGGGAGTAGGGGGGTTTCTTTGATGTTCTGCGGATACCATTTGAGACCGCGGCATTAAATGCGGATTTACAATTTCTGTCATAGATTCTCCCATCCCCTCCCTCCGCCGTCTTCATGAGTGTTACTGCTCATCTCCCTCTTTTTCCCTTAAAATGCACCACTCATATTTCTACAGTCCAATCTCCTCCACTTCCTTCCAGTTGTTGGACATCACAATAAATGCACTTGTAGTTGTGATTTAGGAGCAGTTAAATCTTCTTCATGGGTCAGGCTACAATGGCATCCTGACAGGGCCGTTTAGCTGGGTGCTTAGCAAAAGGCCGATAAGACGTTGGCAGCCACTTGAAATCAATTCGGCCATGCTTTACCCTCAGTAAGCCCACTGTCGCTGAAGTCCCATTCCCATGTGCTTGTGGTTAAGCTCACTGCATAGGGCTGAGGTAGCCATTCAAAAAGCAGTAGCAGACATGCCACATTTGATAAGCCTTTGGTTGGAGATGTATGTATATGAATAACAGTCACCTCCAGGGAAGCTTCTGCTTAATGTTTCATGGACTTATTTTCTCTGTGCTTCTCTGTCATCTGAGATTTGCTGCTGTCTGCTGCAACACACAGAAACATGAGGTGTTCCCTGTGATCTGGGCTCGTCTGACACAGAAGCCCGAGGTGCGTGAGGAGGAATAATGGATATACTTCCCCACGCACACTCATACATCCTGCATTCGCGAAGTGCAGACGTGGACATACAATATTGAGACCACATTCACTGGGTCACATTGTGTTCTCACGCGAAGCCCACACGGGTGAGACACAGCTGAGACACATGCACATACAGATGAGATGTGACATGTTGACTAAATACAGGATGGGATGCACACCATTCAGCCTTGAGTAAAGAATGATCGTGGCTGACATGCACTTTCACAGAAGCATGTAGCCTAACCTTTCCCCCGCTGATGAATGAGTCACAACCCGGATGCCAAAGGTGACCTTACACGGTGTGTGCCAGACTCTTTCTCATGCACCATGTTTGCAAACTCATAAAATCATGTGTGTCTCACAGTTGGACTAAATCTTTTTATACTGGTCATTTCAAAAAAAAGAATTCCCCACTTTACATAAAAGTTCAGCAGTGTAGATACACATCATCTTGACTCATCCTTGCCATTTAATGACTTACCTCAGGTCCTTGTTGGCAGAGCTGGCATTGGTGCGTCAGTGCTGGGTGCACCTGACCAATTCAACCAGCATGACATTTAAGTCCATCCATCCCCACTGTCCCACTCTCTTTTTATCACTGGGGTGTTTTTCACTCAGTTTGTTGTGACCTAAGAGCTGAGTCATAATAACACACATCCTGCATTACTGTGTTAGCATATGTTATAGCATAGCCTGCTGTATGAAATGTACTTGCTAAAGACTGATATCAGTAGGCCTAATGAATTTACAGTGGATTAACTACATCTCACATACTATTCTACTTAACATGAGAACCATCAGTCATACTTAACTGTGTGTTTTATGTTGCTGACCTCCCAGAGTTACATTTCTATTGCTAAGGAGTTACTTATATGCCATGCTTTTAATGAGTGTCTGCACAGCCAGAACCTGAGACTGCTTTTCTGGATCAGGTGACCAGCCATGTCACGGTGCCCAGCCTGGTTGCTTTTGTTCTCTGAGAGGACCAATACAGTTCATTCAAGGAATAATGTTGACTTCAATTGTTTATTTTGTAGCAGAGTGATATAAAGTTTAGTTTATATCAAAAAGAGTGTTTCAGTTAGGACTGTTAGCTCCGACAAACGAGCTCAGCACAGTTAATAACGAACCTTTTGACAGCAGCCATGAGGGAAATCAGACTTGAAGACAGCCGACCTAAATTTCTGACGTGCCAGCGATCCATACGATCGTCCAACAGTCAGATTGCTGATCATTCAAGCAATTAATAACGAGTCAAGATGCCCATCAACCTCCACATCAAGTCACAACTAATGTGGCAGAAGCACAGTCCAATTCTGAAATTGGTTGGGGGAACAACCAATTTGGTTTCATCCCTACACTTTTTACATTTAGCAGCTGATTTGGAGTTCAAATTTTAAAAATGTAAAAACTCAAAAGAGTTCAAATTTCAAAGAACTAGATCCAGTAGATCCGGTAGTTCCAGTATCCAGTAGTTGATCACAAGTGCAATGAGGGGCCCCTAAAAAAAGATTTTAGTGAATCTCAAATCTTTCTTTTGTGATGAAACTGAAACATTTGATGATCATTTCTGAGACTCTGTTGTTGCTAGGCAAACAACCTAATCCACTGGCAGTATAGGCAGCGACTGCCTGGTCTCATGTGCCTGTGTAATGTGCTAATTAGTATTTAAATTAATATGACTCTCTTGTGTAGCTGCCTTTGTAATTGTGAATTATAGTGCATGGAACAAACAGTGGAAAATTATGTAATGTGACAGGGAAAAGCATTTTTAAGTGGCATGCATTCTGTGTGTCAGAACAGGAGAGCTGTGCTAACAAAGAGGAATGCTTCTCTTTTTATATTGTTCAACTCACAGATGTAAATAGACTGTTTATCAGCGCATTATGTTCCACCCAAGATTCAGACAGTATAAAAACTATACAGACTACTGAGAAAGCCTTTTGAAGAAATGTAATTTAATCTATCATCTCTTGCCTGATGACTCATTACATCAGCTTTGGTTCAGGTGGGAACTGCAGTGTGTTGGAGGTGGTGGAGGAGAGGGAGACTGTCTTCTGAAGTTTTCCTCACATGGTCTAGAGAGGCAGTTTGAAGGCCGCTGCACTGACCCTGACACTGCACCAACCTTGAGGGCAAAACCCCCCCCCCGCCACCCTCGCTCTGACTGTCACCATGGTTACACACAGTGTGTGTGTGTGTGTGTGTGTGAGTGTGGGTTGGGTCTTGCAGATAATGAAGATGTGATGATTGTGATGGTGATGGTGATGATGATGCTGTTGGTTGTCATAGTTTGTGCCCAGCGGGGGGGGTACTTCTGCTTTTCGCATCGCGCCCACCAACCTCCACTCATGACCTCTGTCACCTACCCTGGGGAGACCCTTGCCAGGTGAGAAAAGCACGCAACAGGAATTAGAAGGACCAGGTCGACTGTATGTGTGTTCCCCCGAGCAAGGTTGTGTTTGGCTGATATATCTGTCCTTTTTGCTCATCTCATAAGTACAGCACAGCTGATTTTCTTCCAACTGAATGGGGAACGAAGATGCACTTGCTGATATATAACAAGAAGAATGGAGCTGCTCTTAATGGGATTTTGCTGTCTAATCATATTGATTTATTGGAACCATTATATCATGTCTGAATGAATGTTTTGAGAGGAGAAAGTTATCCTTGAATAACTGAATGAGATTTTTTTTTTTTTTTTACACCATTTATACTTAATTCACGTCAAGAAAGTAGAGGCAAAAATGAAATAATGTGAAGCAATAGGTCAATTTCCAGTTTTGAGTTCATCAGAGTTAACTCTTGCAGCTGGATAAACAACACTGACATATTTTCCCTTTATAATAAGTCATGGTGAACATGTTTGCAATAGTTTGTAGCATGTCAGGCTGAAACAGACCACTAGTGTTCATTTGGAATTTATTTACTTTAGAGGTACTGATATTTTACTTGATTATTATTCCATTTGTCCTCGATTATACTTTTATTCCACCACACTTCACAAAGTAATATTTTACTTTCACCTCACAAAATGACTTAAGGACCATTGTATATAAAGTATAGAGTATATATTATCAGATGATGCATGTTAATAGATCAGAAGCCCTGAATATTCTCATGGTGTTTAAGTTATGTGGCTGGTTAAACACACTCGGGTTTGGTTGTACAAATCTGTCTATGGTGGGATTTACTGTACATGAGGCCAACATGTTCTGACAAGAAAAATAAAATTGTCACTTGCCCAACAACAATAACAGCAGGAGAACCCTGTTTTTTCTCTCTTGTTGCAGCAGATAATATCTGGTACAAGATTAGAGGATAAAAATATCAACTTTCACAACCTCTGGGGCTCTGTAATTTAAGACTCTGAGAGCCATTGTTTTGCATAATACACACATATACACGTATATGTTTATCCTATTTGTGTATGTGCAGCTTAAGTTCAGAAGAGACAGCTGGCTGGAGATAACACAGATCAGGGCAGAGAGAGTGAGGCAACAGAGCTGAAACTATAGGAGGTAATAGTCCGTAGGGTTGTCACTTTGAACAACACCTTTTCACCTTATGTATTTTATAACACAAAGTTGCCCCTTCCCCCAGTATCAGTCTGGTCAAAACCTGTTGCTGTTCACAGTGTTGTTTTGGTTTTGTATTCAAAGTCCTCCATTGAATGGTAATGTGAACAAAAACTAGCCCACAAAGTCACCTTCAACTACTGATGCTTCATACCCACTCTGGCGGTCTCCCATATGCCTTCAGTGGAACAATTCCAAATCTTTCATGTGAGGGCCCATCACCATTTTGGCTCTCTATTTTTGTCTTTGAGTGAGAAATGTTAATGCTCACATACCAGAAGGGAACTTTTCAAGATCACTAAAGCACCCGAGTGAATCCGCCTCTCTCTTTGGAGGTTACACTGGGAGAGGGAAATATGTCAAAACAGCAACCTGACTGAAAATACCTGTTACTGTGTGTATCCAGAGTGCAGGATCACCCCTCTGTGCTCTCTGAGACATCTTCATTAAACCTCTCTCTCCTTTAGATTTGAGGTTACGCAGGGGGGTGTTGTTACTCAGGTTCATATCCACCAGGCTTGTACTGGATCCTGTTGATGCCATGTTGGCCCACGGCTCATAAAGTACATAGTGTAATGAAGGATGACTATTTGATTTGAGGCTACAACAAGAAAATGGAAGAGGAGAATATGTCCTAGCAGGTTTTTCTAATGGCCAAACACATACACATGTTCTGCAGTTGTGCAGTTATGCAGCAACTTTGATTTGACTTTGACGATATAAGACGAGACAAACAGAGATTATTCTGGTTCCAGTTCTTTTTCATGACTTCACTGACATCTTTTTCAGTGCAGTTCATTACATTCATTCGTTCATTAGCCACACTGCTTATCCTTTTAAGGTCACAGGAAGGCTGGAGCTAATCCCAGCTGACTTTGCAAAGTGCTGGGGGTGGGGTACACCCTGAACAGGTTGCCAGTCTATCACAAGACTGGCATAAAAATTCAATTTCACTTTCACTTCTATGAGAAATTTAAAGTCACTATACCTAACATGCATGTCTTTGGATTGACAGTTGGAGTAGAAGGGAACCCATGCAGACACATGGAGAACATGCAAACTCCACACGAAGAGGCCCAGGTAGGCTGGTTCTACCCAACCCACAATCATGTGTATATATATATATATATATATATATATATATATGTATATATACTACTATTAAATATTAAAAATATTATTACAAAAAAGAAAAAAAGAAGAATGTTTAACGTTACATAGCATCACGTATTTCCTATCAATATACTGATAAAAGTGATATAGTGGAACAATGTATGTAGCCTATGTATGTATATGTTGTCAACTGTTGTAGTGTCTGGTTGTTACGTTACATACATGCGTTAATGAGTGTACAGGTGCATGTTAGTGCCCCTCCCCTTTAACCCTTGGCCCCGCCTCTTCTCGTAACCATACAGGCTCCGCCCACGGGAGCGACGTCGCTATGCGCAGTGTCGCTGTAATATCCTCATCTATGAAACGCTTCAGCCAGTGCCATAGAGAGATAACGTGTATGTGTATGCCAATCGCTCTGGCTTCAGCTCTAAAATAAATGAAAAGCTGAGTCCAGAGCGCAGGACCGGCCCTGAGGCTGCAGACTCAACTTCAAGTCCGTACAGTTTTTACCTGTATCAGCTCCACCTGCTCCTCCGAGATGGAGACCCACAAGCAGCTGAAGTCCTGCACTCTGACTCCGCTTCTCTTCCTCTCAGTAAGTACCCTGGTGGATTTATACTGTCGCACTGATAACACTGGATAATTGGGTGCTGCTACCTGTTTAATGAATTTGTTCAGCTAAGATTGCTAGCCTGGCTAACTGTCATATCACATCAATGCTAGCGTGAGCTACCGGATGTGGCTGGGTTGTTGTTTATTGGCTGTTGTTTACACAGTGTGTCTTTTTAAAGTTTTTTTTTTTTTTTTTTAAAGTGCTTCTTGCCGTGTGGCCGCTCTCACTGGGCCTCATGGGTGAGGAGAGGAGGGGAGGTTGTGGCTTTTGTTTTGGCGGTGAGATGATGGTGGTGTGTAGTGTACATGTGGTGGCCATTGGCATTGCAGATTTTCCAAGTGGTTCATGGTGACAGTAAATACCTATGACTGTAAATGGTAAACATTACGCTTGTGTAACATCAACGGCATTAGAAAGGTCACTGTTAGCATGATAGCATACTTATACTAGCATTTAGCTCAAAACCGCTCTGTGCTACAGTCTAATTGTTTACACCTGTGCAGCTGAGTTTTCTGAAATGACTCATTAAACCACCTTTCCAGGTTGAAGTGTTTAGAAACCAAATATATTGTAGTTGTATGTGTATTTATACGTGGTAATGAAGCTTCGTGAAGCACTGAACCATCACGGCAGTGTGGTTGAGAAAAAAAAAAAAAATCAGATCCATGTTAACAGAGAAACTGCTATGTTTCTCAATCTACAACAGCTGAATACAAATGTTTGTATATCAGTATGAGGGAACCCATGATTGTATCTTTATTCTAAGCATACGTTTATAGTGACTATGTCAAAAGCAATTAACGTACATGCTTAAAAATTATATGTCAATAAACATGAAGCATTGTTTACCAAAAGCATTCTTTGGTGCAGATGAGAAGCCGGGCATCTCATGTCATCAGTTACATCTTTCATTTAAAAGGATTCATGTCTTTGGACATGCTTCGCCATAAAGGTGTAACTGTACTTGACACACTTTGAAACCCAGACTCTCTCATGTGACGTCACCAGATCAGATCGCTGCTTGTTACTTGTTAACACAAAAATCTCAACCATCCCTGCCATCCACTGCTTATGATGTGAATGTGGCTGAAACCCTCACTTAGCCTCATGGCCGCGGACCCTTAACTTGACAGCTAGAGAAAGGCTCTCAGCTTGCACCAGGCCAAATCCATACCTTTCGATAAACCTTTATGTGGTCTCTGGAGTCACATCTCTCACAGAACACATGGCCTTGTGTTTGAGCATGTGATTGTATGGATTGTCCATGTACATTTATAGTGCGTGTGTGTATGTGTGTGTTTGTGTCACATGTGTTCATGTATTCACTCCCACAGAGACCTTCAGTGTGGTGGACTAAGCAGTCTACTATTATTTTGTTCAACACTCAGGTCTTACATAACAGTTTTCACGGTGTACATTTATGTGAAGGTTTATATGTACTGTACTGAACTGTGTGTGCTGACAATAGCAGAGGCTTCCAAATAAGCATCTTCCTGCCAAAATGATTAATTTAGTCTTTTGCCTTTGGGTCCAAGTTCATTAAAACACTATGTTAATCTTCCTGTGGTGGGGGGCCAATCAGAAATAGGCCTGAGACTTATTTTGCATTTTCATCTGTTCTGGCTATGACTAATCTGGGCTGGGTGATTGAGTGATCAGTGATGTTGTCGATGCCCTTACATGATGCCATGTCCCTGGGTGGGCTCCTACTACAACAACAACAACAACAGGCCATGTCGTATGTGGAGAAAAGCTTGCTTCACCGACTCCTAAGGCCACTCTCAGACCCTGTGTGGAGGGAAAAGCCAGGCAAGCGAAATAAAAGACTCATGACAATAGCTCTGATGCATCGTGGGTAGTTCAGTCCGCGCAGCCATCAGCAGAAGTGGGTTGCTCCACAGTGCAGCAGCGACTGTACTATAGAGGACTCCTTGGGCTTGCTTTCGGACATAGGCCCATAAGCAATTTAATTCCTCCAGAGTTACTTTGTGCTATAGTCCTATCCACTTGAGAGCCCTGACATCATTAATCCATTAAACTTTAAATTCCAGAGGATTTTTAGCCCTCCTGCTCCCAGATTAGCAGTTCAGTGCGTTTCTGTGTCAGTTCACTGGGTTGAAATTAATTTCTCGACTAATTTAGTAATTGCACGCCAAAGCTTTTTATCTGTGTGGAGGATAAGCTGCATCGCGCTGCCTCTATACTGCAGGCAGGTTAGATGTTTGGAAAAACCGTGGCTATATTCACTCGAGAACACAAGATTACCATCACACAGTTGGCATCAGTATTACAGTAGTTTGCTCATAACACCCAACGTGCAGACAAACAACCGACTGACCCAATCAAAGCCAGCAGAACACTAGCATTTTCTATTCAATCTGTGAAATCCAAATTGCAGAATAGTGCACGCCGTGACCTGTCACCACCAGAAAGCCTCCATCATGACGCAGACAATGAAACATGATAATTTGCCCAAGCTTTTAACCACTTTCTCTGAATGTCTGCTCTAACCATGAGTACTGTATTATACAGGATGGCTGCTCCGGATAAGTGCTTGATTCACTGCCACAGCCTGCTTTGCCCATTACAGACAAGCTCCTCTGACACACTGATGTAGAGGCTACTTCTTTCATATGCTGTCATATGTGTGTGTTGGTGTGTAAATGTGGTGCGAACATGCTCTTAGATGTGTGGGTGGCGTTGGCTGTAATGAGGGAGGGGGTGATGTGAGCACATGTGTGATGTCGGGTGACTCTCAATCTCTCTCTCAATACCCTTCCTGTCTACTGTGTGAGTCACTGTGTCTCCCTTGGCGCCCCCACCCTCCTCCTGCTCTCCAGAGATGATGTAGACACACACACACACAAAACCGATGACAGTTTTTGTGCTGGCACGGGACGGCTGGACAGTGTCCCCGCTGATCACCCACCACGCCTGACGTCTCTGCCTCTCAGTGTGACTCGAGTTCACTCGGGTCGGGGGTGTCACACTGGCATATCACCCAAAAACACGCCCCCCCTCCTCCTCAGCCTCCTCCACCAGCTCGCAGCTTCTGAAAAAACATGACAGCTTTTCAAATGCACATCGGCGCTGTTGTGACACTGACTAGAATTACACCAAATTACCAGTTTGTAGTGAGGTGTAATAACAGCATTGCTAGTCATTGTTCCCATGACGCCGGCTGCGCTGCTTCACTCATATGAGGCCCATCTGCCAGCAGGGATGTGCAGCTCTGTCTTACAAGACGCATGTGAACATGAGGTGCACCCTGTTATCACGGCTCACTCACACACACACACACACACACACACACCCACACACCCACACAGAGCCTGAGGTGTGAGAGTCGTGATAATGGTGTGTCTTGCAGACCCAGTCATCACGTGTCACTTCTGACAGTCATTGCTCACCTCCTCTGCGCGCATACACAGGCCTACATGCATCCACAGTCACAAATATATGATTGTTGTCACGGAGGTATGAACAACAGAAAGGAGACGGCTGACAGGGTGTGATGAGAAAAAACGATGTGCTCTCACACAAGCCTACAAAACTCAGAAGCACATTTAGGAATACCTTGAACATATCGCAGTCAGACCGAGAGAGGAGTGTTTTTCTTTTTTTGCCAGTGTCTGTGTACATACATTTCTGTTTTTCACAGAAACAGATATAATGTGATCATCTGCTGCTAATACTGGTGGTATGGTCTCAGGTCTTGGGGCAGCGTTCCAAGCCGGCATTTGTGGAGCCGGTGCCTGGCGTTGTGCATTTGGTTAGAGCGGTGTTTTCTCTGCCATCATCCCTAGTCATCCCTAATCCTGTGACTGCAGCTGTACACACAATGGGTAATCCCATCACGACTCAATTGTGTGAGGAAATAAAGACACACGTTGGCTATAAAGAGTAAAGTTATTTGTTAGAGCTCAAAGGGGACAGGGTCTGTTGTTGTGTTCTCACTAGGGAAGAGTGAATGGTATTAAATGTTCACCTGCCAATACAGCTCTAGTTGGACGCTTTCCAGCCTGGCTCCTGCTGCTTCTAGAGGCATAAGAAAGGTTTTTTTTTTTCCTCCGTGAAAAGAAGGTGTCAGTCTTTTTCAAAGGACTGGAGTTACTGGATAATACAGACTAATGTGCGTGTTGTAATGTTAACAATACACCTCACATGGTTAACATTGGCTTTCCTTAGGGTGAACGAGCTTTTTATCCGGTCTTGGCCTGTCGCAGAATTTATTATTCAGGAGAAAGACAGAAAGGGGAACTACGCAAGTCTGGTCGCTTCTCCGCTGTTCTGCTAACCCTCCTCCCGGCCATGTGCATTTGTTTCCAACGAAGCCGGCGAGAAAGAAATCCATGGAGCGGTGGATAATGTTATTTATCATATACGATGTTATGATGTGTATATTTATGCAGTCTTATCTGTCATAAACCAGAGATTATGGGTTACGGTTTGCGTTTGTCTCGTTGTGCCGCCGAGACGATGGCGGGGACACCGGGTCGGAGACGCTTATCTTGCAAGGTTGGTTTTCAGCCAAGAGACGCTGGGTTGAAGGCAGAGAGCCTCCATTCTGCCTGTCACAAGTTACAAGTCATCTATTTAACCATCACAATGACTCTGAAGCTGAAGCTAATTAAGGTCAAAGTGTAGCATAGTTCCTCTTGAAGTGCATTAGAATATTGTTGCCAGCAGGTTATGCACTCGAGAAGAAAAAAAAAAATCCAATCCAGACTGTAGCCTGTAATTGCACCACTGAAGCTGACAATTTCACAGAGGGATTTCCTGTTTACAGAGGGGGAAGCCACGCACAGCTTGGAAGCTTGGTACAACCACGGGCTGTCTGCGCTGATGCCCGCTTGCGGTCTACGGAGCCACTGACCATGCCTGTATGTGTCAGCCTGCCACGGCCTCCATTTCTGCTCCTGCTTCACTGACTCTTGTGCACTGGCTCAGATAATGAACAGTCCAACCCAAGGGGGACAATTAGCTCCTTAATGTGTCTGATCTGATAGACGTTTGCTCTGGTGAGTGGAAATCCTGCGGAGGAGTGAACGCTGCCACGCTAAAACATAAGCCTTCTGTCTGACACCGCCGCGTCTCTCATCTCTACAAGGAACACGAATCCCACTATGCATTTGGGATTTGCTGTCTGGAGAGGTTTTTTTTGTTGTTGCGCAGTTCACCCCACAGATTCCTGCTGCACTTAACACTCGAAGCCGGCAATTGCCTCAAGGAGCTAAATCCAGTGTGCTACCTTTGTCTGGAAACCCCTTGACACTCCAATCAGGCGAAGAGGCAGGGCAGACGCTTGGAATTTTAATCAAAAAGAGAATATTGAATTTGTAGAATTTCAAAATGTGCCTCTCAAACAAAATGCTCCCAACCCTCTTTGATATGGAAAGCTACCACTCCTCCCTCCCTCCCTCCTTCATGAATTAAATTATTTTTCCTGTCTGTACAGTGGAGTAGCCCAGGGCACTATGACCCTCATTACATGAGTTGTACATATGAGAGAAAAGCCTCCACATCTCTTTATTTGCCCTTCATTTTCCCCCCATTTATTTTCTCCTGAGTCTCTGCTGCACAATGACTCCCCAGCCGAGCAGTGACAGGGTGGTGCTCTCCGCTGACAGTGTGTTAAATAGGTTGTGAGGAGGTCTGGAGGTTATATAAGATTAACAACTGGCTATAATTAATTACCGTATAAAATAATGGAGCTAGACGCGTGGTGTTGTAAGTTAACATCACACCAGCCAGATTTCCTTTAGGAGTCTCAGTTATTATGAAACCAAACTTGCTGTTTGATCCTAACAACCCACTGTGCTCCTGAACGCCTCAAGACAGATTAAGATTCTTCTTTTTTTTTTTTCTAAAAGAATAAGTTTTAAAAAAGTAATGAGCGACTTCACATTTTAGTCCAGTTATAGTCTCTCATGTGTTTCATCACCTTTGATTTTATAACGGTGGAAGTTTTTAACTTGCATTTTTTAATAAAATGTTTTTTACATTTCTCTGGTGCATTTGTACAGTAGTCATACTGTCTATAATGCAATAAATTTATAAGATGATAAGCACATATCTGTCTTCACAGATTGTGGTAAGGCGTGGAGTAGCACACGGGGGCCTGATCAACACAGAGGTGATTGGCTAAATATGTATTTTTGTCTTATCTGCGTTGAACAGCAAACAGGACTCAGGACTGCTGCTTTACTTTTGCCCTCTGAGCCATCTGTCAGATTTTAAAATAGGAAAGCAGCACATTAAAAGTTCACCTCCACAGTCCATCGCTCTCAAAACTTTGTTTGCAGTCTGGGAAGGTTTGCACACAGAATAGCAAACCTCCATGTGACTCATGTTACATACTGAATAAGTGCATAGAGCCAGACAGTAGCTACATGGTGATGTTAACTGAAGATTAACTTCCAGTGGTAGATGAGTGTCTTTGTTCTTCACTGAACAGATCATGTTTTATATAAATATGTCCTATGGCCTGGCCACCACAGAGCATACCACATTTTGGAACTGCTTGAGATCATTTCAACATGATGTAATATGAATATAGATAATGTTGTTAAAATATGAATCACTGGTTTGATTTTATTATTTATTTATTATTTTGGCTGCAAGCTGTGAACGCAACACTGATATGTTATCACCTTATGAAGTCGATGTGACAAAATGTGTTAGCACCTGTTACTTACTCACGCAGCCAACATACACAGTGTTGGCAGTAATATAGCAGTCTCTCCCCACGAGTCAAACCTCAGTCTTTTTTACTTTACTTGAGTCTGAACCATCCCTCAGAAAAATATGCAGCCTTTTGCTAAATGCTCTATTGTATCACTAGTTAGTCACTAATTTGAATCATTTGAAGATAATGTCATTGCTTTGTAAAGCCGTTAAAGTGAGGACTGCTACATTGATTCTTGCCAACAGAGGCAACTTAACAGTACACATGCCATATACAGCTAAAGACTACCATGGCTACCTGTGCTGTGCATCAATACCAAAGAATCGTGGAAGGAGTAGTGATCGCATGACCAAGTTATTTTCAAAAACTTTGTTGCAGCTGCTTCCTGTTCCTGAAAGATGCTAAAATACTCCATAGAGCTGAGGAGAATTGCAGAGCAGCTGATTTTGAAATTTCCTGTTGGATTGTCACCTTTAAATGGAAATAGTTAACTGATCCATAATCAATACATAATATTGATTATATCAGGTTTAAAGATATTGATATTGAGGTGGCTGTCACTCAGGAGGAGGTTGGTGGTTCAGTCTCTGGCTGCTCCAGTCTGCATGTCACAGTGTCCTTGGGCAAGATACTGAACACCACATTGCCTCATGAAGGCTGCACCATCGTGTCTAAGAGTGTGTATGGTAGAGGGGCTGTAGGAAAGTGTGTGTGACACGTTGACTGCGGCTTGTAGTGTAAACTGCTCTGAGTGGTTGTCTCTCTCTGAGCTGATTACTAATTTAATGTTACCCAGTGGATGTAATAACTGTTCTCACATTCACACAACACCTTAACTGTGGAAGCGCAAATACAAAAAGAAATCTAAGAAAGTATAAAGTCATATACACTGAATCATTAGACCACATCACAAAAATAAGGCATTTCATATACAGTGTCACCACATCGCCCACATTTAAAGATTTAAAGACTCTGTTACTTTGAAGCTCTTGAGTTGCCTGGTCTCTAGTTATTGCTCCAGCTTTCTACTCTGTTACGAGCCTGTGAGCTCTGCTCTCTTCAAGTCTCAGATGTACGTCTTCTTGCTTTTTCTTAATCGAGAGTAAAGATTAAAGGTGACCGGTGCTTTTGCTGCCGGGGCCCCTGTGGGCTCCTTCGCCTGAGGAGCTCAGGCTGCCAGAGTCAGCATCTTGTTTTAAATCACTTCTAGTGCGGTGGGAAGCTGCTGTGTCATTTTGAATATCTTATTTCTTCAATTTGATGCCATGTCTGTTAAGGTTATTTAATTATTCATCTCTCACCATTTAAATTCAGTCAGCCTCTTCAGTCTTTTTTTGTCTTTTGTTTTGAAAGGAGCTACTCCTTGAAATATTAACAGACATCATTCTTTTGTATGCAGTTACATTCACGCATGATAAGAGCACAATATGACACACATTAAATTAAAATTAGTTAAAGGAGATTGGAGGGGTTTTATGATTTGTTTGAGGTGAGCAGAAGGCTGTAATTTTTTTTAGTTCCGCTCTAACAGCTACTGTATGTCTGACGCTCCAGGTTGTGACACTCTGGGGTTACTGTCGGCTAGAGCATATGGCGGGCTCTTACTCTGGTTTGTGGACCCTTTAATTAGCCCAGCGGTCCAAATGAGGTTACAGCAGCGAAGGAAGTAAAAAAAAAAAAAAAACTCTAATGAAAAGAACAGCAGAGAGGATGTGTGTGTGTGTGTGTGTGGGAGAAAACGGTGTGATGTGGGGCAGCAGTGGGGGTGGGGTACCCTGAGAGCACAAGATGTTATGTAATTCAGTCCTCGGTTATATAAAGGATCAATAGTATAACAGCAAGAGGACTGAAGTTCCTCCTATCCATGTGCACACATGCTAATCATTGTTCTCCTCTAAAGTTCACAGCTAATTGTTCCTCAGGAGAGGTGCCTGGCATCCTCTGCTGCTCCTGCTGAGGAAGCAGAGATGGTGTTGCACGCTGTGTTGTCAGACATGCACAGGAAGGACGGCACGGCTTTATCAGACAGGTTTCCCCCAAGGCTTTTTAACACGAAAGAGACGGGTCATAGTGAGTTTTCTGAAGTGACTGGCAGAAGTCCTGTGGACCATAGGTATCTACAGAAATTACGTCCACATCTTTGTTTTTTCTTCAGCATTCAGCCCTGCTCAGTGAATCATGTCCTGTGCTTTGTTTAGCCAGCGAGTGCGCACAGTTAATGGTTACAATTAGGCTGACTTCATCCCTGAGGTCACTCCATCAACACTGCAGACTATTGATTCCCCATCCAGAGCAGGGAAACTTGTTTTCTTTTGGCCAGTTAAATAAATTAATCAGAGTTTTGCCTGTATGGTGGGTGCTGCTGCTCTAGGTCTCTCTTTCTCTCTCTCTCTCTCTCTCTCTCTCTGTCTCTCTCTCTGTCTCTCTCTCTCTCTCTCTCTCTCTCTCATTGTGAAAATCCCCAGTCCTCGTTTTTCTGCCCGCTGCTGTTCTTCACCCACAGTTCTGTCTTTGGTGTACAAATTGTGTCACAGCTGCTCACTTTTTGCCTAGTTCATGTGGCATATTCATCTGGACAGCACTGCTATTTATTCATGAGGTGGTATGTATGTTTGATTAACCCTGGCTCACCCGCTCTGGGTTGTCCTGCCTGCAGCCAAGTCTCTCTTCCTGTGGTCCCACTGTAACTCCACTGTCTTGGACTGCAGATGGTGACAGTTGTTCTTGTTGTACTTATGTGGGGAACTGGTGTGCCACTATGTCAAACTCACTGAAGCTGCAGTTAGCAGGCTGGCTGTTAAACAGCTAACTGAACCTCTAAAATGAAATACGAACTCCATGAATGATGCAGTCTGCGAATCTGATTGATCAGAAAAGTATATCATATTCCAAAGTGAGATCATTCACACTATAAGATGGTGAGATTGCCCATTCTCATGTGAACAGAAACCCACATTGGCTTTAGTGCTAATCTTAAGAGAAATGTTGTATGTTTATGTTGAGATGAGCAAAGTACAAGTGTAGTGAAGAAGCAGCTAACGTACTGTATCGGAGCGACCTCCATGACTGTTTGTATATTTTCATCATGGAGAATCATAACTCAGCTTCATGCGCCTTGTTTGTCTGCACAGATAATGATTCAAACATGGACCTGTGGAAACACTGTGCTAACGACAGGCTTGTTTGCCAATCACGGAAAAGCAGAAAACCTTGTAAACAAAATCAGTTGAAATGCTGGTGTGGTCTCGACTGTCAAACTAAACCCAGCCTGGTGTGTGTCACACAGGGTCCAGTATCTGTGCACTGCATTCCTCATCCCTGTGTCAGTTTACATTTATTTGAGACTAAATTTTATTAAAATTCACTTCAGCATGACTATACACTGCAAAAAGGGATGACTAATTGTGATGTCAGTTAATGAAGGGCCTGTATTTTCATCTTAATTGACAGTCAAAAGCTGAGACAGGATAAAAAAATCTACATGAACCATACATTTTTCTCTAATTAAGTAATGCCAGCTGAAGACAGTGAAGAATTGGCATTTCACTTCAGCTGAATGTCTATATAAGTGTGTCAGAAAGCCGACATCATGCACTGTGGAACTCAACATGACACCTGTCAAGACGGGGAAATGGCTGTTCTCTGTTTTCCAATTCCCCTGCTCCAGCAGGATGGCCTTGTTCCTTTTCTCACTGTAGACAGTGGATCACAGGCTTTCTTCTTCTCACATCTCTCTCTCTCTCTCTCTCTCTCTCCCCCTTGTCTTATTTCCACACTTTTGCCTTCTGCTTGCACTCTTACGTCTCTCTCTCTTTTGTGTTATTTCCTAGCTCTTGCTCTCTCTTGCACTTTGTTGCCTTCTATCTCTTTTGTTTTCTGCTCTCTCTCTGGCCCGCTCAGCTTCACCTCCTTCCTCTCAGCTCAGCTGCTCTGGGATTGTCCCTGATCATTCGATATCAAAATATCTTCTCCTCACTGTTACCCTGTGTTCCCCTCATCTCGACCATGTAATATTAAAGTCAGAGGGGACAGCTCTGCTGTTCTCAATGAGCGCTTGTTCGCGGAAGAGGAAGAGAGACTGGGCGCAGGAGAGGGGAAAGCGATGTCACCCACAGCAGAGCCAGTAAGATGAATGCATTTTGACTAAATCTCCCCTTTAGCCACTTATTATTATTCAGAAAGTCCAAACCCTGCTCTACCACAGCTCTAAAACTGCATATAAAATGTGAGAGATGCATTTGTAGACGGTCAACAAACAAAGCTTTTTAAAGAAGACTGAGAACAAGTCCGGACCTAGCCCATTGATTATGCACATAGATTACTTCTGAACATCTGCCATAAATGCAACAGATTGCAACGTGTGAATGCAAATTTTTTTTTTTTTTTTTTTGTTTTTTTCTGTTGAGGTTTTCAAATTTGAATGGAGCATTGGATTTCTTGCATGTGTGTGATGGGTGACCAACTGTTTTTGGGACTAAATGAACCACTCACATTCACTCATTATCAAGAAAACCATAGGGGAGTGCCTGCTGGGAGAGAAAACACTGACTTTTATTATGGGTCCCTCTGTAGTGCAGCCCACCAATGAGGCTACATAGCAGCACATGTGCAATTAACTCAGGACAGATGGTCCAAGTTCACATCAAATCAACGCCGAGGACGAAGTGATGGGGAGGGAAGCCCGGATCGCCCCGTGGGGCCGCCGCGGCTTCACTGTCACTGATGCATGGTTCAGTTTGACATGTTTGATCAAGTGACTCCATGCAAGTGTATCGGCTTTGAATCGCATGCCAGAGAGTATTTACTGTACCCGTCTCAGTTTTGTTACGCAGGTGGATCCGCATTACAGAATCTCTAATTTTATATCCCTCTCATACATTATGCATGCGGCATGCCATTAGTGACGACAGGTAGGGGTAGGGCCAGGGGGGGTTTTAATGAATTTTCCAGATGATGATGATAGGAGGATTTGCATTCGCGGGAGGTGACATTGTGTTTGTTCTGGAAAATTGGTTGAGATTAAGGTTCATGGTCATGGTGTTCCTGTAGCAGCTAATACTGTTACAAAGACCAGGGAAACATCTAGCTGTGATATGTGTGTTGTGATTCAATTTTGTTAAATGAATTAATCTCTGCAGTAATCCTGACCTCGTTAAGTTAATTTCCATGCCAATGAAAAATGTAATAGTGGTTACAAGGTGTGCCACAGACCACTGCCTCACATTGTGTTTGACCATCATGACCGTCATCACATTGTAGTGTGCTGTATTCTTTTATGTTTTTATAATGACCATAAATTTGTGCAATGAAAAAATAACACTCCTGATCATTGGCCCCTGGAGATCTCCAAGAATGAACTGATTTTTACAAACATGTCACTCACCTTTTGAATCTTCACCTCTGTGAATCAACCATTTATAGCATTGTATTTTCTGCCTCATGTGCTCATTCACGCTAAACTAAAGGATCTGTAATGTTAGGCAGAAAGGCAGTTTCCACGTGTGTGAGGCTGAGCCGTGTGCTGACCTCAGCGTGCTGAATGCCTACCACAGCCTTTTTATGACATGGAATAGGTAATATTGCTGTCTTCATCTGAAGTGATGGCTTTTTGTCATTCAGACATGGGTGAGTTTTACAGTAACGTTCCTTCTGGGTTTGTTCAGACATGACAGCACATTTATGGAAAGAGCCACAAGCCTGCGTGGTCTTTTTACACCTGGTGCACAACAGGGAGCAGAGAGAGAGAGAGAGAGAGAGAGAGAGAGAGAGAGAGAGAGAGAGAGAGAGAGAGAGAGAGAGAGAGAGAGAGAGAGAGAGAGAGAGAGAGAGAGAGAGAGAGAGAGAGAGAGAGAGAGAGAGAGAGAGAGAGAGAGAGAGAGAGAGAGAGAGAGAGAGAGAGAGAGAGAGAGAGAGAGAGAGAGAGAGAGAGAGAGAGAGAGAGAGAGAGAGAGAGAGAGAAGCAATGAAAAGGGAGAAGCAGTGACTGTAAAAGTTGCAACAGTAAGGAAGAGGACCGTTGTTCATTGTTCTCCCACAGGCTGCATCGCTGATGGATTTTAAAATTTATGCTGCAATTGAGGACTTAATTAAAGAATATCATTGTGAATGTGAAGGACTGTCGCCAGTGTTTCTCACAGAGAATACCACTTATATTTTTGAACATTTTTTTTTAATTTATTGTGAATTCTTCTTCCTGTTTTATAACATTCGACAGTGACGCACCATGAGGTACTAGCAGAAACGTTGCATGCAGTAGGCTTTGCACTATGGGCTCTGGGAATTGTGTGGCACTGGCTAGGCTGTGATTTGTCACACAGTGTGGCTCCATATGGATTTTTCTTCTATTCAGACAGGCAGACAACATTTCAGCTCTCAGGCCCTCTCACAGATCATTGACTGTAAGTAAAGGTGGACCTAGCCTTGGTGATGTCATCAAAGACTGGAGCGCATGAGGAGCATAGACTTGGAGCATCTCGGCTTCTGACAGTCATACACTCACCTGTGTGTGAGACACCCTCTCCAGTTATCTAACTTCAAGACTTAAGTTCACCCCTACAGAGAAGAAGAAATTGGCGAAGCATCGTATCATGTTATATTCTGTATGGCAATATTGTATCAATACACGGATGCCAAATATCGTTCTTTTATTACGTAACCCAAGTTTAAGATTTAAGAACAAGTTTACTAGTTACATAAAACAGAAGTTTTCATTCTGGGACACAATCTGCTCTTGAAAATGGTAATAAGTCCCACTGTGTTACTGCAGTACACAATGTTTTACAAAAAAAATCAACACAACAACGTATCATGACATAGGTATGGGCCTCGTATTTATGCTACACATTTTTCATCAACCCAAACCCTTTTTTGTCAGTTTCTTATGTTTGCTGTAAGGTTGGATATTTATGGGGCATGGGGCTCTGCGTGATTGAGTCATGTTTGGAAACAGCCTCAAGTGGCCATCAGAGGAACTGCAGTTTTTGACACTGCAGTGTCGCATTTATTATAAGCTGAATGATCTGCTGCCATTAAAATAGACCATACATAGATTTGTAGTCGACCCTGTACAATTCTCTCTTCTTATTCTTTGTGTCTGGACTTACACATCCAAGCCTGAATTACTCCTACGAGTTGGCATTGTGTCCTGAATACCATAGCTAGATACAGAAAACAAGCAGAGGTTTGATTATCAGAGTTGGAGCTGCAGGTGTGTGGCAGGGAGGTGGGACGAGTTTCCATGTTCACAGATCTGCAACAATGAGTGTAGAGTTACATCCAAGTCATGTAAGGGTCAAAACTGTGTATTTTAAACCTTATGGAGAGAAGTTGGTTGTTAGCAGCTTTATCAGCGTGGAGAGGAGCATCAGTGATATCCTGTACAGTAGTCTGACCCACATCTCTCACACATGACTATATTTAGGCTATAGTCCTACACATGTAGGATAGTTCTGCCATGGGGAGCTGCAGATTGGCTTTCCTTAGAGGCCGAGTGAAGTCATTAAAAACTGACCCATGAATGACAGCATGTTAATTTAGGGCTTCAGTTTAATTCCTGTTTGCTCACATGCAAAAACAGTGTGATGGATATTCATTGACTGTTCAGTCACCATGAAGGAGCAGGGGAAATAATCGATCTCCTAAATGCCTTTGATTTTTGCTCTTCAGATTATTAAACTGGGTTTGTGCATAAAAGACAATGACTGATATAATACATTCATTATTGTGATCATATGAGGCAGAAATAAGGTGTTGTGTTGTGTCTCAAACTTAAAACTTACACGTAAAGATTACCATTAACAGTTGCTTCTGTGACTTATGGCAGTGCTAATATGTGGTGGTATGTTTACCATGTCACCATCTTATTTTAGACATGATAACATTTGTTACTTAGCAGTAGTCTAAAGTACAGCTGAGGCTGAGAGAAAGTTCACCGGGACCCAGTCCAAGACCAACAGCCACATCACATGACTAAAAAGTATTAATACCAGTTGACACAAGTGAGTAGTAGTGAGCAGGAAAGGTTTGGTACTCTCTCTAAAGCCAGTTTTGTCAGAATGATAAACCACTTTTCAACATCCAACTACATAGATACATGATTTTTGGAAAAATATATGCAAATTTATTCTTAAAGTAAGTCTAGATGGTAAATATTTCATACGGACCTGCCATTGACAGCGAAACCAAAAACGTATTTCCAGACTGTGTCAGTCACAGATTTGTTCTACATGATAACGGCGTAACCTACTTCCTCCCCCAACACACAGAAAGACATCAGAGGTCATAAACTGGTTTCCTCATTCGCTACAGACTGTTAATATTCTCCCAGAGGCCATAGTTTAAAATCAAACAGCCCTCACCAAGAAGAAGAGAATATTTATATCTCGCCCTCTGCCTGTACTGCATCAATGCTGAGCAGCGTGATTATGACTGAAGTGTTGCGGTAATGACCTTGCTTCGGGTACTCAACAAAATATTAATTAGACGTTGCCGTGTTTATGAGTCAGCTGTGGTCGTTATGCAACCCATGTGAGCAAAACAGACGACTGTTTGGATGTGAATTCACCAAAAACACCAACGTGTGAGCTTGTCTTTTCATGCACGAAACAAAGCCGTTTCCCCTTGTTCCTGCATCTGTCCAGGAATCACAGCACCATTAGTCAGTACAGTGTTTTCTTGACACATATTTAACGGTGATGCACGGGTTCTGTGATGAAAAATCAATAGAGTAAGAAGGAAAAAAAAAAAATCCACTCAGGGCTAGTTTTTAATAGCATGACTCCGTCATCGATGATTTCCTTCAGCACCTGCAGTCACAGAGGAAGCTGTTTTCAGGGGAGGACAGGATAGCATTATGAGCATCCTTGCTAATTAACTGTTTCTATTTCCTTAGCCAATGCCTGCAGTCTCTCTCTCCCTCCCTCTCTCTCTCTATATTCCTGCCACTCCTTGCCTACCACAGCCCAGTCTGATTTGTATGCAGGTGGCTTCCTCTCCTCCCTGTGTGTGACTCTGCAGAGCAGGTGTCCATGGCTGTGGCTCAGACAATGATAGCCCACTGATAAGCTGCCTCTCACAGACTTATAGATAGGCAGGGACCCTGTGTTTTCCTTTGACAACAATGACACGTTTTCAGCAGGCGTTTCGCAGTTACGGAAGGTCATTTAAATGCAGGGGGAGTAAACTTGCAAATCCCTATGTGATGTGTACTTTATGCACACACACACACACACACACACACTTGTAGCAGTTATATGTTATGCAGGATGTATTTTACCATGGTTATGAGCTAAATCCAGGGATTCAGAATCATGTCTGTTTGCTGCTCATTAATAAAAGGGTTCCTGTTCCTTTAAATGCCCCATTTTCAAGGAATAGTTTGACATGTGGAAATTTTCTCATTTGCTCAATTACCAAAGTTAGATGAAAAATTACCCTCTGACCTGCCTGCATGTGTACAACAGATATGATGCTCCAGCAGCCAGTTTGCTTACCTTATCTCAAAGACTGGAAACAGGAGCGACAGCTGGCCCAGTGACATAGACACTATGTTAAATGACATAGTATTATATCATCCTAGCTCAAGTTAATGTTTTGTGTCAGTTTAAAGGGAAGTGAAACAAACAAGATGAAAGATGCTGAATGTTGAAGAAAAACCACTCAAGTCCATAGGTGTAGAGTTTTTGCTGTAATGGGGTGAGTTTATTGGTCAACCAGAAAACATGAGTCTAGTGTCACAGAGCAGGTCCATGGCAATAGACTGAGCCAGAATGAAGGGCAGGGGCCAGTTGTGGAAAGGGGGGCGGGTCACAAGTATTTGCATCTAAAGGTCCTATTGTCACACATAGAATTGAATTAATAAGAGATGTATAACATAATTATCAAGAGGCAGTGAAAGGCCGGATGCACTGAGGACCAGAGAGGGAGACAAGGTGTTGTGTTGAGGAGACAGGATCAGTAGGGTGCAGAGACAGACTGTGTCTTCCACACTAATTGTTTTTTACAATTCCTGTTATTGTAATACATGAGAGTAATAGTCAAAAAAACAAATTAGCATATTCTTAAAAATGTCAAACTTTTTGTTGTAAACAGTCCTGATGTAAATAAGTACAAAAGGACTTGTCACAGAGTCAGTTAGTGTGAAAGTAGACCAGGAGGTCTCACTGCTGTGTTCTAAATTTGGACGGAGGGTTAAGTCCTTTTGTTTTCACATTTGGAACACGTACTGTGTCTTCAATCCCGCTGCAGGCAGAAGTGGCGTTATCTTTCACCATTTATCGGACCTCTGGACAGATCCCACAGGTCGTAGCCGGCCAGTGTTGCTCAAGTGAACTGTTCTGTATGTGATGATATTGTGCAGCCTGATCCTGGCATCCAACATGATACCACTGCGATTATCTCCTGTAATCTTTAATAACGTCCCAGAGAGGAAGACAGAGTGCAATAAGCTGCATCTGCTGTTTCTGGCCATGGAGAGAGAGCGAGCGAGAGAGAGAGAGAGAGACATAGTGTTGGGGTTAAAACTACCTCTTCATGATGATGTTAATCATTTTACAGACAGACAGGGTAACAAAATCGGTCCTCACATCATTCATCAGATACAAGCAGCGGCCTCAAGGTCGTTAGTTGTGTTACTAAATTTTACTTTTCTCTGCTCTGGGTGAACTAATGCTCAGAAATTAATTTACTTTGGTCCTGAGTGTTCTGACTTTGTGACTTTGCAATATTCGAGCTTAAGTTTGTTTTTTTCACCTCAGGGTTTTGTACACTCCCCACTGCGCTGAACTGTTAGAGTCAGTGTGTGCATGTGGGTGTATAATTGAAAAATTGCTACATATAAATAGGGGCACCAAAGCAGCAGCATGTTATGTAAGGCAGAACTGAACGAAAGGTGGGAAAACAACAAAATCCTAACAGCTAACAACAGTTCGGACCAGTTATTGTCAAGTTTAAAGTTCATTGTGAACTTTTGACGTCAGCTTGTTTATCTACTTTGTGCGTATTTGAAGGATTAAGATGTATATCCACTAGGGGGCAGATTAGAGTCTATGTGCTGCTGGCCGATTTTCCGCTGGCTGTTGCTGGTGTTGAGCTCATGGCAGAGGAAATGCATGTGAGGCAGATGATGAGTTTGTCGTCTGTTGGTGAGTCGATCCTAAACGGCTGCTGACCTCACTCTAGAGTTCTCATCGGGCGGGTGTTGAAGCCCGGATTCGACGCAGCCCGACTCACCAGCATTCATTCTTGGTGCCGCATAGCACGCCAGCTGAGTGAGTTTAGGATACACGGTGCTGTTGGTCTTCCACCAGCCCTGCAGGTCCTCATTGTCGGTCATTATTGCCCTTTGGCGGACATAGCTGTCCGCCTCATCATCTTCGGCTTCTGTTTGTCCAAATACAATTTCCCACTGATCAAACTGTCGTGTTGCAGCTGGTGGTGTGGCTGCTGCCGGTAACGCACCATGCAGCTCACGTTACACACATTACAACCAGCAACAAGTTGTGTTTTATTCATAGGCTGCACCTCATCACTGTGTACTGGTAATTTTCGAGGATGTTTAAAACCATCACTGGTTGAGTTTGATGATGTGACGAGTAGCCAGGAGTTTGTTTGTCTCCTGTACGTGTCCCTGGAGGACATGGCTGCCTACATGCTGTCTCCATTATCCGCCTGTGTAAATAAAGACGAACAAACAATCAAGAACAGGCACTAAACTGACAGTATCGATCATGTTTTTTTGGTGAGGGGAGGGTGTGAGGGTGGTGTTTGCAGCCATGCTGATGGGCTCAATGTTTGTCTGCCCGTGATCATAGAGATTCATGGTGGCCATGGATGCTCCACGTCCGCCGACTCCAGGAAGGATATTTATGTTGACAGCGCTCCTTCTCCCACCAAGCCCGGGAGGAGGATCACACAACCTGTCACTCAGATTGATGTCTCCCCTGACGGCACAAGTTAAAAGGCAAGGAGGAGAAGGTAATGAATAGCGGATGGAAGATGGAGAATGCTCCCAGGGTTAGAGACGTATGAAGATGATCTCTTGTCGCTGCATCATCGGTATTCGATTCATCGCATTGACATTCACGCACTCACGAGCCATACTGTATATACTGGGAGTTGTACCCAGAGCGCCGTTGTGTAGAGCAAAGCGGCTCTTTTTCACAGAGGATTTGTTGAATATGTCTTTGATGTGCAGCCTCTTCACAAGAAGGAAAGAGGGGGGAAAGCATATAGGGAAGAGCTCGGTCATACAGTATGGATCAAATGAAAAGGGAAATAAAACAATGCAGTGTCATAAGCGTGACCTCATTGTATATTATTGTTGCAATATTTATTGGCTGGGATGCAGCTTCCCCGCACGGTGGTGTTATCTAGTCGTATCATCTTCAGAATGGGACATTGTGTGTGTGTTTGCAGGTACCTCATTCACCCACAGCCAAGAATACATTTTCCATCTCTGTGTGCTTTGATATCTGAGATGATTTGTTTTCATATCATGGCCTTGCATTGTGCAACAGGCAATTCTTTTGCATGGCGAGTGCCTCTACATAATCATGAGAAGAAACATAATCTAATTTCTACTTTCATTTACGGGACAGATTGTTCAAATGGAGTAATAACTATCTCCTCTGCCCTTTGCCGCCTCTCCCCGTCTCTTTCTCATCCACGCCCTCCGTCTCTTGCTCTCTGCCTATTTCGGCCTCATTCATTCCTTGAAGAATGCATTTGAAACCATGCAAATGAGAACAAGTGAACAAATGAATGTTTCATGAATGCTTTTATGATGAGAAAATGCAAATGAGGATGAGTGAACGAATGAATGTTTAATGAACGCTTGTTTAATGAAAAGGACTTATTAACCAGAGCGCTGACTTAGCACTGCGCCGCAGCCCAGGCCTACCACGCATGAAAGGATCACATTATATTTTGGCAAGGAGGTGATACAATACATTTAGATGAACAAGCGCCGCTAATCAGTCGGCCCTGATTGACAGGACAGAGACATATTGAATTAGAATTTAACTGTCACTTCCCCTCACCCGCGTCTATTTGTTTTGGATAATATTGCACAAACATACAATCTGTAGGGGGAGTTAAATTGGATGGGCCGCACTAACCGAGCCATGTTTCTTTTTTTCCATCTTTTTTGGCTTCTGTGGCTGAGCCGAGGATACGAGCCCACGCATGAGGGAGATATATCATTCGCCTCATTAGCTGTTGTCATATTTCCCTCATCTCACACGGAGAGGTAGAGAAAAATAATAATCTCACCCTCACGTCCTCTACACGGTACTCGAGAGTGAGAGGTTGTCTGAGTGTGTTCTTTAAATTACCGTTAATTACAACGTTTAAAGCCAACCTGGTGCAACCTTTCCGTTTTATTGGACCCTGCCTCTCTCCAGACCACCAAGACAAACCCAGTAGGAATATGGAGACACACTGGAGCAGATTGCATGCACCCCAGTCCCAAATAACAATCAGTGCAGTTCCACTTTAATAGTACAGAGCACCTGAGACACTTTACTTCACAAATATGTCGTATCCAATACCACTAAAAGACAAAAACAATCTCTAGACGCAAAAGTGTTTCACTTAAAGCTAAACTGCATATAGAAACCTAAGGACAGTATTGTTTTCACATTACATCAGGGCCTAATGCTTATATTCAAATGTGTGTCTGTAGTGGTGACTGGTTGTTCTATTAAAGACACAAGATAACAATGAAATGATATGTATTTTACTCGTTGACCGTTACTACATGATGAGGTCATCATTAAGGTTCCAACTGTCCACATGGAAACCTTTCAGGAAGTTGAAAGTGTGCACTAAATAACATCTCAGAGGGTTGCTTCTAGTCGTTTCTGTAACCTCCTGAAAGCACCCAGCAGAATGAAAAGGTGAGGGAGGATGCAGGATTCAAACATCTCTCTCAAGCGTTATGTTTTTTTTTCCCCCTCCACACATTACATCTGTCACATTTTATATGCGCAACCCTATGAATGCCTTCAAGGAAACACTGTCGAAAAGGGTGGGCCATTATGTCCATTTCAGTGATATTTGTGATTCATCTGTCTTTATGATGGCAGGCTTGCAACTCCACCTTTGAGTGTGGCTGTGTGTGCTCTATAAATATTTTGGCTTCACGTATCATATGAGCTAGTTGCAAACGTGCTGCAGCAGCATTAATTCAACAGTTCCTTATCAAACAGTTGTCAAATTAATTTAACTTATGCATCTAAATGATGATTTGTCTCAAAATGTTGCAACACAGCTGAGGTGGAAAAGTCGGTGTCAATAAAAGCAAAAATTCAAGTGGAACAGAAACAGACTTGTGTGATGCGTTGTACCTGAAGCATGTGACTAAGGAGGATGTATTCAGACCTGGCTCATTTGGAGCAGTTGTTCCGAAACAGGGAGCGTTTGACCCCAAAGATCGGTTCGTCTGGGCGTATGTGAACACAGCAATTGTGCTCGGGTGCAGGATAAAACAAGCGGGCCGAGTTCACATGCGACACGCTGCCAATGGTCCATGGTTCTCAACGGGCTGGGCCGGCCTGACCGGGCGTGCTGGTTCGGCCTGAAAACAAAACGGAAGACTTAGGTCATGCCCCAGACTTCCTCTTTTTTGGCCGGGCCGACAACAAATGACTGAGTTTGGGTGGGGTTCGGGCTTCAACCGCGGTTTGGGCTGGGTCACGTTTTAATTTTCAGCCCCGTTGAGACCTCTCTTCCATGGTTATTGTTTTTCCACCTCCTCGTTCTGGGAAAGCCCAAAACAAAAATACAACTACTGTATTGTTTTAACCCCTGAATCAGAGCAAAGCCAATGAGCCACAGGCCTGAATACACCCTGAAACTGAAACATCATGTGGTGAGGCTGTAACAGACCTCAGATCAGTGCATGAAACAGGCGGACACCTGACTAGACAAAGTGCTTGACTGTCACTGTTTATGTCAGTGAACCAGCCCCTGACATTCGCCTGATGTTTGTGAAAGGAATCTTCTTGTGGATCTTCTTGAGGTGAAATATGTGATAGTCGTCCGTATATGTCCGTGCAGTCAGCACAGCTGAGCAGAGCCCCCCCCCCTCTCCAGCTGGCTCCGAGCCAAGCGATTTCACGTGTCAAAGTTCAATCAGATTGAAACCTACACAAAAGCCAGAGAGGCACGGTCGATTTGCAACCTGGAAGCAAGCAGGCTTTGACCGTGACGTCTGTCCACACCAGTACAGATGTTCATTCATGTCCATTTGCTTAACGGAGCCTGTTTGTTCTCAAGCCTGTCTGACAGCTGTTTCTGAATATATTGATATTGCAGAATCATGATATGTCAGATGTTTTGGAAATTTAAGTAAAACCAGTACATCCTGTCCTTCTGGTCAGCGAGTGGCTGTAAAACTGGCTCATCATCTAGAGGCAGGGTGGCACTCTTTCATAATCCCTGAATGATTTTAAACCTTTTAGCTCTAAACTGAACCATATTATTCCAATAACTGTCATTATCCCTCATATTAGCTTAGCGGAGAGAACACGCCAAATGGCAAGGACCACTCTGTCTCCTATTTGACCTTCCACACCCACACTATCACTCGCCGCATATGCCCCTCTCTCTCCCCCTCTGTTACCAGCCCTCCCCTTCTATCTCCCCATTTCCTCTCTCTCCCCCATTGCTACAGTTGCGTTAGGGGGAAATGGGGCTTAACAAAAATATTGTCAAACTGCCTGGAAAGCCGAGGGGAGGAAGCTGGGCGAGCGTATCCAAATAGCCTCCATTTGAATTGCTAATTTGAGCTCCAAAATAAAAAAAAAAAATGTGTTGACAGAGCTGAGAGCAGAGAAGAGGAGAGTAGGTCCCTCATAGAGCAACAGTGTTAACTCTTGGGGGGAGTGGCTTCAGAGCGAGATTCAAGCTTTTTAAAAAGGACGGACCTCTCTCACCCGTACGCACCTTCTCTCTCAGCCGCTCTATCTCTGTTTCTCACTAATTCTGTCCCTTCAGTCGCTCTCCTGCACAATCCCCTTTTCTCACAGCTCGGGCTTTTGGATGAGAACCGCTACTTCCTCAAAGAGCATACAAATGTGTGAATGTATGTGCAACAGAGACAGGGAGAGAGGCAGAGAGGAGAGGGGACGGAGGAGGCGAGCTCTGCTGTGTCTAAATTGGGTTGCCTTTGTGCAAATCCACTGATCTTTTTCAAATGAAAAGGAAAACATCTGCTTTTGTCCCGCTAATAGGCTGTCCACATACCATGAAACGGTCCGTGTGTGTGCATCTGTGTACACGTGTGTTAGTGTGTGGTACTGCATGTGCGTCCACCTGTGCAGATCCTCCTGTGGTCAGTAAAAATGCATGCGGGTCAGACAGGAGGGACCCGCAAATCAAACACACAGTTACTCATGTGGAATAGGAGTCAGTCACCAGTGGAGACACACAAACATAAACTGGTGCGGGGAAACACACGCCACACACACACACACATACAGTACAAAAACACACGCACGTCTTTACCTTCATGTTTACTTTGGTGCAGTTGTCTGAAGTGCTGTCAAGTAGTAACAGTGTGAGGTGGTTTTGATACACAGGGACTCAGTGTGTTATTGTGAGAGCACACTGACGGCTTCTTGGGAACTGATTGTCTTGAAAAATTATGTGTTCTTGTTAAATTCACTACAATTTAGATGCTGTAACTTGATTTTTTGAAGCTGTTCCTATGTCAAGTAGCAGTAAACCTGTTCTTTCAAAGTTACTTGTACTGTCATTCACGGTTGTTCAGGTTGGAGGTTTTCCAATTTTCTGATAAGACCCAAAGGAGTATGTCCTGAAATAGTGCCCTGGTAGCAGGTGTACCAAACCTTTGTCGCCGTGGTAACAATAATAACAATGGCTTGGTTAGTTTGAGGCATGAAAACTTCTTAGTTATGTTTTGGAAAAAGTCAAAGGTTTGGTCATGAAAAGGTCATTATTGTTTTCCATGTTTTTGTACAGAAAGGTGTGTGTGTGTGGTGGGGGGGGGGGGGGGGATTACATCATAATCATGTACAGACTCAATAATGTGTCTTGGAACAATAAAGTAAGGATATCACTGCATTTCAAAGAGGAAAAATCTACATTTTGAACTGTGCAGTACACACTTATGAGAGCAGTCTCATCTCCAAACTGACACTGTGTGGAGTCAGTAGTGGGGTAAACCATGGACGCAGACAATGAGCAGGTAGAGAACATATACAGTATGAAGTGATTTGGATAATTTACTGAATCTGCTTGTGTCCTGTCATCTGCACCTCCACCTTTCTTCATCACTGGACCCATCTGTAAGTACGTTTTCCCAAAATCTAAATTATTTTGATGAGCACAAAGGTACCAAAAACACATGATCAACAAAAATCGAACCATTACAGCTAGTTTTTTGACCCAGTGTTTTTTTTCTTTGTGTGTAAAACTGTTGAGTGGAAATTTGTCAGGTGCTTTGAGATTTCCTGAACAGGAACCAGCAGATCAGAATGATTGATGTCTGATTTTCCGTGCCAGTTGTATAATTGCCGAGAGTGGTAATGTGGTACTTAGTGACTCGCTGTCATCCATGGAGTTTGACGTGGGTCCGTGTCACTTTTTCCTGACCGTCACAGGATGCGTCAGCTTGGCACAGGAGCTGGAAGGAGGAGGGGCTGTGTGCACTTCAGGGGCCAGAGGCGTAAAACTTGATGTAGCTTGATGCAACAAAATCTTTGTTTAAAGATTTATTAAGGGCGTCATAGAGAGTGTTGTGAATCTACTTGTTTTTCTTAAGAGGCCATTGAGTTCAAATGGTTACCATGTGATGCATTATGTTTCATGCTGTGTTTTAATGTGTTGTGAGTTTGTATGGTGGCTGTCTTGGCCAGGTTCGCAAAAAGATTTTTTTTAATCTCAATGGGAAATCAAATAAAAGACAGAACTATCATACACATTCAGTCAGATTTATAAAGCTGCACATAACCGTGTGTTATAAATCTGAAGTCAGTGAAGATGAATGCTGAACCGATCGCACACGCGCAAACATAAAGGGATATGGGTTCGTCTTGCACTTGTTTGCATCTCAATATGCGTGCCCACTCTACCTCTCATTACACCTGTCAGTGAGAACAACTGCAACAAAGAGGTGCAATTTCACCGACTGCGCCACAGCGAGCGAGCTCCTCCAGCAGCACGAGTGCAGCTGTCATGACGCCACATCTATTACACACAGCTGTGGCTATTTATACCCCCACACCCACCACTAATTGATCACATGTACCTGTTAAGAAGTGAGCGGTGATATCTCAACCATGATGATGTAGCATCACAAAGGTGATCATGATTAATTAATGGCTCTCATAAAGTGCTTTAACAAAACACAAAGGTGGATAAGATGTAAATGAAGTGGCATAATTCATCATGCACATGTTGAAAATTTCAGTTTATTAATGCACCTTTGACTGACATAGGTTTTGAAAATAATTTGACATTCGTGTTTTAATTTCACGTTGACTTCTCATTGGGTGGTGGTGGCTCAGTTAAACAACAAACAGTACAACCGTTAAAGGGGAACTATGCAAGTCCAGTAGCTTCTCCGCTGTTTTGCTAACCCTCCTCCTGGCCATGTGCGTTTGTTTTCAACAAGGCCGGTGAGAAAGCAATCCATGGAACGGCGGCTAACGTTATATAACATATACGCGTTAAATGTCATAAACAAAAGATTATGTGTACAGGGCGAGACGAGAGCTGGGACACCGGGTCTTGTAAGGTTGGTTTTCGACCAAGAGACACTAGGTGGAAGGCAGAGACTCTCCATTCTCCCTGTAACAGGTTACAAGTCATTTATTTAACCATCACAATGACTCTGAAGCTGTTTTATTAAGGTCAAAAAGTGGCATAGTTAAGGTAAAAATCCTGCAGAGTTCCTCTTTAACAACAAAAGCCTGTTTGTGTTTTTTCAGGTTACATTAAATTACGGCATTCATTGTCCATGTGGGCCACACCTTCGAAGACCATGTCACTCACCTGATATTTCATGCCACTCTCTATCATAACATCACTTTCTTGTGATATGTTTACTCCCAGTGCACAGAGCTGTGCACATTCTCCCTTTGAAAAGACTAGTTTATTTGTGAGAAAAGTTTTTTTTTGGTGTGTGTGTGTTTTTCATGAAGTCCAGTACTGTCACAGCTTTAATCCATTAATAATGGCAGTGAGATTTTGAACACTAGTTATGTACATTGTACTTACATCATACATGAATATGCCGTAATACAAAGTAAATTGAACACAGAGACAGTGATATTCATTTACCTGCCTCCTCCTCTTCCTCCTCCTCCTCTTCCTCCTCCAGGAACCAAACGTTACAACCAAAATAAATATGTCTGCCATGGGATGAAACAGAATATTGTGTCCGACCACAGCATCACTCGAGACTGTGTAGGTCTGATCTTAGAATCTTTCTATGAATAAATAAGGTTTCTCACATATCATCCTGTGGTACAGTGCCAAACCAAGCAAGAGACTAACAGTGAATGAGTTAGTTGGAATTTGAATCATGGCCTCGATGAGGATGATAATATTTAATTTAAAGAAGAAGTGGCAGACGAAGAAGCCTATAAAACTGAGGATATTCAATCTGACCATCTGTCCAGACCTGGAAACGAATAAATCAGAAGAATTAGCAGACGGTGAATTGAACCCCGCTGATGAAGGCTTGTAGTGAATCAAAATAAATGAGAACTAGAAAGAGGAAGTTTTTAGACCATAGGAATCTGGTTTCATATGAGATCCAAATCAGTGTGTTCAGATTCTTGAAGCGCAGGTCAGCTTAGGACAGGAATACATTACAAAACAACAGAGGAGATCACATTATATCACTCAGTCACAAGAGGAATGCATGAACAGGTGAAGTCAACACGCCTCATCAGCTGTCACATGCTCTCAGTGCAGCAGTACTGGAGCTTATCTGCTGTGTTTTTCTCTAACTCTGTCTAGAGACTGGAGTGCAGCTCATCCAGGCTACATGGAGTGTAATGTAGGTCAGATGTGAGAGCTGCAGTGCCGGTTCACGGCGCTGACCCAGTAACAAGCCCTCCGTTCGGTTTTGCCCGTCGGCCTACCTTACCTGGCACGTGAGGGTAGGTTAGTCCCTCTGACTGTGTCACACGGCGGCCAGAGGTTTGACGAGGCAGGAGCAACATCTGCATGATCAGCAGAGGGGATGTCAGTGTATGGACAGATGGTTCTCAGTGTAACGTCCAGAAAAAAAACCCAGTAGTTTTATCGTGTCCTCATCATAAGACCCGAAACACGCGATTTCTATTTCTGGAGGGGTGGAGCAGGGAGTAAACAGATAGATAGGCCAGTCAATAGGTGTGTGGGTTGGAATGCAGGTAGAGCAAAGTAGATTAAATACAGATGAAAGATGAAGTCAATACGACTGTCTAAAGGCAACTGCTGCACTGTATCCATGAATGTATTGACAACTGTGGTGATATTGATGAAAACTTCAAAATGCAGCGAGTTGAGGACTAAAGCACAATCTGTCCCTCAAGATTTGAAGTTTTAAGAATTCTAGACATTTATTTGCGATGGAATCACACTGCATCAAAAACTGTGTGTTTAGGTTTGACTTGAAGGGACTTGGGGCAGGATCAAGAAATAAGCCTCAGTACTGACACGACGGCCGTGGTGGATAATTGCGTTTTGATTGACGAGATGCCACTGATGCCACTTTCATTTTCTTCTTTGTGGGACTTTTCAGTGGACTTTGTGTGGTGGTGGGTCGTTTGTTTACTGTAGCCATTACTACCGCGCTTGTCTTCTTCCCGTATCCAAGTCGAAAACCGTCGAGAACGCGCATTCAGCGTCATCTGACGTCACGTCTGCAGAACTGTGCGGGAAATTCGGACTCCAAATTGCAGTATATTATGCAACACACAGTCTGTTCAAGGCAATGGAGAGATACGTGGGTGGGCTCATTTTTGGTTTTGAACGCTTCATCACCCATTAGCATAAAAAAAACTTAAAATGCATGTTTCATTTTTCACAGATCCTGCCCCAAGTCCCTTTAAGACACAAGCTGTGACGTCTGTGTGACGAACTAAAGTAACTAACCACCTAACACCTTCTCACAGTTCACCTGACACAGTACATCTAATGTCTCCCTCTCTGACCGCTCTCTCCTCTGCCTTTGACACACACACACACACTTTGTGTTTCCTCTCAGATCCATCATACCTTGTTTTTCATCTTTGAAACATGGTCTTCGGCTTCCTTTTCCTTTCTTCAGTTTATGTCGACGTTTAGCTCCTCATAAATTAGACATCTCACCCATTCCAGGCTTAAACAGCCTGAGAATCATTTCTTTCTATTCACCAAACTGTTTCATTCAGGAACATCCAGGATCACACAAAATATACAACACATAATTCACAAGTCACACTTTCCTTATCAGCTGCTTTTGTGCTTCAAAAAATCTTCAGGACACACGGTCCATCAGCCCCTAAAACAGTTTAAATACATATATATTTATTCTATTGCATCTTTCACTCATGTGACACCAGGTAGTAAAAATACTGCTCGTGACATTTGATATTAAGTGCAGACATGGTGCGTATTTGTTGTACAGAGGACAAAAATACACTGCACATATGAGCAGCAATCAAAACCAATGTCTCGAAAAAGGTCAACCTCTGTGAGCATCCCTACATCAACATGAAAAGATAAACATGTGTGGGTTCATGTGTCCTTTTCACCATACCTGTTTTTTTCTCCTGTGAAAATTGAATTAGCAGGTGGTACATTAAGCAGCTTATGTTTAGTTTATGATGATCACCCCCACCACCACCACCACCCTCCTCTTTTTGCCTCTGTTCCCCGCTCCTGCTTTTTCTGACGGATGTCGAGTCTCGTCCCCGAGCTGCTCCACCTTACTCCTGTACCTGCCTGCGAGGCCACGGCCTCTCGGTGTGTTTGTCGACTTAATGCTGGAGCAAGGCTCTAATCTGCCATTAAGACAGGGAGAGAGGGCTTACTGGTGTTTCTCTTACAAATCCACTTCCAGAAAAACCCCGGCAGAGATGCTGCACTGCATCCCAACGGATTAGTGATGGGGCTACCACTGACAGGGGAGGAGAGGAGAGGAGAGGAAGAAGGTCAGAAAGAAATGATGTGATGGGGAAAGGTGAGGATGAAACGAGGCGGCTGGATAGAAGGCTTCAAGGACGGCCAAAAAGAAACAGAGAGGGAACATAGGTGAGAAAATGAAAGTGTTCAAACAATGCATTTGTGAACGCTTACGTGGGAATACACAAGAGAGGGAGAGAGAGTGTAAAGGAAAATGACACAGGAAGGCAGGGGTGTAAGAGCAAGAAAAGGAGGAAAAGACAGAGAGGTGGCGGTGCTGTGTGGGTGCGCTGGTTGCAGGATGAGGGGCTGTGGGCTGTAACATTTAATATCTAGTATCCACACAGCATTTATTTAATGTTGTGTGCAAATATCAGTTTTTGACAGAGGCCAGCTCAGCGTCTCAACCCTTTCAGCCCTGTTCAAATATACAACAGATTTACTCCTGCTCTCTCCCTTCATCCTCCTTTCTTTGCTCAGCCTTTGCTTTAATGGTAGCCAGGCTGTGCAGCCCTCGCTCGCAGTGTCACTGTGATGGAGCCCAGGCATGACTAACACCTTTCTGAAGGCTGTCCATCTGTGGTGGGAACAGCGGAGAGCCAGAGCAGGAGTCTGAAATGGAGGAGCCGTGACAGGCAGATGGCTCGGCTCCTCCGTGCCAGGACTGTGCCCAGCTCCCTCGCCCCCACAACTCGGCCCCTCTTGGCACAGCCCATCTGTGGACTGGCCTTGAGGGGAATGAATGTTGCCCACCTGGGTTGACTGAGGGCCCCCAGTACAGTGTCAACTTTGTTCTGGTTAATTTTAACGAGTTGGGGCGGAAAGACTCACTAAGCAAAGGAGAAACCGCCCCCGCTCCGCCAAGGAGCTGCCCCTCTAAAGGTAAGTAAAGGGCTTTTCCTTTTTTCTTCTCCACCAGACACTCTTGGCTTTCCGTGGGCAGTTGCCATGGCTACGGTAAAGTAAGCGACCACCTGTGGGCTCGCTTCTGATGTGAAAGAGAAAAAGGCAAAAAAGAGACAAATCACCAGATTGCAAACTGATTGACCGAGAGTACCCTGGAATAAATCCAACATTTCAGATCTCTCTGATGTTTCGGGGCATTCGCGCAGGCGGATAAAAACATCTTGAATCAGCAGACAGGAGACTCTCTGGATCAGTCAGATAGCGGCTCAGTCACAGTCGGCACTGGGCAGCAGATTTTAACACGGGTCAGCGCAGCCGCGAACCCCCCCTAAAGCAGCTCGCTCTACAGATTCCTCTCCTGCTGGACATCAGTCTTCAGAGCTTCTGTCTAGGCAAAGAGCAGATTTGATTTCTCCACTGAACAGTGCTCAACCTTTGACCTGCCTCCCCTCAAAGCCCCGGTTGTCCAAAGCAGTTGCTATGGTTACTGTAAATGGGGTGGTAGTGGTAGTTGCAGCCCTACAGGATGCAGAGCCGCTGTGAATATTGTAGGAGCAGATATAAATTTGTACAAGCCCCTCACAAAGTATAATTGAATGTAGTCAGGGAAGCCGCCCCTGTCAATAAATAACCTCTTTATTTCTGGCCTTGAACAAGGTGAGTGTGTGTGGTACGTGCCAGCACAGTGTGCAGTGTGATGCTCTGAGGCTAAGCAGAGGTGGATCCTGTACACAGTCATGTCTGAGCACTCTCCAGTCATGTGCAGGCACAGCAGTGTGTGTGTGTGAGTGTGTGAGTGACTGTGTGTAAGGGTGTGTGCACTACCGTGTACTGTATGTGTATGTACATGTGTCCAAGCGTGTGAGTATGTGTTGACTTGGTGCCAGTGGGTTCCTCGTGCCAGCGCCGCAGTCTGGTGAGGCAGAGCGGCATGTCGGCTGCACAGCTGCGCGCGGGCATCTCCCATTGGTTGAGGTTAACGAGGTAGAGAGCACATCTGCATCGGAGCAGGCCACGGATGAGTGAGGCCACAGTAGAGGATGTCATGCTCTCTCTCTCTCTCTCACTCTCTCTCTATGATTTGCCTGCGTGTGTTTTTTCGTCTCTGAGTGCATGACTGTAGATTTCTTATTATGTCAGCAAACGCATCAATATGTCAGAGGAAGGAAAATTCATTTTTTCTAGGACAGGATTATTTGCATTAGACTCTCAAAGCATTTACTGCACGTTCCATTGAGTTCATATACTTATACATTGACCCAGTGAGCCAAGTCACAGCCTAGTTAGACGTTGCTCCTGGGAATATAATGAAAATGCAAATAACAGTTACAAGATGTAAATGCTAAAAAAAAAAGAAAAAAACCCTCATTTCCAAAAACTAACAATCTTAACTTAAGGTCCCTTGTTCCATAGCTGCAAACTATACTGCATGTATGGCTTTAACTGTATGTCTGGACATCTTGTGACTCACTAAGGCAATGTTGACTGGACCATGTCTGACTGGTCAAATAAACAGGGACCGAGATCAGCAAACATGAAAAATTTGGATTCTGAAAAAATCCTCTGCTATTTATTGTATCCAAATCACAATTACATATACTGTGACAGAAATGATGAAGCAGCATGTGACACTCATGTACTTTTACTGTTTTACCTGAGTATTTCCATTTTCTTTCTACTTCTAATCCACAATATTGTGAAGAGAAACCTTTTACTTTTCAAAGTTTTTTTGATGAAACTGTTTTTTTTTATTAGATGGTTTCACTTGTTTAATGTCAGCTGCTGTATCTGCCAGGTTTGTTGTGTTACCTGGAGCTTACTGTAGCATGATGACATAATGCTGCTCAGACACGGATGCATCAGTAGCAATAATGCAATATAATTAAAGGAGAGATTCTTCAGGTGATTTTTATTTGATACTTTTATCTTGCAGATAATATTTTATTACTTTTACTTGAGTTGTCCTTCCACCACCATTATGATTTTTCTTTGACATATGTGTCATTCTGAAATCAATGTGCAAATCTAACATGGTAAATTAACTCCTTCCTTGTCGTCCCTGCTGCCCAGTTACTGGTGATTGGGTGAAGAAGAGCTGACAAAGTCCAGGAAACCAGCGACCTCAACTTCAACTTGTCTACTAAGATGAGTCAGCAACACGCCTGGAGGGGAAAGGAGACGGCATACCATCAGAAGCCATGTTCACAGGTACAGAAATAACCCAATTTTAATGTTAAATGTTAAAATCAATATCCCAGATGTGGTCATAAACAGGGTAACATCTAATACTGTATCAATAACCTTTAAATCAAATCTGTAAAAGACAAACCCCACTGTCCTGCACTGACTTTCTCTGCAGCATACGAGGAGGTGGTGCTCACATTACTTGTGCATCTGGTAGGAAAACAAAATCAGCAAACTTATCACGGCGAGGGGTGCAGTCATGCAAATGCAATAAACTCCGGAAATAAACCGGCAAAACTCCCTCAGCAAAGAGGAAGAAGTGGTGATATGACTCCACTCACTGCGCGTCACCTTCAAGTGGGTTTATAAATACCAGTGTTTAGTCACAGCCCTTTGCCCAGGATGTTTGGTACAAAGTTTTTCAGCAAATGGAAGAAGTGGTGTCTTTTATTGTGGAAATATTGTCCAGCAGTATCAAAAAACTTGACTGACACACAGTGGCTATGTTCCTCATCGGGCTGTAGTTATAGGTCTAAATGAGAGTTCATGTTTGTTTATGCATGTGCCGTCCTCGGCTTCACTACGGTCTAGTGCAAAGTATGAATGTGAGTGTACTCAGTCATGCATAAATATGTCTTTGTGCTTAATGGTGTTGCAGTGCACTGTAGTATCTATCTAGGGCAGTAGCATGTACCGATTGTTGTTTACACAGCTTATTTACATTAGAAAGCCCTGTAACAATAGACAGTCTCAACATGTAGAGCCCGTAGCCGTGGGTTTTTAACGTTGAAAACCATCGTCCTCATTGTCTATCTCACCCAGGGAATGTAGAATTAACAGATTAACCAACCAGGGGGGGAGAGAAGAAGAAAACGCCTGCATCTGCTGTTTGATTTAGAAAAGGGAAAGACAGCGGTGATTGTTTGAGGAAGCATGGATGAATTCATGTGTCTATTTGAGGATAATGACTGAAATCGTGGGCACACAGAACCTGATGAATGTAAGGAGACTCTGATTATATGCTAAAGCAAGAGTCTCCTTTCTGTCATTCCTCCTTTTTTTATCCCCTGTGTGCGTGCGTGTGTGTGAGTGCGCATGGAGACGAGCCTACGAACTGAAGCGTGTGTAGAGGGCGAGACGGAGAGACAGACAGCAGGAGAGTGAGAAAGCACAGAGATGAGAGGAGAAAGAGAGAGAGGCAAACATACTCTTTACCTTATGGATTCACTGGCTGAGTCAGCAGATCGCAGATGGTTCAACATGCTGTTGCTGCAGCCGTTGCCGTTCTCGTTGCCGCGTTATTTTTATGACACTCCTCCCAAGGATGTTGGAGTCTTAAGGAGGCCTCTGACTGTGATTAATATAACAGGCTGCTGTTACTGACTGACATTTGAGTTCTTCTCCCACACCATTACGCTCCTGCCTCATCCTCTGTCGGACGAGTTATGGCGACAGCCCTGCGTCACGCTACAGTACATGCACAGGGATGGAAGTTAGCAGGATATTTAAACCCCCATCTGGCTCCTTCCCCATCTATTTCTCATTTTAACTCTCATGTCTTCTACCTTTTGTCTCTCCCTCTGTCACTCACTGCTTTTCTGAGATCCTGTTTATCTCCTCCTCCTTTAAAACACACATATGTAGCAAACACACAGAGATCTCCCTCAGTCTGGCCGATCCTCGTTTACCTACGGCCCTTGTTTTTTTATTCCAAGTGGGTTGCGAATATCATGCTGGCCGGCTTAAATGAGATTCATCTATCCATCTTCAAACATAGCTTGTTTGTGCTGAGAAAGTTTCTGGTGCAATTATACAGCAGATTCAGCCTTCATTAGGATTTAGAGTTGTGTTCTGAAGCGATGTATCGCAACGCCCCCTGTGGAACAAATCAAAACTGGGTCAGAGCCTCAAAATATCAGAAGAGGAGCCTTATTATCATTTCTGTGTATTGTCAGAATTCATATTCTGCCAGATAAAAACTCTCTAAACAATAGGTTGGCACATTTAGGATGGAGATGAGGATATGGTGGGAGGAGAGGCAAACTCAGACTCCAGATGTTAATGCGGCAGCTTCTGTAGTGTGTGTGTGTACAGTATGTGTGTTGTCCAAAGCAGCCTCTAACTTCTAAATAACCCAGTCAACATATTGTGGAACTGACTCCTGCATCAGGATCAAAGCCTCCAATCTGGGCCTTGCACCAGTTAAATTCCCCAAATCTCTAGTGAGTATCTCGGGGCAGCCCTGCACACGTGGAGCTGAGAGAGGAAAGCCTGCGCGTGTGTGTCAGCGTGCCTCAATTTGCATCGCCCGTGCGTGCATGTCATGTAAAGTACGTGTGGGTGGTTAAATATATATGTAAGTTAGACACAGAGAGGTGTGCAAGCAGCTGCACCCATCTGTCTGTGTGTGCACAGGAGTGTGATGATCTGAAGATGTGTGTGTGTGTGTAGGTGTGCCTGTCAAGGCTGTGAAGGGGAGGTCTGAAGGCCTTTGGATGCTCTTGATGGAAAATCAAATGCTCCCCGTCTCCCTCCCTCGCCTTGACTCCCTGTGCGGAGCTCCACTTTTCTGACGTGCTCCTAAAAGACGAGCTCCATCTGGGTGCCCCACTGCAAAATATACCCACCTCAGCACATCATTTATCTGGGATTGAGTCTTAACATCTTGCTTTCCCCTTAAAAAAAAAAAAAAATGAAAGCATATGGCAAGCGATTAGACAGTTCGACTTGTTTACAAAGCTTGTTCACCTGTGTGAAAAATGTTTATATCTTAAAATATGGCAGAAGATTTCTGCATCAATCTCAAGATAACACCTTTTTTTTACATCTACAACCAGGCTGGACTCATGGAAAAGTTATCCAACAAGTCAAAACACATAATGACTGCATACACAAATAATATTATGAGCTAAGTGATGACAATGGAGTATTAAAACAAGTCTATAGAAGTATTATACTTTTCCTTTGCAAAAAAAAACCAACAAAAAAACAACTCATCTGCACTCTTAGACAAGTGTGTAACAGTAAGGTTAATGTTCAGCAGCAGAAAGAAACAGATGTGTTTCAGCTCCACGCTTTCCTCAGTGTTTCTGAGACACATGACCTTATTAAATAGCAGCCGAAGATGGTGTTGAATACCCATCAGGAAGAAAAAGTAATAACCATAAGTCACAAGGAGAAATATTACGGCATTAGCTAAATCAGATCTACACGTCAACAACGACAAATGTAAACTTCAGAGTAGGTAAACACATTATGTGAAACCTCCATAGGGAATATCAGCACATTATATAAGTAGTATCTATGTATATTCAGAAAAGACTGTATTTCGCCGTCTGTCATGATTTGTATGATAATAACAATGTGTTGGTGCCAATTGAACACACCATTTCTTTAGGTTGATTGTACTTCAAAGGAGATACTGCTGACACCATGCTTCTGCATGGTAATTAAAGGCTACACATGTGCTCAATATCATAAGTAAGTATTTTGAAAATAGTGAATGGAGCCTTATTATTGCATGAGTGCATAGTATTTTATCCGTATGTTAGTTAATTAGCAGGGGTAACACCTGAGCTTTACCATGCTTCATGCTTCTGTCTTTTTCTTACCATCTTCTTGTTTAGCATTTCTGAAGGCATTTTTTAGTCTATTTGGGTTTCCATGGACTAAAGGTCTTCTCAAGATGGACAGTTTTACTGTGCCACAGTGACAGACCCGACACACAATGTGGTGGGCTAATTTCCTAAAGTGGAGTGGCACAGCTGAAGCCACGGCCCCCTGCCCTGCATTTACTGTCTGCAGTTTGTCCTCCTCTGATGGATCGCTTTAAAGAGCATCAGGGAAGCCCGTCCCTCTCTCTCTCTCTCTCTCTGGATTCATTTGACACTTGTGTATGTGTCTTGGGATTTTACGCACTTAAATGTGCAACACACACCCACACCGACTCACTGAAACACACACAGCGGAGCACAGGGTGAGACACACATACACATACAAACACACCCCTCTGCGCAGTGCAGTAAATACAGTGATTGTATTTTGGCTCCATTTTCTCCAGGGTGGTGACAAGTCTTTTTTCCTCCACATGGTTGAAATGAAATCCAATTATATCTGTAATGGCTCTCCAACTCTTCTTCTGCTTTGAAGGAGGCAGCCTGCTTGAGTCACCACTGTTGGACCTCAGTGTGTTCAGTAAATCAGTGATGCGCGATGGTGCAAATGTGCAACGGAGACAGATGTAGTGTGTGAGTGAGTGCGTGACTGCGTGTGTGTATGTGTGTGTGTGTGGTCCAACGGCTCTTTTTTAGGCCACTTACATCCTGAAGTGACTGAACCCCTCTCAAACTTTGTTACTCTGCAAAGTGTGTCGCATGTTACAGCGATGGCTGTCTATTTGCATATTTTAATTAAATAGCGGGAATTTGGAATTAATCACTTCCTAAATTTATGGGGTAATTATATGGTGTTTGTCCTTGACTTGGCAGCATCACCCACCCATGAATAAATTCATCATAGTCTTGTGATGGCAGACAAAGTTACGCTGACACCTGCAAACTTTATTTCCTCCACTTACCCTCAATTACCCTCTTTTACTTTTCTCTTCTGACACAATAAATCACATACTGTCACAGTGTCTTTGTCATTGGGCCCTCAGACAATTTGATCACAGTTGTGTGGGTGGAAAGATCCCATACAATACGTGCGTGACTGCATATGTGTGTGTGAGTGCGTGGTCCAGGTATTAGTCATGTTGTAGGGAACAAAGTGTGTTTACACAGTGACATTATGGAGACATAATGTGTTGTGGTGTAAACTGTGAGATGAAGACATGTTTCAGGGTTTGGATTTGTTTAGTCTAAGTTGTAGTGTGTCCAATGTGTGTGTGTGTGTGTGTGACGAGATTTCTAAACACCTAGCACACTCGCGAAAATAAAGGACCTCTTTGACTTACCAGACATGAGGGAGGTGTTGCGTGTTTCCATGGTGAACCGAGGAAGCTGCTGTGTGTTCAGAGTTGCTGATTGTGCCATCGCACTATTTTCACTTATCCACATGAGTCGCAGACACTTACATCACCAGGAGTTTGATGTATTGATCAGTTTATCAGTGATAATTGATGAGTCCAGTTTATAAGGGGGTCATCTTTTAAGGACTTGCGCATTGGACAGTTTCTATGGTAACAACATAGCCCACTGACACAGGACAGTCTCTTATAATTGTCTGATATTTTAGACCAATGCATGTCTGCTCATCAGTTCCCAAGAATGTGGCATGAATGCAGGGACAAAAAAATATGCAAATGTCCCATGGTTTCCACAACAGACAATTATCAAGATGTTCAGGCACCAAATAACTGGCATGAGATATCTGCACTGTTCTGTATCCAAACAGTGCACAGATGCAATGTAACCACATTGTGTTAGTGCCTCTAACGGAGAATGCAAGTTCAGCAGACGGGTATAAATCCATGGCATTGTCCCTCCCAAAATGCAAACTGGCACCTGTCATTGTCCATCTGCTTTATTTCCTGCTCTTGTGATTTAATATCAGCAGCTAATAAATCCTCACACCTTGAGCTTAAGCTTCAACCATGTGTATCCGCCATGTAATTAGTGAGTGAGTCAATGCCGGGCAATGGATGATTTTAACTTGTTAACGACCCACATTGAACCTGTAATGTATAAATGTGGTTTCAATTAGGTTTAGGTGAGTGGGCTGAGATGCTTTCTTGGATTTGTTGAAGACATCAACGACTGTCAACTACTGGTTTACATTCATGTATAGTCAAGAAATCCAAGGTTATTTAGAGGACACAGGAGCCTGGTTAGACTGTACACAAATGAAACGCCTGCACAGAGACCTATTTTTACCCAAAGTGGAAACTCAACAAGGTTATCATCAAGTGTTTATTCTAGGATTTTCATGCTCTGATTTTGAGTGTGATTTTCCCCAGACCTCTGTGAGGTTGACAAGACAGCTGGTGTGGCTACATGAGATTAATGAGCTGGTGTTGTGGCTTTCAACCTCAAGACAAGTCACAACAATGAACACAAAGGCACAACAAGGCTAAACGTGTGACACAATACACAAGCACATTTTAAAACCCCAATTAGCATCAGCACTGCACTTGTGTTGCAGCAGTGTGCCTGCATTGATCCTGAGTGGGGAAGAAGAGGGGCTAACAGTACTTCTCCTGCTCCTACAAGGTGGAGTGCTGCTTAAAGCAGTGTTCATTTATCTTTTCCAGCCAGTCTGGGCTACTGGAAGAAGAAGCTGTGAACATTTCAAGTGGTGATACGGTGAATTCGTAGCAACCAGCAACATCCAGCACACACCGATTAAAATTCATTCATTCATTCTGAGGCATGATTGCACACCTGAAGGAAGTTAGTTCAATATTTACCCTTGTTCTTCCAGAGGGAACAATGTTGCTCTTAAGCTGCTAAATGCTCCACTGTGTATCTGCTGGTTTGGTGCTCAGCAGGTGGTATACAGTGGGTTTTCTCTTTCAGCAGCCTTATGTCTCGCTGCAGCTACAGACACAAGACTGATGAGGAGGAGTCGGATACATCCACACTATGTTCTTTGTTTTAAAAAACCTATCTGTTTTGCTACGCTTTTGCTTCCACATCCACACCGCCCTGGAGTTTTAGAGCACTGGAAATACAAACTTTAGGAAACGGCTGATCCTTTTGTTGTTGTGGTGGTGAAAATGGGTGAAAGCAGAGACCAATGACGTATACATCCACGGTTGCAGCCCAATTGCCATGACTACCAATGGTGAAAGCAACATGGATAATGGAATTGTTACGGAACAGTTGTTTATGCTAGCAGCTGTTTATGAGTTAAATTCTCTATTTCAGCAATGTTGCTGCCTTTGCAACAAATCAACTGCAGAGTAAGTAGACAGTCTGCTTCCTGTTTACACTGGTTGGCACCTAATCAGTTTATGTGATCAGTGTATAGCCTCAGACTGAACCAAACAGTAAAGTTGGTGTCTAAACCAAAACTATGAGCTGAAAGACACCAAAATACTAGATGGAAACTCATTTGTTTTTACTAGTGAACTCTCACACACCTGATCTATTATTGACAGAAGAACAAGTTATGCCACTGGTCAGCTGAACCCTGTGTGACTGGGTGATGAGTTGCATCCTCTGTTGGACTACCAAGTGTTGGAGTTTTCTCATAATTTGGTGCCATCAAGCAGTTTTACCAACTTAGTGCCTCCCAGAATCAGGATCATAGCAGTAGAGAGCAGCGCCATGGAAGTGACTGCTGTTAGCATGTAGTCTCAATGGGCCACATTGTCACTGTTTCATACCTGCTACATCGTCAGACAGAAACAAAATAACACGTAAATGAGAACAGCTTCAATGGGAATTCACCTGCATTAAAACATTACTGTGAGCAAAGAGAGCAGGAGAGAAGTGAACAGATAAGGAGATGAAAATGACTGACACCAGGCACAGTGAAAATACGACAAGGTTTTCAAAGGGTCTTCACAGTATAGCATATAGATATCCTGAGCAGTGCTGCTTTAACACAGTAAAACAAGGTCTACTCTGTATCTGTGAGCCTTCGACTGCATTAAATCCACTGAGTCTATGACAACCAGGCAACTCCATCTGCTGAGGAAGAGTGTGTGATTGGGTTGAAAGGTTCAGAACAACTAATTAATGAACCTAGTGATGTGATTTTCCAACTCTTGATTCTAAAGCCTTTACTCTCAGCTTTTATGGAGTGTTAAGATTATGAACCATTTAGCTGTAACACCACTAGAAGCTTGGGTCTGTCGATGTTGTGGGAATACTCAACTCCCCGAAGGACGTACAGTGAAGTGTTGGCACACCTGAGTGAATGATCGGTGATGCTCAGGTTGTATTGGACGGTTTGACCACAGCTGCTGTTGGCTTTGCCCCTTTGCGCGTCCGGCCTCCAGACCTCTGTGTGTCTGAGTACATTATGATTAGCAATGCTACAGGAAATTAAGAGGCCTGGGGTGAGCCAGATAAAGGGAGAGGAACTTTTCAGCAGTGGGAGCAGTCGGGGTCATGGGTCACATGACATTTATCGATGTCAGGCCTCTACGCGCCGTGCCACTCTGAATACTAATTGCTCGCTTGCTGCTACGAGAACACGATTTGACTTGCTTACAGCAGTTCATTAGCATAGAACCCTGAGTAGGCTGAGCAAACAGTCCTCTGTGCTCATTGTGTGACTGTTTTCTTGTGTCAAGAACACAGCTGAATGGTCTAATCAGTGATCGAGTCTTGAGTAAGCCGCGGAGCCTTTGAGGAGCAGGAAACAGTGGAAAATCAGCATTTGTATGTATGTGTGTGTGTGTCCATGCACAATAAGCAGATTTTCTGCCATTTTAGACCGTGTTGTGTTGTGATCCCGGAGCAGCACCTCTGCCATTGTGACCAGGTACTAGTTATTGATCATGTTTCACTGGCAGGTTTTGCAGAGGGGCCACCAGTTAACCATCTCTCCCCTGGGAGATGACTAATCATTCGCTGGGGTTGTGGCGATGTGAATTTTGACTGCACTAATCTCTGGATTGAATGGAGATTAACCGCCATGTGGGGTGATGACTCTCCTCTTTGTCTTTTTTGTCTGGATGGGATCTGCTCGCCTTATCTTATCGCTCTGCCTCATTTCTCCGGGGCAGTTCCCTGTTGTTATCAACGCAGCTCCATCTACATGGAAATCAAAGCCTTTGCAGAAGAGGAATACGATTAGGGAAGGTGGTGGTGGTGGTGGGGTGGGGTGGGGGGGTCGAATCTCTCCCCTTTTGATTCATGCTAATAATACACCGCCACAGCCTATCAAGGGCTGAGAGAGTGAGCAACAACAAACACTCCCCATTATTGTGAAGGTGGATGGATGGGCTAACAAGGTGACACACAAGCGATGTGTTCATGTGTAACTCATGAAACATTTCATCTGCAAGGCTTCTTTTGTCTGTGGGCCTTGAAAACGAGGATTAACTCTCGCCTCACAGGACCCAGCTGCCTGATTCCACCGCTGACACTGACCTCCTTTGTTTTTTTAATGACCAAAGAATAGATGTGCCTGTGTGCATTTGCGCGTGTGCGTATGGATGCGTGTGTGTGTGTGCGCAAGGTAGCAGGGGTGGCTGCTAAAGGGAGGGCGGGTTACAGAGGGGATTAGAACCCACACAGCAGCCTCCCCCTGCAGTAAACAAAAGTGCACGTTACTGTACTGTGTGTGTGTGGTGTGTGTTGTGTGTGTAAATGTATAACATGGCACTGCCACTGCTGGTAACACCAGACAAAAAGAGAAAGACTGAGTCCATCTGTGAAAGCAGTGGGATTAAGCTGTGCTCCAGCCAAGAGCTACACGTCAATCAGCCGCTAAGTGTATGTGCGGGAGTGTGTGTGTATGTGTGTGTGGGTGTAAAGTTGTGTATGTAGCGGATACACACACACACACACACACACAGAGCTTGTCCAGCAATGGGGGAGGGGGGGGGGACCCCAGGACTGTTGTTTTCATGTGTAATCTGTGGGATGGAGTGAAGCCAGTGATACATCAATCACAGTCAGAATCAGCAACACAACAAAGAAGAAAAAAAAAAAAAAAACAAGGAACAAGGAAATCAAGAACTTTTTTTTCTGGCACGTGAACTCCGTCTGCTCTCAAGACTGAATCAGACGTGACTGAGGTCTTTTCGCCGCTGTGCTGCTGAGATGTAGGAAAAGACCTGAGAAAAATATCCATGCTCACCATGATCTGCTGGAATGAGGCCTAGACAAGTCTAGCGCACGGTCCACACACACACACGCCCCCAAAGCACAGAAGCTTGTTGTCCCACTGTCACGACCCCTGCTGTTCCCCCATAATGCACCAGCACTTCTGCATGGCACCCTGTGGGGGCCTGTCTGAAGCCACCAGGGCAAGCAGGCTGTAGCTAGACACACATGCAGGCCAAGGCCGTCTCATAGGTGTCTGTGTGTGTGTGTTTGAGGGGCTTGACCTGGATGTAGTAGCCCCCCCCTCAGTGGCAGAACGTGAAGGTGGGGGGTCATTATGCCCCCACGTGCCGTGTAGGAATGATTGAAGCTGGCTCTCTCCCACACCTTTCACCCCGGCTGCAGGGGAAATTGAAATCAATACAACCTATGATGAGGCGACTGGAGTGGGACAGGGGGGCGAGAGGGAAGAGGAGACAGAGGGAGGGGGGTAGCATGGCTTGACGGGTGGCTGGTTAAAGGGGGGACGATCAATTACCCTGATGGATTGCTTTGGGGGATTTCAGAAACGAGAGTGATCTCTGCTCCTTAAAGACTGACCAGTGGAGGAGAGGGGAGTTTGCATAACACCCTGCCAGGCTGGAATATCATTCACTCACATCTTTGTTGTTGGGAGAAGTGGCAACTGGCCTCCTCCTCCGCCACCTCCTCCTCCTCCCTCCTCTTCCCCCAATCCTTTATTTTTTCGAAAATGTTTAATCCCCTCCGTCCCCTCCCCCCCTCCACACATTCCCCCTCCAACGGACACCCCCCCTCTCTCCCTCTCCCTCTCTCTCTCTCTCTCTCTCTCTCTCTCTCTACATTATTCTCTGTGCATTTTAATTTTTTTCCTGTCACCGGGGGCCCAGTTTCCCCGCCCACTCTCCTCGTTTTAGCCTGAAACTAGAATAGTGGAGCCAAGAAATAGTTAATCTCTCCGGCTGCTGCTATGATTGGCCGCTGTATGCAGCGCTTCAGCCTCCTTGAATGAGAAACAGGGGAACCAGGCAACTTCAGTGCTGGAGAGAGAGAGAGAGAGAGAGAGAGAGAGAGAGAGGGAAGATAGAGCTTTATGGGATGTTAGAATTATGGAAGAAAATTGAACATGTAACAAGCAGAGGCAATGTGATTTCACCTGTGTGTCCGGCAAATGGAATTAACAAATGGATTTTCTTAAACACGCTCTCTCCCTCTCTCTTTCTCTCTCGCGCGCGCTGGGGGGAAATAGAGCGCTCAAATGAAGGGGACACAGATGTGGATTAAAACGCATAAATGGGACACTCCAGAAAAGCATCCGCTGAGAAAAGGTGAGTGGCATCTTCAGTTGCGAGCTCGGTGTTTCACAGGGAGTCTCCTCTCTCTGTCTCTTCTGCTTTCTTCTTGTGTGAAACTATAGCGCTGTTTAAAGATGCGAGGCGACAAGTCCAGATTTCTGCATAGGATGCGTTGGCCGCTGAATGAAAATGGGCTGCGGAAAGAGTCCGCCGTGGATGACTGAGGCACAGGCGGGCACAGATGTGACAGAATGACACGGGTCAGATCAGAAACGAGCCCGTGAGTGAGGTCATCGATGGTGCTTTGGTGGATTTGAACGTGGAGTCCTTGTAAGAGCAAACGCCGGTCGCCTGTCAAACAACCTGCTGTCCCACATTGAATTGCGCACAAATTGAGGATGGACATGTCGTCCTGAACTTGATGGATTTGGATGTCCAGCCGAAACGTATAGTCTGTGGTTAATGCTGCTTCAAGAGATGACATTTGAAAAAAAAAAACATACAATTGTAAGGAAAAGCCCCCCCTCCTCCTCCTCCAGCAGGTCTGTGCCCCCTCCCTCCCCAAATATTCAAATGAAAAGAGATGTCCTGCTGCAACAGCAGTAAATCATCTTCAAACGACTGCGTGTTAACCTGCTCAGATGCTGAGTGAATGAGTGAATGATGACGCATATGTTGATCCATGTATTGATTTCTGGGCAGACACGGTGAGAAGGCGCTCAGCGCTCAGCGGGCTGCACGGAGGGGCTGAGGACCTGTGGATGGGAGCGCGCGGCGCAGCGCAGAGCAGCGCAGAGCAGCGCAGCGCGCCGCGGCGACGGCACCGGTCTGACCGGCAGCGCGGAGCCACAGCCTGCCTCAAACGCTGTGGATAGGCCTGTAGACTAGTCCGCCGGTCTCGGATGAAGTTCACGGGTCATTGTAGATGTAGAAATGTGGGGATGGTGGAAGCATCAGGGCGTGGGGGCCGTTTAAAACTGCGACATGGTGTGTAGTTGCGCCCATTTTTGGATTTCCCTCATTAGAAACGGTTGTGTTGCCGGAGGGGTCAGTGATCCCGCTGTTTTTTTTTTTTTTTTGCCTGAAATACACTCATGTGAAACTTTCAATGGTATGTTTTTTGTTTTTTGATCCAAAGCCTTTAATGACCCAATTAAACCCCCAGGAAGCAGCACTGTAGATGTTCATGGTCATTTCATCTTGTTTTCTTAATAACAACAAAAACAGAAGATAAATCAGTTCTGCTCTGAAAAATACCATGTTGGACAGGTCGTTATGAGGTCCTCATGATGGGGTGCTTGTGGACTTTCCTCCATATCTTTTAACCCCGCTATAAGTCCAGACCCCCTCAGGGTAAAACTGAACATGAGCCAATATTACCAGTTCAAATGCACAGTTCAGTATTGGACCATATGTCTGTCATGGTGCCTTGTGTTTTCTGCTTGAGTGCTCATGTAAGAGCAGGCCTTCTCTGCTGCTGCTAACGAACGGCCATAAAAAGAGGCTGCTGGTGAAAGAACATGGCTCACCTACATGCATGTCGGCCCCCATGATCCACAAGTCATGTTTGTGTTGTGTCTTTGTGGGACAGTGTTGTGACATTGGTGCCAAAGTTCACTGGCGACTTCTGCCAGTCGGCCAAACTGCCTTTAGTAATCTCCTTACAGAGGATGTTCTGCAACAGATCCTAAGCTGCACTCACTGGCTCGATTGTAGGACACATGTGTTGCACACACACACACACACACAGACACACACATGCACACTCACACACACACACATTCATGCGCACTCACACATACAGTACAATTTCCAGTTGTCATCCCAAGACAGTTCTCTGCAGCCCAGTGTGAGTGGTGGGGCTTAAGATGGAGCTGCACAAAACACTAGAGAGCATTACTTCTCCAGTAAGGGCTTCTTTGTTAGGTCTCCCAGTGGAATCAAGACACTTAATTTAGCTTCTGACAGCGAACGCAGCAAGTGGATACGGGAGCTATATCTTATCCGATTAAGGCCATAATGCCTTTTCCCCTTTTACAATTATCATAAAATATTGAACGTTGTTTGAATATTTCCTTTTCATGTTATCGCCGAGCAATTACAACAACGCAGGGACAACATTTTGGCTCCTAGTTGTTTTTGCACTCCTTTAAAAATCCTTGGAGTCGTCTCACCCACTTGCTGTAGTGTTGCTTCTTGGCTTTTGTCTTGCTGAAAGCCTGCTGTGTTATCACGTTTGTTGTTTCTCCTCATATTGCAGTGGCATCACCTCAACTTGAACTCCCTTAAGATTTCCCAAGTGCTCTGAGATAATGCATCTAACGAACAGGGTTACACCACATTAACGTAGCATCTCCACATTAGACACATGATTGCTGGAGTGGCCTGAATCTTTTATAAAAGTAGTTTTAATGAGCTCGCAGTTTTCATTTTGCCCATGGCCTTATCACATCTAGTCCGTTCATTAATGAAGACGCGGCCCCCCCCGGCAGAGGCAGGTCAGAGGTGATCCTTGATTTACCTCAGTTGAACACATGAAAAAAGGGGCAGATTGTTCAGATTGTGGTGCATTGCAGGATGCTGAATGATGCACATGCTCCACTGGGGATGTAATCAACATGACAGGTGCATCTGAAGTTGAGAGTGCAACGGGAGGGTTGTGGCAACTAAATGTGCCGGCAGCAAAGATTCAAACTACAAGCCATGAGTGTAGCTCAAGAAAAGGAACTCAGATCTCCCCGACAGGAAGTTTAAAGCAGTAGTGTGACATGTGGGGAAATACATTTGCTTTCTTGCAGAGTGTTAGATGAGAAGATCCTCACAAAAACCAAAAGGTACAAAAGACATCTGCAGGTTTCATGTGCCACATTCTCCCTTTGTAGTGACTTCGCCGGTTCTCTACTCGGTTCAGCTACAAAATATGTCCAGCACATGTTATTTTTACACGTAGGTGTTTGCACAGATTAACAAACAAGATGTTAAGTGTTAATTAATTAGCTTTCAATGATGCCAGGCGAGCTGCTTCCCCCTCTGTTTCCAGGCTGGCTCCAGCTTCACATCCAGGGCAACATCATCACTCTGTTATCAATATTCTCATCTAAGTCTCTGCAAGACAGCAAGTATAGGCACATTTTTGTATAGGCACATTTTCCCCAAATATCGGAGTATTGGTTTAACATCTCACTGATAAAAATGATCCTGCACAGAAACAATGTTGTCTGGAACTGCCAAACAACCCTCAGTCCACAGTTATGCAAAATACAAAACCTGAAATTGGAAAATGTTATTTAAAATATAACAGTTCTGCTCCAGTATATATTGTCTGGACCTGGTTCAGAAACAGGACTGAAAAGATGGCCTACATTTTTAAAACTGAACATGAGCCCCACATGATAGCGGCTGTTATCTTGCACATGTAGCTAAAGTTTTAGTTGTTGTTGTTTTTCCACCTCATAATTAGCCTATAAATTGCAGCTCTCTTTCTGTTACAAACATGTTGCATATGAATTCATTAAGTCCTGTCTCATTTATATATTATAGAAATAAAATGGTTTCACTCTGTTTACAAAACTTATCAAAAATGCTGTTCAGTTAGTTTTATTCAATTACATGTTGAAACAGTTGTTGTTGATCTCAGCCAAAGCTTCTGTGACGTTTCCATCATTTCATATGGACTTCAGTTCATTGCAGGCATACGTACACATTCTGCAAAAACAGCAGTCAGGCGTCATTGACTTCAAGCGTTTTCCCACAGATACGTCCCTGGTGGCACTGACCCTGTTGAGCTGACGATGAGCCGGCGACCTCACCACTACACACAGTATTAGTGGAATCAAATGGAGCAGTGAATTGCCAGCCCATCACACAATTATTTCCATTGTGTGGAGCTTGGTGGCTAGTAATCCTTGTGCCTTGGCCTGTAACATCTGGTGAGCGAGTGAAGTGTTCAGTGTGAAGCCAGCACTGTCGGCTGTGCCTGCCTCCGATGTTCAGCCGGAGCAGCCGTCACTGCCCACTTCACTTCCAGAGGACCGGGCATCTTCAATGCATCAATGACACCAGCCATCACAAGGGACATGTAGCATGCCAAACCAATGATTCATTAGGACTCAATTAGCTGGGAGGCATGGGGCGCCCTGCCATATGCCTCCAGGTTCTATGGCAATCTGCACCCACTCCCCACTACTGTACTTTCAACTGTCTTTGGCACTGTACAATCTGTACATGTACATGTGTGCTGCTGCACCAGAGCTGTACAGTAGCAGCACAGGGCCACGGACTCAGAGTCCTCTTCTTTGTACTATTAAAACAAGTCAGTAGTAAAGATTTAGCGGCTCTGTGTCCAGCCACCCAGCTTCTGAGCTGGAAATGAGTCACAATGACCTTCAGCTCAACTCATCTTGCGCCAGTTGGCACCATATGAAATACTCATCCATCTACTGAAGTATGAGGCTGTGGAGCTCCAGATACTGTAAATCTTAGGAGGTAAGAAAGGCCCCCGCTCAATATCGACTTCGCTTCGCTTGCCAAGAGGCGGCGTGTGCTGCCGACAAGATCTATCCGCCCTCAAATCTAGTTTGTCTTCTTATCTGTGCCAAGGTAAAGGCCCCCTCGCTCCGTCGTCTGCGCCCCCACCACCACATCTCGCCGTTGCCCAACCTGAAATTAATTAAATTAGATTTAAAGAGCGAACAGTTCTAAACAGAAGAAGAGCAATGAACACACTGACTCCATATATCTGATGTGATGTGACATGATGTGGCGTATGCACATGCTGCCCACACACTGCTGTCCATACATGTCAGCTGTGATGCCATATATGCTCTAATGATTGACAGTGTCGGTATATTGTGATATCAAAGCTGCCAGTGGACTGTATGTTACACTGATACCACTTTACTTTTAAAAGACCAGTGACACAACAGACAGATGAACACAGTATGTGGGCAGGGTGTTATTTTGAGATGGATTTGATCAAATTATCAATGAGACATTTGATTAAATCAGCTTTGAGATCATGGGTTTCTAGAGAACAGGGACCTTTTAAGAGCTCCCTCCACATTTCCCTCTGTGCATTGTTACATCAAGACTTGGAGGATGAGAGAGAGAAATTAATAAATTAGACCTCAGCCACACTCCTCTGACTTCTCGTCAGCTTCCAAGACCAACAAGCCAACAGGTCTAGAGCGCTTTTACAGTAGCCTATATGATGGGATAGCTTATCTGGTCATCGCAAATCCTATCTGACTAGATGAATTCATGTGAGTCATCAAAAACATGACACAGGAAGCTAGAACAGAAAGGGATTTGGATATAAAAGCTCTCAGAATGACTTTTCATACATATTTAACCTATACTAAGAGACAAGTTCAAAAGTTTTTTTTTTTTTTTTCAGTGGCCTTTTAATATTTTCTGTTTAAGATCTAACATCTGACACCCAGAGTTAGCAGTGTTTCACAGCATCAAATTTGGCACAAGGAATGAACCTTTAAACATATCAGTATAATTAAATTAGACAACATGACAAGCTAATGTCAAGTCAGATATCAGTATTCAAGATTCAAGAGTCCTGTGGTCCTAGAAAGCTGCAATGAAACAGGACAACCAGAGTGTACAGTGTACTGTAAGTAGAGCAGCAGATAAACACAATTACATAGAAACAATAGCAAAAACGGAACAACTGTGGTTCAATAAAGTGCAATTCAATCTTGATAAATGAATATATTAAATAATTATTGCAATATGTTCATCAAAAAATGGCCTAATATCAATTTTCACCCAAAGGCATGCATTTATCTAGAATTTGTGCTCTTTGCCAGGGATTGTTTTTTATCAGAGCAAAAATGAGAAAAGCAATAAAGCAAATTCTTAAAAAAACAAAAAAACTAAACATAATTGTGAGTATTGTTCAGATGTACAAACATTTTCATTGTAGGTGGCTTGTTTGGACCAGATGGCTCCAAGAAATGGAGAATCAAAGCATGTTTTTTTTTTTTTGCAAATTAAAAGCGTAAATTTTCAATGAAGCCATGAGCGAGAGAGGAGCCGAGGAGAGGAAATCACGTCAGGTTAGAGCAGCTCTGCCCCAGTTGTAGGCACGTGCAGCCATCCAACTGCACTCCTCCAGCATTTTCACCGCATTACCCAGAAACGCTACGTTCGTATGACCCAATTTATCAGCCTCTCCTCCCCATTCATCTGCTCACACAGATGCTCTACAGGAGGCTCCATAAGCAGCGGAGCATTCATCACCTCTGAGTGGTGAGGTCCTTCGGTTGCATCCCGTTGGCCCCTTCCACAACCCTATTCCCCACAGGCAGGACAGCAGCTCCATATGTGGCTGACGATTATAATGGTGTGGCAGGCTGGCTGGCAGCAGCAGCAGCAGCAGCAGGCACTACAGTAGCTCAGATGCATTTGTGCGTGCATTTGTGTTTGTGTTGTATAAAATATGTAATCAAATATAAGCTTTGCAAGGTTTTTCCTCCACTGACAGTCAATTTAAATATTGTATCTGCCACATCTCCTTACTGCGGTGCTTTTTCAACCCCCTGGAGGTAATTGAGATGTTTAGTTCAGCCTAGAGGAGCTATCAGGCTCAATTCTCATGTGATTTCACATCCCCTGATTCATGTTTTTCCCTCACTGAGCACAGCATACCCCCCCCCCCCCCCCCCCAGCGTTTCGATCATTTACAGTTGTGAGTAATCAAATGTTAAATGATGGCAAAACTTTATTACACAACCAAGACTCTTTCTAATGAAACTGCTCAGAGGGTGTCAATTGAACTTTATGGTCCTTTTGAATAGTATTTGTAGTATTGAATAGAGTCAACCTTCACTGCTGTAAAAGAAGCAATTGTCAGCGTAACTCAATTCAACAAACTACATCCTAAACTACAAGACTATGAAGTTGAGTCGACACCAATAACAACAATAAAAACCTTCCTGTAGGTGAGATTCATCACAGAGCTGTTGTGTTAGTGTTAGACTGCATTAACCTGGGCTTTATGAGACAAATAAACTGGTTACCATTGTGTGGAATGAATTGGATTGAGCCTGGAGGTCGTCACTGTCATACTGTAGCCAACATGAGGAGGGGAAGTTTGTCATCCCATGTAAAGATATAGAAAAAAGTACATTGAATTCAAAAAACATATTGGGATTGAGTTGCGAGTTAGGACTTCAGTGGTGATTGTCTTCTTCTTCTTGGGTCTTGTACCAAACAGGTATGTTCCTGTACGTCTGGAGAACATGATTCACAGACCAATGTGTCTGTGTCGCACCACAGTGTTTAATTTATGGTCTATTGTCACATCTTATCTTTGTCAAAAAACAAAAACTAAGTGCAGCTCATGCAATTTGGACATATGTATTTAGACATATTGTAATATCCATAATGTTTGGATCAATAGGTAATATATAGTATGAAATGACACTGTGGAACATCATCTCACAATAACCATGTTTCCCAAATGTATAACTCCTATAAAGCTAAATAACTCAAATACACTGTTAATTAGAAACATAAAATACACCTGAGTTACATTTCTGATTCTGTTTCGGTCTGTGTTTTCTGACCATGTGTTTTCTTTGTTCCCCTGCAACATCCACCTAAAGCAGCTTTTTCCATGGTTCTGTCTAAACACCTACTTAGTGGAAATAGACTTGTAACCCACTTATTTCTTGAAAGGGTAGAAATGATCAGTCGCTTATGTAGAAAATGAATCTAAGAGAAGAAAAATGAATGCTGAGCATGCAGAGCTGGATTAACCTGGCTGTGGGCCCTGAGGCAAGAATAAGTTGAGTGAGTAATAACTGTATTAAAGAATAAGCAACATGTGCACGCAACATACACTGTGATAACTCTATATTAAACTAGAGGTCTTGAGAGTAATGATACAGGTGTATGAAATAATAACAGCCTTACTATACCGAACAGGGAACCTGGAGCCCTCAGGTCCTCTGAAGACGGGGCCCGGCCTTGTCCCTGAGTCACAAGCAGGCCTATGGGAGCTGACCCTCGGATTGACCTCCACTGAGGAAACCATACATTTCTGGATTTGGCTTGTTAATGCATCATTATTCTCCTTCATTTATTCATGTCATTAGAATTATGGGCAGAGAAGCCTATATTTATCTCCTCAACCATCAGCTGAGCTATACAATCTGGCATGTAAGGGAAAATGTAGGGTGAATATATCACTGTAAATGAATGATGACATATAATTTTCCTGAGCGTCTGCCCAGGTCGACTAATTGTGGTTGTTCTACATTGAAACTTTGTACCTTTTTTAATTAAAAAGCGCCTGCAGGTAACAGATCTGGTGTTTCTGATGCGCAGCGCTGAGCGACAAGCATCTGGCACAGCACCATCGGTCAGCATGATGTCTTGTGATGAGACCCTTTAGATCACTTCTCATCAGAGCATCACAGTTGGAGACCACCCTGATGTTTTGCTCTAATCAGCTGTCAAGTGTCATATTCAAAAGGCTTCACTCCGGCGCTCATATCCGGGCCCCCGCTTTGGGTTTACAAAAAACACACACAAGTGAAGAGGCAGCCCCTCAGAGAGACAACAGCCGCACCACTTGCGTGTGTTCGCGATCTGTGTGAGATCTTGACCTTGCGATGCCATTGTAATGAGAGGCAGTCGAATATTTCACTTATCATTAGCGGCATGATTAGCTGCCAATGGGCTGTGCCTGGCATGGTTTAATCCTCCCAGTCTCCAGAGTACGATAACATATGAGATGACAACAGTTTCACACCCAGTTTCACACCTCCCGTGGTTCCATACGTCGCAGCAGCCTAATCACTCATGTGAGATTAATGAGAGACGTTGAGGTGTGGTGGGAGATTCACTAATTACACCCCCACATATTGTACTGTAGTCAGGGAATAGTGTATGTGTAGGTTGTATAAGCTCCTTTTTAAGATACAGTTTTACAAGGGGCTTGTTACTTTACAGTGGGAAAAGTGAAGCTACAACAAAGGTGGACTCCAGAGAAAAGAAGAAATAGTTACTTTGTTGAACTGATGATATCTACAGCAGAGCTGCTGCAGTCGTTGTGTAGTGTAATTTATGTGAAAATATCACTCTTCCTTTGCTTTGAATAGCTCCTACAGCTGCCTGCAAGAAACTAGACAGAGTTGAGAGAGCAAACCAAACAATCCATCTGCGTTTTCACAGCAGGAAGTATTGAACATGCTAACTTTGCTGTGTGTAAGTGTGTTTGTGTGTGTTTGTGTGTATGTGTGATGTCAGACTCTCTTCCTGCTAGATGCCACAGTCGGGAAGAAAACCCACACCAAATAAAGCAGCTGAAGGAAAGTAGTTTCATAGATGGAGAAAATTAAAGTGCAAAGAAGAAGATAATTTTACACAATATACAAAACATCGATGCTTAGGGACTGAACAGAAATATCATCGGTCATCAGTCTGATTGTTGGATGCATGTATAAGCATCTGTTCACAATCAGCCTTTCTATATCAGATTAAAATTTGGTTCCCAGTATGTGTCTATGATGGCCTCAGTGGCAAAACAACAAAAACAAAAAAAGCTCTTGCAGGTTTAAAAAATCTCTACATCTGTTAAATTTTAAAATAAAATCTACTAAATTGCACATTATGTCAAACACAGAGTGGTGTGTTTACCAAAAATCGCTGCCACTTGAAACCAAATAGTTACCAGTGAGTAAATACACCAGACACAGGCTGCAGCTCTGTGCAGTTCACAGGGAGGCTGAGCCGAAAAATAAATCTGAGGTAAGGAGGCGAGAACAATTCAAAAGCCATCAAAAAATATACTTACTGCATAAATGAATAAATATAACATGCTATCTTCTCCTCGTGTAGTAATTTTCATGCGGTCCCTCACTTTTACCTCAGTCAATCCAAAACATGTCACACTGCCTTTTCATTTTCATTAAGTGAAACTACGCCCCGACATCGCGTGCGTGCGGTGTGTCGTACACGTGACAACATCAATAAGCCGGTGTAACAGCAAGTAGAAAACAAAAAGGTTTGGAGATGCCTGTTAGGTGCTTCCCCTCAGCTTCATTAATGCTGTCTCGCTGACTGCAGGTAATGTTTTTGTGCTCAGCGGTTTTTGATCATGGCAACTTTTTTATCTCAGCTGCACTGGATCTTTGTTGTGTTTGATAGTCATGCTGCCAGTCCACAATGCTGCTGAATCGAATTTGGGTCTTTTACGACATGAATACAGTCAGAAACACAGACTGAGAAACATTTATTCACAGTCAAGTTTCATGAAGAGGCTGCCCGCGTATCTTAATTATATCCATGACCCATGTGCAATTAAAGAGGACACCTTATGGCTATTTATTTAGTTCAAAGAGAACACAAAGGGAGGAAAAAAACCTAATTGTCTCATTAATTACTCGCTACATGAAATAATGACCAAACCAAGGTATCCACTGTTCTTTTGTAACTCACAAAAGAAAGCAGAGGTGGGGGTGGCAGCAAAATAAAACATGCTTCACCCTCTTTTCACAAATAGGCATTATGTTGGAAGAGAGGAGAGACAAAGAGAAAGGAGGGCAGAGGAGGACAGGGGTGGGAGGGAGAGAAAAACATACGCAATAGAGAAATGAAGATAGAAAAGCAAGAGTTAAAAAAAAAAGGCTGCAGAGATTAAAACTGATAAAGTATGAAGCAAATCAAAAGAGAGGAAAAAAAGACAGAAGGAAGAAAAGATTGGCTGTGAGGCAACATGGTGTTGATCCAGGCCTTCTGGAGCCCGCCCAGTTCTCTCTCTCCCCACCGAATGTGGTAAATAGGCTGTTTTAACACGCTGTTCAGACACTGAGACACAGCACAAACAACAAACCAAATCAACAGTGAATTAAAGACTCGTCAGGGAAGGCACAGAGTGAAAATCAGAGGAGTCGTTTTGGAGAGCCGCATCCACCAATTAAGTGTTCTGAGAGAGGTCCAGGAGTCCTGCACCGGTTCCCAGACCTGGTGGGTTCTGGTGGGTGGAATTAGATGAATAAAAGAGGAAACGTAGCTCATCTTGTTTTCATGCTATTGTTTACTGTCACCATGGGGAGGTAGTGACACTTTATTAGCCTGAATACGTCTGTCAGACAGGCAGCAGCCGCCTATGAAATGCAAACTTTCAAAATAAACCCCATTAATATTTGCATCTTGAGACCTCCACTGTGTGAGCGCCAGTGTATTTGTTCATTTATGTCATGTATCTCAGACTTGAAGAGACCCCCCCCCCTTACTCCTTCCCTCACACACACACACACCCTCAGCCCCCTCCTTACTCGCCTTCCATCTAAATTGGGTCCAGTTATCCTGCAGCTGAGCTGGTAAAAATGATAATGCCGGAGCACTTCAGAGGGCAGCTCCTCGCTGCCCCCTCACTTGCCATGCCCGGCCATGCTGGAGCCACGCCTAACTGAGTGCACAGCTCCGAGGCCTTTACTGACATAAATCTGCACAGCAAAGCAACTGTGTGGCAACGCTTATTTAGTTTACCAGCTGTAGCTGCTGAACCTGAAGCAATGAGGCCTCCCTTTTCCCCCAGAAAGTAAATGAGAGCGCTTCAAATGCCCAAACTGAATTTTTTTGTATGTATTTTTCTTCTTCCTCCCTCCTCCCCGTTTGCACACTTGACTGTTCCATCGGCAGAGGCCCTCCATCTTGTCAGAATGAGGTGAACTAATGGGCCGTGGCTGAACAGCCTGAGCTCAGAGGCTATCAGTTCCCCCTGGAAGGCCAGGAAGGCAGAGAAAGGAGAAGAAAGGAGAGGGACTTCTCTTCCTCGGCTACTGTATTTCAGCTCTGCCTTGGAATAAATCCTTGCAGAAATCAAAAGGAATGCTTGAGTTTGCAGTGCTATGTTAATATAGTGTAGTTGTCGGCATTTCTTCTGCTCCTGTTTTATGTTAATGTTATTCACATTTGCACATGCTAAAAGAAAGCCTGGTAATTAGCTCAGTTTCATCACCAAGCATCATAAGGACGTCCTCTTTTGTCTGAATTTTCCTAAAATCCTTTGTTTTTTAGCAGCGCCTGCAGAGAAGAGCTGCTGACTGCAGTCCAGGCTGAAATATCTCAACAGCTGTCAAATGGACTCCCGTGAATTTTTGTATTGACATTCTTGTTCATCAAAGGATGACTCCTAGTGATCCTACTGGTCCCAGAAACCTGCTGCTGATCTCCAGACCTCCTTAAGGAGCACCATGAAGATCACATCTATGTTTTTTTCCCCCATAAACATCAAAAGATAATGAGTGGGCTGTAATGAACATTATAACTTTGCTGATCACTTCACTGTTCATCCACAACCAGTTCCCAACCTTTTCTTAATCACGGCCTACATGAAAATCTAGTTTGACAGGGAAGAGATCAGCTGTTCATTCGCCGTCTCTCTCTGGAGCCACTTGCCTTTTTAATTCTTCCTGTTTCTAACCAGCTCTCCAGTCTGATACTTGGACACAATCAGCCTGAGACTGTAGACAAGTAGAGACTGTGGTCTGAGAGCAAAGTGGTCCAACTGGCGACACTGAAAAATCCTACCACTCACTTATCATGGTGATAATTTAATTAAAAAAATACCAACAGCACTGTTTTGCAAAAGGTTCATTGACCCACTATGACAAATGAAAAAGTCAGCACTCTCTATTACGTGTGTGACACTTGTGTTTAATTGCGCAAAGCAGTAGAAAAAAAATTGCTTTGCGCAATTAAACACGTGTCATACACGTAATAAAGAGTGCTGACTTTTTCATTTGTCATTTTGCTTTTTTGGTCCGGCACCTGATATCCATCCAGACTGTGAGTTGAGCACTCCAGTTCTTTTCCTTTGTTTCATTGACCCACTAACAACACCTTCGCTGCTCACAGGCTGGCCACCACTGGTTTCACACCGTCAGGTCAGAAGTTCAATTTGACCTACTTTGAGTTTTGGTTTGTTACTAAATAAATTCATCAGCCTCCATTGCACTTGGAGTTCAGTACTAAATAGTGAATGTTAGAATGCATACATGCTAAACCCAGATAATAAATATGATAACCGTAATACCTGCATGAAAACATCATCAACATGTACATGTGTTAGCTCAAAGCCTACTTACAGTCTTGTTACTGTACAGCTTGGCATGACTGTGTGGAGCATGATTAACCCACTGAATCATATGGTCAGAAGTGTTAATGGTTTCCAGCATTACCCCAAAGACCCATATGCCAATCAATCACTAAATATCTAAACATCTAATTAGTCCAACAAAAGTAAATTAGCCTTATCTTAGAATTTAAGGCTATCAGCCACTTGTAAGGCCACATGAGATGGCCTGCTTGTTGATTCTGAGGCTGCGATAAGAGCTGGTGGAGAATAGAAAAAAAAAAAAAAAGGCCTAACCCCCAGAAAAATATAACATCTCACAACAACACAGATTAAAGGCCTGGACAGGTTATAGCAGTAGCTGGTGGGCCCATGCTGCCATAGGTGACACAAGGTAACACAGCAGGGCTATTTAGAGGAGCTTTGCTAGACCAGGTTGTGACAGTTGTGTCCCACTCCATAAGCTGGGGGAATTTCGTAACAAAGATGACCAGCGCAAGGTGCCAAAGCCAGTCTGTCGAACAAACGTTCCGCCAGCCCCGGGCCATGCCAGCCTTGGCCAGGAAGAGACGGTGATGGTCCGGGGACGGGGCCTTCCCCGTTCCTCAGCAATCACAAGCTGGAGAGCACAGACTGCACCTTCCGTCGGGACCGCAGTGAATGGAGGTGTAATTGGCCATATCCAGTGATAGATGGCTGTTCAACCTTTGTTACTCATCGGCAGCAGGATGCAGGAGGCTTGTCTCACAATATGAGGTTGATTGTGCAGTCTATTAAACACCAGTCTCAGGAGGAAACGTTACTTACTGGAATGCTGGAGCTTAAAAGAATCTCAAGAATGATCTGATTTCAACGCTGGTTCAGTGATTGCCCATTATATCTCGGAGACGGTAAACATGACTGAAAATCTGATCACGTTTAATGATTCATTTTCTTCCATAGAGAGGGAGAACTCAATGTAATTACTGGAGATTACAGCCTTTTGTTTCCCTGTAATATAAATCCAATTCTAAATCACAGTTTTTATTTCAGAGAAAGCAAGTTCCTTATTGTGTATGCATTAATTTGATAATTATATAGCTCTGCTTCCTCCACCCCCGTTTCAAACTGTGTATTGTTATTGTGTTGTCATGGTAGTGTTTTTTGTTCTTGTTGTAACAGCACTGTATATTAGTGTATGTAGTTATTTCTAGCCAGACCACAACAGCAGGAGCCAGGGCACATGTCACTGACTGACTGAGTGATGGAGTTCCACCATGAATCAGTCAGCCAAGTGGAGTTTCCACACTGTTCATTATTCTTTTGAAATGATTTTTGCAAACAAGCAGCTAGTCTCTGGATTACCTTTAGCAACCTTTCTAAAAAAAAAAATCTAACAAATCTTGCAGTTTGTGGACAAACCTTAGATACTTTCCCCAGAAGTATCACCCATGTTACTCAATGAGCACAGAATGAGGGTTTCCTTCAACCCACATCTCTATTTTGACTGCATGGCAGCTGATTTGAAGGGGAACTATGCACGATTTTTACCTTAATTAAACAGCTTCGGAGTAATTGTGATGGTTGAATGACTTGTTACAGGGAGAATGGAGGCTCTCTGCTTTCAACGTAGTGTTTCTTGGCTGAAAATCAATCTTGCAAGATCAGCGCCTCCGACCCGGTGTCCCAGATCTCGTCTCAGTGGCACCACGACACAAACATGCCACGTAACCCATGATCACTTGTTTATGACAGATGAGACTACACAAATATACACATTGTAAAATGTATATGATATATAACATTATCCATCACCGCATGGATTGCTTTCTCGCCGGCTTCGTTGAAAACAAACGCACATGGCCAGGAGGAGGGTTAGTAAAACAGCAAACAAGCGACCGGACTTGCACAGTTCCTCTTTAAATTCCTCTAATTTTCTCGCTTAATGATAATTTTACAATTAAAATGGCTGGAACCACAGTACAGTTGTTGCCTTTAGCTTATGTGACTTATGATTTTGTCAAACGATATTGTGGTTAAAAAAAAAATCAGGCTTGGGGAAGTGATGGCTGGTCAGCATTTAGTCTTAATTAGCGGTATTTCGGTCACTACTTCAGTCTTGATCCTGTTCCCTGACAACAGAAACAGAAAAACATGTAAATGAGAACATCTTTATTGGGAATTCAACCCTTATTAAAATACTGTATCCATGAGCACAGAGAGTCACAGAGAACCAAACAGATAAAGGCCTGAAACCTGCTGACACCAGGCAGAATGCAAATAGCCCATGACGCAGTCCAACCATATACTAGCTTTTGGCCTGGTCTTGTTAATTGTGATACCAATGTGTGATGTGTATGTGATGACTGTTGTGATTGACCTGAACTTAAACACACTAAAGGTTAGAGACAGCTCTCTGACAACCTGATCAAAACACAGAAAGAATGGTTTCCTCTCAGGAGAAGGATTCAGATCACACCTGATCCCAGTGCACTGAATGCACTATGACAAGATATATGTACCTGCGTATTGCCTAGGGGGTCTGGTTCACCTTGTGAAGGTACACACTCAGACTCCTCTCCTGAAAAATCAATGCCTTGCATGATTGATGCGCTTAATGTTAAGGAGGAGAGAGTTGCCATACATCAGGTTTTTTTCTCACAGCATGCCTGTTTTTGTTCAATAATGCAGTTAAGGGGGTAAAAACTCATGCAGGAAACAAACATCTCCGGAGATGATTTGTGAAATTCAGGCAGACAGACACAAAGAAGAGAGGCGGGCTGAAGGAGGGAAATAAAGAAATGCAAGCAGAAATCACACTGACGTCCCTCGAGGAAGTTTTTCTTTGTACTTGAGAGAGGTAGTACTAAAATGAACAAATTAATAAATAAAGTGTGGCTTTTGTTAAGGGCTTTTTGACATCCTCTAACAGTTGAGAGTAGCTAGAGAAACGAGTGATGCTCTTTAACTCTGACCCAAATCATAAGAGACACTGGGAGCTGTTAAAACACGGAGCAGATTGGGGAGTCTGGGTGACCTAGATAGCATTGGTTTTGAAAAGCAGCCGTACATCACATTAAATCGCTCTTCCGTCTAATACAATGAGGCATATCTCTCTCGTTGGTAATGAAAATTACATTCTGATAAGGTTCTTTGTGACATGGAAAATACCTCTGCCGTCGCTGACACTCAATGGCTCTGTCTGAGACATACTTATGGGGAGATTTCCTCTTTGCCTGGACCTGGGTATCATTATCTACCTCATAAGCACACATGAAGGGTGACACATGGTCTAGACAGCTATGCACAAGGAGAACTGGAGGTGATGAGGTGACCTGTTGTTCAAGGAAATGAAATGTGTCTCAACATCACAGCTCATTTTGGAAGAATGGGAGGGTTGAAGGACCAGTCTGCAGGAGGCAGAGGAGGCAGATATAGCTGTTTTATACATACGTTTATATGAATACACAAAGCTCTGCGTGATGGAAAATATCTAAGTGAAAGGATCGTTTCACCCACATATTTCCTCACTTCCCTCTAGTGATATCTAGCCATGTAGCTCATTTTGTGGCCTGAGTCACAATATGTGTAATTCGTATTGTATTGTAACGTTGCTTTCAGACCGGCAAGCTTTGTATCATTCTGGGCTTAATAATGTTTGATTTTTGTTCCCCCCAAAGGTTTGTGTAACGATATGAGACCGAACCGCACACTTATGTAGTGCTGAATGTGAAATGAATGTGAATGAGAAGTGAATTTTTGAGGCAGTGCAGTTGTATTTGAGGGGGAGTTGTAGAAATGTTCAAATTCCAGCAAAAGGATTTCATGCTCATGCTAAATGGTAAGAAAGTGAAAGAAACATAGAAAGAACAGGGGTTTGTAGTGAGGTCTGAGGCAACACAACTGAATTGCCACAATAACACACACACACACACATGCAGAGGCGGTGTGTATGCTGTAAGCTAGCTGCAGGTGATGTTTGTCTGGATTTGGGCATTAACGAGTAAATAAACCTGGAGAGCAAAGACGAAACCTGAGATTTCTTCTCTGTTTGTTTGTATGTTTGTTTGTTTGTGTCTGAAAATACATTTTAAACAACATCACTCATGTATTCACTCTCATTATATACACTCACAATGTCATACAATGTCACACAGGATAATGTGTGCCTGGTGCTCAATGTGCAGCAGCTCTTTTCAGGCCACGGTAGGCTGAAGGCCTCTTTCTCCAACAATGGGCCGTCGCCATGCCAACAGAAGCGGTGCCAGCCACTGTGCCAGCTTGGCATGGCCCCCGTGTTAGCAGTAGATGTTTCAAGGGCATTAAAGAACAATGTGGGGGGCTCTAGTTTATAGACGGCTGTGCCAGGATTCCCACCACAGTTTGCTTTGAAACTGCCTGTCATTCATCGCTCTCTGCTACTTCCCCTCCTCTCGTGCTGTTGGTTTGAGCTGGCAGCGTTAACAATCCATCTTCTGAAGATTTTGCTTTGCATGCACAGAAGCACCGGTCATGCTTTAACGTCCCATATTTACTCACAAGCGGCGCATTAAACATGAGCGTCAAATATTTCGCCACAGGTCTCCTTCAAGGGTGGGCGCTGAACAGCGAACATCTTCTCTGCTCTCATTAAGGATTGATGATCCAGAAGAGATAATAACATCTTTGTTGATCTGTTAAATTGGTGCCTGCCATTCTGTATGTTAAATTAATGTTGTAATGAGTGATCAAGGGGTATGTGTTTGTCATTTTAATGCTTAAGCACCTCCAGGGTAACATTAAATGTCATCCCTGTCTTCTTGCCTTGCAGCGCTCGGAGCAAGTGAGTGTGATGGGCTGTCGGACTGCATCTGAAGTGCTCTACCAAAGAATAATATCCACTCCTGACCTACTCTGAAGAACAATATTTGATTCAATCAATGTTGCAGTCTCCCCTGGGGGGAATTACACCTGACCAATAGGTGGACCCTCAGAAAAGAGCAACCGTGGACCATGTGATACTTGACCTTCACGGAGAGAACTCAGGTACACTCCAGGAGATGTCAATTCTGATCTGAAGCCACTGCTCTCAAGAGGATCACCCAGTTCATATTTCAATCATCTCTCCATGTGTTGTCTAGCAATACTCACACACCATGGGCAAACAGTGAAGGAGCGTAGCTATCAATGCTGGATCTTCATTTATTGAGGAATACCAGACATCTCGCCATGGATTTGAAGGAGATTTTCTCCACCAAAGAGCGACTGTGAGAAAAAAACGGGACCGGGGGGGAAATCGGACACAGGGAGGTGCGAGGATTAGCTAGTGTGCTGCTAACCCATGGTGGATCCGCTGTGAGCAGGACAAGGGACTCAGCAGTGGAGGATGTCAGCAGAGGCCGAGCTCCAGCCGGGTGTCAAAACCAGCCAGCGAAGGGAGTCTAGGAGGATCAAAGGTATGTGTGAGTCTACTTACCAAATCTCTTTACAACAGTAATTCTGTATGTAGATCTGTGTAAAATATCAGATCATAGGGCATGTATGATTTGCTACTGCACATCCAAGCAGTAACATGAAGAGTAAAAAATGGAGAAATGGCAGCGTTCTTATGTTTGGTAGGCAGCGAACATAACTTAAAGCCAGGTTTGGATGGAGCTAAATAATGCTGGGAGCTTTGCTCAGGCGAGCCCATCGAGAGGCTCCCTGTCTCATCCCGGGGATCCAGATGTAGTAACAGCTACTCCTTGTAGCCCCAGGGTTTGGTAGCGCCATGATTTAGGTGTCATGGACAGGGTAATTCACACCATGTCGCTTTGATGAACAGCATAAGTGATGTAATAGGACGAGGCATTCTCCCAACGTTCACCGGGAGATTGAAATGGGATTGAATTGGCTGAGAGGAGCGAAGAAGAGGAGAGGCAGAATGAGTAAAAATCACGGGGAGAGGGAAGGAGGTGTGTAAGAAGAGATGCTTTTTCGTTTTCCCTGCCTTCCCTCGTCCTTTCCCCCCTCACCTCTCCATCCGTGAGTAAAGCCACTCCAGCTAGTCCAGTAAATCTGGCTTCTGCGGGCTGGCTGTAACGAGGCCACGGGGCCAGGTCCTCTGTGGCTGTTTCACTGGCTCTGTCGGCTTGCTCAGATAAATGGCCGGGCTGGAGGAGGGCCCATCGATTTGAGTTAAGTGGAGGGGGGAGAGCAGAGCAAGGGGGCTATTACACACGTGGCCATGCGGCTCATCGAAGGGGGGCTATCAGCACAGGCTATCAGCCCCCGACTTTACCATGTTAATCACATGTGCTGCAGGGACCATTGTCACAATCAGAGAAGATGCTATTTAGATCCATATAAATGGAAATGGGGCAGAGTAAATTCATGCAGACCGTCAGGCTGCACAGCCAGCGGTGGTGGTGGGCGGGCAGGGGCCAGGTGAAGGACGCCAATGAGGATGGGGGTGATGGCATGCAGAGCATTAAGACAAAGATCTTGTTTATATTCATATGGGTGGGGAAAGAAATGGATGTGATTTAAACGATAAAGCTGCTGTTATTTTTTTTTTTTTCTTCCTATCAACAAATCCCATGAAATGACCAAAACCAACTATGTGTTAATCTGCCTCATAATGTATAAATGACCTCTTCACACTGTCAGTAATACTCAACCCCAAACCCATGCATTCCTACTGAAGATGTACATATTTCAAATGTGGCCACAAATATATTTGAATCTAACAAAATATATGTCAGTGTCATTTAAAGAAGCATTTTTAAGGCAGTTTTACTTAAACTGGAATGTATAGAAAATTTTGGGGGGACTATTTTCAGTGGTGGATTAATAGATATTTAGTGCTTCAGTGACTATTTACACCACCTCCAGCTGTTAAAGCCCAGTGTTTTGTCGACTGAACCATCTGCTACAACCTCCTGCCTTTGCTGGCTTTGTCACAGCATAACAACATCACCCGATTTCCTCTTTCGCTCCTGTGACAATCACAACAACCACTGAGGGACTTTTGTTACTTGAATGTAAATATGTTGTTTTGGGTGGAATAAACTAATGCGGTCTCACATGAACATTACATGTTGCTCAACAATAACCATGGGTTACTTACTTGTACTGTACAAACAACCTAGATGGTACAGTAGAGGACAGTCTCTAAATATGATATCTGGATACCTGAAGGCTGTTTTCTTTACTTTTAGCTCAGCCTAGCATCTCTAGACACTGAACCGAGCTAACACCTACATGACACAGCTGAATTTAAAATGATAAAACTGACATACTTCATTCACCCTGTAATATGTTAGTGAACATAATGACCTATCAAAGACCCATGTATCAAAGTGTTAAGTATGTATATAATGTCATTATATGCTATGATTCCTTGCCTAACATGTTACTGAAAATATGTACATAACACATGACTGTAATGTGTTATTTTATTACTACATTATTGGCCAGTTATGGTCTTTTTGTGGGATTTATTGACCAATGTAGTGAAAATAGGGGCATATATAAAACCTAGTATTATAGTAGCAGGAGATAATACAAACACAACCCTGTGCTTTGTTTCTATGACGTCACTGCATCTGTAATTGACACTTGTTTTAAAACCATTTGGAAATATCAAACCTTACTGCAGCAAACTCTGACTCCCATTGTAAAGCCCAAGCTCCCCTCTACCCATCCACAGAATTGCTTTACATGCGTGACTTTACTCCATCTCCATAGCAACTGTTGCTCTCCTGCTATAATCTGTGCACAAAAAATGATTCATTTAAAAAAAAAAAAAGAGGGAGAGAGAGAGGGAGAGATGGAGGAGGACAGAGACAGAGAGAGAGAAACAGCTGGTTAAATCACCAGTCACCTGGTGAAAACCAGTTCACCCTGGTCAAACCCGCTCCCCTGTATTTGAGCGAATCATTTGCTGACATGCTTATCCAACTGTTTCACCACACTGCTTTACCATCAGTGTGATAATAACAGTGGAGCCCCTACCCAAACAGTGATCTCCCCCCGTCAGCACCAGGCACTGATCAATACCTACATGTTACTCTGCAGTGAGTCAATGGTCTATTCAGTAGCATTGATGATGTGCACAATACCCCTCATTAATTCTATAACCTCTCTAACGATCAGTCATTTAGCCCAAACCTTGATTTCGTGTTGGAGCACCAAAGCTGGGCAGAGGGATTTTATGACGTGAGCGCAGGGAGGACGAGTGAGCATGTGCTGTCTTTAATGTTTGTAAATGTGTATCTGTGTGTTTGCTGAGGCTTATGAAAAGTATTTTGTGCACACAAGGGAGGCAGATGGCGGGGACAGATTTGCCTTCCTCAGACGCCCGTTCTCTTTACTACTGCTTAAAGTCATCAGCCCCCTGCGCTGATAGGACGACATACCAAGCCTTTTTCATTTTAGGGAACGTCAACTGTTCTGTGCAGAGCTGCATAAAGTAATTGTTAATATTGCACACTGCATGTAGGTGAAAGTATGGCTCACTAAGCATCACTGTAAACTCTCATCATTGCTAAATAGATGGCGTGTGCGCTACCGACGGGGACGTTGACGGAGCGAGACAGGCAGATACAGATACTCACTCGGAAAGGTTCAAAGGTTAAGCTGCCTCGATGCCCGGATCCCCAACAAAAACTTTCTTGTTGCCAAGTCCTTATAACTGGAGGGCCACTTCTGACTCTCCATCTGTTGCCATCTGTCCCTTCGCTGTCCCCATTCTAGTGCAGCAAGGAGGAGGATGCAACACTGTGATCAGAGACGAGCCCTGAAACAGTATGGAGCAGGGCTAACAGTAATTGTTCTCTCCATGGTCCTGGTGTAAGGCCTGTGTGTGTCAGGTGGGGGACTGTAGTGTTTGATATGAACCCCCCTGACATCCTGGCTGCTAATTCGCTCCTCTGTTTCTGAAGAATTGACTATTTTATGACGTTTAATTGCCTAATGGCTCGTCAGAAAATGAGGGCAACAGGAAAAATGAGGAGGAGAGAGATGTAAGAAAGAGGACGCATGCACCCCAGACTACAAAGACTCCCGAATGGTGGGCATGTTGTACAATGTGTAGGATATCTTTAGATGCAGATTAACAGTAGACAATACTTAAGGCAACTCTCTGTCAGACAGATTATGAGCATCAGGCTTACAGGCCAGAAATATTGTGAGGACATTTCAACCTTGGGTAATTGTAAATCCAGAGAGCCAGAGGAATATGTGTCACCTCACTACAAACACACACACACACACACACCTTCTCCCTCTCTCTTCTCCTTCTCCTACAGTGTGTAACAACATGAAACAGCATGCCCCGCAGCTCTTTAGTTTTCAAATACAGCACACTTGGCTCGTCTTGATCTGAACCCAGAGCACGTAGTGTACGAGTTATGCCACTGTGTCAAGACTCTCATTCGGTATGCAAGGACTACTTTTTTTTTTTTTTTTTTGAGGATCTGCACATAAACCTCTAAATCTCTCCTGAAGTGTTATTAGGGGAAATGGCACGCTGTATGTAAAGAAACAAATGGCACAGAACATCTGGTTAAAGCTCATCTGAGAGAGCTGCACTGAATTGGACCGATCGTGTTTAAAATGCAACTGGAGCAGCATGCATTTTACATTACATTACAGAGTGTATGAGTCAGTAAAATCAGGATGGAATACATAATACTGTATGAGCGCACTACAGCCACTGTGTGAAGGATGGTTCAAACCAGGTACAGCAATGATCACTGCAAGTGTCCACCTTCCCTTGCATCTCTTATGTAGGGTTAAGTGCTGCTGTAATTATGGATATACTGTATGTCAAAGCAGAGTCGACAGCGAGCGTTTCAGTGAGTCTGTCATCAACGTCTGAATGTTCATTTCTCCACACGGTTGCTATGTGCACGCCAGGGCTGTATATGAGACTCATTATCCTCTGGCAAGGAAACAAGTCTGAATTAGACCCAGATTTGACATTCACTTGCTTAGAGACTTTAATGACTTTAGTATCGTCAAGCCCTCCCCCCCCTCTTTAGAGAATTGTGCCCTCATGAATTAGTGAGAGGGTGTGCATAGCCAAGACAAGCGCTTGCATTAGAACTAAGACTTTTTTTTTTCCTCCATGTGCACAAGCTCCTTAATTTGCTCTTTTTCTAAATTTCCAATTTTTCTTCTTGATTTTTTTTTTCCTTGGAAATTGCAGGGATGGAAAGTGAAATTCCATTTGTGTGAGGGGAGATGTTGTATGGATGGAAACACCGTGTGTTTCTGGGTGGAATAAGCTCATTTTGGTGTAATATGGTCTTTGAGTGCAGCTTGACAGTCACTGTTAGGGATATTAAACCTTGTCCTCTTCTCACGCACAGCTTAGCCAGCCACCTAAATGTGTCGTTAACTGATGGGCTCGTGTGGGCTCCTGACCTAGAATCGAGCGACCGAAGGGGTTTGAGAAACTGCTAAATTCTCCAAGGTGCTGGTGACCTTGATTTGAAATCCTGCTATCTCTTTGTGTGAGTGCGGCAGGAGCCTGCGTCGAAGCTGACAAACTACGCGGAGGTTATGAGGGGATGGTTTATACGTTGTAGACGCAGGAGAAAGCGCTCGAGGCTCGCGCCGACATAATCAAAACAGTACAACGGTACACAGCACAGAGCCAAAATGAGAAAAGGTGTCAGTGTCAAGGTGGTGTCAGGGCAGCTGCAGAGACTGGCAGACAGAATAATCAGCAACAGTGACGGGAGGGAGAGGGGAGGGGAAGACAGCCTGAAGCCCGAGGCCATCCAGACACACAACGCCCCCCGATCTCACACCACCATCCCGCCACCACCCAACATCCATCACCCAGGAAGGGCATGGTGGATTGTGGGTGAGCGCTGGACCGAGAACATTCCCCTCAATAGCGGCCATTCAAGCTGGTTTGTCACCACCAATAGCACCCATGGGAACTCTGGATGTGGGTGACGCGTAGGAGTAAGCACCCCCCACTCAAACAGCCCGTAACCTTCCACCCTAGCTTTGTGCGCAAATGCCCCACAATGCCCCGCAATAGGTGATTGTAAAGTGGTCTCAGTGTTTCACTTGTTTTCTCATTTAGTCCACTGGCTTCAGTCCAACTTCATTTTCAATTTCAGGTTCAACCTCCTTTCAATCTTTGCCCGCTGCTGCCTATTTGCTATTCATACTAAATTTCCTATTCCATAAATATTTATACTGGTGAACACACACACACACACACACACACACACACACACACAACAGACCCTCTAAACCTCAGGCAGGCCATGATACTGAAGTTGTAAGATTCAGTTGAGCTCACACATCCTTGTTTCCTGTAGTCACTCTTTTCATTTTCTGCCCCTTTTATTTTTGTTCTCTTTCTTTTCCTCTCTTCCTCTCTCGCTGCAGGTCAGGACCGCAGTGAGGCGGGGCTTATTAAGCGTTTCCGTGGAGATGGCGTGCGGTACAAGGCCAAGCTGATCGGGATTGATGAGGTGACGGCAGCTCGTGGGGACAAACTGTGCCAGGACTCCATGATGAAGCTGAAGGTGCAGACTTGTGTGTGTGTGTGTGTGTGTCTGCAGGGACATCATTGAGCCTCTTCATTCATCAAAGCCAGATTTTGAAAAGCCATGCTCGGGCATGACTGTATTGTCTGTTGAATGACTCATGGGAGCTGTCTTGTCCTGTATATGACTCACTGAAGCTCTGTGAAGAACTGACCAGACGGAACAAATAAAGTCCGGCCATATTATTCTGTAGATATTGTCATGTAGAAAGCTACTGTAAGGTTGGTTTATATCTTGTGCAAAATGATAGAAGCTTTGTACTTTATTTTCCCTCTGCACAAAGCTCTCTGCATCGTTTCATACATATTGACCTTGGAGGTAAAGTAGCTCCCTCTGAGATGTTTAAAGGAGTACATCACTTAAATATTCACTTCTTTCCTTCGAGAAGAACTCTAACCCCCTGATTCGTCTGCCTCTTGTACGTCTTCTCATGTCAGTCACAGTCTTCTATTTTTACAACAAAGTTCATACTTGTGGCGCATATGCAAACTGTGATAATGTGACCCAGATAATATTTAACAACGCTGTTAACAGAACATTGCAAGTAAATCAGCCCCACAGTAATAGATCCAAGGCTGGTGATTGTGGATGAACGGGTAAAGGATTCTTGAGCTCTGAATTTGACGTATGTGAGCTAAAGTCTTCGGTAGATTCACTGTTTCCTAAACTGCGCCCCCCTTGTTACTCGTAAGCTCTTCTGTTCTCGCACATGTGCGCTCACAGTGCTGTGGTAACAGGGTAGATTTACCACCTGAAATTCTTCAGTAGGTTTCAAAACACTGTGTGAGATTGATCTCCAAGAGGAACAGACAAAAGCAAACTTCTCATCTTTAGCTGGCGCCTGTGAGTTGTGTCAGGAGAGCGAGGACTATTGACTGTCATCGCAGATCTTCAACTGTAGCTAGCTTACTAATTAAGCTAACTTTAGCTCCGTGAGTTGGTTTGAAAAATGTGCGTTTTTGTTAGACCTTTTGAAGCTGATGATCCCGGTAGGAGACATGGAAAAGAAGGAACAGCAAGTTGTTCCTAGTATTAGAGAAAATGTGAAATTACATAACGCTGCTGCTGTTTTATATACACGGAAAAGAAATTTACGCTCTTGTTTGTATTTTCAAGCTGAGTCTAGGGTAAGGCCTTTGAAGGAAAAGTGATGTGCTTTGTGACCATAACAGCTCAGTTGAGTTTGGTAGAGGTTGCAACAGAGCCATTAACCCTAACCCACCTGATGGAGTCAGTATCCAGGACCAGCTGGATACTGACCACATGCTGAGAACAGACTTTACAGTGGATGGAATTATCATGAATGGACTTTTTTAATAACATGTAACCCCACAAGTTAATGTGGTGAAAGCTGCATGGTCTTGGGAGTAATGGTGGTTAAGGATGACTGTAGGTAAACCAGTTAGCCAGATATGCTATCATTTGCAGCCAATTGAAGCGATTCCTTTAACTTTTGCGCTTTTATTATTAGTTTTATTTAATAGAATAATAGTATAGTTCCAAAGCACCAACCTAATCAGAGCCCAGTGCAAGTTGCATCAGCATTATGGAGAAGTTTGATAGACCTGCTGTGACACACTAGTCATAAATAAGATACCTCTTCCTCTCAAAAGCTTGCTTTGTATCCTCTTGAAAGTAAAAGGCAAGAAATACTTTCCTCTCTCTTTGTTTGGAGAAAAAAAAGCTGCACATAAGCATCTTTGCAGTAGGTGGCTACGGGATAAATCCTCCTCCAATAGGGACGTATATGCACGGCACTTTAAGTATATTCTCACAGATTTCGCTGAGGCTTAAAAGTGTGGGAAGCCCTTATATGAAGAGCAGTATAGCCAGAAGGTAAAGCTTCTCATCACCCATATCCATTCACAGGGCTATGTCCAATAAAACTACTTTCTCACTGCCTTGATCTGACATTTCAGCAGTGCCCTCCACATGACTCTAGTAGTCACCAGCTACCAGCCAGTTACAGTCAATGGAGCAGTCAATACAGACCTGCTATTATCTGGACAGGGGATAGAGGAGGGGACGGGGTCTGTATTGAGCTGCTTCTTGCTGCCTTGAGGACTAATCCACCAAATGGAGAAGCCGATGGCTGATTGACAACATCCATCGACTCTCCTGCCCGCCCGCCTCTTTCTCACTTACTTCATCTCTTTCTTATCCCTGTTGCTAGTTATGCTCCACATCCTCCTCTCTATACTCCCTTTCATCCCTCAGCTCCTCCTTTTCTCATATGAATATGTTTATATAACGGTGGATGGGTGTTTTTTTCCTCCACCATTTCCCTGCACAAATAACTCACAGTGGCTGTGGTTTTAAATATCAGCTAAGCTTTCAAATTAAAAGTCAGAGATAAAGGGTACAGAGGAGGTCACCCACTCTTCAGTGTGACTGGGGCTGCAGTTTTGTCAGACATGTTCAGCACATCAGGTCTTCTCCTCCTTTGTATCTCTTCTGTTTTTCCTTCTCCTCTCTTCCTTCGCGGGCTTTGTTCCATGAAAAACATGTCAAACACACAGGTTGCGTCAACTGAAACACGGTGGGAAATGTTAATTGTTTTCATTATTACAGTGGAGAATATAAGAGAAAGGAGCTGCTGAGAACCATGGGAAAAAACATACTTCAAAGGCAGGATTGGATGTTCAGTCAGCAGTGTGTGAAGTTGTGAGCCGGTTCGGTCAGCAGCGAGATCCGTTCTGTCAGCAAATCTCACCTTATTGTTGTTAGCTAGCTGTTGTGTGTGTCACGTTGAAGTGCAGAAGACCTACTTCATGAAAAGGGAGAGAAAAAAAAGGTGCTTGGGAAATAATAATAAGACTCGCTGTACAAGGTGACGTGTGAATTCCTGAGAGAGTGAAGCTTCAAGAAAAGGCACATGAAAGAACATTCTGTCCTATCACACCTTATGTAACTCCTGTCACCCTGCTCACCCACCCCCACCCACCCACCCACCCCCCAACTCCCCGAATCTCCCCCTCAATCTCTCCTTCTCCATCACCCACTGTTACACTCACCTAAGCTGGAAGAAGAAGAAGCCTGCTATCTTTCACACTGAGCTCATATCCTTTCATCTCCTCATGTCATTTCCTTTAATGTCCTTCAGGGAATGGCTTCCTCGGCACGTTCCAAAGGGGAGCACAAGCAGAGAGTCTTCTTGACGGTCTCTTTCGGCGGGATCAAGATTTACTGTGAAAGATCAGGGGTGAGTAACATGTCAGCGTGTGGGCCCGCCGCAGCGGAGCCGCACCATGAGGCCTCTGCTGCCAGCTGCTGCTGCTCCGTGAACCCGCGGTATAGGACATCCAGAGGGCAGACGCTTGCATGGTTCAGTTCACAACGGCTGCCAGGGCCGCCATCTTGTAAGCCTGGTTGGCACGGTTGACATATTAGCACAGCGGCAGTACCTGCACTGAGGTAATATGAGTCACATGGTTGTGTGGAAGTAAAACGTGTTGTACTCCCTGCTGCATTTGGAAAAAGAAAAAAAATTAATTCTTCTCCAAAATATCAATGCAAAAAAGAAAAAAAAAGCAATAACATGTTTCCACTGGACATTTTACCCCTTGGGTCATATAGATTGAACTTGACAGCATTAAATTGTGGGTCTTGCATTTGATATTTGACCCTGACCTTAACTGGTTTAACATACACCAAAGTAAGATTAAGGGTACGCTGCAGGACCTACTTAAGATCACTCAGGCCCTGTCTGCCTGCTAATGATAGCACAGTGAGCAATGTTATGGTGATGTTATGAGACGGGCTGTTTCCGCCTCCATCCTGGCTTCCATCCCCCTGGCGGGCTCAGAGGCCTGCTGTTCCATTACAGGATGATCGAGGGGCTCGGCTCTCCCCCGTCCTGGGGCGTAGTGTTGGCCAGATAGGCCCACTCTGCTCATCAGCGCTAACCGATAATTAGCAGTCAGTTCCACCCCTTAATGATCATTGCCGCTAATGCTAATTACACCGCGGCTCCACCTCAGCTGTCGTTAGCGCTAAACTGATAATTATGCAACAGCGCTTGTCCCATGGCTGCCGCCCCCCACCCAACCACCAACTGTTTATTTCCCCAGTCCCAAAAAAAGCACCCATCTTTGATAATATCTCTTTTCAATATGACTGGTGGTGATAGTGCCGTGTCTTTCGCCTGTAATGAAAAAGAACATTAAGCCTCCCGCCATCACCAACCAGCTCACCAGCTTTTGACAAGCTCATTTGTTGTTTTGGAAATCATGCCCCCTAATGCTCTTCATTTTATTTACTGATTACTGCCAGTAAATAACACTCCACACTTAATATCCCTCTTGAGTGATTATGGTGGAAATGGGGATCACTCCAGCGCAGCCGGCGTCAGCAAGCATTTAGATGGAAATACTTTATGTAAAGCTGACATGATTCTCTGCTGAATCGAGTAGACTAGTCATATTAGTTTTGTATTTTACATTAATCTGAGGCGTTACCAGGGACTGAGTATCGGCTAATATTCAAATAAAAGCTCCTCCTCAGTGCCTGAGCTTATCTCTGCTAATAGAGGAGCAGCAGGTAGGTGTGCCTGAGTGACAGCTCAATTAGTCTGTGTGTAGTTATGTTTAACGAGCTTTTCGGTTCCTGCGTTCACCTGGTTTGTCGAGGCTGTTTGTCGGCCACGAACGGCGTGAATGTGTCATATGGTGGATTACAACAATTCTGAATAACCACAGCATTGTTAATCCTGCTCGTATCAAAAGTGGACATGATCACAGCAGAACAAACACCCGAATCAGACAAATCAAACAGGAGGATATTAGATTCTTAAGCTTGATGGCAGAGAACCAGTCGTATAGCTCCCATATCATCTGTGACATAGCGTGTAACAGAGACATGAACACCCTTGAATCTTTCCTCCCTCTGTCAGAGACTTTTAGGCTCACCCTGCGCTGGATGGTTGCGTTTGGCTTAGCAATATGCAAAGATGTTTAAAGTAGCTTTGACCTACTTTTTCTGCCAGCACAGTGCTTATTGTAGAACATTATACGAAATGGCAGATTCTCAAATGAAACAAGACTTGTTTTGTATTTGCATCTTTAGCAATGAAAAGAACATACAGTAGATGTGTGGCTACTGGCCCACGAGGTCTCATCTGCACAAACACATCTCTGTCATGTAGGTGCTCCTGCATCACCACTCTGTCCATGAGATCAGCTACATTGCCAAGGACACCAGGGACCACCGAGCCTTTGGTTATGTCTGTGGGAAGGAGGGCCACCACAGGTTTGTGGCCATCAAGACTGCACAGTCGGTGAGTGCTCTCCCACCCTGCTGGGGCTGGTTTTAAATCCAAGTCCCCTGAGGGCACTATCAAATCAAGTGACAAGATTTATATGCTGTGATGCAAACCTTTGTATTCAGTGGCACAAGATTTGACGTGAGTCAAGTTCAGGTCTCCAGTGTCTTCAAGCTCGACTGAGGAACTCCACTGGAAAAGTGTGAAATGCACAAATGGTGGTTCAAACAGTTGAAGAATTATAGATGCATCTGAAGATGTTGTATACTGTAGGTCAGTTAGATGTAAAATGAACTGTCTCGTGTTTTATTTTTCTGAATGTCTGTGATGCAGAAAACTGTGTGCTGACCTCTGACACCAGCTTAGATGTCGCCATTCAAAAACAAACCAACATTAGCTACTTGTGCTAATGCTTGTTTCTTCTGCACTAGTTTCCTAGTTTTCATGAGTTCGATGAGTTTTATTACAGTAGTATACGAGCCGACCAGAGAGATCATAAGTTATTTAAGTGCTCCACAGCCCCTGTGGTGCTGAACTCTGTGGTCGTCCACATCCACACTTTAAACTTAATATTCTACATTCACAGTCAACTCCATGTGAGTTCAGCAACTAAAATGATAAAATGAAAATGCTTTCATGAAATCTGTAAAAAACATGAAGTCACTCCTTGTAACGTAAAAGAGGAGAGAAGATATCATTTCAAGGAGCTATTTGTGAGTTTTGCTATTGCTTCATAGCTAGCATTAGCCTTAACATCATTACCAGATGAGATGAAACAACAAGTTCTGCATTAAACCTCATGGCTCATACTCACCTGCAGCTGTCTCCAGATGCAACATCAGTGTTGGCTCTTGTCTTATAAACACAACAAATGCAGAAGCTCTTGTCAAGTGACAATCACCAGCTCCCCATCCCCCTGGCAAAAAAAGATGTTCTGCAACAGAGAAAAACACGTCCTCGAACATGGGATGATTGTGGTATGAAAAATCCAATTTCAGCCACTCAGGCGGATGGTTAAAAATGAAAAAGGCTGTTGCACATATGGGCTAACACATGAACAAATACATCTGTCACAGAGGAAAAATATTTGTCCTCTTACTCACATCAGAGCTCTGTTCGAGGGTTAATTGTTTGTTTTTAAAGGTTATTGCTGAAAGGCTCAGACTCATTCTCTGGAAATGTGAAGAGCCTTCCTGCTCTGCTCTTCTTCTCTTATGGTATTTCTCCACCTGTTTCTCCCTTTTTTCCTACATATCGCCATCTCATCCACCACTGCTCCTCATTACTCTATGCTCTGCTGCATCTTCTTGCTACCTGTCTTTCTCTCCCACCCTTTTTTTCTCTACATTTCCTTCTTCCCTCTTCTTTACTCATCCTTCTTAATTGTCTTTGTCTTTTTCTTCCTCTTCCTACTTTCTCTGCACCTCTCCCATTCAGGCGGAGCCTCTCATCATTGACCTGCGCGACCTCTTCACGCTCATTTACGACATTAAACAGCGGGAGGAGATGGAGAAAAAGGCTCAGAAAGACAAGCAGTGTGAACAGGCGGTTTACCAGGTAGGACACCCAGAGCCTTTTTTTTCGCTTTTCTTCTCAGTTTCATTTCCCGTTTATAAGCGAGATCACACACTCTAACTCAGCCAGCAATGCACTCGCACAACAGAGATCTTAACACTTTCGAGCTTCCTCTGAAGCGCACCACAGACTGTGTTCGTCTGCTCCAATAATTTCTGTTTTGAACATTTAAATATAAGATAAATGCAACAGGTTTGGATGTTTTTTTCCCCCTGAGAATCAGATGTGTGACAGGAAATGTACTGAATGTGTTGGTGTGTTTATGGCGCGGCGGTGTTTCATTAAAACTGAAGACGCTGACGCTCTGTAATTATAGCTGATGGAAAACAATGAGATTAATGTTTTGTATTCACTGTTCCTCGTCCATTTCTTTTCTAATGAGACTTTGAATTGTCAAAATTACAAAATGTGTTGTCTGCCCTCTGTCCTAAACCCACACAGACCATCCTGGAGGATGAAGTGGATGATCCAGTTTACCAGGTAGGTCCACTGGCACACAGAGCAGGGAGCTAACACTGCTGACTTTGATGCTCTTCTAGCTTCACTGGAGCTGTTTTCACTTTTCAAGCTTTGAATTAAAAAAAGAAAATGAATCCTTAATTTAAATATCTTCTCCAGTAACTGATCTGCTTGAATTAATGATTCATGATATTCCACCATTCCAGTAATACACAGTAGATCATCCTAGTGGACAGTTTTGTTCAACCATTCAACTCCCATTTGCCAGTGCAGTGTTGTAAAACCATATTTTTTAAGTTGATCTGTGTCAATGTTCTGATTTCTTCCAAAGATATGCCCTCCACCCCGGACTGGTTGTTACCCCCCACCCCCACCCCCTCTCTTTTTTGCCCTGTGCATTTATTTGGCTGAACATGATCTTTTTTCTCTGTGTTTGCTCACACTGAATACAGACAACACTAACTCTTACTCTGAATGCTATGTTCAGTAGTACGTCCAACCACCTCCCAGATCACCTCTGTTCTTTGCTCTTGAACTGTGTTTTTGCATAACATCATTCCATTTGCAGTTTTTTCAATTTATGTTGATGTTGGTTGACAAAACTCCAGACTGTGGCCAGAGTCTTCAAAGGAATAATTTGACATTTTGGGAAATGCACTTACTGTATTAGTTTTCTGGATGTGACCTGATGCCCCTCTACTGTCTGTATGTTTAACAGCAAATGGAGCTAACTAGCTTAGCCTAGCTCAAAGACTAGAAACAGTGGAACACAGCTAGCTGGCTCTGTTCAAAGGGAATAAATTCTACATACCAGCACATACAAACTTCACCATTTCTTTTTTTAATACAGACGAAAACCAAAAGGTAGAAGTGACAGGCGATGGTTTTAAGGGAGATCATGTGCCAAACGACTTATGGGGTGGGAGGAGGAGACTTCACTCCTTCCTTCACTGTTGGCTGCCAAGAAATAGTCCCGTGTAAAACAGCTAATTTGTCACCTAAATTTCTGTATGGATTAAACAGATAAGACATGGCGTGTTAATTAGTGAGCTGCTCGAAGAGTACTGTCACAGTTTGACAGAGCCAGACTAGCTGTGTCCCCACTTTTCCATCTGTATGTGAAGCTAATCCAATCAGCTGCTCGCTCCAGGTAAATGGTTACCATACAGGTGCGAGAAGGGCTTCAGTCCTCTTATCTTACTTAGACAGTGATTAAGTGTTTGTCCCAAAATGCCAGACTATTACTTTAATGTGAGATCCATAAAGACATTTATTTCTATCCACCTCAGAGCAGATACTGACAGATTTGAGGACTGATGAGGCTTCAGTCGTGGATCTCAAGCCAATATTCTGAACTGCAGCTCTATTTTCTCTCAAAGAGGTGGAGCATCACGTTGCTGAGCTAAGACCTCCACACTGCCTTGAACTACTGCCTGACCTATTATACTTGTGCTCTTTCCTCTCCCCACCTCACTCTTTTTCTTTCTCTCTCCACCACCCCATTCTTCTTTCATATGCCCTCATTTTTTTTACACCCTTCACATTCCTGATCTCATTTCACTCCTCACTTGACACCGCCCTCGCTCCCCCTATGCTTTCATTTATTCTCATCATGTACCACTCCCTTGTTGTATATCTCTGTTTTATATGCCAACCTCTGCCTCTCTCTCTGTCTTCTCATCTCATTATTCTCTGCACCTCTACGCCTTGCCCACTACTTCTGTTCTGTAGTACATAGTGTTTGAGGCTGGACACGAACCCCTCCGTGGCCCCCAGTCAGAGGAGAGCGTTTATCAGGTACAAAGACAAGCATTGCCCCTTTTTTTCCTCCCTCTTGATACCCTGTGATAGATGATAATAGTGACATTACTAACAACTTTTATAAAAGAAGTTACTAAGTAAGTGCAGATTGTTTTTGGAGATTCAAAAGTAGATCAAACTAAAGTTTCTGTTTTGATGTGGCTGTTTTCCTGCAGGGTCTTTACAATAAAAGCCACCCCTTTTTTTCTTTTTTCTCTTCTTAGCAGTGAAACACTTGATGTGCCGCAGTAGCAGCTGTATTTATGCCTCGCATTAGCATTAACTTAATATAGCTGTGGTGTGGGGTTAGGAGAGTGAACAGTGATATCAAATAATATCTATGAAATAAAATTACAAACATCTCTGGATCAAATCCAATCATTATTTAATGTGAACCCCCTCTGCTTTGGAAGACAATTTAAATCCAATACAGTGATGATGTCGTCTCTCGGTAACAATAAAACCTGCTATATAGAGACATCATTAGTGAATGTAAATGCATTTAAAGAATATTGAAAAATTGGATCTAATTGAATGAATATATGAATAAAATATGATATAAATTAAAGACAATATGATGCCTCATGTGGTGAGTGGAACAACTGTAGTGGAGTCAAGGTCAGTTGTTTAGTCTGGCCTGTAGACCAGGCTCCTTTTATATATCCAACACTTTGACCTTTTGATTTTAGACCATTTGAAGGACCAGCGAGGACTCTGGGGACCTGTCGTATGATTTAATCCTACCGCCCCTCCCTGCCTCCCTCTCCCACTCCTCCTCCTCCCGCTCTTTTTTGCCTCTCTGTATCTTGCATTCCTCTGAAGATGAAAGATTCAGAGAGAGAGATTAATCACTCGCCATGCCATTTGATCTCAGAATGAAACAAGATCAATAGACTTGGGGAAAACGTAACGGAAAGTTAACCAGTCAGGGGAGCATTTGGAGAGACAGGCAAAGAGGTTAAGAGCAATAGATAGTTCGGATAAATGTGAGAGAAATATACAAAGAAGGCCGAGGCTGAGGCATCATCCTGTTGTCAGATGAACCAGTTGAGACACACTGGAGCAGAATAACAATCGGCTCTCTTAATACTCACAGAACCAGCATTGTTTGCAATCAATATTGATTTAAGTAGAATTGATTCAACGGCACAACTGTAAAATTTGCATAATCCCATTGCTCTAAACGATAAAATTACATTTGGAAAAAAAATGGGTTAAATCCAAATCAATGTAGTATGCTTTTTCTACTTCAATAGACATTATTCACTTCTTATAAGCTCCTGTTTTAAATACCCAGCCTGTCAGAGAAAAACAGAAACAGAAAGAAGGTGTTGCTCTGTTACTTACATTTGAATCGACCTCCAATCCAATGCAGGTCCCAACCAGTCAACAGAAGGAAGGGATCTATGATGTCCCAAAACGCCATTTCATGACTGTAGGTGTTTTTTATTTTCTATTATTTGTTTCTTTACTCTTCTACTTGCAAACCTCTCTTTAAGATCGTCTGGAAGGAAGCACCTTAACCCCCCTTTGAAAGTGTATTATTTGTAATATTCAACAGGCAACGGGCTCTAAATCACATTTCTCAAGCCAACTACAAGTCAGACAAGCATCTACATCTGCATCAGTTATCTGTCTTTATGATGATGATGATGATGATGATGATGATGATGACGATGATGATGATGAGACACAAGCGTCATTGGTCATGCCGAGCCTGCTTGAAGAGAAAAGACTAGCTGATTGGTCGACCAAAATCAGACATGTCAGCAATTTCACAGAACATTAGAGAGACAGGTCTCGTGTCCAAATCCAATCCTGTGCAGAATCTGACGCATGTCGCAACCAGATGGTCGAGACAAAATCAGCGCAGAGTGTGTTTGCTGGTCCCGCGCTTTGTTTTGTTTTTTTAAACTGGCACCAATAGATGAATAAAGGGGTGGCTGTGCCATCTTCCTCAGAGGATGAGGAACGAGAGGTTTGTAGGTGGGGTGGGTGTTGGGTTGAGCTGCATGCAGTGAAGTCATGGCTCCATACAATCAAGGCCAACAAACACTGAAACCTGAACCTTAATAAATAGAGATATGATTTTTTATATATATATATATTTTCCTGCTGTGAATTGGTTTGGTCAGAAAACAGCACAAAACAGCATTTTTTGATTTCCCCTCCTGTCATCAAACTGCAAATATATTTCATCTCATCCTGGTAGGTTTTATGAGTTCTTCACCACCATGCTGTGACCACGCTATTACATCTCTCAAATCGCTTATAGAAAACATTTATTCAAGCCTATTTTGCCCAAACATGCACCCAGAAAGAATTTCCACACAACTTTTGAAAACAGCCCTAGCAAAGTGCCTCTCTACTCTTCACTGTTTGTGTGCTTGTTGCTCAGCATATCAAGCAGATAAACTGTCCCGACCCCCTTTGCTATCTCGCCCAAACAGCCCATGCCAGTATAAGTAGCAGCGCTTCCATATCTCTAAGTGTTACTGCTTGTCTGTTCATTCAGTTGGAGCTTTTTGAGAGCGTCGAACTCCCCTGATGTGTGTCAGTGCCTGCAGGGAGAGACCTCTGTGTACAATGTTTACCTTTTTCCAAATTCTGACTCATTCTGTGCCCCTCAATGGTTCCAAAGTGCTGTGCAAACTGTGCGATCCGCCATGTCCCGGCTTATCCCAGGGAGACATAAACACCCCTGTTTATGCGCAACAGTGATTGCTGTGATTCTCCCTCTTTTTCTTTTCTTTCCTTGAACATGTTGCCTGTGTATCTGTTTATTTATAGCATGCAAACCCTGTGTGTTCTGTGTGTCTCTGTGCTTTTTACGGTGATTCATTGTCTGCTTGTGCATGGCTCCAGAGACATTTCATGCAACTTAGCCATCCCATAGTCTTTTTCATAGCCGCGTCCCCTCTCCTTTAAGTAGTGCGAGTGGCTCACAGAGGGGACCAGAGCAGGGGTCACGTCTGCCTATAGGGTGAGTTGGCCTCATTGTCTTGGTTGGGTGGTTCCAGGAGCTTCTCCTTTCTTTCACTCGATGATATAAACACGCTCCTCTTGTGTATGTATCTGCTCGCAGAGAGGAATCAGCATGATAAAGCGGCCCTGGCTCTCATGGGGGCCCTTCTTGATTGGCAGACATAAGAATATCTAATCAGAGCCTGTTTTATAGAACTGAATAGCCTTTTACCCACTCAATTATACCGAGCCATGAAAGATTCATTTTAGATCCATTTTCTGATAATGAAACGAGGGGATAGTTGTTTCTTGCCATCCCGAGCGTAGACTGTCTATGTGAATAGATTTCACTCCTCACACCTACCAACACATGCAGCCACCAAACCCTATTTGGAGATGAATGTGAGGTTTCATGACTCTGCATATCTCATTGTTGTGATGTATCACTCGACTTTGTCTCTCTTTCCTCCCCTCATCCCTTGGTTTAACTCACAGAATATCAACCACTTTGATCTTTTTGGCGACATGTCCACTCCTCCCTCGGTGAGTACAGCCACAAGTATCAAACTATCTTTTAGGTTCGTAAAGTCGGGAGCATTGAAATCATGTTTTATCTGTGATTCAGTCATTTGGTCGGTTGCAGAGATCTAAATTGGCCTGAATGTGCCACAGTGCTGCAGATTAAAGATAAATGTGCAGTGCAGTGACTTTTGGGTGACTTTGATAGTTGTGACATCTGTGTGTGTGTCCATGTGTGCATTGCCTCCCAGATGCCTCCATCACCTGCCAACACACTGGACCCAAGCAGGAGCAGCCGCCAGCAGCAACACACTCCTGCCGAGATGTACGCCCCGTTCAGCCCCACGTCTGTGCCGTCAGGTAGTTACCCAGACTGAACCAGAGTAAAATATACTAGAGAAAAAAAACTCATTGTTTGTCTTTCACCTCAGACGTCTCAGGGCCGTTGCATATTTTAATAAAACCTTTAACACTACAATTTTTCCATTTACCCTGCATCAGTTAATTCCAGTTTAGACTACCATTTAGAAAAGTCTATCGTAAGCAGAATGATGTCCTGTCTCTATTGTTTTTATTCATTTCACTGCAAAATGAAAATCAAATTGCGCAGACTTGAATTGTCCTAGAGACATAAAATCTACTTCTCCATCATCACCATTTTTTATACATTCAACAACATCATTTCATAACAGCAGCCCAACAACACCAACAGCAGCAGCAGCAGTGGCTTTTTCATTGCAATAAACAGGCAAACTCTCATCATCCCTTTTTTCCCAGTGTGCTTGTGTCTGTGATAATAAAACATATGAAGTCAGTGCTTTCTACCAGCTGACCCTCAAATCTCACTTTGTTTTCCTGGAACACTCCAAGAGTGAAGTCTTTTCAAAACAGTCCCTACTTACAACTGTGTTACCATGTAATATTAACATGAATCTACAAAAAGAAAAAGAAAAAGAAAAAGACATTCAGTAATAAGTCTGTGGGTGGTTTTTCTTCATATTGTTTTTACATTTTTAACCATCTTGTGCTGTAAGTCTGGAAATGAAATCAATGGAAGCATATGGCTCTTTGGAAAACAGGAACACTGTGTTAAAACATATTATTTGCTTGGCTGTTGTTCAGCTGGAATGAAAGGTGTATGTGACGTGTGGCTAATAGGCTGCATTATTCAATCCAACTAGTGTGGTCTCTTTTAATTTGAGAAACATGGCCTATAATGGGTCACAGGCCTGTTTGACACACAGCTGAGTCTAAAGATAGAAAGCATTAACATGCTGTCATTAAATGTTCCTTTAAGCATTGATTAAGTATTAAATAGCTCTCATTGTTACACAAAGATCACAAAACAGCAGTATTGACAGAGGAACATACAGTAATTTTGAAAATCAATGTGTTGAACCTGTAATCACAGGAGGCAAAATGTATTCTGTGCTGATAATAATAATAATAATAATTGCCTTTCCTTGCTTTTTCTGCTGTAATATCCTTTTATCATTTGCTTCCTTCTCTTTTTTCTCCAGGTTATATGACCATGGGGCCGGTGCAGGCAGCCCAGTGGGCGCAGCAGCCGTTTCCTGCCCAGGCTCAGACCCTGGCCTTCCCTGTGCAGGGGCCCCTCCAGGTGGCTCAAGTCCTCCCCGGTGGTCAGCCGGTCATCTGGAGCCAGGCCAACATTTTCCCAGCCACTCAACAGCAGTGGGCGGCCATGGCGGCCTACATGCCGGCCCAGACTGTGGGCGTGGGGGGCCATGCCATCCCAGCTGCCATGCTCCAAGGCTTGGTTCCAATTACCACCATGTGCCCCCAAGCCTGCGACCTATCAGCGCCATCCTCGGCCATCACCAGCCCCCAGCACACGGCCGACCCCGCCCTGCTCCAGAGGCAGCTCAGCCTGGGCAAAGAGGGCCTCGGTGTGGACTCAGACGCAGGCGAGGGTCCCTCTACATCAGGAGCTGGAGCAGCAGGTGTGGGGCCTGGCATTGCGTCAGCAGCAGTGAGCAGGTGTGGGACCCCAGGCCTCATGAGTGTACCGGACACACTGGCCTGCAGTCAGCTGCTGCCACCTTCATCTGCTACTGCCCAGGAAGAGGAAGGGAGCTGTAGCGACCTTGATCTCTCTAGGATGACCTTGAGCCCGGGCACCTCCACCTCACCATCGACTGAATCTCGTAAGTTCCCTTAATCATTGTCCCAATGTATAATATCAGCATGAAGCATTTTTCAAGTGTCTCAATATATTCAATTATAGCATTTTATCTCATTGATATATATTCATTTGAATTTTTCACATGATGAAACACTCCCCTGATTGTCCACTGTCATCATCAGGTTAAATGTTTACATTTTTTTACACATAAAAAAAAGAGAAAACAGTGTGACTAAAAACTCCAGTGACCTTTGGGGAGACTAAGTTGTGTTGTGCTTTATCTGATGGGGTTCAGAATGTCAGGTTTAATAGGAAAAAAGCAGAAGAGATGATGTGCAATAAAGGTCATGATCTAGCTTTAAATCTGCCACCAATCTGCTATCAACAGTTCTGGAAAATTGTACAAATCGAAGTTGAAACCCTGATGAATATTTTCATTGAATTTACTATATGTTTCATATTATGTGTCATTGCAGCATCCACTCCAGCCCCTCATCAGAGCTGTTCCTCTGACTGCCCCCCATCCCAGGCCAGTGACCCCCCCACAGATCACTCCCCTGTAGACCCCGAGGGCAACCCCAGCAGCAGTGCCAAGGAGGAACAATCGGTGAGCACCGACACCTGAGGGGTCACATCCCAGTCAATAAAGAGTCATGATTTGATTTAACAGCTGCCCGTCGCGATGCTACAATCTATTATTGTCATATGGATGATGTGCTCTCAACTACATCACATGTAATTACACTGAGAATGTCATGTGATTAATACGACTGAGTAGGGTTGATTTTTACCCTTTTTCAGAAAAATGTCAAGTCAATTAAGCATGAAAGGTCAAAGATGATATAAGTGTGTTGATTAGATTAGAGTTGCTGTTTAATGTCTGATGATTTTTGTGGAACATTTCAATACATATGTAACACTCAGAATAGAGATTTTACTTCTCTCTCTCTCTCTCTCTCTCTCTCTCTCTCTCAGGGCTCTGATGTGGCGAGGTCGGTCTCTCCGGTGCCCAGCGGAGCTCCTGATCCTACGCAGGATGAGACCTGTCCACAGGAAGACAGCTAGAGAACAACAAACTGAGTGGGTACACCGTGGTTCCCTCTGCTCTTCATATTGTGCCATTTTCATGTCTTTCCTCCTTTGGTCCTTTCATCTCTGATGTCTCCCTCTTTCTATGTTCCATAACTCCCTCCCTGTGTTTCTTTATTTGTTTCATATTTTCGTTTGTCTCCTCCACATGTCTCCTTCCACTGTGTGGATGAGAGGTTTGTTGCCTGTTGGGAGAGAGCTTTGCTTTAGTTCAATGTTTCAGTCATTATGCCAATCTGCGTCACCCAAATTAAGGACAGGGAAGGCACAATGTTGCCCCCTGGAGGTCAGATGTGTAACTCTGCCCATGCAGCTTCAGACTTTGTAAGCTGTTGCTGTTTGCTTTTCAGGGGATGGAAGCTCTCAAGGCCAAGACAGAAGCTCATGAGAAAGAGACAAAGAGAGAGAAGTGTGACTGTGAACAGCAGCATCTCACAGAGCTGGATTACACAGACTTGTTCTGTTTTTTTGTTTTGTTTTGTTTTTCAACCTTTAAAGGATATTTCGGCAGTTCTGTAATAAGCTGGCTATCCTAGGATCTGCTTTCCTCCAGAGGCCACATACTGTACTGCACTCCTCAGCATGACAACCAGACTTTGGCTTTATCGTCCAATCAAATAACCTTTCAACCAGGAAGTGACCTTTGATCTTTGACCGAAACCTACAGCAGGAGGCGACCGCTTCCTCCTGTGATGGATTTATATCTGTGAGGGTACGTGAAAAGGCCATGGGTGACACTGATGATGCAAATTTTTTTTGTTTGTTTTTTGGAGATGTTCGAGAGGGAGCAGCGTCCTGTGGTTGACCTCAAGTTTGTCAACTGCCACCAGCAAAGACTGTGCACAGCAGATGGATTTGCCAAATGTTCTCATAGTGTTGCGCCACCGACTCGTCCATTTGCATGAACAGACTTAATGTGGATTCAGCTGACTCAGCTCAGTTCTCTGCAGCTTCTTCCTCGGTCTGAAACAAATCAAATGAGTTTTCTTTTTTCTTATTTTATAAGCTGTGAATTCCTAGTTGATGACACCGAGCCATCAGAGATATCAAAATGACTCGGACGCATCAATGTTAAAATCAAAATTTGCCAAACATCTATTTTGTAAATAAGAAACTCCCCAGCCCCCCATACCTGAGCCTCTGTGCCATACGATAGCTCTCTGCCTCTTGGACGCCAACTACCTGTGTTTCTCTCAAGCAATGCCCTACCAGCACCTCCATTTTTGACGTCTGGATGTTTGTTTCGCTTTGGCAGCCATTTTCTTTTTCTTTTTCTTTCATTCTCTTTTTTTGGTTAATTTCTGAAGATGTTTCTGTTCAGTTGGTGAGGTATGAACTGTGAATCTGTGTTACATGGTCACTCATAGTAAAGCCTGCTGAATCTGTCTCACTCATTGTGAACTTGAGAGATGAAAGAAACAAAGGGGTTGAAACTTAAATCCTGCTACTTCAAAAAAAAAAAAAAAAGGTCACAGACTATTTTAGTAACAGGAGGCAGATTTTTCCTGCATCTCTTTGTTTTTAGATATTTTGCATTTCCAACTAAGGTCGCATTGTTTACAATTTCCCTCTCAAAAATATCATATCTCTGTTCGGTCTCTTGAATTACTGAGCAGAACAAACCCACTCTGATATGACATGGCTTAAAAACCACAAGCGCTGAGACAGTAGAGTGCATTTCTATGCCTTATCAGGTTTTTTTGTTTTTGTTTTGTTTTTGTCAATTCACTGTTCTTCTTGTCAGGTCATTGTATACAGTAAAGAGGTCATTGTTGTAACAAAGCACTTGGGCATATTGTAGGTCTGCTCCACCGAATCAAAATGGTCAAAAATAAAGGTAACTTTATATAATATGAACAATAGAGATATCACTATTAATTGCTAGACTTACAGTAACAAAAAGGTAGCCTAACTGTACCCCTGCTCGTGTAAGAAAAATGAGAAATAGTCCAAAATATTTTGTAAATTTTATTTATGGAATTAAGAATTGTCAAGAAAAAGAGAAAAAAGGACTTTTGTACGTCTATGACTTCCCCATACACTGTACCCATGCCACTGTTCAGTCACAAATAAAATATCATGTGATTCCCACTGGTCTGCCCGGTGTCCTTGTCTTTCCTGAACCTGAAGGCATCACTCTAATGAGCTACTGTAACGACCAGCCAACAGAGGCTGCTCTCCTCACACTAATACTCCAGCAGCCATATGCACACTCAGTCACTGCCGCGTGACCACACATGTGCTGCATCAGCATCAGTATCATTACATGCGTTTGTTACCCACAGGACATGCAAAGTTACACGCTGTCATTGAAATACACCATCCAAGGATTATATACTGATTTATTTTATTAAATGTTCCAGTACAAATATATATGTATATTTGTGTATATGTATATGAGCATGCGTGTGTTTAAACATACAGTAGGTACTTGAGTGCAGTGATTGTAATACACAAAGGCTCACAAGATGAATGAAGGAAGAAAAACAAAGTGCTGCATTCATCTGTACATTCTATTTTTAGACCTTCTTGTCTTTGTTTTTGTTGTGAAATTAAAGACCTTTGAAATAACCTTTTTTAATGAAACCATCTGAGAAGTTATGAGGGGAAATGACTTTTGGTGAAACAATGAACAACTGACAGACATCTGCTTTTAGTAAGGGATCACAAGCCAAAGAGGTTTAGATACCTCAGTTTTAATCTTTTACCACGGAGTGTATTTTATAAGATCATCCTGTGGTTTTTTGCAATGTGAGACGTGACTAGTAACTCCAGCTGTCAAATAAACATGGTGTGTTACAACATTTCCGTCTGAAATGTTGTGGAGAAATAATTTGAAATCACTTCCCACCACTGCTGTCTTTACAGACACAAGTCTGGCAGCCTCATGCCAGAAATTCACTTAACACACTACAGCTGAGTTATGTTATTGTGTCATACTGTGGATTCTAAATTAAAGGTGAGCAAAGTTCAAAGGTCATAAATACACAAACATCACTCCAGTGATTTCACCACACCAACTTTGTGACGGGAATTCACTTCACTGCGAGGCCATGTTTATCCACCATTGTTTATATGATCTAAAGTGTGTTTTGTCGCTGTTCCAGGTTTATCGCAGACCTGCTGATATTTACTTTATGATCATATGCCTTAGAAAATAATGGTTGATATTCTGAGAAGACCTGTGGTTTTATACAATGTTGCTGTTAGAGAACCTTTGTAGTTTTGTCTGAGTTTGGGGGTCTTGAGGGCCTGCAGTTTTGTGTATTCAGCTCTGATTGCAATGATACCGATGAGTTCATATCCAGGCCAGTATCGATCAGTGTGTGTTTACATAGACAGAGCAGCAGTGTTGCCTTCTTGTGCACAGTCAGTCATGATACACAACCATGTTTTCTGTGGTGATACAGAGGAGTGCACTTCGTTTGCACTGCTGTCTTCTCCATGTTACCTTGATCCTGGTGCTTTTAAGGTAGGAGTTCATGTGTTTAATATAAATGATGATCTGCATTTTTTGTAGTATGATTTTCATTAAGGTTTATTAATGTGACTTTCTTGCTGTCAAAGACAAGTGTCTGTAAAGTTTCCGCAAAGGTATCAAAAGTGATTTCGTTCTGATTTAGCAAGACACTTTTAATGATCTCCTTCTGCATGTCACAGTGAAGTCGGCATCACATCAGCGGACAATGAGGAGCCCAGTGTTCGTGAACCTCGCTCAGTGGGTGGGCAGGTGGTAGTTCAGCATGCGGACTGTGTTATGTCAGAGTGGAGCCGATGGTCTCAATGTGACATTTGTCAGAAGAAAAGAGTAAGTATGATGATACTGGGCAGGTGACAGTGGACATGGAGGAACATTACAACGCATGGCCTGTATGTGTCACAAAAAAGGACAGACCTGGCTAATGTCTAAAACTAGGCTAAGAGTGGCCTACATATATGCAACATGGATGTATTAGTGTTCCTATATTGCATACATGATTTGCAACAATATTTAAATTATGTGATATTGACAAACTATAAGCTATAAAACAAACAAACTCTCCTTATTTTCAGGCAGCACCTTCATAACTTCTACAGTTAGGCCCCACAGTCCATCACCTTTCAGTGTCACTTCCATTGTGTTGAGTCTGCAGTTTGTGTGTGGAGTTGTGAGTGTTTGCAGCAGTGTTTGGAAGTGCCTTTGTCTCTCTGCTTAAGTTGCAGTGATTAATTGATAACTAATTGTAATTTGTCAACTTTAAATTCCACCTGTAAAACTGAAAAGCCCAAACAAGTTGTAGGAAACACTTTGGGATTTCTTGTACGTATATTGATTTCTTATCAGGAGCTATAAGTCGATAGATAACACTCATGACTGTATCATAAAAGTGGAGCCGTCAGCCTGCTAACCTATCTTAGCATAACAACTGGAAACAGCTAGCCAGCTGTTGCCCAAAGAAACAATCAATAAAAAGTTCACCAATTGTTTAATTCATAAAAAAAAAAAACAAATGTAATGGCAACAGAACATTATTTTACTTTCCCATCAGCTATAAACCATCAAACTTAATTCAACGTTCAAAATAATAATTAGCCTCCACTGCAGTGTGCTAAATATAGACACTCATAGAAGTCATAGCATAGACCCACAGGCCATAAATCGATTCACCAGTCATAATGCAGCTTTCATCATGAAGGAGATTGTGGATACAGGTAAAATTCTGCATTCAGTGTTGTGAAATGTTTTGCTGTGAGGTAGAGAGGGTCGCTGCTGGCAGATCTCTCAGGAGATTGTACTTAAATGCTCTATCTCATTCACTTTACAAGGAGGGGCTTTAATAACCCTGACATGACAAAGTGAAAACAGGCCACTAATGTGATTTCAGGGGCTTAAGTTCCCGGAAGAGGTTCAGAGCTCCTTCAGCACCTTCACTGGGATTTGTTGGGCCTTCCTCTGTGTTTCTCTTAACTATCTCTGTGTTTTTTCTCTCAATCATCCAGTATCGCTTTGCTAAGCTTACCCAGCCATCTCAGTTTGGAGGGGAGCGGTGTGATTATCATGACCGGGAGGAGGAGGCCTGTGCCGTTTCTAATCGCTACCAATGCAACAATGTTCCTCTGTGTGAAGGTTTCCTCTGCGCCCAAACAGGTAACATATCATACCGAATCATTAAGTGTTGTGTTAGAGTGAAATGATGATTAAAAATCCAAGTCACACACAGAAGAGTGTTAATAATCTGCGGCTTGCGTGAGTGAGTCATTTCTTAATCCCAGTCAGGAAACTACTCAAACTACTTTGCATTTAAGAGCTTTGGTCTTAAAGGATTAGTTCAACATCTACACTTACAATATTTGCTTTTTTGTCACAGGCCGAATATGCATGTAACATCAGCAGCTCATTAACTTGGCATAAAAATAGCAGCAAGGCAAACAGTTAAAATCATCTAACAGTGTCTCTGAAGGTCATTTAGGTCACCATCCAGCCAAGAGAGAGTCAGACACATGACCCATGTAAACTTGTCCCCTGTAAGGAACAGCAGATAACATCTGCAAGGAACCACAAAACAAGCTGTGGTTTAGTGATGGACTTTTACTTGGCCCACTGAAGTGATTTTATGGACTCTTTATGGACAGACCCTGGCTCACTGTTTCCCTCTGCTTCTAACCTTTACGCTAAGCTCAACTGAACTGCTGCTAGTTAATGCTTTATATTTACCATAGAGGCACAAGAGTTGTGTCAAACTTGTCATCACTTAAGAAGGTGAATAAGCTGAAGCTTTTCCTCTGGTAGATGTCATGTTTCCTCTCTGCCAGGTCGCTGTATTCACAGAACTCTGCAGTGTAGTGGGGAGGATGACTGTGGGGACATGTCAGATGAAGTCGGCTGTGGGAGGGTTACCAAGCCCTGCAGAACAGAGCCTGAAGAGTACTGGGGAATCGAAAACCTTGCCAAAGGGTGAGTCATATTCCTAATAGTCTCGGTCAGAGATTTCATTTTTAGCACATATGTCTACTCATTGATGATATTTGTCTTGGCTCTTCTTTCAGCATCAACGTCTTGAACAGTAAGCTGGAGGGAGTGGTGCTTGATAATAGATACTATGCTGGCAGCTGCGCGCCCCAGTACATCGCCAATGTCAGATTCAGGAAGCCTTACAACCTGCAACAGTACACTCAAGAGGTGGAGATAACCAGCAGTCAGAGCTGAAGAAATTATAATCACTTCTGTGGCAACACACACTTTGTCACATACCTACTGTAATTAATGGCTTAATTAATGATTTATAGATGATTCACTAATGCCTTATCACTTGTACTGAACATTTGATGACTTACCAGAGCACCTTACCAGCTACATAACATCTGGACCAAAATCAATTAATCGACTTACTGAGCACCTATTAATGGATTATTAACATTTTTGACTGCATTATTACTGAACAGTGCTGAAAAATGACTCATCAGATGGATATTTCACAACCTGGCGATCCAAAAAATGTTTTCCTACTAAGGCTTTATACCTGCTCTATAAGGCATTGGAAACTGGCTTTATTATTGTATCAACAATAATAAAGCCAGTAGCTGTGATTTATATTCCCTTCATAATTAGAGCTTATAAATAAGCTTTTCTTTGTGTTCACTGCTTCCTTAACTTAAACTGGATTAATCATGGTTGATGTTACCTTTCCTTTACTTTTCATCTCATCCTTTAATGTTTTTCACTTACCATAGTTGGAAGATAACATGGTCCCATGCATTTAAAGGCTCTTTTTTTCTCTCTCCACTTATCCACAGACAAGAGGCTCATATGATTTCATCATGCAGTCTTTCACCTCGTACTCTGAATATATGGACAATAGGGATCGTGAGATTACAAGGAAAACCAGTGTTTCATTTGGCATTTCCTTTCCTGGTGTGTTTGAATTTGGCTTCAACTACAATGATGAAAAATACACCAAGTCAGTTCAGAAGATTCGCAGAGCCTCTGGCAAGGTGAGATGGTGTTTGTTTTTTCTTCTCCCCCGACGTCCTTACAATCCACCAGTGCACCCACTTATCTGAAAACCAAACCAAAACAAAAAATTTGCCTTGACATTTTTTTCAGTTTTCTCCCTACATCCTTTTGAAATGCACAAACCAGATGTCCTTCACCTGCCTCCCACTGATTCTCCCCTCAGACTAGCAGCTTCGTGAGGGCCAAAGCAGAACTGGAGTTGGCCCAGTACATGCTTAAGGCGGACGATTTGATGCTTCACCCTGAGTTCCTGCAGCGCCTGCGCTCTTTGCCACAGGCGTATGTGTATGGAGAATACAGACAGATATACAGAGACTACGGCACCCACTACATCACTGAGGCTGGACTCGGGGGAGACTATGAACACACCATCATCTTGAACAAGGAGAAGATTGAAAACTCAGGTAATAAAGTACTGGTTCTCAAACTGGAGTCACTGGGCATTGTCACTGACACACCATGACCCTGAAACACCTCTCCTCATGGCACAAGTCTAAGAAGGATGAAGCACATATGAAAGGAAATAAACCCCTCCATGACAGAGTTGTGTTGTTTTTAGAATATTCTCTGGAAGACTACAAAAAATGTGTCCAGGCAGGCGTCAACATTGGAGCCAACATTCAGGGTGTTTATCTGTCACTGGGAGCTCATGGTGGATCCTGTGATGGCCTGTTGAATGAGATGGGAGGTGAGGTCCCATGTTTTATGAAACACTTTTGCAGTCTGCAAACTATACAACACATGGAGTGATGCTAAAATGCTAAAGGTCTTCCGTCTCTGTGCAGATTCCACAGCACGTGGCAGCATGGTGGAGGACTTTTTTGCTGTCGTACGGGGTGGCAATAGTGAATCCATCACTTCTTTGGTGTCTAAAAAGCTTCCTGAACCGAATCTAATGAAGCTGTGGGGTGAAGCTGTGCATTTCAACCCTGACTTCATTCGCATGAAAGTGAGTTTCTCATTCTTTCACAGTTTTTGTTCATGTAACATGTTATAGTCGCCCTGGTAGCTAACACTCTTTCATCAGTGTCTTGTCTCCCATATCTCTTGTGACTCTAACATAATACATCTTCAGTATTTCTTTCATCCATCACCATTTGGTTTTGCAGCTGGAATAAAATGGTCTTCCAAATACAAGCCAATCAATAGCATGTTGAAAAACAAACAGTAGGTACAACAGAGCAAACAAGTACAACAGTGTAGTCTGGGTACAGCAGGGTCAAGTTTCATCACCTGAGAGGCTTCTCAGTTGGCTCTCTCTGAAAAAACTCCAGGCCAGGAGAAGTGAAATTCAACAGTAACAAGATCCTGGTTTAACTGTGACACTTGTTTCTCATTAGACTCAGCCGCTGTTTGAGCTGGTGACCCCCAGAGACTTTGCTGATAATGCTATTCTGAAGAGAAACCTAAAGAGGGCTCTGTCCGAGTACCTGGCAGAGGTTAGCCCGTGCCGCTGTGCCCCCTGTCAAAACAATGGAGTGGCCGTCTTGAAAGGTAAGCCAAGGGCCTCTTAGTGTTTGTCCCGGTCCCATGTCCTTCATTTGTTCACAGAAAGTCCAATGTATCAGGTGAGCTCGGCCGACGCAAGGCAAATTTATTTATCATTGCATCATGCACAAATGTGCTGCGCAGAAATCAGGAATTTAAAAACAGCATCAATTTAGATGTAAAAAGCAAAAAGAAAACAGAATTAAGCAATACATTGTGTTCACTCAGTGTACATTTTCAAAGTTTACATTACTCGTATGCATAGATGTAGATCTGGGGCATGATGCTGCGGATACCTTCCTCTGAATATTTTTGAACACGCAGTGCAACAATGCCTCCAACAGAGGCGCATTGTTTTTCTTCTTCAGCACTGGGTCTTTTTGTACTCCCAAAATATGAATATGAATTAAGAGCTCACATAATCACTAAATCTTTTGTGGCGAATGTAATTAGCCCCCCCACACACACCCGTAACCCATCACCCTGTGCACACTTACACAGCTGCACAATGTCTCCTCCTCTCCTGTAGCACCATGCATATGCAGGCGCGTTGATAACCATGCAGGGGCCTGAAGGGAAAAGGAGGAGGGCGGCTGATATTAGGACTATTTTTCTCAGAAAGTCTCAAAGCCATGCGAGCTGTGTTCCACACGTTGGTGTTTAGGTCATAGGTCAAATTTATTTTTGCGATGGGTTCTTTGTCAGTTTTCTGTTAAAGCTGGGGCCTACCGAAATTAGCATCAGACAAGCTAATCGTTAGCTGTTCATCAGTTGTCCACACACAGTCACAGTCAGTGAAAGACTTGTTCACACTGTAGGATATTTTATATTTGAGAATCTTGGTATTTTATATTCCACCATATTAGAAAAACATTTCCATCATAGGTTTGTATATAAGGCACAAAAATAATGCATAAAATCATTAAACTCACCAGAATGTTGGAAAAGCAGCGTTTGACCCACTGCTCAGTGTGTTCAAACAGAACCTACACCCGTGCTATCTCCAGCTTCAGTTTTAATTGAAAGATATTATGATATTTATCCATCACTGACATATGATGTATGACCCATAGGAATTTTGAATGATGGTGGAGGAAATATCATTGTCTTTGTCAATAGGTACCCGATGTGAATGTGTGTGCCCTCTTGGCTACAGAGGACTGGCCTGTGAGATCGCTCTGAGGGGAACAAGTTAGTTCTATGCATTTAAAATACTTCCTAAAAACTGCATAAACATGATTTTCCTTTTTTGCACTAAACCTACTGAGACATCGACATAACTGATATGACCCTTTCTGACAGATATAGCCATTGACGGCAGCTGGAGCTGCTGGGGATCATGGTCATCCTGCAATGGAAGAACGAGGTCCAGGAGCCGACAGTGCAACAACCCAGCACCCAGTGCTGACGGCATGCCGTGCATGGGACTGCAGCAAGAGTCCACTGACTGCTTTTAAATCCCTTCTCACCAGCTCCGATGTCAGCACTGAATCAAAGATATACAACGACTCCTTTACAACAGGAGAACAGTCTGTGGTGTGTTTTGACTTGGAAGTGCTTTGTGTGAAAAAAAGGTTTCTATTTGAATAAAATAAAACAAAAAAGGCACATCTTCTATCATTATTGTTTTAGGAAGAATGTTAAACATGTGAACCACATGACCTGGATCTGGTTTCACCTTCTGTTTACCAAATTTAAACTTCATATTTACAACTTGTCGTACACAACCTAAATGGCAGTTCTACTCACGCAGTTACAAAAATGATTTGATTAAAACAAAATACTGACACACAAAAGTCTGCACAACACACATTTATTACTACTTGGATATACAGTAAGTTATACAGTGTGACCTGAGAAAGGCAGATTTTATTTTTGACAAAATAAACTGTTGCGCTCACTTAGCACTCAACAGCATCTTTAGAGAACAGGACCTCACTTTAACAGCGTCGAGACTGAGAGGAGGAGCCAACACAGTTTGCTCCGCCCCCTTCAGGTGCAGGATTATCACAGGTTCTTCTCCTGGTCTGACTAAATGACGCACACTCTGACCAGGCGCCCCAGCACGACCATGACCCATCTGTCTTGACATCTGTGGAGTTACAAATGGCGGAGTTTTATTTTGATCTTATGTCATGGATATGATTAGCTAAGAGGAAACCCTGCCATTACTCCATCACATCCTCTGACCCAAACAGGCACCTTAAGTAGAGGTTTATATTTCACTGCACAACATTCAGCTGACCAATATTATGACTATTCACAAATTCACCAATGCAAAACATGTGATAAACTTAACAGCTGGGCATAAAGTGTTATAAATCAGTAACATAATACAGAGAGGAGCTATTTTCTCTGATATCTGGTAGGGTAGAACTGCTGATTAGTCTATATTTGAGCCAAGCTAGCACTGTGTTTATATGGATGGTAACACTTAATACTGCCCCAAACTAGATATCTCAAGAAATACAATTCTGTGCAAAACATTTCCATGCATTAATTTGACATGAGAGTGACAAAGACACATGGAATACTGTAGGAGAGTGAAGTTGCTCACACAGACAGCCATTGTTCGACATGAGTGAACACTTCAACCACTTCACCCAACAGATGGTTTGGTAATTTATTTCAAATTATTGCTTAATTGGATGTACAGACCAAACACTGTATCATGACACATTCTGTTACCATGCAATAAGATTGCATGTGCCATGTTAGACAGTTTGGGTCACATTGCCCAGTGCTATTTGATTGCAATGTTAACGTGCAAACTGGTGCTTACAGTCAGACTGCTAAGTGATTCCACATATTAATGGGCTTCTTGTAAAGAAATGAAGGACACTAATGGGTATTTATCTGTATGGAAAGTCATGCACTGTTAAAAGTGGTTTGTTTATCTGCTGGTTGAATAAGAAGACAGCCATTTGTCACGACACCTCACCTCTTCTGAGAGTCTCTTCACAGGCCTGTCCAAAGAAGCCGGACTTACAGATGCAGCTACAGGAGGTACCCGTGAAGACAGGGACCCCATTGTATTTGCAGGGGGCGCAGCGACAGGGGTGGAACTGCTGCGTGTAGTCATCCATGCCCCTCTGCAAGTTGGCCAGTCTCTCACCCACATGATCAGCGGCTGTGCTGAGGCGCACTAGCTCGTGGATAGGCATGATCTGGGTGAAAGAGGAGGAAGAGAGAAGGTTTTAAGATGACCACATGGCAAAAAAAAGTCATTATGAGCAACACTGAGTGAGATTTAAAAAATATGTAATCACCTCATATTCAATGACTGTTGGGTTGTATTTGAGAGAGGCTCCCCATTTCCTGTAGGTTTGTGGATTCTTGATAGCTAACACCCCACTAGTGCTGTAAAGGTTTCCTCCCTTCACCAGAGTTATAATGTCCTCAACTGAAGAAGCGTCAGAGTCCCTTTCTGTGTTTCAAAGGCAAAAAAATTAGCCAGCAAATTCAAATTCAGCCTCTGTCTGAGTGGTGATGATTTTCTACCAACTGAATTTAAATGTCTTACTTTCAGAGTAGCTTCCCCCTTTACCGCACCCACCCAATTCCAGTTTACCACCTGCTGTTACTTTTGAGAATGTTTTGGATAGACCGAGAGAGGCGCCAAGGCAAAGCTCAGTTTCTTTCGCGTTAATGTCTGTAGAGTTTGGGAGAGAGATGCACAAAAAGTTACTTTATGTTACTTTATGTTACATTTCCAATTAGATTACATGAATTACCAAACTGCCTACAGTACTTGATTCTGCCATGGTGGCTTTGTTGATAACTGCGACATATTCAAGGGTTCCTCCCATAGTGCCCTCAGTGACGTAGTGGGTGCCAAATCTGCTGAAGAACCGGTAGTACATCCCAAAGTCATACTGCTCGGGGAGTTCCATGAGCGCAGTGTAGAAATCCTCATGAAGCATTAGTTTACTGCTTCTCATCTTGAAATGGGCTGTTTGCACTTTGGACCAAAGCCTAATATACCCTCGGTCCTGAGGACAGAAAAAAAAAAAACAAGAAACAAAGATAGTGAAATACTTACATCTAATTTCAAGATTCATGAGTAAAGCAGCAGGTAATATCCCCGATATGTATCTAAGCCTTTTTTTTTTATCAAAGATACTAAAGACTGTATAAAGGAGTTCACAGTTTTGAGTAATACATGTACTTGTTTTCTTTGCTGAGGTTAGGAGTTCAACGCCACTATTATATTTAACATTTAAATATTAAGAAACACCTAAGAGATGGTCAACAGAGTCTGCTTTACTTAGGATAAAGATCCCTACATTTCATTTGTACAAAAACCAAAGCATTATGGGCCTGGGCTGCTTGCGTGTATAAAAACCTGTGCAAAATTCAATTGCAAGAAAATGTGTCAATGCCCTTTGCGCTCTCCTCAGCTCAGCACACATGCAAACCCTGCATTTCTATACTGCTGTTTGTATTTGTTTAGGCAGTTACTCTTAGTAGATCACCCGCAAACCAGACAGTGTAAATAGTAAATAAATGATGACACTGTATAATATGCCCAGACAAACAATTTAGCAGAACCTGACCTCAAATATTAGCCTTAAAACAAATAATAAAACTAAGTGCATCTGTTATCTTGTATAACATGTCAGTATGCGCATCAGTGGATTTTACCTGGCTTTGATACTTGGTTATGTTTTTGAGAAACTTCTCCTCTGACCCTCCATGTATGCCAGCCGTCACATAGGAGATCCCGAATGAGACACCACCGCTCGCAGAATTTTCGGTTTTCCTTGCTTTCAGCATACTGACCATATCGTCATAGTACTCATGAGAGCCCTCTGATCTAGCTTGAGCCTGTAACAGATTCACTTTTATGTCAAAGTGTCTCATTTTAACAGTCCAATTGAGAAGTTTTTCACAAAAAAAAAAAAAAAAATCAATCTTAACATTACAGTACCACAAAACGGTAGGCGTGATAATTATAAGGTTTCCGGAAGTTCTTGTCCTGATCATTGAAGTCCAGGCTCTCACAGACTGATTCGTAAGTGAATTTCCTCCATTCACCATTATAGACATATTCACACTTTCCTCCATAGTACTTATAGTCAAGTACATAATCCATAAATTCTCCAGTCAAGATATTGTACCTAGGCAAAGAATTCCAGTTGGTCATCGAAGGAACAAAGATTTGACAATATCAGTATCATTTCTCCATAGTAAATGGACCACAGTCAGCATCAGGTATAGTCTTGCACAGGGAGTAATTGAAATGACTACTGAACATGAATGTTACATGATTATGTATAGCCTAATTAGAATTATGGGGCAGGCATAACCAGTATTTCTGGGAATATTTTCCGAGCAAAGAAAATGTGTTTTCCCTTTGTTAAAATAATTTGCATGGTTTAAATATTTTCGTTCAGTTATATAAACTAAGTAAAGTGAATGAAACGATAACAACAGTAATAGCTACTGAGTACGTACCCCTGAGCGCCATGGTCAGCACCAGGGAGCGACAACAGAGTGGAACACTTGTCCTCTCTCCGGTTGACAGTTTCACAGTTGGCCTCATCAGAACCATCAGAACAGTCATCTTCTCCGTTACAGCGAAGCGACTGACTGATACAGCGCCCTGCAAATACATGAACATACAGGATGACCTCACATCAACAACAGCAACAACAACAACAAAAAGACACATGGTGTGAGTGGTTGTTGATGGGACTTGCCGCTCTCTGCACAGGTGAAGGTCTCTTCACAGTAATCTGGCAACATACACCGTGCCCTTGGTGTTGGGCACAGCCGCCTCTCCCACAAATCACCGCACGCTGTGCCTCCAAACTGTGAGGGTTTCTCCAAGGGTCGGAAACGGTACTAGAGCAGAGTTGAAAATTCAATTGCATTTAAACTCACTCACTGTGTTCATTCTATTACACCATCAGTGAGCTTTAGGCTGGCACAGAAACACTCCTGTATGTACTGGCACTATGCTGCAATCCTTGAGTTCAGTCACAATCATGTAAATAGATGTCAACAATAGGCTAACTATGTAACATTTGGTGGACTTTGGGGAAACCCTAAAATGTAGTATCATTAGAACGGACAAAGATCACTTTTGATGACCTTACTGGAGCAGGAGTGCTGATGTAGGATAATCACAGATCCCTTTGGACTGTATTGAACACCATGTATTGATCTACGCTACCTGACAAGAGCTGCCCAGTCAAGCCTCAGTCCCTGAGAGAGTATTTATAACTTGCTTACTGCACTTTTGCCAGCCATTTAACAGCCTCTTATAATGATATTTTCTATTCAGCATTAAGAAAGAAAAGTTAAGGAAAAAAAGCAAGCAAGCAGAAAACTAATAAACATGATAACCTGTATGTCTGTGCAGTCGTCACAAGGAGTCCAAGGATGCCATCTCCCCATCCGACAGTCGACAGGTGTTGGTCTGTTTACATTTCTGGCCATCCTTGCCTTGGCCTCCCTGCCCCTCAAAACAAACCATTATCATTTCAATTCCAGATCTATATCCTCTACTGATGGTGTGTGGGATGGGTTAAATCACAGTTATCCAAGTGCTTTCCAGGAGAAATTACAAGTAGTGAAGCTAGGAATACTGCACCTCTTGTCAGAAGTTGTCCATGGCCTCCTGGATGCATCCACAGTGCAACCTATGAACAGATGCAGTGCACATAAACCCAGGAGAATATGAACCAACAGCCTCATGCTGAAAATGAGTCGTTACTCCTGAATATCAAAATGGCACATCACAATGCAGCTGTCGTGATCCTCTGGGGAGCTCAACCACAGCACCGTTGACCAACCACAGTGAATGATTGATCAAGAGCAAACATATTTTTTTTTCTGTTTTTTTCTGTAACCCCCCCACCACCCCTTTTCCCGTCTGTGATGTCAATATGCAAACATTAGGCTACCAGGAAATCAGACTGAAACACATTTGTTTTCCTTCTGCCACAAACAACCACAGAGAGAAATGATCTTTTTTGCTAAAGCGAAAGTATGAGTGGTGACAGAAGTTCATTGTATACAATCAATTCCTACTCCATCACCAAGTGGCTCTAGGAGCCTTTGATTGAAACAAACGTGAACGCGCTCGTACGCGAAAGCACGCAGGTTACGCGCAGCACGCAGGTGCGTCTCTCACGGCGGCGCTTTCAAATTGTTTGTATTAGCATCAGATTAGCATCATTGCTACTAGCACAAACAGGGTGCTCGGATTCATCTCGTGTAAGGTGTTATCAGGTACCGTCGTGTCACCAAAGTTTAGACGGCTTCTTTTTTGCACAGTGCTGAACAGTGATGAACAAGACGAGCTACAATGGCAGAGGTAAAGCTGAATGAGTGTTTTTTTTTTGGTAACTGTTTAGCAGGAGGGCTGTCAAAGGGCTAGCTAAATTTAGCCTTGTTACCATGAACTGCACTAGCATGTTTAATGCAGTGTGTTTTGGATTTGTTTTACCTATGCTGTGCCATTTAAAGACATGACTTAATGTGAAATATATTTGCTCTTAATATTGGATCATATTTAAAGCTGTAAACACTACATTTAACATGCTCTTCCAACTGCATCATTTGGCCATGTAGACAGTTTTGTTTTTCATCACACAGGCTTTCAGCCACAGTACAATAGATATAATGTATTTGTTATGTATTTTTGAGATGCTGACACTATTTAAATTGTATAAACTTTTAGCAGAAGCAGTAGCAGCAGCATCTTTTTTGGAAACACATGGGCCCATGTGCCAGAGGTTCATGACTTCTGGCCCAACAGTTACCTCCATTGTTCATCAATTACTTAAATGTTTTCTTGGGTAATTGACAATGCATGTGTGCCAACCACAAATTCCTGTTTTCCCTTTTGTTTTGTCCTCCAAGCAGTCCAAAGCCCCAAAATAATCTGTTTACAATTGTGGCAGACGAAGGGCACCAGCAAATGTTCTCGTGTATGAACCTGGAGTAACAGAATTTTGTCACCTTTTGTTAAAAGAGGGTCACAGTATTAAAATTTTTGCTGATAAATTTCCTGTCTTATCAATGAATTGAAAAACTGTAGCAGTTTTCTGGATTAAGGTTAAAGCAGCACGAGAAAGCAAATCTGCATAAGTAGGTACCACTAGGGAGTGAATGAAACAGTTTTTCTAAATTTGGTGAGTCCACCTTTAAAAAATGTCTTGGCATTAGATTTTGACACCCAAAAGCTATTTTAAGTGACTTTAAGCCACTGCTAATAATTTAATTATTTATGATTTTCATGAAGGGGCCAATCAACTTCAAAGCTCTGAGGGCCAAGTTTCAGGAGGAGGCCCTTCTGGCTCAATGTAAAACCGGACGACCAGCTGTTGCAGAGAAACCCAAACACCTCCCACCTCCTGGCGGTCACTGCTGTTCCGTGGTCAGCAGTATTAATGTTGCTGTGGAAAATAAGACACCAGTGGTTCCCCGGGTCATCTTCAGAGATGGGCTGCGGGCATCTGGAGGCAAGCGACCAATTTCCTTTCCACCACAACTTCAGCAGACGTGCCCCTCATCTCAGCCCGCTAATGGAGACAACACAACAAGGCAATCCCTTAAAGAGCGACACATGCCCCTGGTGCTTCCTGTCCAGCCTGTAAAAGAGCAGAAGATAGAACCACCAGTTAGAAAGGAGCACAAATTGCAACCAGAGTCAGGAAAAGAAGTCCTGCCACAAACTAAAATCAAGAAGAAGGGTTTGCTGCTTCCTTTTAAGTCAGCCAAGGCATCAAAAGTCAGTGGAGAAAATGGAGAGGAGCCCACTTATGCTGATCTGACCACGAGACCTTCCAGTGCTCCTGGCGAGTTGCACTCACTGGAAAAACAAACCACAGAAGATGGGATTTCACTCCAAAGTGACCAATCGACTGCTGAGTGCCCCCTCTCGAGCCCAGATACAGCGATCACCCCTCCTGCTGCAGAGACAAGTGTCGACTCTGACAGCAGGATCATGAGCACCTTGGAGAGGGCCAAGAAAAAGTTCTCATGCCGACAGATGTTGTTATCCACAAAACCCAAGAGCTTGCGTTCCCCTGACTACACCTCAAGAGACAAGGCGTTCCCTTCACCACCAAAGGGCACTGAAAGTGTTGAGTCTGACCCCTCTATGCCCCCACCGGTTTGTCTTCCACACCTGGCTTGTATTTCAGCCCGGCCTTTCTTCAAAGCTAACAACACTGCACACAGTAAGTTATAATCAAAGATAAACATTTTTTGTCCTTGTCAAAAAGCTTTGTTATCTAATACTGTTAATTCAGACAAGTTTTTTAAATTTATGTGTGGTATTGTTTTTCCAATGACTAGAGTCTGCATTGACTAAGCAGTTTGGCCGGGATCAAGCTGAACTTCCCTCTGTGAGGACAAGTGAAGCTCATCTACCTTCACCTCCTCCAAAGAAACCTCTGCCTGACCTGAGGTCACTGGGGCCACTGCCAGCAAAGCCCCCCAGACCCCCATTAGTAGATCTCAGCCCTTTCCATCTACCCACAGTCCATGGTACTGTATGTGAACTTGCTTCTTTTTTTTTTTTTTTTTTTTTTTTTTTTATTCCTTTCTGTTTCCATTTTCCTAGCTTTGCTTTATTTCATTTTTGCCTGTCTGATTTTGTGGCCACACACAGAAGGATAAAAAGGCAAAAAGTTGTATTTTACTTGGAGATCAATGACTGTGTTTAGCTGGGCTGCAGTTTACATTATTCTTATTTGTGGGATAGATGAACATCTGTTCAAGTGCTGATTTGTTTCTTTTTATAGAGGTGTCACCCGGCCTTAGCCAAGCACCAACTGAAGAGCCAGAGTCTGAGCTCCCATCCATCTCCAACCCTGTGCTGGATGCTCCAGAGTTTCCAGAGTTTGAGACTTCAGAGGTGGAGACAACTGAGGGAGAAGCTGTTGATATTGCTGCGCTTGAACTGGAGGCTTTGGACTTTGTCAGCACTGACCTTCCTGCACCAGTTGACTTTGGGGTCACAGATTTTAAGGCTTCCCAACCTGATTTGTCAGTGTGTGATCTGCCAGAGCCCAGTGCGAGCTGTATCATCCAAGATCTGAACCTTGGCAGTCAAAACATAATACCCCTTGATCCAGCCAGCTTCCCTGAACCAATAAACCTCTCAGAGTTCCCAGAGGCTTCTGCACCAGAGCAGTGGTCTCAGAGTGAAGAGGCAGCCCTAGATCCTCCCTCAAACTCTCAAGCTGATGAGACTGATCTGGGAGGTGCTGAGTGGCACTCTTTCCCAGAGGGAACAGAGCTTAATAGCCACACAGAATTGAATAGTGGCATTCAGCCACATCCAAGGTGAGTGTTGTTTTAACAACCATCAACACAATTGTTTGTTTGTTTCATATCACGAATTTGATTGATTTGCTCCCTTCTAGTGTGTCTCAACAGGACAGTTACTATGAAACATGTGATAATGTGTATGAGGATGTGGAAAACATCAACAAATTCATCTTGGGCCAGAACTCTCGTAAACGTAAAGCTGGTCTGAAGAGTAAGAATGTTTTCATAATGCACTGTTTTATGTTCATTGAATGACCTCTAACAGACATCTATTCTTTCCATCTGACTCTTGTTATTTTTATTTTTTTTTTTTTACAGATCCTTATGCAGACAACCACCCAATGGTAACTCCTATTCAAATCCAATTGAGTTTATAATCACCTTAGTGAATAATAAGAGAACAGTGAAGTTGATGTTCAGTTTCACTCTTTTGACAATCATCTGTTATAAATTAAAAATCTTCTGTGTTTATTTCAAGAAGGAGGAGGCGTGTAACATGTGGCCACGGCATCCGTGGTATGTCTGTTTTGTTTCCTTTTTTTTTCTCCCCCAACATACACGTCCTTTGTTTTTTCATCGAGATTGATTTTTGCCAGATGGAAGGCAGCCATTGATTTTCTCTCACTGTGATAATCAAACTGCAGGGGTAGTGTATCAGGAGAACATGCTCATTCGGCTCATAATCATGCCCACAGGTATGTTAGACACGTCACCTGTCACTCACTGATGTGATGTAAAAACAAGCTGGTCATACCCTTGATTCCTTTTGTTTTCACATTGAAGTCCATTTTTGCATTTTTTTGACGAGCATATACCTCTGTTTCTGTTTCAGGTGGTGAATAAAACTTTACAGAAAATAATCTTGGCTTTTTTTGCCACTGAACAGTCCTATTTGTTTTCAGTAAGGAGCGTCAAAGTCCCAACACTGCTGACTTTAAAGAGCAGAAGAAGAGGGAGAAGCAGCGACTGGAGAGGGAGAAAAAGGAGCAAAAAGAAAGAGAGAAGAAGGAAAATGAAATGAAAAAGAAGTTCAAGGTATGTTAGGCAATCGTATTACCTTGAGGATAATAATTTCTTCTTATAGAGCTGTATTTTCTCTGCTCCGTTGTTGTCATGGTATCACAGTGAAGCTCAATAAACAGGCAGTAAACTGTTCAAGGTTGTAATTTTCCAGCAATTCCCCTGCTTAGAATTGTGCATAATGAACTGCTTAGCTGAAATTGGTGTAAACCACAGCATCCCCATTACTTAAATGTTTACTATCTAGGTGACTGGCGATGAGGAGCCCATGTACCACGCCAAAGTAATGGTGGCCAGTAAAGTCCGCAAGAATGACCTCCCTGTGAAGAGCGGGGACACGGTCAGCATCATCCGCACCACCAACTGCCCCAAAGGCAAGTGGTTGGCTCGAGACGGCAACCACAAATGTGAGTTTGGACATATTGTTATTGCTACGATGTTTAATTTTGATGATGTGGCTCCATTTAAAAGAGGGAGTTAACTTTTTCAATTAATAACAACAATTTTAAGGAGGAAAAACAAGTAAACAAGATTTGCTGTTGATATGAAGCTATTTCAACACAGTTATATTGGTCTCACAGTTACGTAACAGTGATGTATTATCCTCAGTGTTTTCAATTACTGCTCTACTCTCTACTTTTTTTTGCAGATGGCTACATTTCAGTCATGAATGTGGAACTAAATATCAAGGAAATGCTGGAACTTGGCAAAAAGGCCCAGGCAGCAGGGCGAGGAGGAAACCTGGAGTTAGATACCATTAGCATTAGCAGCAGGTGCTGGCTAACTCCAAGATAAATTTATTTTACTTCTTAATTAAAGAAAAAATCTGTAACCACCCCCGGCCTGCTTGTTCATCAGTGTGCGTCATGATTAATTGTAGCTCTTTGTTTTGCAGGTCCTCCAGCCATCCTGTGCTGACGAGCAGCTGTGAGTGTCAGAAGGCTCTGCGTGAAGAGTGCTTGTACTGTTACCTCTAAACTTTGCATTAGCTACTTCAACATTTCAAAAAACACTGCAGCCTAGTAAAGGCAGGACGAAGAATGTGACCGGTTGATGTGATGCACAGGCTTGTTGACTGACAGAGTTCACCTGTGCACAAACTGGAAACCAGCCTGGAGGCCTGGTCTGAATAACTTAACTAGTTGTCATCTGTTTGGCAGCAATGTGTTATTGTGTGATTGTGGAGGAATTCCATGTAGGCTGAGGGGCTTTGGCTGCTTCCCTGCCAAACCTCTATCATCAACAAGCACACTGTGCTTAATCAAACTAATTTGTTTTTCCACAGTCACAGATGACAGCGAGGAGTGGGCCTGTGAAGATGAGACTCTCTCACCCTCCAACGAAAGCCAGTAAGTCTGACAAGTTTTTACCGTCCTCTATTGGGCTCAGCATGGCTTTTAGATAAGTGCTATTTCTTCGAGGAATGTCAGAAGCCATAAACCACATAAGAGTTGTTTCACTCTTTCCTTCTGAAAGATGATTGAATTTATGTGGTACACAGTGTATATAATTATTTTCTTTCTTTTCTGTTTGTGTAGTTGCTTTCCCCCGCAGACTTCCTCCATGTCTGATTTGTGTAAGTACAATTTCTGTCCGTCCATTTCTTTTAAAGTAAAAGCTAGAGAACAGTAGCCCCCTCCCCCACCAGCCCTCTGGTTTAAAGGGAAATGCAAACTCTGCCTGTGGTTAGTTTATGTTATGCGCTGACATATGGCAGACAGTAACATGCCTTTGATGTGCACTTTTACCATGCCATTTCCTCCCTCCCTCCCACTGTCTTACTGTCCTTGCATAACTCGCCCCCCAACCCTCCCTCACCCAACCAACCTCTGCCCTTCACGCGTTCGTTTTGACAGCTTGTGGCCATGTCGGCGCCCAGCACACTCTGAGCGATGCCAACCTGGAGGACCTGCACACACAGTAAGTCTCAAACACACAGGTGTCAAAGCAGATAGCTTGGCAGGTTTCTCTTGTAAGCCCCTAAGTACATAAATCATTTTACATCCACCTCTTTTCAAAGATCTTAGCAGTGCATACTTTTGTATTTTTTCATGAGCAGCAAGACTTGGAGAGCGCCACAAAATGATAATAGGATTTTAACATTCTCTACAGGGGCTTTGAAGGAAAGTTCAAACAGGCTCTAACATTTCAGGGAGTGTTTCTGGGGTCATGTACTGAAATATACAACACACATCTAGGTGCATTAATCAGTGATGTTTAGACAGTTTTGGTCTTTTGGTCTTTTTATTCATGATGAAACTGTCTTTATAAATGTAGAGTTTATTTCAGAGTGACTGTGGTGAATTGTACAAGTGTTCTTCGTTGATAAGAATGGACCATAGTAGACATGGTAGTAAAATGACTGCTAACAGTTTTCTGTTGAACTTTGAAGGACCAGACATGAAGCCCTGCAGAAACTAGCCATCTTCTTTCAACACAACAAAGATGAATTTGTTGATGTCACTGATGGTGAAGGAGCAACACCCACGAAGTAAAGTATTCGTTACATTAAATAGTTGTTTCCTTATATTGTCCTCATAATTTATCACATCTTTATATGTTGCACCAGTGTCTTCATATTCCAAAACCATGTTATTGATAGAAACTGTTTTCTTTTTATTTTATCGATTTTGCCCCTTATTTTCAGTGATGAACCACCAAGTGAGTTACGTTTTTTTCCATGACTGCACCACTGTCACCACTTCTATCACACTCACTGATACTGGTGAAACTCAGAGGAGGGCACTTAACAAGTCACTTTACTGTCTAAACACTGGTTGGCGTCTGGTCTCATGGAAAATAACTTGTGAGGAGCATTTATCTGTTTCGAATAACTTGGAGACAGAGTGTCGGGGTTAGGATGCTTCACAGAGACAGCAGTTCAAAGTTAATGTCATCTTTGTGTCTTCTTGTCTTTATCCAGACTTCTTGTGTGCTGTTGAAGAGCCTCCATATCCGTAAGTGTCGAGTTTCTTTCTAATCAGCAAGTGAAGCTCGGTTCTGCTTGATCTTTATTTGTATTAGCTGAGCACTGTCAGGGTGCATGAGAAGCACACTCAAGTACTTCAGGTGCTTCGGCATCCACCCCATGAACTGCAATGTTCCTTTTTTGTTTTGTGTGATAGTGAGCAAGAGGTCGACTTCACAGAACTGGAGCTCCTTCCTCCTCCGCCACTATATGCGGACACCTTCTGATTACCACATCAGCTAAAGCCAGGAATGTCAGCGCAGAAAAACCTCAACTGTACACTTTATCCGTAGGATTTCACACCATGAAGAAGAGAAAATAAAACACTTCTCATGTGCTAACGCGACTATATTACAATCCAGATTTCACCTTTTTTTTGTTCACTTGGTCGTCAATAGTGGTGCATTTTCACTTTGTGTTCTTTATTTTTTCTTAAGTAACTGTTAAAAAATATGAATGGTGCACAAATTAAATAATTACACTTTGTACATAGCTTTACAACATAAAGCAGCCAGTTGTCCACTTGTAATATCTTGTGTAGATGTTTGTGACTGTGTTCTTTGCATTTGGATTTTCCTCAGTTTGTGTGTTACGTCTAATAAATATTTGTTATTGATTTATGTTTTCATGACATTTTGTCACATTGCTACATTCTCGGTACAGTGTAAGTTTAGACCTAGAAAATGTACAGTTATATTCTGATACAAAGCCATTGAATCTAACCGTTTTAATCCTGTTTCCGTTCAGAGCACTTCAATCACACTTTATATTTTGTTGCAGTATCATGAATAGTGTTGGGGTTTCCCACATGTTTTGTTGCGTGACTTCTAAATGATGTAGGAAACTCATTATAGTGTCCAGGGTTTCCGTTTATCATACCGTAACTCAGACTGGGAAAACCTGAGTAATCTGGGAATTCTACTCCTTAATTTCTTTTTCTTTCCAGGGAAAGACCAGACTGTTAATCTTGCTGCATCTCAAGTGAAAAACAACACATCAGCCTACGCAAAATAAAGAAAACAGCACCTAAATATGGAAAAACATGCATGTTCTTCTGACCCAGGAAAAAAACCCTTTGATGATAAGTGGCTGACTTGAGTTTTCTGTGGAATCCCCCTTGTTATTGCTGCTGTGTTTTGTAGTGAGTGGGCTTTATCACACAGAGAGGTGAGTGTGGGAACCAGCCCCAAGTGAAGGAGCTTGCATATGGCATTAATTGTGAGGGGAGGGTCTAGAGGAGGGGCTTTCTTGGAAGGCCGTCACAGGACACCCACCCCCCCAATGGAAAGGAGTAAAGGATGGTCAGAAGTTGGTAGAAAGCGAGTTGTAGAAAGAGAGGCGGCGGTCACTTTTAGAAACAGCCTGTTTCCTTCATAGACTTTCTTCGTGACTACTCCTCCTCAGGATTCATGCAGGAGCCGCCGGCAACCTCTCGTAGTAGTTAGCAAAACTTCAAGTGAACGCAGCGCTGCCATAGCTTCTAGCAGACATCTTTAGTTCCCTCGCATCTGAAACACAAAACGTTTTAAATGCAACGCTGTTTGATATATGAGAAAAGTATGGCAGCCGAGACGAGGAACGGCGGGAGTTCACTGAACAACAATAACTGCAAGGACCACCGCAGGAGAAAGTTACTGGTCGGAGTGGACCTCTTCTGCCTGTTCTTAGGTAAGTCATACCAGTTAATGCTCTCAGTAACGTGTGGGATTACTGCGTGTACTTCGTACTCTGCTGTGACCTGTCTTTAAACGTCCCTGTTGTTTCACTGGACATTGTTAACTTGTGGTGTGTTTAAGGTGAGTTAGCTAAACTCACTTCTTTATTTTCCTCACCCTGTGTTGTTGCTACCAATTTTCCCCACCATGACACGCCTTACTATTAATTACGACATTTTAAGATAGTAATATACGATTAAAGCACTTAAATTTAGAGGAAAATCATGTTTACACTTGATCTGTTTACGTTAAGTTAGCTGGACTGTTCCCTGAGTCGTAAAAGCGTCACTTAGTGACACTAATGAAACTTAATTAAAGCAGTTTATACAGGTAAAGAAGGAATTCATTTAAACTTAAACTATAATGTTTAAATACCTTTCTCAGTCAAGTGTTAAATAATGTTTTTGCCAGTTTTCACCAGCTCCACAAGCCGCGTTACCACAGCAACAAGTGATGCCCCATCAGTAGGTAACTCAGCTGCCAACAGCTTTACCTGTTATAACTATAAAGCTACATATTATTTTCCAGAAGATGCTTTAGCTCAGCTAGTGGATCAGTTTTCCTCAGTCAACACACAAAACTGCTGGCAAAGGGGAAACTAATTAATAAAGTGCTCCAGGAGGAGGGGATACATTTCTTTGGTCTCCACTCACACCTGTAGAGTGCACCTCTGCTTTGACTCCTCATTATATTTTCCAGAATGGCTCACATTCCACACCAGCAGGAATTCTTCTGATCCCAACATCTGGCATAATATATTTGTGTGTGCGTGTGTGTGTGGAGTAATTAAGGGAAGTGGTGAAAAGGTCACAAGTGTGTGTGTGTATGCATGCAGCACAGATCCTGTGATGTTGTAGCAGCCGCAGACATTGGGATAAAGTTGTTATTGCAGGTGAAACACTTTTTAAACTGTTTGAAGTCCAAACTTGAATGTCCTAGAAGAAGTTTGCCTCTCCCCTTGGGCTTTAAACCTTTGACTTTTCACTGATTTGACTCATTTATTTTCTTCCCTGAAAGCCATATACCTCCAAAGTGTTGCATATGTAGTGTAAGATCATGACAGCAAACAGCCAAGGAGCATTCAGCTGTTTGATAAAACAAGTGCAGCTGCGTGAGAACAGCAGCAGTCCAGCTATTGTTGAAAGAGAGGTCTATAGTATAAACACTCATTTTCTGACTAGCTATATTTAGTTTCAGTCTAGTTTTTGTCTCTGTGGAGGGTAAATCCCCATGATTTGCTCTACATGTACATACCTCCCCAAAGAGAGGCTTGTCAACAAACCAGAAGTGTTTTTCTGGCAGAAGACGCGGTTTAAAGGGAACAACCACAGGGAGGAAATGGTGGGCCGGCTCTCGTAATCACCGCTCCTTCATTCACTGATTACAGCTCTAGTGTTGCAGCATCTGGGGATATCTCTGTCCCATCTCTCTTCTTAATAAGAATCATCTCCGGTCACCGCGACCCCAGCGGACCATCAGTGCCGGTAAAGATAACATTAGTCAGTAGGCTGGAGGAAAACGTCACTCTGATTCAGAGGTGATTAGAGCTAAATTCCGACGTATAATGCGTTATTTAACAAATAACAGGGGGCTGTTATTTATTTATTTGCTTTAGCCTCTAGTGAGGTGGGCAGGCTCAGCTTGCATTAAGCTGAAGCAGGTGGCTTTAATGTTTTCCAGTTAATCATGTTATAATTTTTCTGTGTGTCATTGTCCTGGTTGTGCAGTAAATAGAAGGTAGTAAATCAGCCACATGTATGTCTGCACTTTTCAGTTACATGAAAAAAGACCATGGTCTGCCAAGAAATCAGGCAATTGATGTTGAAAGCTGGGCTAATTTATGCTTTTTTAAGTCTTGGTTTTCCATGTGTGGGTGGTATTTAGTGATTTGTAATAGTTAGAAATTGCAAAGACAAATATCTGAAAACCTCAGCATGTAAAAACTGAAAATGAAAGATTCAAAATTTTTGTAATTTGGTTTAACTGCCCCTTAAGAAATAATAAACATTAACTTGATCTTAGGCGAAGACAAGTGCGGACCAGTTATACAGTAATTATGGGCTTCAGGTTTGTTTTTTTTGTGTTTGTGTCACATGTGAAAGAGTTGAATCACAGAAAAATCAAAATGGTACTGAGGCCTTAATGAAAGGTATCAGTTCGACAAAGTACCACTTTTGTATATGAAAATAGTCCTGTATTAAATGTGTCATATTCTACAGATAATCATAAAATAGGATTAACATGATTCATGATGTTAGACAGCAACATACTAATATACTACAAAATAAATACTATTTACAAGTAGTGAAGTGATTATTTGATGAAATCCACATTATTCAAGCCAATATTTTTGCTCTGCTCCACAGATGTCTACATACATGGTGCAGTCATGTATACATACATAGAGGCATCATCTATTCATATTGTATATGTGGTTTCACGTATGATTCACGTACATGTATGACTCTTCTATCTAAACCAAACTGCAAATTGTAAACCACCTTATGAATAATACCTTCTCCTCTAAACACATCTGGATTATAAATGATGGGCCAAATGGAAGATGAGCAGTGGTTTGAGTCACTACCAACACAGTACTAAGGCGATTGTTTTGAACTGAGCAGGCAGATCCAGTTTCTCTTCCACAGTGGAACCATGTGGAACTAAGTTTTGCAGCAGACCAGACAGACAGACAGACAGACTGACAGACAGACAGGGAGCAGGTTGTGTGGGGGCTGCTGCGAGTAAAAACAACTGCATCTGTGTATACACCACAACTACCTCAGACATGTATACATTTCTACGCCAGACAGTGAGAGATCCCTGCAAGTGGAAAATGTGCGTCTGTTTATTTTAACAGTCACACTCGGTGTTTTGGTGAATGCCTTCAAAAATACGGCGGGGCTTTAATTCAGTGCGAGGGTTATACATTGATTTTAGTTTCCACAGTGTGCAGCTACATGGAACTGCCAGGGCTGAACTGGGAGAGAGGCAGAACGGACAGGCGTAGGAAACTCTAACCAATAGCTCTTAATATTTTTTGAGCACATTTTGATGCGAGGCGACGCTCAGTAATGTGCTGAAAAAGTCATCATCATTATTCATTTACTCTGTTTGCTTATTTTCAGTCAGGGCTCCCCTGTTGATGACCAAGCAAACTGCCTCAGGGGCAAAAAAAATAAGGAGGACACCTGATGTTTAGATTAGGAAACTGAAAACTCAGAAAAAAATCTCTCCAACTATTTTGTTTGTTTCTTTCTCTTTGGGTTGATGTTGAGCTAATGCAAAAGACATACCCATGCTTGCTGACTGGTGTTGTTGTTGGCAAGACAAGGACACCCCCCCCCCCCCCCCCCGCGCGCGCTCCTCCTCCTCCGCCCCCCTACCCGGCTTTTAGAAGCGGGAAGGGAGGAAGAGGGTAGGAGGGGAAAATCCCAAGATGCCGTATGTAATGCTGATGCTGCAGTGTTTAGACGGATGGTAGGGGTCAGAGGACTGAGCAGAGAAGAAAAACCAGCTCAATTGCTGGAAGACAGGACCTGACAGTGTCTCATTGTGTTTTTTCCGTCTTTCCAATCAGCTGTTTGAGGCTCCTGACCTCGTGCAGGTTCCTTTTATAAACTCGAGACATGTAATTCTATCAATCCATCTGCCACCTCTCTGTCTCTCTCTGTTACCGTCTGCCCTCTGCCTCCAGCCTTGCATGCATCAGCCTGAGTGTGTATAGAGGCACTTACAGGATCAGGCCTCTGGGGTTTATATGTTTCACATCCAGCACTTTCAGCCCTATGCCCCCCCAACCCTGACTGGTTGATATCAGCATTTTGGGCAGCCTTTATATGTCCCAGTGGATGTGTTTTGCTAAGGCTTGTGTTGCTCTGTTCATGGCCAGGCTAAGTAAACTCAAGGATCAGACACTGAGGATTTGAAGTACAGTATATTTTGACTGCTGCAGAACTCAAACCTGTATCACCCCACTCTTTCTATCGCCTCCAGTCTTGCTTCAGCGCAGACTGGAGCTCCGTCCAGGTATTTGTTTTAAGAAGGAGAATGAAAAAGACAGAGTTAATAATGTGAGTCCTGCTGAATGTGGAGGGAAGGCCAGTCTTCTGGAGTTCCCATCAAGCACCAGAGCTCAGGCTGTAACCTGAGCACAACCCAGCTGGACCTTCAAAGGCCAGTCAGCTGTGTGTTTTTGTGTGACTGTGTGTGTGTGTGTGTGGATGCGACGGGTCGAGGGGCTCAGCAGCAACTGAGGCCTGTGTTGACATTTGGTTTGAGAATCAGCCCCCCCCCCACCATCAGCACCAGCACCACCTCCACCACCATCCTGCCTTCAGCAGCTCTCAGCACTGACCTCTACACCCCAGTGCTTTTTAGCTTTTTGACAGGGGGAGAGAGCGTGTGAGGGAGCGCGCTGATGTTTGATTTTCTTTGTATCGACAGAGCTCAGAATTATTCAAAGGGTGACTTGAAAGCCTCAGCATCAGTTAAATGCTGCTTTGAACTGATTTGAAAGTGTGTTTTCCAAATGCTGTCAGAGATTTGAGGCATCTCCTGGGTACCACGTCCACACTCAAATTTCAAAGTCCCCCACTGAAGCCTTTAGTAAAAGGAGAAAATAAGCTGTCCTTTTTGGCTCGCATCTGAGTTCCACCCACTCTATGTTTGTTGTTGGGAGATAAATAAGATTCTTTTGCCACTTTAAGTGGTGAAACACACTAAATTGATCAGACGTAGACACCCCCCAAGGCATCTTAAAGTGGGCCTTTTAAAGTGCACTTGAAAGCCTCTGCAGGAAGGGAAGGAAGAGCCTGATAGTGTTTGTGTGTTTTTTCCCTTGTCACTTAGCAGCTATGGGCTCTCTCAAGAACATGACACTTCGAACCCTTCCAGTGCTAACACAGCCTGGTTGAGATCAAGCTGATGCTGCTCTCTGGTTGTAAAAGGTTCACCTGAGTCTGAAACAGTTGTATAGATTTGATTTTAACATTAATATCAGCTGATTTTATTTTGTATATCGTCTTATGACAGCATCAGTGTGCCTTCCTGTGCAAACAGGACGAGGTTCGTATCTTAAATTCATGTCTACAGGGACTTTTTAATGTGTTTGTATGTCTAAGATTTCTATCTGTTTCATGCCTTTCTGTTTGTCTTCCTGTTGATAATGTGTGTTGATGCAGCTGTTCACTGTTTTGGTTTTTTTTAAAGAGCTGTCTGACCTGTGCTCGTGTATCTGTCCAACCATGCAGTGGTGCTTGTTGCCGTGTTTTTGCACAAATCCCCCTTCCCGCCTTACCAGAGAGGATTCTTCTGCAACGACAACAGCATCAAGCTCCACTATAAGCGCAGCACAGTGTCCACCGCTGTGCTCACAGCCGTGGGCGTCACTGTGCCCGTGGCCTCAGTAAGTCCTGGTTCGGTGCAGCAAGAGAACTAGAGAGCATCTGTCGGGACGCTGTCAATTCACGCACTGGCTGGCTTGAGATACCTCTAATGACATGATGGGAACAACAGGCTCTGACTCGCACTCAGCGGTGCATCCACGTTGCACCTCACTGGCTGTAAATCATGTATGCTAGTGTACATTACTGCCAACCATTTTCCCATTGTGAGCCTTCAGATTGATTTTCTGCCCTACAGACAGCCATCGGTTTCCATTTATTTTTCCGGTCAGAATATTGATTAATTGTCAAAGTAACAAAGGACCTTTGGAGTCCTCTGTAGGTCAGCTGACAATTTTTCTTCAGCTTCCCTTTACTTACACACATCTGCTGTTTCATTACCATCCCGTATAGTTCAATAAATGGAAACCAGTACAGCCTGAAGAGACAGACTGGTATGAAATATATGGTGTGCTTTGGAATATGGTCAGCAATATATAAAGCATACATGATTAGTAGTTAACAGGCTGAAGCGTGCAACTTAAGACACAGGTATGGTCCCTTAATACATCTAAAGATGTGCTCAGAAAGGCCCATTAATACTGAATATTGAGCAAAGCGGGAGTCATTATTTCTTCATTAGTCACAGATAACAGCCGCAGAATGAATTGAGCCAGTCCCAGATGTTCCCTTGTTGCCTCTTGCTCGTACCTGCGACCTCCTGTAATTTGCGTATCATTAACCCAGCGCCTCCATCTCTCTCTCTCTCTCTCTCCCTCTCTCTGTCTCCCTCCCTCCCTCACCCACCCTCACCCCCTTTTCTTCCTCTCTGTGCCGCTCACTGCTTCTTCACACTAGCCGGCCTGCCTTTCTTGGTCATTGAGACCAGCGCTGTTCAGCCTTACCGTAGAGGGTTTTACTGCGATGATGAGTCCATCAAGTACCCGGCCAAAAACGGAGACACCATTAGCGACGGTGTGCTTAGCGCTGCTGGCATTCTTATCACCATCCTGTCTGTAAGTTCACTTCACTTTGATCACTAATGACATCATCACCTCTTGTGTTTGAGCAGCCTTCACCATTACTAGCAGCACGCACTGATGCCTTAGACTAGATGTTGACCACATCACTTCACAGTCAATCCTAGTAGTTTTCATCATCACCACTAGGGGCTCTACTTTGTTTATGATCACTATAACATTTCCAAGAAGCATTGTATTGTATGAGTGTATAATGATGGTAATGATTTAGAGATGTTTATGCTGTTTATGATGTTCATTGATATCAATTACAGGTGCAGCGTGTGTTCATGTGTTTCTCTAACTGAACCAGCCACACAGTTAGTCACCAGAATAATTGACACTACGACAAAAAGACAGTGTCTATATTTCATGTTGATGATACACTGATTTATTTTTTGGCAGCCATTCACACTTCACAACTGTGAATGGCTGCCAAACTACTGTTTTCTATTCATCATATATGGTAGCACTGCTTTTGTGTCCTCTGGGAGAGGCGGGGCTGCAGCAACACACACACACAAGCTTCACTAGACTCTGAGCAAGGTGGAATAAAGTTGATTGAAATGAGTCAACTTTACGGTACAGTAATGGTAAAAAAGCCAATAAGAACTTTACCAAACCACCAGTTCAACAAGAAAAAATCAGAAACGAGAGATGATCAGCTGTTTTGTTTTTTAAGCTAATAGAGAATTGTTTGGAAATCCTAAAACCACAGTGGTCTGTATGGGAGTATACTGTCACTGTCTTAGCTGTTTACCAACAATATATACCTTACAATGTGACTGATTGTCATAAACTGAGCAACTGAGCTGAGACAATCCATGCTAACAATACCACATATCCACAGCTGGTTAGGGGCTGACTTTAGGAGGATGAGCACATCAAAGCTCAACTTCCCTTCAATGTAAATCATCTTTATTCTTTTAATCTTTGTAACTTTTTACAGCACAGTGAGATCAGTAACAAACATGTGAAGGATTAATTCATTTGTAAGTGTTATATATTCATTAATAGACAGAGCTGTGTAATATCCTCTGTCCCTGGAGCTGCTAAACACTCTCATAAAACCAACTGCCTTTCTTTTTTAAAGTGAATAAGTGTTTAAATGTTGAGGTCAGATCTGGCCTTGTTGACTGTGCCAGTGTTTTAGTATTATCTTCTAAAGAAAAACTTAATTGTTTAGCTCAATTGTCTACTTGATAAAATAGTTGCTGGCTTCATCGTTAAAAAAAAAAAGTTGTTAGTGGCAGCCCTAAAATACATTTCTTCACGCTCCATCAGGGGAATTTATCTGACAGTGACACTGTGTGTATGGAGCGAGATTATCCCACATGATTACTGAAACAACACCTCCCCATACCTGTGCTATCAGCCTCTCTGATTGCCTTCAGCACATTCTAGATAACAACCAGTCAACAGCATTTGTTCAAGATTTTCTCTTCGGGGGCTTAAGATGACAACAGCTGATAAAGCCACTTGAGAAAGTGAGGTGTTGAATTGTTTCTCTGTCTCAAATCTTCTGGGAGAAAACACAGAGGATCCAAAACCTGCGCTAAATCGTTTCCCAGCATCCCGTAATATGAAATCATTTTATGTTTATGCCGGTACTCAAGAGGTGGTGCTCAGATACGCTTCCTTTTTGACCTACGCATCTGTCAACACCAGCTTTGGAACGGCTCGTACTCCGCTCACATATTTACGGGGATAGCTGCGATTTTTCCCCCCTTGTGCAAGATTGTCTTTTGGCTCGTAAGGTTTCACAAAACACTTCTGAGCACTCAGCAGTACCGTGGCTCAATGCATCCACTGTAGACAAGTGATGGAGGACTGCAGCTTCTGTAGTGCTGCTGACGAGGTGCTGCACCCACTGTGGACAACACAAAGTATAAGAACCAAAACCACTGCAGATATCTTCTTTGCATCTCTAATAGAGTAGTTTATCAAAACAAAGCAAAACCCTACACTGTGACTTCAGTGGCCAAACCCACTGGTATCTAGCAGCATGATGAACTGAACATGAGCACAAGGAGATTGGACAGGCTGGTCAAAAAGACGGGGCCTGTGATTGTCAGAAGTCTGGACTCACTCAGGAGTATTGTGAAGAGACTCATGCAACCACACTCTCCACAACGCTGCGGCAGGTCAAAGGAGCAGCTAAAGCAGAGCGAGCGGATCGTTTGTCTCCTCTCACTTTTAGTTTGGATTTTTACATTTACTTATTTGACAGGCACTTTTATCCAAAGTGACGTGCAGCATTCAGACTTAGGTCCTTTAGAAACTTCCCAGCCACTCTATGGTGCAAGTGAGAACTGCCGTGGCATGTACAGTCGTCACCTGGCAGATCTTCGGTGGGACGGTGCCTTGCCTCATGGCACGGCTTCACCATCGGCTCTCCCTTCTCCTGGAGAGCAGACTGCTCTGCAGGCTCGGGGCCACAGGGGTTTTCATGGTGAGAAGGAGTCCTGGCCCCCGTGTAATTATGGTTAACGCAATGGTTGTTCAGTTAAATACTGTAATTGGCAGGGTGGAATTGTGGTGAAGGCCCCAAAACAAGAAGACTTTGCCAGATATCTCATTTTCCCTTGGCAAAACGTGACTTTGTAATCCGTCTCCCCCCTACAGCGTTCTGCCAAGCTTTGTGTTTTCAACAAAAAAACAACAACATTAGATCATGTAGTGTGCCCCCCCCCCCCCCCGCCGCCCACACTACCAAAAAGAGCTGAGAAATGTCGGCCACATCCTTTGTAATTTATGCAGGAAAGGAAAACAGCACAGTGTCATTTGGAAATGCAAGACTTTTGACATAAGCCACAAATCAGCATCTCGTCCCCACGATTATCTCTGAGGTTTTGAGTGTAACAGCAACATGATCTACAATGCCAGTGCAGTTATTGCTTCACATTGTTAAATCTTTCACACGAGGGGAACCAGATCTGCGTTCTCCCCCATCCCTCTTTCCCATGAAAGCAGCTGGCCTCTGTTGAGCTGGCTCTAAAGGCCTGGATGGTGGAAACAACACACTCTATCAGCTTGTTAAATCTCCTTAAGGGCTATCCCTTTGCAGAGAGTGTTTCCAAGAATGAGACTTATTCCTGCGCCCCTCGCAAGAATGTCTGATGAAACCAAGATACTAACATGAAAACAGCCAGACATCCCTTGTGAAATCGGAGACATTTCGGAGAGACAGCCGGAGCGGTGAAAAACAAACGTGCCCCCGACGTGTGCCTGGTGGAGTCTGGCCACCAAAATCAGACATGTTGCCTAGCTCAGCGTTTCTGCTGATTAGAACCAGCGGTGCCTCCCCCACTCTCTCCCACAGTCCTCCTCCTACTCCAGCCTTCATTCCTCCTCTCACCTTCCTCTTTCTTCCCCTCACCCCTCCTCCCTCCTCGTTCACACTCTTCTTATCCTCTTTTGCAGAGTTTTTATGCTCTCTTATAATCCCCTCCCATCCACTGTGCCTTCCATCCCTCCAATTTCACCCTTTATCTCCCCTCTTCGCTACTTTCATTTACGAGTGTCTGGAAGACAACAGAGGAGAAGGGGGGGGGGGCATATTTGAGCTTGAACAGCTGTTGTGAGTTACGGCTGTCCACCTCCTCCTTAGTGCGCCTTACCCGTCAATCGTCGGTTTTAGACGGTGGTTTATTTACACACTTACATGGAGCTATACATGGTGGACAGTTTGAGTTGCCTCCCACGTTGCCTCGCTGTTTTCTCTCAGAAGTAGAATGGCACAGGTAAACACATTTAACTACAAAGTGGCTCCTTTCCAACCACTTCAGAGGAAATCACAATAACATTTTGATATACATACACACACTCTTATATTCTGCTCTGTGAACATCAGAGCTCAGTATGTCCTGGTTGCAAATGTCACTCTTTACAGACTTTGATGCATATTTCCATTAAGTCCTCCGTGCTATCTCTCTCGTTCATTCATGACCACTTTCTGCTGCAGTGTTTGCTTGAAGGAATCACGTCAAGCAAAACTTGCGTTCACAATTAGCTATGTTTTAACATTCATCATTGGTATGTCAGGGGAAGTCTGAAATTATAAAAGTGATTCTATATTTTCTTCAGATTATAACAACAAACTGACAGCTGGATGGTAAATTACACTTAAAATACGAGCAGTGCACTTCACCAGCGGATGAAATTCCTCTGAGTTTCAAAGTGCTCTACCGTTCCTCATAAAGTATTTTGGCCCCTCTCTACTCACACATTTTCACTGGGCACTCAGGAGATTGGAAATAAGTATTTAGGCATAAGGGGCTGCGGCTGTGTCAAAATCATGATTCTGAGCTCACGTCCCTGCTGTTCCTTCAGATCATCATCGGAGAAAGCTACAGGATCTACTTCCTGAACGAGGGCTCCAAGTCCTTCGTGGGGAACCCCTACATCTCTGCTCTCTACAAGCAGGTTGGGGTGTTCATCTTCGGCTGTGCCATCAGTCAGTCCTTCACTGACATCGCCAAAGTGTCAGTGGGCCGCATGCGCCCGCACTTCCTTGATGTGTGCAAACCTGACTTCTCCACCATCAACTGCTCCCTGGGCTACATCACTGACTACCAGTGTCAGGGGCCAGAGAACAAAGTTCAGGAGGCCAGGTACTGTGACGGACCTAAAAGGTTTCTCATGTAAAATGAATCGTTGACAGACTGTAAGGTGTAGAAAATTGCTGATTGTCCTTTGTCCCTTAGGAAATCGTTCTTCTCTGGACATGCTTCATTCTCCATGTACACCATGCTGTACTTGGTGGTGAGTTACTCAAATGTTGCTAACATGCATACACACATCTATTGTGGATACACACTATATGCAACCCACACTCTTGTCTCTTCACCAGTTTTATCTACAGTCTCGTTTCACTTGGCACGGAGCCCGGCTGCTGCGCCCTCTGACCCAGTTCACCCTGATCATGATGTCTTTCTACACCGGCTTGTCCCGTGTCTCTGATCACAAGCACCACCCGACCGATGTCTTGGCAGGCTTTGTGCAGGGAGCCCTGGTGGCGTACTGCATAGTGAGTAGTTCCATTATGTTTTATTTTTGTATTATTGCTATTGTGCTGTTATTGTATTATCAGATTTGATTTAAGAAATTAAATGTCCTTAGCAATTATCAAATTCTATTAAAGTTATAATTTTGTTATTTCTTGCTTTCCTGTTGATTAATGACAGAAATCACACAGAAAAGGGGACGGGGCACAGAACTGTAACAATAAATAAATAAGGAAATATATTTCAAAATCAATTCCAAACTTGAATTGTATGCTCAGTCTCTCTAGTTCATGTTTGAACATTTGTGGTTTTTATCATTGTAAATACAGGAATCAGCATCACTGTTCACTTTACAGAAGGTTACAGTTATGAATGTATAGTAAAATGAGAGGAATTTGTTAAGGTCAGGGTGTACTGAGGGTTTTTACAGAGCCACTGAAATCACCTAAATGTTTCTCCTCACTGTGAAATTATCTTGATTCTACTGAGAAAGTTTCTAATTAACATTTTCACTTTTCATTTGAATCATACAGGTAAGCAGGTACATACAATTGGCTGCTGTTATCATAACAATAAAAGGAGAGACAGTGTTTACAAATTGAAATGGAGTGAAGTTACATGTAAATGAAAGTAGAAGGAGGGCGTCGTAGAAGCTTAAAGAACTCCGCAGTCAGTCTCTGAGAGAGAGGAAGGGAGTGAATTTAGCATCAAAACTGACATGAAGAAAAAGTAGGTAGGTGATTTATGATGATTAAGATGTTCAAGGACATTTTATCTCTCTGCCTGCCTCAGGTTTTCTTTGTGTCAGACTTGTTCAAGCCCAAAGGAAGACGTTCTACCATGTTGCCAACTCCAGTGAAGAAAGACCTCGTTCCTCCGGCAGACATCAGAGAGAGAAGCAACCATCTCATCATGGCATAGAGAGGACTGCAGACTGTACTGAACCCTGACCCGTGCCATTCAAATCACTGCTATAGCCACTGGTCAATACTGGATGAAATAAACTCCCATCAATCTGGATAACACAGACAAACATGGAACCTTGAACATCTCAAAGGATGAGAGGAGGCTACGGAAAAAACAGTGAAGCAAGTTGTGCTCTCGCAATGGAAAATTTCATCTTGTTCCTCAGACATTAATGTGGAAAAGCGGGAGAAAGAGGGATGATCGTGTCTCTTCTCATGTTGTGACACAGATCTGCCTCGTAGATCTTCTTCTGTCGAGGCCTTTCCATTGACTAAAGTCTGAAATGAAACAGAACTGAGAAATGGCAGCTGTAAACAAAGCTCTGTGTAGCTTTTGCGCCACCTTCCCCCAGCTGTATCTCCGGCATGGGAGCTATACTCATATACCTGCCACTCGCTCACTGTGTGACAAAAAAAGAAACAAATTCCTTGATTTCGGGAAGGATATTGTTTTAGTTTGGTGTTATTACAAGCATAAGCATTGTATGTATGTGTGATTCATAGCACTATTTTAGCTAAACTCAGTACTGTCACCACTTGAATGATCCTGAAGTGAAGCTTTTGGAAAGCTTTGTAAGCTTTTATTATGTCCATAATGTAGAGTTCCTCAGAAGGTGCACATGAGTTACAGTAGGTGGAAAGTATAGTGAGGGCGTATGTGTTGGATGTGGGCCTCTTTCTGCCGGCTGGGACGAGCCCCCACTGAGCCATTTAATGAAATGACTGTCTGTTATATGTACCAGACGGGTGCCCACAAGTGTTAGGTCAGAGTGAGTGAGAGAGTGTGTGAGCATCGGGTGTGTCCCTTGCATATGCTCATGTGTATGTCTGTCTGTGTGTGTGTGTGTGTTTGGGTGAGGTCTTTCCCTGTGTGTGCGCGCCTGTGTGTCTTAATGTCATGTCTATATATTTCAGTGTTTATAGCCTTCGAGTGTGCCTCGTCTCTCCAGCCAGAGAGCAGGCACCTGCTCCAACAGACACATGTAACCTGAGACTGGAACACTGTGGAGAAACGCATCACATACACTTCACATATTTTGCTGTTACCAATCAAAGTGATTTTTCTCATCACTGAAAAGTCCTGTGATTTACTGTATCCTATACAGACCTTTTATATACTTAAAAGCAAGACTCAGAGTAGCTTTACAGTACCAAAGCACAATTTAGCAAACGAGTGACAAAAACCAACTTAATATTTTGGCACATTGTAACTGCTTAACGTCTCATAAAGCCTTGTAAAGTAACAACAGGGCCGTCAGTGAGGCACTGTATTATAATAACAAGTGACGAAAATCATTACATTGAATTTTAAGGTAATAATCATGCTAATATGTTTGCATGAGATTGATGAAATTAACTTTTCTGCAAAAAATGCTAATAATAATAATAATAATGATAATACTTAAAACCACTGACTGAAAGCAGCAGCTTCCTGCAGTTTGAAGTCGATGAGACAAACTTTGACCTGACGCTTCTAGGGAAACTAGTCCTGTTCTCTTTACATACATGTCTTGAAAATCTACTATATATATTATAGCATCAGAAAACTCTGCATGCTACCATACATTGTACAATACTGTAATGTTTATGTATACAGTTTGTCTTTTGAAGAAACGCCCACTATGACTTTGTGTCGAGACCTGTGTAAATGTAAAACGTGCTGCTTTAAAGAGGCAAAGCTTGGCAGATGCCATCCAGTCAGGCTGACAACATGTGAATATTGAGTTTTATAAAAAAAAAAAAAAAAAAGAAAGAGAAAAACAAAGCTCTCATTGTAGACAGCTCAAGTACATTTTTATTAAAAATGCCTTTCAATATTTTTGTAACGTCATGTGAAATTTTGTACAATGAAACTGTAAGACGTATCAAAAGATAAAGTGTCTTTAATAAAACACAAAAGATCAAGAGAAGTGTGCTGTGGAGTTTATTCTATTCTCTGTGCCACACATGACAGAATACATTTCTCTGATTTTTGTTCCATAATTCAATAGTCGACCAACTGCGCGTGTGATGTGGAGATCTGGGCGTGGGGCAACAGTAGACTTCCATGCTCAACTTCCTGTGGGGAAATAGTGTACATTCCAGGCTTTAACCCCTCTCCCCATTGGTCCTCTGGAATAATATAGACTCCACACAGAAACTATGCCAGAGTGGCAAAGTACCTTCACATTTGAGAGTACAGAAATAACAACCTGCCTTCAGCGTCTTGCATTATCGTTTCAGGGTGCTCCGTCTCCATAAAATGTATGTAGGCTACCGACCATCCACAGGTTGTAAAAAAGTATGTCACCCAAGGTTGTGTGCCAGCGCACCATGAGCTGGGTTTTGGTCCAGTGTGTTCACATGGTATGCTAATCTGATTGATTTGACTGAGGATCAGGCACGTTGCCCAGAGGGAGATTAGCACTGATTAGTTTAATAAGATGCAAAATGTGTTTTGTTTTTATGGCCACGCCATGGGTGATAGTGTTGTGGAGCAGCTGCTTTTTGTTATGGCTGCTACTAATGATTGTTTCCAGTACCTTAATTGGGCACGAGACTACACCCTACAGAATCTGTGTGCTCTGTGGAAGTAGTGGCTTTTTTTTTTTGTCCGTTTGTTTAGCAGTGTTATCTGGCTCTAGAGATGGCAGTGTTAGTTGATGCCAGTCCACCGCTTTAGTCCAAACTGAAAATATTTCAACAACTTTTGGATGGGCTGTTATAAAAATGCATTCACATCCCCAAAGGATGAAATCTACTGACTTCTGTTTTTTTTTTCTCTGGTACAAAGCTGACGTTTTTGTTTTGTAGTAATGTTTCTCAACAGCTATAAAACGGATTGCATTAAATTGGGTACAGCTTCGCACACATCTTCCCCAGCGAACCTCTAGTAATAACTTTGTTGATCCCTTGATTTATCATCCAGCACCACCAGTGGCTCAAACCCTACTTTAGAGGTTGTCGGAAATGTGCACACATATTCATGAGCCCCTCACTTTTCCTGCAGCAGTGCTATAAGGCTGATTTGCAGCTATGAGTGAAATTATATTAAATTGCATAGAAACATCCAACCGAAAACCATTTGTAAAAAATATATTGCCTCGGTGCCAACATCAGGTCGTCATTTCATTTGGTACAGTTTATGAACACATATCTGCAAAACTACTAATGTCTTATCAGCCTCAGTTGTGCTAGTGTTACCATACCAACACAGTGAACTGGGATGGTGAACAGGCTATAAGGCCTCAGGGAGCCAGGGGTGGTGCACTATTTTCCAGCCTGTCTTCATAGTTTTAATTGGGAACAACTCTGTGTGTGCAACTCTATGCTAACTCATTGCCTTCCATCTTCTAAGTACATAACTCTCACCTCATTCTGCGTCCTCCTCTTTCCAAACCAAACATGGAGTGTGTTTTAATGTAAGTGATCAAAACAAGGTGTAAAGGCTTCTCTGCTACCAAACATGGCAGCGCCTTTAATTCCTGCTTTCTCTGTTCAACAAATGCTCCTATCCCAGAGCCAAAGGCTTGACAGAGTGTTTATCTTTGTGACCGGCTACATTAAACCGTCAGTGGTGAAAGATTTTCACAAAGATACAGTCCATTCAAGTGTAATTGAAAGTGATAGAGGCTGCATGCTGAGTATATTTTTAGTATTAACCAGACCAAAACAGTTTGATGTTGAGTTTTTTTTTGTTTTTTCCACGTTTTCAGCTGGACCCCATTTTTCTCTTTGGGATTCAAAGAGGCTTTCTTCATCAGCAGTGCTTAACATTGTAATGGTGGAATCCTTTTCATGTGGCTTGGAGGAAAGAAACAGTTGTTGTTTTCCCACCACAGTTTAACCCCCGTTATTTGTGAAGTAATTACCCTGCGTGATTTACAAATTCCTCTTGTGAACTCTGTAGCACTGTTGTGGTTGCTCTGAAGTGATTGGTTATTCTCTTTCTTGTTTACCCCCTACACGCACACACACACATACATACACACTTGAACCACCATCCCTTTTCCCCACTTCCCACTAAGATTGTTGTCAGACTAAAGTGATGAATTTTCTCATCACACAAACACATTAGTTCTCTTCCTCTGTGTTTATAGTACATCTTTGACTTGTCTCTGTTCAATGTAGGGTGATTAAGATGAAACAACAATAATAAATTCATAGTTTTTTTCCCAAAGTTGAAAGCAGTTGGAAGAAAAGGAGAAAAACAACCCTTCCTCCATGGAGGCAGTGTGTCAAAAAGTTTGGCCCGTCTGCTCGGACGTTCAACCTGAAGCCTGTCATACAGTCTGACGCCACATGACATTATTGGCACTAGTTGCTGAGGTCATTTGTCCGCTCCCTGACAGATGGAGGGACGCTGAGAGGAAGTGAGGCGCACCCTCCAAATGCCCTCTCTGATAAGTGACCTCATTACAGCTCCACTGGGCATGTTTTTCTTACTCACAGAACGCCACCATGATGACTGGATCCCCAGGAGACCTCAGCTTTTGAGCTATGCCAAGCTCATGGACTTTCACAGAGTTTTTCTTTACTTGGCTCATGGCACCACAATCAGTCTCCAGGACTATCGCTATCAGGCTGAAACACAAATGCACAAAAAAAAAAAAAAAACGCACCACATCCCTTTAATCCCTCCGCACTAGCTGTTTACAGGAACATTCTGCGTTTGTAAATGTTTTGTTTGAGTGGAGTGAAACAAAAGCAAAGTGAGGACAGCAGGCCTTAAACATGTTATGTAAGTCTCCTTTATCTGCCCCTCACTCATCCACATACAATACACGCAAACGCCCCTCATAAAAAAGTACTCTAAACCCTAATGTTAGCCATAATACACTGTGTCCGTGCCCAGAAGCCCTCAGTCATGCAGGACTCTGGGTTGAAGTCCCACAGCTGTAAGTAATTCTCCCTCTCCCTGCTTCCTTCTTTCCCTCTTTCTCTCTTCATCCTCCCTTGTGTCTGGAGAATGTAAACATCAAGAGGGAGGCCAGATCTCTGCCATCACAACCTTTCATACAAGATATAAGAGACAGGGCTACTCTGACAGGGAGTCGGCGCCCAGAGCAGCCTGAATGTACACAGAGGGTGGAGTGTGATCAGGGTTTGGATTGTAATGGCAAACATTTTATTGACAGTTTAACTCTTTCCTGGAGGTTTGCCAGCTCAGCCGTCCACCTCATCTGGAACGTCCCTTGAAGTGCTGGCCATGAAAGTCACACCATGGATGCAAAGCCAACAATAAAAACCACTGCTTCATTCTAGTGTCTTTTATGACGGGGCCTGAGGGTGGTGATATTGGCCGATGTGTCGGTCAGTACCAACCGCGATATTCCATAATCCAAAGTCTCAGTACCAGCTCAACAGTTACTGCTGTTGGCTTTGTTGTAAACAGTCATGGTCCTTACAGCCACAGCATTTTGTCTGGTGCCAGGGGAAGATTTCTTCTCTGATTAACTTTATTTCATGACAAGGTGTGAACATATCTAATGGTTAAACTCTGTGGTTGTTGCCACAGAGTTAGTGACCTTCCTGTGGCGCCACCAGCTGGTAATCTATCAATTCATAACCTGAATGAGCCAAATATCCATTAACTTTTATTGTGTTTAGTCATGATTCCCAGATGACAAACTCTGTGTGCCAGTCTTAACAGTTTCTTCTTGCATAATGTGATGTTGTGTATTACACCCTAAGGAATATTCTATTAAATTAAGTAGCAGCAAATTCCATTTGTGTGTGTAATATGCTGAGGTACAACATTTTTCACTCCTTGATTATTTCAAGTCTGATGCCACTAACCAGGTCAAAATCCATACCATGACAAACCTTTTCATGACAATCAATCAAGAAAAGTAAAAGCCTGATTTCCAGAAAGGCTGCTGTTGATATTAGTGGAGGATCAGGCCAAGGTTTCAAGATCACAGTAAATTTGCAGGGGAGAATGTCACAATATTTTCACTTCAGCACATTCATGCTCCCAGAGGATGAACACTTTCAAGATCCTGGAGATCTCGGTCTTTAATAAACAAGGAGTTTTATTAACAAAAAAAGCATAATTAACTAAACACTGGCAGCCATGTGCTGGAAAATACAAAATGAATAGTAACCCAAAACAACCAATAAAACACAGCCCAACAGTCAGAGAGACCTGACCACAATGCCACAGTGCACATGATCAGCTCCCACACTCAGCTGGCCCACTCTGGCCCTGAGCAAGCCTCCTCCCCCAGCAGTTCCACCCTGGCTCCTGATGGGGAATTGGGCACAGGTGTGCTGGTTTACCTGTTGGATGAGAGAGGAGAGCAGAGCAGGCCACAACAGCATGCACACACAAAAAAAACCACAGCACGTAACATCATGGTTGTTGATTTTTATTTATTTATTTACTCAATGTATTCATGACCTCCAGAAGTCAAACCCATGTCATTTTAGATGCTCCATGACCTTTCCTGTGGTGCATTCTTTGAGTGAAACTGTAAATCCTAATACCAGAATGCAATGGGTTAAGTTACTTGTTCACATATTTCCCAGATGCAGAAACATTTACACTCGGTGAGTTTACAACCTGATGCATAGTGACAACCTGACTTTCGACTTTACAGCAGCAGAGCAGAACAACAGTGAGGTGCTGTTCATCCAGTCAGTGTTGTGGGGACCTGTAGACATTGTGCACTGTGTGGGGAATTTTCTATTTCATTTTCAGTTTGATGAAAACATCGTGTAGTAATCCCTAAATGCTCACGAACATGTTCCTCCAAGCTCTTTAGAAGCCATTTCTCACAGAAACCCCCACTCCCCCTGAACCGACCCCGCAAACTGATTTCCAACCCCAAAGTCCCAAGGCCATTTTTCTCCCTCCCATTTCTTTAGCTGCTGAAGAATTTGAACAAATTACCCCCATATGTGTCTGAAGGAGCCCCATGGGAAAGGGACCAAGAAGAATATACTGCTGACAGAACACAAACGTTGACTTCATCAAACACGAGAGCAGCGTGCTCTGATGCTCTCCATATGTTCACCTGGCACCGGCAGCCATTTGCTGACAGCACAGCAACATCTCCTCGGTGAGGCTCTTTATCTTCTCATGCCACATGTTGTTCAGTATCCGAGATGAGGAGTTGGATGGAGGTTGGTCACGCTTGTCGGTATCACCAGTGAGGTAACATGTCAGCGTATAGAGGAGGCTGTGTGTTTCCTCAGGCCTTCAAACGATAAGGGAGCGCAGAGATAACAAAGATTCAATGTGTCCATCAAATGTAAATGTTTTGGATGTACACTCTGTAATGGTGGTGAGAAATCCCAGGACCCTTGTAGAGGGCCCCGTGTTTTCAGCCGGTAACCTCAGTAACAGCAGAAGCAGGAAGCGTGAGACATGACTGAAAAATGGAGTGAAGAAAAAAAAAGAGAGTAAAGAGCAGGATAGGGTATAACTTTCCCTCTGTGATTAACTTAAATTTCAGGTGCCACATTCATTCTAACTAAAATCTGTATTGCGTTTGGCATCTAGCCAGAGGCCTTTGACCCTGTTCCCTTTGTTTCTCATGTCATTCAGCAGGTGCTCAGTTATGACCTTTCAGGCGATGAAGTCAGAGAAAGATCACTTACAGATTGCCTTAAAAAGAGAAAAATCGCCCAATCAAGTAACAGCTATAGCGGGGTCCAAACGACTTTTTTTTTGAGTATATATTTCATACAGTCATCAATGTGTCTGCAGCTGTGGTCCTCCCTCAGTGCTGACCTCCAGCATCAGGAATGTGTGATTCACCGGGGGAGGGAAAGGGTGGACTCTGGGCCTATCTAGCGAGCTCCAAGCTGTACTAGAGGAGCTGGAGGCTGATCCGGAGGAATCCTGTCAGTGGCTGTGCCTCTCCCCCAGGCGTCTCTAACACCACAACATGCGCAGAGGGAGTAAGGGGGAGAGATCATCAAGGGTTTGAAGACAACATACTCTCTGAGTAGAAGTGGAGCTATTAAATTGCAGGGGGTTTCATTGTGTAGCTTTCCATTTGGCTTCATTACTCAGCTGTTAGACAGGTTGTTTGGTGGTGATTGCAGAGCAGACGTAGAAGCCCAGCAGCCCAGTCACTACACCACTGAAGAATTGTAGAACGGTGTGAGTGCTTGCTGATGTCTACCGCTGTTGCTGGGCTGCAGGACAGTCAGACTCACAAGTAAAACACACATTTTTCCATGTCAGTGCATTCAATAAGTGACCCATGGTAAGTGTATAGCTAAATGTCATTACTAATCTCACTCTACATGTTGACATATTGAGCAACAAGAAAAGTACAGGCTGTGAACTCGCATGAATGTCATAACATCTGAATGGCCAGGTTAAATCTTGGACAAGAAAGTAATTTCCAGCCTTGAGGAAAAACAATAACATCTGATGGCCTCAGTCTGTTGTGGTAACCTGTCTATTTAAGGCTGCTCCAGTCAATATTTTCACAATGGGTCAAATTACTATATAAAATCATAACATATAATGATAATAATGTATCATGTGTACTATACATATAAGCAGTCACTGGCAATGACAAACCAGCTCTCCCTTGTAGTGTGTAGTTGTGTGCAATAACAATATTAACTGATATGCTTATATTTCCTCCCTTGGTATCAGTATTGATTTTGATCTCAATCAATAATCCTGTTGTTGTACATCTGTCTGTGTGGCTTGCTGCATTCTGAGTATGTGTGTAGCATTGATTATTGCTTATGTTATTTGATCTATATGACATGCCTAGGGGTTTATTGGATATTGGTGTTTTCCTATGGACAGCATATTGATGTGTCTGAGCCACTGGTGACCCTAAAATGATGCAGTCTGAGTTGTGTAGTAATAATGGATGTTATTGATGACTTAAATGCAACTTGGTCCAAGATGTCGTTTGGAGATCGTAATGGCTCTTGGCTCTATAGACTTCCATTAAGACCGGAAAATGCTGTATGAATCAGATACCAGTGAAATACTTACTTCTGGTTTCTTCTCAGATAATCATAATCATCTTTTTTTTTTTTTCTTTTTTTTTTTTTTTTGTTAGAAAATAAAATGCATCACCTACTGAAAACAGATCAGTCTTGGCTCACAAACTGAATCAGGTCATCATGGCTGAACATTGTTTCAGGGTTCAGTCTCTAGATTTATGGTGCATAATAAAGGCACTGCCCTATGTACAGACCAGTGCAGGTACAATACTCAGTCAGGATTTAAAAATATGATACTCTTGGATCTAAATCACTTCAATGTGAGGAGGACTAAAATTTGGAAGAGAGTAAATTAGACCCTCAGGATATGGCATTTAAAGAACAGTAGGAAAAATGAATTAATTATAATGAAACAGAAAGATGAGTGAATATATTTAAGAGGTTATTAAATGCAGAATTTGTACTTTTGTACTTTGTAGAATTTCACAACCTTCAACACTGTAGAAGCAGCCTTCTGATGTATAAGACTGATGCATTAGACATTAGATAGGGATGTATATTGTAGTATAAGATGCACCTATAACATTTTAACCATAACCAGGTAAAAATGCAAATGTCTGCTATGTCTAGAGGTAATGATGATGCATTCACTGACATGTCCAAAATGTCACAAGATTAAAGGAGAAATAGATGAGTAAACAAAATGACAGAGAAAACCCTTGTCTTGTTCAATATTCTTCCTCTTCTTCTTTTTTTTTTTAAAAAGAAAAATAAAGGTTGAAGCAAAACGTGTACCTCACCTCTTCACTAAAAGCCCATCATTACAAACACAGGATGTGAGGTAATTAATATGAACTTCCATAGGCAAAATTGTAAAACTGTACTCTCCCATGAAAAGTGCTGAAAAAAACATAAAACAGACTTTTAAAATCTGATCTGATTTGATGGTGATAAAAGATCTGGGTCAGGGGTTTAGTAAAAGTAAAAACCCAGGTGTGTCTGTATGTTCTGGTGACGTGAGATTGGTCTATTTAGAAGTAGTCATCCTGTACCATCACCAGAATATCCAGAATTCTTTCATGTGGTGCAATTTCTGTAATTCTTAAACAGATTTAATTTTTTTCTAAGGAAGTATAGGACATGAGGGGCTTAAATATCTCTTCCTTTTGGCACCGGGTTCTTGAGCTGCTCTTAACCCCGGGCGATGGAAACACCAGAGTGATGCCTGGCCGTTCTCCTGGGCTCTGGGAGGAAAATCCTGTTTAACGTCTCCACAATAACATTCCCTGGGGTTATTTATTCAGGAATGTTAATGTGCTTAGAATCTACTGGCCCCCGTGGCCTCTGACACAGGCTCCTCTGGGCTTTCCTATCAAGCCTTCGATCAGGCACAGCAGAAGCTGTTCGGTGCCGCTGCCATCTGTTTAAACAGCAAAGATTGATGCAGCAGGAATCTATTGATGACCCTGCAGTCAGACAACATGGGCTATCTGTTTGTGTAAAAGCCTGCCTTTGTGCGTTAATTCAATGAATGCATCACTGTTTTCCTTCATTTTGACATCACAATATGCATACATGTTAGTAAGTCCTCTCAGTGGAAGGTCATGGGTCCCGCCCCCACTGTAAATACTGTATTAGTGTGTCTTTTCAGCTCCAGGATATGTGCTTTATGTCATGGTTTTAATAAACACAACACAATTACAGGATGTAAATGGGCCTCTCCATACATATGAGATCCATTACGTTTCCACACTCATTTAATCTCACTGTAGGTTCCTAAATGGAAACAGATGCACACACGATCACATGATCACCTAACTAAAAATCCATGTGCAGAGGGAGTTATTACCTATTTCTCTTTTTATCCTGTGCCTTTTCTTTAACCACAGTTCTTAGATATGTCAGTCAGACCCTCAAGGTACAGCTGGAAGTTATAGGTCTACTTATTCACTTTCTTGCTAAGAGTTTGATGAGAAAATCCACTGCACTCTCAGCCACAAACATGAAGCTACTGTAGCAGCTGACTAACTCAGCAAAGCAGAGCAAAAGAAAATCTGCCTGCCAGCACCTTAAAGCTCACCAATTAAAAATGTTATAGTTTGTTTGTGTCTCTGTACAAAAAACAAAGTGTGAAAAAACATTATGTGCGTGGGACTGCTTCTTAATCAGTACCAGAAACCTCCTTGAGTCTTGAGTCTCTGTTGGATGCCAGGCAACCGCTCCACTCCAAAACACAGTCACAGGCACATAAAAAGTGATTTGTTGTTTTACATTTTTACTTGTGCTTTTCTGTATTTTTCCTTTGTGCAGATTCAACAAACAGCATGCAACGTGTTCACAGATGGAGATGCTTATACATAAGTTCTTTTGCCTTTTGACCATTAAGCCAGGCTGTTTCCCACTGTAGATTTTGTGCTAAGCAAAGTTAGGTTTTGGGGGCAACTTTAGCATATACAGTATGTATAGTGGTATCAGTCTTCTTGTCTCAACCTCATCAAGAAAGTGAAGAATACAATAAGTAGGTCTTCCAAAATGTGGGACTTTTTCTTTAACATCATCTCTGGAGGCAGCCAAACACTATATTACATGAGGAAATGAAAAGTCTCATATTGCACATTTGACAGATGAAGATTTCCATTCTTGAGAGTTTATTTTTCTTGGGAAACTTGTGCGAACCTTTAAGTGTTTTCTGACCTAATTGTGCTGTAAAAAGTCCAGGTGTCCCCACCCTCCCCGACCGGCTTTGTTTGCATGTGAGGACCTTCCACGGCCTGTGTGAACCCGAAGGATTTTCTGGCCCAGTACCCTCATTTCTAATGCTGTTTTTCTGACCCTCCACTCAGTGCATGCAAACACACACACGCCATGCTTCTGGCTTATTCACAGGGGAATCAGGCTCTACGCCACAAGGAAGTTTAAGTATCTGCTCCTCTTTTCTGATTATCCAAGACTTAAGGATGAATACAGTCCACATCAGTGTATGCGGTTTCATGTCAGTCTCTCTGCTCTTCACATGTTTCAGGTGGTTTGGCCAAGATTTAGGGCAACTCCCCTAATAAACCACATATCCTCTTTATGAATCATGGTAAATCACATTTAATTGCACTGACAGATGCAGTAAAATCTTATCTGCTCATAATGCTGGCTTTTCAATGGCAGCCACATTTTGACCTTTTTTTTTTTTTTTTTTTTAATGTTTGTGTAAGTTTATGATTTCCCTAAAACTGGAAGTCAGAGGCCCGGACTCGTAAAAAACATAATTCTTTCTGTGTGAAACATTTTTATGATTAGCCTCCACCTCATGTAACGCTGACCCCAGGGTCAGAGCCTCCCTGAACACACTTGCTTCAATGTGGGTAATATTTTACAGAAGCCCCTGGGATTGCAGAGTAAGCAAATTAAAAAAGAGAGAAAATCTACGTCTCATTTGCTTTTTCATTCCAAGAAATTACAAGAATGCAGAGTCAAGGATGACAAATTTGCTCTCAGTGTTATGTCTCTCGTGGATGAAGTCATGGAACATGTTCGCAGCAGGTGAGCATGTTTGTCAAAAAATTTGAACAATTAATGGTCGACTCTCTCCTATAAAATTACAGAAAACATATTCTTTATGATTCCTAAGTAGATGAGATGACCTCAGAGTATTGACTTAGGCTCAGTTTCCAGGATTTCTGTGAGTATGACGGCCTCGTTGGTGAAACGCGATCCATGCTCCTATGAAAACAGATTTAATGAATGAAATCCCAGAGGTGCAGGAATCAGGCTTGATTGCTCAACGCCTGAGAATGTCATCGGCTGCCAGAAATATTGAAGGACTGCTGCCATCTAAAGGCCACCTTAGAGAAAACAAGCAATTTCAGACACTAACACAGTGGTACTGTGGTTAGCACTCCTGCCTCTCAACATGACAGTTCTGGGATCAACTCCTGGGCCTTGGGCCTTTCTGGGTGAAGTTTGCATATTCTCCCTTTGTCTGCTGCAATCGATTCCAGACCCCCACAACCTTACACAGATAAGTATTATTGAAAATGGTGAATGAATTACAGAAACAAACAAACATTAACAACCACATCACATCAAAAGAAGCAGTGCATTATGGCCAAGTGTCACAGAGTGTCAGACTGAGCAGAGCTCCGTCAACAGCCAGACAGTGTGGAGTGGAAATTAATGTTTCCTGTTACATCCATTAGAAGTGAAGAGCATTCAGCCACTGTCAACATCTATGAACATTTGTATTTTATCCCTCCCAAGCTTCTTCAAGCTTTGTTGTTCAGTGTATGCAACTGCTGGGGGATATTTCAAAAGTTCCCCTTACCAAACATGTGTAAAGTTTCATAACAGTCCAAATGTGCACTTTTGAATAGAAGAAGTGATCAGAAAGTGTGCCATGTTCTATACCCCATCTAATGAGGAAGGTCATGTTAAAGATCAAAAGTTCCTTGGACCTTGGAGAAAGTGACATTTCCAGTGAGTTGGCCTGTTGCTGACAGTTTCACCTCTTTTTTGTCTATAAAAGATTCTCTCTGGCTCCAGGTTGTTCAGAGATACAGTTTGTATGAGGACAATAATTCAAATCCTATCTGAAATAAAAGAAAAATAATAAAAAAAAAATCCAACTTTTTTCCCCCAATCAAAGATACGTGCTTCCTACCTCATAATTTTTCGCCCTCTACCTGGGAACCACAGTGTTGTACTGCAGGGGACGACGGATTCTGTTGCACTGCTGCCATTTAAGAGCATAGGTGACTGGATTTTATGAGCCTCTAAAGTGTGGACTAACCCACTGAGGGAGGTAAAGCTATAGGCTGGTAAAATATTCAACCTTTAAATCACATGAGTGAGATCATGATTCATCCTTAACCGTAGCGCTAAACTAACTCTATGAGCTTCTTTGGATAGCCTTCTGTCAGGTCTGGCCTGGTGGAGTCTAAAATCAGACATCTGGTGGGAATCCTTTGACTTTTGACTCCCTTGACTACTGTTTCAGAGATGGAGTGAGCGTATCGTGGCTCATTGGACTGTTTATTATCTCTAAAAAGCAGAAAACAGAAATCAGATCTCCTTTTACTCACTGACACTAGTATGTAGTTTTCCTTCTGCTCTTCCCCCCAATTTACAAGAAATGGTGTAAAACGATGATATTCTCATTTTGCTGCTGCAGTGCACATCCAGGCAAAGACCTTGAAGATATATGAAGAGGGGATGAGCATATCAGCCATGTACTGTCCCAGAGAGAAACTCTACTGGAAGACACCTAATGGTGAAAGCAAAAGGTTTTTCACTGCAAAACTTGAAATAAGCCACAGAAGCCCCTCTACATTGCAGCCTGGTCACAAACAACCTGCCAGCACAGGCAGTAAGGGGAAAGGCCTGCCTCAGTCTGAGATGCCAGCCAAGAGAATAAAAGCTGACAAGGTTTGTCTGACCATATCATGCTGCTTTTGCTGTCAGCAGCTCTTAGGTTCTGCTGTGGAAATGTCCTACATGTTAGCAATGAACAGTTCACCATTATAGGAAATTTGCCTGTTTGTTTTCTGGCTGACACAAACCCTCGTCCTCCACAGGAATCAGTGTCAATGACAAAAATATTCACATTCAGCAAACCCACTTTACCAGCCAGGATCTCATAGGCCACAAAGAGACCTTGTTCTCCACATTAAGAAATGTCTTCTAAGAAGTTCAAACATGATGATAAAAAGGAGCTGCTTTGCCCTCTCAGTAAGAGTCTGAACCTCAAGAGATACAGCACTCCTGAGCTCAGCTTGCAGTTAGACAAGTGCTCAGCTTGCAGTTATACAAGTTCATATGCCTTTTCCCTCTCTGTCAGATTGAGCCTCCTGATGAGCCCTCTGAAGAGCCACCTGCTCCAACCAGGCCTGTGACTTTAGTGAAAAGCACCATCAAACTACATCTGCTCAGGCGCAGCACACAGGTCTGAATAGAAACCACTGCTGAGCTCCCTCTGGCTGCACACACTTCTACTCTGCCCTGTCTGCTCTGCCCTATATGACACACACATTTTAAAGATCCATAGAAAGTGTGTTGCAGGGTAGACTAATAGAGCTCGCTGTGTGACATACCTTTTCATCACCAGAGGGCAGTAAAGCTCAGCAGCTCTCAGTTTTTCTGGTCTGCTCTTGAACTGGTTCAATACATATAGATGCAGTAAAAGAAACTAACAGTGTTAAGTTGTGCTTCATGGGTTCATTCTTCCTAACAATCCTGCTCTCCACTGTTTCTCTTCCAGGCGTAGCTGACTGACAAACTTCTTATACCTTTTCTTTACAAATAAAAATTGCAAACATTGTGAAGATTGTGTTATGGTGATGCAGTATTTGATCTGAGGAGGAATGTGTTTACTTTTCAACCCCAAATGTATCTATACAGTATATAGTAGGGCTGTCAAACTATTAAAAAACCCACCAATACCAGTATTACTTGTATTTTGGTCAGGAGCTAAAACAAGTACATGAAATGTATTGATGTAAGTGTATGTAAATGTACTACAGTGTTGAGTTGTTTTTCACACTGTTTTCATTGCTGATGACCTCGAATCATTGTCAGGTAGCAGCCCTACAATGTGTCACAGATAAACTGATGGTTACAACTGCAGGGTGAGGTCTTAAGGTGAAGAGGTGAAGAGACACAAAACTGAACAGGCCATTGGGCTGAAATAAACAGTGCTGCAATGTTAAAGTTTTGTCAGTCCATGTGATTTGTTTCTGTCTGTTTCACTGTGCAGCAGCTTTTAACAGCTTCTTTTGGGTCAGGGTCTGAGTTAGCTCTCATAAACCCTGGTCACTGGTCTCACTGCCCCTACATGTTCTGATTGTTAGCCTGGTCTGTTAAGACTTAATTTCTTTACTTTACACGTTTACAGTGAACCATTTAACATAACTCTTAAACATTTTGATGCAGTTTTGCACAGTTACCATATTAATGTTGTTAGTGCAGTAAAGCTGAGGGTGTCCAGGCAGAGTGACTCTGAGCTTAAAGACAGGCAATCATGAAACTGAGTCTTTGAGTGTGGATGGTTTATTAAACAGCTTAATCACATGTTGAATTCGTGATTTCTGGTTGTGAGGTTATCTGTGAAAGTTACCCCATGCCACTGACACACACGCTGTCATCATATAATTAGATGTGTTGATTCTGTTCTGTATGAAACATGTGGACAGTGTTTGCAGCAAACTGACTCTCTGTGGTGGATGTATGAGTCTTTGGCTCCCTCTACAGTGACTGGTAGTAAAAAAAAAAAAAAAAAAAAAAAAACCTCCTGAAGGGTTTTCTGCAGTTAAACAGCCTCCACCCACAGTCTGACTTTTACTGTCATAAACATGCCATAGTTCCCTGTCAGCCAATGCTGAGAAGGTTTACTTGTATTTACTAGAGGCAGACACCCTCTCTGCATTTCAGATAAGGCTTCAAACGGCCTTCTCTGAAAAGGGTTATAATTAACACTGGCTCAAATGAGACCATCCCTTAGTCATGCTGCTTTAGACCTGAACTGCAGGGGGATTCCCATGATGCATGAAGGTCTCTCTCTCTGTCTAGCTCTCTGCATTTATATCATGCTCACCTTGGATTTTTCTATCTCATAGTTTGTCTCTGACCTCATTCTGCAGGACCTAGGACCTGTTGTGTCTCTCTCTGCAATAAGGTCCTGACCTGACCCTGTAAAGTGCCTTGAAATAAAGCACATATGTATATGGTTTGGTGCTGAATTGAATTAAAAGGGATCTCTCCCCATACCTTTCTGTAAGCTGTGTGCGTGTTCTGCTAGACTTCCCTCAAACAAACACTGAAACTTCTCTTCGCCTCCATCACCAGGAAGCAGGAAACTCCCATAACTGTTGCCCTGATTTCAAAAGGCATTGATATGGGGCGAATAAAAATAAATCATCTATTTGAGTTGGTGGCAGATGTTAGCTGCTTATTTGGCCTGTGTCTGCGTCTAAAAGTGGACTCTGTCCTGCAGACCTCTCTTCCTCCACCCACTTTCACTTTGGAAAGTCTTGAGCACGTCCAGGCTACAAAGCACAGAGGTAAAATATTTTATCATGTGTATGGAAGCATGTTTCAGATAGATATTTGTACAGGGCAGAGAGAAGTGTTTTCATGTTTTATTCTGACCACAGTTTTCCTGCTAACTCAGATATCAGCTGTTCTTCTGACTTCACCTGAAGCTAAGCTTCTCTGGGATCAGTGTCAGTTTTTCTTCTTGTCCTCTGTGAGCAGTTTGACATTGTTACCTGCATATTTTATGTGGACATGTCGAGTACATTTGAAACAGGAGCTGATCCAAGGTAAAGTAGAGATTTTAAATAGGTCTGTCAACACTGTAGCTGTGCATATACCATCACACTGCAGCTATAACTACAGCTCTGTGTGTACTGGCCTCAGTCACATGTTGATCTGATTTTTGTTTTCACAGTGTATGGGTTTGTTTTCACTGTGGGGCAATCAGTGTTTAATTTATTGATCAATAGACTCTAATCAAACTAATCAAGGCAGTGAGACATGGTCTCCTTGTTTTGGAATATGTGATACCGTCATCCCACGCGCACAGGTGCCTCTGCAGCCTCTCCATGTGACTCGGTGTGGAATGAAACTCACACTCCCCCACCATTGTTCCACACAAAGAGCATTTCCACTTTCCAGCATCATGTTCTGGGCTACATACCAGCAATACCTCTGCAGCATGAATGGTGACAGGCAGGCAGCCGTCAGCAGGACGGACGGCTCGCACGTTCGCACTTCCAGTGGTTTCACTGCTCGTTGTGCGCTTCTGTGGCGAAGTTTGCCATTCACGACCACGCTTTACAGCGGACTGTTCAGGAATATAACGTGAGAGTGTGTTTATGTGTGCAAAAGTGTGTGTGTGTGTGTGTGTATGTGAGAGAGAGGGAGAAAGTGTGTCTGATTTCTCACCGTGGAAGTTGGAAAGGCGACGTGACTTTACGCACAAACTCTTCTCCATCCAAAGCTCAGAGGTCGGGAACCCTTGGAGGTGAAGGAGAGAGAGGAGAGGATGGCGGAGGAAAGCACCAACGATTCGTTTCCAGAGCTGAGAGAGGTGGAGAACAAGATCGGGAAGAAAACACCGGAGAGTCTCCTGATTTGGATGAGGGATGCTGCGGACTGCGGGGACGGATGGAGGTCTGATGTGGGGGACGGTGAAGACCACAACTCTGCCCTCAGCTTCTCTGACAAGATCAGCAGCTTAAAACAAGAGATGGTAAAGACTTGTGTTGTCTTCAGCTGATGTCTCCTCTGCTACAGATCCATGTTTGCATAGGCTCCAAAATAGTTTCCCCTCAGTTTAAAACCTGTGCATCTTGTTTCGTCAATCACTGCTGTGTGTACAGAGACATGTCAAAATGTATGCAGACACTTCACCTGCTCATTTTCTGTTCCTTATGACAGCCACTGTCACCTGCATCTCCACCTCTCGGTGATCTCCATTCATTTGACACATACTGACTGGATTCCTGTGCTCCTTCTCCACCACCATTGATCCTCCCATCATTCCTCTCATGTTTTTCTCTCATGTGTTGTAGTGAGATGAACACACACAAGTAGGGGCCCATGCAGTGTGTTCTTTCGGGAGGTCCCTGAAACCTAAGGAGCTATGATGGGTGGTTATGTAGGTGCTGCAGTAAAAGCCTTGCATCATAGCTCAGGCCTAAAAACTAACATCATGCACATGTGCCTCAGTTAACTCTCCGTGCTGTTTATACAGAGGTGGCTGCGTTCTGCAGATGTGAGGATTCTCCGCCAGCTGGTGGCCGTGCATGAAGGTATTGAAGCCATGCGTTGGCTGATGGAGGAGCGTGGAGCCTTGGTCAGCAGAGGCAGCAGCTTGACAGGCAGTCTGAGCAGCCTGGTCACTGTAGAGGAGCACGGGCCCTCAGGCAGCCCCTTCAGGTAAGAGACATCAGTCTGTCAGGTGTACAGGAGCCTGTTCTCATTGAAGAGCTGCACTTATCACAGCCATGTATGTACATACATGCTAAGATACAGGCCTAGAAAAGTCAAATTCAATGTAAATTGTAAATTCAACCCAAACATTTTAATCTCTCATTGAGAGTTGCCATATTTGACATATCCATTGTTCTGAATGATGAGTTAATGTGAATTTACAGGATTGTACAAACATATGTAAGAAAAAGAGGACAAGTAAAACTCTTGAACCTGCGCTGAGAGTTTCCAAACATCTTTACAAACATCCACAAATTAAATGTTTGCAGATTTTAAGAGAAGTTTTCCTGTCACATGCCAGAAGGAAAGATCATACTTCTATTACCAGTCCCACATTTAGTTAGTTTCCCATGATGTGTAGTTGTGTGCAATGAGCTGATGCTGCATCCTGAGCACCGAGTTTCCCAAATAATAAATAAGTGAATTTATACTTCACTGCTGAACTTTGGAGGTTAACCTGTGATTATGACTTTAAAGTAAAAACCCAGAAAAGCTTTTGGCTGACTCATGCTGGATGTAAAGCATCATTTGTGCTCCACGTGTGGCTCAATATTTTGAGTTTTTCCCACACAGGGAAAGCCCAAGTCCAACCTGCCCTCACACTGATGATGATGACTCAGACCACAAGAGCTACTTTGACATGCTGAGCCCCGAGTGTACTGAAGCAAGACCTCCCAGTCCTTCCAGCTCCAAGTTTGAAGCCAGTGGTTCCACACATGGCAGCTATGATCCAACACCGCCTAATCCTGCCAATGGTTTGGTTAGTGCCAGTTTACAAAAGTCACAACCACAAGACTTGGGCATAGATGCTCTGAAAGACATGAAAGCTGGCACCATCAAAAGAGCTCTGCTAAGATCGACCAGGTCGAGGAAAAAAGTGGATTCTGGTAGTTTCATTGTCCCCCAAGAGTTGAGGGAGACACATACAGAGCACAGTCTGCCTCAGGAGAGTTTCAAAGCCTATGAGAGCAAGGCACTGGAGGAGGAAGAGAGTGCACCTGTTAGCGAAAAGTTGTTGCTGGGGTATGATGCCCAGTGGTGCTGGGTGGAGTCACAGGATGATGTGACATTTTTATGATCTTGAGCACAAGTAAAGCTCCTTCACCTCAACAGTTACTGTATCTGACAGTAATGCAGTGGGATTTATAAAATGCACTTTGATACTTAGTGTGTCTCATTCAAATAAGAATGATGCTCAGAGATGTATGTCACTCTGTTGGACTGCTAACTCTGTCAGTTTGTTTACACTGTTTCCATTGTGTGTGTTTTCTTTCTGTTATCGATGTGTAATGTGTGAATTCCAAACCACCCAAATTATAGCTTTTTTAAAGAAATTATAGAAACCTCCCTTGTTGCCTGAAAATGTTCTAGACACTGGAGGTTTGATTTTCATTATGAAATATTTGACATTGATTAAGTACTTCTCTCTTCCTTTTATTGATATAAAAAAAGTGTCATTACTGATAAGACTAGCACAGTAGATAATTTCACATGCTTATGTTTTCTTATATTGTTCAGTCTTGTTGAAATCTTTCACACGTGAGCACATAAGGTTAGCCCTACGATGACTCTTCAACATACAGTGAGGATTTAAGATGTTGTTGTTCAGCTTCAGTTGTTTTGCAATGATGAATGATGAGTTTAGTTTATTACATCTTTTTGTAAATAAACATGACAAAAAAACTTTACTGATGTTCTCACTCTTTCTGTTTCAATCTTTTCAATCCAAAAAGCGTGAATGTGTTGAATGAGTAAGTGTAAAATAAATCGTATATAGATATTGACAGTTGTTAAAATAAAGGCATTTATATTATATTATATTATATTATATTATATTATATTATATTATATTATATTATATTATATTAAAACAAAACTGTTTATTTGACATGTTCATGTGCGATGTTGATATTTCGGATGGACCTCAAAGGCAACACCGACGTCCCTCCTTGCGTCATGTGTTTTGTACTCGATTCAGGAAGTGTTCTGCACGTTAAATGGTTAGCGACAGGTTAGTGTGACATTACAGGAGGATAAAGGACGATGTAATGGTTCAGGCAGTCGGACAGGAAACATGGAAGTTTGTTTTCTACGCAGTCTCCTCTTCGTCGCCCTGTCGGCCGTGACATTAGGAGACGGTAAGTGTTTCCGGCCGAAGGAGAGAGGTCAGAATTAGCATGTTTGCTAACTCTCTCTTTTTATCAGTCATCCGCTGACAGTTTGATATGAAGGTGACGCCGAACTCTTTGTTGGGTATATATTGTAGTCGAAGCTGGCCGTTTTTGCTTGCTATTCAGCAGCATTTAGCCATGTTAAGCCCATTATTATCGCTATGTGATTTGAATTGCTATCTGTCACACACTGAAAACCTTGTCCTGTACAGATGGACAGCTGACGTTTGTATCAGAGCTGTCATCCAAACCAGCACAGAAGTTGTCCAAGTACGGCTGGTACGCCAACGTGAGGCTGCAGAGGTTTCATATACCAGAGGAGACGGCTGTCGCTCGCTGGCTGTTCTCTGTCACCAAGGGCCACAACTTCCACTGTGGACAACACAACGTCACCATGTGAGACACTGAGTGATTTATCACAGAGAAATCCACCTCCCTGCACCGCTTTTTATTTTAATCTCTTATTCTCCTAATCTCTCTCTTTCAGCCATATTCGATGGGGTGCTCCTCCAGTCATTAACCCGACTGGCTCAGTGTTTCCTAATGCAACATTATGGGTCCCCAGTCTGTCTCTGACACTGCCGGTCACATCACACAGCTCCACAACATTTAACCTCTCCAACCCTGCTTCTGGTGATTGGTACATTGCTGCCCACCTGCCTGAAGATGACGGACGCATAGAGCAGAAGGTAACCTGTGTAGAGCCTGCTGTGTACAAGATGATCTGTGCTCGTATGCCCTGGTTCCTTTGTGTTCATTAACATGCTGCAAAATAACATACCAGTTTTTCAAGTACACTCTACTTTTCATTTTCACTGTTCCACCAGAGCAGGAATGTTTCTTGGTAAACCACATTCTTGTGTTTCTCAGCCTCTACTCATGTTGCAGAATTGCAGCTGGATGTTTTTTTTTATTATTATTTACAATGTCACACCATGAAGAAGTTTCTATGTGTTTAATTAGATATTTTTTTGTGTTTGCCTTAGTTTGGTAATGTCTTTCTCTATATGTGACTCATTACTCTTGAAAATTTGTCATTCACTTGTAAAGTGCTGCATGAATATGAATGAATAATTCTATATGAACAGATTTATTTATATACATTATATACACGTATGTACTAAATTTGTTTGCTGTTTTTCCTCTGGCAGGGTTTTCCGTCCTGCTCCTATTTCTTCCAGCCTCAGTTATCAATCAGGAGAGCGGTGGACACACCCACTTTACAGCAGGGCACAGTCCTCCAACAGACTGCCGCCCCCGACAGACCAGCACGCCTTAAGTAAGAAGTGTCTGGGGGTGTGTGTGGTTTCACTGATGTCTATATATTTTTATTATTGTATATGGCACAGCTAATTTATCTGTGCATGTTCTAGGCTGTACGTTCCAGAGTTTGCCTCCTCTCTCTACGTCTCTGTGGCTGACTGTTCATCAGGGGCAGGAGCAGAAAGTGGAAACTGTTCACTGATCCTTAGTCTGGGCTCCTCCTCTCTGCAGCATGGCCCAGTAACAGTGAACTGCTCAGGGACTGGCTGCTCTGCAGTACTCTCCAACCCACCATGGGACACCTGGTTACGAGTTATTGTTGAGAGCAGCCAGGACAACCGAACTGCAACCTTTAGCATTGTCTCAAACTACACAGGTGAGCACAGAGACACACATGTCAAACTTCAGCGTCACTCGTATTTCTGCTTTACTCAACTTTCTGTTCTTCATTTGTGCATTTATTTTAGTTGGATGTAAGCCACAAAGTGTAGGCCTTAAAGTAGATGATGACATGAACAAGCTCCGTGGCAACAGCAGCCGTACCAACTCAACATCAACAAGCAACAGCTCAGTGGACACTAATGCTGTCGCCTTTAACGAGTCAGAGTCACTGTTAACGCCGCTGTTACCGACTGCGTGTGTGTGGAGCATCCCTGTGCTCTACGAGGAGGTGGACGTTCTGTCCCTCCGATACACTCCCGTCAATGGACCCAACGTCAGCGTCACAAATACGCACCCTACTCTGCTCACCTACCCCGTGCACACACAGGCCACCGGTGGTACACTCAATCTACAGCTCACACTCAACACTGTGAGTACCACACAATCACTACATACATGCAAACAGTATTATTTGCTTTAAAGCAGTGTGTGTTTGTGCCATTTAACTGTAACGTGTGTGTGTTTGTTTTGTGGGTGTGTGTAGACTAATGTAACCCTGGGGAACGGCAGCAGTGTGGTGGCCTGTTTCACTCAGTGGGCTCCAGTCCTTGGTCTCAACCACTCTCAGCCCTGTCGCACAGGTAGCACAGATGACACGACTGATTAATTTACACTTACACTAAGATGCATGGATGCATATGGATGCATGAAACCCATCCTGTATCTTAATTAATCAGATTAATCTTTATGTCACGATGTCTGCAGATTTGTTTGGAGGATATGGTGTCCGTGTGAATGTCAGTGTTCCTAAGGCTGTGGTCAGGCTACCGTTCCCTCAGTCAACAACGTGGTACCTCACCCTGCAGCTCACATGCAACAGGTAACACACTTACACACATATTGTATTTGTATATTTGCAAATATACGTGTTTGTTGCTGTGTCCCCTCCATCTGATAAACTCTGTGTTAACTGTATACACATTTATTAAATGCATGTTATAATTTCTGATTCACACTAATGTAAACTGTAGCGTGTCTACAACATGTGTCATGATGACAAATCTACATTTTAAAGCCCCATTGTGTGGGAATTACTCCCCTAATAGAATGCAAACAACCGAGTAGTACTCTTTGGCACACCCTCCGCTAAATGCGTTATTACCACTATGGAAACCGCGAAGAGTCAACAACGTGCCAATATGTCAACTTCATGCACAACTTTGAGTCTTCCATCAAGTGATGAGGTGCAGAACGATACATATTCGGTTTCATTATTAATGCCGATAAGTTATAAGCCTCTCCTCCATAATTAACATGTATTTGGTACCATGCTACTGCTAATCGCTAATAGCTACGGTCATTTTTGCCAACAAATGTGATATAGTAAGTTTTGTTAGTGCTAGTTCTAAACCAACAATGTAACAAAATATCCATCCATCCATCTTCCTCCGCTTATCCGGGGCCGGAAATAACAGAGTGAAATTGGCCTGCAGACTCAGAGATCATCTGATGATGTGAGGGGGAGAGGGAGAGCTCAGCAAAGCAGGGGCAGTGGAACTCTGGATGCAGCAGGACGTAAACGGGAGGATACAGTACTTGCTGGACTACACTGCCCCGCTTCTAACATTACGCCAATATAAACCAGTCTAGCAGAAAGCTTGCAACCTCTGCGTCCGTTTTCAAGTCCTTCTCACTCATGAGTTGTCTCCACCTGGAAAAGTTACACCGATGTAGACCCTCGTTTTATCCCGCTCATGTTTTCTTTTTTTTTTCTTGGGTGGTTTGCCGTCCCTCTCATGGGGCAAAGAGTATGCATGGTCCTCTATTTCAAGGGAAAATGGCAAGTAGAATGAACCGCAGGGCGCTTTCATCATCATAGTCATCTTTGTTTGCTTCTCCTCATCGCCCCCGACAACACACGGGGATTTACAAGTAAAACACGAAAGCCAAACCGTTTATCCTCTTCGGCTACTGTATTCAAAGATGGCGATGCAACATGGCAGCCTTCAGTTGGGTGCACCGCCACCTATGTATTTGTAAACAACTCTTTTAAGCTACGAGAAAGCTTTCATTTTTTATGCGACTGTGATTAGATTTGGTAAATACGTATTGATGAAAGCAATATTTGATTTTTGCTAATAAAAAGCCAAATAAGTTACACACTGTACCTTTAAGTGTCGGACTCGGTCTGTATGTCTACCTGTAAATTTGAGCTTGTCTTTGAGTCAGAAGACGTATCAGCTTGGTGTGGTAGCAGACCATTGCTGAGTCCACTGGGGTGATGTCATATGCTGCTCTGCCTTATTTATCGTTCTGTGCGTCTTTAAACTGTCTGTTGTTTCTTGCAGCAGTGACTGTGGTAATGCGTCAGTGGTGTCTGTGGTCCCAGAGGTGTTTGTCAGTGCCTGTATAGAGGACTGTGGGACTTATGGTGAATGTAGACTACTGAGATCCTACAGCTACCTGTACAGTGCCTGTGTCTGCAAGGCTGGTGAGACACACACACACACACACACCACCTAAATGAATGATGTAATTAATCTAAAATGAAAAGTGTCCTCACTGTATCCTGTCTTGCACTGATGTCTCTGCAGGCTGGAGTGGTTGGGGCTGCACTGATGGCTCCACAGCTCTGTCCTACAGTCACCAGTTGACAGCAACTCTCCTGCTCACCATCAGTAACCTGTTCTTCCTGCCTGCCATTGTGGTGGCCATCAAACGCTGCTACATCACAGAGGCGTCCGTCTACCTCTTCACAATGTTCTTCTCCACGGTAAGAAACTCTAATTACCAACACATGGGCTGATTTTTTTATTTTATTTTGGGCATGTAATGTTGTGTAACAGGCAGGTACCAGGAATTCAAAGCTACAATCTGCTCCAAGTTTAAACACACTGGAGCTCAAGCTTAGTGTAGTGTTTGCTCCTGTCATCAGACTTTTACTGAGTGAGGTGCCCTGAGGACGAAAGACACTGATCTTATTTGACACAATAGCATATTGCTGTGGTATATGAATACCAAAACCAGTCATTTTGTTAATATTGATAATGATGAAGAGTGCTGCAAAAACCATAATTTATCATATTTCGCGATCTATGCTTGAGAAAACACAAATTTCTTCTACAGTGCAGAGTATGAATGTATGAATTTGTCTCATATTATTAGATCTCCATCCAAGTTACAATAATGAACACCACAATCTAAACAATGATTTTACTGTATTGTTGCAGACCAGAGTTGTGAGTTAGTTACTTTGACTGATTGAAAACACTTAAACAGACTGAGTTTGCTCTTCATAAGAAACATCTGCTGATGTTAAACAGGCCTCACAAACAAGAGAGTTCAGAAGTCAAGCTAATGGCTTATTATATGGTGCAACTGGTTCATATCTCCAAATGTAAATCATGGTACATAGTTGCATGGACGATGGTGTCTAAAGCTGTTGCTCTCAAAAAAAAGAAAGACATGACTCTGTTATAATTTAGGTTTTAAACTTAATTCTGAGTTTGAATGACAGAAACTGTTCAGATTTTAATGAGTGCAACAGGGAACCATATATTATGTAACAAAACAGCTTGACTATAAAGATCCCAAATAACATGGATTAAAACAGTTTAAGAACAAGAATTAACTTTAGATAGCTGTAGTCCAAGGTTTTATAGCCTATATATAAGGCCTGAGGTTGGGCCAAATGTAACCTTGCAGCAGGACAATGACCCTAAACATCAAAGTACATTTGTTACAGAATAACACCCTGGAGTCAGAGCCCACGACTTAATCCAGCTGAGATGATGTGAAATGACCTGAAGAGATCCACGCACACCAGACGTCCTGAGATTAATTCTGATTTAAAGCAGCTCTGTAGGAAAGCACGTCCAAAATACCTCCCCAGTGTTTTACAGGTCAGCTGACCAGCAGCTACTGGACCAGCAGCTACTGGAATAGCCTGGTGAAGGTTATTGAGGATGTCTGACCAGTTTAGAAATGAAAGGGTTCACTTGCTCTCTCTGCCAGCATTTTCCATGTTTGATGGGTGTGTTCAACAAAGACATGAAAGATTGAAATTGTTTGTGTAATGTTAGCTTAAGCACATTGTGTTTTACTGTAATAGTATATATAATAATATAATTTAACACATGTAGGATAAATATTAAGCTTTATAATCAACTTAAAAGCAACTGGGTAATATGTGTGTGTGTTTTGCATGTAGTATGTAACTATGAGGAAGTAGAACGCATGAAAATGTGAGATAAATTCATGTGATGACTGATTATTCGCCTCCATGTCTTTCTTTATTTAAACCTGTATTCCTAGTTCTACCATGCATGTGACCAGCCGGGTGGAGCCGTACTGTGCATAATGGACTACGATACACTCCAATACTGTGACTTCCTGGGCTCCGTGTGTTCCATCTGGGTCACCATCCTGTGCATGGCTCGCATCAGGGACACATTCAAATATGTACGACACTTACAAATGTTCCATAATATGAAACTTTATGTTCAAAGATTAGTTTGATGTTGGGTTTTTCTGAATACTCTGTGTGTGTGTGTGTGTGTGTGTGCGTGTGTGTGTGCGTGCGTATGTGTGTGCGCGTGTAGACTCTTTTTATGCTCGGGGCTCTGCTGATTGCCATGTCAATGCAACTGGACCGCAAAGGCCTGTGGAACCTGCTGGGCCCTGTCCTCTGTGCACTGCTCATCATGGTCACTACATGGGTAAGATACTACTGTCCAACACTGTGAGACAATCTGTTGCTGATAAAGACAAAGTTGACATTGAGCCAGTCACACGAGACAGAAAAAAGACTGATGAAAATGAAAATGTCATCTTGCTAAGCTTGGTTCTCCTCTTTTGACAGGTGTACCGAGGTGTACGACGTCGACATTGTTACCCGCCCTCTTGGCAACGCTGGGTCCTCTACCTGATGCCTGGGGCACTCTGTGCTCTTATCGGGGTGTGCTTGTACATTTTTGCCGAGACCGAGGACAACTACTACTACATCCACTCACTGTGGCACGTCCTGGTGGCCAGCTGTGTGGTGTTCCTGCTTCCGCCGAAGGAGAAGGACAAGGAGGTGGTGGGCTGGAGCAGGGGCTGGAAGTGGAGCCTGAGCTGGAGACCCCGGGTTTGTGGGTACACTCTCTGTGAGAGCGGCAAGGATGAACTCTACACTGTCACATAGTAGGACAGGAGATGGTGTAAGGAGGCAAAGTGAATTTAGATTGACAGACAGCTTTATAAGCACGACACATATAAGAAAGATTTTAACATTCTGACTCCTCAGTTTTTAAATGTCTTGAAAAACATATTTTAAAATCAAATTGAAACCTATATTTTCATAGGTCTATGATTTTCATACACACTTTCACTTCAAGTGTGAAACTGTGTTTGGATATAAAGAGATCTTGAAATCTTAAATGAAAAAAACATTAACTTGCACACACCCTGACACACACACAAACACACACACACACACACAAAGACTCTACTTTAACCCAAATCAAACCTGCTGAAACCTCCATGGTGGCCTTTGCACCAGCTTAGGTATAAACATCAGAACCTTCAGGTAGCAGACCACCTGACCTTTGACCTCATGACCAGTAGTTTGTACATATTGTGTATGTACATACATTACTAGAGTAGATAATGAATGTTCAAAGTATTTATAAGGAATAGCACTTTGTGGACTATTTAAATCTTTTCTATACAGTCTATCATTCACTTTACTGATAAAATATGCTATATTTATAGTTGATATAAACTCTCCTCACTCTTGTATCCTCCTCAAGTCTTTTTGAAATAGTTTCACAAAACTGTCTCATCTCTACTTCCACCTGCTAGCTTTTTCCAGAGCTTTCCAACCCTATCATATGGTCTTCATCTGCTACCTTCTTAAGAATAATCAAAAATATTTAATAGTGACCACTTAAAAAGTAATTCCACTATATAAACTGCTCTTTTGCCAAAGTCTAATCAGCCCATTAATGATGCCTTCCCTTTGTGTCACCACGAGCTGCTCAGTTTCCCTCCATGTTGTCTGTGTTGCATCAGGTTCCACTGAGCGGCATATTGAGGTGCAGCGATTTGTAACGCAGGGTTCCTCCTGACTCCTGTAAACAAATCTGTGTCTTTAAATACTGCACAGCGCAGATGTTCATGCAGCTTGTATTGAAACTGCACGACTCCGTGTCCTGTCCTGTACTGTGTTGTGTCTCTGCTGTGTTGACAGCCTTTGTGTGTTTATTCTCGCCCTCTAAAACCCTAATCTTACTTTTTACCAGCATTCATTCTGAAGCACTTTTGTGAAAGTTAATTCCACTATGTAATGTACATAGCCCATATGTGTATGAATGGGCACTTGATGAATGTATATTCAGATAACCATGTCCAGTGCCTCCTCTATGTACTGTAAGAGAAAGTGTGTTTTTCCTGTTTCCATATTTAATTTGATCTCAGACTGGCTTTATGTTTTGTCTGTTTTCACTTTTCTCCATTGTGATATTTGCACATGTTTCAAGTTGAACGTTTCAGAGTTTGACTGTCATTCATATAGCCTTCCTTTCATGGTTCAAAACACTGTTTTTCTCATGTGTGTGTAAATAATTTTATGTTGTCTTATTTAAGCAGGTGTATCAAAAAGGCAGTCAACCACCTGAACATACAGTAGCTCTCAGTGTGTAAGGATGAACAAATGTAGTTCTCCATGTAAAATGTGATTTTACTACCTTGTACTGGACAATTACTTTCAAATCAGTTAAAAATCCAAACAGCATTTAGGCCACCAAAAATAAATCTTTTGTATAATGAAAAAATGTGTCATGATTTATTTTTTCATGGCTCTAGTCTCACACTGTTTTTCTTTCCTCAGGCACACACACATACACTCATGGTGAGAGTGGATTGGGGAATAAAGGGAAGCAGATTATCATAATCCTTTGAAATGTTGAAAGTGCTTGAGTCAAAATGCACATTACTGTGTGTGTGTGTGTTTATTTGCCAGTCTTCCTACTTACAGCTTACCTCCATTAGTGGATTTAATGGTCCTCCGAAGCTGACAGACCAGTGCTGCAGATCACTTCATCATTGAGCCTCACTTCCCAGTGTTCTGGTACAGCTGGCATGTGAGAAGACTGAAGGGTGTGTCAAGTATCTAAAATCATTTTTTGGTGGGTGGGGGCACCAGTAATTTAGTATGTCTGGATGAAAAAGCAGCTGAACCCAGCAGAGGTGGAGATATGCTCATTTTAAATCCAGCTTCAAAAACACTTGATCCTACACTTCCCATAGTCCAACTTAGTCACATTTTTCATTACTCTCATTTGTCTGCATCTTTAACACACACTGCCAGCTTGTAGAGCAGGTACTCTGTCAGATGAATAAAAATATTTAACTATCGCATCTAACTTAACTCAAGGTAACCCTGATAGCATCAGAGCCTCCATCATGAGTCAACTGATATTCATGTTTAAAATTGGTTGAGTGCCCTGAAATAATAACAATAGTAAAAAGTGACCTTGTATAGCACAAGTCTATTAAAGTCATGGGTGAAAATGATTTGTGTGCTGTATTTACAGCCATGGTTCCCAACCTGAGGCTCAGTCCGACTCCTTCCCCATATACAACACATTCCCTGCACCATTATTTCTTTCAGATCTCCTCTCATTCTTTGCTGCTGAGGATACTTTCACCTCGAGCAAAATTCATTCTCTGGTTGAAATGGTCCTCACACCTCACGATCACACTCATTTGATGAAGGGTGTTCAGTTTTTAGGAACCACAAATTGACATCAAGTGTCACTTTGACCACATGATGCCACTAGAGGGAGCCAGTCCAGTGGAAGAAACTGCAGCTCCCACAGGACCAATAGAGCAATAGAGAGAAGATGGGAGGGAGGTAAACACTGAGAGGTTATTAGATGTAGAAGAAAGGTGTGAAAAGAGGAGAGAAAAAGCAGCACGTGCAGACAGATGGTGCTGTAGGAAACAGACTGGAGCCAAGCAACTGCTGGTTTGATTTGGATTGGTTGAGCATTACAATTAAGATTCAGTTGTTAATTAAAAACAAAACAAAACATCAGATTATCTATCATCAGGTGATTGCCTAAATTCTGTAGCAGTGTATGCCACAGTCAGTATATCCTGAAACAAAGCACATGTACAGTGAAGTCTACAGATGATGCAAATGAAAGAGAGATAAAAAAAAATGGAGAACTTCAGAGAAAATGATGAAGTGGATTTAAAATATAAAGTCCCCCCAACCACACACACACACACATACCCTCACTGTTTTCCATCTCATGCTGAGCTGAGAGCACAACACAACACAGAATGCTGTAATGACATTTTATTGGGATGAAAACATGCTTGAGCAAAATTAACAGCAACAACGATCACAAACTGAAGCTCCAGCATGGAATGAAGAAACTACGATAATCACATACATGCGAGGAAAATCTCTCACTATATGTTTATATTACTTCTCTATTAAATATAAATAACACCTAAATAAGAATTGGATTCAATAGAAAAAAAGGAAGAGTAACTATAGAATACAATGGGGCAGAGTCTTTGGGCTGAGATGGGCTGTATAGCAGATGCAGGGTGAGGATGGAGAAGTAACAGTATCACTAAAAGCTCTTTTGTCTGCTGTTCACTGCTTGCGCTGTGGGAATAAGATGTGAAGCTGCTGAGGTATGCATTAACACCTGTGCTCTGGGAGGAAGCTCTACATTGAAATCCTAACCAGGGCCATGTTGCAGGAGAACTACTCGGATGGTTACTATGGTGACCGATAGAGACAGTGACAAGGCGGAGATGATTGAGTCTGACAGTTTTTTGTATGCCCAGGCATCAGACATTGGAGGTGGCTGCAGAGTTGGTACCTGCTTGCCCCGCCCCCTTGGCACGCCCGTCTTCCTCCGTTGCCTGGGTGGCAGCCTGAGCCGGGGAGGGGCTTGAGTGCCGCTGGCGTCTCATGAAGGGGAACACACTGTGAGGAAAGGAGGGGAAGGAGGAAAAATTGTGACGGCACAGAATAAATCAGATTTTACAGTAAAAAGAGGAACAAACCTCACCTTTTTTTGGTCTCCTGGGGGACAATAGCTTTGGCGAGCATGTTCTTATACAGGTCAGACTTCAGATATCTTGGGAAGGAGTCCTAAACTCATAAATACACACACACATGGCTGGCTGGTTAGCGTGCTTACCTCAGTAGAACAAGACGTGACACAGACACAGTGTTGTTGCTTTACACAACTGGAGACAGGTGTAAGAGTTAAGGAACACATTTCCTCAAGATAGCTACAAAAAAGCTCCTTTAAAAGCTGGTTTGAATTTTAGTTTTTGTTACCTCTGTGAAAATCAGATGCCAGGTTCCACTGCTGTTCAGTTTATATGTCACTGCTAGGCCACAGTTCTTACAACACACCAACAACATACAGGTAAACCTTTATATTGTGTAACAGTACAGATAGTGTGAGGTTCTACGTTTTGGTGGTTTGGCTCATACTTTACATTAGAAACTTCCTGGAAAGTCTGGGAGTGTTAAAATATCATTGTACATTTAAAGTGCAGATTGATTTGATGTCTGCACTGCATGAACTCACAACAAGATGTTGCTGTGTTGTGGTGAGTAAGGTAAGTATCATGTGTCAAAGAGTCAGAGGACAGACCTTTTTCATGAGGAAGTAGATGTGCATTTGTGCGTCGTCCATAACAAAACGGTGTGGGTGTTTGATCCCCTCTAGAGTCTTATCCATTGTCTTACTGTCGATGTTGACCCAGCGCGGAGCTCCGGGAGCCAGGAAGTTTCTGAATCACACACAAAAGAGTGGCTGTCACCACAGACAGTAGACGTGAGCATGTATTCCTGTATTTTTGTGTGTGTGTGTGTGTGCTCATTTACTTGTAGATCTCTTCCACTTTCTCTATGATCTTTGAACTTTCTCCATGTCTGACTTCCTCACAGGCCAGCCAGAAACATAGGTTCTCCGCTGGGAGCAGAAAGACAAACAGGGAGATGCTGACTATTGATGGAGGTGAATTAAAACAACAACAATGATGCAGGAAAAAGTGAAACACAACAAGAGACACTTTATAGCCCGGACAGCCTCTGTGGAAAACTTTGGCCCTGGCAATCGTTCTTACAGTGCAGCAAGTCTGCATGAGTGAACAAATCCCTCTCCTGTCTGCTGTCTATTTTACGTCTCCACTCTCTACTGGCCCAGTCTAATCTTTCCATCCTCCGTGTAGCCATGTCATGAAATGAGTCTACTTTTCCACTCAGCTCACCTCACCCCACACTGGGACTGGAAATTGTCATTAGGTAAGATAATGAAATTCTGAATGCTAAGCAGAGTGAGAACCAATTACAGATTAATATGAATGACAATTATGTTTTTTTTTCTCTGTTTATTGTTGTGATATGATTCTGCATTTGAATAATTATTCAGTGTGCAGCGCCCCATTGGAAATTCATACCATGATAAAAGAGTGATAAGGTGGAAGAAATATGGGACGTGTCTGCGTCTGAAGTTTGGGTGGGTCTGTTCTAATCCTCAAACATAATCATCCATGTAGAAATACAACAATGCTGTGTAACATTCATTCTATTGTGAATTGTTAGTTGTATTTTGGATATAATGCAACACCTGCATTATATGTCACTGTTGTTCCTCACCACTAAACTCTTTCTCCAGGTAGGTCATGAACTCCTGCCTCCCCATGGAGTCATTCAGAAGCTCCATGAAGCTGAAGCTCCAACGCTCCACTCGAAGACGTGTTGGGGTGGGCACACTGCTCTCACAAACACCCACAGTGCAAACATAAAAAAATCGACATCGACACAGTCACTCTAGTATTCATAACATAAACTATCACTTCCATTTGAACTTGAATGTACATGATAAGAAATGCTGATGTGCGCACCACTATGTTATCATGGACTGTTGTTTGTATCTATTAAAACATGTGTGTGTATCTCACATGTCTGTGTTCATTGTCCAGTGAGCAGTGTCATCAGAGATCCAGGGGTTACTGGGAAGGCAGCCTTGCATGATGGGATCGTGGTTCTGGTACTGCTCGCTGAATTTTACAAACCTGCCAATCCACACACAAATGCAGAGGCATGCACACGCACAGAAACATGCACACGCACACACACACAGTTATTGTATTAGTGCATCAGATCATAAGACTTAATGGCCACTAATTCTGACTTGCCTCAGGAAGCATCCATTAGTGGCTCTTACAGTGGGGGAACTAAGGCTTATGTGCATGTGTGCGTGCGTGTAAGTGTGTGATAGAGACTTAAAGTTTGGTTCAGTCAACGATGCATCCATTAGTGTTTATGTGTGTAGCACATATGTGTCTGTATATGTTTCTGCATACATGCATTCAGTGGGACACACACCCTTCTAGGCAGATGGATGACTTTACACGGTTTCTTCCAAGGGCCCTTCTACAGGACTCGATCTGTAAACAAAGACATAACGTCACACGCACACAAAGTGAGCTATAGCATAGACTATAGCTGTATTTAAAGTGGTGGTGTATAAATTATACATGATGTTTACCTCTCTTTTGTAGTAGTCACTATTCTAGTTCTGCAAAGAAAACAGAGAGTCATCATGTTAGATCACACACTGACTGCTTTACACATTTATACTATGTAGTTATGTCAGTAGTACAAGCATGTATATATATATATATATATATAGATACACACACACACACACACACAAACACACACACACAGAATGGATACGTATATTACCCAGTTACTTTTACACTTACATTTACATAATCCCAACAGGAAGAAAGAGGAAAAGCATTAAAAGAAGACGATATGAAAACCAGAGTTAGACAGTAGATGTATGGAAGGAGAATATAAAAGAGGAAGTAAAGAAATGTGATGACACCACTAACCAGTGTAACTCGAGAGCTGAAGTTATTTGGTCTATCAAGACCCATTTCCAATACATTGTGTGCCCCACTCTGGAAAAAGAACATACATTAATGCAATGCAGTACACTAATAGCTAAGCATGATATGTTTGTCATTTTGTGTGTGAGAGGCTGCGTGTGAGTGAGCACTTATCCTTCCTTGAGATTTCCACTCCACTAGCTTTGACTATTATTCCTGGTTTGTCTTTCTTCTTCTCCATGCCCTCGTCCCTAATTCATAAGGGCAAGACAAGATGGAGTCCCTCCTCCAAACCCTTGTCCTTTGCGTCACCCTCTTATCACTCATACAGTAACTCTACACTACCCATCATTCCTTGCCCCCCGCTCCCACCCTCTACCCTTCCCCCTCCCTTCTCTCTGTCTGTCTGTGTCTGTTAAACAATCAGATGAGCTGCTGCTGCTGTGGTGTTAAGCTAACACATAAAGACAGTGTGGTGACTTTCTTTCTCTCTGCATTACACCATCTCTCTCATTCTCTCTGCCCCCCACCCCCCTCCTCTGTTGTCAGCTGAGGCTTTCACCAGATGGGTTGAATATTTCATGCAGGAGGCAAAAGGGACTGTGGGTGAACATTAGTGGGACCTCTGACTGTTTTATATAATATGATGATATTTTCATGTTTTCAATGTACAGTGTTATTATTTTGATTTTACATTCACTTTGTTGCTATTTGTACACTGTCTATGCTGTCATTGTAATAGTGAGTCCTTGCAAATGACAGCTTGCTCAAGAGCCTTCCCTGATTGAACAAATAAATACTAAACACTAAAAATAAATGAAGAACAAAATATTACAATAGGGTATAGTATAGTATAGTATAGTATAGTATAGTATATAGTATAGAGGAATGTAGTGTAGCGTAGTATAGTGTAGTGTCATGTCTTGTGCCATGCTGTGTCGTGTCGTGTCGTGTCGTGTCATGTGGTGTTTTAGTGTGGTGTGGTGTGGTGGGATGAGGTGTGGTGTAGTGTAGTACAGTGTGGTATGGGGTGGTGCAGTATACCAGAGTTGTTTTGAACAGTACAGTAGAAAAGAGCAGAGAACAGTATAGTACACTACAGTACAGTAAAATAGAGTAGAGTAGAATAAAGTAGAGTACAGTAGAGTGGAGCAGTGCAGAGACAGTGAACATACCGGGGGTCTGTTGATGAGCCAGTAAGCCTGCTCCTGACATTCTAGGACAATGCGGTCTGCCTTCCGCCTCTGTTTGGATGCTCTGAACACAAATCACACAGTAAGTGTGGTAAGTGTGTGTGTGTCTTTCTGTTTGTGTGAGTGTGTGTATAGAGGTAACGTCTGAACACACCTGAGTTGTTCTCTTGCTTGCATCACCACAAAGTCCCAGGTGTGGTTGATCCTCTTGTGCAACACACTGTACCGTTCCTAAAAAGGAAGAGGACGAAGGATGACGTGGGCCTGTTTCCACACACTTACTACTGCATATTTCATAATATGCACATGTCCCTTCCTCTCTTTTACACTGACAAACACACACAGACACGTTCCTCACCTTTTCATATTCCATCAGCTCCCCTTGTTTCCTGATGTTCTTTTTAGCCAAATAGATTGCTGACGGGATGTAAGAAGTAACAACAAAAACACGGAAACAGAGGTTAAGAGATTTATGCAATCATCTATATCACAGCTATAGTTTAAGTATAAGACTTCTTGTTTTAAAGTATGGGTTTACATTCTTTGTTTGTTGTTAGTTTCCACCACCAGCCAACCTAGGTTCAGTACTTTGGTCTTACCATAGTCCAGCTCTGAGGCAGGCCATCTGGTACTAGTCCAGAAGTATGGAGTCTGAGAAAAACAAGTGACATTTTAAAATTTCTGATAGAGAATGATGTTGAAGCAGCTGATGTGAAGTGGCAGCAGAGAGTGGCAGATGGATGGTGGGATTAGGAAGTGGGCTAATGGAGAGAGAGAGAGAGAGAGAGAGAGAGAGAGAGAGAGAGAGAGAGAGAGAAACGAAGATGTACAGTGGTAGAGAGAAGGTGAAATATAGATGGAGGGAGGGAGGGAGGGAGTATTTTTACAAGCATGCAGAAAGAAGAGAATGGTCATCTGACCTGGAAGCGGTACGGCCACTCGTCTGCCCTCAACACGAGAGATCTGGGCTCCTTCAGAGGGTAAATATACCCGTATCTCACCAACATGCCACCAAGATGTAGAGCCTCTGTTAAAAACCACAGAAGTCCCAAACCAGTCACTGGGCTGTCTCACATATTTGGGGTTTTTCACTTTTTAGTCCAGATCACACACTTTTCAAGGTGCAAATCTTTCTGTGGTGTATTTATAGACAAAATCATTTGTAATTAATGACAGAATATATTAAGTTCAAAAACCTATTTATCACTTTTCCCAGGCTTCTGTTCATCCCTGTGTTTGATGCCAAGTCATAGAGCCATCAAACTGAAAATAGACGCTATAAATAAGACATAGGGAATAAAATTAGTTCAAAATGCTGCTGGTGTAATTTGTCATACATTTTCTATCACGCTCTAGCACAGTGTCAGCAATCTCTCTCAAACGAAGGCTTTGTTCCAGTGATGAAATGCATCATCAATCTTCAGTCCCTGCTCATTTGTTAAAAAGCCCTACTTCTGTGAGTGACAGCTTCCAAAAAAACTGTGCTCTGCATTTTAATCAGCTTTCTCTTTTGCTGACTGACTCCACTCGCTCCTCTTTTCTCCTGAGGTGAAACTGTCCACAGAGACGTTAATCAAACCCAGATCATCAGGTGAGTTAATCAAACTTGGATCCTCTGGGTTTACCCCATGCCTGTTTACTGGAAACAGCCAGTGCCATAGCGCGCACACACACACACACACACACACACACACACACTTTCACATCAGCTTGAGAGAAAACACCATATCCTGGCAACACATTAGCAACGACACACAACAAGACAGACTGAACCAAACAGTCACAGCAGATTCCTCAAAGTCTCACACCACACACACAGTGTAAGCATCAGTACTTACCCTCCTCACAGATGCTATACTTCTGGATCAACCAGTCAATTATATCCCGGCCTGCAGTCAAAGGAGCAGAAAGTGAGGAGACAAGAAAAGAGGACAAACTTTCTCCTTCTACTCTACAAAGCACGCAATATTTCTCCAAAATTCACTGCTGCATTATGCATGACCACGGGACAAACACAAGCTGCAATGTGCATGTCTACGCACGCACACATAGATGCTAATGCACACTGACATCAAGGGACACACAGGCACACACACAAACACTCACATATACACACACCTGTCATGGCATGAGGAATGACAGTGATAAGGAGCCTCTGGTTTCTCATCTTCATGCCCATGTCAGGGTCCTGCATGGCCACAATCACTTTCTCCATCTGTCAAAGGAAGACACATAAACACACATACACACACACACACACACACACACACGTACAGATGCAAAAACATGGGCATGCACACACAATCCATAAACATAGTCAACAACACATACATAACTCATGAGTCCAGTAAAACTATGCAAATAGCAAATATTCCATCCTTTCAGAACTTGTTTTCATGCTGCTGGACGCCTTCACTGTAGCTACGTTGCTGCTTATACAGAAGGTCTCCTGATATGTCAAATAATATAACCAAACCAAAATAAACAGAAGCGCATGATCTTACCTTTCGAAAGCATGTCATTTGCTCCCGATGCCAGCCTCCTTTGGCCAGCGTGTTGATGGTCATCTTGCAGGCTGCTTGGATCACTCGACGGGACGGGAAAGTGCCTGACCGGAGTGCTGCCGGGAGCGCGCGGCAGAGAGTGCACCACTACCACTGTCGCTTTTTTTCCCCCCTTGCATCAGGCGGTCGGGTGCCTGGCGGGCGCGCCCCTGTGTAGATTAGAAAGGATTACAGTGTGATTTTCAGTGTGATATATAGTTTGTGTACAGAGGAGAAAACAACAGGGTGTCTGCAAGCCTTTGTAGACTCTCTCTGATTTATGAGTGTATGAGATATAAATATGATTAATAACTACAATGTAAATGAAGGCATAAAGATAAATAGATTAATATTTGTCATTTATTAGTGTACTTACTTTTGAATGGGAAAAAAATGTTAAAGGCTATCTCTCTATCTATCTATCTATTAAAATTTATATCTGTATTTAATTTTTAATTAAGACTTAAGTTTTATTTTTTGTAGAATAATTAAACAACTGGAAGTTACAAAACTATATATTTTTGAAGTGCTTCCTCCTTCACAAACACAGACAGCTAACACTGAAACAGTCTTTGTTGACATTTGTTCGCCACCACATGCGCCGACTCCGCTGAAACGTCAACAGCAGTATTTTGTCCCTTGCAGGCTTCTGTAGGCACAGGAAGTGGCTCCGCTGTCGTTCAGAGACCACTCACTAGTCTCGTTGTGGGCTAATTTCTTCAGCCAGTTGCCTGATTTTTGCAGAGGTAAGGTCTCCACCAAGTACATTATGTATTTAGAGATGGCTCCTGTGGAAATTAAACCAAGCGAAGTTTGTCGGAGATTGAAAAAGCAGTCCAGTCGTTTTAGCTAACCTTGCTAACACTAGCTGTAGCAGGATGGAGGGGACCGAGTTGCTGTGCAGCTTGTGGTCCACTTGAATAATGTTGAGTTGTACCTGTGATCCTACAATTTGTAATACTGAAATGTACGAATGATATGTACAAATATAATGGTAAAATATCACTATTATTCGCGTTTTGTCTATGCACAGTACAGTCGTTCGTCCTCTTTTGTTTAACAGGCTAAATATCGTTGATGTGATGTAGCTGGATGAATTTTGTGTTTATTGTTGTTTCTCTCTGTAGCAGGAGCAACATTTGAGACAAACTATTTATAAGATTCTGTAAAGTCGAGTCTGCAATATGTTGTGTAATTTGAGTTCACGACATTAATTGCACTCATTAATTACAGTTGTATAATTACCTACTGAAAAACAAGCCACTCTGGACTATTAAACCATACACTCGACTTGTAATAAAGATGTTAACTATTTCAACTTTGGATGTGTCTCTGTCAGGTGGTCATGGGTGACATTCGTCAGTCGTTGCTGCCTCGGGATGTGCTGAGTGCAGCTAAGGAGCTGCTGTATCACCTGGACATCTACATCTGTAACCTGGTGCAGTCTGGGAGGCAGCCCCCTCAGGTTGACTCCAAAACCCTGGACCTGGTCGAGGAGTTCATTCTGCATGCACCCAAAGACAGAAACACCCCAGGCAGGGTAAGACATGCCTCTGACATGCTTGTGCACAAATACTCATTGACACACAAATGTAGACAGACGATAAATGGTTGCCTGTGTTTTTTTTTTCCTTCAGAGAATGAGTGCTCTTCAAGAGCTCCAGCTGTTGGAGATCATGTGCAGCTGTTTTCAGGAGCAGAGTCGCGACACTGTCCGTCAGCTTATGTTCTCCGCTCTCTTCAGTCTCCAAGGCAACCAGGCGGATGAAAGCCGCATGGCACTGCTGGGCAAGCTGGTTTCCATGGCAATTGCTGTGGGCAGGATTCCAATCTTGGAATGTGCTGCTGTGTGGCTACAGGTGAGAATTACGACCCATGTGCTGAAAGAAGTGTGTGTGTGTGGGGGGGGGGGGGGCACCTTTTTAATATTTCTGTTATATTCACTCCTCTCAGTAGTGTATAGAAACTTGTAGTGAATATGACCCTCTGGTTGTTTACTCGTCCTGCAGAGAACCCACCGTGTATACTGCGTACGCCTGGCGCAGGTGCTGGTAGACGACTACTGTAGTATGGTCCCAGGCTCCGTACCCACCCTTCAGAACATCCACAGTGCCAGCCCACGCTTCTGCTGCCAGTTCATCACTGCTGTCACCACCCTGTATGACCTCACCAAAGGTAAAGTGGGATAATACAAAAGTACAAAAACATCTACAAACTGGGACCTCCAGAAAATGGGAAAATGGGAACTTCAAATATGGGCAGAGGAGATTCATTGTCAACATTTTCTGTCTGAAAGGATAAAATCCAAGTATTCAAAATGTTATCTTGTATGTTTTGAATCCTAACTTTTGTTTGTGTGTATTTGTTTGTGTGTAGAGGAGCTCACCCCTCCACTAGAACTCCTCCAGATGATTGTGTCATGGATCCAAGATGACCCTCGTCTGGTCCTTATCACCTTCCTGAATACACCCCTGTCTGGCAGCCAGCCAATCAGCTCACTTGACCTCACACCATTAGGGGGTTTGGTGCGTTGGTGTGTCAAAGCACCGCTGGCATACAGGAGAGGCAAGAAATCAGTGCTGACCAATGGCAGCACTGAGGATGAGCCAGAGACAGGCCCACTTTTCTCTGCACTTCATCTAAGCGTTTTACAGGTGTGTGTGTATGTATGTTCTTACATTTCTGTAATACATCATGTGCAGGGTTCTTAATTAACTTTTTGGATCACCAGCCAATCAGAATTTCCATTAGCCAAATTTTTTCTGGTGAAAATGAGAGAGATGCCACTGAATGCATATGATCATTTTATTAACATTGTTTGCACAAAAAAACACACAGAAAGTACAATACATATGACAAAATATACACAGAAAGTGCAAACATTTCATTCGTGCTCCTAGTACACTGGAGAGGCTGGAGGGGGGCTGTCGACCGGGGGCCCGCGCCCTCAGGCCGACAAAAGCTTGGATCAGAGGGAGCTGCTCTGCTACGTACGAAACCCTGACCCAGAATCAGGTCGTCTGCAAGTGATTTAGCACCAGGTTCTCAACAAACATGCGGTGCGAGATAGGAGAGGGGCGACCACCATCCAGTTGTGCCCCAATCCTGTCACGAACGGCTGTACTCACCGACCGAAGCCGGCTATCCAGGGCCAACCGAATATCCGCGGCGCTACAGTATCATTAGGCGGGATTCTAACTTAGAGGCTTTCAGTCATAATGTAGGAAATACTGCCAGTGGGACAAATGACCGAGAACAGTAGAGCGGCTCTGACTGACATGATTGCCTCATGCAGTGGCTAGTAAGGTTTTATTAACACCCACCAAAATGAATCTTAACCTGCATTTGGTGGGTTGGCGGGTGTTAATTTAGAACCCTGATCATGTGTACATGTTCAGTATATAAAATGCATACATTGAAGATTGTCAAACTATTTTCCCATTTCCCATTGTCCATTCCCTGCTACATTTAGGTCTTCATGCTCCTGCCAAATATTCTCAATGAGAAGGGTCTTTTGGTCGCCTGGCACTGCTCCAGATGGAGTCCTTGGCCACGCTAACCTCTGACCTTTCCAGACTGTTGGACCAGGCCGACAAACATACGCACACGTCATCCACAGACACACATGCATTGTCCCAGCTGACCCTGGATCGGCTGGCACAGGCCCTACAGGTGGCTATGGCTAATGGAGCCCTGCTCTGCTCGAGAGGTAAGAGTGTGGACAGGGAGGGTGAGAAAATAAGTCTCATGCAAAGGAAGCAGCTCAGATGTTGGAGAGAAGCAAGAGAGACTCGGAAAGTTTATTCATTCACTAGCAAGTCAGTAAATGAGTCACTTTGTAAGAGTGACTCCTACTAGGTTGTTGTTGTTGTTGTTCGTGTCTGGCCTGAAATCAGAAATGACTTTGATTGCAGAAATTCAGATGTAGTTTACTATCCTGAAATCAGTCATCCAAAAATGGAGCAGAACCTACACTTGAGGCTACACATCTTTTACATGTTTGTATTTTTATGGAATAACAATTAAGCATAAGCCAAATGGAGTTGTATTTTTTCATAGTAAATCTCTCTAGTTTTTATTGAAGCTTGAATTTCTAATGGATGTCCACTTAACTTTGCATCTACAACGTCTCTATCTGGAGACCAACACAGGGCAACATGGGAAAAGTTAATCATTTCATATTGAAGCGATGGTTAATTACTAACTGATTCATTGGTTACATTTCCTGTTGTGTGGTTTATTTCACCATGTTGTGTCATTTGAGTACTTATTACATGTCTTATTGTCTCTGCAGAGGATCTTAGAGCCATCTGTTCCCGCCTCCCCCACAACAAGTAAGAAGTGAAAAAGTGTTTTTCCTTCACAGTTTCCACTGGAAATTTTTTTTCTTGAATTATACACTGGATTAATTATTACCCTCTTGTTAAGAGCAAAGCCTTGTTTAAGGACAGTAAGTGGTTGAACTGAGGTTTAATAAAGTTTTCAGCTGAATAACAGTGTTTTAGGAGTTGGCATGTTTAAGAGGAGTTTGTTGGAATGGATGGAAGAAATGTGCAGCCCTGATGATGAAACCATTTCTGACTTAATATGAGCATATTTTTGATGTGGTCCCTAAGAGTGTTGATTTTGTGGATCTGGATATATATATATATATATATATATATATATATATATTTTTTTTTTAAGTCTTTAATTCATTCATATTCCATCCTAACATTTGTCTTTTCCTCCTGTCTGCTTTTCTGTTCCAGTTTACTCCAGCTGGTGTTGTCAGGCCCAGTGATGTACTACAACAATATCCACACTCCTCCACTGGCCTTCAGCCCACATGCAGCTCATTCCCCATCGCCTCACACCCCGCACACCCCGCACACCCCACACACCCCACACACCCTACACACACCCCACACACGCCTCTCGCCACCCACCCCTCCTCTCACCCTCAGTACCCTGGTCAGCCTTTCATGACAGGAATGCCGTTTCCCTTCCGACCCAGCCACTAAAAGAAATAATGTCCATCTTGTCTGCAGATGTGAAGGTGTGTGTGTGACTATGTGTGTGTGTGTATGTTGATATTGGTTAATGGGTGTTGTTTGTTTGTTGGCAGGTGTGAATTAATGTATGTATGAGAGCTATGTAATATGTTATTAAGCATGTCTGTGTCTGAGAAAGTCTGTGAGGCTAACGTATTTGTCCAATAAATATTTTTTTACTTCGCTCTTTATGTTGTTCTTTGTCCAACCACTTGTGGTCACTGTTGCCAAGGCTTGTGAACTGGCCTGCACTCCAGGGCTTCATTTGCATTTTTACCAACTGTCATGGAAACCTAACTATGGCATTTGCTTGATGATTATTCGTGCTAATTGTGCTTACATGTTTTCAGGGTGTTGTAGCTTTAAACCATTTTTATTGTGGACAGATGAATTTGCCTTCATGCTTAAAAACAATCATAATCATGGCAAAGAAGAAAAACCATCAGCTTCTCAGGCACCTTGCAGTTTAACTTAAGTCATGCAAGTGGTTCATGCCAAGTACAAGAAGTACAAATATCTAAAGGTACACTGTTCACTTCTTTCTCAACCTCAACATCGTTTATTATGTAACCAAAGATGGCAGGGCCCTTTGGAGCCAAGCCCTTGGTGCGTGAGCATGGCTCTGTTTTGAGACAGATAATATATCGCTCCTCTGCAGCGCAGCAAAAAACGAAAAAAGGCTGCTCGACCCTCCTCCGGACCTCAGCTGCCCTCATCCAAGGTGAAAATTGCATCATCCACACTCATCTCTGTGTATAGGGACTGTGTGGATTGCATTTCGGCTTATTTGCACATAGTCATGGGACAAGCTTGAACTGCAGAATTAGTATTGACAGTTGGGTTTTGAGGATCCTACTGAGCATGTATAATGTGTTTTCATCTCTTTTTACCTCACCCATCTTTACTTCCTCATATTCCTTTTGTTTATGTGTGTTGAAATGGAAATAAAAACACTGAGTTCCCTTTGTGTTTGTATGCTATTGTCAAAATAATTGGCGGTCACTACTTCCTTATCTATTTTTACAAGACAGGTTTCAGTGGTGCAGCTGATTTTGTTAGGACATCCTGGAACAACATTGCCAAGACTTAAGGTTTAGGGAGAATTTGGATTCCAGCTGTCACATCACATTGTTTCTCAGATCTGCGTCCACATGCCGTGAGACTCTACTGTCTTTGAGCTTCCCCCTGCAGAGTTCATGGGTGGGACAGTGATAAGCATATCTTTTCTGGGAAAGTGATGCATTTCTGTTGGGCTGGGGGACAGTGCCAGCAGATAATATTCGAGTGAAAAAGAGAGGGGATCAAAGACGAAGAGGGAGTGTATGCTTTGTTTCTATAAATCCAACAGGTGCTGTTGAGTGGAATCAGATTTCCACATTCTGCAGACCGGATTTAACATTTGCAAACTGAATTCAGCATCATACATTCAAAATGTTCTTTTACTTTCAACATCTTTCCTATAGCTTTATGATCATACATGGCTTTAACAAGGTAAAAAAAAAATAATAATAATAATAAAAAAAGCTCATAATACTTCATAAAGTTTCCTGCTCCACCTGGCAAATGATCTCCTAATTGCTCAACCCAACCTTCTTCAGTTCTACCAGTGTACCATGACATCAGACAGGCTGGTCAGTCTGGTTTTCTTTGCACATGTAACTTGAAGTTAAGATCACACTTTTCTATGGGACTCAGAAGAAACCTTGGCTTGCATTGGCCCAGTTTCCTCTCACAGGGTGTGTTGTGGTTGCGTGGGACTGCCTGTGTCAGCAGTTAAGTTTCCGGTAAGAAAGAAAAACCACCCAGAGCCAAATATGAAATAGTATCACTGAGGACTCCAAGCCAAATATAGGCCAGATGGGTGAACCTCAATTTTAATGTCAGACATTGGCCCATGAACATCTCTGTTTATCTGATGAATGTCTGACTGAGTGTAAAACCTGAAAACTGTTTTATACTGAATGAACAGCAAATCAGAAATGAAAGGTTATACATCTGATTTTCTAAATCCCAATGTATTTTTTCTGTGGTGCATCATTTCACAGGTGTTCGGTGGTTCATAGTGGCTTCCACTTCCTCTCATATACACAGTAACACACAACAGCCTGAAACTAACCTTCAGTCTGAGAATTAACAAAGCACCTAGTAATTTAGGAGAATAATAGAGGTTATCAAACCTTCTTGAATAACAACAAAGCTCTTTCACCCGGCTTTTGGAAATCATGTAATTGACAGTGTATCTAGTTTATACAGTGTATGCTTTACCAGATCCTACAACACAGAAGTTTCTCCATTAAAGATTTGTCCAGCTGTGGTTACTGTAAGACCACCATCATTTGCTTTTCTCAAAGAGAGAGGCACCATAACTGAGTATACACTCTGCAAAGCCTCATCTCATAATCACTTTTTACCACTGAGTTAAAACAGTTCTTAGTGGGATTTAGTGGTATTATGAGGAACGGAAGACATGTTTCTTTCTCAGGCAATCTTGAGCTCCTCCACTTAGGATCTTGATTTTATCAAGGAAAAGAAGACACATAACTTCCTCTCTATGAACTATTTAACTTCCTATTCCTAACTATTTAACAAGATTACACAATCATCCTGGCAGTTTGTTGCAGCTGTATTTTTTGCACATGTTAACAAACAGCAACATACTGATGTTTAGGAAGTGAATATCTACCATGGTCACCATGTTGGTTTACCAGTATGCATAGATTTGATGAGCTCTTAAAAGGATTGGGCAGACAGTGGAGGGCACCCAGGTGTTTGGTCAAAAGTTGAAAACCTGTGCAAAAAATGTTGCACAAACTGACATAGTGGGTGTGAAGCTGTGGAAATGAACAAGTGAAAAATGGAGCAGCTGGCACTGCTGGAAAGTCCAAAATCAATTTGTATAGGGACCATAAATAGCCTATCAAGACACTAAACTTCATACGTGGAGTTAATGCTGTGGCTGAACGGCTACACCTGTTCACAGACCCTTGCTAGAGTGGTTCTGGAATCAAGTTTATCTGCAGATATTATCCAGCTTACAAGAAGGTTAGAGATGCATCTGGTGTGCTCAATAGACCTATATAGTATAATCTTATGTAAAATTCTCCAACTGACACATCCTGTGCCTCTGCTTCTGTCTGCAACCACAGGCTTTGATCGAGGTGCATGCTCAAGGATATTTATTCAAAAATTGTGAGAGAGGAACTTGGGTGTGTCTGGTCTTAATCATTTCAGGACTGTGGTTTAATTCTGAATCTGCGTCGACATGGCGCATGCCTTTCTCAGTAAAGTAATATATATACCCAGACCGTACCAGTGAAAGTCCAGAACCACCTCTACCTCTGTGTTTTCTTTTCTGAGAAAACATTTCCTCCACTGCTTTTGCACAGTTGGAGTATTGTTACAGTGACATGAATGCAGCTACAGACACTGTGGAAATCTGTGGGCTTGCTGTGCTGTTCACCTCCAACACATTTGCCCCAGCGTTAACAATTCAACAAACACAGGTCAGGGCATTATTACATTATGTTGCTTGACAGGTCCAGCGCCAGCCAGACCACATCACAGTGTCAGGTAGTGATTACACAGATAGAAGAGACGACTCAAATCTGTTCTGACTGCAGTCTCTATAGTGACACTTCACATTCTTGGCCTGAGGTTGAATGAAACTACAACAACCACTTGATGTAAAAAATGTGGTTGAACTTTCAGAGCTTTAAATCCTCAACAGTGACAGATCTGTTTCCAGGAGAAGAAATCCCCATCAAGCCCACTGCTTAGTTCACCAGGAGATATACAATAGCTCTGAAAGTGCAGTCTGGGTGCGGACATGCATGACCTAAAGGACAGGAGATTTAAAGGAGTTGTACACCCAGATTTTCACAGCTGCATGAGTTCATTGTTCATGTCACTTGAAATTTCAAAGCACTGACATGAAGTGATACAAAAATGTGGGAAAATTATACAGTGGGAAAATGATCAAAACCTGAGCTCAGGCCACCCAATGACTGGTTTGCACAAAATACATGTTTGCAGCCTGGAACATATAATTACTAAAGGTACCCAAAAGAGCAATTATAGGGACAGTAAACCAACCTTAGTAAGTCAGTTCTTACTCAATAATCAATTATTAAAAGTGATGGTAAACAAATGACATTGCAAAACTTAGAATCAAAAAATAAAAAGAGCCACCTGCTTACAAAGATTTAGTAATAATTTACCACCAGTGGCGACTGATTTGCTCCTGCCCACCACAGATGCCCAATCGCAGAGGTTGTTGATTTGTCTGCCCTGTCTGAGGATTTCCAAACCTTGCACTTTAAGCTTAAATTGTATAAGTACAGTGCCATTTTACTTTTAGATGTTAACAGCTGTTTCAGTTGTATGTGGAACAAAGAAACAGAGCAGAAATAGTCCCAGACAACTTGACTGGAAAAAAAAATATGTGTGTCGCACTTAGTCAGCACATGGGTGACCAATCTAAATAGACCCACTCTTCCCGTCCTTTCCTAGAGCTGATATTTTTACAGCTGGTGCACGAAATAAATGTTATTCTGTGGATTGGTGGGGTCTGAAAGTTAACAGTCCTGGGCACACGGGTGTTTTGGTTGTTCTCATTTCAAGGTGAGCGGCAGACAAGAGTTGCCAGTTTGTCTATGACACAAATGAGGTTATTTGAGGTAAGGGCCTCAGGCAGCCTTGTCCAAACAACTTGTATGGTTGTTTTTAATATGAATTAAATGATATGCAACATAAAATGCATCAACAATTCATCACTTTAACTCGTGATTTAGGCAGCCACTAGTGTGTCTAAGCAATCAGAGGTAGGACTTAGATAAAAGAAAGCCTATGTTGCTACTTAATAAACATTATATATTCATATATACAGTTTATTTTTTATATACTTATTTAATTTTTAAGCAAATGACAGAAAGGCCTTTGATTAATTTACTCATGCACTAATAGGTAAGTGGTAGCTATGTAAGGTTTAGGGGGATTTTTAGGTAAGGTTTACTCTTTTATTGTCTGCACAAAGTAAAGTCACCATATAAATTTGTGAATGTGATTCCTAAGGACAAATAGTTCTCCATGGGATTGTTATGCAAAAATACTCAAATACTTAATAATTACACTTGCACACAGTAAATGAAAACATGTATACACACTTTCCACCACTGTGTTTTATTTCATTCCTTGCTTGAGTAGTTTTTTTTTTTTTTTTTTTTTTTCCATTAAACCCTGTTTAAACATTTTGGTAACAAGCAGCCAAATGCACACTTCAGCACGTGTATAGACCACTTTCTCATCCATCCGGAAGAACACCAGCAAATCTCGCGATGACGTGAGTTCAGTTGGCGCGAAGGAAGTGACGTCGTTTTACGCAGAGGCGAGGGCTGAGTATAACTCCAAGCAGCATGGTCAAGGGCACCGTCGCCGGCTGACAGAACGAGCAGATAGGGAGGAAGCAGCAAGGAACGGACCCTCGTGTCAGCGTCTGTCACAGAAGACCTCGGTCAGTTTGAGCGGTGTTGAAGAGAAGGTGAGAGTTACATCGGTGACACACAGCTCCAGCGGTTCAAGCTGCACTGTAGCACTGTTAAATCTTATTGAATTGAATCAACTCCGGATCACCCTCTGCTGGGTGGAAGCACATGAAGCCCTCGTTTTCTTTGGAGAGTCTGTTAATAACTTAACTTTAGCACTGCATATTCTGAGTTTCCCTTTCAAAATAACCTGTTATTACAGCTTTAACTCGTGTTTGACGCGCTAATTTCGTTCTGTGCTAGCATGTCAGATAAGACATAAGGTAAGAACAGGAGAGCACGTTGTCTGTCTGCTTCCTTAACTGTAGATAACAGACGGTTTGGGCTGGTTGTCACGTTGTCAGTGCAACCAGGGCGCCATAATGAGGAAAGGCTGTTGTCACGTTCAGCGAGTCCTGCGTCCCACGGGGGTAACGATGTCAGTAGGTACCCTTTTCCTGACCTTGACACACACCAATAGCCTGCTGCATAGATAAGCTAACGGTGTCCTTACAACAACATACATGGTTGTATCATCCGGTCCAGAGCTGCTTGTCCAAGATATCTGATGCTCAAAATGTCTCACAATAATAGTAACATATGGTATGACAGGTACTTGATTTGGGTGTGGATGAGCTGTCCTTCATCATGACGGACACTTACCAGCAGGTGAAGTTGACAAGTCTTGACCATAGGCTGTAGCCTTCCTTGACCCTGGGAAGCATATTAAAAAGTAAAGCTGCAGTTTTTATCATATGTAGTAAAATGGTTATAACCTGTTCTGGTTCTGTGTTAAGACATGGTTTTAGTGATAAATCTAATAGTATTGATGATTTAGATTCAAAATATGATTAACCTCAATTGATTGTGTGTCAGCCTGGAAGTCAAGGACCGCATGGTGCCACCTGCTGGGGCCTTGGGCATAAAGGAGCCACCTACTGTTCACAAAGTTACCCCCAAGACATGTGGAAGTCAAATAAAATGTTGAAAAAATGACAAGAGGTCTTTGTCTTACACTGTGCATACTACAACAGCATCCTGTGTTGACACCCATTGTCGATAATTCAGAATGTGCTAGTGTTTTAAGAATACTTGTTTAAGCCTAATTCATTGGATTTTCTTGGCTCACTGTTGTACTTTTGGCTCACTTTCCCATGAGCTACTTGGGGCTTTGCAGCCCAGTGTGACTCTCACATGATTTGCCACTGCACAATGACTCCGACTCACCCCTGACCCTTCTCTGCTTCTCCTGCGCCCCCCATCCCAACAATTTCCTTTTCTCACCACCTTTTTGTGCCCCACACTTCACTTTTCTCCCTCCCCTGCTCTTCTTATCATTGTTCTTTTTCTCACCCACACATTGCTCTTTCTTCCATCAGCAGTGTTTCCTTGTTTCCTCATTCCTTATCTTACTTCCCTATGTATACCTTTATATAGGGATTTTAGTCAAAACAGTTGAAATTGAACTCTGTGCTTATTTATAACGTATAACTTAACCCCCTGTGTAATTGTCTGTTTTTCAACTATGTGTGTACATTTTATTTTGTCATATGTTGGTGCAACCTGCCGCACTAACTGGTGATGCAAGATTTAACCGCTTAAAACGTTGCCTGGAAGCTGCAGGTTATGCTGGAAGCTGCCTATGATCTAGATAATTTTTGGTTGACCGTGTAGATGATCATTTGTGAGTTTTGTTCAGTGCTGCTCAGAGGACTGATTATAAGCCACTGAAATATTTTTATCCTGACGTGGTGTGAGACCATGTGCTATAGATAGATTTGTGAGCCCCCAGTTTCTCAAATGATTGATCTATTTGGTGTCGATACATCAGTGTTTAATCTGCTCAAAAATATTTATTTCCTGATGCTTCCAGTTAATAGTTCAACCAACAGTCAGACAGGAACTTCAGTTTGTATTCAGATTCATGATTTCAGGGAAGGATCACTGATATGACTTGTCTACAAAACTATTACTGCAACAGGAAGAAAAACATCTTATCAGTAAGTAGTTGATACAATGTCTGGAATGAAGAAGTCATAACTTCTGACCCAAATAAATTGCATACACTTTTTTTTTTTAATGATGTGTTGGGAAATTCCACTGAGTGATTTGCATTTCTATACAGTCTCCTCATGGCTGAATATATACAAAAACACAAACAACTGCTGTGAAGTGCAGGTGTTTTAATGACCTGGCCATTTGCTGATAGTGTTTATTAGACAGAGGCCACTTTTTAAACACCACAGTGATAGCTGTTATGTTGTTGTTTGTTGAAGGTTGCATTAGTAATCATTATCATGTTGTATTACTCGAGATATCAGCTGTATCTGAATTTTAAACCACATCACACACGCAATATCCTATAAAAGTGCATATTCCCCTGCTGAGTTCAGTAACATAGTAAATATGTGCTATGAGAGAATAGTTTTCACCTCCAACGTCTTTGCCCCCTCTTTGGCCCTCAACTGAGTTCACACACTGAGTGTTGTAATTGTTTTCTTGCCACAGCTTCAGTAACTATTTATGAAGCAATGGTTACCCTTTTTTCAAAGGGATTTCCTCAGTTACTAAGAATTTTATGAGGAAGCTACTTTTGCAACCTGTTGGACCCCTGACAGCAGAGGGAAATTCACATTTCAAACACTCAGTGTTGAGTCTGCAGTGTGTCTCAGTCCTTCAAGGTTAAACTGAAATCAGGTTTAATAGTTATCTAGCACGCTTGACTTCCTTTGCCATGTTTTTGGTCTGTGCTATTGTTGGGTTATGAGAATGACAAGTTGTTCCATGTCTTGATTATTTTCACTCTTAATTACAAGTGCATTGTATAGAGATGAACTCAGGGGGGGCGGTTCTGTTCAACAGGCTATCCCTGCTGGTGCTGTTTCCAGAAGGGCGTGACTCAAGTTAGCGTTTACTATCTCTACTGCACATGCATGCTTTAGAAATTATTCAAGCCATGCCTCTTACTAGTGGTTCAGAGACTATATAGACGTGGAATAGACGTCAGCACAGACATAACACACGCCAATATTCATTAGTTGTATTATTAATGCAGTTTTAAAGTTTTGCATTTGCTGTGCCATATTGAAATGTGTATATATATGTTCTAGGTTTGGAGTGTTTTTTTTTTTATTGCTTATATCCATAGGTTTCTCAACTAAAAGAGTAGCTAATCAGATTAAAGTATTAGAAGTAGGCCTGGTATGTTTGGTATGTAAGATTATAGACATAGCTTTGCCCAACTTAGAGCAATTAGCTTTACAGAGCAGTTAATCCTGTCCTGATGACACTTAAAAAAAAAATCAGTATTTCTCAACACCTTTCAGGTTGTGCTGCGAAGAAGGCTGTGAATAAGAACATTTGAAGCTGCTAATGTTTGTCCATAAACTAGTTATCTTAGTTTGTGAACTCCAGAGCAGAGCAGTGCAGTGCTGTTTTATTGAGGTTGTATTACCCCTCAAGGTTATGGATGTCAACGCAGACCTGGGGCCAAGTTCTAAAGTTAGCTGTACTTCACAATGCTCAAGATAAACACTGTGTTTTTCTGCACTGCAGTATTGAATGGTCAGGTTCCACCATGCCTGCACCCTCCTTTGCTTCATTAAAAAACCTTTTGAACATGCTGGTGGGAGTTCAGCAAGGCCGTGCTTTGGTGCTGGAAATTGGGGCACCCCTGTGCCTGCCAGAGAGTCTGTGACCCCTTGGCATTTGCCCACGCAACCTCTCCTCACGCAATGTCCAGGTTGGGGTGCCCTTCCAGTGGGGCTAGCAGACTGGCCAGTAAGGGTTTTTTTTATTTTTGCCCATTCCGAGTTATAGCCTTACCAACAAAATACATTTAATAGTTTGTTAACAAAGTCGTGAGCTAAATGTAATCATGTTGTGAAACATGTGGGTTTTGCTGGTCCACTGTCAACAAAGCAGCGTCTTTAGTGACTTATTCAGTCCAAAGTTTAACAGGCTTAACTTTTGAGGGCATATACTTCTGACAAAAGGTGGCTGTTAAAGCTGCTGGAGTAATTTCCTACATCGACTGATAAGACATGGTTTATTTAAGAGGGTTTTGTCTGTCTGGTTCTTTTCTGAAGGTCAGACAGGGACAGAGAGGCCACAAGGGTTCTTTGCTAAGTAGAACTTGGTTTCTTTGCTTATCCCTTAAGAAGAAAGTTGGTTGGCTGTGTGAGATACTGCTAGCTTAGAAAATTTCTTTTGTGTTTCACTGTTGTAAGATTAGCAATGATATATTGATTTGCAAATACTTTGAATGAATATAGCTCTTTTGGTTTGTATTCATTTGTATGAACGCAGTGCTGCAGGCAAGAGTTTTGGAAATACAAGTTGTTGTGCAGCAGTGGTTTGAAATAGACAAAATCTTATTTATTTCTCAATAGACCCAGATGATAGCACAGCATTGATGTGCAGTGTAGCTATAGCTTAGTGGTTGTTTATTTTTCATAAGAAAGGCTATTTGCCAAGTGACATGTTTGCAGTAAAATACCTTTTTATATTAGGTATTATTTAGGGATGCTAATTATCAATTAATTCAGTAATTGTTAGTTGGTTGACCTTGTCGATCGATTAAGGATTAATTGATAAGCCGCGATTTTCTTGAGAACCTATAGGGTCTATAACATAAAAAGCTGAAAACGTCTTATATAGAGCTCTACACTAACAGTTTACTTTAGGAGCACAATGAAAGATGTTTAAGTAGCACATTATTTAACCCTTAAATAATGTTAAGGGTCCAATGAGACTATTATGTCGGCTTCGCTTGTTTACATTTCACAGAAAAACTCCATGGAAAAGGATCGATTAACTGACAATTAATTAATTAATCAATCAAATAAATTCTTATCGACATTAATCAATAGTCGATTCATTGTTTACATCCCTAGTATTATTTGTTTTAATTCAAAAAAGCCCATTTGTTTTCCACAGTTACATTGTTGTGCAGTGTGTAATATTTGCTTGTCTTGTTCAAGATTGTTGTGCAGGACTGTTGGCTACACTGCCCCCTGATTCCTGATGGTACTGCACTATTTCATCTGTATATCAATAAACCTTCATAAAACATGCACAAATACAGATAGTGGTGTGGTGAAGAAATTATTCTATTCTATTCTGTTCTAGTGGTGAAGTGAACATGGTGAATGGACGGAAAGCTCCATCTTTATGATTGCCACTGTGACAATTCTGTGAAGCAATTTTGACAATTGGCAATCTGTGACAATTTTGTGAATCCAACATTACATACATATATGTATATGTAATGATGGATTCACAAAATTGTCACAGTGGCAAGTCAAAGAGCAGTTTACCTGATGGTTCATTGGCAACAACGTGACTCATCAGTGTTGGTGTGTATTGATCATTTAAATTACGTAACAATATTTAGCAGCAAAGCATTGTATATGAATGCAAAATGGCTCTTAACAGTTATGATCTTACATGCTTTGCAAAGCTGCATAATGGTTTTGACCCATCCCACCCTCCACAGTTCAGCACCTTACAGAGCAGGCCTCTCTCCTGGAAGCTATCACATGTTGCTTTTATTCTACATGAATAACATGCATTACAGTGCTTAAGAAAATATACAGAAGAGTTGCATTTCAGCTTCAGTTCTTCTGTTAAATTGAAACCTTGCTTTGTTTGGCTTGTGGTTTGAACTGAAGCTTGTGGGAAGCTAGTTATGCTGTTATTGTATTCTTCTGGCGATGGATCACATGGAGGCATGGAGTCTGACCTGTGCAGGACACTGGTCTTTTGTGCCTAGAAACAGTGCTGCCTTTCTAGTTAGCAGCAAAGGAAACGCCATGCATGTTTGGACAAGAGGTGGGACGCGTTCTTTGGACACCCCGTTATTCCCACAAATCAGTTACACAATGTATCCACACTGCACCGAAATAAACCCTTTAAAAATTCTGGTGTGCAGGCACTTGTTCTTCGTAGACTTGCTAGAAGCTGATTAAAAGTCTTTAATTCATAGCCACCATTTCTACATCTAAATGTCTAACTTGGTTGTTTGTTTCCTTTTTCAGAATCCTAAGAAGCAGCAATGGACCAAGCAAGGTCAACCATATCAAAAATTGTGAGTATTGTAACTTTTACTGGACTTTAAATCCCCAAAAAACAAGATTTGCTTTGCTCATAATAATTAGGGGCAGGCAATCTGACAATCTTATGTTATAGACATTCTTGTCTATAGCACTCCATAAATAAATAATAATGCTGTTCAAATGAATACTCCATGAGAAATAAGTTAAAAGTACAGAATTTCTAAAGAGAAGACAGCATTGAGCGAATAATGACAATGGACCTTTGAACCTGGGAAAAAAGTGTGTGTGTGGCAGAATGGGATCTAATTTCTGGTCAGAACTTTGACAATAAAATCAGAAGAGGATGCAGGTTGTGATTCGGATCTTGGATTGCGAGTTTGGCCATGATTGTCACATGACCTTTTTGCCTGATTGCTCAACCGTAGTATGATAAATCCCTTTAGAGAACATCTTTCTTGAAACTTGTCAAATATCCCCTTGACTTGGAGTTAATGTCACAAGCTAAATATCATCTAAGCACAATGTACATAATCTAATCTAACCTCATTCCAAGATAAATTTAAAAAAGGGGCCTTGCAGTACGTAATGTGAACCACTGTCAAGAGTAGCACGTCAAGCAAATAGACAACAAATAGAGCTCACTGCTTTATGTGAGCTGTCACAGAAAGTTGACTGAATTGCTGAAATCGACACCATGCAGTCATGGTTACACGGGTGATGAAACTAATTCCTGTCAGATTTTTTGCTGATGGAACATTTAAATTAAGTTTTTTAAATAAACTTCGGTAAGCATTCAGAACTGTACAACAGTTTTCTCTCCAGTGAAGCAAATCCAAACTCTACCACAACAATTTGTACAAACTCCCACTGCTCATAGAACACAGCTTATCTCTTGCAATCATAGGTTCTATCAACAAAAACCTGTGTTGTTTGATGATGTTAATTTTAATTAATGTTTGCGTCCTACACAGTTTAATGGGGAGCCACACTCCTACACACGGTTCAACTTGACACAAAACATGGAAGGTGACAATAGCCATGTGGAGATGAAGCTGTCGTCTGACATGGATGAGGAAGTTGGTGGAAATGGAGTGGGAGAACATTTGAATCACAACTCAGCCCGCAAACCGTATGCAACTCAAAAGGTTGGACGAACACCCAAGAACCTCTGCTTCATGGCAGCTGCGATCCTCCTCATCTTTATCATTGGTAAGAACAAGTCAATGATGAAGAAGGTGCATTCCTATATAAAGATTGCATCAATAAAACGTGTGGAGTTCTCCAGGGATCTGTGTCAGGACCACTACTCTTCTGTGTTGTTATAAATCTATACTGGTGTTTTAATCAGTAGACTTGGTGTCTTTCCCCAACCATGCTGGCAACACATAGCTTTAGAACCTGTGTCTCTTGACGTGTGCTTGTTTTGGTCCCATCTGACTCTGGTTGTCCCTCATTTTTAAACCACTGCTTCTTTCAGGATACTTGATTGGCTACCTGGTCCATCGAAAGAAGGACTTGGCTCCCAGCCCTGTAGAGTCCGTGCTCCCATTTGAACAACCTGTTGCCCATGAGACAGGTGCTGCCCCCCTAATGGACTGGGACGATGTCAAAGCACTTTTGGCTGAAAAACTAAGTGCACCCAAATTTGAATCTGTCTTTAGGTAAGTCTAATTTTTTTGAGGTGTGATGACTTTTTTCTAAAATAACTATTATAGTGAAATTTGTTCATTGTGTTCACACTGCCATTCTCCTTTTTCTGCCATGTTTGATTTTCTCTATCATCAGTGACTTTACCAGCACCAACCACCGAGCTGGTTCTTTTGGTGATGAAGCGCTGGCGAACAAGGTGAACAATAGGTTTAAAGAGTACGGCATGAACACCTGGACTGATGAGCACTTTGTTAGGGTTCAGGACCCTCCAGCTTCTGGCTCCAACAGAGTTGTTTTCAAGAACGGGTTAGAGGACCGTCCAACTGGATTCCTGTCCTACAGTGCCAATGGAACAGTAACGGTAATACAAGTTAAACTAAGCAGAGATTTTTTTTCATAAACAAAGATGATGCCCTAATTTTATTTCATTTTTCCTTCTTGGCCAGGGTGCTGTTGTGTATGCACACTATGGGAGGCAAGTGGACTTCACACTGCTGCAGGGAAAGAATGTCAACCTGAATGGCAAGGTCCTGCTGGTCAGAGCTGGTAGGATCAGTTATGCTGAGAAGGTGGGTGGTTTTTAGTAAGACATGACTTATTATAGATTATATATACTTTTCCTATTGGTTATTGGTGTGGAATTTTGAACCTTATTGGTATCTTTTTGTTCACAGGTTGCCAATGCTGCTAAAGTGAACGCCTCTGCTGTGTTGATCTATGCAGACCCCACAGATTACTCCGTGGGAGACACAACTCAGCTCTATGGACATGTGAGTGTGGACAGTTTAGAAACATGCTAGAGATGAAAACCAACTAATGTTACTTATTTCGAGGCATATTCAATTTGTTTGGTGTCATGGGGCAACTTATTAATGAGAGTTTTTTTAATTGAATGTATGTCGTGCTAATTGCCTGCATACAAGCACAATACATGTATATAATATGGCAACTGATGTCACTTAATTGCTTTGGAGCAAACAGCAAGCAGATGCCACAAAATGTGGGACATCTTCCTTTGGGATTCTGAACTCATTGAGTCATGACATTTGAGACTTTGGCTTGTGACCTGGAACATTGTCATGTTGGAAACTGCCATCGGAGTACTTTTGGCCTAGGCACTCTAGTGCCCCTTTTCCACTACAGAGTTACAGCTCTACTCAGCTCATCTCGCCTCAACTTAGTTTAGGTCTTTTCCATTGCAGCCGAGTACTTCATAGTACCTCCTCAACGTGGGCAGGGTCGTCATAGCACGACTGCAGCGGTCACTCCGACTAGCTCTCTTTTTTTTGATCCTCTTGTCAGCTCCAAACACACTGGTCTGCACCTCGATTACGGGCCACGGTGTGGTTTTCTGCACAGATTAGTCTGGACAACAAAAGCATCGTCCACTCACCTGCTGGTCAAACCTCATAAGACTCCCTTGTGTCTGTCACAGGTCCACTTGGGGTCAGGGGATCCCTACACTCCGGGCTTCCCCTCCTTCAACCACACCCAGTTTCCTCCCATCCAGTCTTCAGGTCTCCCAACAATCTTGGCTCAGACCATCACAACAGCCACGGCAACTAAGATTATGCAGTAAGACTCGGGCACTGTGAACCATGTGCAGTGATGATGAAAACTTGAAATACTCACTTTACAAACCTTACCATCTGGTAGTTGGATGTAAAGTGGAATACAGATATATTTCCCTCACCAGTGGCTGACATGTTTATTATGTGTCCAACAGGCAGCTGGGGGTCAGAGTGCACCTACAGAATGGGGAAGCTACCACAAACTGGGAGATGATACTGATGTGATCACTGTGGAGGTCAACAACGTTCTCACTGAAAAGAGCATACATAATGTCTTTGGTGTCATCAAAGGCTTTGTGGATGCAGGTACTATGAGATGACTGATTTAACAAGACATATACTGAGATCAGGAGGACAGTTGAATGTGAGTGAGTGTGCTGTCATTGTCTTTTCTGATTGTCTCATTGTTAAATTTTAGACCGGTATGTGGTCATCGGTGCTCAGAGGGATGCCTGGGGTCCAGGTTTTGCAGCATCAACTGTTGGCACCAGCATCCTTGTTGAGCTGGCTCGTTCCATCTCGGACATGGTGAAGAATGGTGGGTCTCAGATGACAGCTGCTGCTTCTGATTTTGACTAAAATACACATGAGGTTCATATCAGATCCTGTTTATTGAGGGCACTGCTCTTTTTGTTAATACTCATATGTTATCCACTTGAACAGACGGCTTCAAGCCAAGGAGGACTATTGTGTTTGCCAGCTGGAGTGCTGGAGAATATGGGAGTGTTGGCGCCACTGAGTGGTTGGAGGTGAGAAGTGCACGATTTTTGTCTTAGAAGACTTTCTTGTTCAACAATGAGTAATGATACAGAATCTTTTTGTACTTTTTGCATTTCTAGGGTTATCTGTCTTCTCTGCACATGAAAGCCTTCGCCTACATCGACCTGGATGGTGTTGTAACAGGTATTTTCTGTCACTGTTAAAAACCTCTTTGACATCTTGACCACATTATATGAAGAGTTACAAAAATGGCTATAACTGATATTGACGCCAGCAGCAATGTGTTTCTGGGACACTCCTCATTAACAATGTGCAGCTCCTCTCAGCTTTAAAGTAGGTTTTAGTTTTTATTTGTCCAGCCCCAACTTTACTCTTTAGGTCTGATCTTACTGCTCCAATAGAGGTTTTAGGCTGCAGCGGGCAGCTGTTCAAATGAGAAGGCTGTGAAACCCTATTGTCCACTGCCTGCTTGATATGAAATTGCAGACAGACACAGGTGGGGACATGCTGGTGAATATAGTGGAGACATGTTGTGCTTATAGCCTAAAGTGGCAAAAACAACTATTGTTGGCTAATATTTTCTTTTATTTATGATTTTAAAATGTGTGATTTCCAGAATGACTGAATGTTAATGTTCGTCTCCAGGTCGCAGTGGATTTAAAGTAGCAGCCAGTCCCCTGATGCACAGCCTGATCGAGAGCACTCTGAAGGAGGTGAACTCAGCAAGTCAATACAATCCATGAATTTTGAAGATTAGTCAAGTTTTTCAGAGCAATGAATGTATTTCATTGTTTTGTCCTCAGGTGAAATTTGATGACACTCAGTCCCTCTTGTCTCAGTTTGGGAAGAACAACTGGGAATCAGACATGTAAGTCTGTTCTCTTCTATAACCTCAGTGTTTCTATAGCTCCATGATGACCAAACTTTTCTTAACATCACATCCACACCTGGAAGGTGTGGACCAGCTGTCAAATGTTCACTACTTCTGTTTCATGTTTATCTTCCAGTTTGGAGCCTGTGAAGGTAGATAGCACTGCATATCCTTTCCTGGCCTTCTCTGGCATTCCCTCAGTCTCATTTAGATTTGCTGCTGGGAACTCAGTAAGTCGTCCTGATGTACCAAAAATTAAATAAGACTTTTGAACCATAATGCAGGACAACACTGTTCATTGATCTAACTAATCCTAATATTCTTCTCCCCTTTTAGGACTACCAATATTTTGGCACAATGCTGGACACCCAGGAGAGGCTGAACAGTGCCACAGCTAACAATGTTCCTAAGCTGGCTGTAAAATCAGCCCAGTTTGCAGGTCACATAGCTCTGAGGCTGGTCCATGATCATCTGCTGAAGATGGACCTGAGGAAATACGAGAAGGTCATACGTACTCAGGTGGCGCAAATCAATGTGAAGGTCAAGAATGTTCAGAGGGTGAGAGGCAAATGAAAATGATGTTTACCTTCAATTTCAAAACAGTTTTTGCTGTTTTGAAGGAGAATTCTTTGTTAAATTTGTTGTTAAAAGCTTGATTTTTCTGCCGTTTCATTTACATTTTGTTCCAGTGTGGTTAAAAATGAACCAGATGTCCCTGGAAGATGCACATCTATTTCATATAGTTCATTCAGTACACTAACTAACCAGTGTTGATACTGTGTCTGCTTCCAGGCACAGCCTCAGCTGTTGCCCAAGGCCCTGACAGTGCAGTGGTTGATCTCAGCCTATGGCTCCTTCGGCCGTGCCTCTCGTAACCTGGCAACAGAAATCCAGAACAGTGACCTGGAGGACATCGAGATGTGCCGCATCATCAACGATCGCATCATGACGGTAAGATCTCTACAGTTCAGGATCATTGTTGAGATACTCTGTGGAAATGCAACTCCTGGCATGTCTGACAAGTGTGACACTTAAATCAGCAACAATCTGTTTTTATTATTTGAATATATTAGATGAGAAGGTGACTGGTCACAGGGATGAACATCACATTCTCATCTACATTTCAGCTCTTCTGGTCTTAAGAGAGCTTGATGGCGAGTCATAGTTCATTGTTTAGTTGTTCGTCCTGCAGCCTTGGGAACCTGTTATGATTGACAATATTATGCAAAACGGGTTGATACAGGTTATTTGTTGATCAAAGTGCATAGGGGTGTAAAATAAGCACCCCATAAGGCAGGACATTATAATATGCAATTTTTGTAAAAGCCCTTCTCTCCTTCTATCCCATGTTTCTGCAGGTGGAAAGGAACTTCCTGTCACCCTACGTGTCTCCCAGAGATAGTCCTTTCCGCCACATCCTGCTGGGCTCCGGCCCCCACACTCTCACAGCTCTGTCCAACCACCTGGATGCCCTCAGGGCCGACGCCCCTGAGGCTGATGCCGACTTGTTCCACAACCAGTTTGCCCTGGCTACCTGGACCATTCAGGGCTGTGCCAACTCACTAGCAGGCGACATCTGGTCCTTGGATAATGAAATCTAAAATAATTTCCCCTCCTAACTCCTCTGTTCATGGTTTGACCCTCTTATCACAACTGGCAGTGTGAAAACCAGTAGGATGTTTTAATTCACCAACAGTCACAGTCACAGTTACAGTTTAAATTGACTAGATTTAGGAATTGGGGTTGTTTCCAAATAGACCCCAACACCCTTTCCGTAATTCTCTATAAAGCCAAACAGGAGTGATAACATGTGCATAAGCCTTCTGCCTTAAGAGAGACATTCAGTCAGTCATTTTCTTTTTCTCCGACTGTGGAAAGAGAAATAATTCAAATAATGATTCCAATAATTTAACATGTGGTACTTCAATACCACAGTCTTGAATACTTTGGTGCTAGTAACAACTACCTGTATAATGCCCGTGTTACGTGGCAGTACTATTCAAATTGGTGACCCTCTGCATGAAAGAGATACAGTGAAAGTGATACTTTTCAGTCCAGGATCAGGCCACACAGCAATGACTATTTGCCAGCTCAGAGGATAACAAACAGAAAAGGGCAGTACGGTGTAATAAGCTAATGATGTCCATTTGTTTACCATAATAATTACAATTCATAACTGCTGGTATTTCCACTGCTGCTGTAGCCTCATGTTGAAACCTGAGCTGGTTTGTGTTGGTAGCTATAATTTCGTACAGCGCTGAAATGATGTCAACTCTTTGTCAGAGATTCTGATGTTGCTGAAAAGGACTGAAGATGAATTTACAGTAACACAGCATAGAACACACCTAGAAGTAGATTGGAGACAATCGGCTGTTGTTACTGGCACTGTCCAACTCTCAAGCAGCGTTAATCTTTAAAGAAAAGTCCTACTTACATGCAACAATAACAAAAAACAAAGGATTATAATCTGAAGTTGATAGTTATCGTCATCATCCTCCTCCTGAGATGAGAGCAAATCATTCAGAAACCCAGGGGATACGGTCTCTAACTATGTGGCACTGAATCAACAAACCGTACATCTATTTATTGTGTTATTTATTTATCAGTGGCAGGGTTCACTATAAATAGTTTTTTTATCGCCTTTTCTAAAAAAACGTATAATTATCGGGAGCAGTGCCTTCCATAATTATGACAGTTATACTGTCGAAATGACAAAGCAGCATCTGCTAAAAGTAGTGTACATGTGGGCCGACAGCCAGCACTGCGCACAGAGCCACTCAATTCTGAGGTCAAAATGATTTTCTACAAAACTGACACTGGATGGGTCTTTAGCAAGGCAAGCTCACATACCGCATGTGACAATATTTCCTGACCGTCTGTGAATGTCTCCTCAGTACTGGCTCTTTGCTACATGTACACTTCTTATCCTGACAACATTATCGGGAGCAGTGTCTTCCATAATGTGAAAGAAGAAGGTAGTTTTTGCCTACCACTGTGTGTCTGTATCGGAGGCAGTGACCTCCATATTTCACTGTAGGGGTGGATGTTTTTATTATCGGGAACAGTGTTTCCCATAATGTTTGTACATATACAGTTCATTGCTACACAATGCACTTGTTGCCTGCATCTTTAGATCCCTTCTATGCTTCCATGTCCATGTACCTCTGTAGTTTCCTCTTGCACAAATATCAGCCTACAGCTTGTGCTCACAGATCTGAGAGATGGTGATGAGTGTAGACATCAGCTCTTCAAACATTTGCCATCTGTCTCTGTCTGTAGGTGCAGCTGTCTTCATTCTGTTTTTGGTTTCTTAACTGAGCTCTTTGTTTCATTTAAATTAGATCCTTTCTTTTGGTTGTGTATGGAACTGATATAGAAGGTCGTCACCTTTAGAGAAATCATGATGCAAACATGGGACCGCTGTGGATACAGTGGTGTGGTTTAGTATTTCCAGAAGACATGACCACTCTGCAATGTGTGTTGTTTTTAGTGATCCTGTCTGTGTGAAAGTACACTCTACCTTCTCTTTGGATGTGTTCATCACACTTGTTCAGAGATTTCCTTGTGCCTTTTTGTTTTGCGACTGTGTTATAGAACAAAGTTTCTACATGCAGTACTGAAAGGACTTTTGAGGATGTATATTTGGCTTGCTTAGTTCTGACATTTCTCTGTTTCCCCTGTTTCTGCTAAAATCTGAAGTTACTGGTGAAAATGCCTGTTATGCTACACCACTTTTTAGACCAAGTTACAAGAAAGATGAAATTTCTGACAATGAAAGGAAAAAACCATCAGTGTAAATGGGTTTTAAAAATGACACTGTGAATGTTACAGTAGTTGACCTGGTGCTCCTTTCTTGAGCTAATGTGCTAAGTCTGGCCAGAAGGCCCCTCATTGATTGATCTCGAATGTTTTATCATGAGAACCACCTGATGCCTGATACCAGACACCTGCCTCTGCAGAAAACATGTTTTATTTGTTGACCACTGATAGATGCTGGACTTCAATGAGGTTACATTCTTGATAATAGCAACTTGCTGACCACCAGGAAAACTATGAACCAAATTGTCACTCTTTACTATGAGGATTCAGACAAAACAAAATGTATTTATTTGAAGATATTCAAAATGTTGTCATTTATAAAGAATGTGTGAATCTGGATGTTGTTAAAAGAAGTGCATTTTCCCACTAGATTTTATACAAGTTTGCTTTATTTGTTTCTCTTGGTTTTTGCTGCAATAAACTGTCATCACAATAGTTGAGCTTGGATTATTACTTCATCTATAATTCTTACAATTATCAATTATTCAAAACTAATACAGGCTCCACTCACAGCAAACACATCAGTACTTGAATAGAGAATAACAGTGTAAAACGTTCTCACTGTCCTCCTCCTACAGAACAGCCTCATTTCCTCACAAGCTGCCGGTTGTGTAGTTTATACCACTTATGAAATGAAGTAATGATGAGAACAACATTCTAAGACGTGTCATACAGGCGGCGGTCTACTGAAACAACTTGATGGATTTTTATTCTTTACACTCGTTACAAGAAGCTTTCACAGCCTCTTCAACATCTTTTATTCTCCAAATGGGCAAATACTTCTGAAGCTGCAAGTGGGTTTCAGGGCTTTTGTCTTGATGACAGAGGAAGTGAGAACCACAATGAACCCCTGCATCACAGCACCTGCAAAAATTACTGTTAAGTTGCATAGTTTTCTATGAGCTGAAAGGATACAACTTGTTTTTACCAACATTTTTTCACTGTGTTGTGTGCATCATCAATCCCTGACACGACACTGCAGGTGAATGTGTACATACACTGTGACACAAGATCTTGTCAACAGGCTAAAACTCCAACTGTGGTCACTGTGAGACCACCATCATTTACTTTTCTCAAAGAGAGAAAGTCAGCCTGGTCTCATAATCAAATATCATCATTGACCACAGAATCACACCACCACAGTGATTAGATAGATTTTAATGAGATTTAGCCACATTAAAACATGTCCAAACCTCAAATTCAATCTGGCTCGAGACTTCAATGGAAAGACTTATTTCTGGGTTTACTGACGGTGCCATCTCTGGCAGACATTATACAACTACAAAGAGGGAGGTTCTGCACCTGGGGGGTTGACTACAGTGTACTGTGCCACTGGTTTCTTAGGACATTGAATACACTGTATAAACCCAGACTGTACCAGTGAAAGTCCAGAACCACCTCCACCTTTTTTTCTGAGAAAACATTTCCTCCACTGCTTTTGCACAGTTGGAGTATTGTTACAGTGACATGAATGCAGCTACAGACACTGTGGAAATCTGTGGGCTTGCTGTGCTGTTCACCTCCAACACATTTGCCCCAAAGTTAACAATTCAACAAACACAGGTCAGGCATTATTACATTATGTTGCTTGACATCACAGTGTCAGGTAGTGATTACACAGATAGATGCTGTTCTGACTACAGTCTCTATAGTGACACTTCACATTCTTGGCCTGAGGTTGAATGAAACTACAACAACCACTTGATTTAAAAAATGTGGTTGAACTTTCAGAACTTTAAATCCTCAACAGAGACAGATCTGTTTCCAGGAGAAGAAATCCCCATCAAGCCCACTGCTTAGTTCAGCAGGAGATATACAGTAGCTCTGAAAGTGCAGTCTGGGTACGATCATCAGTAGAGTTACAAACAGAAGATTTGTCAGATGCACGAGTGCATCGTTCATGTCGCTTGAGGTTTCAAAGCACTGACAGGAAGTGAAGTGATGGAAAATGTGGGGAAATTACACAGTGAGAAAATGATCAAAACGTGAGCTCAGGCCACCCAATGACTGGTTTGCACAAAATACATGTTTGCAGCCTGAAACATATAATTACTAAAGGTACCCAAAAGAGCAATTATAGGGACAGTAAACCAACCTCATACGACTGTTTTCAGTCAATAATTAATCATTATAATGATGGTAAACAAATAAGACTTCAAAACCTAGCATCAAAAACAGAGCCACCTATTTACTGAGATTTAGTAATAATTTACCACCAGTGGCGACTGCTTTGCTCCTGCCCACCACAGATGCCCAATCACAGAGGCTGTTGATTTGTCTGCCCCGTCTGTTTGAGGGTAACAGTGGGTGATGACAACAAATCATCAATATTATTTCCTTTTCATGCAGGTCAAGCTGGCAGCTGCTGTTATGTAGGAGCCAGTCATTCTGTCTCTACCTTTATCTGTGTTGTGCAATGTTTGGGGTCAGTCATTCCCTTCTGTGGCAACAGTCACTGCTAATGTCAGTAACATGATATGACTGATGTTGTTTAACCATGATACACGCTGTTACTGGATATCAACAGTGATTTTCATTTTTTCAGCTCTCGTTGTCATAACTATTCCAAGTTTTTCTTTTCCAAAGGTAAAAGCAACAGAGAAACTTTACTGCTGTTCTATCACCCCCACTTTTGCTGTTCTACCTTTGCCAGTTTGAAGGCTTCACTGAGTTTATCCAGGGAGCTCTGCTCACTTGATATATCTGCAGAGACCCTGATTAGTAGTGTTGCATCAAAGTGTTTTTATTCAGAACATTAAGTGGTGTAGGGTTGTTTGTAATTAACTCAGTTACTGACAATAATCATTCTGATAGATAACCCTTGAGAGCAGGTTTCCTCCACTGTGGTTCTCACAGCTAATGCCACACTACGCATTGTGTCAACATGTTGCTATTTATGAGTAACAACCAGTGGACAAGCTGTCCTCTACTCTGAGGACTGAGGTCCTCTCCATTTACTTTGCAGACAAAATTATTAAAAAAATTATTGGTAATTGAATTGTTAGCTACAGGCCAAGTGTCCAGTATGTAAAACTCTTGGAGGTTTATAATTTTTAGATGATTTATTTAAAAACTGCAAACTTAAAGTGTCTGTAACTTCAGACAAAAAAATTCAAAATAAGGGCGTTAGTGCAGTGTGCTCCTGCACCGTCTCCCATGACAAACGGTTCTCAGATGAGGAGCCAGATAAAGAATGGTTCAACAACACCCCATGTGAAAAGTCAAGCAAAAACAGGTCACTCTCCACGGAGGGAGGCCAGAGCCACCGTCTGTAACCAGGCCTAGACAGGGGGCTCATCAGCAAGTGCCTGGTGGCTGGGCATGCCATGGCCTGGTCCCATTCGCCTGAAGAGGCTACATGGTGACCTCCCCATCCTGTGGACTCCTGGGTAGGGGCTGGACTTTGTCCAAGTCACCCACTCACCCACAGGTTGAACATTCTGTGCAATACAATTTCTCCAAAAAATGATCATGATCATTGATCAGTGATTAATTAAAACACGGAAAAGCACATCAATACACAAGACTTGTGTTTACATTTTAAAGTTTAAATTGAGTCTCTAGGTGAAAGTATCCTGAAGTAATATATGTCTGATTGGTGTCTAATTCTATCTGCCTCAGCCCTGGGGTGCGTTTGTTGTCATGGCAACCCTGCGCTTGAGGCCAGAACCACAGCTGAGACCAATTCCTTAATCAGGGACTCCTCTGATGTTAATCTGCTCCTGAGCCCTATCTCCCATACATTTATATGAGGTCTCTGTCAAACACAACCACACACACCAACACACACACGCAACTTTATGTGATTACAGTCACACACACGCACACACACACACACACACACACATAGGTTGACAGCTCCTCAGTGTCAGTGCCCAGAGAAAGATGACCATGTGTCTTGGTCGTGGGTTTGATTCCCCTGTTGACAGAGATCACACCACTGGCAGCAGCCTTATATATAACTGGTTCAGACTCAGTCTAGACTTTATTCACTTATTATATGTCTTTGCCTCTAAAACAATAAAATTGTAAGAAAGATAACTGATAACTGAGATTGTAGGCTACCACTCAGAGACACAAACCCAGACGAGAAAAGTAGATGTACCGGCTATAATCCACAATAAATATAATATGCTGTGAAACTATGGAGAAAAAAAAACATTAATGACCCATAACTAATACCTGATACTGTCAGATCAGACAACCACACACATAAATACAAACACACACACACACGCACGCACGCACACACACACACACACACACACACACCATACTAGTGTTGAACAAGAAAAAGGAGAAATTGCAACAGACAACTGGAAAAACAAATCACTTTGTCAGCAAACTCATGAGCAGTCTGAATAGGTCCACACTTTTGTTTGTTTCTTAGAGCTGCGTGAAATAAGTGTGACTTTGTGGACTGTTGGGGTCTTGAATTGAATAGTCACGGGCACACTAGTAATACGGCCGTTCTTTTTCAAGCAGCAGATGAGAGTGGTCAGTTTTCCATTCTGTCAGTCCTCAAAAGGAGGTCATTTGAGGTAAGAGCCCCAAGCTTCCTCCAAATGTACTGGTTGATGTTGCTATATTATTGATTTTATTTATTATTATTTTTTAAGAGTTATAATATTCATATAGGCCACATTTAGAGTGTCTGCATGACAAAGTCAAATCACAGTGCAGAGATCGGAGGATTCACATACTTGTTTTTGCATAAGAGACTGTAAATGGGAAGGGTACTTCCCCTTATTGACTTTTACTTTATGGTTTCTTTTTTATTTCACAGGAAGAGAGAAGACGGCAGCAAAAGCAACAAAGAGCAGACACTCAGCAGCTGAACATTACAGAAGACCTGAGGGTGAGTTTTATAGCTCACACACAGATACTATGTTACAAACTCTGGAGATCATGTTAAAAGATGGGGAAAATATGGATATATTATATACTCCCTTTAAGCAACTTTTTAGTTTTTTGATTAATCTTATGAATCTAATATCTAATCTTTGAATTTGCAATTTCTGAAATGAAAAATCTGAAAAATCTACTGCTAAACTGTGTATTAAATAAGTAAATAAAAAAGGAAGCTGAAATTGAACTTCATTGGTCCAAACTAATCAGCACTGTCAACCTAAATCTCAATGAGGTTAACCAATAATGAAGCAGTACTCTTTATTAACAAGGAACTGCCTCACAACATGAAGTTTTGGTGTAAATAAGGTGTGATCAAACTTCTTTTGGAACATGTCCTGAAGTTCTGGTGCTTGTGAGAACTAAGAGAGCTAAGAGGAAATTTCACAATTTGACAACCAGGCCATTTGTGGCCCATATTAGGTGAAGCTTTTCATAAAGTTGCATGAAAAACTGCTTTACTAATAGTGGAACACTTTCAGGATGAACTTGCTAATTGCTCGTTGAGTCCAGCTTATGTCCTGCAATTGTAGGTTTCATCAACAATAATATAACAATACTGTATAAAACCATATTTATTCCTGATCCCTGGAATTTTCTGCTTTTGCAGTATAATGGAGAACATACACAACCATTCACATTCGAATTTGCTACATAACATGGAAAGTAATCTTGACAGTAGTGTGGTGGAGAAGAAACTGTCTGGATCTGGATCTGACATGGATAAGGAAGATGAAGGAGAAGGAGTGATGGACCATTTCAGTTTCAACTCAGCCCAGAAACCGTATGTGACTCAAAAGTGTGTACACACACCCAAGAAGCTCTGCTTCATGGTATCTGCAATCATCCTCATCTTTATTATTGGTAAGAGGGCCCGATGAATGAAAAGGTGCATCAAAACAAAGACTACATCACTAAAATAATATATGGAGTTCCACAGGGATCAATCATAGGACCATTACTCTTCTGTGTTGTTATGAATCATTATTGGTGTCTTGGTGTCTTCCCCAACCATGCTGACAACACATAGCTTTATGTACCTGTGTCTCTTGACATGTGCTTGTTTTTGTACTATCCGACTCTGGTTGTCCCTCATTCTGAACCACTGCTTCTCTCAGGATACTTGATTGGCTACCTGGTTCATGGAAAGAAGGACTTGGCTCCCAGCCCTGTAGAGTCCGTGCTCCCAACTGACCAACCTGTTGCCCACGAGACAGGTGCTGCCCCCCTAATGGAATGGGACGATGTCAAAGGTCTTTTGGCTAAAAAACTAAGTGCTCCCAAATTTGAATCTGTCTTTAGGTAAGTCAAAATTTTTCTGTGAGGTAGTGATGACTAAACTGACTTTTCTAAAATGACTATAATGGGGAAATTTGTGTTGTAATCATTGTTTTCACACTGCCATTTCCTTTTCCTGCCATGTTTGGTTTTCCCTATCATCAGTGAGTTTAAGAGTACCAACCATCGAGCTGGTTCTTTTGGTGATGAAGCGCTGGCGTACAAGGTGAACAATAGGTTTAAAGAGTACGGCATGAACACCTGGGCTGATGAGCACTTTGTTAGGGTTCAGGACCCTCCAGCTTCTGGCTCCAACAGAGTTGTTTTCAAGGACAGGGTTGAGGAGCGTCCAACTGGATTCCTGTCCTACAGTGCCACTGGAACAGTAACGGTAATCTACAAGTTAAATTAAGCAGAGATTTTTTTTCATAAACAAAGATGATGCCCTAATTTTATTTCATTTTTCCTTCTTGGCCCAGGGTGCTGTTGTGTATGCACACTATGGGCAGCAAGTGGACTTCACACTGCTGCAGGGAAAGAATGTCAACCTGAATGGCAAGGTCCTGCTGATCAGAGCTGGTAGGATCAGTTATGCTGAGAAGGTGGGTGGTTTTTAGTAAGACATGACTTATTATAGATTATATATACTTTTCCTATTGGTTATTGGTGTGGAATTTTGAACCTTATTGGTATCTTTTTGCTTACAGGTTGCCAATACTGCTAAAGTGAACGCCTCTGCTGTGTTGATCTATGCAGACCCCACAGATTACTCCATCGGAGACACAACTCAGCTCTATGGACATGTGAGTGTGGACAGTTTAGAAACATGTTAGAGATGAAAACCAACTGATGTTATTTATTCAGGGACATATTAAGTTATGTTTGTATGTGCTCAGAATATTCAGTGCATCAAATCAATTTACTGGTATCTTTGGAGTCACCAGTGGTGCAATGGGGCAACTTATTAATTAGAGGTTTCTTGAATCATTTATATTTTGGGCTCTAACTGCCTGTATACAAGCACAACACATATTGAAATATAAAATGTGGTACAGCCTCAAATCCTTGAGATTATTCTTTGTGACCTGGAACGTGATCACTTTGGATGAGGCTATTAGGGGGAAAGTACTTTTGGCTTAGTTCTGAAAAACAAAAACGTTTGTTGTCAGCTAATCTGCTGGTCAAACCTCATAAGACTCCCTTGTGTCTGTCACAGGTCCACTTGGGGTCAGGGGATCCCTACACTCCAGGCTTCCCCTCCTTCAACCACACCCAGTTTCCTCCCATCCAGTCTTCAGGTCTCCCAACAATCTTGGCTCAGACCATCACAACAGCCACGGCAACTAAGATTATGCAGTAAGACTCGGACACTGTGAACCATGTGCAGTGACGATGAAAACTTGAAATACTCACTTTACCAACCTTACCATCTGGTAGTTGGATGTAAAGTGGGATAGAGATATATTTCCCTCACCAGTGGCTGACATCTTTATTATGTGTCCAACAGGCAGCTGGGGGGTCAGAGTGCACCTACAGAATGGGGAAGTTACCACAAACTGGGAGATGATACTGATGTGATCACTGTGGAGGTCAACAACGTTCTCACTGAAAAGCGCATACATAATGTCTTTGGTGTCATCAAAGGCTTTGTGGATGCAGGTACTATGAGATGACTGATTTAACAAGACATATACTGAGATCAGGAGGACAGTTGAATGTGAGTGAGTGTGCTGTCATTGTCTTTTCTGATTGTCTCATTGTTAAATTTTAGACCGGTATGTGGTCATCGGTGCTCAGAGGGATGCATGGGGTCCAGGTTTTGCAGCATCAACTGTTGGCACCAGCATCCTTATTGAGCTGGCTCGTTCCATCTCGGACATGGTGAAGAATGGTGGGTCTCAGATGACAGCTGCTGCTTCTGATTTTGACTAAAATACACATGAGGTTCATATCAGATCCTGTTTATTGAGGGCACTGCTCTTTTTGTTAATCCTCATATGTTATCCACTTGACCAGACGGCTTCAAGCCAAGGAGGACTATTGTGTTTGCCAGCTGGAGTGCTGGAGAATATGGGAGTGTTGGCGCCACTGAGTGGTTGGAGGTGAGAATTGAATGATTAGGTTTGTAGTACAGGACTTTCTTGATCAACAACCTCAGTGAGTCATGATGCTGATGATTTGTTTTTGTAGTTTTTTTATTTATTTATTTAATTCTAGGGTTATCTGTCTTCTCTGAACATGAAAGCCCTCTCCTTCATCAACCTGGATGGTGTTGTAACAGGTATTATCTGTCACTGTTAAAAACCTGTTGGACATCTTTTCCCTATATCTAAATATTCATTGTATTAAATGACAAGTACCACTCTAATATGCAGCTTCTCTCACTTTAAAATAGGTTTCAATTTTGGGTAATTCATTAGGATGGGGTTAATTTTTATTTGTCCAGCCCCAACTTTACTCTTTAGGTCCGATCTTACTGCTCCAATAGAGGTTTTAGGCTGCAGCGGGCAGCTGTTCAAATGAGAAGGCTGTGAAACCCTATTGTCCACTACCTGCTTGATATGAAATTGCAGACAGACACAGGTGGGGACATGCTGGTGAATATAATGGAGACATGTTGTGCTTATAGCCTGAAGTGGCAAAAACAACTGGTTAATATTTTCTTTTATTTATGATTTTAAAATGTGTGATTTCCAGAATGACTGAATGTTAATGTTCGTCTCCAGGTCGCATAGGATTTAAAGTAGCAGCCAGTCCCCTGATGCACAGCCTGATCGAGAGCACTCTGAAGGAGGTGAACTCAGCAAGTCAATACAATCCATGAATTTTTGAAGATTAGTCAGGTTTTTCAGAGCAATGAATGTATTTCATTGTTTTGTCCTCAGGTGAAATTTGATGACACTCAGTCCCTCTTGTCTCAGTTTGGGAAGAACAACTGGGAGTCAGACATGTAAGACTGTTCTCTTCTACATCCTCAGTGTTTCTATAGCTCCATGATGACCAAACTTTTCTTAACATCACATCCACACCTGGAAGGTGTGGACCAGCTGTCAAATGTTCACTATGTCTGTTTCATGTTTATCTTCCAGTTTGGAGCCTCTGAAGGTAGATAGCACTGCATATCCTTTCCTGGCCTTCTCTGGCATTCCCTCAGTCTCATTTAGATTTGCTGCTGGGAACTCAGTAAGTCGTCCTGATGTACCAAAAATTAAATAAGACTTTTGAACCATAATGCAGGACAACACTGTTCATTGATCTAATTAATCCTAATATTCTTCTCCCCTTTTAGGACTACCAATATTTTGGCACAATGCTGGACACCCAGGAGAGGCTGAACAGTGCCACAGCTAACAATGTTCCTAAGCTGGCTGTAAAATCAGCCCAGTTTGCAGGTCACATAGCTCTGAGGCTGGTCCATGATCATCTGCTGAAGATGGACCTGGGGAAATACGAGAAGGTCATACGTATTCATGTGGCGCGAATCAGTGTGAAAGTCAAGAATGTTCAGAGGGTGAGTGGCAAATGAAAATGATGTTTACCTTCAATTTCAGAACTGCTTTTACTGTTTTGAAGGAGAATTCTTGAGAAATCGAAGTTGACATAAGTTGGTCTCCACAAAGAATCATTTATTGTTCATCTTCATGCAATGTAACAAGTTCATTTTTCCTGTCATTTCATTTTCACTTTTTTTTCCAGTGCTGTTACATATTGTACATTATTAGATAAACCAGATGTCCCTGGAAGATTCACATCTATTTCATATAGTTCATTCAGTACACCAACTAACCAGTGTTGATACTGTGTCTGCTTCCAGGCACAGCCTCAGCTGTTGCCCAAGGGCCTGACAGTGCAGTGGTTGATCTCAGCCTCTGGGTCCTACGGCCGAGCCTCTCGTAACCTGGCAACAGAAATCCAGAACATTGACCTGGAGGACAGCGAGATGTGCCGCATAATCAATGATCGCATCATGATGGTAAGATCTCTACAGTTCGGGATCATTGTTGAGATACTCTGTGGAAATGCAAGTCTTAGAATTGTGGGATCTTAAAAATGGACAGTGACACAGTAACACAGGTCTGATCTAAAGGTAATGTTTTTTTATTTATTTGTTGTGTTGCTGAATTTATATCACAGTCCATGACACTTACGTCAGAACTGTTAAAATTAAAAATGGCCTGAAGATGTTGAGATCATAGGAGGAAAATGGGCACATGTTGATAAGATATACAAAGTTCACAAGTAACATGTAAAACAAACTAATTGTAAAGCAGGTACTCTATGATCTGTTTTTAATATTTGAGCATGTTTAGAGAATATGAAGGCACTCATATGATGGATGAATCGGAAATGTCTTACATAATTTGTCATCAAGTTCCAGCTCATTTGTATTAACTGTTTGCTCAGCAGCTTGCAGCTAGACATCTGCTAAAACAAACCAGCAGGAGCTTATTTGCCATCCTTGTTCTGGTGGAATTTGTGCAATTAGGTTAGGGTTAGCAGCAGTAAAATAATCAACCTAAAAAGGCATGGCATAGTTAAATGCATTTTTGTAAAAGCCCTTCTCTCCTTCTATCCCATTTTTCTGCAGGTGGAAAGGAACTTCCTGTCACCCTTCGTGTCTCCCAGAGATAGTCCTTTCCGCCACATCCTGCTGGGCTCCGGCCCCCACACTCTCACAGCTCTGTCCAACCACCTGGATGCCCTCAGGGCCGACGCCCCTGAGGCTGACGTCGACTTGTTCCGCAATCAGTTTGCCCTGGCTACCTGGACCATTCAGAGCTGTGCCAACTCACTAGCAGGCGACATCTGGTCCTTGGATGAAATGTAAAACAAGTTCCCCTCCTAACTCCTTTGTTCATGGTTTGGCCCTCTTATCACAACTGGCAGTGTGAAAACCAGTAGGATGTCTTTATTTCACCAACAGTCACAGTTATGGTTTAAAATTGACCACATTTAGGAAGAAGCAAAACTCAAGCTGTCAAGCTGTGTCCCACTCATCACCTTAGTCTTGGACCCTTCAGGAGATAAAGTGTCTTGTCTCCCTTTTTGTAATTCTCTATGAAGCCAAACATTCATCATAATTGCACATAAGCCTTCTGTCTTAACAAATATGGAGATGAATTACTTTATTGATCCCAAAGGAAAATTCATTAGTCTGTCAGCTCATCTGCCATTTGCAGAAGAATTAAAGAGTCTGATGTGGGTATAAGAGATCTTCTGTATCTCTCTGTCCTGCAACGAAGAGAGAGGAGCCGTCCACCACCTCAGCTTCTTTGATCCATCAAGGTGTTATGAAGTGGATGATCCGTGTTGTTCAGGATGGCCTCCATCATCCTCATTGTGTATCTCTCCACCACTTCCCCCAGAGAGTCCATCTTTACTCCGATCACAGAGCCAGCCTTCTTGACAAGCTTATCCAGCCTCTTTGCCTGCACATGTGTGTGTGTGTGTGTGTGTGTGTGTTTTTAAGTTTCAGTGTGTTGAGCCCTCCACCATAGTGAATAGCTGATTCTGCTTATAGAGATAATACAGAGAAGAAAACTGTTGCTGTGACTGCCTTTGACCAGATGGTGGAGACAGAGCAGTATGTATGTTTTTCTGTAATCTGTATTTGGCACGTAAGTATGATTATTCATGGTGTGGAGGTCTGAATTCAAATAGGAGATGGGCAATAGGGGATTTTACGCATTTTCCTGTCAAAACAATGAAAATAAAAAGAAAATATTTTGTATGGAGGTTTAAAAATCAGTATCGGCCGGTCGGCAGGTCAGGCTTTTTAGAAATCGGTGATCGGCCAGAAAATTGCAATCGGTGCACCCCTATTTTAATCTATATCTCTTATAATTCATTACCACATATTAACAAAGCGTTTGTTGAGGCTGCAGCCAACAAGTGTAGCAATATTGCAAAATTGTGTCATGTTCCTTTAAGAGTGGGCTGACAGCCTGAATGTGTAGCAGAGATGGGCGAAAAATAAAGATGACTCACTTCGCTGGTGAGTTTTCTTGTAGTAAACACCGCCATCATAGATATGGACAAAACTAGTGGAGATAACTACATGAACTTACTCACGAGCAACATGCAATATCCACAAAGAAATCTGGATGCTGCTCTCTGTCATAGTGTGGTAAAGACAAACCATTGCTTTAACAACATCTATCCACATTTGATTTAGTTTTAGGCCAAATTAATTACAGTTGTTCTTGGAGGTGAACAGATATTATGCATATAATATCCAAGTTAGAGCAGTAGAAGCAAGCTGTTAATTCATGTGTGTGTGTTATTATTTTGGCAATGCTTTAGCATTATTAGTATTTTCTGTATTCTGACATTTTTGTCTCCTCAAATGAACATACTATGGTAATTTGATATGTTTTTACTCATACAGGTATTATATAAATGATATACACAATGGATACAAAACTGCCACAAGCGCACACTACCTAACTAACTGGTACACAACCAAGAGCCAGATTTCCGTCCCTGCAGTGATCCACCTGTAGACACATAGACGATCTTTGTGCTGTACAAAGACGGCAAAGACCTGACGCCAGCAGCAGCCTCAGCACTCAAACCCGTACAGTGTTTGCAGACAGGGCTGGTGTGCAGGGGAACCATTCAACACGGACCGGTGCAAACTTCATCTGGCTTCATCTTCCTCCCTGCCAGGACCGAGCCCCTGTGAGTGGTCAGAGATGCGAGGACTGGTGAGCTTGTAGCCGCTTTGCTGGAGTGCAAAGTTAAAAAAAAAAAAAAAAAATACCACACAGGATCAGGAGGTGTCAACCAGTGACAGGAGCTGAGACTGACAGGTAGGCTACGCGACCCTAACTCACCACACACATGAATAAACTTAAACCCTGTCAAAGTAATGGCTTTGTTAAAATGCTGATTTGTGGCGTCACAGTCGTCTTGTGTTGTGGCTGCACGGCGGGAAGGAGCCAACAGGTGAGAGCTGCTGTCACTGCCTCTATTGTGAAACACTGCAGCACTCTGTTACACAACCTGAGCTACTGATGGTGCTCACATTAACAAACTGGGGATGGACTAACATGCTGCGGTGAGGTGGCTGAACTACACAGGTTACACACACTGTTTGTTTGTTTTTTTCAACGACCCCGAGTATCAAAACACTGAGCTTTGACTAATTAATAAACAGGCCTGAAATGAACAGTTGGACATGTGGCAGTAAGAACAACACAGGTGTTGATAGAGTTAGCTCTCTGCTCCTGGTACTGAACATTGTGACTGCAGCATCTTTAAAGGTATGAGCAACATCAGGTGATTTTACCACCACGGTATGAGTTCAAATGTCTGCTGAGTAAAATACATAAGAAAAAAGCTGAAAGTTTCTTCTTCTGTAAATATATATATGAGTATAGTGTTAAAATGCAACTGAATAATAATCTTCTTGTCTGCTTTGCTTTACTGCTTGTTAAACTATATATATAGGACTCCGTACCAGTGGAAGCATAATGCAACGCTGACAGCCACCAAGAAGACAGACAGGAAATAAAGATGAATGCAGACTTTATTAGTCTGTGTCATAATGAGTGCAGAATGGTCCTCATCACGAGGAAACTGGTTAGTCCGGGGAGCTTTTTCAGTAAATTGAATTAGTCTAATAAGATCAGTGAGGAAGCTTCTGACTTTCGAGTTTGAACCTCAGGCTTTCTGTGTGTTTTACGTGAAAGGAAAACTTCCTCACATGATTTTGCTGTAGGCTGCATCGAAATTCATCCAAGAGGTCAGGTCACTGTCAGGGTGAATGAAATATCTCATCAAGTACAGAAATATGTTGATACAGTTTGCAGCTTAGCGTTTTTTTGGTTCCCAATCACCGTTTGTCATCTCTCTCTGTCTCTCTATCTCTCTCACTCCCTCACTTACACAGACACACGCTCGTGTTCTCATAGATTTTACAACAAGGATTGTATATGTAACACACCCACCCCCGCAGCTGTTATCACATCATACACACGACCAACTTGCTGAAATGGCTGTCATTATCTGTAGATCTGTGAGTAATGCTCGCAGTTTTATACGTAGCATTAGGTGACTCATTTGCACATAACTGATGTTTTTATTGGTGCAATCACCCATAATGGTTGTAAGTGTTTGACTGTAAAATCAGACTGACCCACTGTCTTCCAACAGTGTAAAGTCCAGGTCACTGTCGTACAGCAGACTGTTGATAGATGAGGTAGTTGCTGCTGAACGCCTCCCAGGTCCATGTGAATTAGTGAGATTGAATATTTTGATGCTTAAGAATGATTCCTTGACCTTGACCTTCTTGATCTTAACTCAGACGGTCAGTTGATATTTAAATGTCTGACTGTCTTGTAAGTGGAGGACAAGTACTGGCTTTGAATTTGACACAGTTCATATAAAGTCTATAAGGGTCGGAGATACAAGTTTTTGTCATGTTCACATACCACTCACCTATCTCAGAGAAATGTTCAAACTGAAACTTACCCTCCAACTTCATTCCTTTACTCTCTTTATTTTATTTTGACTCGTGTATTTTCATGTATGTAGACACTACAGGATAAGTAAGTGTACACAGAGTCCAGCTACACCACCTTTTATAACAACAGTCTTTTTCTGACGCTATTTGAGGTCGGGCAGTCTTGTATTTGCTCCCCACCCTTGTCAGCATGAATCTGTTGCACACGCCAGACAGAAAGAGATAAGTTGCACTCACTGTAGACTCTGCAGGGGGATATGCAGGATGTTATGTTCCTTCTGACATGCTGAAGCTTTGTGGTTGAGGTGTTGTGTTGATTTTGAATTCTGCTCGTTGTCCCTAGTAGAATTGCCTCCTATAGTGTGATGGTGCCCTGCAAAGGCCGTTATCACTCTCCCCTCTGTAGAAAGGCTACAGCACACTTTGAGTTCTGGTTTTGTAGGTTTCTGTATGATTTGTGAAAGTCAAGGTCCTTCTGAGTGAAACAGGTAAATAATTTGACACTAAAGATGAAGGCAAAGCAGCACTGATTGTCTATATTTCAGTGGAAAGACAAACTCTGTCATTGCCTCAACATCACATCCATTAGTACAACATGAAACTGGAGAAAGTGGTTTTAATATTGTTTGTACATGCGCTATTACTTTACCAAAAGAATAGAGGAGGATGTTGCGGAAAAGCCACACTGATCACCAGGATCATTTATAAATGAATGGATTCGCCAAAATTAAGGTGATCTAGTGAATCCAAAAGTGTGAAAACATTAATGGGGCACTTCCTCTCTGCTCTGAAATTTGTCTGTCAAGCATTGTGGATTGAGTACCAAATCCACTGCAACACATACCATGCTAAATCTGCTGGTGGACCACGACGTCTGGCCATGGTTTCTAATATTAGGGGTTGCATGGTGTAACTCAATCATTAGTGAAGACTATGATTTCCTTTATCTCTTGCCAATGCCCCGACCCCTCACATCGCCACAGACATAGGTTTGACTTGGACTGCTTCCACTGTTCACGTACCGTAGCTTGTAAACGTCTCAGTAGGATCACTGTGTGTTTCAGGTGGCTACAGTCCAGCTCCTGGTTGAGACACTAAAAGTCACCGGCATGTGAAGTGATATTGTGATGTTAACAAATGAGTGTGAGTTTTTTAAACTGTGGTCCACATATCCTCAACATATCCTTCACTAAAACATTGAGCTTGCAACTGAATGACTTCTTTTTCATGACATTGGATAGAAACATCACCTTAAAGCATCATGACAGCCTAGGTCTTTGCAAAAAATGTGGTTTGTTAGAGTTGTGTCTAATTTTATTACTTTCAGGATTTCCTGTTAGTTACTGAACTAGCAGGATGGGAGTGACAGTCATATGATGTGAACCCAGTTAAGGACATTTACTGACAGAAAGGTCAGTCATGCTCTCCTCACTAAGGACTAATTTAGTGTGAGTCAGTCCAAATTTTTATGACCATCATTGATTTTTATGATTCAAATAAAGTGACAGATTTACATCACAGGTTATCATCGGTTTGTAGGATATGTTAAGACACAGACATGTGGTTGTTCAAATATTAATTTAGATTCATAAAACAGTTTTTAACTGTATCATTTTTGAGACCCCTACACTTCAAGTCTTTATAGAAGTGAAATGACTGACCCTCTGATTGAGTTACTAGACTTATTGTTAAAAGTTTAGCTCAAACAGATTATAAAAAAAAAAAAAAAAAAAAACTCCCAACATTTTACTTGGTTATGATTACAGGTGTCAACCGTTGAGTTAAGCTTGTATGTGCCCGGGTTTCCACAGACCTTGCTGTGGTTTCTTTGGAACCACTTTAAACACATTATGCAACTAAACTAAAGCGGAATTTGATGGTGGGATTTGTCATCAGCCGCAGTTGGCAGGCCAGCTGTTCAACAGGTGACAATGGGCCTGTTAACAGACACGATGAAGAAATGATGTGGTCTGTCTGAACAATCCATCTGTAAAGCTGATCATCTGCTACTGATCCTTAAATGCTTTTCAAGAGATTTGATCATTATTGTATTACCTAAGTGATAGAACTTCAGTAAACACTGAAACGTATTCAGCATCACTTTGTGTCCTAAAATTACGTATAGAGCATTTAGTTTATTTAATAACCCCTGTGATCTGTCAGCGCCATGTTACGTATATCACAGTAACGTGTCTCTTACTGACACCACATGGTGTGATAATTGTAGCATTTGAACCTGAAACTCTTTTGTTTGATGTACTCAGTGTCCTAATGATGTTCACATTAAAACCATGATGAGTCAGTATGATCACAGATGACTGAACATGTAAGATGGATTGAGAGGAAACTGTTTGTCAATACTGGCTTTATGCCCAGCAAGCAGTTAGCAGTTCAGGAAGTTTGCCAAATGACAGCAGTGCCAACTCCCGAACAGGATGTCACAGTGTTACACCATCTTCCGAATGAGTAAAAAATCCCTGAAAGCTGTTGATGTTGACAATTCAAACTGTCAGGGCCCAGTTTTCCAGTGCTGCTTCTAATGAACTCGTCAGCATGTACATAACTAAGAAATGAACTTCGTCCTAAATGAATCTCAAATATATTGTCCTGAAGATTACTCCTGAGTAACATTTGATTAAAATTACAGCAGTTTAAAAAGATGCCTTGCCTTTTTAAAAATGAAATTGGTAAACTGGTTAACTGGTACACTGGTAAAAAAAACAAGAACAACAACATCTTGTCAGAGACAAGATGGAAAAGATTGAGTTTATAAGTCATTATTAGATGAGGGATGAGAGAAAGTGACACATGAAGAGGGAGAACAATGAGAGAATCTGACTCAAACACAGCTGATGATGAGAGTGAAGGTGCAGGGGGAAATCAATTGAGGAAGAAAGTGCTACTTGAAACCGCAGTGGCCATCACAGCAGCTGTGGCTGCTGTACGAGAGCTGCTATCCTGTGTGCGCTGCAGGCAACTCTGAACTTGTTATTGGGTCAACAAGCTTGAGACTTAAAACCTGCACCTATTGCTATTTGGCTGATTTAATACACTACTACTACTACTGCTAACAAGTTCATACATTAATGGGAAAATAGGCCAAATACTGTCTTGACATTGAATGGTGATCACTCTGATCAGATCAGAACACTGAGTCCATCACCACTTCTTTAGTAAGCTCTCAAAAGAGGAGAACGAAGTGATCAGATTCAACACTTGTAGTGAAAGAGGACTGAGTCTGACCAAACCGTGCACCCATGGTGCTAGTGAAATAGATGGCATGGAACCACCAAGACCCACTGTTGGAGTTTGCCGATGGCCCTCTAATTTATTAGATTTAACGCCTACACTAATGTCTGCCTTTTCCTTGACTGACATAAACGTTGTAGGCATGGGATCAATTAATATGGGCTATAAAAATGAAAAACTATTGTTAAACACTCTGTTAAATCGCTTGTGTGTGACACAGCAGTCGTCTCCTCTGTTAGAGAGACAAGATTATGTTTCACTGTCCTCAGCTCCCCTGCCTGTATCATCTTCCTCTCTGACTGGCAGAGAAAGTATAGCTGTCCTCCACTGTATCGCATGACCCATCGACAGCTTTCCTTTGTCCACTGGAAAGAATGTTGTTGTCATGGTCAGTCAGGTCTTCCTGCATTACCACAGTAGCCCCAACATGGAAGTGCTATTGCATGCGTAACGCATGAATGATATGAACTAAACTATTAATTTTCAATCTATGGTTAAGCCTGTATCATGAGGACATGATAGAAATCATACAAACTATATAAGTGGTTCCTAGTCCGAGACAAAGACCATTGTCAGCGTTCAAGAGGTCGTGGTAAACTAAAGATGATGCAATTCAAAACACTTTTTTTCAGTGAGTGGTGCCATGTTGACTTCATCAGTGGGGGGAGGCAGCATGAATGAAAGGCTTTTTCTGTGGACAGTGGAGTGCATGAATCAGCAATGACTCTGCACTGGGTAAGACAGAGGCAGCCTTTCTATTTAGCCTGATGAATCCTGGTTAATCATACGATTTATTTAAAAAGACAAAGCTGTTGGAGATGGGATAGAGAGCTGTGTGTTCTGCTGCAGTCCGATATAATTATTGTGTAATTAATCATACCTTCATGACATCTAGTATCGAGTTGTTGTTGAAACTGAGTTTTTAATCCACCTGTTTGAGCATTTTGGAGACTGTATTTGGAGGCACTCTTGAATTGCACCACATTATGTTGACAGTGTGGAGATGTTATCATGAGGGTGCTATGAGCAACTTCTTTCCCTCTGAGTTAGCTGGTTAGCTCTCGCCTCTCAGCTAGAGGCTCTAGGTCAGATTCCTGGGTCAGCAGCCTTTCTGGATGGAGCTTGCATGTTCTCCTTGTGTCTACGCAGGTTCTCTTTCTCCCTCCACACTCCAGAGACATGCACAGTTGATTGATCTGTGACTCTTTGAAATTGCCTGTAGGTGTGAATGTGTTCGTGTCTACATGTTGAACTAACTTGTAGGCTCTGGCTTGATTTCAGACTCAGGAAATACATTAGTCAAGGTATGAGGAAACCAAAGCAGTTTCACCAGAGCAGTGGCTGAGACTTAATATTTCTCCAGTGTTGTTTTATAGGGTTTACATTCTTTTCAAAAGATTTAGAGTGAACTAACTGGAGGAAGCTGTCTGTTAATTGTTTGTTAAATACCTTAATGTCAGTGGCTCAGTGTCAACCTCATGGTGGTGCTAGGTGTAAAAGTCAGAAGATCATCAAATAGGCCTCATCCTCACAAATCTCTGTATAAAGTTTCACAGCAAGTTGTTGAGAAACCTTCTCATCCTTAGAACCATTCTGCTAGAATGACCAAAAAATAATTGTTGTAAAATCAATTTGTTTAACACTTCAAAAATGGGTGATTGTGTGAAACAGCGTAATCGTAACACTAAAGTCACTTCAGATCCTCTCTTCAGTAGCGATGGTAAACACAGCTCCTATTGATGCTGGTAGCTGATGCTCTGATCTCACTTCAGCATGAGGGCCGATCTTCTTGTACATGTAGTTTTAAGTGGCCTCTGTGCTTAGTTGTGTGCACAGTTTATTTTTGGCCTTTCTTGCGCTCTCTAGGGACTGGGTGGTGTTTGTGTGTCTTGAAGTGCCAGGGTGGGGGCAGCAGCATGAACTACCTTCTCCTCCCCATCCTGCCCACTGACAGTGTTGCATAACAGAAATGTCAACTGGGCTGGGGTCGCGTGATGTCCCCCTCAGGCACGTTGCAGATCATTGTCAATAGAAAAATATGTTACTCGCTATTTTAGCCTCTGCGTGTCGATAAACTAATGACATTCCCCGGGGATATTTGTCGCTTAAAAGCTGTCAGAGCATTGAGTGTGTGTATTTGTTTACAGTTCAGGCCTATGTGATTTCAGTGTAAGTGGCGTTCATGGTTGTGTCGCACTGTTGAGTCACATACGTAGTCTGTTTTCCTCACAGACAAAGGAGTCACTTGTGGAGCGTATGCAGGGAGGAAGAATAGCTCGGTCTTTCTCCTTGTTTTGAACTTCTCCTCTGACACTGTAGGCTCCAGTCAGCTACTTTACTAGGTGGTGGGTGGGCTGTGTCCTCGTGTGTCCGTGTGAATCGCATTGATTCATTCATACTGCCCCTCTCCTGCACAGGGCCCCTCAGGCATTCCTACCCCAGCCCCCAGACCTGGCTTGGAACAATGTCAAGTCAATTCACATCCAACACTGGGAGCTGCTTCCGGTAGTAGTCTACTGTAGGTTATTGATTCAGTGAATCACATACTCATGTTCTTTTGAACTGTGATTTGTGTCAGACCTTGAACTTGCTCCTACGTGATTATACTGCGGATTCATCAAAAATATCAAATTCATCCGACCACAATGGTTTCACTTTTCAGTTTTGCAAGTGCAACCGTCTTATTAAGAAAGCGTTACTCATCTCCTTTGGCTGACTCAGTGCAGGTGTTGCCAGTACTCTGTTTGGTCATGTGTGGGTCATGTGAGTGGGTGGATGTTTGTGGCTGAAAGCCTGGCACTGAAGCAGAACTTTACCGCATTAGTAAAGTATCATCTGCCATGAAAAAGGAAGTAGGAGGAACAGAAAGAGTAAAGGAGGTTAAAATAAACAATGTGGTTCTCATGAAAATATAGTTCATTTGTGTGATCTCAAAATGTCATGATAATGTATACACAACATGGTGGAATGTCTGATCATCATTATTAAGTGTGTATGCACTACGTAAGTGTCAGGACTACAAAGAATGAACATGCTATCATTGACAGAGAACCATTGTTTCCTGTTGCGAAGCAGGAAATTTTCTGAGACAGGATATCAAATTATAGAAATGGCAGCTACCCAAACGTGTTTACTTTGCCCCTTCATTTTTTTAATCGAACAGGAACTGCTGACATCTTCCGAAGCAAATGCTGTGCTTATTATCATCATGTGTGTTCATCGCATACACAAAGTGAATGTGTCTGCAGGCCAACCCGATGCTTTTCCCTGGAGCCCCTGCAAACCTCTCCAGGGTCCTGCCTCGGACTCACTGTCTCATCACATCACTGGGGCACGCTAACAGTTACTAACAGCAAGGCAGCTGCTTTGTCAGGGATGTTTTTCAAAGAGAATGCTACTTAATTAAAGATGATATGGTTACTGAATTTTCTGTCATTGCTGTGTTTGCCCTCCTGTCAGACTTTAATGCAACTGTTTTTCATTGTTTTGTTGATTTTTCAGGCAGTTCCTGGAACATACTCCCGGGTTTGTGTTGACTGATGGATGGAGATGAAATCATGTAAGAGTGTGCTAATCTCGCAGTGCCATGGACATGGAGCCTCGTCCGTACGTTGTTGGCCTTCTGTCATCAACCTGAGAGGAGCATCTACAGAGTCAGAGCTGACACTGGACTCAGACCAGGAAAGAGAACCAGGATTCTATGGATCATATATTGCAGGTGAAAAGACATTTGCTTTCTTAGGAAATATCTTTATATCAATGCCTTCTGTTTTTACAAGATCGCTGCAGCTGGGCATGTTTTGGCTGCAGTGTGTGCTGTTTAAACACTGACACAGGTATGGTTGCGTATCTGCCACTCTTGTTTGCAATTTTGTCTGGGTGCAAATGAATGTGTGAGTTATGCAGACATGAGATCATGCCAAACAGTGACTGTGCTCTCCAGACCAGCTCCCAGTGTGTCTGAGTGGGAGCTATTCACCTTTGCAATGCAGAGAAGCAAACACAGTGGATGATGTCATGTGAATGTGTGAGTTCGCAATAGAACTTGAACACTGTACAAGTTATCAATGGCTTCCTTTCTTACACGCTAAAAAATGTGTTATTCACCATTTCCGGTTTGATCAGGCTTGTGTTTTTGTATTCAACAAGGATGTGCTTTGTCCACCGATATAATTTATTTTCTATTTGCGGGACACAGCCATTGAATAACAATTCTTAGCTATTGAGGTAGAGTAGGAGGAAGTGAGAGTCACACTTGTAACACTGTGTTCGATCCACAGGCACAAACAGACCCACGCACAGGATGCTGGCCAGCCAGACACTCCCAAACAGGTGTCTGTCAGCGTCAGTGCAAATAAAAAAAATAAATGAGTGTGGGTTTGAGACCTGGGATGGAGGGAAAGTGAGAGGAACAGTGTGTGCGAGTGTGAACAGTATGTGTTGCCTGTGAATGTAGGAATTATGCCAGCATGCCTTTGTGTGAGTGGGTGCGTTCACTGACTTTATGTATGCTTTTGTTTTGTGTTGCGCCACACAAATGAGCGAATGTTGCTGCCAGGCTAGTTGTTTACGTATCAGAGGCAGAGAATCAGCGTTTAAGTCTGTGAATGACACTATAATTGGAGCAGGGTTGAGGGTGGGGTAGGGGGTGGGAGCCTTGTTACAGATGCTTATCTCACAGCACTGTTAAGGTCAGGTCAGGCCTCCTTCCGCTGCCAGAGGGATAGTCCACTGTCTGACATTTCAGTTGTAGCCTCAGGTATGAAGTTGTTCTCTTTTTCCTGAGTATTTCCATTTCACTTGCACGCTACTTCACTACACTTCAGAGGGAAGTATTTGAATTCTGCCATTGTTACAGGTCAAACAGCTCAGCAGTATATGAGGAAGTTAGCTTCACTCTGAGCCATTATACCAACTCATCACTCTTGATGTTTTTACTTTAATTCAAGTGCTAATATTTTTGCACTTTTACTTAAGTGAAATCAAAGTAGATTGACATTTACATCATGTCGGTGAATTTATGGGGCTGTTACTTTACAGTCTGATCTAAGCTGTACGGGACAGTGCACAGGCGTGTTCATGTAGAGCTGCACAGGAAGTGATGGCTTCTGTTGGTCAGATGAACAGAAATGATAACGAGGCGTACTGTGTGGCAAAATCTACCATCAGTTTAACTGCAGCAGAATGCAGTTGCAAACTGTGGTCTGGTAGTAAACACCAAACATGGTGATAGGTACACTCTTGAAGGAAAACTTAACTGCAGTGTTGTAAGTATTGTGTTAATATGATGTTTTAAAATTGAAAGATTTAAATTGAAAACTGACAATAAAAAGTGTTTTTGTGGAGTAGAAAACTGGAACTAAGTAGAAGAAAATTCAAGTAAACAATTAGTTTTTGAATGTACCATTCATACAGGAAGCTATCTGTACACAAGTCACTTTTCTGGATAAATTGCAATTGCAATTGTCAAAAAGAAGACATATGTTCCAGAGAGGAGTTCAAGCCTCCTAAAAAGCTATGTGCTCTGCAAACAAGTGCCAGTGGAAAGAGAGTTGGACAGAGAAAGCATGAGGATGGAGGAAACAGGACTAAATGGGAGCTAGGAAGCAGAGAGGAAGCTCCCAGAATAGCAGCAGCGACCAGTGACTGTGCTTTTTGTGGAGAGTGCCTCTGAATGCTTGGAGGGCCTGGGGGGCCCAGACTGACAGAGGAGAACTCGGAGGAAAGGGAGCCTCTGGAAGTCAAAGTGTGTGTGAGAGAGAGACAGAGGACAGTGTTATTTTAACCCTGAACTTACATCCGGCTGTCACACCATACCCCCCCCGATGCTCCGGTCTGCTTGCTCCTGCATCAGTCTACAGCAGACCAGTTGTCACACACCTCACTGTCATCTTTACTTCTTCCTTAGCTTTCCTCTCCTTCGCCCTTAGCTGTTGTTTCTTCTTCTCTCTTCCTTCACACAGATACCCAGGTATGGTGTTACCACCCCCTCGAGGACAGGTGTGCTGTCTGTCACTTCCGGGTGTATTGTATTTGAGCTGTGCTGTTAATGCATCAGGCTGCCTGATTATGTGTAACAGCTTACCTTGTGAGAGCCACAGACGAGACTAGAGCTTCCCTAAGAGTACTGACCAGTGTGTATTTGATTGTTGTTGTCAGCTGTGTGTTGTTACTTAGGAAAGTCTGATGGCCCAGTAATATGAGACGTATACTATATAAACTCAATATCATTCCCACCGTTACCTCCCGTTGCTTCCCTGTCAGTATCTGTACTGTCCTGACCAACAACGTTAAAATGCAGAAAAAGGGGACAATAAGATATTTCACAATCTTGATGTCAGTCTTATATATCTGCCCCCTGGTTATGATAACACACCACAGCTGGGGCAAGGAACGGCATCCACCAAAGAAGCTGAAATGATCTATTCTAAAAGAAGCAAGTTGACATAGAAACACATCTCCTAGAAAACCTCGTAGTTGTTGCAGAAACCTGCATCGCACAGATTCTCCACAACTATCTGTCAGTTTTAGCTTATATGTTTCAAGCAAGCCTAATGGAAAACTCTTTAGTCATGGAATATGTCATTTTCACCAGAATGTCTGTTTTTTTGCTTTAATCCAGTAAATTAAATATTTTAAAACAATGGTTTTTCCATCACTCACATATTTACATACATATTATAGTCTAGCTCATTGATTTACAACTTTATCCTCAATACACCCATACAATTAATCAAGGACAGCTGCTCCAGTCCAAACCAACTGGCCAACATATCTGATCAAGAATTATATATCTCATCAATATTGTTCTTGCCCAATACTGCAGTAATTTATACAAACCACGATTTGCATAAGCTAGCTGGTTGATATGGAAATGGATCTGTGATTTGATGCTATTTCACTCATACCAGCCTGTGAACTTTTTGTTTGTTAGTTGTTTGATATTGTGTTGCACTGACGTTTTGTTGGTAAAGCTGTGAACCTCACTGACCCTCTTTGTGTGTGTGATTGTCTGAGTAGTGAGTTCCTGTGTGTGTGTTTGGGGACTGAATTCAGTTTAGAGTGTGGTTTTCCTTCATGTTGTCATATTTACATCGTATCATTTTTGTATTGAAGGTTTGCTCCTGCTCCAGTTTCTAGAATATCTTTATATTGGCTTACCTTAGCTTATCTTTTCACCACGGGGAACACTGTATTGTTTTCTCTCTTATCTGTCTAGTGTGCTCAGTTGCACTCATTCCTGGGTAGAGGGGACCGGAAGAGCAGCTTATATATTGACCAGATGACACACACACACAGTGATGATGCAATTCCCCAGTTTACAGTGCAGGTCTGTGACAGAGCGCACATTGCACATACATACACACATACACACATACTTGCACGCCCACACTTCTTGTGTCCTTGTTTTACACACAGTGACAAAACCACATTCAACTTTTCATTTCCACAGACTAAGACAGTAGGTCCATTAAACCTGAGAACTCTTACATTTTAGGAATTAAAAGTAAGACTTTTTTTAAGATTTAGTTTTAAAACTTGCTGGATGTTTGAATATAAGCACAGTTTGACATGTATATTATTAATGTTCAAGTCCTTCTAAACAGGCTGTTTTCCAAGGACGAGGCTGGTGAGTGGATAGAAATCATTAAGCTGGCATTTCACTGGCATTTTTTCACCCCTCGCTTAAGAATAAACAACACACTTCTGCAGGCCATTATCAGTCCTAGAGAGGTGTCTGCTTTTTCCAAAAATAGAAGAGATTACATCCCAGGAAGCTGCAGGCAGACATTACAAAGAATTATTAACATGTAACCTGGCATGGTTTGAGCAGTAGTCTGCAGCCTCTTCTCCTCTTGGCTGAAGCTCTTCACTTTCTGATCCTGTCTACTACTATTTGAACTGAAATATCCTGAAGTCCAGTGTGTTTGTGGTATGATTTAAACTCATTCTCTTTATGTTTTTTTTTTTTAATTATCTTTGTATCTCACTTAAGACTTGTTATTCCTTTGGACTGTTATCTGATTCTATTTGTCACCAGTGCTTGAAGTCTTTTTTTGTCTCTCCCCATCTTGTAAAGAATCAGGACTGGGTAGGGAAAATATCTTTGTTTTGTACTCACACCTGACTGAAAAACAATGTATGAAAACTGCTTTTCATATTCCAGTCCCACTGCCTCAGACTGCCCCCATGTGGCCAGATGGAGTATTAATGATAGTAGCAGATAACTGCAAATCTGTCAGCAACGCAAATTCATTCACTGACTACAGTTTCCACAGTGGCTGTGAACTTTGCTTATTTATCCATATGGAGGTGTTTTTTTCCTCCTGTGCTGTATCCTGCAGGTGAGAATTAGGAAAGAGTTGCATCATGTCTGACGATATGCAGTAATACTACTTAGTCAAGGTTTGATGCAATCTTTAGATAAATGTGAGGAGGCTGAGTGACATGGTTGAAACAGTTATCTATACTAAAATTACTTTTATACATTGATATGTTATGATATAGTAAATCTATACTAATGTATGATAAATGCATCACAATATAATTATGTATAGTTATGGAATCAAAGGATCTATGGCTGTAGATAAATATGCAGTTTAAATGGACGGTACTGTACACAAGGATCTGATGTGATTTCAGGACAGGGCGGCATTTGAGCTGAGGGTGAGAATGAGTTAGTATGTTCGGTGTCACTTCAATGTCACCACACACACACAGACACACACACACACACACACACGTGCCAGACACACACAAAGCCCTTGGCATGACGTATGACCAGGCATCCAGATGGCAGTGACACAGGGAGAGCTTTAGCTCCTGATGATTTGCATACCTCATCACCTGTGACCTTGGCACTAACACACACAGATTAAGTGAGACAGTGGGACCCTCATCCCATCCTCCTGTCCCCCTAATCCTGTCCTCTGCCGCTCCACGCGCCCTGGTGTTGGCTCACAGGCTTTAGATCACCCTCTTAAATCCCACCTGTTTAGCCTGCAGGGACCAGGGAAAGCCAACACCACACTCAGACTCACGTGCCCCTTCAACACTTCCTAGAAAGACGACATGAGAGCCGAGGATTATATTGCATGGGGATCTGTCCATCTTTCACTCTGTCACATTCACATAAAAGCACACATGTATTCTCTCTTTGTCTCGTCATCTCTCTCTCTCACACACACCTTTATCCTTGGTGGATACACGGAGCATGCCTGTCCCTCACCGATTCAGCCGAAGTGGAAATCTTTCTGAGAACGGGGTGATGAGAGGGGATTTGTTGGGAGATAATATTGCTCCTGACAACTCTGTATGAAATATTGTGCGTTCAACAGTAAATGGAAGTCATTAGGAGGTTTGAGTCAGTGCCCAGCCCTGATTGATCCCAGCCAAGCCCGCTGGGTTAGGGACAGGCTTTCATTCAACACGCTTTTCATTTACAGTTTTGAACTTTGTGCTTTGAAGCTATACATGCTCTTCTTTGCTCTTGATTAAAAAGTCTTACACATTGTTAAATAAGTAGCTAAAAAGACAGCGTAGTTTATCTTAATGATCTTAATCTTATTTTGATTTATACATACCCAGTTGAGATCTGGTATGATATGTTTTTATATATGTACAACAGCAAAAATATTTTAGATCATGTTTTCTTTTATCCATCTTACTAAGCACCATGATACACATTTTTATTATATTACTGTTTTCAGCACTTTATGGCCCAGCAACATGGAAATGACAGAAAATAAGTTAAGAGAGATAGAGGCAAAGATTCTTGGTTGATGGCTGGATTCTTCACTCCTGGGCATCCATGGGCACGCTGTCTTCAATTCGATTCGATTCTTGATACATACCAGGAAATGACAGGAGAAAAAGAGAGCGGCATGAATGAAAAGTCTCCTATCAGATTTGAACCAGATTTGAACCATGATAAGGCCGTGAGCACACAGCACAAAAACAAGGAGCAACATGGGTACAAACTGAAGATTACAGTTTCTCGCATGGGTAAAAAACATGGGTATCTGTCTTTGTCTGTCATTTTATTTACATTTTTTTGAAATGTTTTATTTTTTCTATAGTATTGCCTGAGATATCTGTGGGCTGCGACTAACTCACTTAGTTGTGGTGTGGGGGATTGCTATTGATCATTGGGTAAATTTACACACGTCATTTAATTTTCTCAATCTTTATCTTTAAGATTTACAGTTTTGACAGTGAAACAAATTAGGGCTGCAATGAATAGGAGTTGTAATAATAAATTCCACTAACAGTGAATCACAGTGACTTTATCAGGAAATTTGAAAAATGCTTATGATTTATTATTGGCCAAGGTGACGTCATGAACTGTTTTTAGATTATCTTACAATGATGAATACAGAAACAGCAAATCTTCACATTGGAGAGGCTGGAAGGACGTTTAATGAAAATAGCTGAACAAATGGCAACATCACATTTGAACTTGAAAACCTTACTAAGGTTTTTCAGACTGTGCTGAAGCTTAGGAGAGAAAAGAGGTTTAATTTAGACTGTGGATCAACACTGACTGTTAAAAGTGTTACAGATAAAAATATAAGCAGAAGAGAAAGAAGCCACTGTACCGTTTCTCCACAGTCCACACCCTGACCACAGCTACGTCAGCTTCCTCACTGGCCGATGACGTTTTCACTATGTCAACATTTTGTCTGGAGTACTGACCTCAGCACAGTAGCAGAGTCACTGGTCAATCTTAATGTCTCCTTTCACATGGTAGAGCACTGAATCATCCAGCAGCTTGTCTGATCTGGAGTGTTTCACCCTCAGGTGAAGTCATCGCCTAAATCAACAAGATCTGATCTCTGACCAGAAGTTGTGGGTGGATGGGTGACCATGACCTATAAGAAGAAATATGCCTTTTGTATAGGTGCTTTCTGAGAGTAGTGGGCCCCAAATGGTTGTTAATAGGATTAACGTGGAGTCCCAGGAAAAAAAGGTCTGTGAGGTCATTTTAAGTTGAACTACTTGAAAATTTATCTGTAAAATATGTATGATCAGTTGATAGAACAGTTAGTTTTTTCTGTACTATAGAAATATTAGGCAAAACAGATTCTGTGTACAAAGTGGATGTAGTGTGGATTGGCAGGACTTGGATTGTGTTGACAGGGTTATGAGATCTGTGAGAGACGAGGGTTAGGAGTACCAGGAGCTTATCTAAACAGTTGTGTAGTTTCCTCCTCTCACAGTTGTAGCTGTTTAGCAGAAATGATCTGATGGAAAATACATTGTCCGATGTTGAGAGTGTCGAGTTAATTTGGCTTTGGAGCACACAGTGTCTCTGTCTCTGTTGTTGTCAGCAGCTGCTGACATTTGTCATTCTCATTCACAGTTAATCAGCTGATTGTTTTTCATTATTCAGTTTTTGTTAAACAAAAAAACATACTTCAGACTTTTATACTGATCTGTATGTGTGTGTCTCTTATATGTTCAATCATCATCATTCATCATGAATCACTTTTCATACAAGAAATTTAGCACTAATTGTTTTACAGAATAAAAGCAATAGCTCTTGATGTTACTGAGACGCTGTTCTAAATAGCTGTCTGCTGTCTCTACAGACTATTTTTCATCTAAACTGGGATTAATATACACATTTGCATTAAAATGTGATGAATATTCTTTATTCTTGTAATCAAATCTTTAGCTCTCTGATTTGCTTTAGCAGAGTGTGTCCTGTTCAGCTGTGGTTGCTGTTGTGGTTGTGGCGAATGATATACTGAAATTACAGTATTTTTAATTTCAACAAATCACAGTCTATGAAGTTCTGCTAATCTTAGCATTTGTTCTTTTAGTAACTTAAAAAATGAAAATGTTTGCTCTTTTGTTGATTAATATAAACAATGTATAACATATAATATGTATGTAAACAATATAGGATTTAAGAAAATATGATCATTTCCACAGAGAAAGATACAGTACACCATAACCACTTCTGCTGTACTGTCTGGTTACTACCCTGATTGTATTTCCACCCTGTGAGCCTCACATCAGCAGTAGACATCAGGGATTTCATCCAGCTCCTGTTCAATAGCTTAAGCACTACCTCCAGAGTCTACCCACCAATGGTCGTAAAGAGACAGGAGGGACCCAGGAGTCAGTCCTTTTAGTCTTAAAGGCCTCTAAGCGGCCTCTTAAAGGGAGGGTTTGAACCGCCTGTGGTGTTCAGGCTGGGAACACTGTACTGTTACACCCACAGCCTGTCTGCTTTGTCTCTCCAGGCGCTCCATCACAGGGAAAGAGAAGGCGTTTACATGTTTTAACAGGCTCCACTTTACCTCCCCCCTGACACAAGGTGGCTGACGACACTGCTGGGGTCAAAGGTCACAGCCCCAGCATTTGGTTATTAAAGGGGTTTTCCAGGTATCTGGGGGAGAATTCGTGAAATGTGGCCTGTAATGGAGGCAGAGAGGTCAGAGGTGAAGGTGTGGTGCTTTCAAAGTAACCAATATCTGTGGGAGAGTTTCAGCAACAGTTTGAAAAGATTTGATGTAATGTACTACTACTACTACTACTACTACTACTACTACTACTACTACTCATAATAATAATAATGATAATAATAATAAAACAATTTTATACCAAAACAATTTCAAAAGACATAAAAAGCAATAGCTAAATAATGAGAAACAGTTTATTAGATGAAATTAAAATGTGGGTATGATTTAAGAAATTCAAATTCTAAAATAGTGCTGAAAACTCAAGATTGTGGAAATGAGCAGCTGAAACCAGTTTCCTCTGGGAGGCTCAGGTTTAGGGTGAAGTGCTCTTATCCAGTGAGGGAGGCCCTGGTAGACCCAGAACATGGAAGAATGTCAACAGACTTCATCTGATAACAAGGAGCATTTTGACAAAATAATTCATGTGAAAATGGAAAAAACGATCATTTTTGTGTACATTCACCCTCTTGCCAACCTGCCATGCTGATTGTAATGGAGCATGTTAACTTCATCAGAGGGCGCATGGGCAGCAATGACCCCACATGACACCAGAGCTCAGCCCCGCTCCATTTATCATGGCCTCAAAAGTCCCTCCTGCGTCCTCCTGTGTCTCCCAAGCTGCTCATCTTGTGTACAGTGCAGCACGTTCAGCACGAGTTGAGTGAATATGAAAAGGATGCTCAGCTGAAATGTTTCTGGATGTGTATCAAACAAAGTCATTCACACTATGTGTGTAGAGTGAGTGACAGCTCTCATTGGCAGAGTGGCTGAGAGTCTAATCTGATGAGTCTATGTGTCATTAATTATGTCGTTTACACAGGGACAGAAATAATGGACACCTAAAACAAAGTAAAGTCATATCTATAAACAGACAGAGAAAAAGTGGGGTCACCCTGGCTTATTTATGGGAGAGGGAATCAGATTGTAATTGCTCCAAACTTATGCAGTACATGTATAAACAGCGTTGTGTCCTGTGGTCTCTCTGTTGCTGTGCATTGTGTCCAGATGCATGCACAATGTTTCATCTCTGTAAGGCTATTTGTTCTTCTGTGTGTGTGCAGACATGCGTGCATATTTTTGTTTTTCCTTTTTTTTTTTTTTTTTTTTGCAATGCAATATTGCGTGCGGCTCGCATGTGTGACAGCCGGCCTCCAGAAGAGTAGATTCAACAACAGAGCAGAGGAGAGGCTGAGGAATGAGAGCCAAAAGCGAATGTTGCTCAGCAGGCTGTGAATAACTGGCCTGAGGACATCAACAGGACTGGAATGGACTCTGAGAGAGGGAGGGGGTGGAAGAGGTGGGGGTGGAGTGAGGTGGTGGAGGACAGGCAGAATGACAAGAGGGAGAAGAAAGGAAAGCAAGTGTTTAGTGTGAGAAAGAGGAAAGATAGAGAGTGGGTGACACTGACAGAGCGCTGGAAAAGAAGGTGCATCAGTCAGTGAGTGGTGTCTGCTGCTGTCTCTTATCTGTTCATCTGCTGAAGCTCTGCTCAGTGACTGTGCTGCTTAGACTGCAATGGTGTTAGTCACCAATACAACTTGGAAACAACCCGGAGGTAGTGACACACACACACACACACACACACACACACACACACACACATACACAATTCTTTTATTCTATTTTCCCCTCCATCCAGATGTCCACACAGCAAGGATCCAGATGGCCTCGATACCCTCCCTATAGTGGAGAGGTGCTTTTGACATGCACGCACACACACACACACACACACTGACACAAAAACACACAAAGCAGCATGGCCGTGTTTTTCTCCCTCTCAGAGGGAAGATTAACTCTTCTCATTAGGGCTCCCCCGCCTCTCACCCTCATCTCTCCTCCCCCTCCCTCCCCTGTCGGTCTGCATCTCTGCTATTGGCTGCTTCTATCAGGACCACTGCTGACTGGAACGCCATGACTACAGGACACAGGAGAGCAGGGAGGAGGTGGGATGGGTTGATGTTGCCACGGTAATAGAGGAGGCGATCACTCACCAAATCATTGAGTCGGGGCTGAAATGAAAAAAAAAATCTAGTAGGGGGTAGGCGGAAAGCGGGTTAGGGGGTGAGGGACTGAAAACAGAAGAGGAGGGGAAAAACAATAACAACAACAGCGAGGGATTAGGCATCGACTGAGCAATCAGGAAGTCCATTTAGGACAATGCAGCGTTAAAAATCCTCCTAGAGTTCAGCCGCGATCGTCAGAGCTGAGCTGCCTGTCCAATTGGACAGCTGCTCAAGATCTGTGGGAGAAAAAATAGAAGCACACACAAAGGAAGGATGAAATCAAATAGGTGAAAGATGAAAAGCAGCTGCTGGAAGATCTCTCCTCTTCTCTGCTGTGATATGTCAGTGCTGGCGATAAGGTGAGAGGAGGTAAGCTGGTCCAAGTGATTCCTGGGGCACAGAAATAGAAACGGGGAGGGAGCGAGAGAGAGAGAGAGAGAGAGAGAGAGAGAGAGAGAGAGAGAGAGAGAAAGGGGGGGGGGCATCGCTAGATATGAAGAGCATGCGTCAGCACTAAGGCAGGGTGATCAAGAGCAGCCAGAGAGCAAGACAGGAGGACAGTTACAGCAGAGATGAGCGAGGTGGAGCGAGAGCGAGATTGAGGGTAGAGGTCATTATCGCTGCATGAGATGGGGAGACAGAAATAGAGCCTGGCGGATTTGTCACCTCCAGTGCCACACCTTGGCTGCATCATCCCAGCTCTCCATCCTGACTGCAGCAGCTCCACTGAAGGGATTTCCTCGCCTTTAGGGACAATAATCAAGAATAAATTAATTTGGAATAATCCTTTTTTGCACCTGCGATGATGATTTGAGTCACCGACGTGTAAAGAACAAACTGTCCTCTTAAAAAAGTGGATTGCCGGCTGTTTTCAGGGAAGAGTCCCTGCCTGCACGCAACAATGCAATAGTAGAGACTATCTTCATTCTGCATCAAGAATTACCGTCAGCAGTTTGCCAGAGGAATTCATTTCTAAAATTGGATGATCGATGGGCACCTGTGTTTTTTTACGGGCAGGTCGGTCAGTGAACGCAGCGCTGTTACTGTGTGAAAATGAGGAATTCATTGTCCAGCCATTTTCATTGACTGCTGACTCAACCTAAATGAGGAGGACAATGGGAGTGCTGGAGGTATACAGCAACAGGACTGTTGGTTGAATGATTAGAAATATTGTGCCATACTGTCTGAAATAATGCAACACTGTGCTGTGACTGACATGCAGAATACTGTACTTGTCTTCCCGATGACAGCGCGGACCTCCGGGCAGGCTGACTGACCGACTGACTGACTAAGTGCGTGGGTTGCTCACTGACTGGAGCTGTGGCTATCTGAGGACTTTGAGGACACATAGCCCTGGGCAGATACCGGCCGGGTGGTGGAGCCCCATGATGGGGGAGACGGCAGAATACCAGAGACTGCAAGAGACGTCAGAACCTGACTACCAGCGCCTGCCCAGCGATGACGAAGAGGTAGACCTCTACACTCTCCTCGATCATTCAGTCGTAGGGATCCTGCCACACTGCTTTAGACAAACACAGATGACACAAACAGTGAGCAGGAGCTATTATGAATACTGTCAAAGGAAAATGAAAGGGTGTGAGATGACGTGAGGGTTTGTTGTGATTATAGTCATTGATTTTCTCTTTCATATAATGTGTAGGTGTGTATCTATTGTCACAGCAACTTGATTTATGACATTGCACTTTTGCAGTGACAGTCGGCATGCAGTTGTGAGAAAGGAACAGACATGACATCACTTTTACCTCTCAGTCTGCCCTGTATTTTAGTGATGTTTTAAAGGTCAGTAACAGTGTGCTTGTTAATAGTGGGGAAATAGTTTACTGTGTGACTGGATGGGATGCAAGGAGGGGCTGTCTTTCTCACTGTAGACATTTTAAGACGTGACTGTAAGAAAATCACAGGTGGAAAAAAACTGAAGTAGCGACTGCTTCAGTTGCAGGGTCCTTCTGTTGCACATGCTGCCTCACTGCCACCCCGTCATGACCTGTACAACCACAGGAGTACTGCAAGTGAAACGGCAGTGGATTATCTGAATCTAACTCCCTATCATAGTGCTCCTCCACCGGTCACACACAAGCAGCTCTTTTACACTGAGATGTCACCAACACCGTCCTCACCCGCCGCAAACCCATCCACACCCAACACAGCACTTGTCACCCACACACAAGGCCAGGCCCTGTGTGTGCTGAGTTACTGAGTACAGAACCATGAGGTCATTGATGAAGTGCTGCAGAACGCACGGTGACAGGCAGAATATGACATTTTATACCCTCCCACCTCTTCCGCAAACCCCCACATCCTTTTTGCGAGTCCTGTGATGTACTGACAAGGCCTGCTCTTTCTTTGGGGTTGGATGAGGCCAGCAGTGCCATGGCCTCTGTGATGTTTTAGCCTTTTTAAAAGATAAAAGACTCAAACTGTAAAACTCAGTTCATGCGTTATACAGTCGGACAGTGAAGCCTGTCTTTTGCCTTTTCTGCTTTTGCTTTTTTGATATCAACATCATCCAAAGAATGTGTGCAAACTCATGGAAAACAGTGTTAGAGTGATGTAATGGCTAATTCAGTGTGTTGTCTGATACAAACTTGTTGCACTTACATCAATGTTGGTGTGAACGCCAGCTACAAATATCAGGAAAGTACAAGTAACATTGTGTGCAGAGTTAGGTCCCAGTCCCAGTTGATGTTTTTCCCTTTCCCTGCAGGTTACACTGAACATTCCTCTTAAAGCTGTGAGATAGACATTTGGCTCAGTCAAAGGATGGTGTCAGTGTTGAATGTTTTTAATGGCATGAGGATACAATCACACTTTGAAATGAAAAAAAAAAAACTTAAATGGTGATGATGTAATTTATATATCTGTGTATATATACACACACACACACACACACACACACACAAACACACATATATATATATATGTTTGGGGGCTTTTTGCAGACAGGAAATGGGGAGGCAGAGAGAGGGGGAATGACATGCAGCAAAGGGCCACCAGAGTTGGGATTCGCAGTGAGGACTGTAGCCTCTGCATATCGAGCGCCTGCTCTACCCACTGAGCTAAACAGCGCCCCATGATGATGTAATTTTATCTCTACATAATTGTCTTCTACAAGTGATGCTTAATTTGGGTTTCATTTTAAAACGTAAGGTAATTATTGAGGTCAACCAGGCATGAATTTCTTATTTGGCCAGTGAAAAAGATGTGTGGCTGGTAAATTTCTGGAGATCACTGGCCAGTGGCAGATGAGGTAAAAAGTTATTTTTATGCCCTGAGAGTTTGTCTACTTACAGAAATGTCAAAGTAGGTTTGAGGCCATTTAGTTTAACCATCAGGTGCTGTCATTTGATTTTACAGTATAACATATCCCCCTCTGTACGTAATCAGTGTGTGGCAGGATGTATGTTAGTGTATTCATCTGCAATGCCATGGACCTATTTGACAAAACTAAAACAGAAGTATCTCATGTGTTTAACGCAGTAATGATGATTTGTTGAGACTTTCAGTTTCAGTTTGGTGCCAAATCCTTCCAATCAAAAACCCAGAGCTGGCTCCGAATACTTGATTTACCTGAATACCTGAACTCTGCTTTCATTCTGTATCTCCTCAGTTTTATGGTTTGAAGTGTTCACTTAATGTTCTTGTTGTTGTTTTTTTGCTAAACTTAAACCACTGGTGCCGAAACTCTGTATGAGCACTAATATAAAAAAAACTTTCTAACAGCTCTCACCCAGTGTGCACTGTGTTAGACTCCAGTCCTTTGTGGCCGCACGGGGTAAACGGGTATAGAAAATGCGATGGCTGGATGAATGTGTTGATCTATGCAACAGTTTTAATGTCATGAATGTGGACTCTGTGTGTTCAGGGTCTGTGTGCTAGATCAGCAGAGTTAAGCCGGTGCACGCTGCAGCTGTCCTGGTTGCTGGCGGCTGAATCAGATCAGTCTCTTTCTACAGCAGCACCTTTGTGCTGAATACAGTGGTTTTCTAGTCTTGACACACACAACCCTAACACACTGCATTCAGCCACCCCATCTCCATCAGGAATCCAGAGAAAAAGAGATGTAAGAAGCTGGACCAAGGCAATAAGATAGAGAGACAGCAAAGTCAGCCATGCTCCTGCCTTGAAATACAGACAACTGTTTTATTCTTAAAGCTGATCTCTCCTGCTGTGCTATTCCCCTATGGTGCATGAGGAGATTAGTGAGCTGGCCTTGCTACTGTAAGTTCAACCACTACAGCTCTCTGAGACTGCTGCATTGGTTTAGTCCTGGAGTGCTGTTGAGCATCTGCTATTTTTTTCCAGTGGTAGATATGAAAATAACAAATATTCCCCATTTATCTTGACGTAGCACATGTTGTAGCACATGTTGTCCTTGATTTTTGGTTCACACACTTCGCTGTCTGTAGGTCAATCCTGACGTTTGACCGACATTTTTCGCTAACACCCTCCTTTCCCCTCTTTAACCAGCTTTAGGGGATCAGAGAAGGGATGGCTTAGGACGGGTGCATTTCCCGGGTGGAGGCTGCACTGGCAGGTGTTGGTGGGGGTTGTTTTGGGTGTCTGGTGCTCTGCATATTAAGCCAAGCTACCAAAACAACCTTTGTTGACAAAAGCCAACACATATGTTGGCTGGGAAGCAGCCTGTTTGTATCCAGAGCTCATTTCATTCCCACAGTCACCGCTCCTCCACGTTGACGCCTACCACCACCACCACCACCACCACATAGTGCCTCTCCTTTGTGAATGATGAGGTGCTCTGGATGGTGGAGGGATTTAAGGAGAGCATAAAAGCCAGGCTCTGGCAGAGGGTTACTATCTGTGAGATCACAAATGACGCATCTCTGTCTGTCTGTGCATGCAGGCCTCCGTCACAGTCACAGTGTGCGTGTGTGTGTGTATAGATGTTTTGCTTGCAGAGTTGTAATAGGGATTAATCATGTTTGTTCTACTACTCCTTCACTCTACTCTGCCAGTTTCTGGCATCCAAGACCAAACCACAGACTGATGTTTTGCCACCAAAAGGTTGCGACTCATTTTAGAAATGCACTGGCAGTGTGTCCACCCGTATCCACTAAGCTATCTTTAATTCCCAACACTGTACGTCAATGTGGATCCAGCCAATGTGAGTGCATGCCTCTGCATGCCTGCGTCTGTGTACAGTGAGCATCATATTACAGAACCAAGCTTAATGCGTGCATGCAAGTGTGTGTGTGTGTATGTGTGTGTGTGTGTGTGTTGCAGAACTCAGATATAATTCAGACCTCACACAGTGCTTTGTTCCTCATAATCTCATTAGCCAGTAAGCGACTAATCTGATGTCAGTTCATGATAATACAATCTACACGGTCAGACGTTATTCCAGTTGTACATCGATTGAATCATGCTACTGCGGGTGTGTGTGCGTGTAAGAAGAAGGAAAGCAAGACAGAGGGAGATGGAGGCCAGATAGGAGCAGTTAGACAGGATGGCAGTAACTGCTTCATTGTGAGTGTGATGGTCCAAAACACATCAGACAAGATGACACAGTCCAACAGAAGGGCTTAATTTAACCAAATTTAACTGTTGAGAATCACCTTTAAATTCTGATATGAATGAATGAACATATTCAACGATTGAAAATGCAAAATAATGCAGCTCTCTCAGGTAACTAAGGTCCACATCAAAAACACAGCTAGAAGCATCACCAGCATCAGTTTCCCAGTTTGAGTCTCATCCTGCAGTCCTGTTTGGTATTTTCCATGGAACACCAGAAACATGGTTTTCAATTTCTCTGTATGTTGTGTTATGATACTGGGATGTCTTCATAATGGTGCCCAGGTTTCATGCATTTTGAACTGTGTTGGTTTGTCTGTCTGATGACATTGAGTGCAAGAAAGAGAGTTATAATACAGTTTATGATCTGCATTGCCAAAGTCAGACTTCCCTTTATTTTGGAATACTTCAAATCAATTAATGCAAAGTCATTTTGTTTTGCTGGGATCAGTGTGCTGCTACAGAGATGCCCTGGCCTGTAAATCACATTCTCTAGATATAAAGGAACATGCTGGTTTGGTACATGCTCCAACAAATATTATTTCCCAGTAAAAAATAAAAGCAAAAAAAAACATGCCAACTGAAACCCCAAATCTTATCACAATATCTGCCAGTCCTAATATGCAGGTTAGGGATTTATATAGGTCTCATACTAGAATACAAAAAAAATCCTGGTCATAACCATGTTACCTGTGCAAACAAGTCTGCAATCTCATTGTGTGTGACTGAAGAAAAAGGGAGAAACAATTCTTCTGTTTCCCTCTGTCTAAAAACAGCGCTCATGTTGTACAATGGCTCGATTCTGTGCTACTGTGCTACTACCTATAATATATACTGTATGTGACTCAGTGCGACATCAGGACACAGGCAACAGAGGCAAACCAAGGCCAATGCAGCCATATCAGCACAGAACCAATGTCAAGTGTTACATATGAAACAATGTGCCTCTGTTCATCTTAAATGGCTGTGAACATCACTTAGTGACAGAAAGGAGATAAAATACAAAACTAAGAGACATGTGACCTTGGACCATGGACCTTCACAGTCAGTTTCATTGATGACTTTTTAAATATGCAGGCTTTGTATCATCACTTATAACACTTTACTTAATAACATTTTACAAGAATCAATAGGAAGTACAATATAAATAGATGGTGAGTTAGAGCACTGATCAGCCTCCATTGAAGGATTTGGTGCCACCTAATGGTATCTCACTGGAACTGCAGGTTGACTTACTGACCATTAATCGCATTGGTCTAATCTCCTTAGTCAGGAGGCAGCTGACACCACTGTGACACATTTGTTCCACTGGTTTTTTAAAGTACCAAGCATCAGTGTGACTCACATACCTGATGCTCCTCTGTACAGTAACCATTAACCAATGCACTGTTATACTCACCCTGCCCCGTCATTAAACATTCACTGTCTTCTGTCATCACCATGACTTTTCCTGACCATGCTCTGTGTGTCTGCACTGATTTTTCAAGTGTGGCCATGTCCAGCGTCATCACTGTCTATTGGTGATGATGCCAGAGTTAGCGCACAGACACACACACACACATACACACACACATGTTCTTTCTGGAAAATATTTATTTTTACTCAAGTGATCAGATTTTGAATTCAGCCATGAATTAGTTAAAGGATCTGTTATAAGCTCTTTGACCAGCTGCTGATTTGAAGGAATGTGTGCTATTTTTATGTCATCTGTTTCATAGTCATGTGAGTTACATAACTGTTCCTTGAGCAAACATCTTCTCCTATTTTTCATAGCCATAAAGTTTAATTTATTTGACCCGTTCTCTTGCAAAGCACATTCGCCAACTTATAGTTACAAAAGAATTTGCAGCAGGGATCTTGTGGACTGGAGGGAATTTTTGTGCCATTAATGGCATAACTCACTCCAGGGAGTCGGTGCGTGTGTGTGCGCGCGCACGTGTGTGTGCGTGCGCACGTGTGTGTGTGTGTGTGTGTGTGTGTGTGTGTTTGAGCACGCATATTTGGTTTCAGAGGGGAAAAGAGAGGAGGATAGGGTCTCTGCTTTTTTCCCACTCCTGTCCAGTCACATCACATGTACTTGATGATTTTGAGCCAGATTTATGATATCACCTTTGTGTCTGAGTGACTGTGGGAATGAGACAGCTGATGAAGTCTAAACCACAAGGAATTCACACTTAAAATCTTTGAATAATAGACAGTGGAGCTCCCTTGAACCATTTCTCATAAAACAAGTGTGAAAGAAATAGAAAAGGACCTGTAGATGTCTTTCAGTGCAAGGAGAGTGTTGCAGCGTCATAACTGTGTCTGTGATGGAAACCCACCATTCTTTCTTTCGGTGTGTAACTTACAAGTTGGGTTTGGCAACTTGATCTCAGTGGTGATCACTCAGACTTTGATCAAAACTGAAATTAAATTGAATGAATACATATTGTAATTAACGTAATGCATTTTTACAGATGAAGGGAGAACAAGTGATCGGCAGTCTTGAGGATTTTTTGGTGTTACAACAGTATAGTGATAGACAAAATACATAAAACAGAGGAAGGCTCTGCTCTGATTGTCCCACAGATAAAATCTTTTGTGAATGACTGCTCCAGGCTTAGCTCATCATGTCATAGTAAACTGGATAACTTAAAAAAAACACTGCTAGTCTGGTTGTGAATGGAGGCACGTAGACACTAACTAAGGCCAGCGAATCATAAACAAAGCCACAACAGGCGGCACCACATGCTCTTAAACGTCTATAATCAAAGTCAGATGTCTGATGACAACAACCCCCATTTTGTTGTTGTTTTCTCTTCCTTTCCCTCCATGACTTCACTGTCTGCTCACCTCCCTTCCTTCCGCTGGAAGACGTCCTAATTGAAAGCAGTGGAGGATGGCAATGAATTAGAGAGAGAGAGCGAGAGAGCACAGAAATGCCCAAAGTGAAAAGGAAAAGGCCAAGTCAAATGCTGAATAGGCTGATTAACTATCAAAGAACAAAGAAAACCAATGAACAGAGAGAGAAGCAAATCTGTGAAAATGGAAAATCAAAAGCTGAATAGAGTCTGGAAGGGGGGGGGGGTCGTTACTTCTAAGGGTCTGAAAAGCAGCTGCTAAGGGTTTGTTTAGTCAGCAGAGTGGGAGAGAGATAACATTTTTGGAGGATTAGAGGCAGGAAATAAAAGGCAGCACCAAATAAAGAAGAAAATGCAACGGGTTGGCCAGACCCATGGGAGGGAGGGGAGACCGGATTAATAAAGAGTAAAGGACACAGAGGAGAAGGGTGAGGGCAGGAGGGTTATGCTGCTGTGGGTAAAGGCAGAATGAACTTCAGTAAGACAGAAAACAAATTGAGAGAGATCACTGGACGTCCTGATGAAGAGAGTGTTTTTAAATGTTACCTTTAATCTAGTCTATAACCAGTCTAATAACCAATCAACAGGCCTCTCTGTTTAAACTCTTCATGTTGTGGATGTGATTGCTGAAATGTTAGACAGGTGGATTCAGTCTACAGTTTCTGTGCCACGATGGTTTGCAAGCAAAGCTGCTGAAGTTGAAAGTTATTCACAGATGCTTTAGAGATTTAGATTGTATTTGATTTTTGAAATACAGCTAATGATTATTTCCATTATCAGTGAATTTACCAATTATTTGCTACAACTGACAGTTACGCTTTCATATAAAATGTCCGAAAAAAGTGAAAAATGTCCCTTTAAGATGTCCAAGCCCCTCTCCAGGGAACACCGTCTGCTGCTGCCATCTCAGCACACAAGGCAGTCACAGTGCAGACTGTTCTTGTGTGTAGTTCCCTGATGGCAGAGGAAGCTGCTGGGTGCAGTCAGAGCAGAAGTGTTTGTCTGTCGTCAACAATCTCTTGAAGATTCATCTCTTGTGAGAGCATCTCCTCTCTTTAAACCCTAACATGACTACTTCCTAGAGCTCTTATACTTAAAATGCTGCTATGTGATAAAGACTGCTCTTAAAGAAAGTCTCGTTGTCTGGAAATGTGCAAATACAGTAAAGTATCTATCTATCTATCTATCTATCTATCTATCTATCTATCTATCTATCTATCTATCTATCGATCTATCTATCGATCTATCTATTGATCTATTAAAGTTGAAGGATGTAGTGATTAATAGCAAAAACATTTGAGGAGGGGTCGAATAATTAAAATTCTCCACTAAATAAAATTCAGCTAGTTCTCATATTAAGCTGCTTAAAGCAGTTAATTCCGAAAGAAACTTTAGTGAAAACTCATGTCTATATATAATCCCTTACAAAATTCAGTGTGTCATTTGGTGACTATAAAAAGCCTTTATCCTCATATTGCTCTATCAGTCACAGTCAGTGGTTTCAGTAACAGTGACAGTCAAAAGACAAATTTCTTCACCATGGTGAATTTCAAGAAAAGCAGGCTGAGAGATGAGGAAAGAGGAAGCAGTGGAGAAGAGGAAAGACTGTGGTTGTGTGCGTGCGTGCATGCATGTGTGAGAGAGTGTGTGTTGGGGGGGTTGCATCACAGGAAACAAGCTCTCCATCCTGCAGTTGAATGTAACCCTTTGGCCCTGGATCAAATGCTCCTCCGGGGTGAATACCATGAAGCCTCTGTCCTCTGCACCACGCACTGCTCTGCACTGCATGGACCGTCTGACTGCCAGCAGGAGGGGGGAGGATAGACAGACAGGGTGAGGAGCAGATCAGGAAAAGTACAGCAGGAGGAGGTAGGAAAGTGGGAGAAAGGGGGAGGAAACACCACAAATGAGTGAGGATCAAGTCAGGGAATAGAAAATATAAAAAGTCAACATGCATCAAAAGTGCATAGAGTGGCTGTAAACAAACACACGGAATTGTTAACTGAAACCACGCAGACACACACCGTGTTGCACCCTAAAATGTGAAACCAGAGACACTCACTCACTCACACTGACTCTCAGGTCTCTGCTGCCTGGCCGACTGGTGAGCGATTGAATCCGGGAGAAGTCGCTCCTATTTTTAGCCCCACGCTCGATGGAAGGATGGAAAAGCAAACAGACAGTAGCTGCACGCGCAAAGACAGAGACAGAGAGAGCAAGAGCGAACGAGAGAGAGAGGTAGTCTGTGTGAGGGAGAGAGGGACAGAGAGAGAGAGTGAAAAGAAGGGAGGAAGGAGGAGGAGTGACTTATTTGTCTGCAAGTTCTGCAAGATTGGATCACTGACTCATTGCTGTCTGAGGAGGACACATGGCTGGACTGGGCAGAACTGGGAAGCTTTCTCTCCTACAAACAGCAGCTTGTGGTTCCTCCACAGCCTGCTCTCACATATTATTATAATACTGTTTCAGTCCTTCTGCACCCTAAAGTGCCACATGAATGCCTCTTTGCCTTCTTGAGGGATCTGAAGGTAAAGAAGGGGCTTACAGGAGGATTACCCCGCCATGGAATGTTGTAGATCTGCGAACCGGATCGTTGGAAGTTTTTCTTCCCCCTGTTGGGTTCGGAGCTGTGGGTCTGGATCAGAGGAGCGTGTGCGCTTCTGGGAGGACTGTTGCTGTGGTAATGGTCTAGAAGACGAGCAGCCAGCTCTGGCCATTTAAACTTGAACGTACATTTTTTTGCACCTTCACTCAGCCGGACGATCAATTCAGGATGCGACGCTTTGACAAGCTCAAAAAGTCATTCCCCTTCCTGGCCCACTTTCACGTATATCGAGTAAGTCTGGTGTCTGTCTGATGTCTGCTCTGCCTGAGGTTTTATTATCTGGTGATATGACATGGATAGTTGTAACTATAGTCAGAGAGAGATCATGTGGTTTACTCAGATGATAGAATACAGCATTTGTATCATGAATATGGTATGGTGGAGGCCAGTTGTGTGTGTGCGCGCGCGCGTGTGTGTGTGTGTGTGTGTGTGTGTGTGTGTGTGGACTCACCAGCTGGACTGAGGATGTCCTCTGGGAGGGTTGTTGTTATTGTAGCAGAATGTTAGAGCAGAACAGATCTGATACAGGACATGGCTTTGGCCAAGAGATTGTGTGTGTGTGTGTGTGTGTGTGTGTGTGTTTTGTGCGTGCATTTCTCCACCACCATGAGGAATGAGTTCAGGCCAGAGGCATTTCTCAGTAGGGACATCATGTTGTTTCTCTGCATATAAATTCCTACATCTCTTCTTCCCCTCTCTGTGTTGTACTCGTTTCTGTCCTTGTGTGTGTGTGTGTGTCGTTGTTGTTTTTTTCAAGTTTGTGTTCATATATTTTTAGCACATAATGCAAACTTTGAGTGTTTATTTAAAAAAAAAAAAACTGAAACCCAATTCAAACATTGCATGTTCCTCATAAACCCCTCGCCACAGTTTCTAGAAATAACACTGCAGGACTACTACAGGATGTCTGGCCCTGGATGGATTCCTCAGAGTCCTTCCACAAGTCACACCTCATGGTTTGAACATAGCATTCCTCCTGCTGACCTCGCACCTCCTCGATGAGCATCTTTCTCTTCATCCCAGTATAGGAGAGGTCAAGATTAGAGCCTGACCGATTTAGCAGTGAGCGTAATCTATAGGCCAACATTGGCCAATCACATATTGGCACATGTTGCGTCAAATATGGAACAGGACAAAACGCTGAGAAAGATGCTTTAGGTTATTTGGTGTCATGTCCTCATCTGTGGTGATTCCACTGTTTACAATGCACACAGAAGAGTACACGTGACAGCAGAGGAGTCTTTGCAATAAGTTGCTAACTATTTTGCCTTTTCCGTATAAATGTCCCTGTCACACCGCCATGTCACTCATGCTTATCACATCTGTTTGCTATGTTAGTGAGGTGGCTAGCTAGTTATTGTTTGTAAGTAAGTAACGTAGCATCTGTTGAGTGTCCTCATGCACAGTGGTGGGATGCAATGCAGGAAGGTGAACAAACAGCGTCTCACAACAGTTATGTCACTCACATAATCATGTGTGTATGATAAATTGGCTTGATAGCTAATCACATGCTTTCATAGCAGTTCAGTTGAGTTAAAGCTAATGTGTGAGCATCTTAGCTCTTTCTACTTACCTTATATACAGTACCTTATATACCCTATACCTTATAGCATTAATGTAAGGAAACATGATACATCAGTAATAATAGTAACGGTAACATTTACGTGTCGTATCCCCTGTATGTTCGTAACAATATTTGATCTTTGTCAGATTAGCCTCAGCCTGTCTCATGTATGTAATGTACGTATGACATCTTATTTTCATGCATCACAAGTTTCATAGTAAACTGTAAAATGTAAGATATATATATGTCTGTGAAATGGGTTTTGTAAATTAGTTAGGAAGTTGATCGAGATATATGATATAAGGGCTTTAGCACCTCGGCTTTGACCCTTCGTGCCTCAGATGTGACACTACCATGGAAAAAGGCCCAAGAGGAAGCTGACTTGCGTCTTTGGCACCGTCCAGTGAAATAACACTTGAATGTTGACTGCCAGGGAGGATCAGACTCTGAGCTGTTTTGCGGAGGATAAGGGAAAGGATAGTTCATGGTTTACGCTCTAAGGAGGACTTTGTTGTACTTGAGACAAAAAATATATACATATTGGGTTGTGTAGGTTTCATGAGAGAAAATTTAGGTTTGAACTGTCCTAGCACCAAGTTGAACTGCAGATCAAATAAACATGTCAAACGGAAAGAGAGCCTTTGGCACAACTTAGCACACTGTGGACCAGCCAAACAGACTGTTGTATCATCTTTCTCAGGGTAAGGGTCAGGCATGATACAGCAAAATGCAAAATATGGAGATGGATTCAAATGACTGCAGCTGTAGTTAATCCTAAAGCCACAGGCATTACCAGCCCTCGTTTTACCCTGCATCTCTCTATAGTGACTCTAGGCTCTTACAGGTTATTAGATTGAATTACCTTAAGTTATTTGTTCACTATGTTGTAGTACCAGTTACTTCTGCTTATTTCTGAGTGTTTCTTTACAGGCTAGGTCTGACATCAAAGAGTTAGATATCCTCCCTTGCCTACCTGGATAGCCAAATACATGCATGGACATTGCAAAAGTGTTACCAGCTGACCCACTTTTATATGGATAGCGATGACTTTGCATCAGGTTAGGGACATCTGGATCTGCAGGTTGGCCTCAGTCAGACCTTGCATCTCAAATTCATGGAAAATACAGCAGCACCGATACTGTGAGTACATTGTAGATATGCATATGTTCAGTCTATAGGGATTGGTCACATGGAAACAGTTTTTTTATGGCTCCGCATTGGGTATGCATTTGCATGTGTGAGGAAAAAAATCTGCAGCTCCTCAGGTCACAGTCATTAAGCTAAAGGAAGTGACCTTTAACCAAGCCCATTAAGAAGTTTAAACGACAGAGAGGAAGCTGTGACCTCTCTGACTCTTTCCTCTGGACCCTGTCTCACAACACAGGAAGTTCCTCATTCAGAGTCTAATTACTACTCAGTAGAGTGACCCTTACGCCCCAGGAGCAGCCACCCTAAAGGTCTCCCTGTCAGCCTCTACAGATTAGGGATGTTTGTCGTATTTGTGTTGGTTTACGCAGTCACTTCACCTTTGAGACTGGTAATAATCCTCAGGATCAATATGAGCAGGTGCACCTGAAGAGTAGATGAGCTCTCGTAGAAGGCCATCTTCTATCTTGCCTTTATGCTAAATTACTCTCCTTCATTTCGACTAAAAGCCCTATGAAGATGCTCATCTAGATTCAAGATGAAATTGAGATCCATTCTGTACTACTTTTGGCTGGTCACATTAAGCAGACAGTGATGGATGATGTTTTAAGATGGGGTGTTGTCTTTTGACAGTGAAGATTGATGGTCTGACTCAGTGTTGTATGTGAGGGATGAAGTATATGCCAAATGTTGTGGTCAGATTGTTTAGGAGACCCTCCTTGGTCTTCACTGACACTTATGGACACCAGATGTGAATCTGTCATGTTGTGTAAGTCTGTCTGTTGTAAGACATTGATGTCCACTAACCACCTGCAACAAGGCTCTCTGTTTCTACAGAGAGTATACATTTAATGCATTTTCATCTCATTTTAATATATGATAAATGACAGTCTACGTGGTTTATTAACTTCACAGTGTGTGTATGTAATCGTACCTTATACAGTAAGAAAATCAGTATACAGTACTTTCTTGGCCATGCAATGCATGCTGCATTTGGCTCTGTGCTCTGTGTGTCCTTGTTTATGTGAGTTCAGTTTGTGGAAACTGATCCGGTGAGTGTGTGTGTGTGTGTGTTTGAATATATATTTATGTCATCAGTTTTGGTCAGTATGGTAAGGTATGTGGCCTGTAAATGTCAATGTCTCAGCATCTAAGCAGGAATTTTAGTGTGCTGTAAACAATCACCGGGAAGCACACAATGGCCCTGAGCTAAGTTTCCTTTTTTTTTTAACACAAAAGAATGGTTTGTTTGTTGCTCAGTGACTTTCTCTCTGGCTGTATTTCCCTGATTTTGTACTAAGAATTGAGAAAATTGTCAAATGAATATTGAGCAGATTAAACTCAGTTTCTTGTATTTTGTGTGTTTGCAGAAACTGGGCAGTAGCATGCAGTGCGAGGAAGGCACAGAATGGCTACTGGAGCTGCTGATGGAGGTGCAGTTGCAGCAGTACTTCCTGCGGATCCGAGATGACCTTAATGTAACGCGGCTGTCACATTTCGACTATGTAAAGAACGAAGACCTGGAGAAGATTGGCATGGGTCGACCTGGTGAGACTGTGTGTGTGCTGTGGTATGAAGTATGTTGCAAAAACCTTATGCATCCAGGTAATAGCCATACCTGATGTCAAAAACATTGTGAAGATAGTAAACATGACTACTAACACTGGCATGTTAGCACTGTGTGTATAATGTACCGTTAATTAGTGGCTGCAGATAGAATGTAGCATGTACAATGTAGCTCTGACCACTATTATACAGCATCATAAGGCCAACTGTGTATCTGAACACCAGCCAGCTAGGACCGATCATCAATAAAAAGAAATGTATTTTGGAAATTGCCAGTATTACTCATGTGTAACTGCTTAGGTTGTTAGAATGATTGCTCTTCACTTTTTATTATATTATATAATCATAACCAGAAATCATAAATCAGCTCCTGTCTCTGCACCATTGACATCAAGTATACAATGACAATGACAGCCATTTTTTAGCTGTAGTACTCTCTTCCTTATACATGTTATTTTTGTCATTAACTATTAGTAGAGAAGAGAGATTAATAGTGTCCTTCCAGTTTTCCATTTGCTTCTGTATGCCCATGTAAGGGAAATTCCTACATCTATATATAGCCTAAAGCATTATTTTTTAGTCTGCAGTAATGTCAGTGTGTCATTTGGCTCACCCTCCGCAGAGCTGGAGCAAATCCTCCATCACTAATACCCCTAATATCATTTAAAGTCACAACTGGTAATTAGGTACAAAAGGAGGGGACAAGTCTTTTGTCTGTGGTTTGTGTGTGTGAAAGGGATGGCAGCAGTAATGTTCTAAATCCAGTTACTGAAACCCTCAGGGCCTCAGCTTCAGAGCCGCTTACGACTAATTACACCCACTTCTCCTGTTCATGTATTCACTCTCATCTCTCTCCTATGCTCCAGGTTCTCGATCTTTTCTCCTCTCCTTGTATTTTCTGTTCTGTTTCTCTATCTGTTTCTCTAGCATCCTTTCCCATCTACTCTGGCTGCGCTGAGTTTTCTTCCAATTACTTGAAATTCTATATAGTGCACCTTCTGTAACTTGACTCTTAACTGGTCCAATGAGACCTTCCAGTTCTCGAAGACACATAGCAGAAGAAGCAGCTGCAGTCTTCATCTCCTTGTATATGTTTTACCACCAACCATCACTGTATTCATGTTTTTTTTCTTTAATTCTCTTGCTAAAGGTCAGAGACGACTGTGGGAAGCTGTGAAAAGGAGGAAAGCCATGTGCAAGCGCAAGTCCTGGATGAGCAAGGTGACGGATATAGACGACCACAACGTACACACACACACGCACACACAGGACTCATTTATTGTGGTACATGGTATGCTTGACATTATGTCGCCATGGTGGCGTCTGTCTGTCTGTCTGTCTGTCTGACAGTGTGGATACATTCATGTGAACACAAAGACTCCTGAACAATACATGGTGGAAGCGTCACAACCTGACCACAGTTCACACCACTACACATAATTCCATCACATTTCGCAACACCTGAACAAAACAATGAGCACAAGTATATTAGGACATATCAGCTTTTACCACTTCTGATTCAGGAGCGATTAATGCTGCTGGTATGTTAAGTTAATATGAGCAGTTAGTCATATTTCTAACAACAAAGGAGTTTACTGGGAGTGTTGGTGTGAATAGTAACATAGTGTCAACCACAGTGACCACTATGGCACAACATCCTGGCTTCAGTGAACCATTGTGGGAGGGAGGCAACAGCCTGGGGAAACAGGCGTGATCCTTTTTATTGATTTTGTGAATGTTTTTGAGAGAAAAACACATCTGTTCCTCACAGATGTGCATGTGCATCTGTGAAGAATGTTCCTCTGGAGAATGAGACAGCTTGACCCCTCACATGAGGATGAGCACGTCCGCATTCAGACGCAGACAAACACATAAACACACAAGTCAAGTCACAAGAGCTGGTGACACACTGATTCAGAGCATTCTGCATTCACAGAAATGTTGTTTCAGGAAGCATAGAGTTTTTCTCTTAAAGAGACATAACCATGAATGACTACTAAACTTACTTTCTTAAAAAAAGTTTAAAGATAGAAAAGGTAACTTCTAGATAAGCTCACACAAAGACAAGTACACCTACACGCACAAGGAAAGGAATGAAGTGTGTGAAGCACAGAGCAGATGTTGTCAGTACAGTGTGTGTGCTTACTTACTAACCCTGTCTTTGTGAGGACCAGTTTGAGTCTCAGGCTGTACAGAGTAAAAACATCTTATAGCAGAAGGGCTATTTGGGGGTTTTAGGGTTACAATTATGTTTAGGTTAGAGTAATGTCTGACAAAGATGTGTGTTCCTGTGTGTGTGTGGGTGTGGGTTGGGATCTCAGTGGATGTTATGGTGCCCAGTGGACGGTGCTTGTCGTCTATAATTACACCTGTCTGTTTGCACGCCTGGCACCATCTTCAGCTTGAGTAATCTGCTTCCTCAGCCCACTCTGTATGTGTGCGCCTGTGTGTGTGTGGGTGTGTGTGTGTGTGTGTGTGTGTCTGCACAGGCACTGCCATAGTCAGAATCTTTTGAATTTCGAGCGTCCTATTTGAAACCCACTCACCACACGGCAACCACAGAGAGGTGGTGTTTTTAAAAAGGTCTGCAGCATTATGTCATGTCTGGTCCAGTGTGAATGTGAAACCACACACCCCGTGCTACTGTTTATATCTGGCCAGTCAAATAGGTTTGGCACTGCACATTCATTGACACCTCTTTTTCACTGATGATACCATTTCTGAATACTGACCTTTGTTTATGAGCAAATCATGAGTTCACATTTGTTTCATTCATTCATTCACTTCACTGGACAAGCAGTGAGTTGCTGCTGTAAATCCATTAAGCTAGCATCTGTGATGCTACAAACATGCTAACTGATATTAGATCATAGGTTTGAAGCAATCGTTTGTCTTTTTAACCAATACATTAATTCAGTTTTATATCCGCACTTAATGATATCAGCTTCAGTTTCTGTGCATTCCTATTTTGGTAAACAGTTTTATTTAGTACATCTAAACAAAGCTTTCCCTTAATGCCTCTGCACACAGCACACACATTGTATGGGTCCAAATTCAGGGAAAACACACACACTCACTAATTCTAATAGTGCTCCCAAATGAGTACTTCCTAACAGCTAAGTCATTCCTGCTGTGTTGACAGTGGTGAAGCCAAGAGGCAGGAAATTTCTCTCTCTCCCTGATGATAGTGTGTTTGTGCATGTGTTTTGATACCCATACATAGTCTTTGACCATCTGCATACCTGCCAGTTATTGTTGAAAACATTGCACTATACACCAACACATTGACAGATATTTTGCTGTGCCTGTATTTATGGCTTTGAGTGTGTGAACATGTTGGAGGTAGAGAGGCTCCATTTGCCCTCAGGCCCAGATAAGAGCCGGGGGATCACTGGTGGTTCCTCTGTGAGAGTGCTTTGACTGTTGGACGCTGGCCATAACCCACACTCCTTTCCAACCACACACTCCATAACACTGCACACACTGCTAATAGATACACATTTACAACAATGATGCAAGTAGGGCTCAGTGTTTGTGCTGAAGAATGAATAATGGTTCTGAAGAGTTTCAGCACCTTCAGTGGTACGTGGTGCCCCCAGTCCAAAGCTGACACCTCCGTCAAAGTTTAACTACACATAGAAGCTGTGCGGCCTATAATGAAACTCAAGAAACTGCTACCAGTCTAGCGTGCAATGTTGGTAGTGTAGATATCATGCAGCAGATTGAAACCATCTCAAGGGTTAACTTCCTCTGTGCTGCCACTGTCTCCGATTTCACCAGAAAATTAATAAGAATCTACCGAAAATCTCCTGCTGCTTAAAAGTGCAAGACACTTCCAGTCAGTGTTGCCGCAGGGGCTTGTGACAGTGAGTTAGTGGGTCGATCCTGTGTGTGGGAGAGGAGTGCAGGAGGAGAGCACAGGAGAGAGATAAGGAAATACATTTTTGTGAGGCTTATAGAAATAGAAGAGGACGGCTGTTAAAGTTTAGAATAGTAAATGAGTGTCTGGTGTCCTCTCTGCCTCTCCACCCACACTCTGCAGCTCAGTGTCCAGGCAGATACAGTAGCTCTGATAAAGCTGTAAGATAAACACAAATGAGTCTTTTCAGCCCCCAGATGAGCTGTAAACATGCTATTAATGCAAAATTAGACTCTGTATTGTTTATTGGCAGTGTGATTCAACTTTTTACTGTCATTATACTGAATGACTCATTTGTTTCTCTCTTCTTTTGATCTTTTCACAACTACCATGCACTCTAAACATGCTGCAGGGTAGTATTTGCTGCGTTGTTTCTTTGTTTAAATGTTCACCCTCAATTTTCTCATTCCTCATCTCTTCTTCTGGTCCTCTGCAGGTATTTAGTGGTAAGCGCCCAGATGGAGGAGACTTCCCTCAGCAGGGCCAGCCGGCCTCCTCCTTTCGAAAGCTGTCTCCCACCCCTCCCCTGGGTCTGGGGGACAGAGTCCTGGCTGCACAGCCTGGTAGTGGTACTCCCCTTGATGGGCAGCAGCAAGCCCTGACTTGCCTTATCCCTGAGAAGGACCTGACGTTGTTTGAGAAACTTGGGGATGGCTCCTTTGGCGTTGTGAAGAGAGGAGAATGGCTGACACCTGCAGGGAAGGTGGTGAGGCGGTTTATACTTGTCAAAATGACTCAGTTCTCCAAATAACAAGATGTTAATGAATGTGAAACTGTCATATAAAATCCGCGTACTGATTTCCAGGTGAATGTAGCTGTGAAATGTCTGAAGACAGATGTGCTCAGCCAGCCTGAAGCTCTGGAGGATTTCATCTGTGAGGTCAACGCCATGCACTCCCTGGACCACCAGAACCTCATTCGCCTCTACGGTGTGGTGCTCACACACCCAATGAAGATGGTAGTGGACACACAGAAACGCACACACACAGGGAGAAAGACACAGAGATAGATAAACACATATAGCGTACAGCATAGGCGGAGGTGTAGTGCACTTGCTTTTTCTTGGCTTGCCCCTGCTCCCACCTACACCCACACAAATGTCGCAAATGTCAGGCAGCCTCACTCTCAGCTTCCTCTATGACCTTTAATTCTGTTGGAATCAGATCAGGCATCTCAAGGCTTTTGTCAGGACAGAGAAGAGTGATGGGGTGATGGAGGAAAGAGGAGAGACAGGAAGGGAGGGGAGCAAGTGGGTGGAGGGCTGAAATAAGGGCTGACATTTCAACCTTGTTTTCAACCCTTTTAGTTTTACTTCGTCATTTTACCAAATAGTTATTGGACTGTGTTCCCACCTATTCCAACGCCCCTTTCTTTTAATTTCTTTTTTAGTTTTTATTGCTTTCTCATATGTCATTACCACATTTCTTGTCACATTTTCCTTCATTTTATCTTAAAATCTTTTTCCCACTGTATCCCTCCTTCCTCTTTTCACCCACCCTCTGTCTGTCTCTCTCTGTGTTTTGTAGGTGACGGAGCTGGCTCCTCTGGGTTCTCTGCTGGAGCGTTTGCGATGTGTTCGTCCACAGGGTCCAGTGTTGATCCACACTCTGTGTCAGTATGCTGTGCAGGTGGCCTGTGGCATGGCTTACCTGGAGCAGAGGAGGTTCATCCACAGGGACCTGGCAGCCAGGTAGGAAGAACTACAACAACAAAAAGACTAAATAAATACATGCATACTCATAATAACGATTTATAATTTTCTATAAATCATATTTTTCTTTGAGATCTTTTTACTGGTACGTTGGATTATTTATATTTCCTTCCCCTCTCCTCCACCCAGAAATTTACAAGCCATTACAGGGAGACTTGGCACACAGTGTAAATGAGTCAGTTGTTGGCTGGCTGTACTGGGTGGTCTAAATTCCTGGTATTTCCCAAATTAGTCACTTTCACTAAAGTGTTGGAATTACTTAAGTGCTGGAGAAACAAACTTAATGGTTGGTATAAATGAGTCATTCTCCTCATTAAAGGTGTGTTAAAATGGCACACAGGACTGTTGTGGTATATAAAACACTAAGAAGGTTTCTCAAGTCGTGGTTTTAAATTCTGGACCATCCACGTCTTGGCCGTTTATAACCTGTAAGACAGTTAATTATACCCCTCATATGTTCCATATTTATTTCATCCCTACAAAATCTACACCAGACCCTGAGTTGTAAAGCCAAGTGTGCAATGAAAACCACTTGCAGTACATTATGCATAATATTCAAGTGTACTGTCATTGAATGGCAAAGGGAATATGTTGATACTGGGATCACATTTGATCGTGAGTTAGCACTGATCATCACAACGGCCTCATTTTTTGGTGGATCAGGGTTGACAGGCAACATGAAAATTCTCCACTACATTCTTTCATTTGTGTGTTCTCTGCTTGAGTGTAATGGTTGACCTAAATGATGCAGTGATTTGATTGTATTTACTCAAGTTCATTTTGATAAAGAATAATTTTTGTTTCTACTCTGAACAAACGGTTTAATGTTTATCATCTTATCAGTCCAGACCGTTGTTACTGTGTGTGGAGAGAACTTGTGTGATATGAGCTTTAATCAATCTTGAGATTTGAACAAGGCTGTGGTGACTGTTTCTGAGGTAACAAGGTTCAACAAAATGTAAAAAAAAAAAAGTTAAATGTTTGAACCTGTCTCTTCAGGAACATCCTGCTGGCCTCAGCTCACAGAGTAAAGATTGGTGACTTCGGCCTGATGAGGGCACTGCCCAACAACCATGAGCACTATGTCATGCAGGAGCATCGCAAGGTCCCCTTTGCATGGTGGGTGGACAGCACAATAACTTTAGGTTGTCTGTGTCAGGCAAGCAACAAGTCTGTCTTTTCTTTTTCCATCCACTGATTGTATTCATATACATGTTTGATTTTAACTCCAGTTTTCTGTCACGACAGCTGCATTAAAGGAGTCAGTGCACTACTAGTCTGGACACTTTAGATAAATGGTTCATGTAGTTTGGTGTCTAACCTCTTTCAGGTGTGCCCCAGAGAGTCTGAAGACCAGAACGTTCTCACATGCTACAGATACATGGATGTTTGGAGTCACTCTCTGGGAAATGTTCACACATGGTCAGGAGCCTTGGCTGGGTCTTAACGGGAGCCAGGTAAACACATGAAAGAAAAAATTTATATATAAACACCAGCATCTTGAAGCTGAAGTATTACAGAATCTACAATGATATATTTTTTAGTTTCCTCTTGAATCATAATTTGTTCTGTTTTATTTCAGATTCTGCACAAGATTGATAAGGAATGTGAACGCCTCCCTAAGCCAGAGGACTGTCCACAGGACATCTATAATGTCATGCTACAGTGTTGGGCACAGAAACCAGATGACAGACCTACGTTTGTTGCATTAAGAGAGTTTCTGCTCGAGGTAATGCAGACATCATTTGGGTAAATGATGGTGTTTAAATATGAGAACATTTTAAAAAGCTTTTCTTTTACCAGTTTCAAATAACAAAACATGACAAAATTTTTACACTGAGGCCAGTGTTCCCACTGTAATCCATCTCTGTATAAATGGGCTTCCAGCTCCACCTAGTGGACAGATGAGACTGAGAAATGACCTCAACTGGCATAATTGCAAACCTTGTAAAAGTTTGCTGTGATAAAAACACTTTGTGTCCTGTGTGTTTGTGTGAATTTTTCAGACCATGCCCACAGACATGTGTGCTCTGCAGGACTTTGATGAGCCTGACAAACTACAGATCCAGATCAATGATGTCATCACTATCATAGAGGGAAGGTGAGTAAAAACAGGGTTTCCAGGTTACATTTAAAAATGTGTTAAATTGAACCAGATGTACTAAATTTGAAAAGCTAATGTTCAATAGGATTATTTCATATGGTAATCCACTAGAGGTGTGCACACTTTCCCCTTGATGCTGTGTGGCTCATCCCTACTCACTCTCATTGTTTCTCAGGGCAGAGAACTACTGGTGGCGAGGTCAAAACAAGCGCACCCTAAAGGTCGGACAGTTCCCCAGAAACGTGGTGACATCAGTAGCGGGTTTGTCAGCTCATGACATCAGTCGGCCTCTCAAGAACAGCTTCATCCACACGGGACATGGAGACACCAACCCTCATCGCTGCTGGGGCTTCCCTGACAGGATCGATGAGTAAGGACTGGTTTATTCACTTTGACTGTCATGTGACCACAGAGTACCAGAGAGGTTTTCACATCACAGAATAAATATGTATAATAATTATGTTGTTGACATTTGGTGATCTATCATCTCATTAGTTGATACTGGGTAGTTGTGGTAATGAAGTCTCACCAATAGATGGCAGTAGCACATTATTTAAAACATCCAGCAACTAGACGCAATATTATGACATCAAGGTGAGTTACATTGATCACATTGACATTTACAGTAGTAAAATCTGCCCCTCTCTTCCCTGCAGTTTGTACCTTGGGAATCCCATGGATCCTCCTGATGTTCTGGGTTCAGACCCCAATGCTACCCGGCCCACACAGCTACCAGGACGAGCTAAAAGTGAGTGAAAAGGCTGTCGTGACCCATGCCACAGACATGGTTGTTTTAATTCACATGCAATGTAGGATATGGATGCTTTAAGACCACTGGGTAGCCACCATTACTTTGGTCAAATTGTTCAGTTTGCAACAGTGGACTTCAGATAACACATTCTACTTTTACATTTCTGCCACTCATTGTAAACCTCTGAGTGGGATCAGTGCTGATCTTGCTTCAGAAGATGGGCCACGAAAACAGCGTGTGCTTCGTTTTTTTTTCTTCTAACATTTGCTTGAAAACCTGTCATATGCAAACTGATCGTTCCTGCTTTTTCTCTAATCTTTTTTTTTAATCTTTGCTACTGTCATTTTTCCCCCTCTGTTTCTCCTTTGTGTGGCGGTGTCTGTTTTTATTTCTCCAGAGGAGCCTCCTCCCCGCCCTCCTCAGCCAGCTGTGTTAATCAAGAGTAAGTCTGGTTTCTCTCAGCAGCTGCTCACTCATTGCTCCTGCCCTCTCTGTTCCCTCCTAGCTCCACTCTTCAAAGGTACATCCCATAGTTTTTGTCTCTCCTTTGCCTGTGTTTGCGGTGATTCTCTCATCAGCTTTTATTTCTTTCTTGTCATATTTGTATCTTCACCTTTCCACCCTTGTGTCTCTCTAAAAGGTGTGCAGTGTCCTTGCTGTGCACTTTAGGACTAACTTCAAACCCAAGACTGTTTTGGAGCAGGCTTTATTATGTGCTGTGAAGTGATCTTGGAGAGTCTCAATCTCATCACTTTATAAAGTTTTCCAATATGTTAACAAAAGTACTGTGTGCTTGTGTCTGCAGAGCCTTGCTATGATCCAGTGAATGAGGACGAGGATCTGACCTCTACAGGACTAAAGAGATTATCACTTCGGAAAACGGGTTCCATCAAAGGCCTCAAACTTAAACCCGCTGCGTGGGTCTCTGCTTCCAAACAGGGGAGTAGCCGGACTTCAGGCTCAGGCTACAACCCCAACAGTGAAGTGTCCCTCATTGACTTTGGGGAGGAGTTCCCCCCACCCACACCCTCCCCCTCCCCTGTGGTTGAAATTCAGATCCCTTCATTGGCGAAGCTGGCTTTGGAGGCAGAGAACATCCTGGACAGGACTCCTCCTCAGAGTCCATCAAGATCATTGCCCCGCCCCCTACACCCCACACCAGTAGTGGACTGGGACGCACGACCATTACCCCCACCCCCAGCCTATGACGATGTAGCCCAGGATGAAGATGATATGGAGGTACGGTAGGAGGTGATACAGCATACATCTCTATTATCACCTGGTTCCATTATAGTTTACTGAAGTTGCAAGTTGTTCACTATATTGAGGGGTGTGTTAACTTATCTTTCCTCACACAGGTGAGCTCAATCAACAGCTCAGAGCAGCAGCATGAAGATGAGAAGAATGAAGTGTGTCACTCAGATGAGGCTGACGAGGCTCTTTCCTCTGGACACAAGGTGCAGGTTGAGGGTCTTGTCTCCAGGGGTACAGACAGACCAGGCCTGGAGGACAACCTCTTTCTTCCCAGCAAGCAGAACCAGTGCCTGTCCACATCTTTCTCTCAATCTGTAGAAATTTTCCAAGAACTTCAGCAAGAGTGCATGAGGAGGCTCAACGTACCAACAGGAAGCACCACTCCTTCTGGCTTGCCATCTCAGACCTCATCTACTTTTCCCCAGTCCCCTCAGACCCAGGAGGGAAACCAGCAGAATGCTCTGTCCTCCAATGAAGACAAACCCCAGATCCCCCCACGTGTCCCCATCCCCCCTCGCCCTATAAAAAGGGGTGATTACACATCTGCTCGCTGGTCAAGGGATCTCTCTCTGTCCCCTACACCAGCAGACGCCACAGAGGACGTTTCAGGCCCAGATCAGAACCGACCACCTCAGATCCCTCCAAGGGATCCTTTGTCCCAGCCAGGCTCCAGGACTCCAAGCCCCATGAGCCTGGTAGTGGGCTCGCCCCAGCAGAGAGTCTACTCTGTTAGCCCCACCACCATGCAAGCCCCCCTTACCTCCTGTCCCCCCACACACACCTATGGCTCCTACCTCTCCACCTCTCCAGGTAAACTCATGCCTACCACACACAGCTTTGCCTCAGATCCTAAATATGCTGCACCCAAAGTGATCCAAGCCCAGGCCCAGGGAAAGGACACCACCAGTAAAGGCCCATGTATCCTCCCCATTGTACGTGATGGACGTAAAGTCAGTAATACCCACTATTACCTTCTGCCGGAGAGACCACCGTACCTTGATCGATACGACCGTTTCTTCAGGGAGGCAGAGAGTCTTCCTGCCAGTGGTGTGGAGGAGAGGCATGTACGCCAAGCTAACACTGCCACCGTCAGACCAATGGTGGTCAGTGGCCAGACCATCCAAGGACACATCCAAGGACAGGGTCTTGCCCAGACGGGCGAGCTGAAGGCAAATTTCTCCTCCAACAATAACAGCAGTCTTGGTGGACCACGGTCAGGGATGAAGACATCAGTTAGTCTCCCTCGTGTCTGTTCAGAAGGGCTGACAGCACCGGTGGTCACTGCACCGTGCACCAGGACAGACGGAGGAGGGAACTCAGCTGAGAGGGTCAAAATGGTAAGGTCAGACATACTGGTATAGCCTTTTGCAACTTCTCTGTTGAAATGTATGTAATATGTATAAAATTACAGTTTATATAATGTGCTGAAAGTTCCTGTGTATTAGAGTTCAGCTTGCTCACTCCATGCTTTGTGATGGATGTTGAACCCTGCAGTGTGACACTTTATCTGTGTGTAGCTGACCTCACATCCTCCTTAATGGTACTTTGACTACTTTTTGTGAAATAGATAAAAAGTCCTCAAACACAGACCCATTCTTTCTCAGTTCTCTATCATTAGTGGGAGATGTGGTTCCATTATTGTAAGATTAAGATGTTATCACGCAAATGTGAACTACAATATCCAGTAGCAATGGTCTAAGTAATAAAGGATTTAAATGTGATGCAATAGAGTGCAGACAGAGTATTTTTGATGCCTCATTCAAAACTCTCTCTATAGATCTACCAATTAAATTTGATTAGCAAGAAACCAAACAATAGACATACTCTGAACACAAGGGGGCAACAGAAGGTCATGTTTATTGGTTGTCCACTCAAGCTGTGTGTGTGTGTCTGATACTTGGAGAAGTAGAGAAGGATTTGAAATTGCTGGCACATGTTTAATTGCTCATATCTGTTATAATTGAGCAGATTACCTCCCTATTCAAACTGGAGCTGAAGTCAGTGAATTAGACTAATTAAACAGGAAGCTCCATTTGAATATCTTTTTGAGTTCAAAACTTGGTAGCATACAAATACATTCATTTATTTCCATCACAATGAAAAATGCATAAAAATGTTATAACTTTTCGTAGCATATTTAAAAAATAAGAGACTGTTCTTCAGAGATAAAAGCCATATTACTTTTTGCTGAGAGTTGAATTTTAAAGACCAGTAACCAGACTTTGATTCTTTTTGCTGGCCAATTGATTCTGACACCAATTGAACCTGATTGAACTGGAGTCAGAATCACTGCGAAACGTAGGGATTCCACATTGATCAGGCACTTGGCATTTTGTAGTGGATTCTGAGATGTGTGGCTGCACTCTATCTGCAGTGGGAATGTGGGATTATACATAACCTGTACTGCAGAGGGGTTCACAGACTGACTGTGGTTCAAACATTACCGGAGGAAATAGGTGGAGGTGATGTGGTAATATTGTTAGCATAGATATCATTGAAGTATGACATTTATACAAGTAGAAAAGAATTAATGATCAATAAAATATTGATGTAAAATCCATGACTAATGCTACAGTAGAAAGTCCCGTCACACTAAGAGCACTCTCAGTTTTTTTAACATTACTGAAATTCGCATTAGCTTAAAATTGAGTCTGAATTCAAACAAACTTAATTCAGTTTGTGAAGAGACGGAGCTGCTCAGAAAGCCTCATCAAATGCAGTGAAGCACTTTAACAATCATTAGCAAAGGCTTCTTCAGGCAAAGCTAAAAGCAAACAGAGCTCTGGTAATGCTAAAAAGTGTTATCCACTTGTCAGTTTTTAAATCATTTATTTGCATTAATGTCAAGTTAGGTACAGATGATTTCACTAAGAGGGAGGAATATGATGCAAGGAATCAGAGGCAGGGGAAGTGATGTTAGATGTAGCAGAGACATTTACTGTTGTTGTTGTTTTTGAATGACTCAGGTGCAGGAGGCAGTTCACGGTGTGACGATAGAGGAGTGTCAAGCTGCTCTCCAGAACCACAACTGGAATGTTCAGAAAGCTGTGCATTACCTGAAGGTGAGATCATTTTGCACCATGGAAAATGTGTATGCACTGCATCCAGCTAATGAACCCCTCGTGTTTATTCGGGCACTAAGAGAAGAGTGAGATTGCTCTCAAAAATACTTCCATGAATTTTTATTACTGTATTTATCAAATAACTTAATACAAAGTGCAGTAAACAGAAACAAGTCAAATCTATATTTTGTGTGACAAACTTTTGCCTTTAAAGAACCAGTTCTCTGGGGTACTTTTCAAGTTTTACTAATATTCTCTGGTTCTAATCCACCAAAATAAAGATGACAGGAAGTGGATCGTTATATTGCAGCGCTACATTATTAAAAGTGAACTAGAGTCAACTCCTCAGTAAACACTGCTGTGCTGCAGGATCATCCTTTGGGATCCAGTTGACAGCGTCTAAGGTCAGGCCTAGAGGCCTTTTCTGTAATAACTTTTTATGAACAGCACATAACTACAAACAGGTAGTCCTTCACAGTTACTTAATATTGTCTTTGCTTCATGTCAGGATGCAATAGCAGCAACTTTGTCGAGCCTTAAGGGAAAAGCAGGTCATTACTGCTGCAATGAGCTGACTATAAATAAAAAGCATATGTACTCACTGATGTGCCTCTGGCCGTCCTTGGCACCTCAGTGGGAGGATGGAGGATGTGTTTGGATGGCAGTGGGCACAGGGGAACACTTGGGTGCTCTTTAATAGTGGTGCAAAAGTTTAGAAGAAAAAGAAAAATGCAATCCATCGTGCTCATATTAAGACTGAAATCATTTTACAATATGCTTACAGCATATTGTAATAGTCACATAAAGTAGAAAAAAAAATATGTCTGCAGTTCTCTCCAATACACTGCCAGACTCTATGACCCTTTCATATTGTCCCATTGTAATACTGTTTGATCATCTCTGCAGGTGGAGCAGTTGTTCTGTTTGGGTCTGAGGAGCAGGTCAGAGTGTCTAAAGCTGCTGGAGATGTGTGACTGGAACCTGGAGGTGGCCAGCACTCAGATGTTAGATAACTATGGATCCACAACCAGGCAGAGGTACAGCACCGTGGTCATGGCATCCACACAGGACTTTTAAATAGACTGTACTGTCCTCTCAGTGTCCAGGAGTGACTGTCCATTTGTCCATTTTATCTGATATTATAGCTCAGCCACGTTATACAACATCCAGAGCCTCTAATCCACATTTAAAACTTGGTCCAGATGTTAAATCTTGTATCTGTAGCTTTTGGTGTGTCACTTTGAGCACACTGTGAACTTCACCCCACATGAGGTCAGATTTATGTCTGTTCAGAAAAGTTACCATTAAAATCTGCCTCCTAAATCACCCCCCCTCCTCTGCAAGCAGACATAAACAGCAGGTAGACAGGTAGCAGTGTGATGCAACGAGGAGACTGGTTTGCTTTGTTAATGAGGCATATTTGGCTGATAGGTGGAGAAATTTTTCTGCTTTGTTGAACTATTTTATAGAAAAAAGTATAGGGGGATTTAGTATATTCTCAATCTAATTTCAATCTTCTTTCTATGTGCAGACGGTGACAAAAATCTGAGGCTGCTGAGCTCTGATTGGACCTCCATCCTTGGTAAAACATCATCAACAGAGGAGAGGAATGTGCCCCCGACCCTTTGTGTTGAACGCTTCACTCACACTTCCAATCACAAGACCGTCATTTGAGTATGGACGAATCAAACAGTTTCACTAGCATAAAAGACATTGTTGCTCCATTGATTCATCCTGTGGAAACAGCCTGAGTGCAGAAAAGAGACACCGCTTGACTTTGGTCTGCAAGATATGTCATTGTTATACTTATTAAGAAACAGAAGTCATCCTGTGTGTCCAGGACCACTGGGTCAGCCCATGACTGTCTCTCAAACAGATCTGTCACAGATTCTGGGTGCTAACATACCGTCAGATCCTCTTACTGGTATCATCACTGCCACACTTACACTGGTGACCAACAGCAGAGAGACACTGTAATCCTCTCTTATGTTAATGTCATTAAACAGTCAGGTTGGATGTGAGTCTAAAGAGGCCAAAATGATTAGCACAATATACACAGCAGCACTTTTTATTGTGATATTGTGTAAGAACACGACAAGGACTTTAAAGTTTGACTGAAAACTTGTGTCTCATTTACTGATCACTGCGCAGAAGACTGTCCAGTGTTTGTACATGTAGGTAATTAGAGGTTAACACTCTGGACTGCAGCTGTAGGATCTTGAGGCAGTTGCTTTCAGGCACAGTTAAAAGTAAATAATATTGTACCTCTGTGACATCCATGCACAACAAAACTCACTGCTAATATTTAACTGGCTTTCCAGGCTGTATTTCATGGGAAATCACTCTGCCTGTTGACTGTTATTAAGAGGTGTGGGGATGTGATGGTGAAGATTGTCTGCTGCTGAAAGTCTGTGGAGTCCAGGGAAATTGTGCACTTTTTATAGCGTAATGAGGGAACTTAGTATCGATGCAGTGCTCTGCTCACCCTCTGTGCTAAGAGTCAAAGGTCAAACAAGTCCATTGTTGACCTGAATCGAGACAATTTATGGAGACAGAAGATCAGAGAAGCAGTTTGTCCAAGGACCTACAAAACTGTCTAATTTATTTTATTTCTCAAAGGGTAGAAACAAAGTACCCTTATGGAGATAGCCTTGTGTGTTTGTGAACAAAACAATGGTGTATTATTTTAATAGATTTTAACACAATGCTTAGGGGCAAAAAAGACTGTCGTGTCCATTGCAGGGCAGGTCAAAGACGAATTTCACCGCATGTGTGTCCTGAAGAAACAAAACAACAAAATTACAAATCAAAGTAATAGTCACACTTTAGATCGAATGAATCTAAATCCATCTATTGCACAAAGCTGTATAGTTCCTGACTGTCTAAAATGGGATTTGCTTGCCATGAATTCTGTGTAAATTTAGGTTCATTTCAAAATGCTCACCAACTCTGTCGAACCACTAAGCTCCCTTCACTCTGACTTAAAGTGTTTGCTATCTGGAGGAATTCAATATTTCACATGGAAAATTCAAGCAAAGACTGTAACAACACAAAAACCCTAACCCTCCACAGGAAGAAAAATGTAAAATGTTTCTTAATAGCTTGATGGCAGGACTTGGAGCAACTTGTCAGTCAGACTCAGGGTTGTTTCTCTGGGCACACTGAAACAACTGACAGCATTAGAACTGCACAAGGTGTTAACTGTAGTCTGCAGTAACTCTCTCCTTTCTCATAAGTCGCTCAGCAGCATTGTCAACAAAACTGCAAATTGTGATCCATGTTTTCCTGGTCAGCAGTTGTTGACTGACATGGCTCTTAGTTCTGAGTTAGCCTGGGGTTTGTGTGGCTAACTTACGATGAACACCAAATTTAACCAAATTTTATTTTGTAAAACAGTCTAAATCACATTAGACTAATCTAAAAGCTAATTGAAGACTGGTCTAACACATTTGACTACTCAGACATAATATATGTGCAACCAGATCCTGGTGTAGACTTTTGCCATATGTGGATGAAGAAATAACACCAAGGCCACCCAATCAGTGGCATCCCCCCTCACCCTAGATATAGTCTTTCCTCATTCTGTCCCTCTAAGCACTTTGCAGACACAGAACTCCTATGCATCAGCTGAAAACCCAGCCAGCATTGGTATTTTCTGCATGCACCCAGACTACATTGGCAGCTAATAACAGCAACGTAGTGAAATGTACCCCAAGGTACAGAGCTGTCCCATAATCATCACTTAAAACCACAACTGTGATGTTTTGGTCAGCAGCTTTAGGGGCAATAATTTATAAACTTCTAGTGCATGTCAGCTCTGGCTGAACTCACAGCTGGACATGACAATGCATTTTGTGACTGTATTGTCACAGCAGAGCCCTGAGCAATGACCAAAAATGGTTTCAAACTCAGTCAACATGGAAAACTTTTGGGCCTGTCCTGGTTTTTTTTTTTTTTTTTTTTTTTTTTGGAAATCAGACTTTCTCATACTTTACTATATGCTTTGACTAAAGTTCTCTGTAATGTTGTCAAAAAAGCCACACATGATGATGCAGTGCTTCTGTCTATAGTAAAAAAGAAAAATGAAAAAAAAAAAAAAAGAGGACTTTTTGCCAACTGGTCCCCATCCATCTATTTAATTACAAAATAAATGTCTATGTTCACACGTGCCCCCTGGCTTTGCTCCAAATCAACCAACTCCTCCATATGTCCACAAAGCCCTCCAGTGTGAGCACAATCTGTTTGGGCAGAAACTTCAAATGGCCTCTGAAAAAGCTCATTTGGAGCCACAACAAACGGCGATCTGCCTAAGTCAATTAAAAGGCTTCAAAAAATATTTATAAAGGATGTACAGGACTGATTTTAGAAAACAACCCCCAGTCAAAGCTTTCTCCTGTGTGCAATAAGGCTGCTGTAGAACCTGTGACCTCCCAGTCTGTCCACCCATCAGTGCTATCCAGTTGTGAGAATATCATTGAGCATTCATCCCTGTCATGTTGTATCCTAGTGATTAAATGCACACTGTTTTCAGTATAAAGTGTTTGGTGACTCAGTTTTCCTCCCCAACGTTGGATGAAGCTGCCCTTCAACACTGATTCAGGGTCAGTTTTATCATTTTCATTCTGGTATGTGAGGTGGTAAACTGACAGGAAACCAGTGCGTTAGGACACGTTGATGTGTGAGGGCTACCTCCGCAGTCTGTCCATGTGTTGTTTGTCTTTATACCAAGCTGCTGTAGTTGTATTAGAAGGACTGAACCCTGTGGTGTTATGATCAACCCAAAGCAACGTTGCCCTGTTGTGATGTTGACATCGATGTTAGAAAAACTCTGTTCAGTTCTGTTTGGTCTTTGTTTGCCACGGAAGTTTCTTCAGAAACTCACTCTGCTATTTCAGAGTCATTTATATTCTTTTTGCTGTTTCTCCTTCAAACCAATTTGTCATTTTTTTCCTCATTTGTATGTGTTTGCTTCCCAGGATGTGGTTTATTTTAAATGCCTACTGTACAGCTGGTTTTCATTGTTTCTCTCCTCCTGGGTTGATGGAACTGTGCAAGAGAAGTTCATGCTGCCGAATTTATAAATGTATTTTTTATTAAAGAGTTAATTATTTTTTACCTCTTTTCTTCTTTTGAGGAATCTTTTATTGCAGCCACATTAGTTAGTTGTGTTAGAGCAGAATGAATGGGATATCATGCTGAATTCTTTTAAATAAATTAAGATGTATCCCACACGATGCTCAGATGCACAACAGCTAATTACTACCACGAGACAACTACTGCATTAATGAACCTTGAAGTATTGCAATGTGTGTTTCTGTCCTATTTAGTATTAATGAACAAAACCCCCAGCAAGACTCTTTACAGAGACAAAACATGAATTTGTTCAAGCCACATTTTTAGGTCTCTTGTTTTGAGCTAAATCCCAACACACTGCATTGTTAGTGCAACAGGCAACCATTTTCTCAGTAACATAACACAAATAACTGCTTGGCCTGATGTGAATATCAGTAGTTTTGCATTGTTTGTCATTGAATTCCTGTGAGAATGCAAATCTTATCCATCCAATAGTTATCTCCAAACATTTCACCCTGAACCAAGCTGTTTCTGACACTAGGTTACAGTAGAAGTCAGATGATCCCTAGCATCAGTGGGATCTGTTGTCTGGGAACTACAAACACCTGTTCCAGAGTTTGAGCTAATACATCCAGAAGATGTCGACATATTTCACTCCAAGTGAAACATTGTATTGGCTCGATGAGCTAAACAAGAGGATCCTCAGGGGACCATTAATATCTTTGATCCAATATTTGTATCTGGAACAAATTGGTGGATTTACTGATCAACACTGCCGTCCCTAGAGCTGCAGCGAGGCTCAATATTGGTTGATTTCAGTCGCTCTGACAAAGATTTGCTGTTTTTCTGTGTTGTTATTCATTTCAAATTGAATATTTGGGGATATGAGAGTCAATATAATCTAATACAACATGGAGTGTGAAGCTGCCTCTCTGGTCTCTGGAAACTAAACAATAAATAATTGAATCAAAATACTCATCAGATTAAGCAGTGATGAAAATAATTTCCACTGTAGCCCTGAATGTGCGATAGTTACAAGCTGTGTGACTGTTTCATGGTGAGCGACATTATGAGTGTCTGTCCAACTCAGCACCAGCCCTCACAGCCTCAGTGTGATGTGACAGATCAATCTGAATCAATGAGGCTGTGTTTGTGTTTGTGATCATTGACGTTCTGACGATGCGAGGTCTTGATCCCTGTGAGAAAATAAAACCCAGACTTTGCATGTGTCGACCGTATCGATCCTCTCTGCACACATCAATTGACTTTCATATTGTATATTTATACTGTCCAATGCAGCACCAAGGCCCGTTACTGTCCATAGTTCATAAATTGTTTCTGATGTGTTGGGACCTAAATGAGCATATCGCGGTCTCATTTGTTTATTGATGAACCTGCTGGAATCCTAACGATGATAAATGCCCATAGGTCGATAAAATATAAAACTTTATTTACTGAATAAGATTTGAACGGCGAGGCTCAGTGCAGAGAGTGTGTTTGAAATTTTTGTTTTTTAAAAATGGCAAAGCCCAAGGAACTGTTGAACCTTCAGTCACACAAACATAATAATTCTTTGATGTTTTTCCCTCCCTTTCCATTCACAATCTCTCTTGTCTTCACTCATACATCAAGCTTCATGGTTGAACTTCTTGCTTACCACCGAGGAACCCAGCAGGCCCTCTATTCATCTTAATGGTGTGTTCATCATGTGTGTGTGTGTGTGTGTGTGTGTGTGTGTGTGTTTGGGTACAGTATCATTATCCAGTTCTTGGACAAATTATTAATGCCTGTTGTTTTGGGCACTAGTAGAGTACTGGGCTCACAGGAATCCCCTGAGAAATTATTATGGTTTTCACCAAAGAGAGGAGGATAAATAAAGAGACGACAGAGACAAAGAAAAAGCAGGAGGAAGGCTGCCAAGAAAGTACAGAGGAACAGATAAGAGTGTACCTTGGAAAAGAAATCCTCTGGCATATATATTTATATATGTGTGTGTGTCTACAGTTTGCTTTATAGAACACCATTTCAATATCTCTCCATGTGCTTTTTTTTTCTTTTTTACTTTTTACTTTTTCCTTTCTGTTTTTGTTTATTTTGTCTAAGGAAGCTATATTTTTCTCCAAGAATGTCTTTCCTTCCTCACCATCATCTCCTTTGCTGAGTTGAAACTTTAGCTCCGAGCTGTAGCACAGGCGAAACCTTCAGTGTGCAATGAATTGGCCAACTGAGGAGCGGAGAGAGAGAGAGAGAGAGACAGGGTGATGACAGGGTGACAGTGGAAGGTAGATACAAAGGAGAGACTTTTGAGAAGTCGGAGAGAGAGGGGAAGAGAATCTGAAAAGAGACGGAGGGAATCGGTGGATGGACTAAGAGAGAGTGGTGGTGTGCAACAACACATGGATCTCCTTTTATTTCCACTTCACTTTTCCTTTTCTGCACAGCTTTAAAACAGCCTTTGTCTTCTCTCTGCTGTGCCACTTTTATGGGTATAAATCATTTAAATTAACAGTGTTTTCATGTAATATCTCTGTATGTCAATATACAGCACTACATCTCACATCTCTTTTAGATTTAACAGTTTATTTGAAGTAATTGAAGGAGAAAGTTTTATAAAAGTATATCAGGTTGGGATGACATTCACATCCTTGTGTTTTTAGTATTCAAAGCGGAATAATGTGATGTTTGAAAGCACTATTGTCAGAGGTTACTTCCAAATGAAAGGCTTATTGAGAACCACAAAAACAACCGTGCAGTGATAGCTCTATTAACCTCACAAATGGGTCATTTAATCAGCTTAGTTTTCCACTGAGCTGAATGCCACAGGGCAGCATTGTGAGCAGAGATAGGATCAAAATGTGATAAATCAGTGAAAGGATTTGTAATATCCACCCCTCACTCCTCCTTGTATGGCAGTTAGAGCATCTTTTGTCTGGGGAAATGTGGCCTATTACAGAGTGAAGCTGAATTTATGAGGTGTAATTATGGGAGACTTCTCAATCAAAACGACTGGACTTGAGCATTCACGTCAAACCCTTCCACATTATGCGGCAACGGGAGCCACTGCAGATGTAAAAATATCGGTGTGTGGCTTTAAGAGCACAAAGCACTGTGTCGCAGAAACTGCTAAAGTCGAATCCTATTGTTCCTCTTCATTTCTCCCTTTGACTTGGGTCAATTGTTCTCTTGTGTGGTTCTTCAGCAGCACGGGACAAGTGCAGTACAGTGTGTGCAGCCTTTAGATCGACTGATCAATGATGTATAGGCAGAGGATATACCACTGTCCTCTTACATGAGAGCACTAGCTGAGTGCGACTGAGAGTAGTCAAGTGTGTTTTGTCATTGAGAGCACAGACACAATAATGAGCCTCCACCCAGAAGTCATCAATTAATCATTGTGTCCATGGCAGCTCTTTGTCTCAATGTCTCCCTGCTGGTAAGTTATTATAGGATTATCAAAGCTTTACCACTATTGTGTAACTATTCAGTACATGGTGTCCAATCCTCCCCCTGCTAAGCCATGATGTTAATTTATACTGAAGTTAATCTCCCCCGAATGCCTTAAAACATTACAATTATATGATCATGTATGCCAAGCCGTAGTGGAGCATGTCCTATCATTCCACGTAATGACACGTGAACATGTGAACATCAGCTGTGAAATGTTTAGAGAGCTGTACTGCTCCTGGGTTTATGAATGACTGTCTGATTGTTATATTGGTACATTATGTGCATGTTCCCTCTGCCGACCTCCACTCATGGATGTAATTGGATTTCTGGGAAGTGCAGATGCACGTGCATGCCTAGACATATTGTAGAGAACAGGTGCACGTGTAAAATGTGCAAGGCTCCATTATATATGATTACAGTTTCATTTCTGACAGACAAATAGCCAGAGAAGCGCACTCACCTCAGAGAAAATCTTTCACTGGCAGCTTTGGTGTGGTATCAGCCTCTGTCGGTGTGTCAAAAACCCATTTTTGGATTCTCAAAGCTTGATTTTAAAAAATGACGAAAAAGCATTTCCCTAATTGCAAATTCTAGGTTGTCATTTGCAGAGACATGCATCAGCGGTAAGTGAAAGAGACAACCACCCACCACTTAAAAGTATGTCTTATTCAGTAAACTGAAGGGAGTGGAGATGACTGAAAGAGGAGGATAGACAGATAAGAGGAGTGAGGATAGGGTGTTTGGACGGGAGGGAGGTGAAGGGCTGGAGAGAAAGAAAGAATCACTTTTTCTTCAGAAACTGGAGCATTAATGAAGAGGAGTAGGTGATGAGGGACTGGAAGAAGTGAGGGCGGGGGGGGGGGGGGGGGGGGGGGGTTAACAGTGTGAGAAAGAAAACAGGCAGTGAAAGAAGTTGATAGCTGAGAAACTGGTCTAAACTGGACCTGATTTTAAATTCATTCAACAGATACTTTTTTTTTTATCTAAAGCCTTGTGCAAAAGAACACAGGCAGACAAATCATTTGTTACCACACTCTCCTGCAGGAAACACCTCATCATGGATAGAGAGGCAAAGAGCTCTCCAAAGACCTCTACAAGAAGACGTTAATCATCGTTGAAATGGTTCTGTTAGTGACAGATTTCCCAACTCCTAATTGTTCCTATAAGCACCGTTGGGGCCATTATCCACAACTGGAAGGAACATCACTCAACAGGTTTCACACAGGAGCTCTTGACAGTATTTCGGACTGGGCAGTCAGAAAGTTAGAGAAGTAGCCTAAGAACCACTCGAACAAAACTCCAGGAAGCAGCCAATAGTTGTCACAAAGAAAACAACTGGGAGTACACTCACGGTCTCCACTCAAGCTGCAAGGCTTCGTTACTGAAGAAAAGGCATGTTTGAAATTTACTACAGAACATTTGAAAAGCCTGTAGATTATAGGCAAATGAACTCAGGTCAGACGGAACAAACATCAAGCTTTTGGACACAATGCAACACATGTTGGAAGGAGGGAAGGCTCTGCACTCAGAACATACCATGTGTACAGACATGTTTGGAGGTGGATCCTGGTATGGGGCTGTTTCTCATCACATGGTACTGGTAGAATCCAAATTAAAGGTACAACAAATAATGCCATGAATCTTTTGCTATGGTCAACATGATATGATATAACATGAGGGTGAGATGCTGCCAGACCTTTGGGTAGGACAATGATCCCAAACATACTACACTAAAAACTCTAAACTGGTTCAAGAGACAGAAAACAAAGTGGTTGCTGGCCTTGGTCAATCGCCAGACTTAAATCAGACAGAAAATTTGCAGAATAAACTGAAAAGACCCTCGAATCTTCAAGATTTAAGGGCTGTCTGTGAATGTCTTTTTTTTCACACAGGAAGCTCTGAAATCATTGAAACTGTCATTGAAAACAAGGGCTTCTTCAGCAAGAATTAGATAAATGTCTGTTGGCAACGTTCAATACTCTTTTCTCACCAGAGTCATTCCACTTTATTCTGCATAACTTTTTTGTGGATTGAAGAGTTGTAATTTCTTTACTTGTGTACTTTTATGAAGTTATTATCAGTGTCAGGTCTACATTTCATGTGAATAGGTGAACTACGCTGGATTAAAAAATGTTGAGGTGTTGAATATTTATTCCCCCGCTGTATGTTGATCAGGGGAACACATCTCTCATCTCAAGATTTCATAGTGGTAAGCATATACTGCATGATTATTGGAAAGAGATTGCTTCCTCTGCATTAAACTTTGACAGCCCCTTTGAATCTACCGAGAGAAACCTCTGAGATATAACCACACCATGACAATATTGGGCATGTGACAGAAAAGTAATATATGAAGTTGCTGCTCCTATAGAGAAATAAGAAGGGGAAAAATATCTTAACTCTTTCAATAAGCACCAAGTAATGACTTTAAAACTTTATAACACTGAGGTGCACTGTGAATTGACACAAAGAGGCATAGGGAGCTACAGGGAGACATAACTGCAGCACAAACATAAAATCTGAATAATTTCTGGGAAGACAGTGGGACAACTTGGAGCTCCTGTGTGGAACCTCTCTGTAGGGAGGAGGAGCTGCTCTCATCTCTGCCTCTGGCCATCTCCCTCTGGGTTGCTGCACTCACAGTGGAGCTGCTGGATGGCTTCTGCTCTGTTTGTGCAGAGATTCCTCAGGTCAGCCCAGTCTAGGTCGTGGTCCACTGGGCCAATCCGCACCAGTTTCAACTTTTCAGACCAGTCTCCTTCCAAATGTGCCTCACTGATAGCTCCTGAACTTAATCTGTCACTTTGACTCAAGTAAAGTGACATTTGAAATATTCAAAGCTGCTTTGATTAATATAGTCACATGACCACTCCTATAGAGGTTGATTGTGGTAATGAATCCACAGAAAGGTATTATACTCTGCAGACTCTGCAGTGTGTTAGCATTGTTTAGTTCATTGTCTTGGTTTTACATCCTGCAGGTTTACTATTTTGGTTCACTCCTGCACTTCTCAGACGCCTGAGTCATAAATCAAACTGAGTCCCTGATGTTAAAACATTTAAACATTATTTGTATTCCACTGTTTGCTGGCTGCATGCAGCACAGTCTGCCAGCAGAGGCAGGTGAGTAAACTGATTTGTTTGGAGACTGTGTGTGTGTGCGTGTGAGAGAGAGAGGAGAGAAAGAGAGAGAGAGAGAGAGAGAGAGAAAGAGAGTGTGTGTATGGGGAGAAAGTAACAAATGCTGTGAAAGAAAAACTCCCTCACCCGTGTTCCCTCTGCCTCTTTCATCTTTAAACTTTCATAGGAACAATTCTTGTTCTCATCACTCCCCTCTCCTGTCATCTTTTAACACTACCACACATACAAACCACACACACACACACACACACACACACACACACACACACACCAGAGCCAGCACAGTTACTCTTCCTTATTACAACATTGTGTAGTTAGACACTAATGCACTGACAAAGTGATCATTGCTCTCGTTCAGCATTTTGCTTGTTTTGCTTATTTGCATTCTGCTGATCATTAGACCAGATGATTAATAATGTGTGCTAAATATAAATTTAGAGCCAGCAAAAGGTTAGCTTAGCTTATCACCTCTAAGCTCACAGACCGCGTGACAGACCTTTGTTTAACATGCACAAAAACAATGAGCAGTACAGTATATATGGGATGTTGAAGTTTCTTGTGGCTATTTCTGGGCTGGAAACAGTGACTCACTCATGCTATGGACAAACTCCACAGCAAGCAGTTACCCCCTGTTTCCAGTCATTATGCAAAGCAAACCTCTCTGTGTCTGAGCTGCAGCTTCATATTTAACAGGTATGTATGAGAGTGGTATCAGTCTCATCATTCAACATCTGTTTCCTCTTACCCATAAGAGACTTCACTGGACTGGGCTCTGTAGTTACGAGTGCTGCTTCATTTAAGAGGAACTCTGCAGGATTTTCACCTTAACTATGCTACAATTTACCTTAATTAAACAGCTCTGGAGTCATTGTGATAGTTATATATAAGACTTAACCTGGAGAATGGAGGCTGTCTGCCTTCCACCGTGCGTCTTCTGACTGAAAACCCACCTTACAAGATCATCGCCTCCGACCCAGTGTCCCAGCTCGCGGCCACACCGCCAAACAAACACGCCCTATTAGTCGTAATCTCTTGTTTATGACAGATAAAACTAAACAAATATACACATCGTAACCTGTATGTGATAAATAACATAATCCACTGCTCCATGGATTGCTTTCTCGGCGGCTTTGTTGAAAACAAATGCACACGGCCAGGAGGAGGGTTAGTAAAATACCAGAGAAGCGATGTGCGACGGACGTGCTTGGTTCCCCTTTAAAAGTCATCTTCAAATAATAAAATGTTTCTCATGATTTTTTTTCTAGTGGTGGACTCATATGTAGTCTAATGGACATGAAGTTAAAGTGCAGTGACATGCAGTATTTGGTGTCCCTGTTCACCCAACCTGACAAACAGCAGTGAACACCTGACATCATGCTTTGATGTTTTTCAGCAGAACAGTTGAAACTGAGTTACAGTGAAATGATTTCAGTTGTAACAGAGCACCTCTTTAAATCTCCATTATATATGGGCATTGCTTTTATAATTGTGGATATGCCTCTGCAGGTGTGTGACTGTATGTGGTTATCTGGATGACGTGCCAGACTGTTATGCTGCTGTCTCCGGCAGGTTTGTCATTTTTCCAGCAGCTTTGGTGCCTGTGTATCTGTTCATATGTTTTAACGGCTGTGTCAGCCAACTGCCTGTGGTCGCACACATGTGCACGGTTATCAGGGAGTGCCAGGCTGTGACCATGCCCTCCATCAGGTGGTACGATTTTGTTTATTTGAGCTGGTGTCTGTTCTGTCACTATCAGGTTATGGTGACAGTTGCATATTTCTGGCAACTCTGCTGGGTTATATATTTTAAGGGAACCACTTGTAGTCATTAGTTTGACATTTTTACTCCTTCATTTCATTTGGCTTCAAAACCCCCCCCCCCAACAAGAAATGATGAAACAGGATGCTTATCAGAGAGACACTGCAGAACTGGACACCAGACATCTCATCTGTGCATTCTTCATTATGATTTGTGCTGGGACTGGTTACCTTTCTAATCCACAAGGACAAATTTTCAATCTTCTTTTCAATATTTCACATTATTAAGGACATATTGCCTGAAGCATTTGTGAGCAGGCAGTTGTTCAGATCGTGCCATCGGAATTTGAATTGAGCCAAACCAATGTGGACCCCAGAGGAAACTGAAAAGCTTGGGAACTGCGATGTATAGGTATAGGCTTCTCAGCCGCTCAGCCACTCTCTGGGCTTTCTGTCCTCCAAGGAAAAACCCATCTTAATGTGCAGCAAGCATCTTAAGCAATGGTTCTCTGTCGCCAGGGGCCATCACTTCACTCTCATCATCTCTGAGAAAGAATCAGACTTGCATTTTTATGACTTCCTCTAAACATCAAGGTCTGTATCACACACCCACAGTCGTCTAATGGAGAACAATTCATCACAAGAGGACAAAATAACAGCCACACACAGATGTCTTGTGTTTTTTGCTTTTCTTTTGTTCAATATAGATCCTATAGTGTTTCATGGTAATGCTGACAATGTGAACACATATGTCTGTATGAGGACAATTTGGCATCCTCCTGTTAATCATTCAGATGGTTGGTGGGGATATGCATGAGTGCCACATAGGACTAAGGCAGCACTGTGTGGGATTCTTTTTTTGTATCTGTACAGATTTGACTGTTCAGTGAGCTCTGCTACAACTTAATTACTGTTGCTGCAGCTGTCAGGCTTTCACTCCAACTCAGAACATGATGATAGTGGCAGATACAGCACGTTTACATCGATGTGAACAATAGCAGCTTCCTCTGAAAGCCGATGGTGACATTATTTCCAGCTGATTTTTGGCACCTGTAGTAGCCTAACACAAGAAAAACACATCAAAAGAACAAATAATCTTAAAAGGGTTTTTAATCAGTGTTGCAAGATAATGACGTCACTAGATTTCATTTCTCTTATAATGAGAATCCAAGCAACTTTTTGGACAAACCTTAGCTATGTTCTCCAGAGAGTTGGTAGCTCTCCAACGAGAGCACACAGAACACACCTGTCTCTGTTTCTGCTGCTTTGGCTGAAATAAAAATTCTGTGTAGGTAAGCACAGGGAAGAAGAGAGGTGTAACAGTTAAAGGGCTAACACTAAGCACAAAACAACCCAAACAGTTTGCAAATGTGGTGAATATCATAGCTACTTTTAATCGAAAGTAATAAGTAGCACAGTTACAAGTTTTCTAAGAAGCTATAAGGCCAACGCTGATATGCCCCAGATGAAATAAAAGAACAGCACTAAGCAGATGAAAAGACACACGTGCCACAGATTTTCACTTGATCACTGCCTGTGTAACGTCACTGGTTCAATGTACAGGTTTGGATTTAGTAGAAGGGCTGGGTTAATGTCACTGTCTGCGACCTTTCCAACAATATAAAAAAAGTTACTTTTCCACTAACCTTCAGGTTCACTAACCTCAGTCAAAATAACTCTTTGTGTTCGCCTTTGATCAGATTTCATCTACACCATCATGAAGGAAAGAACAAGAAAGACTGAGATGACCCAAATCTTAACAAAATCCATCCACCTACACTACATAACAAAAAATCACCCAAACTTTGTGTCACCCAGCTTTGTGCAGAAGAAAGTGAAATGTACGGAGTGTTGGATGATATTCATCACAAACAGTGGTCAGTGATTAAGAACTCACTCTGGACAGACACACAGAGTAGAAAAACAGAGAACTGACATTATACAATACATTATCTCATATAATCCATATATTTTGGATATAAAAAATAAATATAGAGAGGCCTGGTTCTCTCTGTCACACTCTCTCAGTATGTGTGTATGCGTATTTATTAGGTCCTGTGAATTATAAGCTGCAAAACAGATAGTGGAATTTGAAAATGCAGTTGTGGACAAATAGGTGATAACTATGTAAATCTTACCTTCATTTCAGGGCTGTTTATGTCAGTCCAGGTCTGCTCTGAAAACATCATTAAGATGCACTGTGCTGCTGATCTCTGCTCTTATCTCAGAGTGAAAACTCAGCTGCTGATGTGTGAAATAGTTACAGATGAGAAAGAAGTTTGTGTTTATATTTGAAATATAAAATGTTGCCCAACAATAAAAAGGCCTTCGCTTTAACTGAAAATCTGTGAGTTTTACAGCAATAAATTATCTCATTACATGTTAAATGAGTTCTGCTCCATGTTTAACAGTGGTATGACCAAGCCATTGTTTTCCAGTTCACACATATCAACACTTTACACCAGGTCAGGTCAAGACAGAGACGTCCCGAGTCCAGTCCAACTCCTCAACTTTGAGTTCTGAGGTCTAAAGCTCTTATTTCTGCTGTGTCTGTGCAATAACAACAATAACCATTGTCATATGTGGTGACACTGGAAATTTGTCTGCTGAGGGGACACATCATATCACTCCAGTTCCACTGCATGCTTTGTTGTGCTGCTGCTTTCAGTTCTTAAAGAGCAGTGTTTGACACAGACTGACAATTTACTTGCAATGGTGGGTGGTGCAGAGTGTGACCTATGTGTATACAGAGACGAAAGGCCGAAACATGCGAGTGACAAAAACTGCTCGCCTTCAAATGATGTAAACACTCTACTGTGTATAATATTACAAGTTCAAATGTTAATAGTGGTGACATTGCAGTCATGCAGCCATAGTGTGGCTTGTTTATAACATTTACTTTTTTACCTCTAAATGAAGTTGTTGTGAAGTTTGTATTGATGAACAGAATATGTTCGCGTCTTATGGTACATTCACACTGAAACTGTCGGGAGCGTCCTGGCGGCTGGAATTGATTGACTTTCTATGAAAATCGGCCTCTTTCAGCAGCAAAGAGCATCAAAAGCATCGGCATCGTATTTTGGGGCGGAGAGAAAGTTGAATTCTCCTGAACTTTATGGAAATGAGCTATGATGCAGAGCAGCGGCAACCAATCAGAGTTTAGATGTCTCCCACTCAAGAAGAATCACACAACAGATGTCAGCTACTTTGCCACGCTTGCAAAGCGTTCATGAGTTTCTGAACAGCGTCAGGGAGAGGGCAGCAAGAGCGAAATGAGATGCTCCTAACAGTTTTGTTGTGAACGTACCATTACACTTTTATGTGTCACAGAGTTTATATTCAGTACTAAAGAGGAACTATGCAGGATTTTCCCGTGGCTGTGCTACATTTTTCCTTAATTAAACAGCTTCAGTAATTGCGATGGTTGCATACATGACTTGGAACATGTTATGAAGGAGAATGGAGGCTCTCTGCCCTCCACCTGGCATCTCTGGGCTGAAAACCAACCTTGCATCAGTGCAGTACTTGGCCTCCAACCCGGTGTCCCAGCTCTCGTCTCTGCACACCATGATACAAACATATATAAATATAGATATAAATGTATCCTTATAACGATATCCACCGCTCCATGGATAGCTTTTTTCACCGGCTTCTTTAATAAATGCACAGGCCTGGGGTTAGGAAAACAGCAGAGAAGAGACCAGACTTGCATAGTTCCTCTTTAATTCAAAATCCAGTGGCATTTTTCCATCAGCTTTTTGTTGTGGGGACCAGGCAGATGCTAATGTCTGGTTTGTCCTACAGAGAGTGATTTTCTCATCTTCACAAAGTCAAGGTAATCTCAGCAGCCAGCTGTGCAGATATAACTAAAGACTGTTTCTGGAACAGCAACAGAAATGTTCACAACACGAGAGTCTACAAACTCAATAATGTCTGGCTTGAAAAAAAAATCTAAAATATCAGCAGAATAAATAATAAATGTAACATCAAAAATACCGAGCAAAGTTTAGAAAGAATGATGAACACAGACTTCAGTCAGCTTCAGTGCTGCCTCCTGCTCTCTGACCTCCCTCCTCTGCTGCTGGTGTGATTCACCTCCTCCAGGTACCGCCGCCAGAATCCTAAGATACATGCTAAAGTAAAATAATCAGATACACCACATCACCACAGACAGCCAAGTTTTAGTTTTAACTTCTTTGTAACAAGCTTAACAAGTGTTGTGGCTGTGACTGAAACAAGAGTAACAAGCGTAGTTGGAATTATTTTCGCCTCTCCTTGTTCACCGGTCCAGACACCGCCAGCCAGAGTTATGTCTTTGTCAGAGAGAGGCATTCAGTTCTCCTGGTTAAGGACAGGTTAGGGGGCTACAGTAGGAGATGTACTGTATCAGAGACATTTATCTATGTATATGTTTGCATGCATGTAACAATAACACAAGGGTGTATGTCTGTGTGTGTGTGTGTGTGTTATACTGAGAGCTAGGAAAGGACACAGAGAGACTGCACAACCATAAATGATAAAACAGAGAAATCATTGTCGTCGTCAAATGTTGATAATATCGCGTTTGCCATTCTGGCCCATGATATTATCAACATTTGATGATGACAATGATTTTTCTGTTTTATCATCAGGCCTTTTGACCTGAAAATACTTGATACTTTACCCTAAACCTCAAGTCCCTGTGAGGTCACGAGTGCATCACTGTCAGAGTCTAATGTCATCCATCCATCTATGACTCTGGTCTGAGCAAGTCATGTCAACTGGGTCCACACTTCAGATGTTGAACACATGATATTTGGTTATTTGATTTGATTTTATTGATTACAGAAAAAAATCACACTTTATTTGCTTCATATGGAAATCCACAAAAATCACTGTGTTGTTTGAAGGTTGATCTGATCAATTCGAGGTGACCCTCATCCACAACAGGCTGGACGTGTTCCAATACATCAGCCTGGTTATAGATGTCTTCACTTCTTAATGTGCCGTACGGAGCACGTTTGGCACACACACACACACACGTGCACACCTACGTCCCATTGATCCATCACAATGATTCTGCTGGAGCTTGAAACAAAGCTGCAGAAACAGAGTGAGGCTTTTTTATTTTATTCAAACTTTATCTATATGAACAATATGTGTCTAATATTAAAGTGCCCCTTCCTCCTGTTTAATGTGACATGTTAACTCTTAATAATGAATGACTGTTGAATTAGAGGGAATTAAAGCCCTACACACACAACACTGCCTCACCACTGTGGCCGAGCTTTACTGGCCTGTTTCTGCTGTGCCATCTGTCCATTTATTTCTGTCATGAACAGAGGAATAGTGAACAAAGCAGAACTGTGCAGCCTGCAGACTTCAGCTGACCTGGGCCCAGTTTCTGATGTTTAAGCACTAAGCCCATAAAAGTTTCCCAGATAAAGCAGATTTCTCTTTCTTGCGAACAGCAACAGAGCATGAAGTCAACACACGGACTGTGGTGCAGTTTGGTCAACAAGGGCTGGAGCTGAGGAGAGACAAACTAACAAGGTGCAATACAGATTTACAGCATGAAATCAGAGCAGAGATAACAACACTCTAAGACATCTCTTCTGTGAAAACAAGAGTATGGCAATAGTAACAACAATTATAACCTGAGCAGTGCAATAACAAGTAAGCAGAGGAAATATGAATGCTGTAACAGTACCATGCCATTCAGTACAGTCAGGAGGTCAAATTTGGTTAACCTTATGATCCAAATGACTTCAAACAGGCTTTAACCATGCATGTTATGTGCATAATGATTTCTGTCCACTGACATGTTAGTGAAGTTGATTACAACTACAGAGAGCCCCCTACTCTCATATTACTGTGCCATATGGGTAAATCACTACATTGGCTGCAAACTCTACTAAACTAGAGGGGTTTTCACCTACAGATCTGCCCTCTGTGCACACAGTGTGGATACCAAAGTCTCTCTGAAACTAGAAGTACTACCTGGGTTTTAAGTCTCTTACATGGGTTACATGCCAGTTTATCCAGGGTCATAAAAAATGTTAAGCATTTATTTGAAATTTTGTCAAAATTGCTGGGTGAAGTTGAGAGAAATTTCTTAAAGTGTGGCAACCAAGACCTGATGTTTGGGCTTTCAAAATGTAAAAAGTTTGTTGGGCAAAACTTGATGGGAGTTCTGGAGATATTCATTTACAAGGCCAAGGTGATGTTTTGAGGTTCTGACCTTGAGCTGTGACATTTAGCCACCAGAGTAATAGTTCATCCCTGAGTCCAACTAGACATTAGTGCCAGATTTTAAGAAATTCCCTCAAGGCATTACTGAGATACTGTGCTCTCAAGGTTGTTTTTTTAATTATTTTTTTATTGATTCTTGATCTCTGAGCCCCAAAATCTTTGTTTAAAGGAATGTTCGCCTACATTATATTCATGTCTTGCTCTCAAGAAACAGTAATCTGATATGACATCCTGACCAGTTTGCTACTGGATGAGAATCACCACCTGGATGGATGGATGGATGGATGGATGGATGGATGGATGAGGCCTCAAGTTTTGTGCTTTCTAATGATAACAGCTGATTTTGCCACTGTTGATTCTTTTTGAATTCAGTGGTGTGAACAACCAGTGCTCTTCAGTTATGAAATTCTTTTATCATCTGTAATGAGAGAGAATACAAATAACCAATAACAAATCTCACATTTCCTAATTTTTATTTGATATTTTATGACCAATTGAATGGAAGCAGGCTAAAAAATAAACTATGACTACATTCAATTAAACTCAATTTGATGGTGTAAGAGGCAGGCAGCCTCATGACACTGGCTTCTTTACTGAACACATTTAATTTGCAGACAGTGGGAGGTTTGTTAACTTGAGGATATGTTCCGCTGAATGTGACGTACAGAATGAGGCAGATGGCACTTGTTTCGAATATTGCTTTGTCAGATACAGTCGATCGCACGGTAGATTTTCGTTAACAACAAATAAAATCCCAGGAACCAATCAACCAACTCCCAATCCAACTCAGTTCAACAGAGCAGAACAGATAGGACGTAACACTGTAAAACCCATATCTGCAATTACTAGTCTCCAAGCCCCTCTCTCATCTGAAAAGAAAACATAATTTAACTTTCTCAAACAGTCACACTCCAGGGAACATCCACAATGGCTAAGAGTGAAGAACAGACCTTGGGGACTGATGCAGCAGTTTTATGTTTGTTTATCTATGCCGTTCTTTATCACAGCTTACATCACATTGTTGCAGTGGTATTTCACTTTGGTTGCCTGCAGCATACTAACCGCCGGCCACAAATATAAAATCAGTGGCAATGACATCGCTTTTAATTTGAAATCGCTCTGTAAAAATCACATTACATTTCTCACACACACATAATCTATGTTGGAGCAGAGAGCCCAGGTTTGATTGTTTTCTCTATTTATGGCTGCTACTTTGTGCATTTTCTATAACTGATAACAACTCTTCCTCTTCCACACACACAAAAAGGTGCCCATAGATCACTAAGGCAGCCAAACTGCTGTCTGAGTTCCACTGGAAGACTGTTACATTCACTCTACATTCACTCCACATTACCATGTACATTTCCTCAGTAAAACTAAGATAAAAACTTGGGATCACAGTGTGGACTTGATAAAAGTTTCAATTCACCCCTTGTGACCACTTCCTGGATGATCGGGTCGATCAGGTACTGACGCGGTCTTCAGGAAAACCCAGACTGTTACAGATATCACCTTCTACTCAAACCTCAATCATCTGTCTCTTATTCCATGTGTCCCTCTCTCTTTCTCTCCTCCTGTCCCTCCCTCTCTCTCTCAATGCCCCATTAGTGCTGTGAACGGCCGTCAGGGATGCCTGGGGCTGCTGGGTAAAACACTGAACAGAGCTGACAGGAGAGAGGGAGGAGAGGGCAAGAGACGACTGTAGCGATGAGCGCAGAGAGAGGAGGGATGCGAGCTGGATGGAGGCCATGAGGGATGTGCAATGAAAGCATCAGCACAAGCACAAACACACTGTACAGTATGTACCGTATCTATAGGTAGAGATACACAGCTGCAGCTCTCTGGGACAGTTTGAGGATCTGAATGTACTTTCTCTGTAAGTTTCTCACCCAGAACCTCTTGGACTTTTTTTTTTTCCACAATCTTTACTCAGACAACTCACTCAGACTTCTTTAAAAAGACAAAGAGGGTTAGACGTGTCAGAAAGAGTCAGTGTGGGTCTGGTTTTTATAAGACAAGTTTGGCTTCTTTGTTTTTCTTCCTCTCTCTTTGAATTGATGTTTCTTGCTTTTCTTCTTCAAACCTCAGCATTGACAAGACACTTTCTCCTCCTCATTATTGTCATTACAAACACCCCAAATGCCAAATTGCATTAGTGAATATATTTTGCAGTGAACACAGTGCTGCTAGATTCAATTTTTTTAATCAATATAAAAGAGGTTCATGACAGAAACTACAAACTGTTCAAAATAAAACACATTTACTGCCAAACACTTAATCTCTTTTCTCTACAGTGTCAACACTTGGAAACTAACAGAGTCAATGTTGTATTGATATGCTTAGGTAACTTGAGACACTTAAACGAACTGAATACCAAATACTGAAACAATCAATGCTGACTGATGGGATGTAATAAGTTTTAAACACAAAAATATGCTATTCTGATCGCTATAAGAAAAACTGAATACCAAGCAGGAAAGCAGTGATTTATACTGTCTTATACTGAGGTTTCATGTGTGTTTGACTTGTAACGGCTCCCTGCAGGATGTCACATTGTACAGTGTTTTATGACTGGTCCCTGTTTCTTTGAATGGTAGCAAATCATTATGTGCTACAATGCAGGTTTTTAGTCTTCGTGAATGTTCAATGAAGAGCAAACACTTTTATATCGACACCACAATCCAGACAGCAATCATCTGATCTTTTATATTAATAATTCACAATAGCTTATGTAAACATATTTTGCTGTGTGTTATCCCACATCATCAGTGTAAGCATGTTAGTAGAGGTTCGTGTGTGTTGGTTTGTGGCTTCCTGTAACTATTCATTTCTTTTGGGGGGGCTTTTATGCCTTTAACTGATAGGATAGTCAGAGAGAGACAGGAAATGGGGAGGCTGAGAGCATGAATGACACACAGCAAAGGGCTGCCAGGGCATTTGAACGGGGCCAGCTGCAGCGAGGACTACAGCCTCCGTACATGGGTTGCCTGCTCAACCCATCGAGCTATATGGCCCCATAACTATTCATTTCTTATTTCACACCTTAAAATTCTCATCTTCTGTTGAGACTTTTGTTGGTCTTTAAAACAAGTCAAAATGATTTGTGTCAGGTCTGAATGTAAAAGAAGCCTTACTGACTGCAGTGCTCAGCCTACAGTGTGTGCAGCTGCAGCAGAGAGTAGATTAACAGGGCTGGCTGTGAACTAATGGAGCCGACAGTCTCCTGCTCCAAGCTCTTCAGGGAATACCTCTCGTCACCTCAAGTCCAAGTTAATTTCATCTCTTCAGATCTGTCCAGATCCTCCAGGTCCAATCGTACAGTCATCCATCTGCAGGCAGAAGAACAGTCACAGATGAAATGTCACTTATACTCACCACATCCACACCACACCCTTACACAGTCACCTATCACACACTTCGACCTGCGCTCAGCTAAGGTTTTAAACATTTTGAATCCCATGATTAAAAAACAAAGATAGGTAAAGGAAGAGAACAGACACCAGGTTACAATAAATGAGATGTCAGCGGTGGCAGAAACTAAGAGGGACTGACATCATAAAGATCACTTGATTAAAAACAAGACTGGACTAATGGGAGCAGGTTTGACTATCCCACATGTCAGTCACATATTTACATGACACTGACACTTCAGGCTGTGCTCATTTGCAGTTACTGCGCAATTCAGTCTACTGATCACCACAGCTAGTGGCACAGTGACATTGATCAGTGTCTCAACTAAAGTATTTGTTACAGATCACCAGGGCTGGTGTTTAACTAGCTGTCCTGCTAATATTCTAACACACCCCTTGCAGGCTAATCAGCCACAGTATATTTTGTTGAACTAGGAGGTTAGATAAAAGTGAATGTTGTGGCTGCTGAATTAAGTTCTTTAACTCCTAAGCGAGTATTTGCAATAACAGATTGCTAAGGCTCACCTGTGCAAATTTTATATGCGTAAGCTCGCCAAAGTTGAACTTGATGGGAAAAAAATTGAGCAGCAGCAGCAGCAGCAGCAGCAGCAGCAGCAAACCCACTGGTTGTGTGGTTCAATTGGAATAAAATGATCTTGTCATGAAAAGGCTGATGCTGAGCTTTTAGTACATTGTGTCTGACAAGGTGAAGTAACCTACAGATGAATATGGGATGTGGCTGTAGGACACACAGCAAGAGGGAAAATGACACATCAGCATTGATTGCAGGAACATATATTAATGGCACCTGGGTGTGTTTCCATGGGCATGTATTTGCATGCTAATGAGCAATACTTATGTGCATATTTGGTGTGTAATCACCCAATCAAACTTTCTCAGCTTTGAACATTAATCTTTTAACTGATATTGCTTCAAATGCAAATGTCACTTTTGCTGCTCGCTGACTTTCAAGATTGAAAAAAAAGAAGAAAAAAGATTGGAATAGGAAATAATTAAATAAGTGAAAGTGAAATTTTGTCTGACAGGTTTCTTCTCCCCCTTTGGCCTTTTGCGTCCTCCGACATGAAAGACTTCCATTTCACCCATGAAAGATCAACAATTTGAAAGAGATAGCTTACTCATTTTCCATTACGTAGTTCAACATTCAGCACAGACAGCTCACCTTTACCATCAAAGGGGAAGGGGAGGGGTCAAAGCACACAGTCACCTTTGACAAAAATCTGGTCAGTAATGAGTTTGCACATAAGGACAGACTGTCAGAGGCTTAACTCCTACAGCACTAAAGACAGATGCTGCTCTGGCTAAACAAGGAGTAAAAACACTGCTGGCTCTCAAACAGACAGACAGGAAAAGGCTAATAATACATCTACAGAGCACACAGCAGCTGCAGAAGTACCCTTGAGCAAATCACATGCAATGCATGCAATCTTACTCCAAGTTTGTGTTAGCAGGGTGAAGACTTAATTTTCCTAGCTGTCAGGTAGAACTTCATGTCTTTGGACATTTATGATCAAGATACTGAAGGCTTACGGAGCCGCTGCCTTACGTCACCTTTACTGATACATGCACAGTGGGATGAGCATCCAGAAACTGCAGGATTTATCAGGTGGTTCATGGGTACCTCTACAAAATCCGTCAAATGGATTGGGCTGGGCTGGGACCAGCTCCGGCCATATAAGCAGTATACTGGAGCCAATCCCAAGTGAGACTGGATGAGGGGTGGGTTACACCCTGGACTATCACCGGGTTGACATTATAGAGACAACCACTCATTTTAGTCACAAGTTGATCTATGGCTAAGCCCCGCCCCCATTCAGTTACTCAAAATAAATAAATAAATAAATAAAAAATCAACGTTCTGTGAGAGGCAGGTGTCACAGTCCCAGACGTTTCACAGTAGGGCCATGGATGATATTTGGGGACAGAAAGACCAGATGTCATTGAGAAGTCACCAAAAGGATCTAAACTATCTAATCTAACTATCTAATCAGGGTTTTTATGACCCTGTCAGTCAAAATGACAGACAACAAAAAAGTCTAGCACAACCTCTGCTCGGTTGAGATGTGTTTTTGGAGAGGGTAAAAAATACACCCCATCGCCCAGCCTCTCAGGATACCTTGTGTCCGAGTTTCAAATCTTTCGAAAAGCTCATAAAACCGAACAAAACTGACTTTCTCTAATGCATTTGAGTGGATGTCCAGGCAGAGAATGTCTGAGTGTATGGGAATGGCTATATGCACCATGACTGGCTTGGTGGGGCTTAGCCATAGGTCAATTAATCTAATATGCACATCTGTGGGAGGACGCTGGAGAAGCCTACATGGAGTCTCTCCCCTCAGAAAGGCCTCAGGGGTTCAAACCCTCTCTCTGAGGACACAGAGCTACCCACAGTCTCAGGATTATAATCTAAATATTTCATTTAAAACCTCATAGTGATGTGACTGGGAAATCCATCATCTCCTGAGGATCATGAACATGAGCAGAATTTCATGGCAACTCATCCAGTTGTTGAGATGTTTCCTTACAGCCTGAACCTTGTCCAGACTCAGATACCTCAACAACTATAACTAAGACTATAGGTGCTCATGTGCTGTACAGATCTTAAAGTCTGCTGTTCCACTGTATTGTGTACTTTCCCTTGGGGTGCAAATATCCTTGGGCAGGGAAGACTGAAAATATCACTGAAATAGAGCACACCTGTGATTTTTCCTGCAGGTTCACATGGGAAATGCAGTTCACTATTGAAGCACTAAAGGTTCAGGTATAGGAAGCTCCATATGACTTCATGTGCACCACTGGGATACAACAAAACCCTTCAGTCTGACTGGCAGAGCACACTGAGGTCAAAGATGATGCTCCATCATACAACTGCAACTTTCACCTTCCTACTGCTTGAACACTTTACCTGAGGTAATCCTTGCTATATTTCCATCAGTGTTGCTCTGTTCAAACAGATTCGGCTACTTTTCCTAATAATAATAATGATAGTGTTTGTGACTTTAACCATACCTGTTCAGAAGATGATGCCATCTGTACAGCTTCCTGTCTCTGTCCTCCGTTTCTTCACTGCATCACAGAGGGAGAGTGAGATGTTTTAAATGGGAATCAGCTTTTCATATCTGAAAACAACTGATTATGTCTTGATTGGTGAATAGTGTGCGATGTAACACCATTTCAAAATCCAGAGGGGGTGGGTTAATAAAATATTGAAACTGCTGCAGTTATACAAACACCTGTTGTGAAAATAGTTCTGTGAGGAAAATAAGTTTTGTATTTTCACTCTGACTCGAGGCATTGTGGGTAAAAATCTGAATCACGGATTGTGCTTTGTCAAAATCTCTCTTTTTGCGATTTCATTTCTGTTACATGGTGTTTACTCTCCGAGTAGGTTTCACAGGAGCGTTCATGTTAATTGTTAATGGGAACACCTTTAAAAAGCAGCGCTCTCACACCTGGAGCACATTTCCTTGGCAAGTGTTCGGACAGCTGATGTATGATTCAAATAATATGAGACACAGTTTAAAAATCAGCAGACATTCTTGAGGGCCCGGCCCCCCTCTGGAGAAAAGTAGCTCATCAATGATTCCTCCTGCACTTTGCAATGCAGATACAATTCTGCAAAAAAAAGAAAAGAAAGATAATGAACATTTTTTGTGTGTCGAGCAGTTCTGTCTTCAGTGCAGCGAACTCACACAATACGTTGTTGAAAATGTATTGTAATCATGTTGCACCACCTCCCGCTGCATGAAGGGCCTCTTCATCTTTCTCGCACACACACTTAACCTAACAGAGCCAGACCTCACAGACAAGCGAGAGCTGAGTAAACATGTGAAATAGAATTCTAATTCGAGAGGTTTTTACCCAGGAGTCCTCCCCGCAGGCTTCCCGCTGACACTATGATGAATGGCTTTGTGTTCGCTAGATGTGTGGTGTGTGTGTGTGTGTGTCTGTGTGTGTGCGCGTGTGTGTAGTAAGGTTCAAAAGGGACAGAGGTTGCTGGCCCTCAGAAAAAAAACAACAAAAACAAAAGCCCACTGCCACCCCCACATTAAGCTGCTTATAGATAATTAAACCTAGTTCTGAAGAACGGCCGTGCTATTATTTATTTACTTGTTTGTCTCAGATGATGCATGAGAAGAGAGAAAATAAGAAATAAGGAGGAGGCTTGGGACAGATCCTCTCAAGCATGGCATATTTAGGGCCATAACTCTCATTTAATGGAATAAGAGAATGAGGAGAAGTCGTGCACTTTCATATGTTGCCATGTGTGTGGGTGCACGCGTGTGGTCTGTCTGTAGTTGTACTTGTTTACACACAGGAATCCTGCTGGTGTGTTTGCAAAGCTTTTTCAACACCGATAAACTACACTGAATCCATGACTCACTGTTTCTCTGCTAAACAAAGATGATTCCCTCGACTTAAGGCTGAATCAGAAGCAAATTTGGCTGGTGGGCTTGACTGCAGCACAGAAACTGCTAACGTAGTGTTGCAATCCTCCACTCTCCTCAGGAATCAGACTGGCTCAGAGAAGTAGTCTCTCTTCAATGTCAAAAAGAAGGATGGATCTGAAGAAGACAGACTCTCGCCAAACAAATCTGAGTTATGAGTAAAGACAACAAGCTGTTGCTCATAACTTTTTTTTTCTACTGCAAACTTTTTATGTGGCCAGCTCGATGTGTGTCCAGAAGTCACTTGAAGCAGTGATATAAGTGGTGGCACATGTTTTCTCTGTTTCTGTATTTCATCATGTAGATATGATGTGTATTATTTCAGTTGTTTTGCTTTGTGCTCATTGCTCGTCTGCACTGTAAATGAGGCTTGTCGCAGTCGTGGCAACTTTATAGTAGTGAGATCCAGTATATGAAGCAGGTCAGGTCAGGTTTTAATAACTGTTGTAGTTGTTTTTGTGTGTGGACCCCAGACCAGTTACCACAACATGGAAGCTGATTCAAAACTAAGAAAAATACACTATATTGCCAAAAGTATTCGCTCACCTGCCTTGACTCACATATAAACTTAAGTGGCATCCCATTCTTAATCCATAGGGTTCAATATGACGTCGGTCCACCCTTTGTAGCTATAACAGCTTCAACTCTTCTGGGCAGGCTGTCCACAAGGTTTAGGAATGTGTTTATGTGAATTTTTGACCATTCTTCCAGAAGCGCATTTGTGAGGTCACACACTGATGCTGGACGAGAAGCCTGGCTCTGAGTCCTATGGATTAAGAATGGGATGTCACTTAAGTCCATGTGTGAGTCAAGGCAGGTGAGCAAATACCTTTGGATAGTGTAAGTGAGCATCAGTTGGTAACATTAACTGTGCTAATATCAAACTCTTCATGCAGTTAACTAACTAACTAACTAATAATTGCTTTGGCAAAAAAGTGCCTTATTGCTTTAAACATTTTAGTTTAGCTTAGTTTAACAAATCATTACAAACTTGCTTGCTGTCTGTTTCAGTTGTGGGTTGCTGTGGATCACTAGCCTGTCTCCACCTTCACTTGAATGACTGACTATTGTACTGGCTCTCTATACTTATTGTTTGTTCACAGCCAAAAGTAGTTACACGGCAATAGTCACAATTTCTAACCACATATTATAAGATATTATAGAAACAATATGAAAGAAGTTATGATCACGTATGACATTCCTCTGACCATGAGGGGGGTTGAAGTCTGGTGTAATAAAGACAGCTGGCAAAACATCTGATTCGAAATAATGATTATATTACCAGATAATTGGACAAGCATGATCCTGTTGTCCAGTCGCAACCCTTACTAGATCCGCGCCCCACACATCAAAGGTCATGGGGCTGTCAGGGACATTTTCTCTTTCTTATTGACTTTTTTATTGACTTTTCTAACATTACATAACAGCCAACAGAACATGGTGAAAATAAACCAGGCACAGCTCATCATCAAAACCATTAATGTAAGCTCTCGAAAGAAGCTAAGGTTGATCCCCGCAGGCCCGCGTAAGATTGTCTCATCAATTCACTGGTTTCAATTCCTTTGAGCATCTCTGACAGAAGCACGAAGAAATGATAAAAGCCCCTGCAAACTTTAGATTCTTTATTGTGACCCCAGACTGTTAATATTGTCTGATTACTTGGAAGATACCTGCACAATGGCCTGCCATAAGGGACACAGGCTCAGGTACAGTATGTGCAAAAGTGTTCCTTGGTGGCTCAGCTGACGTGTGTGTTTAATGCACAGCTCCCATGGTAAACCATTACCGTGTCTGCTGTTAGACACAGCTCCCACCCTGGGGAGAGCTGCAACCAATTAAAAGAAACCGTGCATGAGAGCCGCTCTCGGGGAGAAGTACCCGGCAGTCTGTGACAGGTGGACATGGGTGCCGTGTTGGGTTTCAGCGCGTATGTGTATGTATTTCTTGAGGAGAGCTTTAAAAAGAGAGATTATTTTGTCAGCGTGTTTGCACATGGGATCCTTTGCTACATCTGTGCCAGCTGTTCAGAGAAAAGAAGCATGATCAAGGTGGGGGTTAGAGGAGTGGTGGTGGGGTGGGGCTCATGAAATGGGACATCAAATTCAAGCTCCTGTCACTGTTATTTATAAATAGCTCGCTGTGTGCACTTTCAGGGCTGATGTACCTGCCACTCGCTGTGTGACAGTGAGTAATGAGCTCCACTCACCTCTGCATTTCATTTACTGGACACACTCCCATTTGATGCTTCATTGTTGGTTTATGTTGGTTTTGTCAAAGCATGTTTCTACGCAGCATTGATGCCCATGAGCCTTCGCCACATTAGTGCACATTTCTTTTTGACTGGAGGCTCCGTGCACTTTTTTAGATCAACAACCCACAGGACATCTAGAAAATAAATGCTCAGCCATGTTGAATGTCACCCATGACCATCAGGTAAACCTTTCCCTCAAACAGTTATTGTTCACAGCTTAGCCATCAAAGCTCAGCACACTAAGTCGGTCCAGCTTTGGACTTGTCTTCTTGAACTTAGCTGCATTTAAAGCATTAGGGCTTTCCTTTACATTACAGTTAGCTAAAGTGGGAATCTGAAAATTCACTTTTTTTTTTTTTTTTTTTGCATAGCCTACTCAAAACTGTAAACTTGCTTTACCTGCCTGTATTTGTTGCAGATCAAGTCATGGGCCTATTTTGAGTTTTAAGTCTGCAGTCCCTCAATTTGCACTGTAAACTGCATGTGCAGTGAAAAAGAGGAACTAACCGCTCCTGCCCACTCCCGCTGAATTTCTGACCATTACCACCACCTACACTAGTGTGTGGCCCTGACACATTCCACTGGCGATGAGGACAGTGTTTATCTCTCTCTCTCGCTCATGCACAGTATGGATAAACGACAGTAATCTGTATGATACTGTGATGTGACCACACTACTTATATCCTTAGCTGACACCTGCCCCGCTCTCCACTGATTCTCCTGGCACCGCAGCTCAATATCTCCTCTGGCCATTAATTCTCCCCCTGGTCTCTCCCTGCTCTCTGGGGCACAACACCGGCACTAGGATCCATTGTTTTCCTATTGTTCAAATTGACCGCTCTCCCTCTACCTACGTCACTTCCGGTCCAACTTGTTTAGATGTAGAAGTAAATTTTTCTCGCAAAAACGACCCCAGAATCCTCACTATTGTATGTATATGTATAATTTTAAGAAAAACTTGTCCCTACATTATTTTTCTAAGCACTGGTTCAAGGGGAGGTCTAACCTGCAACATGCTCTTGAACAGAAGACGGCTCCAAACTACGGTTCTGTTTGCAGTCATCGCTTGCGATGCTCAAATCACATCATCAGTGTTAATGCTAATGTTAACTATCGGAAATTTGCGTGGTAGCAATGAATAGCCACCAGCTTGATAGTTCGCAGATCCACAGTGACACGACCAGCCACACAACAAACTCAAAAGTACTGTATAAAGAGGAAACAATGTGCAACGTTACTTACAAGTCCAGCAGTAACAGGGCCAAGGCAGCATCAGACGGACATCCCTCCTCGTCTTTGAGCTCACGCCAGCGAGTGAAAGCCCGGCCAATAGTGATCCTTGTCTGGGCTCTGATTCTGTTACTCTCCCTCTTTCGTTTTTTAGTCTCCTCAGACAAAACTTTTACTTTCTTTGGTTTTCTTGCTGCTTCTGCCATGATAGCGGTAATCCACATGTGCGTTCACATCGACTTCCGTCTTTTTAACGAATAGGGAAAGGGGGAAGTGACGTATGCCGTAAAGCAGTCAGCACATTTGTAGTTTGTTTTTGTGTGGACGGGTTCCTACCATCCACCTTGAGGCTGCTTAGTGCCAGTGAAGGTGATACAGAACCTCTCAGGCCATGACAGAGGTGTCATTCAACCTGTTGTAAATCGATGTACCATCACAAAAGTTCTGAAAATATTACATGGAGGTTGAAAAGTTACTTAGTGTTGGTTTAATAGGACAGTGTGGGGATTAATGCAGGCTTTGTAACTGTACAATCATGTAAGAAAAAAAAACAACACAAAAAAAAAATAAAACAGCTACAATCTGTGCGGTACAAAGTGCTGCTGACTCCCAGCTTGCACATGGTCACCATGTCAGAATAAAGGCAGGATGGAAGGGACTAAATCAGTCGGTCCCCCTGGAGGCAGCTATCAGCACAAACATATATCTAAAATATATCATCAGATTTCTCATTCCCTGCAGCTCACATGCTTCATGTATCAAATCCCCTCATGACCACAACCACCTGCTCCCTTTAAGTGAAACATTTGATTTTTTTCCACCCAGATGGCTGGTATTGGTGCTGGGAGATGATCAATATCACTGGATATCAATTTACTGTTGATGGATGGTCAGCAATGTGAAACACATACCAGTACATGTAGACACCAGATGATTCATTGGCTGATATTGCCAGTGATGGCATTCTGGTACAGTGGGGTCCTGCTTCTGTTAATATCATTTATCAGAATTTTTCAAACATTTTTACTGACTGAGACTCAAGTCAAATGATTGATTTTGTTCTCAGGGTCTAATGTCCTGCAGATTTTCCAATGTGCCTCACACAAAACTTATTGATTTAAACCTCGTAAGATTGCTTAATGTTTGGCATTAGTCTCATAATAAAGTAACAGTAATTGTACACAACAGTTATCATGTTGGTCGGTACTCTATGCACCAAAACGATAAGTGCACTGGTGCCTTCTGCTTGTTAACATCTGGCCTATTTTACTCTGAGGGATAAGTCTGTAGGAAGTATGAACCCGAAAATAAACAAGAAAAAAGGGGCAAAACTAATATTTCATTTGAAACAGAGAAAATGCTTTATCAACCCAAATTACTAGACACACAGCTTAGGGACTGACAGTCTGATGGATGCCTGCTCTGGCTCTGGCTGAAGGGACAAACCAGTCTCTGAATAATAATCCAGCTGTTCCTCGTTGTTTCTTTTACAACCAGAGAAAATACTGAGAGACACGTCACTCCAGCAGTGGCTATCTCCACTTGCAACTAAATGACTGTATACACTGAATCAATCTCTATCATGTATCCAATCAGCCAATCATGTGGCAGCAGTTTCTTGGACAGAACCAGGTCAGTAGCTTCAGTTAGAGTTCACATCAAACATTGAAATGTGATGATGGTGACGAGACTGGTTTGAGTATTTCTCATCTCCTGAGATTTTCCAGTCAGCAGCAGTTCTGCTCAAGGGGGTGGATCAGACTACGTGTAGACGTAACTCACAGGCAGCCATACTGGGTCAGTTGACTTGCTCTGACTCTGGATGCAGTAGATGGATGATCCAGTCCTCTGCATTAAAAAACTATTCATAACTCGGTGGATTTTTGTCCGTATACAGCTATTACTTTAACTATTTGCATAATGCTACTATGGGGTTAATTTCATAGAAAAGAATATGATTAAAATTATTCATGATTTTAAGTATGGAGTATCATAACTGCAGTTCTGAGGTTCATAACAAACCACACTATTTGAAAATCGGACAAAAAACTGAGCAGAGGTTATTTTAGTAGAACATGCACCATAGACATAATGCTCTGAGGGAACGAGGGGGCCAACACAAGATGGAGGCCATGTGGTGACACCATGTCACTGGGCAGCAGTGTGGGGTGAGTCATCTAGTCTTCTTATATATCTATGGTTCTGCTGATGGAAACATCTTGTTAATGAAAGAGCTCAAAGGGGAAAAAGGCCAAATTGGTTGGAGATGACAGAGGAGCTACACTAACCAAAACTTGAGGCAGATGGGCTGCGGTAGATGAAGACAACAGTGCGTTCCACTCCTGTCAGCAAAGACCAGCAATCTGAAGAGATGAAGACTGGAAAAATGCAGCTGGGTCGAATCAACTTCTGCTGAGGCAGATGTTTGTGTGATAATTTGATTTAAACAGCATGATATCATTGACCCACCTTGTCAACAGCTCAGGCTTCTGATTGTACGGTGTGGGAACATTTTCCTCAACTCTTAATACCATTCTATCATGGTTTTTATGCCATGGTTTACCTATAATAGCTATTTCCAGGAAGATAATGCTCCATGTCACGAAACAAAAGTTGTCTCAAACTGGCTTTATTGACATGATGACTTCAGAGGCCTCCCTGCTCACCAGATCTGAATCCAGTAGAAACTTTTGGGATGTGGTAGAAGAGGAGATTGGCAGCTTGAGTGTGCAGCTGAGAAAAGATGTGATGCAATTATGACAACATGGAGCAGAGCCGCAAAGGAAGCTTTCCAACATTTTGTCGAATCTATGCCATGAAGAATTGAGGCTGTTTTGGGAACAAAGGGATTACCCAGAGTCAGTATGGTGTTCCTGATGAAAACTGTGAGTAGGATTGTGGGTATACTGCAGTGTAAAGTTGTAAATAAAGAATTACAATCATACCATTTCTAAATTAAGGAAGTATCTCATGTTAGTCATTGAGGATTATTGCAGTACCAGCTGTATTAGTGCACTCGGTAGCTGCTACAATCTGTGCAGTGCAAAGCGCTGCTGATTTGCACATGGTCACTGTGTCAAAATAAAGGGCAAAGGGGACTAAATCAGTTGGTCCCCCTGGAGGCTGCTATCAGCACAAACATACATCTATAATATATTATCTGACTTCTCATTCCCTGCAGCTCACATGCATCATGTATCAAACCCCCTCATGACCAGCAGCAACTGCTCCCTTTAAGTGAAACATTTGATTTTTTTTTTCATCCAGATGGCTGGTGTTGGTGGACCGCTAGGAGGTGATCAATATCAGTTGATATCAATATACGTTTGATGGATGCTCGGCAACATGAAAGGTATAATGTACGCACTTTGAGGATTCATTGTGTTGAGTTGCCTGTACTGACATATGGATGTGTATCCAGTGATGAACAGTGATGTAGAGATGAAGAGGTTCTGCTGTGATGAGACTGATGAGAGAAGAGTAGCTCCTCACCTGTGCCAGGCCTCAGCTGCATTTCTGCACAAGAGGAAACTCAAGAGACCACAATCATGAAGACTGTGGGTGTATTGTTTAGAACAGGCTGAGTGTGACCTAAAAACAGGAAAGTACTACAAAGATCATCTGTCTGCCTCTTCTCCTCTCTTTGTCTGTGTCGCAACTATTTCTGTAACAGGCCACCGATTTCTTAAATCCTTCTGAAACTAGGTCAAATATCTATCTATCTATCTATCTATCTATCTATCTATCTATCTATCTATCTATCTATCTATCTATCTATCTATCTATCTATCTATCTATCTATCTATCTATCTATCTATCTATCTATCTATCTATCTATCTATCTATCTATCTATCTATCTATCTATGGGTTCATTGTAGATGTAGATGAACCCTGACTCCAGCCAGTCTGTCTGTCCTAGATGATACATACAAATGACTTACCTCATTGTTAACTCATTCCTCATATTGTAAAGTTGATGATTTGGTGGTGAATGTGTATTTACATGAACATAAACAAAAGTTTACATGTTATATTTTGGTTTTCTGATAAAACAGCACTGCCACACTTGATTGGTCACTGATCTTGTTGCAATACACGAGAGTGTAGACTAAAAATACAAATCAGTTCTTCTTCCTTTTTCTGTCTGAAACTATGTGAGCACACAAAAGACAGATGTCATCAGTTTACTGTGTGATATTTGCGTGTAACTTTCTAGTTGGGAACACTTCATTCCCAGGTCTCTTGCAGAGGAAATGATCTCAATGAGACTCCTTCAACAAATAGGAGCTCACCTCATTAAATAAACATGCCCTCCATGAGCACTTGCTTCTTTTGTGCCCTCCAGCTTAAATCGACTGAATGTAGAGGCTCATTTAGGGCTGTGATTTTAATGATCTATGTAATATTTTTAATTAGCAGAAATGTGGTAGGTTGTTGTAAACACATCTCATAAAATATCCCAGCAACAATCTGTAGAGCTGCAATCAAGTTCATGAACCAAATGATTCATTGTAAGGCATTAAATTAGAGATAGTTGTAACTGTGCTGAGTGCTGACAAGTAGTGAAGACAAGTAGAGAAAGGTCTTTCTGCCGAGGTACAGTGGACAATGAGATTTACTTTTTTTAAATGTGACTTTGGTTAATAAAAGTGGTTCTGTAAAAGGGTTTTATTCTTATGTTCCAAACTGTATTTGACAAAATTGAGGATTTGGAAAAAACAAAAATAAAAAAATAAGCTCCCACAAATATTACAGTGATTGCTCAAACATGCATTTGTTGATATCGCAAGACTCCAAATTCCTAGACGAAATATTTAAGTGATGGGGAATTAAACTCTAATCAGGGCAGGTTACAAAGTAAAGCTGTGACACAGAAACAGGTGACACCCTCATTTCACAGATGAAGGAACAGAGTGTGTTCAGTAAGGTGACTGACACAAACTTTCTGTCACAGCCAAAGTAATGAAGAAAAACACAACAATGAATTGGAAAGGACAACAAATGTGCACTCTTCTTAGACAGAGCTTGATTGGCTGAAACTCGAAAGACGAAAGAGCAGCACACTCATAACTCTGATGTAACCTCGTAATTTTAAAAATCTGTGAATCAATCAAATCAATTAATCACATCTATGAATCATCAGTATGTTCATTTGCTGAACAGTGATGCCCTGAGTCAGTCGCTCCCAATCTGTCTCTATCTTAATCACATACATGCAGAGCCACACACAGCCATGCACTTGAAGAAGCCCATTTACATTAATGCCTTCCAGAGGTGGTGGAAGGCAGCTTTTAATTTACATGAAAATGTGTGGAAAAGTGTGGAGCAGACAGCAGCCATCCTCTCAGCCTGCCTCTCACTCAAAATGACAGCGAGTGTGCACGGAAAGTGTGTTTTCACGCTGAATGTCATCATCCCCCAATCTCTAGAGTCTGTCACCTCTTCACACACAATGATGCCAACGTGAATCTGCCTGAGGAATGTCAAGTATTAATATTTTAGCAATCTATGTGATTTTTCAAGGTATACCATCTCTGCTCAGCTTCCCAAACGTCTGCAGGTGTTCTTCCTTTCACCTTCCACAGAATAATATACAGGCGGAAAAAGGTGATTATCTGTCCCGCTGCCACTTTTCCCATCGACCGTCGCCTTCACTCCCCATGATGCTGGCTGTTGTGGTGATGTATTTGTGGTGCAAATGGTTTTCATAGATTGATTTGGTGCAGATGATGTCACCTGGCTTTGTTTTTGTGTAAATCATCTCATAATCAATGTATGAGCAAAAAGTAAAACAAAATAAAATAAAGCATTCAGTCAGATTTGACAGTGAAGGTGTTTGTTTATTGATATTGAAAATCACACCTCCTGCCCAGGCCTTTCCTGATCCAGGCTCCATGCATCATACTGCATGTTGACCTGCATGTGGCATTACCTCTCCTGATATTGACTTTGCAGTGGATGCATTATCTGACAAAGGTGTTGATATTTGTTATAGTTATTTCTGTTGGTTTGTTTGGTGCTTCAGTTGTGTTGAGATTGAATTTATGTGAGTATATCCCGGCTGATGGCCATTAAAAGTTTAAAGTTAAATCATCTGGCGTGGTCGACTTCCTGAATACAGTGATTCATGTGGAGGATCCTTAGGAAAAGACAACAAACTGTTTGTCTGATGTCACTGTAAAAGCTCTGTCAATCATCAAATTTTTAGTCATTATCCAACTATATCAAATTACAGTTTGATATCAAATTACATGTAATTGTCTTCCTTGTTCCTGTAATAAAGAACTCAGACTGCTTCCATCGACCTCTATCTAAATATTCTTTGTGATAACTCCTGATGTGGTTTGATGTCATTCAGCCCTGTTTGACACAGAATGACAACAACAACAAAACTAATGATAAATATGCTGTCCCTTCCTGCTGGAGCTATGTACAGTATACTTTTTATAGTCATTTATTGCATCTTGACTGGATATTCTGATTGGATACTGTTATATTATTTATATTATTGTTATAATACAGTAATAATGTTATATTGATGAATTGAATAAATGAATGAAATGAAATGAAATAAATAAAAGTGCCAGGATTGATTTTAAAAAACATTTTTAAAGGTACAGTGTGTAACTTATTTGGCTTTTTATTAGCAAAAATCAAATATTGCTTTCATCAATACGTATTTACCAAAGTCTAATCACAGTCGCATAAAAAATGAAAGCTTTCCCGTAGCTTAGAATGAGTTGTTTACAGATACATAGGTGACGGTGCACCCTGCTGAAGGCTGCCATGTTGCATCGCCATCTTTGAATACAGTAGCCGAAGAGGATAAACTTGGTTCGCCTTTCGCGTTTTACTTGTAAATCCCCGTGTGTTGTCGGGGGCGATGAGGAGAAGCAAGCAAAGATGACTATGATGATGAAAGTGCCCTGCGGTTCATTGTACTTGCCATTTTCCCTTGAAATGGAGGACCATGCATACTCTTTGCCCCGTGAGAGGGACGGCAAACCACCCAAGAAAAGAAAAAGAAAACACGACCAGGATAAAACGAGGGTCTACATCGGTGTAACTTTTCCAGGTGGAGATAACTCCTGAGTGAGAAGGACTTGAAAACGGACACAGAGGTTGCAAGCTTTCTGCTAGACTGGTTTATATTGGCGTAATGTTAGAAGCAGGGCAGTGTAGTCCAGCAAGTACTGTATCCCCCCATTTACGTCCTGCTGCATTCAGAGTTCCACTGCCCCTGCTTTGCTGAGCTCTCCCTCTCCCCCTCACATCATCAGATGATCTCTGAGTCTGCAGGCCGAGAAAAACGATGCCACTCTGTTATTTTGTTACATTGTTCCTTTAGAACTAGCACTAACAATGTACTATGTCACATTTGTTGGCAAAATGACCCTAGCTATTAGCGATTAGCAGTAGCATGGTACTAAATACATGTTAATTATGGAGGAGAGGCTTATAACTCATCAGCATTAATAACGAAACAGAATATGTATCGTTCTGCACCTCATCACTTGATGGAAGACTCAAAGTTGTGCATGAAGTTGACATATTGGCACGTTCTTCCATAGTGGTAATAACGCATTTAGCGGAGGGGGTGCTTAAGAGGTTGTTTGCTTTCTACTGTATTAGTGCACCACTAGATGGGAGTAATTCTCACACACTGTGGCTTTAAATTATACAACAGGAGAAAATAAGGACAGAGAGAGGTGAATGAAGAGAGAGACGTATTAAGAGATGGGAGAGGAGAGGAAGCCTGGGTTTGTGTGTGTGTGTGTGTGTGGACAAAGTCCTGCTGAGTTTCTCTTCACTTCTCTTCTTTGACTTTGTCATCTTTTAAAGTTTTGTCCCAGAGTGGGATAGGACAAACATTGTTAAGCATACCAATTTTTTGCTGAGCAGTTTCCATTTTTTTGTTCAGAGGACATCTGAAATCTCCATCCACGTACTTACAGAGATGCCAAAGCTAATAAGTTAAGCACCTTTTGTTCTAGCAAATTCACATTCTCATTAATATATGGAGATTATGTGTAGGCGACTATTCCTCTTCTCCCTCTGGGATTCTTTCAACAGAAAACCCCTCTCTATCAGTGTACATTGCCTCTTGCTCTGCCAACAGTCCCTGTTTGTGTTCGTACTGTGACACAATGTACTTGATCCATTCTGTTGTTTTGTAAAAACATCTCACTTACAAAAGTCATTTATATTAACATCTGTTGCTTTTGCAAACTTTTCAAAAATCAAAAGTTGTGTGTAGTTGTAAAAAGGCAGAGGACTAAGCCACTGTGAGGAGCTGCTCTCAGCTCAGTGTCCACATCCATGATCTTATTGTTTAATTCCACTGACTGTACACACTCTGACTTCACAATAAAATGTTTCCATTATGCAGTCATGGTTAAAATTAAGTTAAAACTAATCATTAAATAAATATGTGAGTATATGAATATGAATAAAAGTTGAACATACATCATTTGTAACTGATGTGATGGCCAAAATCAAACACACTTTTCTTCATGCTACATTTTATACACATGACATGACACATTAAAGTGGACTGTGTTTCTCTTCTATCAGTCCCTTCAGAGCCAATGGGAAACCTTTCAGTCCATTGCGATCCATGCAATCTAATCTGCATGCACCTATTGAAGGTTTTCTGATCTCTTCCATTTCATGATAACATTTCCTTCTGCAGCTGCAAACTTTACACAGACCTCCACCCTCCTCGTAGGGCTGTTTCACTGTGGTGTAAGTCTGAGTGATAAAGCATTTTTCTGCTTTTATGATGTAGATGAATCAGAATGGTACTGTGTAAATAGCCTGTAGGAGCTCTTGTCAGACTCCCAGAAGACCACAGGAACTTTTCCCAAGAACCTTTTGAAGAAATATGTACAGGTACCAAGGTCTTAAATTAGTTAGGGGGGTCATTTCTACAGTGCTGAACATTTCTGATAAGTCAAGTACTGATGATCTGAATAATCTTCCAGGGTGGAAACAGACAACAATAGGTCTCAGTGGCCTTTTAGTTCTTGAAGAAAGGAACCTAAAAGGTACTTTCTGAGACAGCCATGGCAGTGTAACAACCACCAGGTCACCACTGACTCCATCCACTCCAAGACTAACTGGACAATCTTACATTAAGTGGTAACAGACTCAAACTCAGAGACAGACTTTAGCATTTTAACATACACAGCTCACACATGCAGTTACACACACACACACACAAAACCCCTGTGCGATGATACGTTAGCTAGCGTCACAATGGGCACTGAAGGACATGTGTGTCAGCTTCCATAATCACCAATGTCATTTTCTCTGCTGCTTCAGCGTGTGAGGAGAGTGGTGTGATGGGCTGAGGGCAGGTTATTATCCTGTCCCCCCACCACCACTGTGCGTTTATGACTGGGATGAGTGGTATTCTGGGAGACACCGTCTTTGTGTGTGTATATGTGTGTGTTCGATTGTTTGTGTGTGTGTGTGTGCGCGCGGTTGTCCCCTGCGTGTAGGCGGTCTTGTTAGATGTAAGGAAAGATAATCCATAAAGTCTATCTCTGGGTTACACTCTTCTCATGCATTGTTTTTCCAGCCCTCCTCCTCCACCCCCTCCTCTTCTCTGTCTGTGCTTCCTTTGGTTACTGGTCAAATGGTCTATCTGAGAGTGCGTCATTGGCCTAGTGGACCAATACCTCTTTCCAAGAACATGCAGCAGAGCCAGGTAGAGTGCAATGAGGCCTGAACTATGCTTCCACTCAACTGTGTACAGTAGAAGTCCCTATACTGGTTACAATCGACTATCGATCCACACACACCCACACACTCAGATATACAGTGGAAAGCTGTGTGCCGGATACTTCATCTCACACAGAAATACTGGCCATGTTTTTTCTCTCAGAAGTAAAACATCTGAAACCCGTTTTGAACCCTTATGAAGAATGTCGTCTGTGGCAGCGCACTGAAAGATGAAGTCAGAGAAAAGACAGGAAAATAAAATGCTATTAACCTCTCACTCTGTTTTTCATGCCTTGCACCGTCCCTCAACTGTCTGCACGTCCCTGGAAAACTTCATCTAAGTCCTAAAACTGGTTGATTATGCTATTCAACCTGTCCGATGCAGGCACCTGACCAATCTCGTACCTTTTTACCTTGCTATTTCTGAGTGGGGGCTATTGATCTCTTTTGTGCTGCTTGTGTGTAACTCTGCCATTAGCAGCGTAATTTTGGTTCTTGTTTTGACAGGCATGTTAAAAACAAGCCACGGCTAATGTGTTCTGACTAGCTGAAAGATTGCTACAGAATGCAGAATGCCCCATCCAAACTAAAGCTCAATCAGTGATACCAAACATGTCACGGACAAACACGAGCAGAAGAAAAGAATCAACTAATTGGTGAAGCATTTCCAAAATAAACCAAAGCAAGGAGAAGGAGAAGACAGAAAAACACCACGAAGGGTGTAGAAAGGTTTATAGATCACACTGCACCTCTTTGAACTTTGCTCGGTTTGTATGTGCTGGTACTTTACATATGTGTTGTGCAATACATTATGATTAGATGGTTGTGAATTTCCTTTCAACCAGTGAACTGATTCTACCAGTCTGATCTCCTGTAACATGTTCCTCCAAAGTTAACAGACCCTGACAGCAAATTCCATGGTTGTGTCTGAAATCACTCACTCATCCACTACCCCCTACTCACTATATAGGGAATTCTATATAGAGAACTATATAGTGAGCTCACTTTCAGACACTACTCCGCGCAGTTAATTACTTTATTACGTTGCATTATTAAAATGTTCCAGATCAATGCCAACTGTGATCATGACAGCGATCCATGACCGCAATGCATTATGGGATATATTGCCTGGTTAGGCACCATGGTTAGTGACCATCATTGTACACTACTTTTCATGCTGCACTGTGGGATACTATGAGTCCACTATATAGGGTTTATTAATTCTCACCACACATTTGGACAGCACTATAAAATGGCGTAGTCAGACACAGCCCATGTCTCCTGTGGTTTTCAACATGGATCCTGGAACAGCCAGATGCACCCAACTTGCATCCTATGGGAATACAAGTTCAGTATAAGGAGGAGTCAAACCAAGTCAAAAATAAAGAGGCAGCCAGTAAAGATGCCAAAAAAATGAGTTAGGAGCTGGACTGCAGCTGCCCTGATGGTAAACTCCGCCTTTCTTCTCATTGTTCCTCTGTGTCACTCCCACGTCCCCTCTGTCCAGGTGACTTTCCATGATATGTTAAAAAGAAGTGAGTTTGATGAATGGCTGTGTGCTGCTATGATGACCTAAGGAAATGTCTACACCACCCACTCTGTGCCTATTATACTCAGTGTGGAGCAGCTGACATGTCTGGCCTTTTCCTCTCCGAGGGAGTGCAGCTAAAGTGTCCTCCCCCACCTGCCTCTATCATACATACACACCCATTTCTACTCTTACATACAGGCCATTAGTGAATGAGAGTCACTGTTACTGAATCAAATATACTGATCTGATTCACCTATTCACCTTGTGTTCTATGGTAACCTGCGTCTATTCCAATTGTGTCTCAACCTCTATTTCGACACACTAATGGTAGAAGGACTTTGTTTGTTGAGGTGGTCCGACCCATGGATCTTGGCCTGTTAATTAGTAGTAGTTGTAACACCATCACGTTCAAGCTGGACGCAGGTCGAGTGGGCGGGGCCACATAAGGTACAGATAGTGCTAGTGTTGCATTCAAATACACTATTGTCACGACACACAATAGATAGAGATTTCCTCTAAAAGACAGTGATATTCTGGGGATGTTCCACCAAACAGCTGCACTGCTATGTGGACACTTCAAAGGTTAAACACTAAAATGAAATGAAAGTGCTGAACTGATGAGGCTCCTTCTAGCAAATAGTGTAAATAAATAGCAGGAACACAAATCTGTATTTTCTTCACATTTGGCATTTGGCATTCACTAGTGGAGTTTGTAGTAAAAGGATCTTAAATTGCCTCTGAAATGTAGTGAAGTACTGTCAACTGGAATAAAATGGAAAGTACCCAAAAAGTGCACATGGCAGTAGTCACTAACTAAATGAGTGACTGTGAGATGAAACCATGAAATTGAAATCAGACACAGGTTTAGGTCTCAGCTGAAGCTCTGTGATTGACATCTGATCTTCTTATATGGTCTCTTATGATTTCCTCATGGGTGTCTGTGGGATGCTGTAGTGTAGAGCTCTGGCAATTTGAAAAACAGATGAATAAAATTAAACACACAAATCAGACTTTCAAACCTGCACCTGCCTAAAATACAGTTCTTTGCATTTTTAAAAGGCTGCTTGGTATCTGAACCATTTAAACTCAGATATAATAACATAATAAACAATTAGAAATAATATTTGAAGAAGGGCTTTGTTAAATATAAATGAAGCGTTCTCTCTCTTTGCTTAAAGACTCTGATATATTAATCATTGCAACACTTCAAAGTAGATGATACTAACAATTAGAGCGTGTTTAATACTTCCTCATGATGCCCAGTTTTACCCACTCATCACCATGGACACTGGTCCCAGTCCTCAGCCCTGATGATTTCTGAGTGAAATCAAATTCTTTTCCTTCCAGTCAAATGAAAATGTCTCTGTGTGTGATATTCTCCGAAGACCGCCAGATTGGTAATGTTGAAAATTTGTCCAATATCAGAGTTAATGAGGAGAAAGAGGAAACAGATCTGCAATGGGAGAGGAGGCAGGTCCCCCTGGCAAGATGCAAACTCATTTCACAGAGATGGCCATCGTTCAGAGAGGCACTAAGTGTCCACGCAGGCTGTGGGAGGAGCTGCCAGAGCCAGGAAAAAAATATTACTATTAATTATATGAAATTCTGTCTTTTGAGAAAGTGAGTTCAAGGTTTGTATTCATTTAAAAAGTGCAATTATTGTTCCGCACAGCTGTCAAGAGGAAAAAGGCAGCTCATGTTATTCAAGGTTGACTGTTAAACCAAACTACCTCACCTCACTCCCCTCATTTATATCCAGTATCCAGAGTAAATGATCCAGGAGCTACTTAGCCTCCTGTGTCCTCGGTGCACACGCGTATGTTTCAGGTAGTTTGCACTGTTTATATGAAACAAACTGCAGACAAAAACTAGAGTCTTATATTAGGTTTATAATCGGGATTTTTTTTCCTAATGATTCTTAAGTGTTTTTCTGAATTCATTAGATACCTAATCCTGCTACTGTGCCCTTTCTGTTTTGTTGACTATGTTCTTGTGTTTTATTCTTGCTCTCAGTTCTAGGACAATGAGTTGTATTCTCAAAGCGACGCCTTGATTAAATTAAGATTAAAACTAATTTCATTTATTGCATTTTGTATTTTTGTTACAAATTACAAGAACTCTTATTGTTTTTGTTTTTTTTTTTTCTGTGCTCGAATCTCAGCAGCTTGTGAATGAATCATAAAGGCAGATATTTGAAATCCATCCATGGATTCTCAGGCAAAGCACAAAGCAAGGTTAGTCTGACAAAAATAAATCCAGACACGATGCTCGCTTAATTAGCTCTGAGGCTTTATTTCATATTGATAGTCATTTTAACTGAACCTGAGTGATGCTGAAGCCTCTGCTACCAAAAACATGAGTCAGTACTGACAGTGTGAGGTACATCCAAATAACTATCCCTTAAAGATAAGGATTCATTTTTAAGATTGCCACTTTGATTACTGGCAGTTATTAATATATAATAATATAATAGATTTAAAGTGACAGTAGATTCTTCTGTATGTGTGCATCTACACAGGTACTGTACACTACAAGTCAAAAGTTTGGAAACACCTTCTGATTCTTTCTTTATTTTTATCCCTTTCTACATTGTAGATTCAAACTGAAGACATCACAACTATGAAGGGATGCCTATGGAGTTATGCTGTAAACATAAAATTGTTAAGTAAAACAAAAGTGTTATCTGTCCCCTGACCTAAACCCAACTGAGATGGTTTGGGATGAGTTGGATGACAGAGTGAAGGCAAAGCAGCCAACAAGTGCTGAGCTTCTCTTAGCTCTTCAGGACTGTTGGAAAACCAGTCCGGGTGACGACCTCATGAAGCTGATGACAGAATCAAAAGTGTACAAAAAGCTGTCAAAAGAAAAAGGTGGCTATTTTGAAAAATCTAAAATTTATAACACACTCTGCTTTGTTTAACACTTTTGTGTTTACTACATGACTCCACATGTGTTCCTTCACAGTTTGATGTCTTCAGTTTGAATCTACAAAAAACAGAAAACATTGAATGGGAGGGTGTGTCCAAACTTTTGACTGGTACTGTATATGGAGAGAAGCAGAACAGAGACAGAGCCTTAGTTTATCTCACCTATTTACAATCTTTAAGTATATTTATGATTCATTCATCAGCCACAAAATTGACCAGAGTTTTGCTGATGGCTGCTGTTGATCTATCACCCTGCCACCACAGACTTTTTTTTTTTTACTGTATTGCTCTTTGCCATTTGTTATCAGCTACTGTAGGAAATCATCTATAAGCCTCAGAGGCACCACAATCTCACACACAACAATCAGATGTGTTGAGAGCACTAATCTAACTCTGTGATAGAAGGCCCAGAGGTTTTAACAGTAGTGACCTCATTGACCCTCACTGTGGTGGTGCTGCCTGTGACTGCAGTCACAGCAGGAGGCCTGTTCATCTCTCAGTAGCTGAATCTCTCTGTGTGAAGTTTTGTTTCACTCGTACATTAGTGTCAACACATCAACCTCACTATTATCGGGGCCACATCACAAACATATGTTCTCCATGAAGTCACAGTGAACTGAACATTTCCCACAGCACGCACATTAAGGTTCTCCACTGACATTGATGACGGTGTACCTCACAATGCGAGCACTTATGCTTTCAGCTTGTACAGTTTTATTCAGGTCATAGGAATTAAAATACAGAAAATCAATTCAACAGAAGGAACAAATGTGAATTACCACCATGTAAAGTCAGATAAATTATTGAAATTAAAGTTGGATTTCTGACACCTGAGGCACACAGAAATCAAGATTATAGGCCTTTCTAATAATTGCCTCCTGACATGCCCTGCAGTTGTCCTGCCATGTCACACTATGACAAGCAATCTATATTCCCAGGCAAAATAGTGCTGCCAGCTGGGTAAAGGCCATCCGATTTTAGCAGGTCAGGTCAGATCCATACGCAGGGCGGGAAAACTTCACCAGCCTGCAGGTGAAAGGCAGCCTGCTATGAACCTAATTAACCAGAGATACACTGATGTCGAATGGTAAGGTCACATCAAGGTCTCATATTGTTTCATTGTAGTGTCTGTGGTGCCAAGATTAATAACAAGGTCACATGTACAGTAATTGTGTCTACAATATTAGCTGGGAGATTTTTTTTTTTTTTGTCTTTCATCACTGAAATGTAGAGATATTCTTGTTTCCATAGAGGTTTCCATATCTGTAGGCAGGTGAGAGGAAGTGTTGAAGCAAACACAACTGAACTGCAGGTCACTGTAAAGGCATCATGTTTTACTATTTCATTTATTTGCAGTACAATATCCACTTGTAGTGACCACAGCACTTACATTAGTGGGTTGAGGTCAGGGAAACATCGCAGTCTGGTTTAATACAGAAAAACCTGACTATTACTTGAGATGCTTATTTACATTCTTCCAAATCCACCAGCTTTGCCTCACCTTAATTGAAGAGCTGCTGCTGTCTCAACGTGACCATAGATCAAACTCTGGATGTGATTGTTTTTCTCTGCTCACGTCTCAGCAGCATGTAAATGCAGCACAAATGCAGATATTTCAAATCATTCACAGGCGAAGCACACAGCAAGGTTAGTCTGAATCAAATAAATCCAGATATGATGCTCACTTAATCAGCTCTGAGGCTTTATTTCATTCTGAAAGACATTTTTACTGAAGCTGAGTGACGCTGAGCCCCTGTGTAACATCATACACACCAGATTGTTTTCATAAAGAACTTCACCATGAACCTGGATAAATACACTGTCGATGTAAGACCTCACAGTAAACAAAGATCGCACACCTGACATTTTCTGTCCCATACAGTGACGCTCAGAAACCTAAACCTCTGTTTTTTCCTTGTATACAAGCAAACATGAAACCAGAGTTTTCCCAAATCTCTACTTTGGCCGGAGTTTTCAGGAAAGATAGTTATCAATGATCTAAAACTGTGGAAAAATATGAAATGCCTGGCTACATGTGGACATGGCCTTAAACACCAGCTTACTGGTCATTTTGGCCCTCCATAGCAGCACATCAATCAACTTCTTTGCTGGTTCTCCAGGCTGCTTCTCTAAACTGAACGTGTGGTCATCTGCTGCAGGTGATACACTGACTGTAGATAAGTACTTCACACAAGCCCACCTTAAAAACCCTTAACTATCACTCAAAGTGCTAGAGTTCAAACTATGGAACACTGCCCTATTACAAATCCATGATCCTGGACTTTTGTATTGCAGCAAAAGCTTTAGAAGCTTAGAAAGTAGTTGTTTTAAAAATATTAAATGAACTCACATATGTACATTTTGTGCTGTTGGACTTTAGTATGTAACCATCTGTTACTGCCTCTTCTTGTGGCTACACCACTTGTTTCACAATATGTTTCAAAAAGGACAAGTGGGACATTTGCAGAAATGTGGTTGATGCTTACCGTTAGCCTGTTATCAGTGTTATCAGTCAACCAATCAAAATGATCAAGATCACGGACCACTCACTGAGTCAATTACAAGAAAATCAATTAAGACCTCTGACACAACAGGCACCGTAAAATGACTTAATGCAGGTGGAGCAGCAGTGGTTCAGAGGCTGAGGAGCAGCACTGTCTAGTGTTACACATTTATAGCTGAAAATGCTGAAAGATCACCTGATGATACAATTACATCAAATCCATTGTCTGTCATCTCAAGTGAACAGACCATCGACATTGTGGACGAGGCCAATCTGCTGTGTTACGTCAGTTACAAATGCCGGCAGAGTGCATAATGACTCACCCTTTTATTGTTACCTCTGACCACAGGAGGAGCAGAGGCAATTCCTGACTCGTTCAATGATTTCATTGTGCGGAATACCTGGACTGGACAAGATGTGATGGCATTTGCACAGTTGGTGTAACTGCAAGCACCGTCAACACTTACAACACACTGTTGTACCCACAGAGAACAAGTGGCTGAAAAAATACGCCACAAAACAGTTCTGGATCTGTGAAAATCAAGTAATCAAGGAAAACACAATTTTTTTTAGCTCTGGAAGTGAACAACCACAAAACTTGTTTCACACTCAAGCTTGCTGCCTGTCGTGTAGGAAGCTTCTCTTGCTCCCTCTTTCATTCTCCACCTGAAATAAGGTGAATTTATTCCTGCATCACAATGTTGAGCTACATGACAGAATGCAGGACTTCCACTGGCTTGTGAAAGCTACCACACCTGTCCTTTGTTTTCAAAGCATTGAGTTTAACAGTGCAAGGACAACATGTGCAGAACAAAATTAAAAGTGCTCGCCTCAACACAGAGTTGTAGTATGTCTCTGTCCTCCGCTGAGAAGTGGATGTTTTCCTGATGCTGGTGTATTTTTTCCCTCCCTCTGTCAGAGAGGAGCTGGAGGGGCACATTGCCTTCGAGGAACAACTGCAAAGCCTTCACTTGCAGCTGAGAAAATATATCCAGGAATGAAACGCGGGGTTTGAGTGGATCAGAAATCCCTTTGGAAACTAAACACACAATTGAACAAGTAACAAGTAAGACTTGCATCTGGGGCTTCAGCACTGCTTGTTTTGGGAATTGCACTAAATTACGATTATTTATTCATTTTTTTATTTTATTCAAACATCAGAAAACAACTGGAAGTAAGTACATTTTGGCCTCTGTGTCACTCAAGTAGATCACATCCAACGTGTATCAGCAATAAACCAAGCAGGAGAGCGAGCCATTACAAGGCTGTTGTAGGAATCTTATGGTAGCTAACAAGTTTAGGCGGTGAATAAAGGAATTTTCTCTGAAACCAAAAGGGTGAAGGAGGGAACAAGGTGTACGTGAGGATAGATGAAGTGGAGTAGGAGCCATCTGTTACTCTAGCAGCACTGAGTGACAGGCTGAAGAGGGTGAAGATGTACTTTAGCTATTCTGCTTGGTGGTCATGCTCATTGATTCAAAAACCTTCTGTCTCAAGTCGCACCTCATGTGTTGCAACAACGCTTTTTTTAGGGAGAAATGTTTGACAGGTTTCAGGTCCGACCTGAGCATCCTGAGCCAGCTGCCTCTGTGCTCTCAGAGTGTTGATACTCTGTCCAGCTACTTATAACTGTGAGGCTGAGTGTTTGCAACTAGGTCAAGTGTAGTCTGAGCTGGAGGAGGTTCGCTGCTGCGATTAGCCTCCAGGTGCAGTTTTCACAGACCCCTTGAAGAAAGGAAACGACAGCAACAGGAACTGCAGATATTTTGATCTCTGAGTTGAAAATGGCAGCTTTTGATGAAGATTTGCAGACTGCGATAAGGAAGGCGTGCTCGGTTCTTTTGGTGGATGACTGTAAAGATATTCAAAGAGTATGTTTACGCCATTTGCTATCCAAGAAGGACATTCTGGCTTGTTTGCCAAACGGCTACTGCAAAAAGTTTTATCTATCAAGCCTGGCCCAGCGTCTTCAGTGAGCTAGTGATTTTTGTTTGATTCTTTTATTTGTAAAAGTTATATCACAGAGTCGACAAACATACTTTACCTGTAGGCTATTTTTTGGTGGGCGTGTTACACCAAAACCTGTTTCCCCCTGGCAATATTTTGCAAGCGCACCATTGCTGGGGCACCGCCCACAACGATTGTGATTGGTTGAAAGAAATCCAGACTCTTTGTTTCCTCAAATCTCAGAATCAGAGTCGGTCCAGCCAGACCTTTCCTCTCTAGAGAAAGGTCTGAGCTTACAGCCAGGTGTCAACAGCACCAGTCTTCTCATTAAATGGTAACAGAGACAATAACCAGTGAGTGGATCGTGCTATTTGTAAACCAGTCATTTGTAGGCTGTGACAGCGGGAGGAGACGGGAACTCTGATTGGTTAATTTATCGCTGTGCAGTACAAAGGTCAGGTCAACATGAAGTCTATTAAGCATTACATTTTATCACTACTGTGGTCACCACAGTTGAGACCTGTGGTGTGTTTGATGACATTTGGCCAGTGTTCATATGTATGTGTGATAATCTTGATGATAAATAAATAGCACCACCTGCTTGCTGTGCAGTGTGGTTGTTGATAATTAAAGCTCTGTCCCAGGCGACTTTCCTCTGTGCAAGTTCATCTCAATACTAATGAAGTAGTAGGCCCCATTGGCTTTGGGGATGTGTGAGGAGTGAGGTAGTCTGTGAGTTTATTTCAATGGTGAATTAGTCCTTGGGCTGACAAAGTTTGAGAAACATTGCCCAAAGGGAATAATTCAATATTTTAATAAATACACTCATTTACTTCATCTTGTGAGAAGATCATCTATGGAGGACCAGGACGTCACAGAAAAAGTAAAGACACATCTCAAGTTAATATTTTCTTGGCATTGAAAATAAGAATTGTAAAATGAATTTAGAATCAATCATTAATCCGTCAATAAACACTAGGCCCATGGCACAACGAGAGGCTAATCACAGAAGCTAAACAAAGCAGATGGATTAGCAAATAGGAAAAATGTAATGCAGCTGGAAAAGAGAAATTCAAGAGGAAATCCAGTCTTTTATTTCTGTTTTTAAAATCCATTTTCAAACAGTTCTATTATTTATTCATATATACATGGAAGTATTCAGAAAAGTATTTCATGCAGTCTTTGTAAATCTCTTTTCAAATCTTCAGTATTTATTTCTGATTCATTTAGTCATTTATTTTTACAATTCCTACTTGATTTACAATGTAAAAGTAAAGAAGTGCTTCACCTGTTGTATCTTTTGTCCTCCATAATCAACTCAACTGTGACTGATCTGTATAAAGTACAGTGCCAGAGTGAAGATATGGTTAGAGGCTACAGTCCTGACTGCAGCTGGCCCTGGTTTGAATCCTGAATCTGGTGGCCCTTTGCTGTATGTTATTCCCCCTCTCTCTGCCTCCCCATTTCCTGTCTCTCTCGACATCCTATCAATTAAAGCCTAAAAGCCCCAGAAAAAATATACTATACTAAAGACTGGGGACAGTGGGACTTAAACATACCACTGATACTGATTAATTAACATGGTGTTAATGTTATACATTTCAGTTTCTCCCAGCTACATGTGTTAGAAATAAGCATTAGAGAATACAGCTCTCTGGTCATCAGAAACAGCTTCATACTATGACAGGCTCTGCCACGTTTTACTATAGATACACACTACAGGATGAAGCGTAGGCATGGTCAGGTAGGAATAATTGAAGTGCTCTAAATATAAGGTCAGTGTTCATGTTATAACCATGTTTATTCTGCCCCCCTGCCTCTGCTGCAGGTACGCCACATTGCTGTAATGAACCCTGATTCCCTCTCTCCTTTTACTGGTTACCAGTCTCACCTCTGGCCTTCAGGAGATTCTCAACTCTTTCCATCCTAATCCACATTCCTCACAGACTTCCATCTCATTGCAAATGCTGAACATCGTTCTGCCTCACTGACATAAATGCACAATTGCCTCGGCAGACACACACACACACACAAACAAACACACCACTGTAAAGACACTCGCTGCACCCATGAAGAAAACACTGACAAGAATATGGAAGTCATTACTGTATCCTCACTTTATGTTGCAGTGCATTAATCAGCAGTTGGCAGAATAATATAATGCGACCTCATTTGAATATTTTTAGAAGTACTTCAAGCACCTTTTACTTTGAGAAAAAACGAAGAGAACGATTGTCCAAGGTTATTGTTTTCAGTGTTTCTGCAGCAGCTGAGGATGATGTTTTTTTCAAGTGCACTTTATTTTCTTTACCGAAGCAAGAGAATATCATCTTCTCATCTTGAGACACATCATTTTTTTAACATAATAGACACAAATCTCATCTGGACTCTGCAGTAATCACCCACCAGCAGTACTCTCGAGGAGGTGAACGAGTCAGTCACTATGGCAACCTCCAGGCCCTGCAGGGGTGCTCATTGTAATGGTCTAACATTTCGTAATTCAAAAATTGTTTCAAACTGACAGACCCTTTAGAATCACCAACTTGTACAAAAGAGAAAGTCTTTATTTGCTGGGGGTTGTGGGAGATTGCCAAGAGGAGCATCGACAATCTGCTGACTGCTTATAAATTAGACAATCAAGCTCTCTTTTCATCCTTTCTGCAGCTCAGCTGGTGGATTGCCAATTTCATCATCTGAATTTTAAGTTTTTGTTTGCCTGCACCTGTTTCATAATTTTGTGGCCCAGGATAAATCTGCCTGACCCCTGGTTTCTATTGATGCAGATTTGGTGGCATGGTGCACGCTCATGCTGCATTTTGGCACCAAACATGGACAGCATTTGTCCTCCCTGAATTTGTGGCTTAAGTTGGCAAAAGGTGTGAATAATGTTTAAAAATTTATTCAAAATGACATCTCAGTCAGCCAAGTCCCATGGAACAGATTACAATGTGAATGCAGAGTCTGTACAAAGTTCATATTTGGCACCAGGGCCCTCACCTTGTCACTGCCCCCGAGGATAAAAAAAAGAAAAAAAGCTCAACACAGCAGAGATTGGGATGTGATGGAAACCAACACCTCCATGTTCTTTTTCTGTACCTCTGGTTAAGAAGGGCTTTTCATGATTTGGCCAAGGTCACCTTGTTCCAGTTTAAGGATACAAAAATACTGGGGCACAAGACAAGATTTTATCACTTGTGTGATTTACAATGTGTCTGAGTCCCTTCTCAGCTTCAATATGGCAATGTTCCATGCAAACATAGCATTCAATAGATTCAACCGATTCAAGAACTTAATTGCAACTGACAAACACATGAGCATACTGTAAGCTGCTCTCTGATGCATCCCCAAATATGAGTAGCCTATATGGAGATATTGTGCCTGTGTTTCCATATGAAGCCAGAATTACAGTTATATGTGAATGGACTGTGCTAGAACCCATTCTGCTCTACAGCCCTGAAGCCATGAACAATATTTGCCCCTTTTTCAGGAAAACCACTAAAGAAACAGCAAGTACAAAAATGTATATACCACTGGTACATTAATCATCAGCATCATAACATATGCACCAAACTGCTGCAAAAAGAAAATAATATCAGCTGCTACAACTATTGAAATAGTGCACATAGCCAAGCAGATAGGAGCAGCACGAGTGGAGAAACTAGTGTTCAGCAAAAGCACCATGACACAGCCTTCTGTACAAGCACATCTGCAGGACAGCAATTAAACAGTCAGCAGTGTTGGCTGACTCTCACAGCAGCTCACCGCACAGACTAAACACAGCCACAGCATCTTTTGCGTGTTTTATAGCACAAACAGCTGAAGTGGAACAGACCCCAGAGGAGAAGTGGTGGGTCATAAACACCTTGGAGCCGAGCCACCCCCAGAAGAGTACATAGTCGGAGAGGGGTGGAGAAGGATAGAAGGATGGATGGATGGATGGATGGATGGAGGATGATAGATAGATAGATAGATAGATAGATAGATAGATAGATAGATAGATAGATAGATAGATAGATAGATAGATAGATAGATAGATAGATAGATAGATAGATAGATAGATACTCAGCCCCAATTTTGTCCTTCTCCTATTCTCAGTGTTGATACAGTATGCACATACATTAAAACAATTACACTTAGAAATAAACAACATGAAGTAGAAGTTAAAACAAGTAAGGCATGTATGCACTGTAAAACACTGTTCTTAGATGGTGATAATGTATCTCTGATAGAAAAAGACAAGTCTCATATATATGTATTGAGGTTAATTTTTTATACTGACCAGAAATCAGCCAGCCAGAGCCTGGAAGGTAGGACATCAACCTAAAAATGTCTGGTCAGCAGTGATGCAGAGGAAATGCAATTTGTAGTTAATGGGCTAAAACAGGCCAAATTACTGACATGGTTCATTTTACAGTCATGTATATTTTATAGTGTCACCCAGCCAACATTTTCAACAGAATCACTATGCTGTAGAATTAGACTCTGATAGGTTTAGATGTTTTGTTTTGCTTGAAAAGGGGGCCTCTAAGTGCCTTTTAGAGCCACATAAAGAGACAGGCCTGTCAGCTTAAAAAATCCCTCCATCCTCTGAACGAGCACTGTATTTACACAGTCAGTGTGAAAAAGGCCCCTTGCCACCACAAAGTTTATCCAGCTCCTCACCTCTCCATAGTCTCACCCATCAGTCTTCAGAGCTGTCAGCGCCACATCCAGACACATAATGAACGCGGGATACATTCTGCCACCTCTCTCCGTCCACCCCGCCGTCCGCCATCTCTTAATCAGGAAGGAACCTGTGGGGGCGTAATGTAGACATAAGTCTTTTTCTAAATGTGGTACGCGGGTTGACAGGGGAGGTCGCCTCTCCCTTCAATCAAAGGAAGTCAACACACATGAGGGACAGGCTCACATATGTGCGAGAAAATTCACACAGCCGCCTGTGCCAGCCTCTCTCCAGAACAGCTTATATTTATGTAAATGGAAATACATGGGAGAAGACACATTTAACTCCTCATGCTTCCCTGTCATGTCTCAGATGACTTAACTGAAGTCACACTTGTCTATTTTTTATACATCAAAATAAAAATATTGAACAGTCTCTCCAGTTTTTGGCTCAGTAACTGCTCAGATATAGAAGGTCACAGTGGGAGTTTGCAGAGGTGACACTTATGCTTTCTCTTCTGCATTCACCTCATGTTTTCATTGCATTCATTCAGTACACCCAGCACTGTGTAGTGGCCTCTTGTAAGGTTGTCCTAGTTTTCCACCAAGTTTGAACACATTTGTTAAATATGACCCCACATGCAGCCATTATATATATTATGTGTGTTAAAGTGCTAAAATTAGCAATGAATGAAACAACCAATCAGGCGTCAACACTGCGAAAGTCCCACTTGTGAAGCTATTACACTTTCTGCGCGGCTGACTGCTGTGCCCACTTAATTCACCAGAGTGATATCTAACTCTATTAGGGGCTGTGTCTTTGCCTGTTTACCTAATGGGCTTCTCCTTCTTCTTTTTCTCCACCTGTCTGTTATTCTTCACCCCATCCCTCTGTCTCCTTGTGTCCCTGAGGATGTGATTAGAAGTGTCTGCGGTCCCGGTGGGAAATCACTCGTGTTGCTGCTGGTATGTCTGTAGTGACAGATTTGGCCCAGCACTCACGAGCTGCTAAATTACTCCGCAGAGCTGACCGGGTCCAAGGAGAAGTCGAGATGAACAAGGAGGAGGGAAGGGAGATAGATAAGGACCACGAGTAAATGGAGAAGGAACAGGAGGCTGATATTGTCCACTCAAGAGGGATGGAGGACTAGATGAATGTGGAAATGAAAAAGCAGGAAGGAGGAAAGGCAAAGAGATAATAAAAGAACAGAGGGAGACAGAGAAGGAGGGAAAGATGGCGATAATTAAATGCTGAGGGCCGGAGGGAGAAAGAGGAGGGAACGGGGGAAAAAAAGAACTGAGAAAGGGAAGAGGAGAAGGACAAAACAGGATGGGAGAACTGAGTGGATGGGTTCATCATTAGCCAAGCTTTGGACATGGTGATAGATAATCATGTAGATTCTGGAGAGTCTGTCATCAGGTAATATGAGGATTTTGAACAAGGTTTAATTGTGTACAGTTTAAATGGAGTCACACTTATAAGCTCTGAGACATAGTCATTTACATTCACCATGTTGCCAAAGTGCCATCTGAAGGCAAAAGGTCACAGAGTTGATTCATTTACACATGTCACCTACAATGGGAGAACGCCTCATGCTGGATGGATTTTAAGCAGAATATCACTACTAATCTGAAGCTTCAGGAAGTTCCTTCAGCAAAGGAATATGCTCTCTCCACATATTTGAGCAGTGAGCGGTCTCCAGCAGCTTGTAATTAATAGAGACATGCAGTTTTTCTTACCATCTGGTTGAAAAACAGGAGCATTAATTCCAGAGACAGCTTTTGGTGTTAAGGTTTTCTGTGCCGTTGGCAATGAGCACACATACTGCACTGTAGTGGAAACTATACTGAGGATATTTGAGTCAATAAATGTGTCATGGTCTCACTCTTCTATTATTGATGTGGTGTGGGATGGAAGATGGATTGGTCTCCATTCTCTTTTATATTCATTTGTTCCCATCTCCAAAAGCAATTTAAAATGCACAGCAGGCGGCGTGGACGTGGAGGAAATTCCCTGAATGACTGAGAAAGTCTGGTCGCACAAAATGAGACGATGGTCTCAGAGGCTCTTGACCCTCAGCTGCTCTGAGGTTTAGATGCTCAGCAACAACAACAGTAAAGACTAGACTAGTTTAGCAGAAGGTGCGCATGTGTAAAAATGTACATTTGGCCCTGACAGCTCAATGTACTGAGACACAGGGAAAACACAAGCAAACTAGAGAAACCTCTTCAGCAAACACTTCAGCAGTACATGTTCAGCATTTAGAGAAAAATGTTGCACCACAGTGAGACAAAAAAAGAAATCACTTTGACTTAGTGTCCCCTGGAAGGCATTGTGTTGAGCCTCAGGGCCACCATACATAAAGCTTTTTGTATTGTCTCACTGTGTTGGTGTAGGTGTGAGTGTGTGGCTGGCTCTGTGTGTCTGTCTCGAACAGCTGCAGCTGTAGAAAAATACATTTAATCTTGTGTTTTGCCAGAGTGAATCTGGGACCTGTTTGCTAAGCCACAGTTTACTTGCCACACCTGTGTAACCTGTTCACAGCTCACATTCAGCTGTTAACAGAGGCAGATCTGCTGCTCAAAGTCATTCCAACCAGAAACATAAATTTCGGCTGCATTTCAAGCAGACAATGTTGATGTTGAATGAATGGTATTTTTTGTGTGTTAATGTGGGAACACACTGCCTGTGCTGCATGTGTGCAGCTGCAGATGTTGCTGAACTGCTTGCACATGTATGTTCACACTGGTTGTGTCTCTGCTGCTGCCACCAGCTCTGTCTCTCTACAGAGAGTTTGCACATTACTCAAATGTTCAATATCTTTTCATTATAAATTGATTCCTGATTTGACCAAAATGACAGCATCTTCATATGACATTAAAATGGTTAAAATATATATTTATATATTATTCATGACTGACATATTCAGATCGAGCCTAGATAGAGACAACAACGGTTGATGTTTGTCAGTTTACTGTTATGATGCTGGTATAATGTCAATATGTCTGTGAACAGGTATTTTCTCTAATTTTGCTGAAGCATAAACATGGGATGCATGAAAAGTAGGTGAGATGCCAAATCTCTAGATCACACATTGCACACACATGTGTCATGCAGGCAGTGTGCCCACTCAAACTTGCAACATGGCTGCCAAAGGAAATCCAGAGCTAGTCTGTCCTGTAGTTAAGTGTTAAAATGCTGTTAGGACAAGGCTGGTGTACAGTATTTGGAAAATGTAACGGCATCACCAATAATGATAATGGCTGTGCAAACCTCATCATATCAACAGAGCTGCTGAACTCTATCATCCAGAACCAGCCTCTGCACAGTGGGTAAATACAACACAGTGGAAGAGTGAAACCACTAGTCTGTGCAGGGTGGCGGGGTACACCTAGGCCCAGGAATCAAACCCAGAGCCTTCTTTCTGAGAGCAACAGTGCCACAGCACCACTGTGTCGCCTTGAAAAATATGGTAATAGAAATAATAAAAACAAAATGTTAGCCTGAAATGTAGCTAGCAAATGAAATGCCTCAGGCCTTAAAAGTAACACTGAGCTAATTTGCTATTGTAGGTAGTGAGGTGAAAAGCCAGACATGTCACGGTGACAGTATTTCTCTTATTAACATGTGGAGAAAGCAAAAGCCCATCAGGCCTGCACTGCTTATATGCTACGTTATGATTGGTGATGGTGGAATCGGTGAGGGGAGGGAGGTAAAAGAGACAGAACATGTAGCTGTGACATCCTGTAGCTCCTGTTGACCAGTGTCACTTGTCAGCTTCCCTCCAGCCTTCACATATTCCCTGTTCGTTCACTTTCAAAGAATGAGAAGCTGTGGTCAAAGCAGCAACAGAGTAATTAATGTTGTGTCAACACCTAACAACTAACACCATCAGAGAGGAAACAAATCAATGCTAAAAGTATAAAGAGGTTGCATTTGGAATCGTGTGTTCGCCTGCCACTTAGAAAGAAAACGTCCAGCTATTCGTGTTCATATTTTAGATGCGAACTTGTCTCTTTGTTTAGGGGTGTTTTCATGTGGGTACACTGTGTGCAGCACCGCTCACTGTGCCTGGGTTCATTAAAACGGCCGCCTTGACAGACTTTGTTTCTGGCCTTTAACAACAAAGCTGTGTATGCCACTCTGTTATCTTATCACATGACTATTAATCTCAACACCCAGGCGGATTCAGCCTCCCCTGACAAATCACTTTGTTCCTTCACTGCCAAATAACAGAACAAGCGCTCTCTGAAATTTCACACACCCCTGTAAGCGTCTTGTTTATTTAATGGTAAAGGAGCTCCCTCAGGTAAAATGATGAATAATTGCTCCTCATTGATACACTGCAGATTTCTGCTTCCTCAGCTTGTCACTTTGAAAACTGCGGTGGATCTATGATGTTAGCGGGCACACGCTGAGAGAGAGGCCTCAACAGCGCACGTTGGTTTTTCACTCACTTCTCATTTTGTCAGTGACAGAGAGTAATGACTGTCAAATGAAAAGATGATGTTGTGTGAGGGACATCGCTCCCGTGAGGATGCAACTGAAACGTGTGCTCCTGCATGCCAGACGGCACACACACACACACACACACATGAACAAACACCCCTGATGAGAAAATTGAGAGCTGTGCAATATTTTCATTGATTCACTGCTTCCATTAAAGCAACATTTTGTTTAAATTGAAAGTATAATTGTCTTGTACAGTTTTGCTGTGTTTACTGCTGATTTAGCAAAAAAGACAAAAAATACGTCCTGTTATCTCACATTAATCTGATTCCCACTTTTCTGCGTCTGCCGTCCATTAGTTCCAATTTAACTGTAAACTGATTATTTATTGCTGGATGAGTGAATTTTCTGTATTAAAGGTTTGCTGTCATCTGTCTTCCTCCTTCACCTGCTTCCTAATTGGAGCGCTTTATCAGAGCATTCCTCACAACTCATCAATGGACGGAGTCACCAGGGAGCAGCCAGCAACACATGGCCTTTTGTCCTGAGGCAATAAAAGCAAATGACAAAGCAATATTATTGTACGTTGTACCAGTACTCAGCAGAGGATCATAAATCAACTCTGCAGTCTTTGATGTCTTAAAGTCTCTCCAGTAAAGAGCTTACTCTGCTTTAGTGTGAAAACTGTAATGTTTATATCATCACTGTGTGCTTTTCATTAAATGCTCACCCATACAGATTTGCCCTTGGGGTCACCGGGGGCAGATGCTCCTGCCAGTGTCACAGCTCATATCTTTGTGCTTGTTAAATTTCACCCATTTTTTTTCCAGGAAAATAAAAGGAGCTGTTATTTCATACATCTGTATCATCTCTGTAAATGTTTTTAAGTTGCTCTGTCATTCACTGATTGGACTGTGAGGCAGTTGGGAAACTGGATCAGCAGGATCGCAGCTTTTACAAGTTGGTACAGTGGAACATTTTCTACAGGACTTAACTTCAATGGTTCAGATGCTGATCACAGTTCATTTTTCTCCTCTTTTACCACACGACAAGCCTTCCATCAACCATGAACACTCATCAGCATTGAGCATTTAAAGGCTTTGTCCACAACATCCTGAGGAGCTTGCCTGCACATCTCTCTCTCAAATACTCTAGATGCTACAGAGAGCAAAAAGACAGGACAAAGTGAAGGAGATAAAATAAAAAAAAAGCTGCCAAAGAATTTTATTATTCTTAAAGTGGCACTTTATTTCATCCTTGGGTGCCTTTATATACAAATATGTCTTGTGTGTTACTGATGGAAGCTGCAGCTTGAGGATGTGGTAAAAATGCCAGACTTAAACAACAACAACAACAACAACAACGACCATGACAATGACAATGACAATGACAATGACAACAACAACAACAACAACAACAACAACAACAACAAACAAATCTAAGAAAGTTTGTCCTAGTGTGACTAATATTGAGACACCATGGACTGGTTTTCCAGGAACTCAACATGACACGTTGTTGGATAATTATGAGCCAGGGGACCATGTATGAAATGAAATGAACAATGAACAAGGGTTTGATGAAAGGGCCATGTGGGATTTTGAATGAACTACAGGTGTCAGAAAATCGATGACAATTAGTGGATCTCTCTTTGGATCCTGCAGATCCTTTGTTTCAGCACCACAATGTGGCCAAATAATCTGATACACACTGTTACTCCTGCAGCACACAAATCAATCATCAAACTCCTTCCCAATTAATTAGCTGATAGTTTAATGGCTCATGGATGGAGCAAGAAGGAAAAGTGAAAAATAAATCTTTTGACCATCTTTGTTCAATAAGACAGATCAGCTTCATTCTTCTGGGATACAATAAAGCATGTGCTCAAGACTCAACTGGAGCTTGAGTATCTGACATCCTCATGAACTGGCTTCACACACGGTAACAGAGGGAAATCACAATTTAAAGCAGGGTAGGTTGGTTGTTTGGTGCAAAGACTCTGGACCTCCCAGTATAGAATTATTGACCCTATCACTGCTGACATAATATTTTACTTCCCCTGAGAGACTTGCAGCTCTTAAAGACAGAAACAAGTGGATCCACAAAGAGAGAGCGATGAGGCACTGCAAAGAAGCTGCTTTGAAAACACTGATTAGGCAAAAACTGAGATTATACTGGACCCTCTTGAATCTGCACAGACACAATAGAAGGGGAGAGGGTTTCTCTAGCACTACTCGAATATCTCAGACTATAAAACATTATGCCCTTATTTGACTTTTGCTGAGTATTGTATGACTTAGTGAAGAAACTGTCCCATTTATCCCCTGGTTATAAAGCAAGATTATGTATTTCTTAAGTAGGGGAAATAGCATATTTTCCCTCTTATAAATAAAAGGTTGACATCATAGGCAATAAAACACACCATTGCTCAATACAACATATTTTTGCTGCTGCAGCACTAGCCTATTACATACAGCGAGTCTGTTCACTTGCAGTAGCTCTCCCTTTTACATATAGTAATTTAGTATTTGAATATTTAGAGCAGCGTCTGATTCAAAGTTCAGCAGGCTTTGCAAACTTTCAGCAGTAAACGGAAACAAGTTGCACCTCCCTCAGAGAGAGATCAGACTCAGAGGCTTCTCAATTGATGGTACAAATCATCTACATTTTAGGAGCAGCCAACCCACCCCCCCCCCACCCTCCTCATGTTAAAGGATAATTATGACTTGGGGCTGGTATTTCTATATCTAGTGCTCAGTAGATAGATGCATAGACGGTTTGGTAGTGTGAGAAATCCAAAGATGAAAAGGTGGTGCAGACATCTAAATATGTCTTTGGAACAAAACATGACTCCATTGATGCCCCAAACGCTGCCAACATCTAACGAGTAGTTAGAGAAAAATAAGTGCTTGGTTTGGAATTGGTGCCATATTGGAATTCAATGGCAGATCTTGAAAACACACTGAAAAAAAATATGTTTTGATGAAGCATGAAAAGAGGTTTCCTCACAAATACCACCCAAAGAGGCACTTATCAGTGTTTAGTGTTTTTTAGCCGATGGCTCCTCTCAGACTGTGCAGTGACCAGCCTTCCTTCGTTTTCCTGTTACTGACCTGAAGAAATAGGTTCAACAGACAGAGTTTCATGAGACTCTTCACAAAGATGATCCCAAAAGGGGTTTTAATGATCAGTGAACTAACAGAAAACATAATGTGCTGGTTCTGGGGTAAATGACGACAAGGCTATAATTAAGACATCTAGATTTCTGGAGCTGAGAGAAAACCAAACAGTACACTTTTTCATTTATATCTTCAAACTTGCTGAAAAGCATAATATTTAGGAGCTCCAAACACACTTCTACAAACTGCATGAAATTGGAGCAAATCAGAATTTCAAGTATTTCTGAGGTAGTTTGAAATAATAATGATAGGGCAATTTATTTTCACACATCTTAACTTCCCCCTGGACTTGGTATTAAATAAAATAAAAATGTTTTTTCACTGACATTTTCACTAGAGCCAAAAGTTTAATGTCTGGGTGGGTGGCTACAATGGGAGGGAAATGGAAATGGAAAACGGTGTGGAGTTCAATTAATAAGCACAAAAGCAAACAGGCTTAGAAACTGAACTAACAGACATGCTGTGTCTGTCTCTATATCGACTTCTTCGGCTCCTCTGCTGACACTGCACAGCCACTACACACGCAGAGGCTCCTACATGGCTCTTCAACAACAGTCCAACCAAGAGCCACTTTTATCTTTTTCACTATAGAAACATGAGTGATTGACACCTTCACTCTCTCTCTCTCTCTCCTTCTCTCTCTTTCTCTAATCAGATTTAAACAATCAATCAACAAGCCAATTAATTCATTAGTAACGTCAGCATGATAAAAAAAAGATTGGCAGGACAGATCACATTACATATTACCTAACATTTATTTAGAGAAGTGAAATATTCAATCTAGGTCCCAGTCTGTGAGGTCCTGGATCCAGTTCCAGCAGGACCAGGGACAAATGAAGTCCTGCTCAAGTCCCTGTGATTCTTCCAACCTGCTGAGCCATAACACAGCAGTGATGAATAGTGTTTCTTTCTTCTTGGACACTAAACCTCTATCCCGCTTCATGAAAAGAGACAAACACAAAAGACCAATTAATAACATGTCACTTTGCAAACAATTGTTCAAACCGACACTTTTATTCCAGCACCGGGTGGATGCACTTTTTAGCTGATAATACGGCCCCTCTTGAGTGTACCTCTAATGATCTTGCTAATTAACCTGCTAAGTCTATTTTGAAACTGAATTGCAGGTGTGTGTTTATCTCTAAAGCCACTCCAGCCCTGCTTGCGTGTGTTTGTGTCCTTTCATCTGTAGAAATAATGCTCAGAGAGACTGTTTCCATATTATGAGGAGGTCTTTGTAAAGCCTTTTATACCCATCTGTCCCTGAGGTTTCATTAGGCATAAAGACTCACATGCTGCTCTCCCCTTTCCCTCAGTCAAACACTGATTCAAAATTGAAAGAGCTTGTCATTTTCAATGAAAAACTGGCTGTGCTTTGTTTTTCCAGGAGCCATTTACCCTGGACTTAGTCTTGAATCCACTGGAGTGGTAATGGAATAACACCCTACTGTGCCTTAGCAACTGCTAATTTACAACTTAGAAATGGTGTCATAACTTATGAGAATACGATATAATGTCTTTTAAATGGCCAGGAAATGAACTGGAGCCCACTCATATTCAATATTCATTTGAAAGTGAAAGGTGCATGTTCTTCAGTTGTTTTCCTCCATGTACTTTAATGTCAGGACATGCCATGTTTCCCCCCTGAGGCTTAAATCTACTGAAACAATGGTTTTCTCTGGGATTCGACAAGGATCAGTTCTTGGACCTTTTCTTTTTTTTCCTGCTTTTTTGTTGTTGTTTTTTGTTTCGATTGCACCACAAAGAAACAACATCTTCTAATGATTTCCGTTCTAACTGATGAAGTGTATCAGTGATCTAGAGCTTAGATCACATCCAAAAAATCTAGCCCAACCCAAGTCTGTCCACATTCTGCTCAAGCTCAGCCCAGTCTGACCCCTGACTTGTATTTATGGGCCTGAGTCCAATTTAAACCAGACATTTTTTTTACAAGTCTGTTGGTATCTGTTAATAAAAAAAATTACTCTCCACTCCCACCCTAAATTTTATCTGACCTCAACACTGGCTTGACTCAGCCCAGGCCTGACAGGAGGGGAAAAATTAGGCCAGTTGCAGGCTCGGGCAGAAAATCTAACCCCCACAGTGATAACACGAATGTCAAGAAGATTTTAACAGCTGCATAAAAACAAGCCCAGGAATTTTTCTGACTTTGATTTAAACTATAATGTCATGTGAGGAACTTAACAAGGACAGCTATATAACTCTGACAAAACCTCAGGCTGACTCTGAGAGGCTGACTCATGATTCATCTCATCTGTGTGAAATTATTGTAACACTCTTTGTTTGATCAGCCGAGCACAGGGTGGGGCAGCTTCATAACACACATGCTAGAGACATCAGATGCACAGACTAAACAATCAACATATTACCCAGGTGCATTATTTCAAATGGCTCATCGGCTCATAATGTTGAAACACTCAAGATCTATAAACCACCTGGTGGAGATTTTCGAGTTGATAACATCATGATTAGGTGAAACGCCATTTAGCTGAGATATTGAGCACTGGAATCTGAAATCACAGTTTCCACTATGGCACAACTTTCACTGCTCTGTGGACAGAAGTCAATGCACAGAAGAAAATGTGTCAGTTTGATAATGATCAATGAACAGCTCAAAGAACGAAGGGAATCAATTCACACTGGACGATCTCCATAAATGTAACTTTGGTCTGTTTCAGCAGTATTTGAAAAAGAAACAAGACAGTAACAACAAAATGTCAGGCGTTTCTTCCTTTCTTTCTTTCTATAAAAGAAAACATTTTCAACAGTTAGCTCCTTGATGTGTCTCTGACTGACATGCCTGTGTAGTATATTATCAATGCATATAACCAGGTATCTGTATCTGGAGACAATCTGATCCATTTTCCCCTGGCCTGCAGATCTGCATGTGCTGACAGCTGCAGTCATTTGTATACTAAATTAGAGAAAGTGCAAAGCCTGTGGGGAGAAAATATGCTGATTTTACTCTTAACGTTCACCCATTGAGATCTATTAGGATCAGAAAAATAAAAAAAGACATACAGCTGATTTAATCAAGACCCCAGTCACTCTTATGTTATCTGTGGAATTATGTTAATGGACCACCTGTAAAAACTTTCTCACTTGAAGAAATTGATAAAATTAAACCATGTGGCCCAGGGAAAAGAGATGAGGTATACAGTTAAGATATGGTTGGGCTGGATACATTTTTGTTTGAACCAGGGATAAAAATCATTTAGCAGAGTCAGGGATATATAGACAGAGGAGGAAACTCCCAGTATCTGTCAGAAATGTACATTATGCTTTAACAGGCATGCACATTATATGCCACTGTAGTTTTATAAATCCAGTCATATAACACAATTTACTGAGCCTCGCCTCCATTACTGCAAATAAACTACATTTATCACATACACCATTATCGCTAAAGGACACAAAAGAATAAGTAAATATATGGCACACTGTGCAGAAAGAGGCAGGGAGAGAGAGAAGTCATCTGTATCTGCTAACATAAAGAAACTAGAGGAGCATCAATGCTACATTACAGCACAGCAATAGAAGCTCTGTTAAGAAATAAAGAGCCTCTGTCCCTTCAAATACAATAGATCTTTTAAAATCAGTAAAGGAAGTGTTAAAGTTTGTATTACAACAGGGCAAATTGGAGCAGGTGTAGCAACAATAAAATGAAGCGTAGTGACTTCAGCTGCTTCCAGCTGCTCACAGATGTTTGGATGTGTCCTCAGACGATGATAGTGACATGATACTTGCCAATGCTTTATGTCATGATGCTTTGTTTTAAGTTTTTTTTTTTTTTCTTTTTTTGTCTTCAGTCTGTGCTGCCTGTCTTGTCCAATAATAGCGGTTAAACTGCCACCAAGTTGTTTGAGAAGATTCAGAAACGTTCTGCTCCTTCACATTAAGCAGCGCCTGTTTTTACCTCCTTGTGATTTAAGTTTTCTCTGGACATACAAAGTCTTACATTACACCACCTAGCACTCTCAAAAGTATCACGCAAATCAAATGCAAGGCTCGTTCACATCAGCTTCAGACTGCTTATGAAAAGGGACAGAGGTTTTCTATTCTAAACAATATTCAAAGGAACGGTAAAATGCAAACAAAACTTATCATCAGTACAGGAGCTACATAGTAATCTGTGGCTTCACAAAAGACTGGCCTTAGTTCCATTCTCTCAATTATGTCTTGAAAGACAAACAGAACATGAAAGATTTTTGGTTCTCCTATCATCAATAATGATTATCAACGTGATGCTACAGAATCGACAACTACAACTTCATACGGCACTTCTCTCTTTTATCCATCTTTGTCGTTCTTGTAACACTGGCACATATTGATGAGACCATCTTTTGTGGAGGACACCAGCAGTGTTGGACTTGTTGGACTCCTATCTCTTCTTTGCATATAAATAAATCTTTTCAAATAGTCCTGGTAAGATAATTGGGTTTCTTTTCAATAGAAGCAAATGGTTTGGGGTGAGTGCCTCGAGGCCATTTGGATCATTGGAAAGAGTCATGATGGGGCAATCAACCACTGTTTGAGACTCTTTGTCATCCAAACTTTGCTGATGAAGGACTCAACGTGCTCTCTAACACCATCATGATGAGGTCCAGCGGGTGGATTTATATTCTACTAAGTTTCTTCTGCGAGATTTTTCAATGAGGCTCTGACCTAAAGGAGCGCCTCAGGCTCTCTCTCCTCATGCAAAGTTTGAACTGTTGTTGTGATAAACTGCTCTCCCCACGATGAGTCTTCGAAAAGCATTGATACATGGGTTTGTATAAGGAGAGTAAGCTCCTACTAAAGTATGACAAGCTATAGGCCTACATGTCCAACAGACATGAAGGCCTGCCTCAAATGAAAGCTTAATAAAAGCTGCAAATGAAATCCTTGGTCTCTATTAAAGGAAATACAGTAGCTGGAAACTGAAATGGCTGAGGAGCTGCTGTAAACGCCCCCTGATTATGCAACAGAAACTATTGGTGCCAAATTATTTTGAAAGAGCAACAGCCCGTCAGCCACAAAAAAATAGCAGCATGTAAAAGGTGTTAAAAATCCTGCTGTGGTACTTCTCTCTCTAGGCTGACACTTTTAAGCCTGCTGCAGCGACCCCATCTCAGACAAACAGGAGGTTTGTCTCCGACACCGCCACTGTGACATCACTGATGGGGATAAGGCGTTACATATTGAAAGGATTCTAATGCAGCAGTTGTTTTGATGATTTACTGCATTCACACACAAACCACACTATTGTCAATCCCAACGCTCGCAGCAGTTCAGATTTCAAGCATGTTCAATTTAAAAGAGAGAGAAAAAGGACACAGAGCTGAGCTGTATCGCTCCACCTCCCACTGTGCACTCCACACATAACTATACAGCTGCACCTCAGGGGTTCATGCCTGTGGCAGGTGTGACCCTACCCAGACAATTTTCACCCCAGGAGGCGAGATACATTTTATCGAGAGGAGGAAAAGGGTCAACATTCTGTTTAACTTCTGTTTTCCCCACATTTGCAGTGTATGTCACATGCTCCTCCCCTTGTGCTCTGTGGAGTGGGCTGAGTAACTGTGTTGAAAAGTCTATCAATCTGTTGGGAAACCCAGTGAAGTGGAGGTTCCTGTGCTGTTTGTCTGTGTCTTCTTTAACCCATGCTCATGAGACACGTGAGGCTGTAATGAGGCAGAGGCTATTAACTGCTATTGATTGACACAAATACCTATTGACCTGCAGAGATCCAAAGTAAAGTTGCAGTGTGAGTTTACTTCTAAACAAACAATTATATTTGCCCTTGAAGCTGCACTAATCAATACTTAATAATAACAAAGGATCAAACGGTTACTGTATATGTAATGTGAGAGGGATCACTAGGAGAAACCCACTTCTCAGCTTTACAGTGAACTTTTCTTACCAGCCTCAGGGTCAACAAAAAAAAAGGCAGCAGTAAAGTTAGTGACTGAATATGAACACAGTCTCGCTGCTAAAGACAAGAAACATCTCACAGAGCTAAATAGGGGTGTGTTTCTGACACACCCAGTGACCAACAAAAACTCTCCTACAACATTTGCTTTGTTTTTATTCTTTCATGGCACATTGACATCAACAATGGCACAGGTACACCTACATATAGGGCCAAGGTGATATGATTTCAAATAAGCATGATAGTTATAACTTTTAACTTGATTTACGGATAATTAATGAATATGGTGGTGGCTTTCAGGCAATGAAAGCCACCATCAAGGGAAAACACTCAGTCAGGGCATGAGGCAGGTAGCTAACCATTCTGAATCCATTCTGTTGCCATCGAGTGTGTAATACTTACACGTCACTAAAATCTATATCATTTAAATGTCTGCAGCAAATGCTGGTTCCTGACAAACCCACAACTATCAAAATGTTATATTTGGTCATAAAATGAACTCTTTATTGTCAGAACTCAACAAACACTATAACTTAACTTTTGTTTAGCATCAGGAGCTCAGGTTTCTTTTTGTTTTCTTGATCAAGGGACTGATTTTAATAACAACAATGTACTTTTACACAGAACTATTAATTCACTCTCTACTGTGAAACAAGCGGCAGTAAAAAGAAAATTCCTCAGCTTGCTTTAGAACATAATCTCTGTATCTGTATCTGAACAGCTGAATGTTCTAAACCTGGAGTTGGGGACAGAGATACAGGGGCATGCACTTGATTTGACATCTGTCACTCGATGCTGTGCTGCATCATGAATTGCCTCTCACAGTGCGCTCACAGACAGCTTTTCCTTGCCAACCCTCCCTGTCTGTCATCCAGGATATATTCTCCTCACCTGTATCATGTCATGACAGGCTGTGTCAGGCATTTAAAACATGGGGCTCAGTTGACACACGTATCCAGATAAACTAAGGGCTGTGGCAGACCTGCGTATTACACTTGTGGACAATAAATCTATAAGACCCATGGTCGGCCCCTCATCTTTCCTTAAAGCTATGGGCATATTGAGCTGCAGCTGCAGTGGTCACTCTCCCAAGGTCAGTGTCAGAGGGGAGGGCAGTGGTGATGGAGGAGGAGCGGGGCAGAGGAGGGGGAGGCTGGGGGGGTCTAAGAGTGCGAGAGCAAAAGAGTGGGAGAAGAAAACAGCAGTGTGATTGTGGTCAACAAAACACTGTGCAACAAAATATTTGTGTACCTGCTGCAGCACACACACCGCAGTAAGCCCCTCATGTTCGACCTTTTGCTCTTCTCCCCTTCTCCCCTCCTCTGGCACTTGTTTTGTTCTCTTCCCATTTCCTGTCCTTGACTTGGTGAGATGTCATTGTGTTTTCTGTCTCCGACAATATGGCAGGGGTTTGGCCTCATGCATAAAAATCTACTGTACATACACTACTTATGGATTATTTGAATGCAGGGAGGTGATACCAAGTGACACTGTTACCTTGAGTTTTGCACCATTTGGAGCCGGCATAATATCGACATAAACAAAGCACCAAGGCCTCTGTAATCTGCTGCGAGGCAGGATAAACAAATCAAATCTACTGATCCCAGGCCTGATAGTGAAACAGCGACAGTTGGAGAAGAGGAAGTACAGAGATTTATAGCAAAACAGAAAGATATGAAACCAAAGTAAAAAGTCCAGTTCCACAGCATTTCATAACCATCAAACACAAGAAAGCAAACAGCCTTCAATAATTCTTAAATACTAAACCCAGTCAGGATGTCAGCTCTCACATCTCTGCCTCCAGTGTACGATTAGTCTCTGGTAAAACAGCCTGTTAATCAAAATGTACCGAGCACAAATGGTGATCTGGATTAAGTTCATATATGACTGCTGTCAGCTGCGTGAAATCTATTCTAAATCTGTTCATTCTGTTCAGTTTAACTAGACATTAATCAAACAAACAATAAATCAGTAAATCAGTCAATCAAGCCATCAATCAATGATAGAATGAGACTAGAACTGCATTTTATGTACAAACAATGCAACACAAATAAATGTTTTACACAATAAAAGCAGTGAAAAAGAAATGATAAAGGAAAGGGAATGAGAGTGAGTAATAAAAGTAGGAATAATATAAGTAACCAAAACAAAAAGTTGGATATTAAAAGGAAAATAAGCCAGAAAATAATCATTGAATAAAAAGACGACAGTGGAACCTTTGATTTAGGTTTTGGACAAGTCAGGCCCACTCAGGCGAAAAGACTTTATTTCCAATCATTTCAAAATTGCCATTACAGAAACAGCATGAAAAAGAGATGTCGGGATGGAGGTGGGTTGCATAGCTGGTTGCAGAGGAAACATGACAGGTAGGCGGCCTAAAGCAGCTTAAACAGAACACCTTTTATGAGAATTACTAGATGAATGTGTAGAACAGTATCATCTAAGGCGTCAACTGAGGTGGGCTGGCACACACCTCTTGAGAGCTTCACGCTGTGGTCTGTCTAAACTAACATTACACTCAACCAATTTCTATGCTGATTTAGATTCTTTAAACATATATAAAGAATAGCATCCTCTTTATTTGCATTTCATCCTAACAACAAATTGCAAACCTCTACTGCAAATTCTCCAGGTGGAGGTTCAGGTGTAGAGCCTCTATACAGTAGCTGGACTACAACCTTTGTAATATTGCTCAAGTGTAATGAAAGTGCATTAAAGTATAAAACCTTGTCTCCTCGCCAGACACAACAAACACTTGAGACAAGCTGGAAGCTGGAGCAATGGATAAGTTGTGATAAACCCAGCAGAAAAAAAAAAGTTTGGGGGGGTGGCAACATCAATAAGTCAGTTGGTTCAGTTCACTTTAGTCGAGGCGAAAACATCAAGAACTGCTGGATTGCTTGCCAAGAAATTTAGTGCAGGCATTCAACAATCTGCAGAGGATGAATCCAGCAGATTTAAGGTGATCCTCTGACGTTTCTAACCAAAAGGAGGAGGTTCTCACACACACAGTGACATGTCTTGGCACCAAGAGTCACACAGTTACTTATGTTTCCATAGTGATAAAACTTTCTTAATTTAGTGATCCACTGACTTTGCCTCTACCACCATAACCAGGCTGATGTTTGTGCTCTTGAGCAAATAGTCTCCACAAGAACACTAAAAATCCCTAAATACATTACACAATGAAATGGCAATAAATGAAATACATAGTGTCTGGGGGGAAAAAGAAAATAAAGCCTGTCTGGTATTTTCTGAGACCTTTTCACTTTTATCTTGTGCCTACGTTTTAACAATTCATTTTTACTTGTAAAACTTGTGCTGTTTTGGGAGAACTTTTAGCTTTATTTTGATGGAGCAGTGGAGGATAAAAGTCAGACTCAAACCCATTCACAGTCAGAAGGCCACAGTCAGAAATAAGCCTACATGGTGCAGGCTCTACCTGATGGGGGGGGGGGGGGGGGGGGGGCATATTTAACTCATTTAAGTTTGTATATATAAAGTGGTATGTAAATATAGTTGAGCTACAGGCACCCCACTGGTTCACCTGGTATACAGCATATTTTTTGTCCCAATTGCAGAGGCTATGGGTTGCTTGCTAACAAGCTAAACTAAGATGGATATCATGGTTAATATCATGCCTACTACTAGCAAATGTGCATGCCAGCCTGTTGATATTAGCACTGTAGCTACTCAGAGCTGCTAGCCTAGTCTTGTTTAAATGTTGAACAAGTTCGGAAAGGTATAAACATGCTCCTCAGCTCTGCTGTGACACAACAAATCTGCGAGATGAAGCAAAGTTTGGATAATTTGTTCACATCCCCAACAGAGAAACAGTGAGCTACATTGCCCTTGGTCTTTTTAGGGGAGGGTTAATGAGATTTAATTGGCTGCTAGGACTATAACTGTCCTCTAACTTCATTTTGGGTGCAACTCTTGATCTGTAATTGCAAATTTAAGCTGCAGGAAGGCACTGGAGACTCTATAATCACAACACACTTCTTCAATAAATCGTATTGACATGATTGACTGACCCCAAGTCAGTAAATCTTAACTCAAGCAAATTGCTGCATGATAAATTGTTATGCGACTGATACCACTCTGACATGTGACATTTCAGTTATAGGTAGCTAAGTGTGACAACTGGTGTGAAAACATGCAGCCCTGCAGGCAAACAACCCCCTTCACTAAACAATACTGCTGGTTAAACTAAAGTAATAACTAAATGCCATTACAAAATCCATTAGGAAGCCCATACCAAATCACATATGAGAAGAATCATAATACAGCATTCATGGTTGGACCTTTTCTCTACACGCAGATTTTCTGTGATGACCTTCTCGCCCCGTTTGCACTTCATCTTCCTGGACAGCTCCCCAGAGCGAAGCCACCAAGCCGACCTAAAAATCCAACTAAATACCAACTGGCCAGTCCCACTGCAATGATTAAATGGGAATGGTATTCACAATACAACCCAAGTGTCTTAATTCAACCCAATTAGGACTGTATAAGAGGAAGATGTTGTCAGAGTAAATGTCGCTGTACAGTTTTCACGGGTAATTACCTTGCTCCTGTGTGACAAGGGGGTTATTTGCTGAGAAGGGATTAGAACAGACCATGAAGGGGCAGAGTAAGTTCCCCCATCTGATTCTGTAAGTTTTCATCGTCGTGCAAAGTCAAGTGTTACAGAGGGCAGGTTTTTACCCGGCCACGCATAATTAAGAACACCACATTAACATGAAATGCCAGCATTTAACCACAAGGATTTCCCTTTAATTACCAAGTAACTGCTGACATTCTGAACCCATGCTTGACTTTTTTCATTTTTTTTTCTTTTTTTGGCACATCATAATGTGGGTGTCTGTACTGTCTTGTGCAAGTGTGGCAGCAGCATACGCATACACAGCAAATAACCAAGGAACTTATCTGCTGTATCTGCTGCCAGATGCAAACTGTTCTCTCTGAAAGTCATTAGAGCACCTTTGTATTCAGTTGTTCTGCTTATTCTTACTTTAACTTTAAAAACTGAACACCGTATTTTTAATTTGAAACTGCCTGATAAAAATTAAAACAAGCTGTTCCTGCCCCAAAATAATAATAATAAAAAAGGCCTCTGCATTTGGTAGTACTTTACCTGCCAGCCATGTAAATTAGGTAACAGATGAGAGGTTTAGCACTGCAGTAGACAAGGTTGAGCCACATTATGCTTGTTTGACTGAGAGGGAAGCCAAGGTTCAGTAGCACAGTGTGTGCTCTCTACAAACAAGGCCTGCAGCTTCTTATAGTCTGCGGTGGAATATACGGACACTGTGAGGGGAGATGTCTCTCACACATCAAGTTTTAGCATTTTGCTGCTCCTCATTATTCCAGTCTGAACCTGCCATCCTGAGAGTATATCTTTAAAGCTGACAGAAAAAAAGATGATTGAATTTCATAGATAGAATTGACTGAAACAGACAAGAAAAAGGGCACTGGACAATGGCAAATCTACTTAAATTCATTTCCTCTGCAGGGGAAAAAACAACTTACATGACAAATCTCTGAACATCTGGATATCAATGACAGCCCACAGTCACGTCAACTTAGCTTCTGGCTGCACTAAGTGTTACACAGTGACTCCAAAGTGACCTCATCATCATCTTCTTATCCAAAGTGACACCAAATTAAGTTGCCCAGAAATTTCATCTTTAACATAGCAGTGACTCAGCCTCTTGCATCCGGCTAAATCTAGACCATGAATCAGCTCGGCCATGTGCCTGAGTCCGGCACATGGCAATGAATACAGCAGAACATTTTTAAAATATCCACCTGCGCCATAATGATGACCAAAGTATAAAACGTACAAAAAGATAAAACAAGTTTGACCTGTGATCTTGAACTCTCCTAGTGCATTATATTAATTATACCTAGTTGGCATTTGGATAGTAAATAATCCTGAGTTTGTATTTGTGACTTGAATGAGGGAAATTAATGCTCACAGCTTTGAACTCTTTAATCATTTTTAATTAGTTCAAAACAGTCATTAAAATGCATGTCAGACCAGAATAAAGTGATCAGTGGAGCTGCCATTGTGGAACAGTGCGTGATTTGCTCCTCGGAGACTGCAGCAGAACTTCAGCACCACGGACAGCACCATGCATCAATAAGAGCTCATCTCACTGATGTCAACATATCAAACAGGACACGAAAGTGAGAGAATAAAGTGAAGTGAAGTAAAACAAATGTCATCCCAAGAGCACAACCCATCATTTATAACAAATTATTTGTGTAACTCAGTATGTCATGTTTACAGTTCACTGCTTCTTTCTCAATGATCACACTGTTGGCATTACAGACCACTGCCAGCTCTCTCCTTTTTGTTGCCTGACTTTGCAGTTATGGCACAAACCTCTGGCATGAGTGTGTGTTTTTTCTCTGTTCAGCTGTGTGTCCCCACTAACTCATGAGTTTGTGAGTGACGGTTCAGTGCCCCAGATGTTTGCAGCAAGCACAAGATTCAGGTTTTGTGGGTACAAACAACCTGAACTGTGGCAACTTGGACTGGATCAACTACCTTTACTGGATTCCTACAAGATCAATGAAGTGCTGATCATTTATGTTGTCTGTACTGCACTGGACCTTTTGTTGTTTTGTTGTGTTAAGTTAGAGGTAAAGCCAAACTTAGATGCATTATGCTGTTACCTAATCAGCAGAGGATTTTTGGTATCTGTAAGTAGCCTGATTGTGAGTGCCATGTATGCATGGATGAGAACACACACACAGGGAAGTGCCTGACTGCACTGGCCTGTCCTCATTTCTTGTTGTCTATGTAAGTGCATGTGATAGCATTTATTAAAAAGAAAGCATGCAAATTGGTCACAGAAATGAGTAGAGGCTGTCCTATGATAAACAGGCCAGTGATACAGTGGCAGGTAGGTCAGTGCATAGTGTTTTGTAGATGATGATCTAGCACCAAAATGTTACTAGTGCCAGAAATTCCCATATGTAATACGTTCATATTTATGACAGACCCTCTGACAAATATCTTCATTTTACATCCTTTGTTTTACATGTCCTAAACGCTTCACACACAAACCACGACTGTCTATTATATTCAACACAATCTTCAGATCAACTAATCCAAGGTCAAAGGTCATGGACACTTGGGCATAACTCCATGACATAATATACAAAATTTCTTGTATCCAATTTCTTCAAATCTTCACTACATATCTTATATGAGTCTGGACATGAACACAGACTACAACCTGACTGATTGGTGGACAGATATAACTGTGAGTCGGTCATTCTAGTTCTAGCTCCTTAAATCTAATTCCAAATATATTTAGTGGTAAAATTTAAAAAGGACTCAAAGTTACAGAATAGCATTTTAGGATCATGTAAAGAAATGCATTTAGTATCGTAAACAAAAACAAGTTACTTTCTGCTGACTTGGCCATGTCTGTGTTTGCAGGAACAAGTACGAGAAGGGAAACATTCAAGACAACATTTCAACTTAATTCTCAGAAATGTGAGGCTGGATGAGCATTACCTCCTGCACCTTGATCACTGAGAGCTTTCCATGGCAACAATGGCTTCACATCACCTAAACATCCCACTGGAACTCATTAACAGTCTGCGGGGGTCAATCCACACCCTTACCTATGCAATCAGCTGAAGAGGAATTAGTTGATGTGTCAGATATTGTGACTGCCAGTGCCCGCCGGGTTCTGTGGTCTTTCATAAAGAAGAAATCCCACTCCTCTCTGTTCGTGAAAGCAATTCCAAAATATGTGATGATTGGGTTAGGGTTAGGGCATGACTTTGGCTTTGTAGCTTCTGTATTTCTGCACCACTGTCCAAGGTTCATAGGCACCAAACATAAATTAATCAGATGAGGCTTTCTATCTTCTCTCTCTCTCACTCTCTCACTCTCTCTCTCTCTCTCTCTCTCTCTCACACACACACACACACACACACACACTTGCCCTCACTAAATGTGCACTTTAGTCTAACTCCTATAAGATTGTACAAAAAGTAAAAGAGTTCTCACTCCTCCCTCACAATCAAATGACAAGTCATTTATTATTCAATTTTCATCTGAGGGTGGAAAATATAAAACTGAGACCACGGTGCAGGTTTTTTCACCCCTGCAGAAGACTGGTGAAAAATTAACCAACAAGGTGGAACGTCTTCACTGCTCCTTGGGAAAGCTGCCGGAGGCCTGAACATCATTGTTCCAACGGATATTCTCTCATTTGATGATGGGGTTGGACAGCGTTGTCTAACACGTCAGTCCAAGATCTCCCATAGGTATTCTGTTGGGTTGAGATCTGGCAACTGAAATCAACTGCATCTGATTTACATCATTTTCATCCTCATCAAACAATTCAGTGAGCCCTTGAGCCATTTGACAAAACTTGGCATATCTTTGTGTTGTTTTATCCAGTGCCAATCACATGAAACATTGTGTGTGTACATTCCTGTTCTCACATTTTAAATCCTGATATTTGGCATCATGTCTTGACAAAAGAAATGAATGTGTCACAGTAATGAGACTTTTCATTTCTTCTATAACTCCTATGGCATGATGACAACCTGAAAACCAGTCAACGGTTTTAAAATGACTGGGCAGTGTATACTTTATATAAGGGCAGAGTCATTATTTCAGTTGAATAGACATTTTTCATTTCATTTTATTTTATGATGTGACTTTTGTTGGGTTTGTACCAAAAGAGCATGTATCTCTGGAGAATAAGATCATTTAACACCACATGGTTTGTTTTAACACATTTTACTTTTTATCAAAAAGGTTCTGTACTGCACTTGGCCATATTGTTATTTCAATAAAGTTTAATTTCAGTTGAGCCTCTACTTTGCATAGATTTCAGACAGCAGCTTGTAGGTGAAGTGGCTGCTCTTTCTTTTTCCAAAAACAGCAGCAGAAAAAAAGGGGGGGGGTGTCAATATCAGTTTTTGAATTTGGATATGCATTGGTTTCAGTTCAAAAACCCAACACTATTCAACCAGTTTGATGAAAAAAAATCACCAGAGGTGGATGGAATATTTATGGATTTATTTGTTTGTGTGTCTGACACATGATGTGTGGGACATAGTTTCTTGAGGCTGGGGTACTTTTCAGCCAGTTGGTGGTTAATGCTCTGGAGGCTGGATAATGATGCAATACACATCATTCCACGAAGCCTCATAATCAGTATCTGAGATATTGGATATGAAATTCAATCAGCAAAGACTCATTAGTTCTAACAAATTAACTTGTATTGCATATGTGCTAAACAAGAGAGGAAAGTTGGGAGACGTGAGAGTTTTTGGCATAGAGACCCCATCTTTGACATGTGTGAAAAGAGGGTGAGGCTGTAGGAAGTAGGAGTCCCACAGGATCTAGGCACTGGTGGTGGTCATGGAGATAGGAGGAGAAGCTGGATGGATGAAGAAGAGTGAAGGAGGAGGACAGACCTTGAACTAGGACAAGGACAACATGTATAGTAACCAGTCAGATCTCACCATGAATCCAACCAGCCAAACACCTGAAGTGAACTGGGGAAGAGAGGGACGAAATCAGAGTATTGTGAGTAGAACAGAAGGAGTCTCTGTGATTGGACTTGTGCTTTAAGTTTTCATCTTAGAGTTTGAAATCTGTACCAATATGTCAGCGACAGTAGCTCAGTTATGGACAAAGCTACTACATTTATTGGAAGTGACTTGTCATCCATGTGTGTCTGTCTACACACAAGGAACTATTTCACCTCTGGTTCAGTGTCATAAAGTGAGTCACACTTGGGGGAAATTATGTGTTTTTAATGTGGAGGGAATGAAGCTGCAGGAGCAGAGGTATAAAGCAGAACTTGCATTCAGCCTTTGGCATGAGGGAGACTCCTGGGCATCATTGGGAAGAGGTGCTGAATCAAATTCCCCTGTGAGGAAACAATGTACAACCTGGTCTCCGTTCTACAGAGAACCTCTGATCCTATCCCTCTGATTCAGGGGGTGCAACAGATAAATGCTGTCTTTCCTTTCTGCCTGCTGAAAAATTACAAAACTTATCAGAACTATTTCACAGCAGGCTCAAACTGTAATTCTATTACAAGATGCATATGACTTCTTTTCTCTTCTTTCCTTTTTTTTTTTTTTTTTTTTACCCGGCAGCTTTGTACAGAAGCCAACCTCCAGTGATATGCACTTCTAACCAGGCTGCAGAGCTAAAATGTAAGTCTGACTTATGAATTTTCAATAGTTTCTTTAATTGTGTGTGCTAGACAAAGACATTTGCTTGATCAGAGTCGGTGCCAGAGAGAGGAAGATACACCACCTCTGCATGAGTCACGTCCTCAGGCATGGAAAGACTTGCCTTCCCCAGATCCGCCTGCATGTGCTGTGGATCCTGAACTGGTGAGGGGGTTGTGTCACAGTTCTTTGTGAAGAATAAAGGGCATAAAATGAAATGGCTCCCACTTTGCTGGCTTATTAGAGCTTATTGAACTTTGCTTTGCCCCAAATAAATAAAATGAAAGAGTTGAAAATAATGTCACGGTAAATAAATCAGGCTGCACAAGATTACTTTACTGGAACACAGTGTTCAGTGGCTTTATTGATCATGAATTCAGATGTTTGATCTGACCAGTTATTGATGTAGGTCCTGACCTCCTGACCTCCTGCCCTGACCTCTGCCCTTGACTCTTACCTGTCATAGGACATCTTCTGTGTCAGCCTCTGTAGACAGTAGAAGTTACAGTCACACTATGTGGCCTTACAAAGCAATGTGTCTTATCACATCAACAGCACACAACTATTATTTATGCTGTTTGTTTTGTTTTACTACACACACACCCACACACACACACACACACACACTGCACTGAAGCTGACACTGGTGAGACACATCTGGAGACAGGTGTGAAGAAACTGTTATTTATTGCTGCTATGACAACTATTTTAAATTACACTATAAAAGTGGCTGGCTTGTTCTGACCACCACACACACTACACCAGAGAGCGGTTTTGCTTTAGGTGTGAACAGTGCTTTAAGTGGGCCGGTATGCACTGGTACGGAGTACCGGCACTTCTAGATTTTAGCCCCTGGTGTACCGGTACTTCTCATGAGCTCATTGTACCCTGTCCTGTTCTCTTTCTCTCTTAGCGATTCGTGATAGTTATATTCCTATGGTTATAATACATTACCCAGTGTGCACTAGTACGCCTGTCCTTTTACATTCACTCGCAAGGAGGTCTCGCGGAGTCGAGTCTGCTGAAAAGGACGTGAAGAAGAAGAATGTCACATCAACGAGAGTCGCAACTGAAAGTTCTGTTTGATTCAGTACCAGCTGGAGTTGCCTTGTTCATAAACCTCCTGTCCAGTAGATCCCTCCAGTGATGTGAGCTGTGGTGCTCTGCAGTCCAACCCTGACATTTCTGTTTAACCCCACAATACACTGTTTGCATTTCTGAAAGTATATGAACATCTTCTTCATCAGTAATATCAATGTTGTTGGTCCTCCTAAATATGTGTATTTCACAGTTAAGTTGTAATATCAGGTCTAAAATATTATATTGTCTACTGTTATGTTATGATAGAAACAACACAGGACTGTGTCATTTGATTGATTTACTTGTCAAGTGCACAGCTTAGTTCTCCAATTTTCTCCATGTCTCCACCTTTTATCCATGTGCTGATGTGTGTGTGTCCACAGGGAATATAATGCCAGTTCAAGTTCCCTTGTTCACAAACACTGAGAGAGGACTTTTCAGTAGGATAGAGACACCTTATATCAGGTGGGTTAACTTCAAATGACAAACAGATTCATTTGTCTTAATAGATACATTTTTAACAAGAAAATACTTGTTCAAACTGTTTGTGGAAACTTCAATAAAACAATTAAAAAAAAATGCATCATGTTTGAATGTATCACTTAATGATCTGCTGGTACTGACCGCCCACCGCCCAATTTACCTGCCCACAGTTGAATAAGGGGAGTGCTGGCACTTACTTTCCACTTAAAGCACTGGGTGTGAACCTGCAGCACTGGGATGTAGTGTATCTGTTCGCTCTGTTACTATGCTTTCCAGAGGATGACAGCAAAGCTAACGGGAGCTGTCACTCATTAACTCGTATGGGAATGATGGCGCACCCCTGTTTGTTTGGTGCTTAAGGAGTTTTGTTTAATGATATTCCATATAGCAGCAGTGGGAGAAAGACAAGGGAGCAGCTGCTGAAACTTTTAAGGTGGACTTTTTGTTGTTGTTCAGGGTGGCTTTGAGTCCGGGGTGAGTGCTGCCTTATAGAGCCACATGATGACTGGTCTGATTGGTCTGCCGCTGGATTTCCATGCGGCTCTCTCGCTCACAATCGCCGAAAGCGCCATCGTGTGCGCCCCCTCCCTCCCCCTGCTCAGACGTCAGCTGCCGGAGAGCGGGCTACGGTGATTTAAATACGGACAGAGAGGGAAGGTGTGCGAGTCAGAGAGTGCATTGTAGCCTGCCACACGGTGGAGCAAAGCCTGACCAAACTTTCTTTTTTCTCCTTCCTTTTTATTTTCCAACTCCCCCTCCCCCTGAACTGAGACATAAAGTTTTGATACCCCCCAACAAACAAACTGTTTATCATCCCACACTCGTGCTTGGTTTTACTTTTTCCTCTCGGTCACTATTTCTTCTAAAGCAACAAGTGTTGCAGGCTTGGAGCGACACTTGACTGTCAAACACACATTAAAAGAAAAAGAAATGGAAACGACATATTAGCCGCTGATCAGTGCACCGTGGGCGCACAGTGTGCCACCGCCGTGACACCGGACCGCGATGATCGTGTCCAACGTGAGCCTGAGCGGCTGCGCGGGGGTCAACAGCGCTCTGTGTGCCGGAGCCGGGGAAGGGCAGCTGGGGGGCGGCTCATACCGGACCACCCTCACCCCGACGGGGAACCTGGTCGTGGCTGTGTGCCTGGGCTTCATCGGCACTTTCGGACTTCTGAACAACCTGCTGGTGCTCCTGCTCTTCTGCCGCTACAAGATGCTGCGGTCGCCCATCAACCTGCTCCTGATTAACATTTCCATCAGCGACCTGCTGGTGTGCGTACTGGGGACTCCGTTCAGCTTCGCGGCCAGCACGCAGGGACGGTGGCTCATAGGAGAGAGCGGATGCGTGTGGTACGGCTTCGCCAATTCCCTCTTTGGTGAGTAGCAATGCGGGATGCGTGAAGCGATCTTCACGTATTTTTGTTACATTTCGTGTGTTTGTTGCACATCTGCGGGCTGGTGTTTTATGTGCTGTTTCTGATGTGGGTGTGAGGGATGGTGCGCTGCGTGCGGATCCTTCTCGGAGCTCTGCACTCGTTTGGCTGCATCATGAAGTTAATCTACATTTCTGTGCGCGTTTTCAAACATCAGATAAATCTTTGACTGTCTGGGTTTATAAGGTCCGCGGTGGTGGACACGGTGCGTCTTTGCAGCCATATCAAACTTTGATCGAAAAGCCTGAAAATCCGCCCAACCTACATGAAAATGACCATCTGCACCAAATTCCATCATGATCAGTACTGCTCGGTGAGTTGATTGGGTTTGTACACTGATACCTGTCTGTTTCTTTTTCTTAATAGTGGGTGTGATCGTGCTGCAGCCTGCAGTCATGATAGGGTTATGGTCTTTAAGTGCTGATCATCTTGTTTATTTGCTGTTGCTGCTCAAAGCAGAGAATTATTCAAGTCAAGAGCGCCGGTGTGATGTTGCGGATCACAGACTTTGAGGGTGCAAATCCTCCATCACGGTCCAGGAGATCCCTGCACATGCACATGCAGATACACAGCAGGGATTTTTTCTTCTGTCTAGTTGACGAGTTGTGAAAACCAGCTCAGTGGAGCTGCTCATGGTCATAATCTCCTGCTGAGGATGTTGAACCACTTCCAGTCACTTCCAAAGATGCATGTGTTGCATTTTCATAATGACAGACCGCTCTGGGTATTTAGAGCAGCAGCGCATAATGTTTACGGTCCTCAGTCATATGTTCAAATGCCATTAGGAACTCTGACAACATGTCACCCTGGTGATTTGGGCTCTGCGCGCACTGTATGTAAAGCAGTGTGCAGGCTGACACTAAGTGACCGCTAAACGCTTGTTATCATACAGTTAGAGTGTGCGCCTGAGGCAAAGGAAGCCTCATCACTGTTCATTTGGCTGCGGGTCTGTCGGTCTCGCTCCGTGATCAGGCTGTGGCAGATGCATCAGCAGCATTTGTTGCAGAATAAAATTACCCAGGGGAAATTAGTAATGAGAGGAGAGGCAGCTCTACCTTTGCTCAGGAGTGCTGATATCGATGCAAATTTGCCACAATGATGCAACTGAGAATAAGGCACGCACTCACTCACTCACTCACTCACCTGGACTCTGCCCAGGCTGGGATACTGAGGCAAATAACAACAACAAAAAAAGCTTAGTGTTCACCTATGGATGTGTCATTACTGCTATAGAGAAGCTGCAAATAAGGCATTTTGAATGAAACTCACTGAGCATTGTACCTGTCAGATTAATTGGATGAAATGTTTGATAGCCTACTAAATTTGGGAGAAGATTCATTAATGCATGACATGAAAATTCTTCCGTCACCGCACATCCTTGGCCTTATGCGTGATTCAGGTTCCTTTAATGAACAGCCTCTCCTGCTATCAGTCTCCACTAATTGCTGTAAAAGCTTTCCCAGCCACCTGAACAACCTTCAGAGACCGGGCTGTGTGAGATATTGGGTTGGGAGCACACTCATTTCTCCAATCTTTCACATTAACACAATGCTGGAACATTTGCACTGCTGTTTAAACTGCAGCTACACATTCTCTCGAAGCCAAAGGAGAGCTTATCTCACAATTTATGATTTGAAGCCAAGGTCTCAAATTCATAGCTGCAGATTTTTTGGAATAAAAAAAACCAAAAAAACAGGCGTGGCGAGAGAGAGATGCAGTCGGTATGAAAGTAGCTTTAGACATCAGACTACTGTATGTCTGTTTTCACTGTCACATTCATGATCGCTCATGACTGAGTGTCAGAAATTTCAATCTATATGCATGTAAAATTCACAGATAATCAAACTATAACTGACAACTGTCACTCCTTGAGTCCCGTTTGAATAATTCATCATGTTTTCATTCCTGTGCCACAGTGTTTCAATACAGCCCACATCAATTAATCATAGCTGCTGAATTTCACGGTCAGCTTCATCTAAAAATGACTTCCTGAAGTTCACTGGCCTCTGGAATAGGAAAAATAAAATAATAATTATTATTTTTAAAAAAAAGCATGTCGGCTTTGTAAAAGGCTTTTTTCACGGGATTTGACAAAAAATAAATGATAACATTTGATTAAATATTTAGAGCTTTTCAGAAACAGAGACCTCCAGCTCCCTTTACGACTGCACATTGACTGCACATTGCATTCTGAGCGTCTGTAGTCAGTGGCCGTAACTTTACTCTGATGAAGTTTGTATAAAGGGCTCATAAATCTTGCACAAAGGGTTCCCTCTCACTCACTTCAGTGCGTCCAATCTCCTGATGCTTAAAACTCCAGTAACCACTCATAATCTCAGTGACACATGAGACAAACATCGGGGCCTGTGATACCTGTTGTAGCCAAAGATTTCAGGCATTTGTCCTTATCTGGTGTATCACCTGTCCAGACACCTGCTCCAGAGTCCAGCTGACATTAAGCACCTTTGTCTTTTTGTGCTCAGTTGGCTCCACTTGAGTTGTTTCAGTCTCTTTTCAGTTCAGTTTTGAGAGTCTTTGTGCTCATTTTGCATATTTTGATGTGGTTTTGTTTCTTTGTAGTCATTTGTATCTCTGTTGTAGTCTTCTTTGCAGACAGTTGATGTTACTAAGCTGTTTTGCATCAATCCATTTTCCTTTTATGTCTTTATAGTCAGTCTGCAGCTTTTGTTTTTCTGCATCTGTTTTAGGTACAGTTGAATCTCTTTATGATCATTTATGTGTCTCTTGTACTTTTGTATCTCTTTATATATCTGTGTAGTCATTCAGTAGTTTTGTGTGTCTTTGTGATAGATTTGAATCTCTTAAAGGAGACATATTATGCCCCTTTTCCACAAATTAAAATAGTTCCCAGGTGTCTTAAAGACATGTCTGTGACATGCTTCGGTCAAAATACCCCAAGGATCAAACATCAGAGCTCTTTTCATCCGCTCAAAACAGCCCTGTTCAGAACGGCCTGTTTCAGTGCCCAGTGCAAATGAATCATTGCTAGCCCCGCCCCTTCTACCGGTACCAGGTAGAGGTGGTATTATGCAAATTCAAAAACTGATGACATCATTTTCAGACAACCGAGGGAACAGCTCGAAACACCACATGGATTTCAACCTGTGGAGCCTGAAGATTACAGATTTTTTTGTCAGTTCTCACATTCTTGGGCCAGAAGGCAAGACGAACACCCAGATATGTTAAAGAGCCTTCAGAAAGTGATATTTCCATGAAATGTCCCCTTAAATGGCCATTTTGTGTCTCTACAGTACTTTTGTGTGTCTTTGGACTGGTTTTGCTGTTGTGTTTTGCATCTCTCTGTAGTCAGTGTGTGTCTCTGTTTTTATGATGGTATCTATTTCAGCGACATTTGCAGGTGAAACCCAGGGCACCCTGTCGACCCATCTGGCCCCTGGCTGCTAAGTCTATCCATGCGGCAGAGGAGGGAACTAAAGATTTACACACATTACTCTCGGTGATTAAGATTCATGCTGCGGGCGACTCTTGCAGGCTTTTCCTTCTGTGGTTTTTGACACCAGGCGGCTGTGGTGCTTTCCCTGGTCTACTAAGAATTTTCACACAGTACGTTCAACTTAACTCAATTGAATTTCCTGTTGCTTAACAGCCTCTTGAATCTGTCAAACTTTTAAATTGAAAACAGACTCTTCAGTGCTACTTTAACTTCCTCTGGGATAAGTTTGGCAATTTTGAAAACAGAATTACTTCATTTCAATCATATTGCGAAGAAAAAGCGAGCCTCTGATGTCGCTCAGTATCTGGATGTACTCTGATTGTTCCCGCTGCCTTGCTAACTTGAATTTTATGCTGAGATTGAGCACCATCTGAAGATGTGGAACTGTGACGTCCACAAGGAGCCAATTTATTAAAAACCTGTCAGACAGGACTTGAGCTTCTTCAAGCTAAAATATGGCAGGAAGAGAGACGGCGTGTATTTGTGTGAGAGAGACATGGCTTGCAGACATCATTAGAGCGCCCATTGGTTATGGATGAGTAATTCCTCAATGGGCTTGTAAAACCGGAGTGAAAGACAGAGTGAAGGAGGGTCAGAGATAGGAAAAGTGAAATTGATTGTTTAGATGAATAACGCCGGCTGCATCTTTTGACAAAGTGACTGTGTCTGTCTTCACCAAATCTCTATAAAGCTTTTCTGAGTGATCGATGTTCCTTCAAATTAGAGGGCATCACTGTCAGTGACAAAAGACATTGTCGCTGAGGCGTTATAGGACATCGTCTTCCCTCTCTTCCTCTCTGCATTGATTTCTACTTTTTGTTCACTGTCTCCTGCTTTTAGCCTTAGATTTTTGAATGGCTGAACAACTGAAGATCCAACGCTTTGACTTAGAGCCAAGAGCACAAACTGAAAACAATTTGTGGAGACGTGCTTGCTTGTGTGTGTGCGTGTGCTCACGTCAACACACTTTCGCCCTGTACTTTTTCTTTTGCCATCAGCCTCCTGGCACCTATTTAACTGCTTCACCTCTCTTGCCCACCTCTTTGCATTTCCCTTTCTCTCCCCCTGAACTTTTAATGTCCTCCATTACACTGTGGAGGAACAGGACAGAATCTTTTCCCTGTCTTTATTTGACACCGGGTCTTCGTGTCCCTGCATACTGTCGACTGCCTCCTTCTGCCTCAAGTGATCTCTGCACACAGTCACTGGATTAACCTTGCACTGCTGGGCCCACTCGCTGCATACTGAAGTTAGATTGCCCTCCTGCATGCACACACACACACACACAATGAGTGCAGATATGGATGAAGATGTACAGAGGGGAGGAAATGCATATACATGTGCATCACGCAGGCACTAGCAGCACCTGGTCTGAGTGATTTTAATTTGTTACGACGGTGGGAAGTAGTCTCAGCAGGGAGAAAGAAAGCAGAGCAACACAGCTCCGCCACAAAGGTCAGAGAGAGTGAGCCGGCTAATGACCGGGGTAATAAACAGTGAATAAAAGGTCTCCTAAAACAGAGACAAAAATATGTTTTGTGGATGACAGGCCGCCTGGTTTGAGTCATGCAGTCATTTGTTTGCCAGAGCAGTCAGCCTTAATGTTAGCCAGACGTTTGCTACCTAAGGAAAGCATTCTGTCTTCTCTTTTGAGACTTAGTGGCATCACAATGCATCTGTACACCTGTGATGACTGAGGAGAAAGACACAGGGATGGGATTTATAGACCAAACACAAGCTTTATTCGATCCTGTGTTTTTCATTCAAACTGCATTTTCCTGGATATACAGTATCACATGGGCGAAAGAGAGCAATATACTTTTTAACAACTAAGACAGAGGCAGCGGTGGAGCATCACAGACACAGCAGAGCAAATACACTCCTTTTTCTTGATTTCAGACCTTATCAGATCATAAGATGATGCATTTTGGAATATTAGACTCAACTGCTGCCTTTGATCCTGCCTGAAAACTGCTGGAAGATGGATGTAGGGGGGCTGTTTGATTTGCGTTGCTATGAAGTTACACTCAGAGTTGTGCAGGTGTCTTCCACAATGACATTACATCAGCTCTAATAAAGATTTCCTTGTCAGGCAACTGGGGTGTGTAACCAGAGAAAGACTTGTGGACATGTGAGGGGATCAGCTGGCATAATCCAGTTTTTCAACATGATAAAACATAATCAAATACAACGGTTTTGAAGAGCCTGAGGCCAGAGGACTGCTGTTGTTGTTTCAGCAACATGTCGACTGCCAGCATTAAATTCTCCTCTGTATGGAAGTCAGAAAGGACAGCTGCTAATTAGCAAATTTGGGAAAGTGCGATTCGATTTGGCTCCTTGTTTAAAGCTGGACGTGGACATGGTAGACATAAATAGATATTATCAGCCTCTAATCACAAAGATGTGATACACCACATGCTCCTGGCTACCTGGGTTTTCGGATGGCAGCCCTCATTAAGTGTAATTCACATAATCACTCATGTTGTGAAATCATTTACCCCTGCTTTGCCTATCTGTTACTCAGGAAATCTGACTGCATTATCACAGGGTATTATCTTGCTCATCCTATTAAGAATGCAGCGATCCAAGATCCTGGATCAGTACCGGTGCCAATATTTACCCTTAAAAGGCAATTCAGGGATTAGTTAGATGCAGCAGTTCAACATTATAACACTTTCGTTTGTAGATGTAATTTCCAGATCAGATGCATTCATAAGCCGACTCCCTGGCCTCACGTTCCCTCAAATTGAAATGATCACAGCAAGGTATAAAGATATTAAATTTGGAAAATGAGAGCTCTTATACTGGACTGGTGCTAGGTATCTGAACTGTATTGGAGAAGAAACAGTGGATCAGTACACGGTGCAAAGAGAGTTTGTTTTCAGTTCCACCAAATAACACAACGTGTCATTGGTTGGCTTGTGTAACTTTGTGATGTCACAGCAAAGCAGTCACTGACCAGAGCAATGCTCCAAGCCCCGCCCACCCAAGCCCACCATCCAACCAACCTGAAATCTATCTGCTTTATATTCATCCTATCACTAATGCGATAGTAGGCCAATCAGAGGAGAGGCTCAGAACCACCACCACCAACCTGTTGTTACCAGAGCTACAGAAAGAAGAGAGAGGAAATATAAAACTACATTGAGATGTTTTTTTTTTTTTTTTGGTATGTAAAACTCTAAATCTATCTTCTCATGGTTCAACACTACAAAAAAAAAAAAAACACACACACACAGAAATGTGAATCATGGAGCCCTTGAAGTCAAGTGCTTTTTTGACACATTTACACACACATTGACATATTGATTGCTGCTAATGGATTCCTGTGGCATAATGTAGAGGGCATTGTTTTGAACCAATGAGTGGAACTAGGAGAGCTGCAGAATATTTTAAGTCTCTGTTATTCATCAACTCAACAAAAATACTCACCGTTTAAAAAAAACCTGTTGTCACGCTGTTCTAAAACATACTGGAGTAAAGGCTACATCTAGCAGGTGTAGTTTTTTTTAGGTCTGTTGTTTTAGCTGACAGTACACCTGTGAAAAGACAGTCCTCCTGCTGCTACATTTAAACTTCCGAGTTTAGACAGAGAAGAGGAAGAGAGGCAGGCTGGATGAGATGTGGTGGTGATGAACTGAGATGAATACATCCTTTGTCAAAATACATGGAATATATGTTTGGGGTTGGTTGCTATGAGTCAGTCAGCCCACATCAAACAGAAGCACAAGTGGGTTGTTGTAAAACTGTGTTGACTTTGTAATATTGCAGTAACAGAGCTAATAAAAGACCGGAGCTAAGCAGTCTGTGCAGGAAAAACAACATGACCGCAATACCAGGGGGCAACAGACAAGCATAATACGCTGTGCCAAAGAGACTGCAGGCAGCGGTAATGCAGGTGCACACAGACAGACACAGAAAGCTTCACAGAGCTGGAATCAGTTTCAGTCTCCTACCTCATTTTTCTAACCCCCCTGCCTTCCTTCTGCATTTTTTACTTTTACTCATTCGTTGTGCTGAGTAGTCATGGCTTTTGCACCTCAAAGGAAAGTCTGGACCATTTTCCTAAAGGAGCATCAGGTTTAGGTGCACTTCATTGCCAACTGAAAATCAATGGGCATGAAGGACGGCCTTGTACATCATAATGGCTTCAAAACAAATAGCTATGACAGGATAAAAAGGCTGAGGGGTCAGGATGAGCACTGAGGTCCAGGTTCATGCTGTTCTGCCTTTTGAAGTACTAAGAAAGAAAAGCAGTGATATACAGAGAGGAGAGGAGCTTCATGAAGTCTTCTGTGTTGTCTTCCACTGCACTGCTTCAAGCAGAGACACTACAGGTAGTGCCGCTGTTCATGATTTACAGCTGCATGTATTTGCGGCAGGGCCCGGCATGTGAGCTGAAATATTAGATGATTACACCACCATGTTTGCTATAGTTTTATTACACTGCACATTTCACACAGGCAATTATTTTTTAAAATCATATTGCGGCCTCTTTTTGAAGCCATATACCATAGAGCTCATTTCAGCTGTACTTGTGATTTCAGAGCGAGCTGTGAGGCTTTATATCAAACTGACTGCATGTTTACCTCGCAGAGCAGATAAGCATGGGGACAGACAGCACACTTTGTCCGCATTTGACGGTCTCATTAAATGTGATGTACAGAAGTCAGGGTGTAAAACCTGACAAACCTGCACCTGATGTCTCCTGTTGTTACATCTTGCTCATGTTGGATATGTATTTAACCCCTGCTGTAAGCTGTTCGTGCTTCTACAAGCTAGTGATGTTCCGTCTTTCCTGCCGCAGGCATTGTGTCCCTCATCTCCCTGGCCATCCTCTCCTACGAGCGCTACAGCACAATGATGGCCCCCACTGAGGCGGACCCCTCCAACTACCGGAAGATCTCACTGGGCATCGCCCTGTCCTGGGGCTACTCCCTCATCTGGACAGTGCCTCCGCTTTTAGGTTGGAGCCACTACGGCCCCGAAGGTCCCGGTACCACCTGCTCTGTTGACTGGACAGCCAAGACAGCGAATAACATCTCTTACGTCATCTGCCTGTTTGTGTTCTGCCTGATCGTGCCGTTCCTGGTGATCGTGTTCTGTTACGGGAAGCTGCTGTGCGCCATCAGACAGGTGAGTGTTTTCATTTTCCAGGCCACAGATTCACCGTTTTGGTTCACACTCACAGATCTCATGAACTTGGTATCCCACAGCAGCAGCAGCAGGCAACTGAAACACCACTAAAACCCCACTCTACACTCCCTGCTCACTCAGCACCAAACATCTGCAACAACACACACCAACAGACACTGGAGCTCTGGGCACAGTGGCTAAGTTTGTGATACTTTGCTGAACTGCTGGCTCTATATTTCTACATTAAATTTGTATTGGTAATAGCCATCGGTAATCAGATGTTTGATTTACTGTCATTATGACCCATATTAACCTCAATTATCTTATTTGTGAGCAAACACAGTGAGAGAGAGGGAGAAAGAGAGAGAGAGCACTGATAAATGCTGCCCTTCACCTGCTGAATTATTGACATAATGTAATTATAGTCTACATTGGGTTTCTGCTATAACTAGATAGCACACATGTGGCCTCCATTGTGTCCACATTCAATTGCTAAAGTGCTTACAAAATGTCTATATTTTATTATTCGTCATTTTCAGATATCACTTAATCAGGGGTCTCCAAGACATGGCTCGTGAGCTACCACAAGCTGACTCAAATGTTCACAGAATCTCATCTAAGACGTGGATGCACAGTACAAACTTTAAGAACACAACTTCCCTCAGTAAAACTGCTGCGACTGAATCAAACACAGACACACCCCTGCTTCAAACGCAAATGATTATTTGTTAGTTGTCAGTCAAATGAGTTGTGCTGTCAAGTTTGCTGACATCAGATCAGTGGTGATAGAAACTCCTCTGATAACAGAACAGACGCTAAAGTTTTCCAACACGCAGGAAATACATTGCCATGGATTAAGCAGGTTTAATTGGGAGCTTTAACTTAAGTCTTGATTGTTTACATCTTGGAAAATGTATTGTGCTGAAGTTGTTATTTGCACGTCCCTGTTTGTTATATACCATCAGATGTACAGACATCACAGGATTACTTACTTAAAAGTTTTTTTTCTTTGGTTTCTAAGCAGATTTATGGACATTTTATCTGCAGTGGTGTTCATCTCTGCTCAAGTTTGACTGAATCATGACTCTGATTTTTGGCTCACAAATTGACACTGATGTGAGTCTCACATTTCTATTTGCAGAAGCAAAAAGAAATGTGAGATTTGAGTTCTGATATTTGATGTCTTGTTAAATGATAAATGATTAATAATGAATAATAAGTTGTCATTCATCTGGTTTGGTTTGGGGAATTGGTTTGATATGCTGTGTGGATAAACGTAACCAAGAATATGACATGAGTAGTACTCAGCCCACTTTTAATTTCTTACTGCGCTGTGGGAGACCCCTGACCCCTACATATTGAAACTATAGTGAAAGGTGGTATTTAACTAATGCTGCTGATATGATGTTAGTATCACTAGTTACATATTTCTATTTTCCCTCTTTGTTTTTGCTGGGGATAGTGCACCTGATGTCTGAAAAATAGGCAGTTGTGTGACCTCACCTCACTGACCTCTTAACATGGCTGCCAAAATCAAAACCAAAGGCAGCGGCCACGCACACATGATGCAGGCATTATAGATTGAGCTTCACAGTTTCTAAGCAGAGTACCACTGTCCCAAGTGGCCTGGAAAAGTTCATGCAGGTTTATTAAAGCTTATATATCAAGCATATCATCATAGGACGGTGTCAGTATACTGTATACTGTATACTCCCAGCTGACTCAGCAGATGTTTGGAATCACACTGAGACAACTTCTACATATGAACAACAGTCCATCACATATTGAGTGAGAGTAAAACACATCAAAGCTGCTGGATACGGCTTCAAATTAAATAGCCAAAATAATAAAAACAAGTTAATACTCCAATACCATATTGAGTCCTGCAATTTAAACAGACATGGTTTTGTCACCTGTATTGGAACATGCATCAGACTGCCTCTGCTTACAGTGCAGCAGTTGTGTCCTGGATTATGAAATATCTCTTTTTCATTCAAGCAGGTATTGCAAAGTAGGTGGAAAAAAACAGTTGTGAACCCAGTATATTAAAAATGTAATAAAATGCAGGACTTGAATATTGTGCAGATAACTTAGTGGTATCCATGTATGTGTCATGGAATGGTACTCTACTGATGAATTCCTCTTTGTGAACGTGTCATATCTATAGGGCATTACAGCTCTCACATTTAATATAATGTCAAGAGCAGAATGTAAAATGAAATCTCTATTTTCTTGGTGAGTAAATGCATCCTCTAAACCAGGCATGGGCAAACTATTCCTCAAAGGGCCGTGTGGCTGCAGGTTTTTGTTCCAGCCAACCAAGAGCACACGGTTTGACCAATCAGCTGTCTGAAGACTGAGATCAGTTGATTGAATGACTCAAGTCTGGTGTGCTGCTGCTTGGTTGGAACGAAAACCTGCAGCCACACGGCCCTTTGTGGAATAGTTTGCCCATGCCTGCTCTAAACGGTACCCGCTCTGTCCATTCCACTTATCCACTTATTCAGCTGCTGTCTGGCAATGAAAGCATCCTTCATTCACTTCAAAGCAGTGAACTGAAACCCACAGCTGCTTTATGAACACTTATGCAGCTGAATTTGGACCTAATTATGTGTTAATTTGTTTGTTTGTTGTTACAATATTCCATTCAAACTACTGTTAGTGGAGCTAATGAGGGTTATGAACCATAAACTGTGGCTGTATCCCACCAAAATTACCGTCACTGCTGTCAGTGCATAGTCCATAAAGTCAGGTCCTGGGGTTGTGGGCAGTGGAGCTGAATTTAGATGGACCAGACCACACATCATTTAGTTTAAATGTTTATTATTAGTGTGGACTCATGTGTTAAATTCAGAATGAGCTGAGCCAGAGCCTGTGTTTATCAAGTGCGCTGAAAGCAGGTTTTAAGTGGACAGAAATAGAAGTCTAGGAGTAGAAGACATTCATCAGAGATCTTAAATAGTAATTTAATATGCCTTGAAAGTTGCATTCTTGTTGACCTCCAGTGGTTTTAACTTCGCACCTTGCTGCAGTGATGGACAGGTGTACCTGACACTACTGCTGGGTGTGCTTACGGCTGCAACAGAGCACATTTCAGCATCAGAGCTCAGAGGTTTGAAACTTTCAAGGGCAGCAAACTGTTTGTTTATCAGTCTGGGGTTAAGTTCCTCTCAGGAAATGACTCGTGTCTATGTCGTAACATTGCAGAGCACTCCAGTGGTCTTCTAACCTGTTGGTGCTCAAACAGAAAAGTGCAAACACATGAGACATTTGATACATGTTTAGTAGCCGAGGGGGAACTGAACAATAGAGTCTTTGTCAAGGTGCAATTAATGGTAGAAATATTATGTTGCCTTGTACTTCCACACCCTGGGTAACATTAGTGAACTGAATACTTCCCTCCAACCACGAGGATACAGGAGTTAAAAGAAGGTGTAGAAGAAAGGTGAGTCGGAAGAAGGTGGAGGAGATTGTGGCTGCATGTGCAGTGTGACATACACACTGCCCCAACCTGACTGACTGAAAGAATATGAGGGCAGACAGTGAGGAAGGCCGTGTTCGCCCTCTCCAGGGAAGCTACACACACTCACACATGCCGTGCGGTTTTCAAAAACAAGTCCCAAAGCAATTTTTCCAGGATTACAACTCACTCAGGCTCTGTGAGCATCATGTCCTTTCAGACAAACAATGAGTTGTGATTGTTTGTGTGTGGGTTTGCATGAGCATGCCTCGCCTCTGTCTTCCCCGATGAACTGCTGTGTGACACTGACAGGACTTTGAGCAGAGACGAGCAACAATTAATCTAATAACAGCAATGTGGTCTTCTCTTTCATGAGTCGTCATGGAAGGTCTGTCTCTGTGGATTTGCATCAGTTTCTCTCACTTTGTTTTTCCTCCATTTTCCCTCTTCTCTCACTTTATCTGTTTGCTTTTTTTTCTATTTATCTTCCCTCATCAGAAAACGCTGTACTGATGAATGAGGAGATGAGGGGAAGTTACAGTCTTGAGTTCTTTCTCTCTTTGTCTTTTGTCAGCTTTTTTCGACTTCCTTTTCTCTTATGTATCTATTAAATGTCAACTGCAGCTTCCTGGTCCCCTTTCTCATCCCTTGTGCTAGATTATGTACACTATTTATCTTTTTTTGGTTTGTTTTAATGGCTCACCGTGCTGCTCAGTTCTTTTCTCCACTGACAGCCGAGTAAAGGTTATTGTTCAGATGTAAAGTCAGGCCATGATGTATACCGCCGGCTGGGCAGATAAAAGTAGGTCAGGAGCTTGTGCACGAAAAGTTAAAAAAGAGGAACTCCCTGATCTAATAATGTGATGATCCATCTAGGGGAGAATGGATCTAGTTTGGGTTTGGTCCAAGGTGGTGTGCACTGAACTCACTGCCATCTCGTTGTAAAATTAAAAAAAAATGTTTGCAAGATTTGGAAATCTTCTGCCACATGCTTTTGCTGGGAGAAGAAAGGAGACAGACAGATGAAGAGTAAAAGAGAAGACAGGGCAGACAGAGAGTCAGCCAGAGACGCTTCTCTCCCTGCTTGTAGTGTCTGTCACTGTTGTCATCTCTTTTTATTGCTCCCTCTCTGTGATGGCAAATTGAGGTCTCTATCAGTGCAGAGGACAGACGCTGTGAGAGAGCTGAGTGTGTTCCTTCACAGACTCTTCAGTCAGACAACACTGTGAAGCAGGTGCATGTTTCAAAGGCCCGCTTTTGATGATTGTAATTAGTCTATGTCTCTTTAGAAGCAAAGGCACTCTGCTATGCTGCTGGTCTCCGTCTGAACCAGTTGATACAGAATGATTAGACGTTTAGACTCAAAGCAATCAATCCAGATATTCATAATGATCATTATCTAGGATAAGTACATGTTGTATCATCAGTATACATGAGTGTGTGGTCCATGCTTGAAGTAGATGTGTGATTTTTCATACAGATAAACTGTGTCCAATACTCAAAATCACTCTGAGCCTGCAACACACCAACATAATTAAACATTATGAGCCTGCATGACTACACCCCAGAACCTTGAACAGAACATTTCTCCAGTCTGCATAAACTAAAGACCCCTAAAATAACCCTAACCCTAAAATATCATGTGTTCCTCCAGCATCTCATGATCGTACCCGAAACCGTGCAAGTTCACATCCACAAATAAATGTTCCTGTTCCTGTGTTGATGTTGAAGGTGTGGTGTCAAACGTGAGGAATATGGATATGAGAAGTGTTAATAGTATTATTATTGTGGCTTTTGTCAACTTTAAAGCTGCACAGGGTGATTTTAAGGGTGTAAAAAACGTCTCACTTTTTCTAAATATATTCCTGGAGTCAGGCGTGGACATGAGTCATTTTCTTGGCACTTAGACTGCAACACACAATTATAACGACCAACCGTAGTCACAAACACAACAGATGGTGGAGGTTGCTGGTTCTAGACATTATCTGGTTAATTAACAATTAATTAAACAACAGTCACGATGTCTCCTGTCAGTAATTCAGAATATGTAACTCTGGCCAAACTCTGAATGCTGTATGTCTTCTGTGTTCTGCAACTGAGCACCGATTGTGAGCTTGGTAACAGACCTTGATTTTGTATTCTGGGACAGTTTAAGTAACAGCAGTTTGTGGGTAAGTTGGTAATGGCCTGGGTGGAGGTTGGGAGAAGGAAATGACATGTCTTATAATTGTCCCCTTAAAATTGGAGCTTTCTGCAACAGGACGAGGGCACATAATAGAGATGTAACTGTGGTAATGCACATGTTCAAACAGCGGTTAAACATATTCACTGAGGCTGCTGCACACTGCAAAATCACCACATCCCCACAAACAGTACATTACTCATTCCACAAAAGCTGTCTGGGTACATCACCTCATCTTGACTGATCATCACATGGCTGACAATACAGAGGCCTATACAGTTGCAGGTGCATGTACTGTCTTTACTGTACCTTGCGCTATGCGGCTGTTAAACTAGTTGGAGCAGGTGGGTGGCAGTTGATGCAAATCACTGTCACCAAAAAAATGAAAAATAAATAAATAAAAATCTGTGGACTACCTAATGTGTCTCTCCTCTCGTTATGACACATTATAAATCACCAAAATAGCCTAAAAGTCAAGGATGAGGTGGAAACATCATGGGACACCGAAATAGCAGGGAAATACAGCAAAGGCACATTGTGAGCCATGCACTGGCCTGAGAATAGGTCCCTTTATGTAAAGCTTGACAAAACAAAAGATATAATATGTAGTTTTACAAAGTGATTGCTCTTGACTCACAGAGTTTAACATAATTTAGTGTCTGCCAGAATATCTCACAAGGAACCAACCTACTGTAACAATCATCAAACTGGACAGATATTTTTTGGATTTGGGTAACTGCTAATTCGCTGCTTTGTTGCTGCAGGACCACAGGCACACAGATGAAGTGATGAGCCTTGGCTCTGATGATTCATGATTCAATTCAATGTGGTTCATCAAAGCTATTAGATTTCCTAATCTAAACAACCATCGCCCAGTAGATCTTTCCTTCAGTTTCTATTAGCAACAAAGATGTCATTGAAATAAGCAGCAGCATTCGGGGATTAATGCTTCAACAGCGTGACGTGGATCCAAACAGTCTGGACGACACAAAAAACAACAACAACAACAAAAAAGACAGAGAATAAAATATGCACACGCACACAAACATACAGATGAAGGAGTGTTGGCTTAGATAACCAGCAGTTCCCCCGCTTGTCTCAACATCTTTACCCTTGGTCTGAATTCATTATATGACTCATATGTCCCTGTGGATATGTAGCAATACTCTCAAGTGCTACAATATTTCTCCAATATCCTGGGAGCTATGTGGCTCAGAGGTAGAGATAGAGAGGAGGACGGAGATGGAGATAGCAAGAGGAAGTGGAGGAGGTGGAGAGATGAAAGGGAGAAAAGGAGGCTGATGGGAGGAGGAGGGTGACGGTTGGGGTCCTAATTTTGTGCTGGCCCACATCAGATGTAGTGACCTTGCACTGGTCACACGCTGATGTTTTTTTTCCACCTTTGCCCATTTGGTAATTTTGTGACCTGCTATCATATTTCACAAGAGCACCAGAGGGGAATCTTAATGCAAATTAAGTGCTGAAGTTTAGATTATGAATTACACTTGTACCTCCACCTACTTTGCATGCATCCAGAGGTACTGTATTGTAAAAGTTCCCTATTTATATTTCATGATAATGCTGCACTATTGAATCTGCACATGCTTCTCGATTTGCTTGTAGCCATGTTTTTTGTGGACAACTGACTATAAGTGTTAGTTTTTCTTATTGCAATAATGCAAAAAGGAGACCCTCTGTTTTCCTCCGTTTAAATTGTTCAATTCATTCAGTTAACATTTTCCTCAATTCCTGCTTTCTCAAACTTTCCCCTTAGAAATGAACTACCTTGTGTTCAGTCATGAGCCTCAGTCCCATCCAGCTAACATTCGTAAGTTTTCACAGAAAGCTCAGTAATCGCAACACGATCATCAACGCCGAGCCTCAATCTGAGCAGCTTAAACCTCAAGGGAAGCTGCGTCACTTGAGCACATTTCAGCTTCACTGTACAAAAACAAGTCAAATGCAAATGACCAAAGGTAACACCACTGATTTATTTAATCAACAATCAACGGGAACTTTGATTCCGGCAGTTCAAAGGATTCTATCAATCACCATAAATACTTCATCTGTGTGTGCCCCTGTAAATTATCTTTATATCACACAGACGTGCACCTTCGTCAGGAAGAATTATCCAGGCTACAACAGTCAAGCAGTAGAGAGCTGGGCTGAGACCTATGAGGATAATGTTTGCAATGTTTGCAAAACCTCTACACTTTTTTTTTTTTTACCTTTCAGATTTAAACTATTAATGAGAGAAAAAGAGCAAAGACCAGCAGATTAAAGACACGTTAGAAATGTTAGAAATGTATGAAAAATATAGAAATTTGTGATGCTGGGTTGCCATGGCAGAACAGGCTGACTCAGCTCTCTGTGCCTTTGTTGTTTTATATGTCTAAATAAAAAATAATAATAATAAATAAAGAAAAAGCACCTTCAGGAAACCAAAACTCAGCTACAGCCTCCAGGATTTCTGGAGATTGGCAGGAGTGAGTATGATGGACTAGCAGCGTGAAATGAACAACAGCTGCGTCATGCAAATTTAAGAAACGTTTTGACACTAAATTATTTTCATTTTTCAGATGCACAGGTTTCAGTTCTGAGAACAGACTCCTGCAAACTCCATGGGAACACTTACACTGGAACGAAACAGTTACAGTGAAAGCAAATATACATTTAGAACAGATGTATTTATTTTAACTGGAATATGTGATTGACACCAACATAGAGTAGTGTCAGTGTCAAATGTACAGTATGATGCTGGCTGGCTGGCCATATTACAGACAGACAACAAAAAACTTGATAGTCAGGTGTCAAAGAGTGCTGCTGCCAAAAACTGTTTGTGCCTATACGGCATCACATAGAGATCTTAATGTTGCACACAAGAAGAGTAGCCTAACTAAAATTCCTAAAAACACACACAAAAGAATCAGAGATGCAGCAACAAGGAGACACAGCTGTGAAAATACATAATGGCAACCCTCAGAGTGAAAATTGCCAGCACTCGTGCTTGATGGACGCAGTAGGGGAGTGGCGAGATGCTGGCGAGCAGGGCCATGCTGCAGAGCAGACTGCACACTCAAATTACTTCTCAATCAGACCGGCTCATGTCATGAAGTTCTTGTTCTCTGTGCATGTGGCCTCCAAGCATCCTTGCTCATTGTCTTGCTCTGTCTTGATTCTCTTTACTTTTTTTCCTCCTGCTATTCTCATATCCATATTCCTCTATTCCTCTCTGTGCATCCATACATCCATACCCAACTATGTTTCTCCACATATTCACACTTTGATTGGGCCTGTCAGTGGTTTACCTGTGCACGCACACACACACGCACACACACACACACACGCACACAGAGTACAACGGCTCATTTCATTCTCTGCAGTGACTGCCTCAATCCCTGCTTTCTCGTGTGCTCTTTTACTCTTTTCAAAGCTCTCCCTCCTCATCTTGCAGCTCTCCTTGTGCCCTGTGTGAATATTCCTTCCCTTTCACTGTGCCATTATCATCTGTCTTCTTCACCTTGGTTGTCTCGGTTGCCATTATCACCTCCATCCCATCTCCACCCCTCATCGCCTCTCCAGAAAGCAAACCTATGCGTGCTGTTTTTGTCGAACAATGAGACGGATGTTGACATATGCTAACCAGTTGTTACTTGTGCATACAAAACACCCGAAACAAAGTGAGGTGGGAGGCCTTTGTTTTGAATAATGTGCATCTGCTCAAACGCTCTCTTTGCTCATGTGTTCACACCTGATAAAAACAGTGAAATAGCTTCTGAGAGACAGCCTGTTAGCTCACTTTTAGACTTGGAAAAAAAAAGTGGTTAAATGTTTTTTTGTTTTTTTGGAGAATGTTTAATGCTGGAGTGAAACAGGTCATTTATCCTGCAGGTGTCAGACAGTCCTGTCCACTCAGTGGCTCTGTAACCTGCTGTCAAGCAGTCCTGAACACCTCATGAAGCAACTGGTCCTATTAACAGTAACAAAGGCAGCACAGCAGTTTTATGGACGGATAAAAGTAGGGTGACAACTAATGACTATTTTTCTAACAATTAATCTGTTTTATCTAGTATCATTTGTTCAAAATTAAATTAACAATTGCCTTGCCATAGTTTAACACCTAACAGCAAATGACTAATAAACACAGCTGCACACAAAAGCACTGTGACGTGTGTAGGTGCTGTGTGCTGATTAAACACGGCAAAGGAGATCAACACAGACAGTGGGTATAATTAAGTTAGCTTATTTAACTTGATGATGGCACTAAGAAGCCGAGGGATCACTTGAGCTATTACAGGTTTGAGCTTAGAGCTGCATGAATGTATGCAAATAATTCACTGCAATCTGCACCAGCAGTGCCAAATGAAGGTTCAGCCACTCACCAGTACTGTGTCTGATGTTTGTTTTATGAATTACAGATCAATGTAAAACAACATTTAGATATGTTTTTTTTTCCTTTTAATATGTCTATAATTCAATATTTCATCGAGTTGCATTGAAGCTCACACTGGTCTGAACATCATGTGTGCACAATGGAAAAGTAAGAAATTGCATTGATTAAATAAGAAGCAGAGCGTAAATACTAAACCATAAAATGCAAAACAATTTCAATATTAAACCATAAAATGCAAAACAATTTCAATACTAAACCATAAAATGCAAAACAATTTCAATACTAAACCATAAATGTGAAACACGCGCAAATAGCAGTACAGTCTCTGCTGCTGTGATGCAGGAAGAAGGCACTGCAGACACAACGCAGCTCTTCTCACCTCTTACTTCCCAGACATCTGCTAACTCCTTATTACCAATCCATGGACATATGGAGAGAACATGCAGCTCGCACTTAAAACCAAGCTGAGAGACACCATCAGCTAGACCCTGCTGAGTCTTTAATTGATAACCTCCAAATTATGATCAGTGGACCTCTAAGATCCATTAGGAGAACCGCAAGACTGACGCTGGTCGGCAGGAAATGTAATATTATCATTTTATTACTTAATGCTGTTTGATTTTTGTGTAAAATTGTGTCATAGTTACCAAAAACAACATGGCCATCTTTATACCTCATGTAATGAAATTCCCTCTCCTAATATACTGTTTCACAATGAGACCAACATGAGTATTGTTGCATTGTAACTACAGTATTTCCATCATGTAGCAGCCTGAGCTCTCCTTACTTTTGTGTATGGGAGGTGTTCAGGGGTTTGTGTACAGATTCATGTATGTCTAGAGACATGGTAGAACAACCTGCACCTGATTTTTTAATTTCATCAAAAGGGTGAGAAGATGTTTAATGTCTCTAAATTTCTTCATCTACTTCTACTGAGTGTACATAAGAGAAAATACAGTCGTGCTTACCAGGTGAGAGTCACGGTAGGTGAGAATATACCACTTTCATGTCTGCACAGTAAATATGATGTTGTCACCAGCAGCTGCTGAAACCGTCATTTTCACTTTCACACTCGGGTTTCTGTGCAGATTAAACAAACATGTATACCATGTTAATTAGTGAGCTTCAAAGGTAATTTGCGTTGCCTGTGGACATAGGCTCACTGGCTGTTTCCCTCTGTTCAAAGTCTCAGTACTAAGGTAAGCTATAGGCAGAGATGTAGCCTCATGTTTAGCTTACACGCACGAGAGTGCTATTGATCTTCTCATCTGAGTCTTGGCAAGAGAGAGAGATAAAGAGAGTAAGCATATTTCCCAAAATGTAGACCTGTTCCTTTCAGGTTCAGCTTCAGTCAATAAGGATAATATCATTCTTGTATCAGTGCTTGTCTTGTATTATGAGCATCAGTGAGTGGCATGGTCCCATCCAAACAGCTCCAGCCCTGATACATCAAACTCCTCTATGCAAAGGGAACTTTTCATAAACCACATAATAATATGTGATATATTTCTACTTAATGACCATACACTGACCGATACTCACTCACTCATGGCTGTAAAACTGCTATGGCTGTAGCTATGTTGTCTCTTTATGCTGTGCAAGCTTTTAAAAGCATGTATTCTATGAAATGAAGGAGGGTGAATGATTAGTTTAAGTTGTTGCTGTGATAGCAGCCCTCAAACCATTTATTTTACAACAGTTATTAAAGTTGATCATGTTGTACTTGATGGAGCTAATATTTTTATGACCTTCAGACAGACAGAAACAGAGGGCTGGGTGAGGTTGGTGGGATTAATGTACAGAAACAGTATATCATGAACCTCCTGAACTCCAATATGAATAAGGCTCATTAATTTTAACTGACCCTCTATGAAACCTGCAGTATGGTCGATTATCAGTCATGCAGGTAATACTGTGGACATTGCATAAGCATAACTTAACCTGTATAGACTGCATAGACAAAAATGCAACTCACACATTTACTATACACTGACAGCAAATGTGATATAGTGTAAGTTTGATGGGTAACTTGCTCAAATGGTTAAAGTTCTGACAGATGAAGTCACTTTACTCATCCACTAATACCCAATGTCCATATAATCTGTAGTGTTGTGTGAGTATTACTGACCCAGTAACTCCAACCATGTCCTCCACATGGGCAGAAATGATTCAATTATTCATTAAAAGCATATTAATTATTAACACTTGAACCATAGACTCTGCTTGGAGACAACGTTTTGATGGCCGTCATCAAATTACCATATAGAGTAAATGTGCTTCAGTAATTCCCATTTCATTTGCCTCCAAAGCAAACTGGGACAGATGGATCTGAAAATATCAAGCCCAGTTTTCCACTCACACACTTTCATGTTGGCTTCCAGACGAGGAGAAAACAAAGTGCAGGCGTCAAAGTCGCCACAAAGTAGGAAAAGGAGAGTCACTCCTCTGTTGCATCAAACAGGACTAATTGCAGTTCTTTTGTTTTTCAGTGCAACACAGCTGGTTGTCACAAAATCAATGTGAAATTTGGCTGGGTCTAAAAAGAGCTCTGAAGAATGTTAGTTTCTACAAAAGAAAAAAAAAACAAGCATCAGCACATTGTTTATGGTTAAGGAGTTATTGGACGTTTCTGCAAACTGGCCACACAGTATAATTTACATTAACTCTCAGAGACAATCCAGAAAACAACTGTTATTCACCTTAAGTGCTGAGGAGTTAGTGTCCTTTGTTTATGCCAGCTGTCAGTCGATCGAACCAAGATGTCTACCACTGGGTTCACACAAGACAACTAAAATCTGCAGTGACATTTCCACTGTTCCTTTACGTGTGACCTCGGCTGAATTCGCCATATAGATTGGTACTACTATGACTTCCTCTCTCTCTACCAATTCACTGTCACTCTGTATCAATAGGTTACACTGAGTATTAGCACAACTGCACGGCTGCCCATAAACTTGGAATAAAATGTCTGTTTCTTTTACATCTTCTCATGAAATAAGAAGATGACGATGTGATTTATTCTTGTTAGATAAAGTGTCTGTCTTCTCAAAACTTTATTGATCAGTCTCTTCCAAACATATCACTGTGAAAATTAAACCACCATTAAACTTTATGATAAGAATAAAAAGAGGAACACGTCCGAAAACTAAATTATTCCAACTTTATTGGCAGCCGTGTATTTGTGATCCACACTGGATTCACTTGTTCACCCAAATCTGGTACAAATCTTTTTGCTGCATTTCTTCAAATAATCATGATCCCAATTTGCCATGTGATTACACAGTAAACAATGTTCAATGTTCAGATGAATTCAATATCATGGTTCTTGTCAGATGATGTAGCAGTATTTACCTGTACAACTTTGTTACTTTTTACAAACTTTTCAAAAAGGGAGTTTGTTTTGTGTTGCTTTGAGGCTCAGTCTAAATGCTGCTGACACCAGCATGCAGAGCACATTCATGGACAACACCCAGAGAGTTACCCATCATTGGTTTTTGTGTTCTTTGTGTGTATCTGTGGCTGCTATGTGTGTGTGTGTACGGCAGCCACACTTTCACTCTTTACTCACATTGCGGGCTCGTTGTCTGTCCTGACCCACTAAGCCATGCCCTAATTGGGGAAATTGAATGTGAGGCTGCCTCCCGTCTGGCACCACCAGCCTCTGCAGCCATGTGTCTGTGTGGATGCAGCAGGATTTCATTGTCGGCTGTGACACACCCACAGATGTTCTTCCATTCAGCATAGCAGCGATGAACAGTGATGCATTCCTATACAATGTAGCAGTGCCATAATTTACAGGCCTCAGGTTTATTGAGGGTGGCTGCCTGCTGTTATGACAGTGTGTGCTGGCCCTGGCTCCACCCCTCCTGTCTTTCTCCCAGAGATATAAATCTAACACACCTCTGGAGAATTCTGCAATGGAAATGGAGCAGCGGCCACAGATATATTATCACTTTGATTGGGTTCTTCCTGACCTATTTTCACACCTTCCTTGTTCCCTGGTCCTCACTAATGTATGCTCATGGAAGAGATGATTTCAGCTGGAGATTCCCTTCCCTAACACTTTAAATCCATCTCTGAAATCAAAAGATTTGTAATCTTAAACTCTGTCAGTTCTTGTAATATCTTGCACCCACTCTCTCCTCTGCGTGACATTTTAGCCCGCTGTTTGTAGCTATCTATTTCTTTTAGAATCTCTTTATCGTCTTCCAAGTCGGTCCTGTGAGATCTGGGTCACATCCTGCTGGTTAACAAAGTTTCACATCTGAACTCTGGGCAGGAAAAAGATCCCACATGAGGCTGAGGAGAGGCTCTGAACACGTTCCCTCCAGCCTCAGTGGGATTACTGCACAGCGATCTGCATCATTATGGCTCTCACTGGACTTCTGCTGGTTCCTGAGTCTAAATTTTACAGCTCAGGAATCAGAAATTCATCTGTTTGTTTATATGTCACATTTTGTACATTTTTATAGAAAGAAAAATAGACCTTTTATTCAGGGGGTCTGGAACTAGTGGTATGAAAAGCCCGAGAGAGACATCAAACTCAGAAACCAATTCATTATTGTGATTATTTTCAGGCCTCTGCGTGAACAGGCTACTTGTGTCTGAGATTCCCTGCAGATTTTTTTTCACAAATAGCTTCATAATGTAGTCTGGAGTTTGCTGGTTGCCACTCACAACTACAGGAGCTGTGAAGCTGTGGCTTTTAAGTTGCACTTCCCAGTCTGAAGACACATGACAACATCTTATCACTAGATTAAGTGAATCTTTACACACCTAGCACTTTTTTTTTTTTTTTTAAGATAAAGGGTGTTGAGAGGAAGTCTATGTGCCTGCCGCACACATCAACTGTGTATGATATATTTTCTCGCTTCACTGACTCAACCAGGTCACCTCTCCTCTCTAGTCACAGAGTTCCTTAATTCATACATTATATGAATCATGATTAAAGTTGCTTTCTTGGTTAAAAACACCATATAGGAGGTCTCCTGCTGTAAGATAACTTGTGAACACGGCCCCCTGTTACTCAGCAGCATCTTGCTGTGATACAACTGAGCAGCAGGTTTTATACACAAGTCAACTTCACCAGAAGTTTACCACACCTCCTTCACTCCTGCTGTACCACATAACCAATAATAGCTGAAGCTGGCAGCAGGTTCACCAAAACTCAGGATCATGTTTGCAGTAAGAAAATGAGAGAACAATGTAAATCTTCACATCTGTATTGTGCAGCTCAGCTAACTGCTCTGTCTTACACTAAATCAAATGAAATATTCATGTTGATAATTAATTTGCTGTTGGAATTTAATGTCCCCCTGATGTATTAAACTGGAACCATACTGGGACAATCAATAATATTCATACTGAACGTGATTAAAGCCACATGCAGGGGAATCCTCCTGGTAAGGTGAGTCTGTGTGTGTGTGTGTGTTTTTAGGCAGTTCCAGGACACACTGAGCGATGAGCTGTTAGCCCCCCACTGCTAACTGATGAAACGCAGGACATAACAAACAGTCTTACTCTGACTGTGCATGTCCATGCTTGTACACGTGTGAGCGTGCGCTGGTGAAACACTTTTGTATGAGTTTTATTGGACAGATTGGTTAAAGGGCACTCTGTCAATTCTACACATGAAATTCAATCTACTTGTTTTGAGGTGAAAGGAGCTTTTTGAAGTTCGACAAAATAGACCCTTTTGTAAAAAGCTGCTGAGTTGCACACTGGAAATTGTTGGTATCCAGTGACTTTGGACCTTAACCTCAAAAAAGAAAAAAAAAAATTCAATATGTCTATTTGGCAAATTTAAGTGACGTTTTAATTGCAGAAATCCCCATGTGCTTCTCTGTCACTATATATCTATTACATATACTGTTACATCTGCCATCACCCTGGACTCCCTCAAAGCTCCATCTCCAAACCATACTAAGAATCATTAAGTCTGATGTGTTTGCGTAATGCAGCCAAACTCCTCTGTCTGTCCTCTGCCTGTGTTTGTCAGTTTGTGTGCGAGTACAGATGTATCAAATTATAGTGAGATGCTTCTGTGACAGAAAAACTGGACTTGGAAAGAATCCGACCTCATTAATTCCACACAGATGCCAGTTTTCACATTTACAAATTTCACATTCGTGGCTACCTATAGTACGCTGCTCAGCACAATAAAAGGTGCTAACTGTCGCACAGCTCTCACTCAGGTGAGCAGTGTGTTTGAGTCAGTGTTACCACAGCCAAATGCATGTCTTTGTTAGAGTTTAAATGTCTGTGTCATTATGTCTGTTACTGGGTTTGACTGAACCAGCTGGCAGTTCGACTTCAACTCAGGACAAACCCGTCAAATGAGTTGGAATGAAACGCTCGCTCTTTCAACAAAGCCTGTCACACAAATATAAGCCTTCAAGGGCTCAATTTAGTTCAGTGAAGTGACAATTTCCCAGTAGATTTCCACCTTATATTCAATTTATTTTCTTGTGGAGGTCTGTTCTTCAAATTTAACAGAGGTACAGGTTCACGCAGAACATATTAGGAACCAGATTTGAGTCGGTCTTGATGTCAAAGATGTCACTTGTGTTTGCCAAAAGCAGGCATGCTGAAGGACTGCTATGAACTCATCTTTGACAGCTCGCTCACAGCGGGGGGGGTATGACTCATTTTGTTCTCAGTAGATGGTGAACTCTGTAAAGACTCTCTGACACTGGAGAGCACCAGTCCCCTGATTGAGTCGCTTTAGAACTCGCAGGAGGCAGGACAAGAGGCAGGATCTTCAGACCAAAAAGCAATCAAACAGTTAAAAAAAGCCCTTGAGCTCTACAATTCAACAAGTCAATTCCACACCACTTGTACAGTTCTCCTCTCTCTCTCTCTCTCCCCCTCTCTCTCTCTGGTCCTCTGAGTGCTGTTATTCCAAATGAAAATGAATGTCCTGGCACTTCATCTCCAGCGTACACACACATGTGCCTGCACCAACCTTTCATTCACTCCATCCGCCCCTGAATTACCCCAGCAGCCCAACAGAGCCTCACCCTCAATTTGATTCCTGATTCCCTCCTATACAAGTTGTTTGTCTGTGGAGAGCAGGCGGTGATGCTTATTCCCCCTGCAGCGCTCAACAGATTTACTTGACTCTCCCTCATTCAATAAAAGTTACAATCATGGCCCCTTTTTTGTGCGACCTTGCAGACACCTCGATGTGATGGCAAAAGTGTGTGTGGGGGTGGAGCAGGTGGAAGGGAGGCTCTGGGGGATATGGAAAAGCGAGGGAGGAGGCGGACGCGGAGGGGGACAGTGAGTGTTTGTAAAGCGACTCAACGGAGCGTTGAGGATTCTTGCTGAGAGAGGCCCTTTGATGGGCGACAGACTGGCGTAGAGTTTGGCAGGCCGCGTGACGCTGGCAGAGTACAGGACAAATGCAGCAGACACAAATCTTGCGATCAATCATGTTTAACAGCCAACAACTGCGCTGGCAGAGCCCCCGGGCCGAATCAGGAGCTGGAATGCTGAGGTGAAGGAAGCCAGTGGAAAGTGCTGCGCCCGTGTCTTTTCCCCTTCTGGGCAGGTGTGTGTATGTGTAGTGTGTGTTAGTGTGGGAGTCTTTGTCTGGGTTGATGGAAGGGCGAGAAGTACAATCAGACTGGTGAGGATGTAGCTTTCTGAGGCGTTCATGTTATGGTGCTTAGATTCATCTTAGCTTTGATATAGACTTCCAGCTATAAGCCCTGCCAGTGGGCAAATTTTTAAAAAAAACATATAGAGGAATTTTCCAGATGAACAACAACATGGTGGTAACTTAACTTTTTTCTGTGATTACAGCGATGCCGGAAACAAAATGAACCAATTCTATTAGATTTACCGTCCCGCTCTGTATCTCTAGGAAGAGCCTGGCTTTCAGTCAGAAGCCGGGTATGTTTTGATAGCGACATATGATGTGCTCATGTTGAATAAATGATCAGAGGCAAAAACTATCCGTCATTCATGAGGAATCACAGTTTTCCTGAGGGATGAGCTGCGCGAGTCAAGTGCAGTGGCATTAGCAGTTCACAAGTTTCGCCCTCATTAACTCAACTTTAAGTTGCCTGCAACTATCATGTATCTCTTTATTTTGTTCCTCTCCACATCATTTTAGTCACACTCAACAGTGACATGATACGTTTTTTGGCTCTCAGCATTTCAAAGTTTGATGCAGCTGACTTACAGGCTCGAAAATGGGAAAGCGTTTCTGTTGGAGATGTGAAGGAAGAGTTTACAGTAGCTGCTCTCAGAGAATAACTTCTAATCTTCTTTTCCTGGTTGAGGTGGTGTAGAGCTGCAAAGTTGTTCCACCTCACCTCGTCTCAGGAGTTTCATGAGTGTTGACAGTGCATTCTCACCAAAAATAAATAAATAAATAAAAACCTCCCTGCGTGGCAGCTACTAATTACTTCAAATGATTTGGCTTAGCTCTCCACTTTGTGAAGGGTTTTTTGTCAGAGCGGGGGTGTTTGAGGGCGACAGTCGAAGACAGTTATCTGTAGCGGCGTTCTTAGAAAAGTGCACCTACGCGACGGAAGTCTGTCTTAAGTTTGAGCACATGTTTGTGTAACTGGCAAAGCAAACATGGCTGCAGCTGCCACTGTTTCCTGCTGGAGCTGGAGGCCTCACATGCTAAATCCAATGTGGCTCAAACTCCAGCAGCACCTGTCCATAATGAGGATAAAAAGGCAGAAACACAGGAGAGGTGAAGTCTGCAGCAGAGATCATGAATCTGCCTCAGTCTCACTCCCACACCTCTCCTCTCCTCTTACTCTGGTCCCACTCCTTCCTCTGTATGCCCTTTACCTCTCAAACACCCTCTCTCTGCTGCATCTCACTCTCTGCACTGCCCCTCCATCTTCCCCCTGTCTACTCTCAACCCCGTGTTTGGCTCGTACCACCTGCTTTCTGTCGCATCGCCACTGCCGCCACCACCAATCTCACAGTCTAATAGTCAGTGTCTGGTGCTGCTGCAGGCGGAGGGGAGGGCAGGCAGGCAGGCAAGCAGCAGCTGGGGAAGGTGCAGGAGGTACACTGCGTGCCCCCGCCCTCCCCTAGCCTCTGAGGGCGGAGGTGATTTTCAGCAGCCACACTGGCAGCCTCTCTCTCCATCAGTGGAACCCAGTTATCTGCCCTGAAGACTCCAAATTAACTGATTATGTGGATTCATTATGAACACTGATATGGTGCACTAATATAGTTTTGTGTGTGTGTGTGTTGCAGTGGGTCAGTGAAGAAGGAGGTGGGGGCAGCTGGTGTGACTGTGATTGAACTCTGTCACCAGCAGTTATTTGTCAGTTGTGTATGTAACTAGATTTCCCTCTGGACGTGTCTGATATATGAACATACACTTCCTTTTGTTGTTGTTACTACTGTTTTGCTTCAATCTGCTTTTTGTGATAGAATTATAGATATTAGTGAAGGAAAACAGCAGCATTTGAGCAACGCCTAATGAAGAAAGAAGTGAGGCGAGAAAGAGAAAAGATTAGACAGGGATGAGAGAGAGACAAGGAATGAAGTCGAAGCTGAAAGAGTGGAGGGCTGATAAGACGTCAGGGACATGAAGAGTAATGTAGGGTGTGTGTAGTTTAGCATGTAATGACTCTACACTTCCTGTCAGGGCAGTTTCCGAAATTGGACACGCACTCAGAGTTGAATGTTGATTTAATTCAGCCTTGTCTGTGCAATGTGTCAACATTGCTGTCAGCTTGTCTCCACCACCTGCAGAACCGTTTCATGTGTGTTTGGGACATGCTGGAAGTGACTTATCCTCTACACTGGGGACCTCCTGCTTGCCGGCTGGCCCGGTATCAGACACAGATTGATGGTCTGCAATGATCCTCCTCCAAATCCACCAAAACACTCAACTTTCACTAATAGTGTTTTCCACCACATGGTACCAACTCAACTCGAGTACTTGCTTTTGGTACCAGGCCCTTATTTTTCCACTCAATTCTTTTTCCAACAATTCAGTGCTGTGATGTTACTAAAGTGATAAAGCATGGAGTTACTGTGATATAACACATGCATAATAATGGAGGATATCAGAGGGGCGGCAAACAGAGCCGAACCCTCTCAACTGACCACAATGTGGTATCATGGGTTGCCCTACAAAAGCATAGTATGATGAACAGGCTACAGTGACTGGTTACAGTCACTAGATGACAGGTTTGCTCTGAATGTCCTGTCTCACACAATCATGCTGCAGAAGTGCAGCAGTAGTTCTCTCTGACCAATCAGTAGTCTGCAATGTTTGTATGTCACTTTTGAAAGTGATAGCAAAAAAGAAGCAGGTACCAGGTTGTGGAAAACCAAGTTGAAAAGATAGACTGTTAGCTAATGAAACCATGCATTATCATGTGTTTTAATGACTGCAAGACTCAGATCATTATTCCAAAGCAATGATAATCTGAACACGCTATTTCAGTAAGGGCTTCACTGGTTCAGAGCCTATTTAACTTCAAGGAGCTGGAAATCCTGCTGGATACAGTGAGCATCCTGCTGGACCATCAAAACAGTCTCTATCTGACTGTTTACCAGCTCTGTGTATCTGATGAAAACACACCAGACTGACCTCATAAAAGAATGTGGAGTCAGAATGACTTTGACCTTTTACCGCGAAAGTCTTATCAGTCTATTCAGTCCCACTGGATGTTTCTGCCAAATGAGAAATTCCCCTAAAGGTGTTAGTAAGAGACCTTGTTTACAAAAAGCAACAACAACAACAACAACAACAAAAATCAGACAGACAGACATCCATAAAACATAATTCTGTTCAGTTTTGGCCGTTGCTGGGGTGAAGGCATAAAAACGGGTCGATCCCACCTGTGTGACCATCAAAGGAATCTGGGCCTGAGCTTCCACATTGTTTACTACAGTCAGGTCTGGATGTTTTCATGTGTGCTTTGAAATAAAGTTTAAGTTTTCTTTTTTTCACCCTGGCTGCTGTGAGGGAATGTCCTGAAAATGTTTCCATCACACAGCAGCAGCCACACACTTGACCTTCGTGTAATGTATGTGCTAAAGCGAGGGGCGGGTGTTAGTCACTGCTCACACAGCCACACCATCAAGGATGAAAATTTCTCCTGAGGAAGAATCATCATGGCAGTCTTTAATCATGGTGCACTAAACCATATTTATGAATGTGATTTATGTGTATGACCTCTGCAACTGAGGTGCCATTAGCTTGAAAATGGCTGTTTTGTGTTATATTTTGTTAAACTTTCATATCACACAGACTTTGTCATTTCACTCATTGTCAGTTCAACTTCTTCAAGTGCGAAGTTGTTGGTGACTTGCAAAAGTATGCTAAGTAGCTTCCCTAATACTGCTAATAGGATGTGCAAAGTGGTAGAGGCCGTTAAAGTTCGAACTATGTTTCTGAGTGAAGCTATAAATAAGTATGAAGAGCCTTTTTGTCAGCTTTTTGTGGACTTCTTATATCTAGAGGGGACAAAAAAATGACGAAGCCGCAGAAGCCATATTTTCCAATAAACATAGCTTCTCTGGTGACCCGGGCTGTCCTCACACTGAGGTCCGAAAAAACAATATCTCACGGCTGACTCTACAGGGCAATGGAAATAACGGTGGGCGAGCAATCCAACTGAGTCAACATGTTCATTCTTTTCAGTTTTCTTCCATTGACTTAACTTAACATAACTTTGGCAAATTAGAACCAATACAAATGTTAACTTCAATCAATTTCTCGTCGGGTGCCTCCTCTGCCTGAACTCAGGAAATGAAAACACTTTCTAAATGAAGATAACTATTTGCCATTCACAGGCAGCTGAATAAAGCAAGAGCCACGGTTTAATTTCTGTCTGCAATGCATTCAAAACATTTAATTTCCCTATTTCATCTCCTCTGTGTGTAATTCAATATCTAGGGGCTGCAGAATATGCCAACAATGGGCTGAGAACTACCCACCTTGAAAACTAACACTAAAAAATGGATAGGATGGGAGTAAGGACTCTGCAGCACTTCCTCCCCTCGACTAGACCTTTCCATCATCACTGACAGGACTATAATGACTCCTACCTGGAAACCGCAGTATACCTGACTCGATTCTAGACAAGGAACTGTCATATGAAGCCCAGAGTGCAGCCACAACTGGAGTACAGGGGTTTTCTCTCCCAGAAATCCTTCAAATCTGAGCTTCCCTCACCCTAGACTCTGGTGGCTGAAATAGTCCTTTAAACTGACACTCACACATGATTCTTGTCTTTTGAATATTTCCTCCTCGAGCAAAGTTACTGTGTGGAGCTGCAGCCTGCAGTGTGCATCACTGCCCGCATGAGACGACCTGGCCGTTGTATCTGGCTCAGCGTCTGTCCGCCTTGCCACTGAGGAAATGACCTCCTCTCTCCATTTGGCATCCCAAAATAACGTCTTATTTTCTGAACTCTACTCAAACAGCTCACACTTTATGTGTGTCAAATGCCTGATTCTTAAAGTTTTGTTTGGGAACAGACCCCCCCCCCCATTCAATCCAATGCAAGATCTCCTTTTCAACATCAAATATGAATGGCTCAATGGCTAAAGTGAAGTGTACCAGTCAAACACACCACGTGACACAGCGCAACATCCCGTTTATCTGTCTCTTGCTTCACATGCCATTATTCAAACTCTTGCATGTGACATGTTGTGATTAGAACAGATGGTTTTGCCTACAGACAGGAAATTCCTACAGCAAATGTCAGTGTGACAGCACAGTGACTGTCTTTTCCCACTGAGGGACAACATGGATGACATGTATTGAATGCAGGTTCTTATTCTCAAGTTCAGTGTCATCTGGAAGAGTGGAAATGCTTGTGTGGAATAAAGCACACGCACATTTGCGAGACAGGCAGAGAGAAGCATGAAATACACAGTCGCTGTCATGTGACACATCTTTTCTCCTCAGCCACACACACTCATATATCCATATCCATGCAGCAGTGCACAGCATACATAAGGGCTGAGAAGGTAACAAGGTTTTTTGCACATTTCCCACCCTAATTTATTTTTAAGGAGACTTCTGACCATTTCAATGTTGTTTAATGACATGAACCAGTTCACTCCAGCCATTAGCTGTACTGCTTATCCTCACTGAGTCACAGTGGATCTGGAACTCAACCTCAGACATAGGGCAAGGGTGGTGTACACCCTGGACGGGTCATCAGTCCATCACAGGGCCGACATAGAGACATACAACCTGCCTCTCTCACATTCACACCTATGGACACCAGAGCACCTGGAGACAATCTATGCAGGCAGTCGGAGACATGCAGACTCATATTTCTTGATGTGAGGCAGCAGTGCTACCTACTGAACCACCGTGCCGCCCCATCAACCAGCTGCAGCAGTCTTTTTTTTTTTCCAACATACTTTGCTGGCAGCCGACCTGGCTGCAGTACAGCACCCCAATAATCTGTCAACACGCAACATCCTCTCCACACAGTGGTTTGTATGAGTTAAAACGTTCCTTTTTCTAGTGCCTGTGTATGCCTGTGTCAGAACTGTAATTATGATACAGAAAACTGAATGAATTCAATGACAGGCTTTTGTGTACAAACAGCTGCAAAATGGCTGCACTACACACAAAACCTCTGTAATGTATGCATTCAGTATTTTTCAAGTTCATGACTTTAGATATTCAGCCAATAAAATATATATAGATTTTTACTGTTGTGTGAAACAAAACTGTCTCAAAAGACTTAATGAATGTTAAGTAATGCAGTTTTCAAGATAGTGATATAAGACAATATTGACTATTATTGATTTTTCGCCAAACCAGTACATCTAATGTTGTATTCCTACCAGGTTTTGTTTGTTCATTGGTTCATTCAGTGACAGTGAGTATCAATAAATATTACTGTAATTGGTACAAGTTTGCCAGGAGGCTTTTTCCAGTGATTTCTGATCAGTGTTTCAAAGTTACTACAAAATATAAAATAAGAATACATCTAAACAAACTAAACAAGACAATGATCAGGCAATAACAAAAGCAAACAGAGTGGAGCACAGACACAAAAACAAGGCAGTCCATCAAACAGATAAATCACACTGGAACAATAAATTGTGGACATGACTGGAAGCTGCAAGATGACCAGAGGACAGCAAGGTGTGACTGATCTGCAGGGCTGAGTGCTGTTTTGTCATTTCTCTCACTGAGCTTTGACTGTGTCAGAATTGAAGTTTATCGGTGGGCAGTAGATGGACCAGCTCTATATGCAGTGAAAAGATGCAGCAGACAGCAATAGGAGAACGAGAACATGAAAGAAGATGAAAATAAAAGTTAAGTTCAATGCAAAGATAAACTAAAAAAGAAAGACAATGTGAAAAAACAACAACAAACAGAACATTCACACATCATGACTTACCAAATGGTTTCACTACAATCTGTCTTATCACAACTCTCCTGGAAATGAAACCCAAAAAAATCAGTACACCCACCTTACAGATTTAGCGGTGGCCTTGATGCACCCAATTTTTATCATTACTATCTGGCACCCAATATCAGTATCCTGTTAAATGGATTCACTCTAACTTGGCTCACATATCTCAGAGGATGTAATACTATAAAAATGAATGATTTACCTCTCATTGGCTCAAACATCAGACACCACTGTTGCTTCAAAACCCCACTCATCTCCTCAGCTCTGGCTGCCTGGAAACACTTGACATAAGCAAATCACAGGTGACTTCCTGCATGCATTCAACTCAACAAATCTCAACTTCACACATGGGACCAAACACAATAGGACCTGGACCAGATCTAATGGTATGGGGGTCCTCCAACACTAACAAATTAAATGAGTCATCAAAATTAAAATCAATACATCAAACACTTGCCTTCACTCATCCCAACAAGCTGAACACATCATGAAACTTTCCACAGCCACAAAAACTCTCTCAAACTTTAATCTCCATGTCCACCAGCCTACTGCTACTGTAAATGTGAAAAAATATCTTCTCCCCTGCAACACACACAAAAAATACAAATTTACACCTTACACAGTATGAAAACCTCAGAACAGAACAGAGAACACACCATATGCACAAAATGTGTCTCTAACATAGACAAATGAACACAATGCCCTCTAGACACCACAGATCACTCCTCCACACCTTATGGTATGCCTACCTGTGCAGCACTAACACAAAAACCCCTCACAGTATTGGGTTGAAGCATTCCCCTCTCCCCATCATATGCATACAAAGTGATTTATTCTCTGCTGAACTCCCATCAAACGTCTGCACACCAACAAATCCCTGACTGCCCAACCTATCAACAAGAGAGGCATCCCTATTTGTTCGAAAATCAAACATACAATAAATACTGTCAAAGAGCTGATATCATTGTATCAGAAAATCCTGTCAGATATCTCAGACGTGGAATTGCAAATTGAGGGTTGTCATAATTTTTTTTTTACTCTGCCTGTTATTGGTTTTTAAATTCAATTTTGTCACTGTGACATAAATACATCGTGTGTGCACACTGAGAACACACAGGCCACACTAATGTGTGTGTGTGTGTGTGTGTGTGGCAGATACTGAACATTTTGGTTGTCCTTTCAGCATCACTGCCTGCCCTCACAGCTGCATCATGTAATCTACAAATCTGGCATCTCGCTTATTTTTCCATGTGGTGTGATGCATGTGGTTCCCAGCAAAGCAAAGCAGGAAAAAGGCCTGTTGATAGTCATACTGATGTCACACCAGCAACATTATATTAGACTGACACCTTTCACTATAGTTTCCATATCCAGGCTGAATCTGACATGGATATTAAAGAGGAACTATGCAGGATTTTTCCCGTAGCTATGCTACATTTTTACCTTAATTAAACAGCTTCAGAGTCATTGTGGTGGTTACATACATGACTTCTAACTTGTTACATGGAGAATGGAGGCTCTCAGCCCTCTCTGCGTCTCTTGGCTGAAAACCAACCTTGCAACATCAGAGCCTCTGCCCTGGTGTCCCACCTTTTGTCTCTGTGCACCACAACACAAACACGCTCCATCACTCGTAATCTTTCATTTATGACAGTTAAGACTACACAAATATCACAAATATACATGTCGTACAGTAACATTTTATATGTCATATAATGTTATCAACCGCTCCATTGATTTCTTTTTTCGCCAGCTTCGTTAAAAACAAATTCACATGGCCAGGAGGAGGGTTAGCAAACCAGCAGAAAAGTGACCAGACTCACATAGTTCCTCTTTAGAATATAAATATGTATATATTTTTAAAATCATTTTGTCAAAAATAAATAACAAATTCATATATATTCTATAATATCCATTTACTCATATAATTTATATTCATTGGATATCTGTAATGCAAGGTAAACTATGTAGAACGACAGAGCCAGCTGTAGCAGAGACACAGCAGATGTGAACACATGTTCAAGTCACAGTATTTCAGCAACATAGCTGCCACACACAGGCAGCGCAGGCAGTGTGCTCTCAGCATAACAACTAAAGCTGAACCCACAGCACTGAACATTTCACAGGAATACCGTGCTCATTATTTCAAATTACACAAATACGTTAACTTTCAAAATGAGTTTTCCTCGCACATTCTTTATATTATCAGACACCACACAAACTGTTCATATATATATTTTCTATGTGCACGTGAAAGGGACAGGACAAGAAAACCATTAATGTGAATAGACAGTGGAAGCACACACACGATAAAAGCATAGAGATGATTCATGAAGCGACACCCTAAACTTTATCCTGTTTCCAGGCAATTCATGTCAGTTTAGTTTCAAACTAATTGTATCACTGCACCACACCGGACAGATGATCTGTCTGAATAAGACACAGCCCGCCAGGGAATCAAGTAGACACAATGCTCCTTCTGTTGTCGTAAGAAAAAAAAAAAGAGCCACTGCATATCCAATTAAGTCAGTGAAGGCAGTGAAGATATTCTCTCCTGACAAATATTTCATGTCAGACTGTTCTTGACAAATTCTGTTTTGTGCCACCACACAGACACAACGCATTCATATCAATTATGCAGCTTGGGGATTGCTGTTTAGCATATGAAACGGTTTCTCTGTAAGGGCAGTCAATTAGTAAGTGAGCTCCTTTCACCAGACACCCTGCCTTTGATTGCAATCATTCAACACTTACTCTCCATTTCCTCAATTTGTCTGTGATCTCCGCCACTTCATTTATTTAATCAGAGCCAACACTGAAGCTATTAGCCACCTATTCTCCAGAGCTGACAAAGTGAGAAAGTGTAGGGGATGGAAATAGAGCCAAAGTACAACACAACCTTTTTTGTTTTGAGACAAAATAATAGCTGACCTTTTCAGTTAAACAAGAATGAGTTTTAAATAAAGTTTGACAGAAGATGAGGTGGTTAAAAAAAGATAAAAATGTGTGTCCTTCTGCACAGCTTAGCCAATGCATCAGGAGAGCTACACACAGATGGCACCATCACTCAGGTCTTGGCAAGATACAGTTCATGGACAGTCTGGAATCTAAAGTTATTTCTGAGTTTTTTTTCTGGCATCATTTAAATTAAGCAGACACAAATCTGTGTGTTTTCTAAAGATCTTGTTTGTGGGACTTTTTTGCCCTGCTGCCAAGTCAGAGATCTAATGGCAGAGGGAGTCAAAGCTATATTCACTTAGCTCCTGTGGCGTCATTGTATTGAAGTAGTCTCTAGCTGCTTTTTACTAAACTTCTCCCCTGTACAGCAATCATAGATGAGCAACTGTATATATGCACGTGGAAGCATTGTGTATGCTAGTAAAAGCAATACTCTGTAGAGCTTAGTATTTTCAAAACTGCAGCTCGTAAGCTAGTTAGTGAGACATGCTGACGTAGGGTTGGCTCTGAAGCCAAGAGGGATCTGGTCCTACATTGTTTTGTGGGGTTGCATGTTATGTTGGTAAAAGGCCGATTCAAGACAAACATCCACTGAGAAGTTTACTGGATTGAATCATTATAGTTGTAGAAGCATTGACCCAAAGTGATACACGGGCACACACACACACACACACACACACACACATACAATTAATTTATTTAACTCAAACTTTTGCACATAAACTTGACCTTTCACATCAGTTGAAAAACTGTCAGCTGAAGAAAAAAGTATTGTATCTATCACCTGCTGTAGGAATTCAAAAATTAAATTAGTCTGAAGTCCTTTTCAGTAATAAAATGTCTCAGACTACAGATTTTATTCAGGAGTTATGCCAGGCAGCCATCTATACCTACAGACAATACAACAAGCTGGTTGTGTCTGGAGTCAGGAGTGTGTTTGCCAGTAAAGGAAATTGGCTTCTATTGTCTCTCTTGCTCCGCTCCAGTGGCTTCTCATCACCATCAATAACTTTGCAGGCACTGTGGCAACAGGCTGTTTCACCGCAGCCAGAGGACTAGACATATTGCCAAACAGGCGAGGTAACAATTTTTTAGGGGGCACCAACCCCATCTTGATGAATCACAGCTGTCATTTCCTGTCTAATAATAATAATGAAAATAATCATATCAGCCATAATAATACATATAGCTGGCAATTAAATGAGGTCCAAGCAGCTTGCAAGGATCCCACACATTCAATGCTGACCCCTAATAAGAAAAGCATCAACAGTAATAATGATGATGATGATGAAAGAGCAAAAAGTAACTCTATATAATAGACTATATACATATTTGTTATGCTTCCCCACCCCCCCACTCCGAAGCAATCATAGCATGTATTAGAAATTTCACAGGATGATGAAGAGATGATTTATGGAGAGGGACGCCACCTAGAACCAACAGATAGAAATTTTCTTTACCTCTGAACATCATGAACCCATTGTAACATTAACTACACTAAGGCAGCTGCTCCAGACAACACACGATACAGTTTGGCTGAAGCAAACTAACTTAAGACACTATAAACTTTTTTCACAACGGTCTAAACATGCTGTGAATGAACACACCCTAAATTCTCAATTGCCAAAATGTGGAAGCCACTTCCAGCCGAAACAGGGGGAAAGTATTTGTCACACAAATACTTGTCCACAAAAACTGACAGTAATGTGTATATTCATGCAGATGGTGCAGTGTGAGTGACAGGATGACAGTGTCCATATAGGGACGTGTCAGTTTACAGCCTGGTCAGTGTCATGTGAACTGACTAATGCAGGAGAAAAATACCGAATTATACTGTACCATATATTTAGTAAAACCATTACATCATTTAAACGTATGTATGGAACATTCAGTAAATTGAAAATATCTATTGAAAGAAGGTTTGATAGGCATCAGTAAGTAGGTAGCAGAGAGAGCCAAGAATATTTTCTGCATGATTATCTGTCATGTGAGTTATGAAGACTGTTCTCTGGGCCCATGTTTGTTTGTTTTTTCTAAATCTCCCAAGTTTTTCCTCTTTGAGTGTTTTACTTTTGTGTGTAGCTTTATGCACAGTAGAGCGCCTCCACATTTCCTCACCCCACCTTTCCAAACCACCACCCCCCAAAGAACCACAAACCTGCCACAGCTTGAGCCCTTCCTGAAACTGGCTACCTGTCAGTATGTGTCTCTATGACGATGAAATTGAATGACAGCGCCCGACATGGGGCCATCAAGCAGAGAAACAAATGGAGACAGCTCAAGTGTGTGAGAGTGAAGGTGTTTGTCAGTGTGCAGGAGTGTTCATATGCAGGTGAGTGCATGTATTGGCCTTTAGCTGTCCATCCTCATACAATCAGATTCATCCATGCATCTGCCAGTGATGAAAGATTCCAGCTATATTACCATTTGGGACTGGGTATACACCTGCAACACTGCAAACCATCCAGATCTCTGTGCTCTGCAATGTGTGGTACACCAGCATTCAGAGTGAATATCAATACATCATAAAACTCTATCTAACCTAATGATAGCTATTTGAAACCATTCTATTTCTTTTTCACTCTCAGCCTCTAGCATCAATCAGACACAACATGACTCTATAGTGTGTCCATTGTTTCAAGACTCCTGCAGAGTTGCGCAACTGTATCTTTTGTGACTTCAATTTGCAGCAGTGTCCTGGCATGTCAGGAAAAAAGGGGAAAAATGGGGAAACAGTTAGCTTGTCTCTGTCCAAAGGAAACAACATCTCTCTAAAGACACTTCTCATTACTTAACATGCTATATCTGTCCAGCATAAACTCCAAAAAGTCACTGTTCCCTCTGTAAAATAGTGCAACAAATCACCACTTTAAAATGAAGAATTGTCAATTTTACACCCTGGTTTTCCACAGATTAAACAACCAAGATCAAACATGTCATTAATTGGACTTTACAGGAGCTAGTAGGTGGACTTTGTCACCTCTGGACTTAATTTATTCCTCAAATGTTAGTCTGTTACTACTACTTGAGTATTATCTTATTACAATGAAAGTGACAGTGAAAATCCTAACAATAAGACCCAAGTTTTAATTAACATGAATGAATCTTTAATCCGCAGAAAGATAGTGGGTTGTCCATGTTTATATCAGAGAATAATTGTGTGTTTTTCTCTGTTTGCACCACTTGAGGTTAATGTTTGACATCAAGACTTCCAGGAAACCCTCTGATGAATGACAACACAGCACTCAACCATTTTCTTTCACTAGCTGTCTCTGATTAGACTCTTGTATGTAGGTGCAGAGATGAGTCTCAGCCTCTCCTTCTGTCTGTTTCCTGCTCTCTTCACCTCTCTGAACGTCTTTCAATATCTCACTTCAACCCATCTGACCTGCTCTCTATCCTGTCACTCCTTCAGTCTATTTCCAAGACTCCTCTCCTCCTAACAGCTCTCTCCCAGAGGGAGAAGGTCAGATGCATTGTGACTGCAAAATGTCTGAACACATTGTGTCATCACAGGAGACTGCTACCTCATTAAAGTGCAATTTCTCTTCCTCCCTCCCCTTCCTCTTCATATGTGCAGGTGAGCGGGATCAACGCGTCGATGAGCAGGAAACGTGAGCAGCGGGTGTTATTCATGGTGGTGGTCATGGTGATCTGCTACCTCTTGTGTTGGCTGCCGTATGGTATCATGGCCCTGCTGGCCACCTTCGGGCCACCAGGCCTGGTCACGCCCGAAGCGAGCATCATCCCCTCAGTCCTGGCTAAGACAAGCACAGTCATCAACCCAGTCATCTATGTCTTCATGAATAAACAGGTGAGGGGGGGTATGGAGGAGGTGAGGGCTGTAACTGGGATCAGTGCCGTTTGCCTTTTACTGTCACAAAGCTGTGGGCAGAGGTCACTTCACCTACTGAGACCAACCATCTTGACTGTTCAAGGTGGGCTAATAGAATGGAAATGAGTCATTGCTTTATTTTCCTATCAGATGGTGCCCCAGAGGCTCAGTGCCTCTGAATTATATGACTTCTCTATATGTGTGTGCGGCTGAAAAAATGCTTGTTGTGTGTTGTGTTGTTTTTTGTTTTTTACAGTGTATAAAGTTGTTTGTTACATATCCAACCTGTTTGGTGCAACATAACTCTTAAAATATGTTGTGCTAATGCATTTTGCACTGGCCATCTCATGACATCCGCAATGCAACAACTTGAAAGGAGTTGGCATTCAGTGCATTTGAGGCCACATTGAACTAATCTAATATATTTGGTGATCGACTGAGCCAAGCCTTTCATGTGAGTCCTGCTACCTGCTGACTGCTTGTCAAAGCAGAACAGATATTAGCCATCTGAAGTGTTGATAATTAAACTCACAGTAGGTCTCTATTAGCTTTGGTCCACGCCCACTTTAGACAATATGATGAATAGCTTGGGGAGTTATCTTTAATTGTGTGCTGTTTTTTTGAGGTAGCCGTTATAAGTGGACGGGGACTATTACTATGCTTTACATGCACTTCTACTTCATTAAAGTTTTAGTTGCTGTGAGGAGATTAATCAAAAATGACACAATGACCCCACAACGTACTGATATATTACTACTATTACCAGCAGCTAAACTCAAACTTTCTGTTTGTGTGTTCTGTGTGACCCTTGAACAACCTTCACATTAGAAAAACTCCTTCAAATCTGTTATCAATGATTTCAAGTATTTCTTCGTTATATTTAAAGATTTCTTAAGCATTTGGGAAAATAAACTTATTTGCTGTCTGGAACAGGCGATCAATACTTACAATCAATATTCATCAATCAATCAATCAATCAATCAATACTCATATCTGTTATAAATTAAGATGATGTTTTCCTTCCTCATGCAGCAGCCAACCACTGCTGCAGTTATTGCTGTCACTGCATGACAAGGAGTTGCAATTATAAACTCTGCAGAGGGATTTTAATTTGAAATGGCACACAGCTGAGGTGAGGGGGGGTGGGGTGGGGGAGGTGGAGATAAAGAAAAGGAGGATGGAGGTAGATTTAACTATACTCACAGAGTTTACATGGATGGCTGCCCAGATTTATTAACTGCCAAAGTGTGTTTGGTGACCCATTTTAGCATTTTTTATTAAGATTGATTAACTAGTGGACAGGAACGCCACACACAGCCCCGACTATCAACAAACAAACACCTTGTCCAGAAGTAATTTTACATTGGAAGAATGCATATATATATAAATTGTACTGAGCTATCTCCTTAAGAAAATAAAGCTTTAGAAACTCTAGGGAAAAAAATATTGTCGAAGGATAACACAGCGAAATTGGAATCAGAGGTAAATCCACGACGGCAAGAAAAACAAGAGTTTATGCTGAAGTGGCACTGATGATTGAAATCTCTGTTGTTGCAGAGCAGAGCAGAGCACGAGTTCAGTGTTCGGGGAAAAATCCCAGTGGCCATGTGAAGCTGTTTGTCTGAGGCAAAGACAGATTTCCTCCGATGTGTTCACCCAGTTCAAAACCAAAAAAGAGGGTTGAGTTTGATTGCATTATTCCTGTTTGTTGAGGCACAATGGCCATAGTGTTGCAGTCTCCTGCACTGTCACTGTGGCATTTAAAACAACAAAACATTCATCTGCTTCATATGGTGTTGACATGAAAAGTCACTGTCGATGTGTAATTTTGTCTCTTTGTGCTCTCATGGCTGCATGATCCAAGTTGTTTTTGAAAATCATATTAAACACAGTATGCCTCATTATCATTAAAAATGAAAAGGCAATAATTGATCATGACAGAATTTCTACGACTCTACTGTCAGTCTGCCGTTCTCTAGTATGACCTCAGAAAACTCAACAAGTAGCCACTGCTACAGTAGGGCGGTGTATTCAGCACATGTAGCTTGGGGTCTGCTTCCCAGTCATGCCCAAACTTCAGCGTAACCTGACAGAGATTTTTGAACTGGTTTATGAATGAACAGGGTAAGTGAACTTTATCGGCGTTAAATCACATTTTGCACATTATTTCTGTCTAGTTCATTTAAAGCCAAGTGGCTGTTTTTCATCTGGTTTTCAGGTCAAAGCTGATTTGAGAAACAGAGTGAAAAGGGAACAGCGATAAATGGACCAGCACCAGAGGTGTTCCCATATGCACAGGCACTGGAGCCCCTGTTTGAAAAAGCACAGAAAGATGAAGTGCTCTGACAAACAGAGCCATCTTTGTACCGCTAAAGAGTATTTTATTCTTTATAGCCTTACTCTTCCCATGTGGGTAGATGGAGGAGAGGGCTGTGGGGCTTCAGCCTGTGAAATACATTATGTTGAATCCATGATTTCAATAAATGGAAATACTGTGAAAGGTCACATACAGTCATGGAAAAATTATTAGACCACCCTTGTTTCTTCAATTTCTTGTTAATTTTAATGCCTGGCTCAACTAAAGGTACATTTGTTTGGACAATTATAATGATAACAACAAAAATAGCTCATGAGAGTTTAATTCAAGAACTAAGAACTATTCATTTTCCATGGTTTTCTTGATAATAACCAAAATTACTGAAATTCTTACATCAATAGCTATGGCATTGTACCGCCAAAAACACTACTTTTAAGCATTCCATGTTTTCTTTTCTGTTTGCTTTAAACACATGATACACACAAGAGTTAATACTTGATTGCATAACCATTGTTTTGATGACTGCAGCCATGCGTCTTGGCATGCTCTCCACCAGCTTCTGACATTGTTCTGCTGTCACAGCAGCCCATTCCTGTTGGACAAATTCAAACAAATTTTCTTTGTTTTTGGCTTGTGGTTCTCCATCTTGAGTTTGATGATTTTCCACAGGTTTTCAATTGGATTAAGATCTGGTGATTGAGCAGGCCAAGGCATGGTGCGAATGTTGTGGTTCTCCATCCAGGCTTTACTGACCTTGCCGTGTGGCAAGGGGCATTGTCTTGTTGGAAATCCAGTCATTCGAGGCAGGAAAGAGTTTTCCAGCTGATGGAAGAAGACTGTTTCAAGGGTAGTCCTGTACATGACCTGGTTCATTCGGCCTTCACACAATTGCATTTGCCCTGTTCCACTCAGACTGAAACAACCCCGATCATGACTGATCCACCCCCATGTTTTACTGTAGGGGCAAGACAGTCTGGGTTGTAAGCTTCTCCAGGCTTCCTCCTAACCAGTAAGTTGGCTGGAGTGGGCATCAATTCAAAATTGGATTCATCACTGAAGAGAACCTTAGCCCAATCATCAACAGTCCAATCCTTGTGGTCTCGAGCAAAGAGTAACCGGGCCTTCCTCTGCCTTTCATTGATGAAGGGTCTTGCGTGCTCTGTGTGACTTCAAACCAGCTTCAACAAGTCGGTTTCAAACTGTCCTTGCCGAACAGGTCACATTTCTCGACAGTGCCCACTCATTTTTAGGTCCCTGGAGGTCTGACGACGATTCCTGACACAGGAACGGATGAGTGCACGGTCATCTCGTGGGGTAGAAAGACGTTTCCTGCCACGGCCAGGTAGCACTTTGGTAGTGCCATGTTCAGCTTGTTTTTTTTTGTTGTAATGAACGGCTGTCTTGGAGATCTTCAGTTTTTCGCTACCTGTCTCTCACTCATGCCAATTTCCAGCAGTGCCAAGATGGCTGCCTTTGTGGCTTCACATAATTCTTTTGTTTTAGGCATTATGTGAGAGCTGACAACTTCTGAGTTGTGCTACAGATTGAATGTAAGCAGAAAACCACTCTAGGCCTTTGCATGTGCAGTGCTGCTTGTGACATGAAATGGCCTCTTATATACCCTGGGAATCAATTAAGCTTAAGAATGTCAAATAGGACATAAAGTATTATGTGACCAGCTGCATTTTTTGTTGTGTTCATTGTATTATACGTTTAGTGGTACCAGATATTAGAATGAACAAGAAATTGAAGAAAACAAGGGTGGTCTAATAATTTTTTCCATGACTGTATATTCATCTTTTGTCATATATAGATAAATCCAGCCATCTCCACCAGCTATGACCCAAGTACATTTCAGATATGTGGGAAACACTGGTCTTTGTAACAGTTACACCAATTAGATAAATGTATCTATTAGGCAGGGGACAGATTTTGTCTCCTTCAAAAAGAGCCAGGAAGCTCTTCTCCTTTGTGTCACGCTAACCAGTAACAGAAAGTGTAACACTACCTGTTTGCTTTATCCTTAAAGGTCTCAGTATGAAGGTAGACTCGCAGGTCTCATATCATTATACAACAGGTCTATGTGCTTCATCAATTCTTTCAATGCATTGAGATGCTCACTCCAGAGAAAACTGCACAAAGCCTGCACTCAGACACTACGTCTTACAATGAGTCATTGAAACTTCCAGAACTTTCTGATGTCACAACAAAGCACCCACAACCCTGCCCACCTAGACCACCACTCTACTTCACAGCATTTAGTTTATCTCAGTGTTGACTGCTGAAATATGCTGAATTTGTTCAATTGTGAAGACAACAGGCAGCCAATCAGTAGAAAGAGATGTGCTCAGCCTGATTGTAAAAACAACTCATTGTTACATGAGCTCCAGAGAGAAGACATAAAACTACAGAGAGAAAAAAACTGTCAAGTATGGGACCTTTAAAAGTGCTAACTGTCTCCTGACAGCAAATGAGTAAATTTCCCAAAATGTCTAATTATAATAAAGGTGCGAATGAAAACTGACAAGTAAAAAGTACTTCAGATAGTTGGCACTGCCAGCTGACTGCTACAGTAAGTGTTCCAATAGAACTGTGTAGGTTTGATCACAGTTGATTGTCAAAACCCACCACTAACTGTCATCTCGTTCACCCAGAGCCCCGCCCACTGACAGAATCATGCCAGTTTAAACAATAGGAGATTACAGTCCAGCATGGGAGGAAATACCGAAACACTTGTGTCACAAACTGCAAAGAAAAGACAAACAAAGTTTTAGGGCCTGCAGTGACTGACGTTACTGAAGTGACTGCAGGCCTTGCCAGTAGCTTTCAGGCTGGGAGGCCAGACAGACAGGGGACAGGATGAAAGCACACAAACAGCCAGGGTTGGGAAGTGAACTCTATCAGCTTCATGTTGGGCCTCTAGTGGCTAACGTGTGGAGATCCACTTCTGATTACCGCTGTACACACACACACACACACACACTAGATTATTGATCAAGGACTGGGGGACACAAAGCCTTTGTATCCAAATAATTAATCACTGCAGACTTTAAAAGTAGTGTCACATTTATCATGCAACTCTTGCTTGTTTGTGTTATTTAATTCAGTCCACAGACTGATGAAAACAAGACTGTTTTTGTTGAATCATTCACTTGGAGCCTCTTTATTTAGCAGTTCCAGGTTCAGCCAAGACAGAGCTCTGACTCCAGAACAATGTTTGAAATGGATCCGAGATTCTCTTTCCTGAAAATTAGATCAGGCTATTTCGAGCAAAAGTCTTTGGTGAATTTAAATCTGATTTAATGAGACACATTGCCTAATCAGTGGGAGTGCTGGTGCAGTTTTTTTGCCTCAGAAGGATATGATATGATAAGATACTTTTAACAAGCTCTTCATTTCCTGGTGTTTTCTAACAAGATGACTGACGGTGTTGCTTCACTGTAGATCAGCTAACAGTTGAGTCAGAGATACTCCAAATAATATATGACATTACACTGACTGATGATAACATTGATAACATTTCAGCTGAAATTACTCATTTAAAACTTAATCATCATTGTTGGCAATTGCTGGATTACCAAGCAGGCGACTGCCTCAGGGCCTCAGACCGTACCTGTGGTTCTGAGCCCATGGGTACAGATAAATAACCTGTAAAATAATTTAATGTAAAATTTCTGTTTCTGTACTTTGTCACATTACCTCTTTGGGCCTCTAAAAGCCCTTTAAATAGATAGACTAGGCTGTTCAACTATTTGATTTAAGTGTCGTAAACTCAAGGACCTGGACACTGCAGTACATGAAATTTAGTTTTTAGAAGCCATATGAAGTGAAACAATGTATATATGGTGTACTGTGCAATGTTTAAAAGTGGGGATATTCACTTCTTTTACAAGTTAATTCTGCTGTTTTGTATTCCTCTACGTCTACATCACTGTACATGTAGAGCTGGGAGGGGGGTTCTTCATTGTGCACATTTTATGAACCAGCACCTATAGAGGCCTAACTAACTAACTCACCAGCCAACAATGGCTCCTTACATTCGCTTTTGTGAATGAAAGGTAGGTTTCTCTTTGTGGATCCCGTCCCAATATCAGCCAACACGAAAATATAGCGATGAAATTGAGCTTGGTTTTTACTCGCTAGCGTAGCAACAACTCAATGCCAATTTGTAGCCCGTCAAATGTGCCATCTCCTCTGGTCTGGGTGCCGTACATCGTTTCATCGTCCGGTGGACCGACCCATCCACTGCCTCTGAAGATAAAGTTACATTAAATAGCTTATCTTCCCACCGATGGCCTCATTTGCTGTTGTAGGTCACACAGAGACATCAGCAGAAACCAGAGACTTTTGTATATCCAGTTAAAAGTTCCTTGCAGGAACTGACACATGTGGGTAGAAAGACTATCATTCAAAATGAAATAGTCTATGAAAATGACAAAATAAATCGCTGTTCTTCGATGATATAAATTTTGAGATCATTTGGATCCAAAATCTAAATCGTGATTAAAATTTGAGTCATTGTCCAGCCTTACATGTAGGCGCTGCTTGAGATTTACATTGTTACTCTGTAGAACGCCTGGGCAGCAAATTCACTTAAACACTTATTCATGCCATTAGATTAGGAGCTGCAGGAAGTTGACGTGAACACTTTTACCACGTTGACAGTTTGCAGTTACAGAACATTCAGAATACTTTAACGGTCTACAGTACTTGTCAGTCACCTTCTGCTGCACCATGCATGTGTTTTAAGCAGTGGATAATCAGAAATTGGATTATGGGTTTGACTGCTGGAGCTTGTCCTGGTTTTCTTGGTGTTTAAGAGAACGTCAGTGCTGGTGAATGACAGGCACTGTGCATGAAGGTGTAGCCTAAAATGAAGAAAGTGAAGTTTGACCAGAATCCAGCAACATAATGGGAGAAACTAGGCAAATATGGGTCTGGGTGAAAATAGCTGGAATTAAACTTTTCTTTTGTGTAGGCAGGGTTGGTTGACAGATGACAAGACTGCGTTCACAGACTTAATAACCTATCATCGGACACATTTTGCTGGCCACCACTTTTATCTCAATGTGTAGCTTTCCAAAAGTTAACTCCACTTTGTTCTTTATACCAAGTTCTTCTCTGGAGTAAATCTCTTTGTACAAAACAAAACATTGAAACCTAAGATTTAAGATGTTTTGTTCCTTTCTGAATCATAGTTCATCATGGTGGGGAAAAAAACAGCAGAAGATAACAAGAATGCCCTTCACTCCCGCTGGGACTGACCGATAAAACTTTTTTGTCCTCATTGTAATCTTCATCATCTCACTCTGGTCTTTAAGTAAAGCACAAAATGCTGTGTAAGGGCTTTAGGGAATATTTCCCTCAGACTCAGTCAGAGGGATTTCATGTACTGTACAGAGAATTACATACAGTACTGTATATTGGAAAGTAAATCTTATCAGTTTCCAAAGCCAGTCAAGTTTAATACTTTGCCTTCAACTCTATATAAAGTACTATGCTATTAAAAGTTATGGGAGATCAACACAAGATGACACCCTGCTCCAGATGTTGCCACAGCATATGGGGGTACAAAAGCCTCCACTGTTCAATGTTGATTCCATCTAACCCTCCCCTCATGCTCAGGCTGCCACTGTGCTGCCAGAGCAGCTAACTGACCTTACAGGGACATTTTAGCCCACACACACATCATCAACTTCATGACAGCGGGAGAGACAGCGAAGGTGGGGGTAGAGGGACACCGAATGTCCTGTATGTCATTTTCAGTCTTCAATTCCTCCCAGCCCGTTACTATGGAAACTGTGAGTTGAGGCGAGTTGAAGACTAAAAATGCTGTACAGATACAAGTAGCAGCCGGTGTGCGCTTGTCCCACCGACGATCAGCGGCGGTCACAGACAAGAGGCCAGATGGCGGGTAAGTTAACTAACGGTCTTTTCTTGTCACGTGAAAACGTGTTGCACCATGTGACTGTTGTGTGCATCAGTGCACGAGGGATTTGCTGCAAAATCTGATATAAAAAGGGCACAAAGGGGACAGAGGAGCCATCACTGTTGCCTCATAAATTCTGAGTCTGTTTGCAATTTCTCAGGTAACTGCAAAGTAAAGTTCACTGCTTCTTATTTACACACACACACACAGACAGACAGACACACACACACACACACACACTCACATACATAAACAGAGGTTTTCAAGGTCCAGAAGTAAACAGGTAAACATCTCAGATGGGGTGAAAGGAGCACAGTTTGTCAGAGCTTTCATTGCAGTCAGTGGCAGAAAAAACCTTGTGCATATACACAAACTCAAGTAAAAGGGAGAGGACCTAAAGACTGAAGGAATAGTTCAACTTCAACAGAAATATTCTTAGTTGTCTTTGCATATGGAGATGAGAAAATCACTACCAGTGTCAGTGGCCCTGTGATCTGATCAGTGGTAAGTTCATCTCTTCACACCTGCTTTAAAATGCTCTGTGACACCACTTGTGATGGGATCTCGCTCTCTGATTTTATATGCAAATTGTAATGCAATATATACAATAGTAATGTGTGGTTGCTCTTCACCAATCTGACAGGTCAGTGGCCAATGTGCTTGTGTGGGTGAGTGAAAGGGAGAGAGGGAATGAGAGAGCAAATGGCAGGGAGAAGGAGTAGGAGGGGTTGAGTGAATAAAATCAGCTCATCTCCTACAATGAATTAAAGTTTTGTCTGGTTGAAACTGTAAAATATTAGTTGTAATTGGTCAAGAATGTCTTTGCGTTCACACTGATAAAGAAGTGTGACCACATGAGGCCCATACTACCTCTCAATGGGTGAAGCCAAATGCATTGTGGGTGTGTTCACACCTGGACTTACGGCTGCCCACTTGTGATCGGACCAGACGAGACAGATGTCAATACCAGGTGTGAATGGAGCTTATGTGAATACAGCCAGGAAAGCTGATAATGGGCACAGATCAGAAAGAAACTCAGACAGCTAGCCTCACCCTATCCAGACATAACAAAACCCATCTATTAGGACTTCAAAACTCACAGAGGAGCATATTATAGTCTGTTAAATCTGTTCCAAAGATTTAGTACAAAAGCAAAACTTCTAAACATAATGAAGCATCTTTACCAAAGTGTAAATCAGTTCCTATAACGTAACTTAATCATAATTACAAACACTGGAGCCACGTTGAGTCACATTTCATCAAGCAGCAGTCAGAAGTAATTGTTAGCTAAGAAACAACACGAGACACCCAGCAACACAGAAGAGCAACTCGTCTGTTGATCAACTGCAGGAGCATTATTCCCAATGACTGTGTAATTACTTACTGTCAGGAGGAACAGACTCAAGCAGTGAAAACTATGGCACGCATACTGACAGGTGGTGTCATTTCTACATCTTACCATTTCATTGTTGGGAACTGATTCATTATGACTGACAGTTTGACACAGCCTGTGATTTACTGAGTGATTAACTCCATAAGTGGGTTGGTTTATGTTTATTCCTTATTACTCACATTCTCACTTCTTTCACACAGTCTATTCCAAGATTTACTCAAGGTTAGTTATTGATCCATACTGCTTGCTAATTCTTGTAATGCAACTGTCGGCTGATGCAATAGTTCAAGCCACTGCTGTCAGAATTGTGTGTGTGTGTGTGGAACAGGCTCAGGAGTAAACTGTGTTACAGTTGGGATGGGGTTTGCTTTTTGCAGGAGCCAGGTTTGTGTTTTGTCTTTCATTTACTAATGGTCCTTGTGTAACTAAAATCATTAACACAGACATTTTAAATCTCCAGCTTCAGGCAGTGCAGGTCAGGTGGAAGTAAAAAAGTGTAAGGAAACACAAATTCCTTTGTCTCAACAGGGAAGGCATACAGTATTACTGTGTCTGGCTCTGATGATGGTTGTTAGGTTATTATAAGAGCCGATTTCAGATTTTGTTTTGTTGTGCCTTTTATTTCTTTTTTGATGTTCTGATGATAATAGAGTGAAACTGGAGAAGTATGAAAGGACTGTGGGGTTTCAAATTGAAATGAAATGATAAAAACAACAGCAACAGATTTGATATTTACCAACAGATAATGATGCAGTTATTTTCCCCAGAGAAGTCCAGAGATTTTCTTCAGCTCATCTTCTTCAGTGTGATCAATATATTTGACTGAGTGGTCAGTTTTTATGAACTAGTTTCCAAATCACAGTTTGACCTAAATAGGAAATGCAGTTGTGACATGATTTTAGGAGCCTTTAGGCCGACTTACCTCATAGCTGTATGGCCTTATATTGTCTTTATATGATCATCTTTTTAATTGGATAATTATAATAGCACCATATTTTAAATTACCCCTTTGGCATTACACATATTACAGTGTATGCACTGTTGTCTCTATTGTAACCCTACTTTCATGACCTACTTGTGCAGACTCCCAGGAGAGATGCAAAGGTTTTTAGTGAACTCCAGTGAAGCACCAACTTAAATGAATGGACTCCAGTGATAACAACTGGCTGACCTGAAATGTTGTTGTAAGATCCAGTCCAGTGTCATCTGTCAAGAGTCATAAAGTTCTGACAGCAGCAATATTAAGCAAATTGTTTCAGCCTTATTGCTTCATTTCGGGCCTCCCGAGCAACATTACTGGATACTTCATGTTTTATTTCTGTTTGATATAGTCCACTATATAGAACTGAGAGGTATCTGGCAGGAACGCAAACTCAATAACCTTCCCTCGCTCCTCCCTTTCCAAAGCTGAAGGAAAACCTATGGTGGCCTCCAGGTGATGGGTGAGGGAAAAAAGCCAAAAGCCCTCTCTAGAGCCTCTTGTCCATTCTGGGCTACTGTAGAGAGACTGCAACATGATTGGCTCTGTGGAATAGACCTCAGTCCATAGTAATGAAAACACAACAAGTCTTACTTTCAGGTGATTATACACTTACAAAGAAATAATCCAGATATTTTATTCCAGTTCCATCAGCAGACCCTCCCAAATCCTATACTTTGCTCCTATAATCAAGCACAGACATTAAATGTGGGAGGACAAGCCAATTTTGGAGCTGAAACTTTGTTTTTTTTTATTTTCTGATGTAATAAAAAAGAGAGCTTAACAGTGCAGTGAGCCCTTGGCAGGCAGATATGACAGTTACAGTCTACTGGGCTTCATGAAATTAACACCTACTTAAATCTCTGTTGTAGCTCACAGGTATTGGAGCTGACGACTGTGTCTGTGGCCCAGCATAGAAATGTGTGAGCAACAGATCACGGTCAGTCATTGAATGATGTTTTTCAGAAGGACAACTAGCAGGATTTACAGACAATAATTAAAAGAGAGAAGGACTTGAATGGGCAAACACATCTCAATAGTGCTGTGTTTCAGTGACACATGATGTGATCTCTTGAGCACATGCTTTGATACTCTAGCCAAAAGAACAGTCAAAAGAATATATAAACTTGAGCATGTTCAAGGCCTTGATTTTTTTTTCTCTAATTGACAAACTTTCAAAGATATCAAGGCCCTTTTGGAACCTCACATAACATGACAGGGAACATAATCATTAGCCACTTCAAACACAAACTTGAACAGATGTGTTGCCAAAGAAGAGAAAGTCTGAGGCAACTCACCTGAGAGGAAACATTACATCTGTGGTTCACAGAAATGAGTTGTTGCAGGAAATCCAGACCTGTGCAACTTGAAAGTTCCAGCAACTGATGGGGAGGAAATGATTGATACACACAGTGTAAACACAGCAGAGCCTTTTGCTGAATTAAAAAATTGCCTGGAAATCCTGAGAGGAAATCAGATGATGGTCATTTTGTTCACATGTGTCTATTATTTTTCTGACTAGTGCTCTCAGATTTATTACATTTTCTGTGTGTGTGTGTGTGTGTGTGTGTGTGTGTGTGTGTGTGTGTGTGTTTTTTAAAAACACTTTGGTATGCAGGATGCTTTGCAGAAGTGGGGAGTGTACTAGGATACTCAGACAAATGAAATCACACATTTGTTAAATGAAGTAGTGGGATATCTGCTGATGCCTTTAAAAGAGGCTTAGTGTTCCCTGCCATTGCCTTATTTCATTTAGATGCCTTAAACTACATTAAGTATAATGTACTGAAGTGATTGACTGCCTGCAGTTGAAGTGTTCTCATGCTGTGGTGAGAACACTGCAAAGTCTCCATTAGTGTCACAAAGAATTCAATTAAAGGATGAAGACCTATTCATTTTTGCACCCAGCTCTGTAGTCTGGATATGAAAAATGTCTTACCTCATATTTTTCAGATTATGTTGGACTCCTATACAACAAACAAAACTGATGTCTGCTCTTGCAAAGTCAACGTGAGCTGCTCATGAAATTCTCAGGCTGCACAGTCACGTAGAAACAGAAACTCCTGGATCCAAGCAGGCGTCCCCTGCATTAAAAAATAACACAAGTGAGAGATGGTCTTATTGTCTGAGATGATGCCTGACATTTGACCCTCTGGTTGTCATCCTCTACCCATACAGCATCAGTCCAGATCATAGAAGACATCACCTAAACCTGATGTGACTGCTATGAGATGACCCCGTCGGAGTCACCTCCAGCCTCCTCTCTCCAAAATACTATCAGTGCATCTCACTCTTTCCATCTCCCTGTCATGCTTTATCTATTTATCTGTCATTGCCTTCACCTTTCCCTTGACCTCAGCCTTGAGGCCTCTGTCTTAACTAACTTCATCCTCTACCACTTGCCTGTTGTCTCCATTTCCCTCTCTTCCATCTTTCCAGCATTCTCCAGCGTGTTGTATGGACAGCTGAGGGGAGCGGGGAGTCCATCAGCACCATAGCTGCACATCCTGTTCCCTCACATCTCCACGCTAGCCTTCACTCTTACATGACCTATAGGTTATAGACACACTGAGAATGAGGATGAATATGTTGCTCATAGATGCGTCGTGAGGAGAATTTTTAGTTACTGTATGTCCAGAGGCATTTCTGCATACACAGCAAAGCACTTGATGGACAGCGACGTCCAGGAGAAAGTAAATGTCAAGTCAATGGCTACAAAAATTCTGTGAGATGAGTGTGTGATGTGGTTAAAAAAACTTATGTTTGAGACATTTAAGCTGAAAAGTACTCAGGTCCATAGTTTAAGAGTATAGCTGGAAATATGAAATATTTTTGGCATTTACAAATCCCATGAGAGAGCCAAAGCCAACAGTGTGTTCGTCCATCAGTATTGTTCGACTTCCTCAGCCTGTCAATGGCTCTCAGTCCTCAGCCCATTTATTCTTACCAAACTTTAAAACCAAGTTGCATACATATGTTTCTGTTTTTAAAAATGAGAAAATCATTCCTCCAAACAGCATGGCTTGACTACAGTTCTTACTCAGAGTGCAGTAAATGGTGCATGTATTGAGGACTGTTCTCAACTGTGGATTTTGCGCACCAGCATTTCAATGCAAAATAAACTACAGAGCCCATGTTCATCGCATTGACTCATTTAATGACAGAACATGGTTCATTTATGTTCCTTTTCAATATTTTAATAACTTTTGGACAGCAATGCAGCTCTGTGGCACAGAGGAGCATGATATATAACAGGATACAAAAACAACATTTGTTGGTGGGATAATTTCATTATTGTTTTTTGTGCCTTAACAAGAGGGGGCTGGTTGAAGCTGTTACATGAGATTTATTATCAGTATTATATTGACGTTGTTTCTCAGCACTGCACACAACATTGCACCTCTCTGTTTTCAGTAACATGTAGACATTTTATTTAATCTGGTTTTCGATCTCTGAATCTGTGTGTTGTTGAATTGCTTTTCAATATGTGTATTTTATTTACTCTGACTAGATGCTGTGAAAGAGATTCATCATGTTCTGCACCTCATGAGAAAATGTAGTAGACTATAAGTATACATAACATTCTAAGTATACTAAGTATACTACGTTTACTCAAGAGTGGCACCAGGCCACACTAACAGGAGCACAGGAAGAGGACTTGAAAATGGTCCAGATTGTGGTCTAATGTTTGCCTCTGTGTTGTGAGTATGCCTTAAATGTGGCTGGAAATGTCTAGAATTTAAAGTATAGCCAAATACCCTGAATGCATTGTTATGCTTTCAACCTGCTGCTGGGGTCCTCAATTATTCAGAATCCCCCTATCTGTCCATCAGCAGCTGTGGCTCTCTGTTGGTGCAGAGGTTGGTGTAATACGGGAAGATCTGCATGAAATCATATAATCCTGAGACTTCCAGATCTGGTTCTCGCATTGAAAAATGTATCCAGGTGTCCATTCACTATTTATTATACCCTGACAGACGGTGTGTAGACTTTAGTGCCTTTCCTCTGTAGCTTGGAGACAGCCTGCCCTTTCTTTCCACAAAATAATTTTCCGGTAAAACTACAGTATGGAGGTGTGGAACTGTAATAGTTTATGTGGACTCACTGAGATAATGTTATCAGTTTGAGCAAATGTGTTTATGGTAATATCTCCAGCCATCTGGTCTAGGGCCGAACAATTAATCGAATTGTTATCACAATACTGCAATATAGAAAATCACACTAGCAATGATATTTTGATAAGTGTAAAAATGTGTCACAGCACACCATAATAAATGAAGCATTGTGATGCTACAGTGATGCTCCGGCTCACAAATCATTTCCTCCAGACACAAGACAGCAAGGTTGTTTAGTATGAGGCCAGACCTTCAGCAATCATCACATTAAACTAATATAACAGTGCAAACAAGGGCACATATTGTAAGTTACTCTGAACTCTACAGATGAAGAAAAAAAGGGGTCTGTGATGAGAGAAAGCTCCAGTCCCCTGCTTTGAAGGAGCTGTTTGTATGTTAGCATTAGCATTAACAAAGGTCAACATACCAGAGGAAATCAAGTTCAGCTTTAACAGGGGAAAAGTTCGACTTTTCCCCTGTTAAATCAATTGTTGTTGCTGAGTTGTTTTAGGCAGTGGAAAGCAATGCCCATGCTATCTTTTGTCTCTGTTATATCTTGTCTTCCACTGTGGTTAGCATGCTGACCAGCTAGCCTTGGCCCATCTCATCATGAGCCTCACTGTAGCCTCAAGCCTGTCCTGACACTTAGCACTGCTCTGAGGGGTTATAACCTCTTGTCTTGTAAATGCAAATATTGCTAAGCTCTTGTTGAGAGACAATAACCAAAAAACATGTGTGGCCACAGAGAAAACTTGCTGTTTTAAAGTAAATTGTGTTGTATGTCCACCCACAATCCCAACTGTTCTTTATACCTGGAGAAAAAGGGCATCCCTCTCCTGTGATGGCACTGAAGGTTTGCAACAGATGTGACTACTGAAGTGCAAATCTAGGATGTGCAGTTATAACAGGCACGGTGGGCTTCAGCACATTCCTTTGTATGTACAACACACTCGACACAAAAGTTTGCTTCCAGCTGCAATCACATTAGGTTCCAGGGCATTGCTGATAATAGGTTATGAGTAATTCAGCCAACAGACTCTAACCGGAGGGCATTGATAACACTTGGAACATTGCAGAGCAAAGTGCTGACTGTTTTGATGGTTATGACTGACCACAATTTCTCACAGAAGCTCACTGAAGAGGAAAAAATTGCTGACACAAACAGGGTACAAGTATTTGAAAGACCCAGTGAGACACTGGTAGTAAGAAAGCAGGGAGGTCAATAGGTTTGAACATCATTTCACTTCTGACAGGCAAAGCTTTTTACAAGGTGGACTGAGCACATGTGCTAAAGATCACAACTCCACAATCATGAGCCAGCTGTCAAGGCTTTGGTTCATCAGTGGAGGTATTAATGAATTGCTGCCCTGATGGGGCAACTCTCAGAACCGAATCAGCCCACTGGTGACTGGTGTCATATAGCCAATAAGCGTTTCACTTTGACTTAAAGAAGAAAAGCAGGCAGATCTTAATCACTGCTTTCTGTTTCAACAGAGCATGGTAGGGCTCTTATTCCATCCTTTTGCAGCATCCTAATTGACATAGTTATAGGAAGACTTCTAACACATCCTCAGTGTCTCATCATCTCAAAAGGGTTTTTATGTCTCGCCACAGACGCTCCATAGCAACATGAAAAACCAACAAGACACTGATATCTGCCACCACTTCACTGTCCACTATGCAGTTACTATGCAGAGACGGCATGAGAGCATGTATTTCACTGGTGCTGAAGGGTGCCCCACTTCCAGTATTCAGTTTGTCAGAGCAAGGCTTCTCTGGGGTTCGTCAGTGCGGACAACAGAACAAGCAGTTCTGGAAGCAGTGAGGTTAGACACATCACTAACATGTGAAAGATGCATAAGGCTCTTCTCTTCTTGTGCAGACAGAGCATATCAGGGTTAAGAGGCACAGAGCAGCACAGTTCAAACTGTGTGGTTGAAACAAAGTCCCTGTGCACCTAGACTAGTCTCTTAGAAAGGTCAACGTATAGATGAGTTTTGAAAGGCCTGTGTAAGCATAGCTGGCAAAAAACATCCCTCTTTCTCTTTGTACATTCTTGGCAAAGTAAACTACAGTCCAGCCTTCAACACAGAAACTTGTCCACAAATGACAGGATTGGTACAGTATTGATGGTAAAGCTTGAAGCTGGGGTAGTGGTGGTACAAACGTTAAAGAACCTGACTGGAAAGTTGCTGCACCACCAAGATAAATCTGAGTGGTTGAGATGAAAACATCAGCACCCTCTCCTTCCCTCTTACCAACTACCTCAAGGTCCTTAACCCACAAACGGCTCCAGTGGAGCTGGCTGTATGTGCACTGAGCAGCTTCCATGTGTAAAACTGTGTGAGTGTGGACCTGAAAAACAGAGGTCTGCTCTCAGCAGGACTTCCATGGCTGAATTACAGAGAAAAAAAACTTGATTGTAGTCAAAAAATAGATAAATGAATAAAAACTTGATTTCCTCCACAGAGGTCTGGACTCACAGTGGTGTGTGATGAACTTTGCTCTTCCTGAAGGCTTTAATATTCTTTTCTCTCTATAGTTCCTCTTATTAGGGCAGGGGTGGGCAACTCATTCCACAAAGGGCCGTGTGGCTGCAGGTTTTTGTTCCAACCAAGCAGCAGCACACCAGACCTGACTCATTTAATCAACTGATCTCAGTCTTCAGACAGCTGATTGGTCAAACTGTGTGCTCTTGGTTAGCTGGAACAAAAACCTGCAGCCACACGGCCCTTTGTGGAATGAACTGCCCACCCCTGGATTAGGGGAAGAACTTGTGCAATGTTTGGTAGAGGTGGAGCTTCTTTTTCAGTGGTTCAATGTTGCAATGCAAATAGAAATCACAACACATGACACTGACAAATACCACATAATCAGCAACATATCAATTGACCAAAATTTCTGTTCCCTCAATTTTACCAGCCAGTTTATATTTTACTTTTCTCAAAACTCAAACATCACAATCATTTAAGAGCCCTTTACACAAAGTGTACCTTGATTAAGCACTTCATTGTGTTCACTCTCAAGTTCACTTGAGAGAAAAAAACAGACTGGATGAACAAAAATTGCTGTTTTCTGTTCCCACTCTGTTTCTCTCACCACCAACTTGCCACTCCTCATAAGCAGACATTAGCAAGGTCACTTCTCTAATTGAAAATGCAGTAATGGTGTGCACCCATGATCGAGAATGTTATTAATCAAATATATAAAGGTATAATAATATAATTTAGAAACTTTACAAATAATTAGTGTCCCTCGGCGTATTGTTCCACATGGAAAATCAGGTGACACAATAGCCTCAGTCACAGGGCAGGACTGTGGGAAACACAGAGGGGAAGGAAGAGTAAATTGATTTCCTATAGAAGCAACTCCTTGAATCAAACAAATGTCTGGATGTAGCATTTATATTTACTGTATTCAACCAATGTAGCAAAATATCACAGCCGTGCTCGTGTCTTCACAGTTTGATCTTTCACTGCCTTCTGTCTCCTGCGGTACAGTGCATTTCTGATCATGTGCCTGTGTTGAATTCTTGCCCCAGTTTTACAGATGTTTCCAAGCCCTGCTGCGTTGTGAGGCTCCTCAACGTGGCTCCAGCATGAAGAGCTCCTCCAAGGTTGCCACCAAGGCTCTGAGAGGCACAGCAGCCAATGGTCCCCGACGTACCAATGACTTCTTATTTATGGTAGCATCCCTGGGTCAGCCAGCCACCACGCTGCCCCAGTTGGGACCTTCCTGTGAACCCACCGCTGACATCACCAAAGCCCCTTCTTCAGACATCAAACCTGTCGTAGTATCGCTGGTGGCCCACTGTGATGGCTGATGACTGGGGGGTTTTTGATGGTTCCAGCCAACATTCCCTCAGGAGGGAGTCATTAATAATAAAAGAGGTGGTGATTGTGAAGCCTAAAGAAAGACAGTCCAGGCGGTCTGCCAGTACAGATGGATTTAACATGGCTGTTAAAATCAGCTCTGCACTGGCAAGTAAAAATGATGGACCGGTAAAAAAAAAAGGGAAATGTTAAGGCTGCCTCTGGACAATATGAGCTGAAATCTGAAGCGGTCAAGTGCTTCTCTGCAAAGAAAGAAAGAATACATCTGTCTTGCTGACAGTGAGCATTTGAAGGATGTTCTTGTCATGACTTTTGGAGGAGGCACTGTCAGAATGTTATGGTAATGGAAGAGGAACTGTAGGGATCATTTATTTTGTGTCATATCTAATATTCAGTGAAGTATTTTCTCATAAAATGTCATAGCAGAAATGTGTGCACTGTGCGGGAAGAGGAACAAAATGTATTGATTGGTTTCTGACTATGATTACAAAGTGAGGTTGGAGAAGAGAAGGTGTTTATAACAGTGTATTTTGAAGTTTTTTGAAGAGTAGAGAAAAAAAAGAAAGAATAAAAAAAGAAAAAAGAGAGGAGGTAGAGTAATGAGAATGTACTGGTAATAATTTTGAACTATCGGGTGTTTTCACTTTGATTCCCTGCCATTCAATTCTACTTCAATCATCACTTTGAAATGCATTTGTGGTTTTTAATTAAGTGGTTTGATAAGTAGGTTTGTTGTACATGTAGCATTGCTAGCATGCTAGCGACAGTCACATTTTTTCAGGGATAGTGACTTTATGGTCAAAGAAATAGGTGCATGTTGAAGAGTTACTGTCTAGTTCCTTCAGTAATGACTCTGCATGCAAACTGTTGCAGTTTAATATGCAAATGAGGTCAAAGAGATTTAAGTAGATAGGTATGGGTACAAATCCTGGCAATGGGTGCCTCCCTGGGCTGATCTTTTCTTAATGTTTTTTAATTAGACACTTCCATGTGTACAAAAAGCTGTGAAATCAGTTTTCGTGTTATGCTGAATTTAGTCAAAGTCAAAGTGCACAGCGCCCTGCAGCTGTGTATTTAAAAAGGATTGAGCTCACAGGCCCTTGGGCCCTGATGTGACAGTGAACCTCAAACATCCTTGAAAGAACAACAATTGAGTGCCTTGCTCATGGGCACATAGTCAGCAGTGCATGTGGACAGGTACCAGCCTCTTCTCATAATTTTCAAACTAAATGCGTTCAGAAGTTACACTAAGGTGTTTAACATACTTTAAAATATTTGTCATCATCTATAAAAAATAAAAAACAACTGCAACAACATTTTTTCTACAGTTTCCCAGAAGGACTTTATCTGAGGCAGCAGCATCCGTTAGATGAATGTTTGTTCTGTATATATTTTTGTAATGTGCTCGTCTGCATCTTGTTCAATTTTTTGATGAGTGATTTCACACTTTTTCCCGTTTGCAATACAAAGAGAAAAGTTTCTGAGAGCAGTGCATCAGTACTGTGTTGTCAGTGAATGTCTAAGCTCTCTGGTGTGGTCCTTTTCGCTGCTACATACGATCACGGTGTGTGCAATCTTTGTTATTTCACTTTTAGCACACAAACTGTTTTCTATGTGCTATCGAGATCTTGTATAAATTCATGTACATGAGTTGATACCAAAGGTAAAGAAATTTCATATTTTTGGAGGTGTTGTTCAATAAAGGTTTTTTAGTCTAAGTTGGTGTGCTGTGCTTTCTTTTAGTGAACTGATGCTAGAAACATAGGGTGGTCATAATTAAAGGGAGGGGTAGTTGTAATGCAAATGTTGTTTTTTTTTTAGCCATTTTCTGCCTTTATTGGATATCATAGTGTAGAGAGACAGGAAATGGGGAGGCAGAGAGAGGGGGATGACATGCAGTAAAGGGTGCTGGATGCAGGATTCGAACCAGGGCCGACTGCAGCGGGGACTATAGCCTCTGCATATGGGGCACCTGCTTAACCCACTGTGCCACACGGCGCCCCATAATGTAAATGTTTTTTTAAGCTGTGACTGTGTCAGTCAGTGTTTGGCAAAGGGACTTAATGGTCTGTGTAATAAAATTACAGAAAGAAAAGAAGTGGATGAAGGATTTTAAAGTTTGACTGGTTGGGGTGAAAATATGAGCATGTGCAGCTAACTAGCCTAACATACACAACACACAACCAAGGAGCATTTTATGCTACTTTTAACTGGCATTACAGGTATTACACTTTACAACAGCACATCCATTTCCCCACTTGGATGCTACATTGTTTAGGCTAACATTAGCTTGTCTTGGCCTTGTCTTGCACAGCTAAAACCCAAAACTGACACAGCATTCTGTTGGCCAAACACAGTCAGCTTTTTCATCCTTCAAGACATTTCTCTAAGAGAGTAAACAGTGAGATTACAGAGTCAGTACTGTGTTCTCAACCAACATACAGAGCTAATCGAAGTAAACAGTTAACTTTAGTGAAACAAGGCAGCTATCAACAAGTGGCAACAGATGTCATTCCAACCTGCTTTGGTCTTTTTATATGTGAGAATATTGGGTGGTAAATCTGACACCATTAGAACAGTAAATTGCATTACGTGCTGTGTGGGGACGGATCTTGACAAGCTTGACAGACAGAGACAGATCAGCATTTCCCACAGAATTAGTTTCTATTCGTGGCAGTCAGAATTGGAGTGGTGGTGTGGGGTGGGAGGGGGTAAAGGGTTGATCTAATGATCTAATCTCTATGGTGCATTTTGCATGCCCCCAGTCCTGACACACACACGCAGCATACTCCCATTGCTGGGGCTAGAAAAGAGGCTGATATGAACTGTAAAAACTTTATGAATTCTCTGCCAGCAGGACACCTGTGCAGCAGGATCCATGGTCTGGAGAATGCTCTACAATGAATCAGTGAAATAAAGTACGCTAAAGACCTTTTATGTTCATATGAGTAGTGTTATAATATTTTACACAGAAATAAGTCTGCAGCAGCAAAAAGACAGCTTCTGGACAGATAGAGCTTAAGAGATTATCCATTTGTCATTCAGTCACAGATGCAGTTTTTATCTCAGACTAATAAGAATAAAAATAAGAAAATGCTAAAATTACCTGCTAAATATACTTTGGTGGCTCTTGACGTACAGCTATAACATAAATAAAGTCAATGTGTGGGAAACTCTGGTGAAGCCAGGAGGCAGAGGAATGCTTCAAAAATGTAAACAGTGAACACTTTCATTAATAAGGTTAGCAGACTTTGAATAAAGGTTACCTTGGGCGAACCTAGCAAGTTGCAAATGAAGTTACTGTCTATAATCTGATAAACATTGATTTCCAGGGGAATATTAAGTTTCAGCCTATGTCCTACGTGGTCACAAGGGGTTTTTTCTTCACCGAAGATCCTGTGGGGCTGGAGCCATCTCTGAGGACTTTAACATCCACAATTTAAATTCACCCACGGAATCAAAGCAGGAGTCCTGTGACTATCTAACTGCAAAAACAAGTCGGTGTTGTAACTCCAATTTTCCATTTTCAACTTCGGGGTCTTGTCCTAAATCTTTCAAACCAATCTTTCATATACATTCAGTTATGGAAAAATAGGATAAGAGAATATCACATATTAAGGTTTACACACCCAAGCTCATGGACAAGTTGGCATTTTTAACCACTGAGTGACCAGATGGAGATTAAAGGGCAACTGACAAACAGCAGTTATAGATTCACATATGACTTTTGAACTTGAAATGAAATTACGTCAACTCGAATCACTGGAGACAGTAAATGGCTTGAATATAGAACTACCACTACATGATGAGAGGTAGATCTTACAAATACGGGAGAGTCACCTTAAATAACATTTGTGTTAGTAGATAACGACCAAAAGATTCACAAGAGCTGCACAGACTAACCCGTAAGGCTGTTCCCTGGAGACACAACTTAAATTGCTAGTGGGACTTCAGGTTGAACAAATCTGTTCTCGACCCTGATTCTAAATCTTTTGCAGGCTTCAGAGCACCTTTAGGGATGTTCTGCTAATTGTTTTTGTGTTATGTTTGGTCCTTGGTCTACACTGTTTACTATAAAGCCCCTGGTGAGCAGAGATAAGAGATTCCCGAATATCAGTGTGGCTGTAAGACAGCATTGTGGTGATGGACTCCATTAACCAAGGGCTCAGGGCTTAATGTCCGATTAACTAGGTTGAATAGCCTCAAGACTGGACTGGGGCTGGGACGAGAGGAATCAAAATGGCCTTTTGTTAACAACGCTTTCAGCTTTTGTCAAAAATAAGAGCCATTCAGTTGTCTAGATAAACAGTGACACTCTACAGGCCTACGTGCACATTGATTTTCCTCTCCCTTCCCTCTCTCAGTTTCTACACCTCTCTCTATCTCCTGCTCGTGTGTGTGTGCGTGTGTGTTTGTGTGAAGGTGTCATTTAGCCATGTTTAGCCAAGGATAATGTCAAGAGCTTCTTTACTCAGTCACCAGAATGAAAACAAATGAGAGGGGATGAAAATTCAGGCTGTGGCCAAAAAAAGTTGTTTCTGTTTTTCTTGGAATCTTCTAAGCTACACTGATGTACCCTCATTCTGACTTGTCTTGTACACAAGCAGGGGGGGCTTCAAGGAAAAAAGGTTGGGAGCTACTTTACTAGAGGATACAAGCAGTGTAAAACTCCCCATTAAAGAACTTGAGAAATGTGCCGTACAGTACCTCACACCACCTTTTAATCTGGAGGATATTAATTCAAACGTGATGCAACAGAAAGTGGTTACAGTAACTCTTCATTTCCTGTCTACTGTGTGTCATTGAAAACAGAGGAACAACCTTTCATTCTTTTTCCCACTTACAGTAGAACCTCTAATTGAATTCCTGACAGCGCTGCAGCATGATCATGGTGTTGTTGGCTCATGTCATCACATTTGCAGTTATATTACCTTACTGTTGAGTGACCTACATTTTTTCAGAAAATAAAAACAATGCAGAACTCAGCTTTGGCCACCAACAAGACTGCAGCAGCGGTGCAAGAAAAATAACTAGAAATTCAGCTCAGTCCAGAATTACAGAAAAAAGTATTGAAGTGAAACATTTGAAGAGCTAAAACCACTTTAAAAAAACATTTTATTCATTTTATTTATTATTAGAATAGTTGCAGATTAATATTCTGTCCATCAACTCAACAAGAACTGACCACTCATTTCATCTCTAGATTACAGTTCCATGAGGATAATGAAATGCAAGTTATCTCAACTGCTCATGGTAGACCGGACCTAAGAGTCATTTCCAATCACTGAAGTCATAGCATGGAGAAAATGTGCTGCAAATTGGCGCAGAGGTGGTCGAGTGTCACCCTGCTTTCAGCTCAATCAAATTCCATTTCTGGAATTCCTCCAAGCTCCACCTACCTGTTTCATGGGTGATGGAGGAATTAAAAGCCACTAAGATAAGAGCCATCAGTACATAGCTACTACAGGAGATGGGACCACATACCAACAACACTATCAAGGCAGACACAAGGCAGGAGCCCAGAAAATAATGAAAAACAACAAATGAAGAAGCAAAGCCAATCCCAGAGGCAAGAGGGGCATTGTGGTCCAGAGAATCCTACAAGTGAACCAGTGCCAATTTCCTGCCAAAGAGGAAGATACAGTTTTCAAGCAATGAAAAGCATCCATCTGCACCTTTAATCAAATCTTGATCAGTTCTGCTGAAGCACTCTGTCAAAACTAATACAGATGGAAGCACACGTTCCTTATGGACCAAACAGGATCAAAGCCGACAAACACTTAGCACCAAAGTTATCAACTTCCAGGAGGAAAATGACAAACGCACCCTCCATCTTTCACATGTAAAACTGATCCTTGATACAAATACACCTAAAGAAGAGACTTGTCTTTCCAGAGGGGGTGGCATTTACATCACTCACACCACACATAGTTCTTTTATCCAGGACTTGGTAGTCAAACACACAGTACTCTGGGAGGACAGGCTATCCGTCTCCCACCAACTGAAACAAGCCAAGTACCACGACTTGACTGATGAAACTCTTGTCAAACGATGGCAAACAACTCTATGCTTAAGTTTGCTGTCATGGTGTTCCAGCAGATCGCTGCACTACGTGCACTATTTCTTGAGGAAGATTGATTTTCATCAAAAAAAACCACCATGGAGACTTCCATAGCAATGTGCTAATGAAAAGTTTGGAGTCAGAACCCTTGGACCCACCACTCAGGTGGTGGGAAACAACAGGGAAACACTCGACCCTGAGTTGTCTGCAGGAGGTTCCTAACTTCTCCCTGACAGTCAACAGTCAACAAGCAGTTCTGGTCATTGTGAGCAAAGCATCTCTGATGGTTATCCTACCTGCCATGAAGTGAAGGGCAAGCAGAGAGATGCTTACTAACAGAGTTCATCCTGTAAACACTGCACTGCGTTATGAACTAACGCTTCTATCAGAGCTGCAGCTTGGTACAGAATTCACAGTCAACATCAAGTAGAGGAGTTTTTTAGCAGCTATGACCTCATTTGTTGGTGTTTTTGGTAACATCACACACTGACTTCACATGCATCACAGTTACTTCACAATGCATTTCAGGTAGAACACGAGTGCTCCAACTTCTTACTTACATTGATACCAGACTACAGTACACAGCACTGTTGTCCTGTTGTCAGGACATTACATTTTTATCATATTTGTCAGTTAGGGTTATCAAAAAACAAGTTGTACAAAGCAGTCTTATCCTTCACACACCAAAGTTGCTTTCAGACTTGCATTGCAACCCTGAACTTTTCAAGACATTACCTACCCAGAGGAGCTGTATGTGAGAAGATAAGGGTCTGAATCAGATGAACTACACATTAAACTGACTACTGCTCCAGCTCAACTGTAAAGTCTAAGTAATGTTTAATTGAGCAGGTAAATGTCCACAGAATTCACAGCAAACAAGTCGGCATAATGCCCACACTTCTATAATCTCTTCAGTATGCTCTACCCAGGGCCGGCCCTCACTTAAATATTTGCAGTAGATGCAAATATATCTCATAGAGACAAACTCCAAATGTGTGCCACATGTTAATGGGCACCTCCAAACAACGTCTGCACCTGAATCCTTCATTGTGTGGAACTCATATGTGAAAACGCACCAAACATGTGGTAACATTTCTCCAAACACCATAATGGTCAATTTGCTGAATTATCTCTGTGCAATGAAACTCTGATGAAGAAATCTGTTGCACTGATGCTAACTGCTCTGGGTCCTGCATCACAGGTGGTGGAGTGTTTGTTTGACTCCTGCCAACTATGCCAGACTGAAGTGACTGTAATATCTGGCAGGCTGCCCTGTGACCAGTGGGGTGATAAAAAAAAAAAAAAACATTGAAAATGAGTGCAGACAGCACTTAGGATTCCACAGTTCATTGATTAATACAGTCCACTGCCACCTGAAGGTGCCCACTACTATTATTTTATGTGCTTTGCATTTTATTGCATAGATTTCAACTAATCGTGTGATAGAATACAGTAGTGTTGTAGTCAAGACCACCTAACCCGAAACTGAGTCAAGACCAAGACCAGGGCAAACCAAGACCAAGACTTTGAGCAGGCCCAGACCAAGTCAAGAACAAAACCAAGGGGGGGGGCCAAGTCCAAAACTGAGACCAAACCAATACGAGACCATTTTCAAGACCAATACTGTATATTCAGTACTCATAATAATCATGTGGCTTGATATTTTCTTTACTCCTCAGCAAAAAAAGATAATTTTATATAAAATCTATTCCATATCTAATGGAAACAACAGCTTTTGACTCTGGTGCAACCAAGTTTTCCAGGCAGTTACACAACCATACTTATTGAACAATTTTAATTATCTTAAAATTACTGAATTACATCACATAAACAAAAGTGAGTGAGTGACAGAGACATTTGCAGTTATAAAACAGGATGTCACTGCAGATGTGGCCTTGACTGGTCTTGAGAAAAAATCCAGTATCCAGCTGAACTGAGACCGAGACAAGACCGAGTAAAAATCTAGTCGATTCCTAGATAAGACCAAGACCATGAAATGTGGTCTCAAGACCGGTCTTGAGTACTGCAACACTAGCATACCGTACTAAAAATGTACATTTAAATTAACATTTGCTGAGGGATAAAAATGATTACATCACAAATGAAAATCCTGAATCCTACACTGGACACAAAAAAGACATTATCTCATTTTAATAGCCAAAACGAATCACGGGGATATAACCAAGAATTATCAAGATATGATTTACAACTTCACCTTAAACAACAAAAACATGAGAGTCATTCATATTATTATTTATCTATATTTATTTATCTATATATTATTTATATCTATTATTTATCACTACTCTTTACAACCAAAATGAAAATGAATGAGGTTAATATTAAGTCAAATCTTATACTGAAAAACTATAAATGAATGAATTACTTATCTAGCATTATCAGTGGTCCAAGAGTTTGGTCCCACTGATCTATAGTAATGTTTGATGCATTCTGACAGCCGGTGGCCTTCATCCCTGCCTATAAGCTGTCACACAAAATGTCCTTGTCATATTCTAGTTTTGTCAAGCACTGCCATGTAAATACACTGTCATTACCTTCTAGTGCCACACTTTGCAACTCAAGTATCTGTCTTTTCCCTAAATTGTTTAGTTTAATACAAAGTGATTGTTTGCATTTCATTATTTGAGTTCTTATCCAAAAATGTCAAAATACATATACACAACATGTACTATATCCCCAGTGGCTGCTGCATTCAACTTGTTTATGCTACACAGCGCATCGTCCTTGGCATGCCAACTTTGTATTCTGCATGGATATGCTCAGGCCATGCTGCTTTTGGACACTGCACAGGTTGAGTGTTCAACAAGCCACTGAGTGAGGTTGGAAGGTGACTGAGAAAAAAATACCCTCCCTGTTCTATAAATAATCATCTCACACCTCCTATTCCAAAGTTGCTCTCCAGCGAAGTGCTACTTTGAACCTCCACGGTTCTTTCTAAAAGACTCCCAATTAATATTTGTCACTAGCCCCGGGCCAGTCTAGTTTGCTGATCTTGTCTTTTTGGTCCCTGACTTCTCTGCCCCCAGGTCTAAGGTTTTAATTGCTATTTCCTATTTACTCAGTGGCAGCATTTTGGAGAAGTGATTTGGGGCGTGGAAGTGTAGGTTCAGCCTGTAATTTTATCAAGAATCTCATCTGTTCCTGTTTTGATGTTGCAATTTTATTTTCAGATGTGTTTATTCTCCACTCAGTTGAAAATACTATGTCGTTTTTGTATTATTGTTCACTTGTTTGCTACTCTTAGGTTTCAATTTAAAATAATAAAAGTGATCAAAACTATTGCTTATGTGGTCTGATAAAGCCATTTCATCAGAAAGATGGATGCTCCACTCTGTTTGGCCTGCATGGGTATTCATAGTTAATACCCAATTCAGACAAGCAGATGCGGTGTCCCTCTTTCTACCACTCTCCAATCTCCTGTCCTGAAGCGCTCTTATTGCAACACTAAAGGCTGCTGCTATGTCATTTATCTTTGAGATATTTTCCACCAATTTCTCGCACACTGACAGGATAATTTTCTCTTTTTACTGGAGGTGGGCAGAGCCAGAGCCAGTTTTTGTTACGGCCACCATTGATAAGAACTTATGCCCTCGCTTTAGATGTTTGCTCAAATTGTCACACAAACTTTACCTTGTTGCCAAAAGCTTCATTCAGACCCTTTTAACATTAATCTTTTCGGGGGGGGGGGGCTCTCTGCATCGTTTTGTTGAATCCTGCTTGTCTGAGCAACACTACAGTATGTGGTGGTTTATGAGAAAAGCACACATTTCATCAGACAGGGTTTTAATACAGCTTGTGACATGCCATATTTGCCCAGATGAAATTCTAGTTGTGGGTTCACTGTGTACGGTCTCCTGCTCACAGAAAGCAATGAACTAAAGGGTGAAATACAAAGTGTCAGCTGAACGGGCACCCAACCAAGAAAAAGTTGAACTCGACATCACATATTAATCTCCTTATTCACTTGATATTCTTTGGTACAACAAATCACGGACGCTTTGGAGATGGTCGGTCCTGATTTTTACTGCAGCACCAGATGACTCTCCTCATTTCAATGAGTAAAATGACGTCTCAGTTTTAATCCTGTTTACAGCTCTAATCCTTCAAATTGTAATGAAATCAAACTCCTATTTCTGATACTATTTATGGTTTGCATCTTTTCAGCAACAGCCATTTAATTCATCTCATTATACTGTCACGGCTACATGTGCAAGCAATGGGATAGAAAACCAGACTGGCAGAAGCATTTCAGTCACTTTAATGGCAACAAATGGAGACAAAGGCCTACAGGCACATAAGCAGGAAGGCTCCAATATTCTGAATTAATTGCCCCTTATCAACCTGCACATAGTCTCAGGTCCCTGTTGGTTGTTCCCACGTCATGATGGAAGACTAAAGTGGACAGTGCTGCTGTTAGGAAACCACAACTTTGGAACAACCTGCCTGATGAGCTTCAACTTCAATTTGAATTGTTTCTAAAAAAAAAAAAAAAAAAAAAAATCTTCCACAAGGCTTTTGAATATTTTATGTCATATTTCAGTTGTGCCAGAAAAGAGTTGCAAGGTAATGCCTTTCAATGTGTGAGAGACAAAGTAGCTCAAGAGAGATTTTTTGTTCTTCTCACTTACTTTTAATTTTCTGTAATATAGCTTTAGTTAGCTATAGCTGGAAGCAAACATGTAGTCTTAGATGGATCATTTTAAGTTCTCTTCACTGCAGACCCTGCGCTGTGTCTCCAGAGCAGGGCTATAGTGAGTTGCCATTGAAAAAAGATGAGACAGGACTGCATGGTAACTTCAGCAGAAGAAAAGACCAGAGCAAACATTCTCACTTCATGAGGAAAGAAAAGTGAATAGCTGTTCATATTAACAATGGGTACATAGCAATAGCAAAGTGAAAAATGTGCAAAAGGGAACAGCTTGGTTGAGAATTTGACTGTATCAAATGAACATTGGCCTATATAAGAGAAGACAGAGAGAAGGAGAGAAGTAAAAGAAACATGTCGATACCAGGCAACAGTTCTATAACTGTTTTAAATTCATCCTCAAAGTCACAGATTAAACGCAGCCCAGCCACGTGCTAGGCTTTGTCCTAGTCTGGTTGACACTGATGATAAACATGGGACCAACACTGTTTCTGCTCTGATCACATTAATTGATTGTAGAGAGTCATTTACTGAAGAGGTACAAACTGCTGAAATGCCGGAGCACATTTAGCCCACACCTTTCGCCCACACCTAACTTTTGACAAATCATCTGTCACTGAAGTGCCACTGTGTGCTGTAGTTAGTCTGATAAGCTCGCGGCACATTTAAGGCCAATCATAAGGCTTTAATTGGAGCCATGGGATTCAGTAAGGAGGCCAAGTGGACAGTATCAGGTCATCTTCTCTGTGAAGCCAGGAAGGACTATCTGCAAATAGATCCTAGTCTGAGGTCTCCTCTGTGACAGGAGACTCTCTGAATCAGTCTTCTTATCATCAGTGTTAATCTCTGTATTACAGGGAAAACAAGCTCCCTCTCTCAAAACCAATAAAGAGAGTTCTATTGATTCAAATTAGCATATGTAAATAAACACTATACAGCTGCAGGCAAGCATTCCAATTTGAAGCATATTAGTGTTATTTTTAACAATCCAGTCTGACACTGGAGTAGGTCTGGTGTTTGAAGACAGAAGACACATCTGAAACAAAATCCATTTAAAATGTAAAGGGAAAAAAACAAATGAGTCAGCTGCTTTTGTGTGAGTGTCAGTGATTTATGTGAGGGTGCACCGTGTCTGTAATCATCCACAAGCACGGGCCAAGCTCGGTTATAGAATTTAATTACTCAGACAGCGGCTGATGGGGATTAACTGAGGAAAAGTGACAAAATGGAAGGTTATTACGCCTGGCCATGTTAATTGTCCCATCTGGTATTATAGAAATCCACAAGTAAATCCAAGACTAAGCAGGGAAATTAAACTCCAATTAAAGTTGGGAGAAATATGTCTTACTCCTCCAAACTCTCCTCTGTCCCCTGATGAAGTGGGTGGGGGGATGAATAAATGATGAAAAAAGAAGAAAAAAAAACAGGTGAGCAGATGAATGTGAATAGACGGGGCCAATGGGGACATCCACCATATTCCAGATCAAATAATATACAGCAAGCCAAAGAAACTGAACTGAGAAGTGAATGAAAACAGGACATGACATCAATAGAAGGGAGTGTTTTCCCTGAACCTGAGAGTGAAACTTCTCAGTATTTTATAGCTGCTTGAATTCATATTGCTCTCCTCTGTATGATATTAACTTACGTCTCACAGAAGCTGCAGATGGACAGTTCAATAATATTCAATATTAATAATATTTAATATTTAAAATATCTTGTAATTGAAAGTTAAACATGACTGGCTGTGGGTGCATGAGGTGGTGTTTGCCTATGGTGGATGTGTTGATAAAAACATGCTGTGATTACCACTCACAGCTTAAGATGAGAGTTGAGATACAAGCTGCCGCATACACATGTGCGTCGACATATAAATTCAAAAATCAGAGGCCAAACAATTTCAAGGTTCATGAAATTCAATTTCAAACTTGAGTTTGACTGTTTAACAGCATATACAACTTTTTCTTTAAGTTCTCTGCAGCATAAAAACGTGTTCATGGGAATCATGTAGAACTGTTATAAAAACATCAGGCTTTGGTGTCAGCTCCACAGTTCATATGTTTAATTTCGAGGACCAAAATGGAAAAGGTCAACATAAATTAAGCTTTTCTCATATAAACGGCAAAAGGTCAGATTCAAGCCATATATCACATTACTCTAAGTGCACCAGAGTGAGCTGATAGAGCCTAAATTGGCACAAGGATGGAAGAAGTTCCAGACTGTTGTGTGTGAAAATGGGAAAGGGTTTTCATTTTCTCTTTTACCAAACTGCACAGTTGTTTGCAAGTCACAGCATTCACAGAAACAACTGCCTTCGGCTCATCTACACTTGATATGAGAAATGGTCATCTGTTTCCTTAATTGCACCTGTGTTTCCCTCACTGGGATCCTCTCCTAACATCTTAGTCCTTCCATCTGAAGATGTGGGGAGATGCAAGGTGAGGGTTAGTAGTAATCTGGCAGACACTTACCACAGAAAGCACAGCTCTGTTTTGGTATGTTTGAATCTGTTTAAACTTGTTTGATAAAGATCAGCTTTTAAAAAATCTGCATTAGGTTTTAATGCTGAGCTGAAATCAACCAAATAACTGTGTGGAAATGAACTTCACTACTCAGACACTAAATTCATCATTTCTACTGACAGGATTGTGTTGATTATTTGTGACAAAATGTATCAATATTCAATTTGTAAATTCATTATTTTCTAATCCTGGCTGTAATTACAATGCCATCTAACTTCACATCTATGCACATTAAACTGCCAGGTTAGGATAGAAAAGTAAAATGTGATCTTTTCTGAAAGACAGCAGACTTGTCACATTCTTTCACTGAATATACAGCATTGCCTGATCCAGAAAGATGGGAAGAAACACATTTATGTGCAATGAATATATTAAGTTATTCATGGCTGTCTTGTTAACCACAGACCCACTATCAGATGGTGAGTGTGAAAAACAAATACACAGCTAAAAATACTACTGCCCTGAAGATGAAGGACAAGGAAGAGGAAGAAGGAATGGTAAAGGGTGATCTACCCTTTAAAATGTGACACTATGGAGGATCAATATCCACTCGAAAATCCTCAGCCCATAAATAAAGTCATGCTCATCAACTCCCCCATTAGCAAAAAAAAGCTCAGACAAACCAAGGGTGGCTACTGACCCAACACCAAACAACATGCACAGAAGTTAGCTGATGAAGAAAGTCGAGCGTCTCCTAAACTAAGGTGACAGAGTGAAAGTTAGAGGATAAGACATGGTAGTTGCCTTTCAGTATAAGCCACACATTACACAGCATTACACAGCTAATCTCTGACACAACTACCTTGAATTAATTTTACACGCCTATTAAGCAGAAAGGATTGGCCTGCACTTTGGGAGCTCCCCTCTCAGGAGCTTTAATATCCACTGCTGACGGTCTTTACATCACGGTGATACGGCTCAAGGTTATAAGGTAAACCAACTGTTGTCTTTCATGCATCTACACTCAGCTACTCTATGGAAGTTTTATCAAAAACCTAAATCCACTGTGCATCAGGGAAAAAATGGCGTTTTGTCTACGTCTCAGTTCTGAAGCAATCTGCAGCTGCCACTTAAGCAAACAGAATATTTCACATAACATTCAGTGTAAGGAGAAGCCCATTGTTTACTTAGAGACGAAATGAATGTTCGAGTCACATCGTTCACTTATTCTAAATCTTGCCTCTTTGTTAATTTTCCCTTCAGCCTTCGCCGTCACCACAAATTCTTGTCACCTTTGACCCTGGCATGCCCTGCAGCAACCTCAGTCCTCCCCCTGTTTCACCCACATGACTTCCCTCTGCCCACCTGTTCCCTCAATATCACCTATTTCCTCAATTACTCCCCACAGTACACCACACATCAGGACTTTTCAACCTATTCTACACCCAATTTATTTGCTTTCCTCGCTCTGCAGTTTCCCAGCTTTACTTCACTAACAATCACTCCTGTTATGGGCCGCCTGCCTGTTTCCTGACTTTGCCTTTTGCCTGGTTGTCCTGCCTGTGTGTTGCCAACCACTGCCCACATCCTGACTCTGCTTGTGGTATATTCTTCTTGCTTTTGTCTGCCAGCCCTAAGTAAAAGGTGAACTGTTTGAAACTTTTATTATCAGTGTCTCTGAGACACGACCTTGTTCTTGTCTCTTAAAATGTAAATGCAGCTCATGGGATCTCAATGTCTTTCTGATATTTTCAAGTTACAGTATAATCCTTAAAATGTTAAATCGCATTCACGGTCACAATTTTCTGCCGTAGCCGTTAACAATCAACAATTATTAGTATTTTCTAGGCAAACAGAACATTTCCTACTGCTGTTTATTTAAATTATGTAAAAGCACTTGATATTTGTTACATCCAGGACTAAAATCAGTGTCATAAAAATCTACTTCAAATTCAGGTTCTTATCAAAATCAAACCCAGACATACTGAGACTAAATGCACAGGCCAAAGTTGAACATTGTCATTTACCACATAGAGTACTGTAAGGAATAGCAGCCTGTCGAGATCAGCATTAAAATGTGGTGTGGGGGCTTTAACTGCAAAATGTGGCATTTTGCTGCCATGAAACTAGAGGCTGCTGAGTTTTCCCTGGTGCATGAAATGTGCTATATAAATAAAAGGTTGCCCTGCCTTCTCTTAATTGCATTGCATGCCTGTTGTGCAGCCACACCTCTAGAGGAATGAGCCTGCATACCAGATGGTGGTCCTTGCCCTCAGTGCTACAGGCCCTGCAATGCTCCTACAAACAAGATAAGAAAGATGCTGTTTTAACCCCTCGCTGGGTTTGCAAAAGGCGCAAACAGCAGGTCACTTTGACAGCAGGGTTTCTGTCTCCTCTCTCCTTATAAATGTGCAATGTCATCACTGGAGGTTTTAAGCCTGTGCTGCTGTGTGGAAATGAAGGAGCAAGGATGAAGAACAGAGCAGGAGGGCCAAAGATTATCATCCATGAAAAACCTCAGGGTGCAACAAAACAACAACAACAACAACGCCAGCTTTACCTAAGTATATACAGGAGGGATGAACCATAAGTTCACTTCCCTAAGCTGACATGTTCATCTAATATTGGAGCAAGCATTAGAGTAGTCATTTTAACTCCATTGTAGTGGCTCTAACAGGACATCACACAGTGCCTCCAGCAACAGCTACATGTCCCAAGACTGAACTTGATGGAAGAGCCGTGTGGCAGTTTGCCACATTATCAGCCCACACTGTGATGCCATAATGGTCTATGAGGTAAAACGAAAAAAGCAGAGAAATTTTACCTCCAAGGCTGAATAAACCTTGACCTGGTCAAGCAATTAAGTCCCTACAGCAACATTAGGAAATGTGCAGTGGGGCACTTAAAAGAAATGAGGTCTTTCACTCAATACCAAGCATCTAATGTGATTCATGTGAGGCTATGAACTGGACTAGTTTATACAATTCTTGCTCTCATACATAGTACAGATCGCATGGAAACTGCATGAACCTATAGGCGTTCCATTTATAGACTGGCTCCTCAAATTTTTCCCATGTTGTGGGAGTGAGATTATATCTAAGGGCTGCCCCTGCAGTAAACGAGGGACTATCTCCTTTCATGCTCTCCTACCTGTTTTAATGAGATGGGATGGAAATAAAAACTCCCCAGGAAGGACGTTTGGTTGATGGAATGCATTTTGTTTGGACGAAATGATACTGATGGCAACCCTGTGTGACCGACAAGACTAAACCTTTTAGTGCCTATTGTCCTAGAGCCTCCATACACACACAAACAAACACACACACACACGCTGGCTCAGCATGAGTGGAAAGAAGCGTCAAGGCTGGAAAGGTTGTATACCATAGCAAATAATTTCTGTGGGACTGGATCTGCATGGCTGCCCACATAAATGTTTTTTTTTTCCAGGAGCTCTGACGGAAGCACTAACAGGATAGAAATGCGTGGGAGGAAGGGTGAGCATTTGAACCCACCACTAGATATATGGGCCACTGTAGTTTTTATCCAATACAATGAGTTAGACTGTGCCTACATTGTCCTACACATGCAGTTGCCTTCAGGTGGGAAATGCCGCCCAGGATGTGATTATATATCCTGTTATTTGCCAAACGGTGATTATATGCAGTAGCAATAACTATGGCAAGGTTTGGCAGAGTCCTGTTGTAGCTTTCTACACAGAAATGCCTAAGTTTTAAATCTACAGTAAGAATATCACATTGACATATAAAATAAGATCTTGTAGGAACTTTCTCTGGAGCTCGATGTCTCAGAGTCTCTTCTCTTACCAAGTCTCTTCTCCCCCGATTAATCAGTGAGGCAGCAGATGCTCTGTGGAGTCCTGGCTGTTCCACACTTCTTCCATTAAGAATTATGGAGGCTATTGTGTTCTTGAAACCTTCAATAGATCAAGAAAATGTGCACCGTCCCCATATCTATGTCTTGATACAATCCTGTCTCTGAGCTCTGATTTCTTCATTGTTAGCTGCAAGGCTTCATGCAGAGACATCTGTCCATCTCCCAATCACGTCCAATCAAGTGGGCTCACCACAGGTGGACTCCAGTCGGGTGCAGAAAATGGGAGGAACCTGAGCAAAACTTCAAGTGTCATAGCAAAATGTCTGAATTTTTATGTCATTTGAGATTGAGATTTTGAAAGAAAAAAAAAAAGTTTTCACTCTCTCATTATGGAGCATTAAGTGTTGGACTGATGAAGGCAAAATCTTTTTTTTTTTTTTTTTTTTATCTTAGCATGAGACTACAAAAGAACAAACTGTGAGCGAGCCTTGAACACTTTCTGAATGTGCTGTTTTGCTTTAATTGCGTTCCCCATACTGTGTTGCCAGTCTTTCATCCGCTTGACAATGTTCATGTTTGTCTCGTCTCATTATTGAAAAGAAGCTATTCCACGAGATCACAGTCGTTGTTTCTTTCATTCACCGTTAGATGTAATTGACGTGATCAGGTGGTGGAACCGACTTTGCTTGTTGTTTGTCAGTGAAAAAAAGGAGAAAATAACTGAGCCTTTCATAAATTTTCTCAATGTCATTGTAGGAGGGAACATGGCAGCTCATGCTGACTAATCACAGCTCTTGTTGTCACAGTGAGGTGGGCTCCCTCCACAGCCCCGATGTGCACTTATATATTTGTGGAGGCACAAATCAGCTATACTGGGCCCACTCAGATCCAACCCAAGTCCCGGGTCTTTTTAGATCAGGTTTCTTTTTGTCTTTTTGATTTATGCAAAGGGTTTGGACAGATTTTCTGAGGGTGTGTTTTGGATCGAGATTTTGTACACATGAAGGTCTACAGTCAATACCACCTCCTTGGATAAATCTACAGCAACTGTGACACATTCTGTGGAAGATGTTCCGGAGATGTTCCACAGAGTCGGGATAAATGACCTGGGGCTGGTTTCCCAAAGCCTTTGTAACACTATGCCGTTTTTAATCTTTACTTTTTCTCCATCTTAACATTTTCATTCATTCTTTGCTAAGAATATCTTCCCTACAACATGTGAGGTTGGTGTGGAGCTCTCTTAGATCTTCTTAAGCCATATGAGCGATGTTTCAACTCACATTTCCACACACCACACCCATGTTTAGATATCAGTGTTGCGCATGAAACTGATATTATCCTCTGGTACAGCGACTGTGGTTCACCACTAATTTTCTGCCATTAATAAAGTGGAATTATTTTGGAAACGTTTTCACTGAATCAAAGTGTGCGGCCAATAGAACTAGAAGCTTTATTCAACTAATAAGATGACATTTGGTTAGTTATTCTAATAAGATTAGTGATAGTCATCGACAATATGGCCAACAATTAGGGCGTAACGTGACGTCTAAATAAAAAAAAGGAAAGAATAGACAGAAAGGATGCACTGCGCTGTCCAGCCGGCTCATCTGCAGCTCGCAGGAGGATCGTCCTGCTTTTTCGGTTCCATGGGTATAGTGCATTAATATGCTCTTTAGGGTGTGCACAGCCTAAAAAGTTTGGAAGCCGCTGATCATCTCCAGTCGAACGGCTGTAGAAGAGCTGTAGTTGATAATAATGTAAGCATCCGATTGATGTTTTATTTGCAAAGAACCACACGCTGTCAATCATGCACCTCCGCTTGACGTGTAAATCGATTCCTGAGCAACTGATGTCAGCCAATTTCAGCACCTTCTCATGGACAGCGCACCTGACGTCATTTGCAGCAAAGTCATTCTTGAGGAAGCTCCTGAGAAACAGCTTGGGCGTAGAAAGGTACACAACTCAACACAACTCAGGTCTTCTAAGCAGGCTAAGAGAGGACGTTATCAGGAAACAGGCCAATGATTGTTTTAGAGAAGAAAAAGATCAAGAAAGGACAGAAGTGCAGAAATCCCATCGACTTAGTTACGGCAAATAGAGTCAAGCCAATGCTGTCAGCTGACTGACTGGTTTGTCTCAGTTTTGGTCTAAACTGGAGCCATGAATGCTGTGTTTGATTCTGCAGTTATTCTCTCTTTAAGAAGAAGAGGTTTGCTTTTCACACCACAGGATAAATTCCCCAAATGCTCTTCACAAAAAAGACTTTCTTTTCATATTGTTCATCACAGTCCACCGCTCCACTAATACCTCTGGATGGCAATGGCAGCAATGTTTCCAACAGACAGCAATCTTTTGAGCTTCTCCCCTGGCGCCCTGTGGTCCCCAACCCTGTGTGATGAGATTTTATCAACTGTCCATATTTTCCTCAGTACCGTCTCCAGCCCAGTCCTTCATCCCTCCACTGTTTCCTCTCCATCCACATCTCCTGACCCACCACGGCTGTACTCAAGACTCAGCAGTAAATTTGGCTACCCTAAATTATTGTAGGTACAGTGGGAGTAACACAGATTCAGTGGGAGTATCAACGAAGAACAATCTCCGAGCCCGGAGAGGAGAAATTCCCTGGGAAAACAGATGGCATTCTATACTTCATTAATCACCAGCCAGGATGACAGCTAGACTAAATTGGAAAGGCAGGGACCCTGATTCAGGCTCCATCAGCCTCCTCTCTTCTTTTCTCTCCCCTCTTTCTTTTTATATACCTTCCTCTGTCTTCATCAGTCGTACCTATCCCCACCTCTCTCCATTCTCTTTGTTCCCTCCCAAGCCCACTCTGTCACTGCTCGTCCGCATGCTACCGTGACACTGATCTGATCCCAAATGATAACTGGTGTTACTGCAACATCTTCAGAAAGATCACACATCCATCCAGAGGTGTTAGCAAACAGTGTGGCCAGAAATTCAAAGGTAAAGTGTTGTCCAGTAATATCAAATGTGTTATCACCTTGTTCCTGCTGATAACTGTAGAGTTGTGATCCAACAATGGCTGTGTGTGACAAGGAAACATGGCAGGTGAGGCCACCATAAAACAAAGCAATGGAAGTCATTAAAGAGAAAGCGTTAGATCAGGGCTGGGCAACTCATTCCACAAAGGGCCGTGTGGCTGCAGGTTTCTGTTCCAACCAAGCAGCAGCCACACCAGACCTGACTCATTTGATCAACTGATCTCAGTCTTCAGACAGCTGATTGGTCAAACTGTGTGCTCTTGGTTGGCTGGAAATGTGGAATGAGTTGCCCACCTCTGTGTTAGATTCTGAGAATTACACAAAGTAAACATTGTGAGAGTAGTTTTGTAACCAGTGTGATGTTTTACCTGTGTCAAAGACGTAGCCCTGATCCGGCGCAGTCTCGGCCCCTCTGGGGTCCGTGAGTAACATCCTGCAGCCCTTCTTAATTCTACTGTACAAGGTCTGTATTGATTTCAATGGAAAACAATCTTCTTAGTACGAGTAAATAAGGATTTTGTTGCTTGGCATCATTGCTGCTAAGAATATTTCCTCCTGAGTGTGCAGAGTGTGTATTTACCTTGTTCTTTCTGTAATGAGGTTTAGAAGCTGCTGGAGAAGCTCAGTCAGCAAAAATGGACAGTATTTACACTACATACAAATACAATGAATGACAACACATGTAGATCAAACAACACTTCTTTGCCTTTTTATTCAAATAAAAAAGGGTCAAGATATTTTCTAGTCACATAAACTACGTCTTCCTCTCACATTTCCTTCACAAATGTGCCTGAATCTGTGTGATTGAGCACTTCTCCTTCCTGTCTCCATCCACCTGACAGGTGTATGGCACATTAAGATGCTGATTACAGAGCGTAATTATCACACAGGTCTGTCTTGTGCTGATTACAATTAAAGGACACTTTAAAATGTGTTGTTTTATTTCGAAGAAATGCATTTATTAGAGGCCACAGTTACATCTTTGGAGGTGGAGTGGAAGGTTGATTAGAAAATGAGTGCGTGGTGCGTGATCACACTTGCCTCACGCAGTGCATCACATTTCTTTTAGATCTCCTCTGGACCAGGTTGATTGTGTCCTGTGCAAAGTGGCAGGATGTTGCAGGAACTAGAGAACGCCGTTTCACACGCAAATCGACAGCAGACATGCCCAGTGGGTGTCATGTCTAGTGGTGACTGTGCACGCCATGCAAGAAATGAGATGTTTAAAGCTTCCTAGAACTGTTTGCATCCTGCTGCAAAGTGAGGCGACAGTAGCAGATAAACAGCACGAGTGTGGGCCTCGAATCTGTTTGTGTTAGTGTGTGTGTGTGTGTGTGTGTGTGTGTGTGTTCTGTGTTTATAGAACAGGTCTCATTTTCATTTCAACACATGAAACTGGGAGTAAAGACAAACTGCTGCATTTACAGTGTATTTTGCTGGAATATCATTTATGAGTATGGCACAAGTTGAACAGAATGTATTTTGCCTTTTCCACAAGTTGCACACGTTGAAGCTGTTGTGCTGCCGTATACTGTCCCAGATTCTCAGTCTAACTTTAACCTGAATGACACACCTGTCTTCCCCACTCTCTCCCTCCATGTCTTATCTCCCCTTTTGACCCTGGCCTGCAACAGTGATGCACAGATCTCCAGTATACACAAGTGGCAGCTGTTTGATGGATTAAGTCTGGGCTTTTGGGAGACTCTTAAACCTAAGCTCCTTCATCATTCAGAGATCATTACTCTTGAAAAGACCCAAGAAGCTGCATGACCATTCTAAGTCCAGGTATAGTGATGGTGATGATATTGCTGATGGTGGTGGTTGTGATGGTACGTTTTAGTGCTGCACTTCCACTAACTACAGCCATTGTTCATCATCAGGTCAGCTAATATTACAGTACATCGCAGCACGTGTGCTGCACTGCAGAAACACTACATTATAAAGGAATCACAAACACATGTTCAACATAGTTAAGAGACAGTGTGTTATACAGTTGACTGAAAGGTTTAGGGCTCTAACTGAGAGGTCTGACACATAATATGAATCGCACTTATTCCACTGTTAACTTCACTGTCATCACTGTAACAAAGTATGAAATCATCATCACCTGTCACAGTTATAGATCCTGCCTCACCAGTATAAACCTGTTATCTTTCAGTGTCTGACAGAAGCCTTCAAACCTATAGATGTCATTGCTGTACTTGTTCCTACAGCCACAGTACTGAACTGAACAAAACTGATGAATGCCCCTTTAAGTAGATATTAAAGTCAATTAGACATATATCACCTAATTAATCTGATATCAAATGAGTGAGAGAGAGGAGCAAAAAAAAGAAAGGAAGATGGTCGCTACAAACGTGTGTTGTCCACACAAGAAAAGCTTCATTTTGCATCCACATTGTTTCGAGTAGCTTAGATTTAGTAAGTTTAAGAGCACATTATGTCTCCCTGCTGATTTCTTTCCTGCCTTCATTGAAACACCAGTGTGTGGAGAGACCATACATATTCATGCGTCCTCTGTGCTCACCTCCCACGCTACACACGGTACGTTACACATGATAGAACTGTGCATGGGCGACACAGAAGGTTTCTCTCACGCTCAAAATGCCACTCAGCAGAAGACGAGGGCTCAGAAAGCAGGGTCACAGATTCCATAATGATCCCTCAATGTATCAATTACACACTGACATGTTCTCTCCAACTCAACAACTGATGATGGAAGCGTGCGCCATTATTCCAAGGGCTTCTCGGGGTCGTTGTGAGTTAATTAAGAAAACAAATGGTTAATTATATGGTCTATTTACCCTGAAATGGCGATGGGTTGATGAACAGCTGTGGCAAGTTATTTTTAATATTGTTTTTGATGAATATGTCATTTTGATTTCAGTGTGAAAAGATCAAAATGTCACAAAATGGCAAATTAATTTCAAATCAATTAAATTCTTTGAAACTGAAAAATGGATGTGCTGGTTCAGGCCTGTGTGTGTGTGTGTGTGCATGTTTTTGCACGTGAATGTCAATTTGCATACCATTTCACTTAGAGCTGCAACCAGTGATTATTTTCAGTCATCAATTAATACACTGAATATTTTTCGATTAACACTTGAAGCGATGAAAGGTCAGAAAAACAGTAAAATCTCCACATCACAAACTTCCTGGGACAAAGGTGATGTCATGAAGTCGCTCACTTTGTTCACAATAGCTCAAAATCATTTATATAATCACCTATAAAAAAACACAGTAACAAATTTGAAGGCTCATTGAAGGATCTAGAGACTGTAGAGCCATGTTGACAATGTTATGACCTCCTGTGTATACACTCAGTCTATATTTAATTTACCTCCAGTCAACAGAAACACTTAAGGAACATAAAACTTTAGTGCATCTCAGCTGGGCTCTTGGCCACGGTGTGTATGTGTGTGTTAGAGAGTGTGTGTACATGTTTGAAAAAGCACTTTCTCAGAGTTCTACTCTCCTGCCAGCAGCTCACTGTCTGTTCATCTGTCTTCAGTCCTTAGACACATGTGTCAGGCGCTCTTCAACAAGTGTTGGACCATTAGCTACCAATCCGGCCCAGTGAACAGATTCTTGAAGTGAAGTTGTATTCTCAGTGAGCAGTGAAGCAGTGAAGCACTCACACTCTGAAACACATTTTCAAAATACACAACTTGTATGATTGCCCACTTCTGCACGCTGGAATCATTTCCAAACAACTGTGCCACATCTAAACTCATTCATCGACATTTCTTCAAAACTCTGCAATGGATTCTGTCCATTTCTTATTCGATTCACACAGATCTGCCAAGTATTCAGCTCCATGATTGCAGGCACTCAGCTCAGGGTTGTTTACAGAGTGAGAGCCATCAGCTGTTGTGAGTCGGGATGGAGTCGTAATTTTGTCCTGTTTGCTGATGGAATCAGAACAATTCCCTGCACTGTTAGTGAGATTGTTGTTGGAAAATACAGGCAGCTTGTTCAGAGGTTAGAGGTTAAACCCCGCTCTTACCTCCCCCTCCTTGTCTCTGTGTGAGCTCTATGACAGAATGACGAGAATACACATATTATTGTTTTTAATTGTGGTGGTGCTGCTGTGGGCCTCCTCCACATATAACCAATGCTTGCAACACAGACACATATGCACACACACCCTCCCACCACCTGGCTGTCATTTAGACGCTGTGTGTTTGTTGTGTGTAGGTGCTGAGATGTGACTACACAGAGCGGAGGACATCGATAGACAGAGGAACTTACTTTTTAATGCTCAAAACAACAAGTGAGGGAGACAACTGCCATAAACAGCTGTTTATATTTCGAATGAACATTGTGAATGCTCTGGTTAAGGAATGTAAATAATTAATGTCTTGTTTTGATGGCAAGTCTGCTAAGTTTTAACATAACTATAATACATATACAGTGGGGAAAAGAAGTATTTGATCCCCTGCTGGTTTTGTAAGATTGCTCCCCCGCAAAGTAATGGACGGTCTATACTGTAGTTTTTACGGTAAGTTTGCTTGAATATCAACAAAAAATCTAGAAACATTAAAGGTTATAAGTTAATTTACATTTCATCAAGTGAAATAAGGGCAGAAATCAGAAGGGGATCGAATACTTTTTTCCCCACTGTATGTCATCCTGCTGTCATCACTCGGGATATCTGAGAGTGATGACCAGACCCAACAACTCTTGCTGGCTCGCTCTTGATCTTAGTACCACATGTCAAACCATTAGAGTTGCAAGAGTCCATAAATTTAACCAAGGTTTTAATCGTCTTAACTACAGGCCGACATTAGGGGGAGTTATTTGTCTTGTGAGGTTTTGTTCCTGCAACATATTGCAGGTGGTCCAGTGACTGGACAAATGGAGACAATAACAAATCCCCTACCATATGTTACATGGGTCATTCTAGTTGTATTATACTGAATGATATTTTCCAAATGTTTCCAACTGAAATTAGACATCAGAGCTGACAACAGCCAAACTTACTGGTTTTGTCTTGAGAATTTGGACTGACAACAAAAGAAAACATGTGAAGACATGAGGTTAGACCTTGAGGTTATTTCAATAACCCCGGTTCTCTGAGGAGCATGAGTGAGATGTGGGTGAGACCCTGTCTATTCACAGAAGCTCTTTAAGCCCACCCTGAGTGGCAGGCAGACGTGACTACCAGCAGTGCATGCTACACAGAGAACCAGGGTTAGAGAGGTAACCAAAGTGCTACTTCATAACACTCGGGTGTTGTCTCATTATGTGGAGACACACATATAAGCTTGTGTGGATGAGTCAGTTCAAGTGGAGGTAGAGTATTTGTCAGCATGCCTGAGAGAGAAGGCCCCTGCCCAGTGGGAGGGGCCCCTGGAGTTGCTTCACTTCCCTCAGCCAGTTCATGGCCGGCCAGTAAGGGGCAATGGACACACAATGGACAACTGGGTCAGCTGCTCACACAGTCTAAACAACACTTGTCATCATAGGTTGATGTTCTGCCAATGTGTTGGAGGATGCTGTGATGCTGACGTTTGATGTTTCTGAAAAGACGCTGACAGATTTTTGACCTTTGACATCAGCATCTCCATGTAAACTGCAGTCAGAAAAAAAAGCTGTGATGATGAGTGATTTCTTAAACTGTAAAACTGACTTTTGTAATGTTTCATATGCAACTGATATATTGTACTGTATCCAAAAACACATCAGGTGGGAGACACTGCTTGGCTACTACTGCTGCTGATGAAGGGAAATGAGTGTTGGGAAATACAACTGTACTTTCAAGATGGTGGGAACAACACATTCTTTTGTTGCCCATTAACTCACTTCCCTGTCATTTCTACTCAGGACAGCCCTCCCCGGGGACTCACTGGACCTTACTCATTGTGTCATGTCACAGTGACCAGCAGTGTGTTTCAAAACCAGCTGTTGCTGTTGCTCCCCTCTCTTCCCCTGGCCTTTCAAAGAGCCACAATGTGGCTAACGCTGCTGCTTCCTGGACCAGCAGCTCTGCACAGCAGACTGATGCACTCCTCCTGTCTGCTTAGGAATAATAGGTTTACCTCAGCGTCAGTGGCCACAAAACAACAAGTCTGCCAGCTCTATTCCTTAAACAACTGGGGCCACAGCAGAGGTAGTGTGGAGCAGCCAACTCTGTTAGAGTAAGAAAGCAGCCTCCTCTGTAACAGAGGGGCCACACAGTCTGGCTGGACTTCACTGCACCAAGAAGTCTCACAGCTCACTCTTCAGTCATAGTAAGACTGGAGAGGTTTTTCTTTTTGTTCCAAGGATGTTGAGTCCCACCTCATCTAACACTGTAGCACCAGAACTGTGAACCTCTGTCAGTTTACACAAGTTTAGTGTTAGTACATCCACTTAGCTTGAGGGTCTTTACTTTGGTACGTGCATGTTCACATACAGTACACACCTTTAGTACATCCTACAAGACCCTCTATGCAGCTAACACCCCTTTAACCTGACACCTGTATGCTACATGAACTGGATCAAACAGTACACACACACACACTCTCCAGCAGGCCATGTGGTTTCAGTGGTCATCATTTCACTATGTTAAGTGGTTTTGTTAATTTACCATCATCTTGTGAAGGTTTTTTGTTAGACCATATGGTTTAATGAGCTCTTATGAGTCTGCCTCTTTCCTTCAGGGGTAACTTTTCATCCAATTTTAAAATTACTATTTCACATCAACATTTTGAATTTTAACTGAATTTGATTCTTTTTTTATTCATTAATCAATACTTCACCATCATGAGTCATTAGAATTACGGTAAGTCAATTCATGCACAGTTAGAGTTCATTAACACACACACACACACACATATACACATATATATATAATTTTCTTTAGTAAATGAATAACTCTCCATAAATTAAATAGAAATAAGTCTTATTACTTACATTGATAATCAGTAATGAAAGTCTTATTAATACGTCCCTCTAAGTATTGATGTAATTGTCACATCTAGTTCTTGTTCCATGTGTGGTTTCTCAGAAGGACAGCAAAACAAGTCAGAACAGCATGAATGTATGCTAATGAGGTCTCTGTAGGAAGCCTCCCTCCACTGAGTGACCTTCCTCTCTGAACTGGACACATCCAACACACCACAGAACAGGAAGAGGAGGCGATGCCATGGGAACAGAGCGGAAAGTTAATGAACAGCCTTCACAACTGACAGGCACTGTTTGCGGAAGCAAATACATGCACATACTGTAAATAGATGGATACCAAAGCACAGCAGAGGTAGCTCGTATCTACCAACTATCCACACACACATACACACACATCACTACTGGTATTCCTGCAGCCCCTGGTGCCATCTCAACTCATCCATTTTTACACTTTTTCCCTCCAGTTCACCAAAAAAAACAAAAATCTATGGAAGACATGTGCTGCGAGGATCAGACAGTGGGGAAATCAACGTGCTGTCTCAGAGCCTCTGAGAAAAAGGAGGCTGCTACTGGGAGAAAGACAGCTTGTCATTTATGTTTAATTAATTTCCCAAGTCCCCAAGGCTGAAGGCTGCAGGCTTCAGAGAAAGGGCAGTAGTGAAGGAGGGATGCAACGAAGGTGAACAAGTGCCCAGGTGAGTTTTGCACGGCCCCTCACATTCATCAGATGTAAGAGCGCACCTGCTGGGGATGGATACATCATAAAGGAGCTGGATACATAAATATTTTATTGATTTATTGTTTGAACCTTGGTCGATGTCAGCAAATGTCTAATTTAGTTCAATATTCCAATCTTTGCAGCCAGACATGCCAAACATTTGACATTTTTGCTTGAGAAATTACTTCTACTTTACTACAATCAATCGGGTCGATATCAAATGATGACCTGTCAGTCAACTAATTGATTAACTAACTGACTCTTCCTTGTTGAAAAAAAAAGTTATTTTAAAACTGAACGTATCTGATTTTGTTGAAATTAAAGGCACAAATGACCAATCCAACTAAAGAGTGATTCCTCTTGAAGGATAGCATAAACACCAACGAAATAATTGCAGTATGATTTCTTTCAAATATGCTCAGTTTAAACTAAAGGTTTTCATTAAAACACTGCTTTAACGATTTTACTTCAAAATGAGTTTAAAACTTTGACATTTCTCTGAATTGTAAGATGGAGAATGACCCCTGCCTTTGACACAGCACCCCCTGCTGGTCTCATACTGCACCATGTAACTTTGGTTGCCTGCCCGGCTCCCTCTCACCTGGACACATATCGCTTTACAGCAACACGGTAGATCCCAACATCAACACCTTTCATCTAAGAACCTAGCTCACTGTGCTCAGCATGTCCGTCATGGCAGAGGAACCAGAGAGAGCAAAGAAGGCGCTGGAGGAAGAGACAGAAAGAGAGCGGCCAAGCAAGGGACCAGACAAGGGTAAATATTGGACTGGTCAAGAGCACAGAGAAAAAACAGGATGCAAGACCCATACCAAACTCATCATCTTGTTGCTGGACTAGTTTGTAATGTTTTGCCACTTACGTAGATTTCAGCTTGTCTGTGAGTGAGGCTTAATTCACTGTTAAAGGGAATTTTTTAACTGCAGCTGTAGGGGAGGCCAAGAACAAAAGAGAAAAGCAATTCCTCCACAGTAGGGCTTTAAGAACATGTTTCTGTGACCTTTGTGACATCACTTTGTTCTTTTTTCCACTAGCAAAAAGCTATCAGCCACTCTGAACAGGTTGTCCACGTCGACGATCTCGTGCCATATGCAGCATGTTCTGAACTCGAACGTCACCTTTTTTTTTTTTTACCTGCCATTTCTCCAGAGGTCTTTTGTGAAATATGAAATACAGAACATGGGGTTGCCATGACAAAGCCTTCAGCTCTTCAATTTAACCTCCTGATGACAGTACAAGAACTTCTCATTAATTGGAGACCATTAGTTTCACCTTCACTCTCTCATTGTGTCTCACATAATGACAGAACTGAAGCTCCTGTCCAATTATTCTTTTTTATAAGTCACTGAAAAAGCTGCTGTGCTAATTGAGAACGAGGTGGTCTGAAGGAAACTCCTAAAATACAGCTATACCCTGTGACCATGGATCAATAAGCCATCTACATAGGGATCAATGTATAGTAATAAACATGGCCATATTTTTCCCTTCCTCAACGCAGTAAATCGTTTCCGCCTCACAACAAGCCATCATTATGCTGCCACAGCTTGTAAGTATCACACCCTCTTGCTACATTTATCTGGTACCTTAACTGAGTACTGTAAAAAAAGGTGTTACATAATGTTCAGGTTTAACATAGTTAGGTCATGCTTATTTTGTTTTACAGATTTTAATATGCTTCATGACAGATGGCTGGTTAATTGTTTTCACTGTTATCCGCCTATCTAATCCGACTTTATGGAGCTCTCCCCTGTCCTCCTCCTGGATGCTGAATGACTGGCACTGTGAGTGTTATGAATTGACTGAGAAATCTGAAGTAAATAAAAGCTGTGTGCATGCCATGCCTCTGGTCTGTAACCCTGCAGAGTGGAGGGTGGGTGCCTGCGGAGCTGAAATATGGAGCTGTCAGGGAGAGGCACATAGCGGCAGAGAGAGGACACTGTGACCCAGCCAGGGAGAGCGGTGGAGAAATGACTGGACTGGTTTAGACTGCCTTATGCCACATATGCCCATGCTATCATACCATGTATAAAACTGTATCTTGAATTTTTTTGCAATAAACTGCCACCATGGCTGAGCAAACTAAGACTGGACAATGACTGGAGAGACTCCACTGACAGAAAGGATGTATCAGTACTGTTTAATTGAAGTGGAATTCTGGGAGATGCAGTCTCAAAATAGTGATAAGATAATAAACTGGACACCTATACACCTTAAGCTGGAGCTGTCAATAATGTGTGATAACTAGATGTCATATTCAACTCTCATATTCCCAGATTTCACTGTGTGTTGCCACCCACTGTAGACAATGTTTGAAACAGCTGGCTACTGTCCAGCTAGCATCTCAAGCAAACACCACACATGACATCATGTTTGTTTTAAAGAAAGAAACATGGTTTTCTGGGGGTCATTTGGCACAGTAATATCCTGGGGCTGTTGGACTTTGTGAAACAGCCACACTTAAAGCACCTAAAAATAGATAAGCACATAACCAGCTTTTTGTGCCAAACCACAGTCAATGTGGACCAGATTAACACCATACAACTGGCTGTGCACTGGGCCATAAAAGAACAATGGTGCAACAACAGGCTGAATTTATCACAAATGCAGTAACTATTAAGCTAAGAGGTGTGATTGGGGGTATCTGGCTTGTAGTTTTGCTGTTTCCAGTCTTCATGCTATGCTAAGCTAACCAGCTAACTGCAGCTTATGTGTGGTTTGTGCCAGCCAAAGAGCTGGAGCTCCCTCTGACGATTTGAACTGCGTTAGAGACAGGTAAATCCCCCTCAAGGTCAAAGTTCAGCAACTTGTGGCCTTTCAATCAAACCACCAAGACCCAGCATGAGAGGAGACAAGCAAGTCCAAGCACAAATGTCAAACAAAACATGTCTTTTCAGGCATAACCACAACACAAAATGTCCCTGTGACAACAAAGCAGAATGATCAAAATGTCCCACACCAGTAATAAGAGTTCAGCAGTTCAGTTCAGTCAACAGAAAGTTAGTTTAACTTAGTCTGTAAATTCCCCTCAAAGTGAGCCCTCTCCCTCAAGAACAAGCCCCGTTTTTATCATCAGAGTAACTCCTCTTCTCAAAAGAAACGTATAGAGGATCTCTCCAATAACAACATCTCTCCCACAGTCGGACTTACCTTGAAGCCGAGTAGCTAGCTTGCAGCTGCACAGGTGCTGAAAGATCCTGGTGTTAGCTCCAGTAATCCTGCGCGGATCCAGGTTTATAATTCACGGGACGAGGACGAGAACGAACTTTGAACTTTGTTTAAAAATCCAGAGACAGGCTCGGCGCCAAGGAGCTGGACACGGGCTTGACAGACACCATCGCCGCCATCTTCCTTCATACGCACCATTTTTAGGAACAGGTGTGTAATATTGAGGAGACGTCATTGGCTGGGGCTGGAGGTGTGGGCGTGAATTTACCGCAGAAGGATGGAAGAAGATTGTGGACAACTTTTTATTTATTTATTTATTTATTTATTTAATGTCAAGAACGGTCTCAAGCCTCATTGAGAATCTAGTTTTATTCTAATGAAGCAGTTTTATTCCAGCTATAGTATGAAGTATTTGATCCCCAGTGTTTGGGCCTCATTAATAATATGTAAGATTAAAGCAGAAGAAAATAATGAATCACAGCTAAACTCAGCTGGTTTATCACACATACAGAGTTTGCTGGTCTGCAGCTATTTTGAAGCAACAGCCAGAACAGTCACAACAATCATTTAAAATAGAGATGCTGTTTTACCTTTAACTAAAGTGACACCACATACTTTGCATATATACTGACTAACATTTTTATATTTAGCACCAAGTAGTTGACTGTTTAGTGTGCTACATTCACCTCCTGACCTATAAAGAGAAACAAATGAGAAAATATGCATTGGAAATTTGACTGGGTGTTTAATTTTGAGTTGTTTTTGATCTTGTAAATGAACTTATATGTGTTGTGTTTTGCTTTTTGTTGATGTAATCAAGGGTGTTTATGAGGGTGTCTGTAACTGGAGGTGACAGACCATCGATGATTCTTTGAGTTAATTTAGGGGCGGACAGAAATAAGACTTGTGTTCCTCGTCCTGCTCCTTTCCAATCATGAAAAGTGTTGATGCGGACGTAATTATGGATTTGTGTATCATCAAATTGTATTGTATTGTACTGTGCACTTTCACGAAAGGAACAAATAAAGAAAGAATGAATGAATCAAGGTAATGTCCTAATCAATATATCAATAAACCACTGAAATCTGGTAATGGAGCACACCTCTCCAGTGCAGCCAACTTAGAGGTTTAATCAACACTGAGATCCAATGAGTCAATGATAGCACAAGTGTGTGTGTGTGTGTGTGTGTGTGTGTGTGGTAAACTGCTACTCCATGATAGATAGGTGTGAATACCCATATGCTTCACTGCCTACAACCCCACGAGTGTTTGCTGGCTGAATAATTACTCTTAGGTGGGATTGAGGAGGATGCTGACATTCAAAAACAGGAATTAGAGGAAGGAGGACTTGTGGAGCAGGTGGAGGTAGCTGCAGCACTGAATAGACAAAGAAACGGGCGTAATCATGCGCCTGCATACATTTCTGAATGCATGGATGTGTGCAGCATGTGATTGTGTGAATATCCCTGAATCTCGGAAAACACATGCATGCGTGCGTGTGTGTGTGGAGTAGGTAGCAGAGGGGCAAGTTGTGGCCAGGCGATAACAGCGATGAATGGCCCCGCCAAGTATCTAATGAAGCATTAGTGACAGACTGAGGGAGGACACTCTTCGCCTCCTCTGAAGCCGATGCACTCTCTCCCATTTTTCATCCGGTGTGCGGAGGGACTGGACTGAAGATAAAAGGATAAACAGAGGTGTATAGAGCGCCGTGGAGGAGACACTGATGAGGAGCTCACCTCAAGGCGGCAGAATGTCAGCTCAGCGAAAGCATGAAAAGGCGGCAGAAACACAGCATCTCATTTATTACATTCATTAACAAAGGCGCATCCGCTGAATATGCAAAATCCAGGATGTCTCTTATGTATCAGCCATGACTTTATTGGGTGTCGCTTGTAGGTAAGAATGGAGGTTATTGAAAAAGCATGTGAGGGTGTCACCAGCTGGTACAGCAGTAAAGAATTACTGGAGTCAGAGTTTATTGAAGGGAGGGGGGAGAGGAGCGCTGAGATTCTCTATTCATCCTCCTCCTCCTCCTCCTCCTCCTCTTCCTCCTCTTCCACTGTGAAATATTTGCTTTCAAGAAGGAGGAGAAAAAGCTGAAGGTCTTACCTGCCCACCAATTCTACACTCTGCTTGCATAACATCTTAGAAAGACTTTCTTCATTCGCAGACAGGTAAAGTTAAACTTTTTCAGATAAATGTATGATGCAACTGCTTAATATCCATGGTGTCATGATCTTTGGGATAGGTACAGCATGACACTTCAGACCTCAGTCACCACAAAACCCTTTTAACTTCCTCCCATCATTTAAAAAGACTGTGTGATTTCTTACACTGTCTATTTTATGTAGTTTCAAAGCAACTTCCTGTACCATCTTTGTTGAAATGGCAATTAACTTACTGGTATTAAAACCAATCACTGCCCACACATTATCTATGAGGCCCCACAATACTACACTATCATGTCACCAATCAAAGTAATTACTCAAACAAGCCACAGAGACATTTGCAAGGCTACAAGAACAAATTACCTGTTGACCCATGGTCACTTACTTACAACTTGAACAGAAGTCCAAACAGCCTGGGACAATCCACTCTGTGTTGGTGACTGTTTTGTATAACACCCAGAGCAGGATAACATGGCGGTGTAGACCTGCACACAAACCACACACATAGCCACCAAAAGCATCCATGTGAAGTTTACATCTTACAAGAACATACTCTTTCATTTGGATGATATGTGGCTCAGTTTGGCTCACTTTCAGAGTATTATAAGTCTACTACTACACGATTAAATAAAATGATTGATCATTGGCACGATAAATATAGTAAGTTAAACTGAACAAAACATCTGTATAATACAGTAAATGACCAAAATCGACATATGTAGCTAAATGGTTTCTCCAAACAGGCAGAGAGTGGAGGGAGATCGATATGTCACTTTAGGGGAAGACAGTGTTTCGCTGAACTGGCCAGTATGTGATCCATGAGTGCTCTCACGGCTGAGCCACGGAAAAAGACCTTAAACGCTTCCATCCAATCAGGAGAGCAATCAAAAGCCGATAGAAGTCTAAGAAATGACACAGGCCATGTTCTCATGGACATCGTATTTCAGTAATGACTTGCTTAGGGCTTAATTGATCTGGAGATCAACATTCATGCTGGCAAAGTGTCCAGTAACTACGTCACAGATGTTCCCATTGGACAACAACAGTCACTGACATCGTGGCGAAGTATCCCATTTCTTACCCAAGTGGCCTCACTTCCTTATTTGTCTTCACACTCTGAGTGCCTGTTTCACAGTGGCTCGTCCTCCCCTGAGATTTTTTTTTTTTCAAACTCACTTCAGAGGATTTATTTTTCACCAGATTTACATATCTGACTTGCATTACAGCGAGCAAAGTGGTGGGGTAGTTGAAGGAGGCTGCTAACTATCTGATAGACTGTATGTTGACTCTTTTTAAAGATCACTTCATAGTTTGTGTTTTCCCCATTCCTGACCACTGACTACTAAATGTTAGTGACAAAACAATACTGGGGAAAAAAAAGCACTAGGAGTTGCCAGTGCTGTGAGAAACACACAGTGCCCCTCAGCAAAGAGCTATCAGGTCAAGGGACTTGCCAGAGGGCCCAAGGCCAGAGCCTCAGAGTGCAAGGACTGATTTAGAGTTATGGGACTTTGTCAAAAGATAGTCAGAAGAACACACTAACTTTGAAGCTATCATAACAGAGAGGCCCCATCACACAATCATGAGATTTGGGAGCATGGCTGCCTCTTCTCTGTGATTGAAGCCAGACCTCTGCTTTTCAGCGATTCATTTTCCCCTTATTTCACCAGGATAATCCAGAGAGTCCTGAGGCCAGATTTAAATACAAACAATAACACACAAGTTTATTTTTCTTTTGCCTGGGTCATTGTGTTACCCTACTTTAACTTTAGTACTTTGGTACTAACTTGAACTCTGGATTTGTTGATTATCAGAAAGTTCTGTTGAGGACCTATTGAGGACCGAGGATGTGCCTGTAGTGATAAATGTGGTAAGACTCTGGTTGTCAGAACAAAATACTTCTCCTTGGAACACTGCTCTGTTCTGATCTGACTTGCAGCCAAGCAGGTGAGGAATAACAACTACACCTGGACTTTTTTTTTTTTTTTGCTAAGTCTGGTCGAGCAGTATGAGAAAAAGCAAAAAGACACATAGACGAGAAAAGTCTTGGACTGAAACTGGTGAAAGGATTTGCATATATACGCTATATATATATATATATATATATATATATATATATATATATATCAGAGTGAAATGATTGTCACTTTTGAAAATGTCACCTATCAAGACCTTGGGGTGTCTGTTGTGCTTTGGAGACACTCCTCCACCTCCCATCACAATTCAGTCCACATTAGCCTCCGAGATGTGACTGTATTCCTCGGCTCAAATGACCTTTGGATTTGTCAGAGGAAAGTGCAGACTTTGATGGTGCAGATGAAGGGTTTTGCTGAGGGGCAGGTTTGACGGAATATCAGATTCTGCTTGGCTCTCTGATAAACAACATGGACAGACCTCTTTCTGCTGACATAATCTACATGTAATTGATGGTACCTGGCTAATTGTTTCCAGAGTTAACCCCTGACCTGTTATGATCAATCCCAGATCATGAACTTGGGCTCTCCAGTACTCACCACCTAAGCATTTCACTCCCTGGTTCATCAGTCAAATCTCCAGCCCATTGATTTTTTTTCCCCAGCTCGTCTCTGCTGCTGGAGATAGATAGATTAATTGGGGGTAGAATGGGAAAAATGGATGGGCCGTGCTTTGTCACCTTTTCCAGCAGCCTCCTCTCTCTCTCTGCCTGCTCCTCCATCTCCTGCTCCTGCTTCACCTCCTCAGATTCTCCTCCAGAATGCAGACTAGTCAGTTGAAATGAGTAACGGCCGCCCATTGCTGCTAGATCGACATACGTTACCGAGCCATCCATCATGCCAGTGACAGCTCTCCGATGCTTTCTCCAGAGGAAGAGCCTCACTTACCCATATGTACCAAACACACACACACAACTGCAAACTCACACAAAACCTCTTAAAATCTCCTATCAGCCATTTTGAGATTCCTTACCCAGCATTAAGCTGGCAGGGCTGGGACTGGGGGAGGGATGAGCTGGATATGAGACAAACTGGAATAAGCACAGAGATGGCTGAAGCCGGAGTTCCTGTAAATTCTCTGGTGATGTTTTGATACCAGGGAATTAAATAGGAGCTGTGTTGCGTCCTCCGTCTGTGATGATAGGAAAATAAATCTCCATGTTTTCCTCTTGGTTGGCTCAGAAGATTCAGCTCAGACGACAGGAGAATTACAAGGCGTCAACACGCTGTGACCCTCCAATCGCCTTGTCAGAGACCTCAGTACCAGAGTGACTGAGAATCTCTCAGCTGTGTCAGTCTTCTTCTCACTCACATCCTTACCAACATTTCAGCAATGTTTAGCAGGAGAGATATTTCATGCTTACTGACTCTGATTTCTCACTCTCTTCCTTTTTGTCACTGATGTGCAGATCTCCTGCAGGCCTCTTTGTTCCTCCTGTCTCTCCCTCAAGCTCTCAGTTGTAGGTTACGGCAAAGTGTGACATGGGAGAGGTATTTCAGGTGAACAGTCAACAAATCTGTGCTTTTCAAACTTGTTTAATCTCTCTGTTTCTCCCTCTCCCTTGAGCATCACACGTCAAAGATTTAGTACCCAGGGGTCTAAAGCAAATGTGTCATATCAGATCACACTGCACCCACCTCTTTACACCTCTCCCTCTCAAATCATTCATTCAGTATTGTGACTTTGATGCACTGGGGTATGTTTAGGGCACTTTTGAGGGACTGTATGTCAAGTGAGAATTCAACAAACTCAGTCATCATAGGCTGTAACAACAAGCAGAACAATGAGAAGGAAAAGCAGACCTGTAATTGTGCAGCATCTTATGCTCTCTGCTTATATGTGTGATTTACCACAGTCTACCCAAGCCCTCCAGGCCTTTCAGACTTTTTAAATGTGATTATTACAGTATGTTCAGTGACAGCATTTTCTCCAAGTCAGTAAGGAAATGCAGCATGTTTGTAAGGGATGCACGTTGTACTGAGGTGCTTAGACCCCAATGTAGTCGGAGTTCTGTGAATTATGTAAGGTTTAGAAAAGAGTATTGAAATAGTAACGATCCCACACCATATGTGTTTTAATGTAGAGTATGTAAGATAAACATCCAGTTACATTTGTTTTTCCATGAGCCATGTAGCCAGCGCCTTCCTCTCTGTCTTTATACATGATGGATGAAACCGTGATACAAAAACAGAACATTGACTACATCATATAAAAACAAATTACAGATGAATTCCTGGTTCTAATATGTGATGCATTTCCTCATTTGTCCATATGATATACTGCACTATATACAGGCCACATGCCAAAAAGCTATTTCAACTATTAAATAAGTATTGCTTCTGAATTGTATTTTCTATTTGACGACAGCATAAATAAGTCATAAGAAATCTAACTGTTTGTTTTTCACCAGTTGAACAGGTCGTTAGAAGGATGTTCTTCATTTCCCCCACAGTGATCTGCCACAGAATCATAATCACTCATCACTGAAACATTCAACTCCGGTGGCATTAAATAACAATGAACCGAAGGGAGTGAAATTATTTGATTCATGTCATTGTAAAATTCACATCAGTCGGTCAGAACTAAACTCAGGATTCATGTTGAGTTAAATTATGTGGCTCCAGCAATTTTCAAATCTGTGTTGAGCTTGTTTTTCACGCAGCACCCTGGTGGCCCACCCTGTAGAGCACACACCTTGAAGGCTTTATCCAAACTGCAGTGACCTGGGGTTTGGATCTGACCTGTGGCCCTTTGCTCCCCCTGACTTTCTTGTTTCTCTCCACTGTTGAATAATAATAAGAAAAAATATCCTCCCAAAAAACTAAAAGAAAATGCTTTTCATAGCTGCAGAACATGAATGGTAGAGAGCAGTCTTGTTTCTGTGAGTCTGTTGAGGGGGGTTGAAGACGCCTAGTGGGACACAGCTGTCATGTGACATTCTGAATAGCATCTCTCTGCTCATAAGCTTGTCCACAGCTTTCCTCAAGTACCTGGCTATATTGTTGATTTTATTTTTTATACCAGTCTTGGGTGAATGAGGTGATGTGAATGATGGTAACAAATGCCCTCTCTTTAACTGTAGCCATTTGTTTTGCCATAAGCATTTGTACTTCTTCAAGCCAGACAGGGGTCTTGCTATTCAGCCCCTCGCTGTTTTCTCCTCTGTGGTTTGTCTCCTGTCTCAATGTGTTTAGAGAGGAGATTTGCTCTAAGGCTTCTCGGCCGTGACATCCTCTCGATACACGTCGTGGTTAAGGAGCGATGTGAGCTGTTACACCTACTTATTATCAAGTGTTTTTTTTTATATTTGTCCCTTCATCAATACTCTACAATGACAATGCAAAAACAGATTCCCAGAAGTGTTAGAAATTTGAAATCAAGGCTGGAGTTGCTGCCTAAATTGCTTAAGAAATAAAGTGAATCTACAAAACATGTCCAAAAATGTTGTTTAGAGCATCCTGAGAGTTCAGGCAAAACTTTATGAGAAACTTCAAACTGTTTTTGAAGGTCTGTTTTCCCTTTATTCAGATGGCCCAGTGAGGGAGAGAGAGTGGACCACATGCGGCAAAGGGCTGCAGGTTGGACTCAAACTACTGAGTTTATTCAGTAAGGCGAGGGCTGTGTGGTGTATGCTCTACCAGGTGAACCACCGGGGCATACCTTGTTTCAACTTTTGAATCACAATTGATTTTGCAGTATGTTTTGTCTCTCTCATTATGTAATGGTGAACTTCTTTACTGTCCTTTATTGCTCTTTACAGGAGGTTTCTCTGTTTCATTTCAGCTTTGGTGAACCTTCATGACCCTTTGATTAAAATGCCTGCAATGACGCACAGACACAAACACCTCTGCTTGGAGTCTGACTGGGAGCCTTTGTTAAATGTTTCTTGCCTTTTTCCTACTGTCTGTAAGAATGACCGAAAATTGTCTTCCTTTAGAGACTTTACAGTACTTTCACTTTGCCTTAATTACATTTAAGGCAAAGTGAAAGTAGTGAAGTCTACAAGCTAGATGTGCTGTACTGTTTCACTCACAGGTGATGTATTTTAGTCCCAACAACATATTCTTGGTGTGATCTTTTTGCAGAAAGCCGTCTTAAGCTGTCAGTGACTCAGTTGTTTTGCTTCATTGTTAAAACACTGCTGCTGCTCAGTATCAAAGTCTGACTCATCCTCACTCCAATTTACATCTGATCTACCTCTGATTCAAAGGAGGTGTTTAGGAGAAAATATGAAATGTCTTGTTCATGTAAATTTGATTACTCAGCTGCATTTGTAATCCATATTTATTTGTTACAAACGGTTGAGAGCATATAAGCTTTAGCTTTAAGTAACCGCACACAGACACTGTCACTGTCATTGAATTATGACTTCAGTGAAAAATGCAGCTGTTTGTATTTGTAGGTGGCTGTCCAGCCTGTAAATTCATTTGGAATTCAACTCACCGTTAATACCCTCAGGCTAAAATCTCCCATCATCACTCTCCCCCAGATGATGCCTCTAGATGGTAAATATCTAGTCTAGACATTCTGTACCGTGCGCTGCCATCAGACATATTTTCTAACTCCAAATTAATTTGTCCAATCCACTTTGAACTGAAAGGACAAAGTAATAATTTCAAACTTTATCTTCAGACATAAAATTGTGGTCCAATAGCATACCCACACTTGGCTACCAAACAAACCTCAGAATCCCCAAGCTGAAAGCATCTCAGAATTCAAACTGAAAACCCCATTCAGCTCCTGAAATAACCTCTTCCATTCAATACCATATAGTAGAGCCAGGGTTTGAACAGCAAGAAAAAAGATGAAAACATCTTATAAAGGGCCTCAAGTCATCTCTGTTTACTTAATAAATGATAAATCCAGTTTATATTAGTTAGCCAATTCATGTACTGTGCAGTAAGATCAATATCATCCTGCAGTAGGCCTGCAAATACATAAAAATACATAAAAACAGACTCTGTATTGTAGACACAATAGAGAGGCTAGATAAGATAAACACAATGGTGCAGTCGCAATATTTTTAAAGCACCTTCAATGATATGGTGACACAAATACACAACTAAATACATGGGGGGGGGGACAGAAGTAGCTAAACAACTTGCTCATTCTGGTCCTATGCTGTCTGTCTGTTACAGGGAGTGTTTGAGAACAGGTGGTTAACAGGATGTGCAGGTTCAACAGTAATCCTTTGCCCTCAGTTCAGCCTCTGTCAGGAACAAGTGTCTGTTGTTAAAAAAAAAGGGTGAAAGTTTGCAGTAATCCTTCTCCATGTTGCTAAAATGAATTCACTCCTGCAGCCATTATCGATGTAACTTAAAGTGATATATGTCATCATATACATATTCCCACATGCTAGTTTTGATAGACACAATCGTATAACAGCAGATAGTTCAATTAGGTGCAACTTCATTTGCGTAAAACAATGAACTTGGGCTGTGTGGAGTCTAGGATGATGGCAGTGGTCCTGTAGACAGAAAGAGGAGTAGCTGGAGATCTGGACATGATGATGTGTGAAGACTGGATATGAAGACTGGAGGAGGAAGGTGGCAGCAGGTGGCACTGAAATGAGAGCTGACAGCAGGAGGGAGGGGACAAGGTGATTGGTTTGCTGAAATTGTGTCTAGATGTGATTGGTTATGGAACACCTGAAGTCAACTGATTATGAGAGGTGTGGTGAGAGAGGGACAACATGAGCGAACTGTGAATGACAGAATAGAAATAGACTTGCTGATTGAACCCATGCTAAGCTACATTTGTACAGGGATGTCATTATTTGGCGAGCCTGTCCAGTTAACTGCAGGATATCTTTCACTAACTATGTCTCTGTTTCTCTTTCTCTGTATTTTAATACACACACCCCTGGTCATGGCTGGTGCTTTACCCTGATGTTTCTGTTCAGATTTTGTTATATACTGTATTGTGGATTACCTGAGGGGAAATGAGTTGAGGGTCTGTGTTGACCACACATTCATCCCATTGTCTGTGTATTTTGTATGTACATATTCAAGAACCCATCAAAGAGAGTACACAGAGGACGACACATGACAGCTTAATTATATTTTAGCCTTAAGGCTGGAAGAATTGCCCATACTCCTGTACTTCAACACCACCTGCCTCCAGGTTTGTTGTGTATTCATTAAGTTTATGTAAATTTGATAAAGCTCAAATTATGTTGGGATTGTAGACCATGTAAACAAACTAAAATACTGAACTAAAATATCCTATCCATCCATCCATCCATCCATCCATCTATCCATCATTCCTACTACTTATTTGGGCCCTGTTCATAGAAGCAGCAGTATGAATCAGGAAGCCTATACTCAAGCCATGTCCTCCAGCTCTTCCTGGGGAATCTCAAGATGTTCCTAGGTCAGCTGTGACCTGTCGTCCTTCCAGTGTGTTCTGGATTTGTCCCTGGAAGCATCCTAAGTGAAAACCCACATGTTGCCTCCTCCTCCTCCATGCTAAAGGGAGCAGCAGTTACTTAAATCCTGTCAGAGTATGGAGGACTCAAATGCACATATAGACATTTTGAGCACAGAACAGGTGCAACCTACAGGCAAAATGGTTAAAGTGTGATGACAAGCTTGAGTTTTGAGTGACACTGGCAAGGAGAGGGAAACAGGCTGGTTACCTGCTGTGGGCGTAACTGGGGAATGAGGAGCTGGTGGATGTTGGAGTGACTTGTACTGGCAGCAAAGTCTGAGGGCATTGTGTGGATGGATAGAAAATGGCAAAGATTGATAAGCTTTACAACAATGGAAGGACATGAGAGGCTTGAGGACAGGGGGACGAAATGCGTCTCATGACAGCTCCTTTCTGATGTCTGCAGTTGTCTACAAAGACAACAACAAACACTCAGTTTGGCTACATGGATTTACAGTCTCATTTCAGGTTCAGGCTTTCAGACTTGAAGGACTTAATGTTACCTTAATCTGCTGCACAGTGCTCGATGCAGGCCACATCTGGAAAGACAGCTGAGCCAGGAGAACCATGTTATGAGAGAAAAATACACTCTTCACATCTCGATTGTACCTCCAGAATAATATGTCCATGACAATTACAAACAAAATCTGGGACGAGGCGCAATCTCAGGCAGGCCACAACTCCCACTGGGAACATGCTTCAAATGCACATGCATCTCTCACTGTGGTTATATCTGCATGTGAACCACTATGAACCAATTTCAACTGGGTACTTCCTCAAGACTAGGTTGAAAAGCAGGACGGAGGCAGGAAAGCATTGTATTTACTATCTATCTTCAGTAGTACAATCATTTATTCATTATCTATACCACTTATAATTATAACTCACTGGGGACTGGAGCCAACCCCAGCTGACACTGGGTGAGAGCGGACAGGTTCACCAGTTTATCTGACAGGTTACATATTCATTAACAAGTCTGCAGCGAATCCCAGCATCACGTTAACACATTGAACCTGGAGCTATCAGTGTCTCCTGTGGGTCTATTGATGGTAAGATACCCAAAATATTCAACGTTATCTCAACTGTAAGGATTCAGTCTTTGTTTCTGGTGATGCCTCAGGCTGGGTGGTCCTGGAAACTTGCCAGTGTTATCAAGAAGCTCATGGTATTCTTTGATTTCCCCCACTATTTAATCCCTGCAGCAGTGTAATGTTTTAAAGTTAATACTGCTCTTAAAACTCTATATTAGTTCTACAACTTGTCTTTGTTCAGTGTGGGTCCTTTAGAGGATTCAGAAAACCCACAGAGGTGTCTGTTCGCCACTCCCTAAATAAACCTAAGAGCACAGTGAGAGTCTAATAGACTGTTGAGCAGCAATATGAAAGCGTGTGTCCTAATGCAGGGGGACAAGTCAGAACTGTAGGTATAACCATGTGCGTCCTTGGAGACTGGGGGAGTGTTAGTCATATAGCCTGCATCTCAAACAGCCCCCTGCGAGTCTGACAGGTGAGACGTGAGATTAATGGCGTCTTTTAACTCTCAAAGAAAGTCACTAAAGGCTTTGGTGATTGGCACAGAGACTCAAGGCCACGGAGTTCTTTAATATGTCAAAGGTGAGATGAGTCTGGGAATATAAAGAGAAAATCAATTGTAAATCAACTTTGAACTTGAGCTTCTCCTGCGCTGACGAAAAATACACACAAGGCATCGCATGTTGTTAGTTTTTATCTGACGATAGAAAAGCCAGTTTACATGAAACAGGAGCCACAATAGGGCAGCAGTGTGACGTGGTTATGCAGTGATCAGTGCTGATGCCTCGCAGCGAGACAGTCTCCTCTCAGCTGCTGCCGCTCTCTATGTTTGTATGTGCTCCTCCATGTGCTCCTCTTCACTTTCCTCCCAAGACGAATGGACAGCCTTGAAAGTGCCCATAGGTATGAATGGGAGCGTGACTCATTGTCTGTCCACCTGTATTAGCCCTGTGATAGACATGTGACCTGTTCGTGACCTGTCTCCTGAGGAAACATAAATAGGTAAAGAAACTGAACCACACAAGGGTAGTTTTATCTTTTCAGTGTGAAAGAAAAACAAGTGTGGATGTGGGTTACATTTCATCATTACTGGCTTTCGATAGATAGATAGATAGATAGATAGATAGATAGATAGATAGATAGATAGATAGATAGATAGATAGATAGATAGATAGATAGATAGATAGATAGATAGATAGATGGATGGATGGATGGATGTGTGGAGTCAGCGTCACAACAGGAAATGACAGAGGATGCCTGGATGAAACAATGTGTCGCTCTGTAATTTGTCAAAGTCTGATACCATCCTTGTCTGAGGAAGGTATTTGCTGCTGGGCAGCAACAAAGCATCAAAAGATATTAAGCTCTTTTGTCTGTTGCCAGTCTGTGTGCCTTGAAAATCAAACTCAACCCAGTGCTGTTGATTTAGACAAGATGAACTGATTTTATTGTGGCTGTTGCTCTCCTTTACTGTTTGGTGGTATATCATAAAGATGTTATTAAATGTTTCAGTCACTGTATATTTAAAACTGCTGTTTTATGAAACACGAGCACTGTGCCCTTCAAAGAACTCAAACAACCTGAGAGACAGTGTGAGTCAACAGCCGACTTCCATCAGATTTGCTGCCGCCTTGGAAACACAGCTCGTGTCAGGGAATAATGGCTCTGGGCTTTGGCTGTTAGTGAAGGCCTCTCTGGATGTGTGAAGCTCATAGATCCTGCAGCTGATGAGCACATGGGTGTCAGGAGGAGGCAGTTTCCTGGGATTTACATGCCGGCTGCCTGACAGATGAGGCCTGGCTGAGCCTGGGTGAGGACGCCAGTGTTGTTTTAGATGTCACAGCTGTTTGTTCGCACTGCTTCAAGATGGGAATCACATGTCCTTCCACCTGTACACACCTAAACTTTGTAAACAGAGATACACCCATACACCAGGACCTCCCAGTGAACTAATTACACTGCTACCACGAATAATTGCAGTTAAAAACTTTTCATTTAGTCTTATCAACATTACCCTGCTTCAGCTGTGTTTGCAATCATGTCATATGGTTTAGTTTAACGATAAAAGGTGAGAATCCATGTAAATCTATTGTAGGTTTTCTAATAAATAAAATGAATTATTATTTTGTGTATGGCTTTTATATTTACTTCATTCTTGGCTGATGGAGTGAATGCTGTGGCTTTGACGTCAAGTATCCACTGACATTTTGTTTGGCTGCAAATAACAGTCTGTCTATGTAGACAGTCATTCAATCTTTTGAGAAATGAAAAAACACAAAAAAAAAAGCTGTCTGGCTTTTCTTCCTGGTATTTGTTTCTGACGTGGGGGTTTAAAAAACAAAGAGCAGTGTCTGCATGAGAAATATATTTTTTTTATATTTATTCTGATTCAGTACTTGTGAGTTGAATGGAGTCTAGGCGGAGACAGTAGTTTTACATTAACAATGGATCTCATGATTAATGAATGTGAAAGAAGTTGGTTATAGTGACAAACCCAGATAAAGCCTTTTAGCAAACAGCTGCTTATTTACATTTCCAGCAGACACACAGCAACATGAGTTTTCATTTTGCTGTCATGTTTTTGGCTGTCTGACAAATCTAAGACTAATAATCAGTTTTCAGTTATTCTTTTCTCTCCACCGGCTCCAGAGGGTGTTATTTGATAAAAAGTGTGCAACATTCACCAGGTAGTCACTTTTAATTTAGCTTAAAACTTTGCCTGTCTGCCACTTGGCGCTGGGCAGGTAGTGAATTCTTCATTTTATGGTCATCTCTTCTGGAAACAGCTGCTTACTGTGGCAGGCTGAGGAGAGCACTGAACCACAGCAGTTAAATTTACCAGAGAAAACCAAATGCTGTGAGCCCAAAGACATTATAGATCTCTGAAGAGTTACAGAGATTTGCACAGGTGGGTGATATTTGTCTGCTGGTTTAATTTACATAAAGTAATACTGAGATCCACTGCTGAGGAGGAGCTGTTTCTGAGTTCTATATTTTTGTTATTGTCATATACCCAGTGTTAGCATTAACAGCTGTTTACCTGACAGTGTAGAAGAAGTATTAAACTTTATTCCATTACTCACCAGAGAGTTTACTCATAGGAAAGTATTTGTCAGTCAGTCACTCCTCTCATTTCAGATTTCCTCTCCCTGTTTTTGGTATTCTCATGTGCTCGTGATTATCTGCCCCGCCCTGATTTGTTTCACCTGTGTCCTATCATCCCTGCCTCCCTTGTCTTTGTACCTCTGTGTCAAACATTTCAGCCAGAGCAGAGTTGTGCTCTTGAGTCCATCCACTCTTTACCAGCCTTGTCATGCAGAAAATAAGGACATACCAGTAAAACAACTTAAAATACAGAATACGATTAAATAAACACATAAAATTAAATGAAAAAGTCCAGAGTTTAAAAAATATCAACAGTTTCTGCTGTTCCACAGACATGAACCACAATCAGCGCCGTCCTATAGGGGGGGAAAGTGATGACAATTCTAAGGGCCCACAGGCCATTAGGACCCACACACACACCCCATAGTGTCTTTGGCTAAATTATTATGTATAGACATAACTCATATATATTCATACTGATAATAAAGTTGTTTCACTGTGGATTTTTCATTCTGGTTCAATTAAGTTATGAAGATTAACACTTTTATGACTCCAGTAACGGGCTCAGGCCAGGCTGTCATTTACGATCACTGGAATATTAAAACCAAGGGACGAGATGTAGAGAACAATGTGCAACAATGAGTCTGCGTGCAGGAAATACGTCCACTTATGGCTGGTGGGAAGAGTAGCTGAGCTGTGGGACCCATGTGATGGATGGGATTCTGTAGCCAGAGTGAGAGGAGTCCTGCAGGTCCATGATGTCATGTTTGTTGTCCAACGCACTGATAAAATGAGAACGAGTAGGGACACGAATCCTTCTCCTGCCACAATCACTGACCAGAGACTAGGGACCCTGGTGGGATGGTGTGGAGCTGACCATGTCCACGTGTTGCCAGGGAAGGTGAGTGGAGGAGAGACATCAGGGCAGCTCAAGCAATTTTAGCAGGACAGGGAGCAGGGGCATCAGATATGACTGGTGTAATCATACTTCTGGCTTTTTAATATTACTGCACTACTTCATGAATCAAAATGAAAGGAGATGATCCATGCTAGGCCCTGAAGTGCATCTAAATTAAGTGATTTTCCTTTTTCTTGCAACACGTCATCAGTGCGATTTACATTACACTTAATTTCAGAAATTTAATGCTTCAATATTACAGATGCTTTCATGTCATCAAATATTTTCTCTATTATCTGTCACTGATCCAGCTTTATGAGTTTATCATTTAGTGAGCGATGCTATAATCTTGAAGTAGTAAGGTGCCGTCCTGAGGGTCAGATTGACCTTTTCGTCTCCTGGTAATGTCCAATCAAAGTGCATATAAAATGTAGTATCATCCTCAGACAGCACTTAAAATAAATGCAGTATTGCTAGAGGCATGAAACTGTGTAGAATAGCATTGCTGGTATTAGCTATATAAAATTATAAAGGAGGTGAGTTCACATATAAAGTTTAGTTTACTTCAGTTATCAGTTGTGAAGTCTTCTGGGACTCTACGGGGAGTTTTCCAAAGTTTGTTGATGTCATTAAGGTTATCAGGGCTGTGTTGTTCTTACATCAATGAAGAAACTTGCCTCCGGTAATAAACTTTTTTTTTTTTTTTAACCAAATCAGTTTTCTCCCTTTTACCCAAACCCAACAAACCAATACCATTATTATAGTATAGTAAGCATGATGAGGAAGGTAGAAATCCACATGTTGGGTCCGATCCACCCGCTTTTTCAGGAGTCACTTTGAGTTAAGGCTCAAAAGAGCCCGTGGTTGTTCAGGCTGGAGCTCTTGTTGACTTTGAAGGAGCCTCCAAGTGAGTGACCTACACTTCAATCCTGTGTCCTGTGTAGTAATTATGTTCCTGCACTACTAAACTGTTTCCCAAGTTACATTATGGTGCCAACATAACTTCTGGCAAGGTCATGTTCAGGGGCAAGTTTTTATTTTGTATTTTTCTGAATGACTGAACGAGTTCACTTCCCCAGTCCTGAGATCAGTTGTGAGCAGTAAAGCAGTTTGATTGACTTTAGAGAAAGATGGTGGATAACGTTGTGTATCATGTCAGTGCATGTGGACTTTTTCTGCATTAACCCCAGATCTTTTCAAGTGCTGTGTGTGTGTGTAAACAGAGCAAAGCATAACAAATGTCTTGGATGTGTTAAGAACAAATGTGTTTAACTAATAAAGTCATAATGAACATATGTGCAAGTTGGAAAATGACTATTATCCTCTCACTACCTGAACCTGTCCCATTTTAATTCCCTTTAAACTGTTTATGTTGAAACATCATTTCTATGAAGCAGATGTGTCAGTGCCACTCCAACACAACTTGGCACAGAGGGACGACTGAAGCTGCTGCTGCTCTGCAGACATGCTGCTCACGTTACAACTCCTGTGTAGACACTTCTTCCTCTAATTTGGCAATTTCAGTGCTCTCACTGAGCTGATGAGATTTGTTCGGGATGTTCTTTCTTCTAATGTCACACTGACAACAAAAGCAGCTTACTCCTCCACTGGATGACACTCCCACATGTAGATGACAAAACAATCACTGCAATCATCACCGTCTGAGAGATTCAGCATTAATGAAGTCTGTGAGAAGACGTTTCTGATAAAAAGTGGGCTGCACTTTATTTTTGAGTGAAGTTTAGCTTTATTTACACAAATGATTTTCTTTTCTTCCTTATCTAAAAGGCAGAATCAGTGTCACTTTGCCTACAGGGATAGTGAAGAAGGGATTATACCATGATCCATTGAGTTCTTGATGGCATACCATAAAACTGAAAAATCTGTAGCCCCTCCATTGGCTGTACAAATCTGGGTTTAAAGTAGTTTAATAGTCATAACCCAGAATGGTTGTGCTGGTCGATCTATGACAAACACCGAAACAGAAAAAAGAACACACACTGTAGGTTTGGGGAACTCTCACAAGGATGCTACAGAGATTTTATTTCAAGTGGGTTGATGGAAGGTCTTGAAAATCAATGTGAGGTGGTTAAATTTCCCCTGGGTGGTGCAGGGGAGTGCTGCTCATCAAGTAACTAACAACCACAGGGCCCAAATGAATACCAGAGAATTACTTGGAGAAAATGAGAGCTTCTCCAACTGTGCATGCTGCCCAAATGTGAACCAGTAATGACTACACACAGGAAAAGTGTGAACCACGTTCGCATCTCTGGCCTGCAGGGCTTCCTGCGATGGAGGTAAATGAGATGCTTGATGCCTGAGTCAAATGAAGGTCAGGGGAGTGAATTCCAAATTCGGCAGCTGCTGTGGTGTAGTTGTTAGGTGAAGAAAATGGCACTTCATTTGCACGTAGAGCTCTCATTTCTGAAACCTAAAAACACTCGATGTTCATTTTTAGCTGCTCCAGGACTGTTTCTCGGGTCACTTTCCTGTTGTCCAGCTGCTCCTTCTCTCTTTCTCCTACTTTGATTGACTCTCTTTCTTACCCCCCCTTTCCTTCCTGTCCTGTCCAGTCTATACTGGATAAATGAAAGCCCATCAAGAAGATATCAAGATAAACATAAAAGTAGTCTGAGGTTGACAAGAAAATAAGAGTCATCCATCAAGGGCCTTGGCTACTTACACAACATGTCAGAGGAGCCCATGAGTTCTCAACACCCTGCCTGGCTTGCTTTAATTCAGGACAGTGAACCGGATCACCACATCAGACAGCTGGACAGCAAGCAAGATAGAAAAAAAAAAAAAAAAAAAAATCTCGCATGTGGTGTTTTTTGCAAACATTTTTGACCAGTTCAAGATCCAGGAGAGCATCACAAGTTCCATTATTTTAGAGACAACAGAGAAGTCTTCATCTTCATATCAGACCTCAGGAATCTTCACCATCCTTCTTCCTCCATGTTTCCCCGACACCTATGGCGTCAGGTTGCACCTTTCTTTTTTTCTTTTTTTATGGAAAACTCAGCCTAATGACCCATTTGAAATGCACAGGGGAATAAAAATCATGGGGCTACATCATTTCGTGTCCATTCCTCTGTCACAGATAAGCTAATGTTTATACCGTTTTGTCCTCCTTTGTAATGGACACCACTGTCCTGATAAATGCCACACCACTGAAACCCTGCCCATGACTTAATCTCACTTTTGAACTGGTTATAAATCATCCTCTATAAGATTACCACATGGTTCTGTTCTGTTGCAGTATGCGTCAATAGAAACAAAAAACAATTACACCATTTCACACAAATCAATTTAGGGTCAATGACACAAATCCATTAAGAAGGTAATGATGCAGTGTATGGGATTTGGCTACCTGTGAGTTTCCTTAGCGATGTGGAGGCCATTAAAAGAGGGATGACTTTGCCCCAAGCATCACAAAGTCTCATTTATTAATTATTTCCTTTAAGTCAATACTTCATTATGAGGAAGTGTTAACGCTGCCACTGTGGACATCAGCACGCATGGCTTCAGTGAGTGGTGATGAACCTCACGTCGTGTATTAAATTAGATATTAGAAGGAGCGAGTGATTGCAGCTGCTATATTCTGACTAAACGAAAATAGCTTCATCTATATTGTCACCAGTCCAGATCCAAACATCTGGCTGTGAATTAAAATATCTCCAAATGAGGTATTTTAGTGTGCACTAAAGGAAGAGGATGGACCGGGACCGAATTAAAGGCTCTTATGAAAAGAGGCTGAAAAAGACTGAGAACAGCTGCTAATTAGTACTAAACACAACATGCAGGTAAGACGTGATGGCAGCTATAATCCTATAGCATATCCTCTAAGGACCTTTAATGTCTGCAGCATATTTAGTTCATTCAAATTCATCCTGTTGTTGTGGAGACAAAAATATTAACTTTCTCTTTGGAAATGTCAAGTCTTCATGCTCCACCTGGTGACCATGAATATCTACATGAAATGTGATGACAATCCATCCAGTGGTTGTCCAGAAGTTTCAGTCTGGACCAATGTGGTCAACTGACCAATATTGTTGGTGCTGCCAAAATGCGATTACTGGAATACCATGTTTTACATGACAGGGGAACAAACACACACACAGCCTTCAGTTGTGTTTGACTGGCATGAACTGTTCACATGATCTTGTGCTGCACCTGTGTCATTGTTAGGAGCACGTTCAAGAAGACCAGCAGTGCACAACAGTTTAACAGACATTGCCACCATGGTCGAAACCATAGATGTATAAGAAGACTAGATGACTCACCCACCACTGCTGCCCAATGAGACGGCGTCACCACGCAGCCACCATCTTGTGTTGGTTTACTCGCTCAGAGCAGTGTGCATATGGTGCATGTTCTACTAAAATAACGTCAGAAATGCCGTCATGATACTGCATACTTAAAATTATGAATTTGATGAATTTTTCATCAAAAAATTGTAACATTATCAAATCAAAAAGTAACATTATACATTATGCAAATAATTCAAGTATTAGCTGCATGTGTTCAAAATTTCACACAGTTATGAGAAGTTTTTAAGTGCAGATGACTGGATCACCCACCTTACTGTGGCCCCAGAGTGGACTGACACAAGCTGGCCGTCTGTGAGTTACGTCTGTGTGTAGTCGGATCCACCCCCTTGGTCCAATGTGCAAGTGCCAATAAACACAAGGCAGCAGCCTGGGTCCCAGCACTTTGAGTAAACTTTATTCAGATAAATTACATAATCAACTCCCTACACCGACACCCCAATCCCAGATTTCAGGTGTTTCTGCCCAGACTGCTGTAATTTTGGTCATTATTTCCACACAGTCAGTTTTCTAATAGACCTTCACCATGGTGCCAGATGTGGTTACAACAGTGATTTGTGACATATTTGTGAGTCTCATATTTCCTCTTTGAAAACAAAATCCAATGAATTAATATGCTACAGTATGTGATTCACTTTGCACAGGGTCTGCAGCAACATAAGGATACGTGCTCTAAGGTTTGAGCATGTCTGGGGCCGTAGAAGTGACTCAGCAGACACATAGCTGTAGCAGAGACCTTAGGCAGTCGGGAGATAATGGCAGATGAGAGGTGAAACGCAATATGGGTCATTTGTTTGACAGTAAATTAAGCCCCTAAAGGCCCCTAGGGTTTCATCAGTAAGTTCAACAAACCACTTTATCCAGTGACTCAGGAAACTTTGAGATCCTTTAATTCAGCTAATGTAGCAAGATAACAGTATTAAAACACTCCATGAAGGTTTACTCAAGTAAACAAAAGTTTTAGTTGGACCTATACAGAACTACACAAACCAGGTCAGACTGTAGAATTTACCTATACCTGGGACTTGGGTCTGCAGCAGGTCAATAGTATTAAATGAAAACCTCATCCTCACCCCTAATATTGACACTTGACACCCATTATTTGCTTTTCAGTCTAAATGCACACCCAGCAGCTTTGATGCCAGTCTCTGGCGGTTTGTGGGCAACTGGAAATTACTCCACCCGGAGCAGAAAGTTGTCAAGCTACAGTCTGGGAACAGGAAGAACTTTGTAGAACCTGATTAAAATATAGGTAAAGACAGTGTCTGAAACTTGATAAGTTAATTGGAAAAGGACATTGAGTCTACAGACTACTTGCATTTCAGGATCTAAGGAAAGCCAGGACATGAACCATATCCATATCTGTTCATCTATGAGTTTAAGAAATCATGGATAGAAAAAGTTCCTCTCTAATTGGAGCTTAAGTTTACAAATCCAGTGATGGACAGGTCACGATAATGAGCCCAAATGAAAAGAAGAGACAGAGGAAGGTTAGTCGCATCATGACTCTTTGGCAGTGAACAAAAGACTTCTCGCCACTGGCACAAAAGGATCTTGGCAGAGATACACAGTCACCTTTTAACCTCAGCTCTGTTCTACCCTCAAAACATTAAGCATTTGTCTTGTCTCCCCAATTCATAAATACTTAAAGTCATGTTAGGTAACAACCAGCTCAGTCACATTTGCCATCGCATCGCAACCCTGAGACCTATAATGAAATTGCCTCCAGGTGACACGGCCCAGCAGTCCTGCTGCTTGACAGTCATGTGAAGATAACCTGGCTTGTTGCCACGTTTGTCCAGCCCATCACACATGGGCTGAGAAAAAGCCTTAAGGACTTACATGGAGTTCATGGGGTGAGCACATGCTTGAGTACAGCTCAGCTCACTTCAACCCTCCAGTCCTCCAGCTACAACCACGATAATCCTAAAACCACAGCAAGGGCCTACAGTGCCATTCATCACTGCCAGGTTGCCGGCCACAACACATTAGTTAGGAATCGTTCGCCCTTCCGCACCAATACTCACCACCGAGGACAACACAAGCAGTGGTCTATAGTAGTCAAACTGCTTTGCTGGAGGGTACATACTCACAAACTATGGTGTAAAGCGGCCCAGGTACACATTGTTTTCTCTAGTGTTCTGGTTAAGGCTTGTATGTCCTCATCACAATAAAAACTATAGTGTTATTCATATTGCTGCCACACCAGCATGCAAATCACTTGACTGCATCCTGCCAGGAGAAACAATTGATTACTGAGCAAGCCATGCATTCATGTGTAATTAAATATCCAACATAATTAGTTAAGAGGCAGGTTTGAATTAATCAGGTCTAATTAATCAACCTTTTCCGTATTTGTCTGTCTGCTCCAAGAGATTTTGGTGTGTAAGCTTATTCAGCTGGCCAAGCAAACGACATCTGCATCCTGTAAGCTTTTCTGTTTTGCTGTGGACCTGAAAAAGCCACCGTAGGAAGAATGAAGATATATGACTTGTATTATCTGTTGTGATTTCAGATAATGTATCAAAAAGGAGCATGTGGCACTTGAAATAAAGGGGGGTCAAAGGTGATATTGTGTAATTACAGTGATCATTAAATGAGGTGGAAGCTAAACTTCTTTTTTTCTTCTTGCCTGCGTGAGCAGTGATCCGAACGTCGCCCAGAAAGAAGGAGAAAAGGGGTAGAAAACCTGCAGCAGTCGCATTTTCACTTGATATCAGTTCAAGTTCTTTTCTTCTTTTTTCGCTATAATTAATTATCTTCAGTAAATTAGGTGGAATACAGTGTGTGAGATTGAAACAGCATGTTGGGACCTTCCTGTCTGTCTGCAGGAGGAAGCTTGAGGTCCATCAACTGTAACTGTGCTGATTAAAACAAAACCCAACCAATTATAGCAGAGAAAATGACTCTGACAATAAAATCTGATTTGCTGTCATTAACTGGTGCAGAGCTGGTCGCATTCACTCACACACACACACACACACAGGAGGCGGAAGCAAACATACACACTGAATCCATCTATATCTCCACTCCGCGTGTGCAGTGCATCCAGCAGGCCACGTACATACAGTGTGAGTGATTACCCATGATGCACTGGTTACCAGCTAATAAAGTTTCAAGTTCAATCATCAGAAGGAAAATAAATCTGAGAATAGCAATAAAACAAATGGTGTTCGTGTAATAAAAGCAGGTCACCATGATAATAATTTACCATAAATTAGTCCCACGGAGCGTGTTGGCTTTCAGTGTTTTCAGCAAACAGCAAATGAATGAACAAACGGGACAAATTAATTAGCTGACTGTTTCAATTATAAATATGTGATGTGGCAATGTGCCAGCAACGATTCTTGTGCAGACAAATTCAGATTTCCATTTCATCAAACGAGACGACTAAGGATATGTCGACTGAGGCTGTTGGAAAAACACGTTGAACAATAGTGGCTTATAATTGACTCCATTGTAATTACTGCAACAGTGTCACTACATGAGACTCATAACATGGGCCTAGACTGGAAACAACAACTTGGCTTTATCCGTGTCTCCTAAAAACATGTTTCTATGCAGCAGCAATGACTTCAGACACAATATGTTCATTTAAATTTCACCAATGTGCTTTTGTTCCACCTCCCCCTCCCCCTGTTGAGCACGCTGCCATTCATTCATTCAAAAGAACAGTTTAGTTTCATTTTTTAGTGTATGAAAGTAATTTCAGGAAGACAGAGCTGGAAGTGTTGTATGTCTGCTAAAACGACATTACATTTAGTATAAAAGATGGCTTCCATCTTATTTGTGTACCAACTTGCTGCTTTGCAGATACAGTAGAAGATGCTGAATCACATCTTGCAGTTGGCTCTAAAGGTTTTTATTGTTTCTGCAATTAAAGATCTTCTAGGTGTTTAAAATCTCAGCCTCCAATCTGCGATAGTGTAATTACAAACAAGCCATAAGCTATCTCTTAATGTTCCCTTTAAACCATTCCAGGTGTGGAACAGCCTTATTGGCCTTGTAAGAAGATGTGTGATGCATTCAGTTGCATAATAGCATTTAATATCTAAGTCAGTTTAAAAGCTGCAGTGGGCCCAACTCAGTGGGTGGTATCCTACTGTGAACCTGGGAGTCAGCCTGGAGCTGCAAGTCCTCCATAAATGAAATAGTTTATGGATCATCTAGTCACTCCATAAACCACAGCTTACACTATGAGCCATTATTATGTTTAACACATGATTGACAACTGGCAAGTATTTTGTGGGACTGGTGGTAAGTATAACCCAATAATGTTTCATGTAATGCCCTGTGATTAACAACATGTCCAGGCTGCTAATAAGAGCAGCCAGCAACTGACTCTCATTATTACCCTGCAGAGGCTTTTTCATTAGTTTGGCTCAAGTGAGTCATTTACGAGAGACTGACATCCAATTAAAACAAATACCTGGTTAATCTGTGCTGATATTTTGTAACTCAACAAAGATTGATTCGTCCCACAAATGATGCTTTAGGGACCACTGCTTGCTTACAGCCCCTAAACTTGCATTGTAGAAGCATTTGAGTCATTTCTTCACAATACTTTTCACAAAAAAAAAAAAAAAAAAAAAAAATCTAATCTAAACTTAAATTGCCTCGTCGCTGTGGTGGAAAATGTTAAGATTATCTGCTCAGCATAAAAACAGCAAATCAGCTGTCTCCCTAGAGAACATGAACATGGACCACTTAGCAGCTACAGCCAGATGCTTTGATGAGTTGCTGCATGGATTTACATTCATCATGAGGACACAAACACACCTTGAAATGACTGTCAAGTTGCTCTGTCTCTGGTAGATATATACAGTAAATACTATTTCCTAGCCAACCCCAGGTGGACAAAAATGACTTCTTGACCTTATACGTGCTTTAAACACATTATTCTTATAGTTGGTCCCCTCCTTGTTACTTGAATGCACACTAATTATTGCATAGCTTCACCATATTGATAATGCAGCACAGTCAAAAGCACTACCCAGTCTAATCATGCATTCAAATGCTCCAATTCTCTCCCCAGATGTGTTGCTCACTACAAATGACATGCATGTGCATTTATTTTTATTGATGTATTCGGCAGAAACACACAGAAGTGGCCACAGCACCAGTTGATGCACAACTAGGATTGTCTTCCACGGGCAGCCACAGACAGGATTAGTTATAATGAGGACATGTAGGGATATGTTACAGAGGTGGACAGAGTAAATCACTCCTCGCAGTGATGCCCTTTTTATTTATTCAGCACCACAGTGTTGAGGCTGAGGAGATGAGCTGTATTTCTCCTCAGGTCTCTGAGTAAAGAATGAAGAGTCTTGGCCAGGGGATATGAAGATGCTGTTTAGCACAGTTGTCTTTTCACTGTTGTGCAAATCCAGGGTCTTAGTCTTATAGTATCTCTGGGGTTGTTCTCAATTTGTAAGTCAGTGTGGCTGCCACTACAACTCACTGTAAGGGAAGATTGTGAGTGAATATTTTAAGAAATGACGATATGGTTGTTGCTTTTTTTTGTACATATGGTGTTCATATATTGAAGCCATTAATTCTAGTCTCAGACCCCCGTGTGTTGTTACTGGTAGTTTTATCAAATGAACACACAAGGCTGGAGAACCCAACATCTGCAGGCAGGGGATGATGGGATCTGGAGTAAGTGCTGCAACTGAGCAACCAGACCATTTTTTATGTGTTGGGTGTTCGTTCTGAAGCCATAAGGTAGATTTAGAAGAGCATCCATCCAGGATTTACCTTGAGACTTTAATTCATTTTCGGAAGGGGAAGGTTTGTTACATGACATGAATATAGAACTAAAAACAGACTGTCATTGGTTGCCATACAGATTTACAGTGCTATTTACACTCTGGCATTTCAAGAGACAGGGACACTGATGTTTCTTTCATATCATCAGAATGGATTACGGAAGGAAATTACACTGAAATGGAAATTCCTATTCAGCTGTTTCCAGACGACAGGCCTCCACAATTTAGGTTCAGTGTGCATCAGGGGAATTGATGCAGTGGACAGCAGAGAGGGATCTGCTAAACAAGGGGAAATAGAAAAGAAAGCAAAGCTAAACAGAAGGGACAGGCAACCACTTCTCCTTCCTTCTTCTTCACTTCCGTTCACATGTACACATTTGTTTTACAGGGCTCCGAGCTGAAGGGAGATCAATACTTAATTTAGTTCCACATCCGGCCATCTTTCCCAACTTCTTTTGATTATCGGTGTATTATTCCAACAGTGCAATTCTTCTCCTCTGAAATTGCTGCTGCAGAAAACTTTGTTTTTATTATTTTGTCAAACCCAATTTTTCAGCTGCCCCCCTGCCTCTGAGCATGCGCGGCTCCCGGACCCAGCTGAGTGTGCGTGAGCGTGCGCAGGGCTCCCCGTAGCGGTCAGCTGCCCCCCTGCCTCTGAGCATGCGCGGCTCCCGGACCCAGCTGAGTGTGCGTGAGCATGCGCAGGGCTCCCCGTAGCTTACCACAGCGGGGGCAGCTGACCGCTTTCTTCTGTCATCTTCATCTCTCTGCCCAACAGGCTGAAAGGATATTTTCAGCTGTGTCAGTCTGGTCAGATCTCTTTGCAAAAGGAAGGGGTTGGTGCAATGTGCAAGCAGGTGTCCCGTGGCTGCAGGCATTTCACACTAGAACTGTCAAAACCAAAAACATAACAGGTTGATCAGATCTTCACAAAGCCTCTTGGCACAATAACACATACTTTTCTACCAGCAGACCACTCACAATTTTATTGTTCAAATGTCCATAGAGTGACAAGAATGACAGGTGAGGAAGTGCGGTCTCTCCTCTGTCCTGTCAGTCACAAAGACTCCAACAGTAGACATGGTAAGTCCTCTCTCTTTTTAACATTGCCTTAACGCTTCCCTCTCATTCAGTGAGCCTCATTTTGTCCAGTCACGCTGGTGTCGGCCGGTCAAAGGTCAACCACTGCTTCAGAAGTAACTCCATGCTGTGACAAGTGTTTTGTTGTTTTGTTAAGTGTTCCCTCTAATCAAACAGACTTTGTTGGGCTATTGTTGTGTGAGCCTGTAATTTGGAGTCAGGACTGGATGCCAGTTCCACTCTGAATGAGACTGCTAGTGTGGCAGCTCCACAGACACATCACAGTTAATCAGTATTTAACACTGTGTTGTGAAATGATCAGATAGCACATGCATACACACACAAAAAGCAAAAATTGAGAGATAATTATTGAGCCCTTCACTTTTATTCCCACCTGTGCACTCTGTGCAGCTTTGCCAGAGTATGAATCACCAATCTAATTCAAATCTAAAGGGACACATGCCAGCAGGGCCAGCAACTCTCCTGAGTCTATCATCAATACAGCCTACACAGGCTCCTGGCTTGCTAACCGAAACCAGCTGCCAAGACATTTTAGAGATATATCTATCCTTAACAGTTTTGGGCTGTTTCTCCAAGAATTGGTATATTTACAAACAAGGAGAGGAAGAGGAGGTAAAGAGGAAGTAAATTGAGAGCAGAGGTAGAGATGGAGGACAAAAGAATTTTAACAAAGAGGAGGAGGAAAAGTAAAGCACAGCTGCTCCATGCAGAACGGTCAAAACTTTTGATTGAGCTTTAAAACAAACCATCTGTTCAGAGAACTTTCAACCAAATCTTTTAAGTTTGACTATCTTTCATTGCTAAAATCTCTTCAATCACATTGAACTGCACCGAATGCCAAATCCAGTGTACGAGAAAGCAGCTGTAGGAGTTCAATCATCCCAGAGAATGCTGGAAATCAAACTAGTTTAAAGTGGGAGGGAAGCTCCTGATTGGATTGCTCATTGATATTTTTTTATGTGGTGACATAATAACTTGAAATGATGAAAAACTGATTTTTAGACATTTTCAGCAGTTATCAGAAAGTGTTTATGAAAGTAGGCTGTGTAACTGTTGAGAAAGAAAATCGCACTCTTTCACTTGCAAATGAAAAAAACAAGTTCAAACAATAAGTCACAACCCCACAGTTACTATTGTCATGTTTAGCGTCAGTTCTTGTGTTGATGATGGTGACAGATTTACTTCTCAAAATATTTAACCATTTTTAAAATAGTGGTTTGGTGATTTCAGACAAGGTGATTTTAAAGCCCCTACAAGGAACTTTTATCTGGATATGCAAAAGTCTCTGGTTTCTGCTGATGTCTCTGTGTGAGCTACAACAGCAGATGAGGAAGATAAGCTGTTTCTAAATGATGTAACTCTTCACCTTTGTAGGCGGTGGACAGGTCGGTCCACCGGATGACTAAACGATGTACGGCACCCAGACCAGAGGAGACAGCACAATTGATGAGGCTACAAATTAGCATTGAGTTGTTGCTACGCTAGCAGTAAAAGCCGAGCTCAATTTCATTGCTATATTTTCATCATGATATTGGGATGGGATCCACAAAGAGAAACCAACCGCTTTTGTCCACAGGGGTCACCAAAATCAACACAAAATGAAAGTTCCTTGGAAGGGCTTTAAAAGGGGACATGTTATGGAAATATCACTTTCTGAAGGCTCTTTAACATATCTGGGTGTTCGTCTTGCCTTCTGGCCCCAAAATGTGAGAACTGACAGAAAAAAATCTGTAATTTGCTCCACAGGTTGAAATCCATGTGATGTTTCAAACTGTTCCCTTGGTTGTCTGATAGTGATGTCATTAGTTTTTGAATTTGCATAATACCACCCCTACCTGGTACCGGTAGAAGGGGTGGGGCTAGCAGTGGTTCATTTGCATTTAAAAGGACAGGGCACTGAAACAGACCGTTCTGAACGGGCTATTTTGAGTGGATGAAAACTGTGATGTTTGACCCTTGGGGTATTTTGACCGAAGCATGTCATAGACATGTCTTTAAGACACCTCGGAACTATTTTCATTTGTGGAAAAGGTGCTGAATATGTCTCCTTTAAATAGTTGTAGGTTTGATTAGCTGTCAGCTAGGTGAGCTATCTTTTTTTTTTTTTTTTTCCAGTTTGCTGCTTAAAACAAGAAGATCCTAGAAAACTAAGTCTCAATGCATACAATACTGTGGTGAAAAGCTTGAGCTTACTTCACAAATTAGTTGCTGATTATCTTACTTTTGACCTTTTGCAAGAAACTTAGAAACTTGAGTCTACTATTGAATCTGTCCACTAAAGCACAATATTTAATCCTCTCCCTACACGTCAGCCAGAAATAACCCATATAACTATCCAATATCTCTGAATGGGGCAGACCTATAGCTCTTAACACAGCATCAACACTGATTCAGCTTTAGAAATCAAAACCTCAGCAGCCTTTCTGTCCAATGCAACACAAACACATTGGTCTCTGTTCATGCTTTACAATAGAAAATGACCCATTAGGGAGGCAGCATATCGATCTTGACTGCTGAAGCATCCTCCCAACAAAGTAAAACCATTCTTAGTTACACTAAGCAACTTTCGAGCCCCACAAGCTGCACAAAAGTGCTGTTACTATTTAAAACAATAACAATTTTGCTATGCAATTATCCCCAGGCTAATTGGCCATTGTTCTCAGAGGGCTAATTGATCTGGTCTAATGGTGCTCCAAGCTGTCTGAGTTGAATTTCTCAGCTATTTATTGTTATTAAGCATTAACATTTACAGTCCAGCTGAGGGGTACAATGTCACACCATTTCCAGTTCCATTAATGCACCTCTGCCAAATATTGCCAGCTCCGGGCTTTTTAAAATGACTTAAAACTGTAATTAGTTTATTGGTCCTCATTGAGTATTGGATGGGTCAGCTGTTATTGAAAACAGGCCTTACAGTGCATTTAAAGCACTTACATAATGAACTATTACAGGGAATTAGTAAGATATAGTCAGTACCCACAGGAACATGCAGGAACCATTTGATGAGGCGAATCCATGAAGAGTAAGAGAATGCACAATCATTAAAAACAAAATGCACGTGACCTCATACCACTCCTTGGAAAGGTTAGGAAAATGCCACATATCTCTCCTGCAATTAATCACACCCACTATGTTTCACTGAAGTGGTCAAAACCTCCTCTGGTCAGAGAGACCACCCAGCAGCTGCCCACAGACCTGTCCTCCTCAAGGTACAACAGTCTGAGACCACTTTTCTATTTTGTAGGAAGCAGTTGCTCTTCTCTTAGTATTAGACAAGTAGATTAGAATGCAAATGTAAATGTGAAGGTTGGCTCATGTAGGCTGGAGTAAACACATCTCTATAAAACTCTATAAACAAATGTATAAATACTCATCTCCTTCCTTCCTATCCTATTCACACACTCGCATGATAGATAGTCCGGGGAGGTGAACATGCTTTGTTTTTCCTGCCTTAAAGACCTTGTGTTGGAGGAAAGACCAAGAGGAGGAATATCATTAGGTTGTAAAACAGGCCTGTCCTGTGAGCAGAGGAGACAAATGGGTCAGAGGATTACATTGTTCATTTTAATGCTCTCTTCTAATCCCACACAGCTCCAACAGTTCAAGCCCGTACATCTACAGTAGACTAATGTGACTTACCCCTATTTTGTTTCACCAGCTTGGTGTTGCCGCCCTCTGACTTATACTCTGCTGTATGTAAGCCTGACTCAGGACCCAAACGTGCATTCCTTGCATCCTTTTCTTTGTATTAAATCCAAGCCACTGGCGGCTGTATTTGGCAGCTTCACTAACTTCCATAATGTTTTTAATTTGTACATTTTGATGAGCTGCTGCCAGAAGCCCAGACCATGAATCCTCCAGCGTGAGCGAGGTACTAATGTGTGTGATCCACATCCACAGCACAGCTCCAGCCTTGCCAGCCTCACTGTTCAGCTTTCTGTTTCATTGAAATACTACCTACTTCTATTCACTGGAACGTCCTTGGAGATTTGTGCAACAAACCAAAGAACATAAAACAGCAACAATATTCTCATGATGACTTTTTAATGTATGTTATCTCCTTTCTAAAAAAAAAAAAAAAAACCCATAAGGATTATTATTCTACCCAAGAAGATTTCAAAATAGTTCCACACTCATTGCTCTTCATAATGTAATTTAGGCTCGAATTGCCTTCTCTGGATTCAAGCCAGACATCACTTCGCCAGTGGGTATGTGTTGGAGTTACACTTGGGCCACAGCAGCCCATGGGATGAAACCTCATCAGTAGGTTTGACCACTGACTAACAGCACTCCCCTGTGGTGAGTCTGAATTGTTACAGTTTCTCACAGTCATAATAAGAGTGAAAAGCTGGATCATACACAATTATACCCTTGTGTGTGTATATTTAGATTTGTATCTATGTATGGATGATATGTATTCTCTATCTACAGACAATCAGAGCTGAGACAGATGTATAAATGAGGTTTATATCAGGTCACATGCACCTAAGCAATTTTAAATTTCACACCACCTGTGCATTGTAGTAGTAGTAGTAGTTTTTTTGCAAATGCATCTTGCTTCTGTGAATTCCACAGAAACACATTTTACTAAGAAGTGCTCCAGGTAACGCAACACAATCATTCGGTGCAATTTTGGTTCGGGACAAAAAGTCATCAACTCTCAAACGATGAGCCGTCAGTGTTTAGACAGACAGATATCGGATGTCCTTGGGCTGGAAAACATAGGCTAGATTAGTCTGGGTAATAGAAGGAAGCAAATAAAAGATGCCAGGGAGGCAATACCAACTGTTACTGCACCCGCTGTAATTTGGAGACACTCCACTGCCGCAGAGTTGTGATTTGAATAGTTTACAAGACAGAGACAGACAAAAACCTCTCTTGTAAAATAAATGTTGGAAACTGTTGCACCTTTGGGAGAATACAAGTGAACATGCTTAGGGCCTTTAGTAAACATAGTATAGTATTCATACATCCCATCTTAATACTCAAGACCACGAGACTTACAGTAAGTGAACAAATTTTCAATGAGTTTCACTGTCAGTGTCTCTGTTATATATCATAGCTAAGCTGGCCTCTGGGCTTTGAGAGGGCATGAGATATTAAATCACAAGATATGACTTATGACTTTCCAACATACTGTATTTGCAACAGGACTCCCAACCCCCCACCTGTGACCATCAATCCAACAAGTGTAGGCCTATCCACTCTGATATGATGCTGATATAATGTAGAAATTGACATTAAAGCTGCTGCTGACTGCTAAAGCCTCTACAGCAAGGGTGCTACATTTAGAGACCCAGCATGATGAGACATGTCCCAGTCACACATCACATATCAGCGACAGGCGAAATGATGCAAACTTGAAAAGGCACTGGCCACCAGCTCTCTCATTTATCAAAAGTTTTACAAAGTCAACCAAAGCTAACCCTCCCTCGATGATAACTTCAGTTTGAGAGGAGGTTGGTCACTCTAATGTAACCCCTCTGGCTGTGATGATGAGAGAGGAGTAGTAGGGAGTCAATGATGTGGGGGGGTGTAAATGGTCAGTGGAGGGGTGAGGAGGATGACAAGGACAGAGGGGAAAGAGTGGGCAACGGAAAGAGGGAGAAAAGGGTGAGATGAGGAGAAAAGGGGGGTGAGTAAAAGAAGAGGGAAGTAAAGGTGGGGTGGAGGGGGAGCAGGGCTAATTGAAGATGGGTAAATAAAGAAACTGGGCTAATGGTTGAGCTGGCTCACTTGAATTGGGGGATGGGGGTGGGGTGGGGGGGTGACGGGGTAGGGGGGCACTATAAATAAATGGGTGACAGCAATAAATATAGTATGACAGGTAATCAGCACAGTTACCCATGTCCCCCAAGGACACTGCTAGCAAAAGGGGTCATAGGACATGTTGGCTGCCCAGCATCTCACACACTCCCTGAGTGATGAGCAACTGATTGAGGATCAGTGTGTGAGGAGACGTTACAAAATCCCCAAAGGGGAACGAAGTGAGCACATAGAAGGTAAGAGCAGATGAAGATGACCTAACCTGCGCTGTATGCCACAAATGCTGAGGGATCGAAGGCAGCAGCCGCGGGATCTATCAATCACCTGGTGAGGAGATATATTGGTTGTTATATAAGGTGACAGTGATCAAGCCTATCAGGGTGTAAGGGATGATATAAAGTGCAATGTTTCTAAGCTGCCTCAAGGGCAAAGAGGGCAATATCTTGTCCAGAGTCCCTGTGACAGGATTTTAAATCCCTGCTGATGTGGAAAAAATCACTAATAATGTAAAAGTTCAGTTGAACAAAAGTGAAAATGAAAGGTCTCAGAGCAGTAGTTGTTGAATACTCATTGCTTCTGTAGTAACAAGCTTCGCTACATGTGATCAGGCACATTATAACATGCCGTAATATAGTTAATGTGATTAGAGTAATTGAGTCTATTATATACTCTCATTATCAGTTGTAGCGCTTTATTGTTTTGCACAGCCCATAGTGTGTATTGTGTAGGTGTAACTCTTGTGAAACATTGCTTTTGTTGAATGTGACAGTAGCATCCACTATCCTGCTGTGTCAGTGGTGATTAGAGAAAACAAACTGATAGAAAATCCCACAGACCAAAGGGCCTGGAGAACAGTACTGAACAAGAAATCATACGTAAGCTCTGCACTGCACTGCACTGCACTGCACTGCACAAGGGAAGAGCCAGTAAAACCCCAGGAGGATGAAAAGAAAGTGGAGGCCATGGAAGCTATGGAGGAAGATGTACAAGCAGTCAAAGAGATTCAGCCTATAGAAGAGGATGTAAGAGAAGGAGGACTGTTCCCCCTGAACTGAGGTATGCTCTCACCCAAGGTGCATTGTGGGACACTTTCAGAAATCAAGCAGAACTCAACAATGCACATACAGCATGTCCATATCCCCTTCTCTCTAACGTGCTGTGGAGAAGTCAGAGTATCTCCTGAGAGACTCCCTGGTTTGTAAGTGTTAAATGCAGAGGTATCTGTTAAATAATATTCACATATGTCCTTTGAAGACACAGCTCTGTGTGTACTCTGTTTAAACAGGTAGTATGATTACAGCAGACAAAGCCTGTTTCAGTGTATTGGAGATGAGCATGTGATTGTTTTTAAAACAGACATACTCTTTCACAAATTGATCAAATTTGACCTCTGTTTCACATTCAGTAGCAGGAATCAGTGTAGGGGGTTTCCTGGGGGATATAATGTCTCCAGGAACAAAGAGGCAGAAGATAAATAAACCTCTCTTCCTAGTTTGAGATGAAATGGATAACAGAGCAGCAGAATGCACAGAGTTGAGAGGCAGACAGACCAATGCAGTGGCTACACTGCATGATAAATTGTGATTTATAATTTATTTCAAGGATGGGAGCATGTCCACATGGTATTCTAGAGACCCTGGTTTTAAAGTAGTACTGTGCACTGGGTTTCCCCCTCTAACTGTTATCAACATACATGCCCACCCCTGCAAACAACTCAACAAGGAGAATGGAAACTACAAATACCCACTGTTGAGGAATGGCAAATCAGATCAGGCCTTGGGGTGCATGCACCCTGTGGGTGAGGTTTAGCTGCAGATCTGTGAATGTATCACACTGACTGATCTGACTCCATTTACACACACAGTGGGAGGGTTCAAAAAACATCTATGATTCAGTCATGAACAACTGAGTCTCTCAGTTCTACCTTTTGGAAACCCTGTTTTGCAGTTCATACTATCTCATGTTGGACCAATCTTAAAACAAATGGCCCCATTAACTCCAGTCCAATCAGATGAGTCACAGATCATATTAGGATCTCTGACTCATCTGATTGGACTGTATTTACTCCTAGTCTAGCGATGCAGTTAGAAAGTGTTGCAAATTGGTTTGTAATGGGAGCAGCACATGGCGATCTCTGGTATAACTGTACCTTCTGACAATACTGTAGAGTCCATGAGGAAAAATGAAGCTGCTCTACATTTTGTAAGCTCTGCACAATAGTAAGTATCTATTGTGTTCCAATCTTTGTGTGTGGGGGGGGGTCGCTGACCAGTGCAAAAGTATAGAAAGTTTCCTTTCTTTGATGTGGAGCAGTACCTTGCAGTAAGAGCTAATCATCATGACATAAAACATGAATCTTTTGAGTAACATTGCACATGCTCATTCTTCCAATTCACTGAAATTGAAAAGATCAGACATGACAACATACGATGCACATGAAACACTTTCAACATGCGGAACCATTAAAGCATCAACCACAGAGCAAGACTTGTGAAGAACAAAGTTTCCTTGATACGAGGGAAACAAACACTTAAATGCACAAGCTCTTAAGTTGAAAAACAGGATTGTATGCAAGAATATACAGTATAGAGATGTAATGCAACAGCATGTCTGCAGTCTGTGTTAAAGTTTTAGGTGAAAGCATAGTAGGAGAAATGATCACAAAGTATTATTTTGTTCAGTCAGTTCACTGAATGTTAGATTTTCCAGAAACAGCTCTGATATTGAATCATGTAATCCCTGAAACACTTGATTTCTTGATCATAGACGTTCTAAGGAAAACACAGCTGCAGCTTATTTCAGGATAGCACTGCTAACTGAAAGTGATGCTAATGCTCTTAGCCCATCAGAATGGGCCTCCATTTACTTTGATTTTATTAGCAAAACAAGCAAAACATCAGAGGCCAGTGTCTCAAAAACTGGACAGATAAGATCTGAGGTTCAGTTTAATTATGGGGCACAATGTGCACAGAAAAAATACAAATACAGTCAGAGCATTGTAGGCCCTTTATGCTAACTCACAAAAACACAAAGTTACATAAATGAACGAATAACTAATCAAGACATAAAAATGAAATAATTTCAGTGGTGGGAGTAAATGCAGAGAAGTGTAACTGCCCTGAGGTCTGATGGCACAACAGTAAAAATGTATCTGCATGAATGGATGGATGTTAGAATATGGTTTTGTTGTTGGGTGTTTTTGTTTGTTTGTTTGTTTTTGTCCATGGCAGCACACAGCGCTGCACGACTTGTGCCAAGATCAGTGCTGAACTTTAACTGTTTCTGTCCAGAAGTAGACAGCGGGCGTTCAAGTAAAAACACGGTGCTGTTGTAACAGATATACTACAACACGACAGCAGAAAGGCTAAATGTTTAGAGGGTCACTGCTGAACTGATACTAGCTCACTACATGAACGAGTACCTGCACACATTAGTGTCAGGTTGGGGGGAATGCAGACCCAGATGCAGAACTGAACTCAGAAGTAACAAAAATACTTTTAGTATGAAAAGGTAAACAAAAAGGTCTTCACAGTGCAACAGAAAAGAACAAAGTACCAACAAAGAGGGTCAACGAGCCCAAGTCTCAGACAAGCAAAAAGCAGAACACAAGGTACAACAGAAAAAAACAAAGCTCAACACAAGAGACTAAGAGACATAGGAACTCACTTGCAATCAGGAATGTGGGAATAAAACACAGGGCTAAGACACAGCAGGGACAACAGGAGAGAGAACGCAGAAGATCCGACGAGGACAACAGGAAAACACACAAGTTAAATACACAAGGAGAAACCAGGACCAGGTGGGAATCAACACAGGTGAAACACACTGGGTAATCACAAGAGGGAGAACACAGGAAGACAAGACAGCAACCTCTGTACTGAAACATATAGTCGAGAGAGAGAAAAGAGAAAACAGAAAAAAAAAAACTATGGAGGATGAAGTTTGTCTGTCAGCTTCCCCTGGAAGAGAAACAGTGGAGAGCAGGATTGTTAGGAAGAATGAACCCATGAAGCACAACTTAACAACACTGTCTGTTTCTTTTACTGAGTCTATATGTAAATGAACCAACTCAAGAGCAGACCAGAAAAACTCAGAGCTGCTGAACTGTGTTTAATTGCTTCCAAGCAAAGATAATAAAGTTCTATAGTTGAGTGGACAAGCTTTACTGCCCTCTGGTGGTGAAAAGGTATGTCACACAGCGAGCTCTGTCAGTCTACCCTGCAACACACTTTCTATGGATCTTCAACGTGTCATAGAGGGCAGAGCAGACAGGGCAGACAGAAGTGGTTTCTATTCAGACCTGTGTGCTGCACCTGAGCAGATGTAGTTTGATGGTGCTTTTCACTAAAGTCACAGGCCTGGTTGGAGCAGGTGGCTCTTCAGAGGGCTCATCAGGAGGCCCACTCTGTCAGAGAGGGAAAAGGCATATGGATACTTCCACTTGTTCTTGGTGTTGTCTAACTACAAGCTGAGCACATCAGGAAAGTGTAGCATACCAGGTCAGATTTGAATTTCTTGGCGTGCTCCTCAGGCTCAGGAGTGCTGCGTCTCTTGAAGTTCAGACTCCTACTGAGAGGGCAGAGCAGCTCCTAATTATCATCACTTCATGTGCAACCTTTAAATGCAGCTTCAAAGTTTAAAAAGCCCTGCACCAAATGTGTGTTCTGGTTGTTTCTCAAATACTGAGAAAGGCTAACGTGAGGAGAAAAGCACCAGGTGAGGTGGACTGCTGTTTTCCTGCCAGCCACGTGTCTTATGAGAAGATACAGTGCTTTAGTAATAATGTAGGTGATTCTGTAATAAATGCATAACTGGAGTCTATCCATCAAGAGATAAGCTGAAATAGGCAACTGGGATTTAACTGAATTAATTCTAGATCCAATTATTTCCAGGTTAGGTGGCCTGATGACTGTGGAGCTCAGAGCCAAATGACTTTCAGCAAACCCTGTGGGATGTTTTATCGTTGAACAAAGGCAGCAGCAGTGCTGGGACAACTCACCACATGGAGTAGACTTTGAAGAATCTGATGACCAGAGTGGAGACTGTAGCATTTGGTTAAACTGACAGATCCTGGCCACCAGTTTGGCCCACGATACACTGCCCAGGAAGCCCAGCTTGTATATGTATATGTATATGTTACAGCGTGAAGGGACATAGTTGTGTAAGACTTATACCAGAGTTCAATATGTCATACTCAGAAAGAGAATAATATGACAGTTTATGACAGAAACACTGTCCTTGTGCTCTCTTTCCCCTTTCTATTAACACTCATCACTAATCTTTGCAGTGAACAATAAACTGATTTTGACATGAAGTCCTGTTTGAAAGACTGTCAGCACCATCAGCCATTGTACAGATCCAACTAATCTGTGTGTTCAGCTCACATTTGGCCCACTGCTCAATGACTCCCAGTGTGGGTCTGAAGTTATGAAGGTTTGGCACAAGGCTCAATATTTTTTCTGGGACTCTGTAACCTGTAGAAACAGGATGAAAACAAGAATGAACACACAAACAGGTGAACAGTTTGATAGACTGTTGTACAACAAGTGCAGCTGTCATGTAATACTGCAGGATTCCACAGTCATTCACTTGGTGCTTTAATCTGATGTTTACCACTGAGACTCCTGGCGCAGTGTTTGTCTATGTTCTGTAACCTCTTGTCATCAAGGAGGTTGATATTTTCAGAGATGCTCTTCCGTGCGATACGGGCAAAGACCATGTCGATCTAGAAAATGACAGAAACACAAAAACAGCTCAGGCGCATGCAGACAAAACTTTAACTGATAATACTATAGACAGCAGCGTTTGTATTGATTTCTCAGGACAAAGTACCTCAATTCCATCATAGGACAGTTTAATGACAGGGACAAATGCTTCCTCATTGGTCTAAAGGACATAATACTGTCAGTCACAGCTCGAGGGAGAAAAAAGTCCTTTGATTTGTTTGTAATAAATCACTGGCATGACTCACCTGTATGTCTTTGACCTCCTGCTGTGCTTTCAGCTTCTCATAGAAGGAGGTAAAGAACTCCCTCCCACACAAAGGACATCCATGTCGGCACCTGTCAAACAGAGATTCACATGAGAGGAAAGTCTAGATTTAAATAGACCATAATCTCTCTGTATGACGGTGAACTTGTCTTACTTGTGAACTTGTCATGAATGGACGTTAGAATGCGGTTTTGTTGTTGGGTTTGTTTTTTTGTAATTTGGATGATGTCAGCCTGGCTCATAGATCAATAATGAGTTTGTTTGGTTCACTACAATTAGAGCAAAACTGATCAATCATTGACAGCCAGCTGACATTAACGTCACCCATTATAACCACAATGAAAAATAATCACATTTCAAACCTGGTTCAGGGAGCATATTGATGAAGATGAGCAATTAACCAAGATGTTCACTTCCCTTGGTTATTGAGATAGTAGTCTACAACATTTTCATTCAATAAAGATTTGATGAAATAGGAATGAAGCCTCCTCAGCTATCTATATTGCTAACTGCTGCTCAGAAATCTCATTTACTCAGCCAATAATAAGACAGTGAGGTTAAATAAATGTAAAACATGCATCACAGCTATAGCCCCATCCAATCAATCAGTGGTGTTTCACGAAAGTAAGTAGTTTAACCAAAGATGAATTTAGGTGGTTGCAAGTATATATGTATATATATATATATATATATAGTCCTGTATATATAGCCCTCTGCTTTAGTTCAGTCATGTGCAGTAACAGGGTACCAGAGTTCAGACAGCAGACAGCTGTCACCATCTTGTGGCCAAAGAAGGAACTGTTCTCCAGCAGCTGATCAACAGATACTGCCTTAATTCTTCATGATTGAAAATATTCATGCGATAGTGTATCACAGTGCATGGGTCCACGAGGCCCTCGGACACACATATACCAAATGCATAATCTGATCACTGTGCACATGCATTTCTCAAAGCTGTCACCCAAACCCTCCTCTGGATGCATCAGTGTACTTAAATACAAAAAGTGCTAAATGAATAATTCATCACAAAATCTAGTCAAGGCACAGCTCACATATAACTTCATACAATTCAGCAATTAGTAAAAGTCAAGCAGGGGGGTGGTATAATATTTTATTTTCATATTTTATGGAATACAAAGCCCCCATCCCCACCCCCACCCCCAAAAAGTGTGCACATCAGATCTGGTGGAAACTATTTAAGGACGAAGAAAAGAATAGCAGAGAGACAAAGGAACTGACTTAATGAGTGTCGAGGTGTACGACTGCAGTTTAATGTGATGTTTTCATATAAAAAGTATACCCTTTCATCATACTTTAAAAAAGTAGTCTGGTTGAAAGAAGGGCTGCAGCCATGTCAGCTGAACAAAAACAAAACTGAATTTCCTTGTTGAAAAAATAAAACATCTTTCCATCGATCTGTTGTCATGACTACCAGGACGTAATCAACCATGTGCAACAATAATTTAGCCATACGTGACTGTAAATTCAGTCAGTTTTCTATTCTTTTACACAATCTCTTGCTAAGCTGCACACAAAGGAATGAAATATTTCCCCAATTGGAATTGGGAGAGAAACAAAATGCTGACAATTATACAAAAGAAAAAAGACAAATAGAAGGGATAAGAAAATGGCCAGCAGGGCTATAAGTGAATACAACCTCATATGTACTAGCAGCCAACCTAGGTCCAATAATGTAGGCTTTTTCAAGATGGCTTTGAAACATCTGGAGTGTGTTTGTCATAACTAACCATGACTCCCCAGTGAATTTCTATCACTGGAGTGAAGGTTTCCGTCGACTGGGACGAAATAACTGAAGCACATGTGAGTAAAGGTCTTCTCAAAGGTCTTCGCTAATCTCATGTCGTGACATGTAAAACCAACCAGCTCGAAGACACACTGGGATGGCAAAACCACTGACGAGTATAGTGAATAAAAAATAACATCAGTAACATCACTGCCATTGAATCCATACATTTCATTGCATGACAAAGTCCGTTTCAGAGATGAGATGAATTATTTAAGTTCATTTTTCCAAGAATGAATCTTTTCCTGACTACTACACATCAAAACACACCAGAAAACAAGTTAACCCAATACAATACACACAATCCAAGGTTCACAGTCCGTAAAGGTGCTGCTTGAAAAGAGCCTCAGGTCCTTTAAGTCCACTTGGTTTAAGTGTCCAACTCAGTGAACTGTCAGTTTCACCATTCAGCAAGGGGATGTCATGTGGTGGACATTGGAAAAACAAGTTTTAAAAAAAGTAAAGAAAAGAAAAAGACACGTTCAGGATGATGGAGTTTCACCTTGTCAGCTGCTGTCTTATAACAGCTTTTCTCTGTTGCTCTCACAGGGAGAATAAACAGGCTGTAGCAGCTTGCTGTCCATGTCTATTCTTCTTTAATATCAATATTTTAATCCATCCGTCTAAATCCTTTCGTCTCTGCTTAGGTGTTCACACCATGTAGGAGTTCTGGTTCTTCAGCTTGTCCAGCTCTTTGCTCTGCTGCCTCAGAAACAGGATTCTGTGGATGAGGAGGAAGAAAAGTATGAATGAATGCGTGCGTGCTGCTATCAGTTGATGCGTATGCAAAAGTGTGAACGGTTGCCTCACCTCTGTTCCCTCAGTGTGGCCTGGATTTCACACACTCTGACTAGGGAGCGCAGGTTTTTCATCTCGGTACAGATCTCGGACATGTACAAGCTGCCCATGTTGTGGATGTCCTCATGTAACCGTGCCGCCTGACGGGAAGACATGAGAGTTTTTTGATGAGTCATGAGCACAGCTTTTCAACTTCCTTCAGTGTACATCAACACCAACTTGACTGTGATTCCGCGACTTTGATTTAAACAAAACTCAACCACAATTCATTGTGCTCCTGTACTGTGAACGGTACCTGTTTCTCCGTGTTCTCTGAAGGCCACCCTTGGATATGTCTGATGAGCGTCTCATCAAAATGAGCTGCCAAGGTGGGAGTGAAGGAGCCGGGGTTATCAGCCTGGGACTGGCTGGTGCTGTTGGAGGGAACATGGGGCAACGCAGCACCGGACATGTTTGATCCCGTGCACAGAATCTCCTGGCTGTTGAAGCAAGACAATGATTTAACTGTGTGTTTAAGGTGTGAATGAAATCCAGTAGTATTTGATCTGACAGTGGGACACTGATGATTTGGCATCTTGGTCATGGACATCGCAAATTATTCTGTCAACACCACTCATTTGTTCTCCTTTGGCAATGTCTTTCTTAATTATCATGTGTTATTTTAGTCATGTCATCACTTGTTTTACACTTAAAGGGATATTCCAGCATAAGTATAACCCATGGTATATCGCACTGTGAGACCGAGTAGAACACCCCCTCGAGAGATCAAGTTTGCCGCCCACAAACTTCTCTAGGTGTAGCGACTTCAGCGCAGACAGCCAGATAGCAAAATACTGCTGTCTTTGTAGCCAAGAGCTAACCGTGATCCAAAAAGGCTCTTATAGCCCCAGATAATGCTCAGAACAGCACCAAACTTCATCAACAGTACAAAGAGGCTCCCAGCACATAATAGGAGGCATCAAACATCTGCTAGCTTTGCCTGGTTTCTATTGAAAAAAGAACGAAAACAGAACTCACCCACTCTCCTCCAGCAGCTTCTTTCTAATGCAGAAGCACTAACAAGTCGATTATCGAATGCAGTAGAAAAGTAAGGAGTCCAGTGAGGCTTAGTTGCAAAAATGCATGCACGCTTTGCTGACTGATAGTTAGAGCAACTCAGCTCCATTCATTTCCCTGTCAACACTCACTAGTTATTGTTAGAAACAGAGACAGACAGGAACACTGATGCACTAGAGAAGTTTGCGGTCAGCAAGCTTGATGTCTCTAGGGGGTGTTCTACTTGGTCTCACAGTGCGTTAGACCACAGGTTAAACTTATGCCAGAATATCCCTTTAACTACAATGAACAGTTGAAGTAAGTACCTTTCAGATAGATACATCTCATATGTTTGCTTACATTAAACGATTAGAGAAGGTGTGTGGAAGTGATTTTGAACTCAAACTATTACCTTCTCTGCTGGAGAGTTCTGGGGTCTTCTGGACGCTTCTCTGCGGTCTGAGACAATGCGACAGATCCTTGTTTCCCTGAAGACATACTGCCCTAAAGAGAGAAGGAACAACAGCAAGGCATGAGGGAGGGCAACGGCTTGTGTTTGAAAGATGGAAAGATAAGATGTCACAGACGAGGGCAATCATAACAAAGTGGAGAAGATAGAGAGAAAGAGAGGCCATGAGTCATGGGTGACAGGAAGTGCCCCCTCCGCTCTTCAAAGCTGACTTTTTATTGCGCCGCTCACCCTTGTTTGTGAGGATGTGATGCTGCCAGGATGCACGCCCAGAAGAGATTTCTGGTTGCTCTGGGGTGTGCCGTTCCGTGGTGAGACGTATGGCCGCGGTGATGATGCATCAGATGTCAGAGAGACAGGAGACTGACTGGAGTGCTGGGCTACAGAGACATAGGAATGAAGACAGTATTGGTAAGGAGGAATCAGCTTACACACTCACACACACACACACACACACACACATTCTCAATTCTTGCAATTCAATTTTTGCAAATAGCTATAAGTGATCTAAAAAACAACTGGAACCACACACACTTAACAAAATGCAGAATTTCAACAAGGTGAGGTCAATGTTAGGTCCAAAACTATTTTTTAAAGAACTTGCTGGGGACATGGGGAGAGCAGAACCCTTAAGAACAAACAGAAAATTAGTTTGTGTAGCAGGTGGTGAGAAACAGCGAGGAGGCCATACCTTGGTTGGAGTGCTGAGCAGCTGAGAGCAGAGCAGTGACGTTGAAAGCAGGTCCAGCAGTGAGGAGTTTATGAAGCACAGATCGCAAGGAAGCTTGGGTGACAGCAGCTGCCAAGACTGGAGGGGGGAAAGAGGAAACGTACACACACACAAAACACACACACGAACGAGTGAGCAAAGACACGCAACAGGTGAATTGATGAACACACATACACACACAGTTAAGTGAGAAAACACAGTTGCGATAAGAATCAATTTGGTGGAAAGAAAAATAATTTCACATAAAAGTCATTTCACCAATGATCAACTGGAAGAACCTGGGAGGTTAAACAACAAGCAAACACGTACGTATCAGGTTCACACAGAGAGAACAGCAAGAGAATCACCACAGATGACAGCTGCGTGCCCATGTTACCAGCAGGAGAACGCCCCAGAGATGAGGGATGGGATGGAGAGACACTGACATAATCAACATGATATTGAAAACTCCCACACAGAGAGATGAAGCCCTGACATTATCTCCCGGCTAGCCTCTGTTAGCTAACTAACTCATTCAGCATCCCTTTCATTGGCCTTGATGAAAATCATGAAGCAGGATCCTGGAGTAAACAGTCCACATACTATCACAAATCACAATCCACTACAGCAGCTTCTACAGGAAACTGAATCCTTTGACATTTCAACGATCCTTTGATAAAACCACATGCATACATGGGGATGTGAGTTTAGATAACTTGATTTTGTCCACATGCATAAAATCTCTTTTCAATGTCAAAGTCATAATCTGATGTGCTGATGTGCTCCTCATGGCATACTGTGGCCATACTTTCTTTTAGGCTTTATGTTTAGTCATCAGCACATCTGTAAATAAGGCAGAATCCAGAAGTTCTGGTTTCACTTCACTGACTCTCTATTTGTACAACTATAAGGTTAAACTTCCTTCTTCCAACGCCTGTTTTTGGAAAATAGAAAACTAGATGTTTAAGACGTTATTACAGACTTTCAGTCTCCCTGAGATACCACTGATCCAGAGAAACAGAAACCTCATTTTAAGCATTTTGTCTAAAAATAAAACGTGACATGATCTAATACAAACACCAGGTAAATCCTATATTTGTGCAGTTTGTCAGGCACATCCTGTCGAGGCTTCATGTTCCAGCAGAAAAACATGGACCTGTGTATTAAATAGCACAACATGCATCTTAGCTGTGATGCTAATGCTGCCAGCAGCAGATTGCTACATTTCAAACGTGACAAATCTGGTAGCTGATGCTGCGTACTGATATTTTGCTACACAAATCATTTTTGTCTGGTTTCAATATGAGGCTCGTTTATTATTGCACTGTCCTAGAAACTGAGAATCACAGGTAGCTTTTTGTCAATCTTTCAATTCAAGCAGGGTCTGGAAGCACCCAAAAAGAAAGTGCAACATGTTTAAATTTTCTTTGCACGAAGCCATCGCAGCTCACTACATCAAGAATAATGAAGGAGACTTTAGGATCATTAGACTTTTCTCCGATTGGCATCAGACTCATGTCTTTTGAATCCCTCATCATCTATGACAGCAGTGACTCTATGCTGCTTGGGATGCCTCGGTATCTCGCTTAGTAAGAGCGCATACCTCATGGATCTAGACCTAACTGCAGTTGCCACTTGTTCAGGTTCAACCCACAGGCCTTTGATGCATGTCATCCACTCTCTCTGCCTGACTTTCCTGTCCATCTCTCACTGTTACATAAGCGTATTTGCCTAAAAAAAAAAAGATCTTAAAAACAAAGAACTCCTCAGTGCTTGACAGATAATTCAGTTCACACCCTTTTTCCAATTTATAATCTTCTAAGGTTTAGACAGATATGACAATTTTTTTTAAGATGCAAATGGATTTGAAGACTGTCTCTATCCTACAAACAACCCCTAAAGGAGTCGGTTTTTCATTGTGACTCTCTCCATTCAAAAACATTATCTGAGCTTGTGAACATTAATTATAGAAAAACAAGTGTGAAGTGTAAACCACCAACTAGCAGCATTAATGCAATGCAGCAGCCACCTATGTGTTGTTTTGTTATACAGGAGCACACATTGTACTACAAAGCTCCACAAAAACCATTAAAGGAAGGAAAGACACCATAGAAGAAAACAGTATGTTGAAGTGGAGGAAATTTCAAGCTCATGTCATCTTTTGCGCCCTCACCCTCATTGAGCTTAGCCATGTCCATGCTGCCATTATTCATCTGCAGAGTTGCCTGCAGGGCTGGGAGGAGTTGATGTAGGAGGGCTGGGTCCTGCAGCAGTGCTGGTGACGGGGACTGGACAGATTGGAGCAACTGCCCCGTAGAGGAGGAAGAGGAGGAGGACATGGAGGAGGGCGTGGAACCTAAAGCACCAGGAGCAGAATTCAGGTTCTGAGCAGAAGAGGAAGAGGAGGAATGGCCAGCATTGGATGCTGTGGACTGGTCCCCTGATGTGGTCTCTGAAGAGAAACAGACCACAAGAATACAGTATTATTCAACACAATATTTACTCTGAGCATGTACAGTAAAAAAAAAAACCTTCTCTGGTTCTCAGATGTATGTGAAAAGCGATGAGCAGAGGTTAAATAAATCTTATAGGCTACGTAAACTTTGAAGCACTTTACAATGGTTTTACAGTTGAGTCATATTTACTTGTTGTGGCTTTGTCCTGCAAGGCCTCTTGTCTGTAGTCCATGTCCCTTGGGAAACTGTTCGGCGCCATCTTGACTGAGTCTTTCTGTCGTTGTTCCCTGAAGGAGATTAAACAGAATATGTAAAAGTGAAAAGTGTACAGGAGGCAGGCTGCAGTTTAACCAGCTACACCTAGTTACAACTGGGGCACAGTGTGATCCTGAAATATATGAGAATGCTCTGCATGACAATGAGGCCCTACATTAGTTTTTCAGTGCACACATGGTGTCATGTCATTTCAAGTAAGCTTGCCTCTCCAACAGGTCCTTGGGCTTCTCCCACTGGGAGACCTCAGTTCTACAGTTGTAGTAGTACTTCTTGCCAGAGGAGCTGATGTGTTCTGTCCAGTCATCAGCTGGGTCCTGTAATGATAGAGACAGGGTGTGACACGTAAGGTTAAAGTGACTATGAGGAGTTTCGGAAAGGGGAAGTGTTTTCACACTAAATTTCCCATGAGCCTCTGCACGCACGGTCACAAACTGGTCACAAATGAGCAAGCTAGCCAGAGCGAGCCGTGGGAGTTTTGAAGACCGAAACAGAGAACTTTGACCGAACGATGGCCACCGACGAGGTGATTACTGTACACAGGTTTTACTATTAGTAACGTTTTTTACCCTGACTCTTCTGTCAAATGGCTCTGCTAGTCTCTGTCGGCGCATGTGCATAGTTGGTTGCCGTAAATCGCTCTGTCTTTCCGAGGAAATGCTGGGCGAGTCGAACACTAAATAATAATATCAAAATAACTACAAAGATGAGATAATAAAATATGAGACTCTTTTATAACCAAAAGCAAACTTCACAGGGTATCTTTAAGCACCATTATGACGACACAAAACCTCAATGAGACAGATAACGGAGCTCAAGAAATATATTCCTTTATGGGGAATGTAATTACAACTTGAGAATAAAAAAGCATCAGTTCGTATGAATACAGCTTACAATAAACCCATGTTCCTCTTTGTGGAGAATATCCAGCTTCAATTATGGGTAAGTGTTTTTCAGTCCACATGGGAACTGGCATCTTTAATATTAATGATCATGTAAATATTGACAAGTCATTCCAGTCATTACAACAATTGCAGGAAGGGTAGAGTTTGCCTTACTCATTTTCTCTTCAACTACAATAGTACAGATCTCACCTGATGAAAAAAATATACAAACTTAATCAAGATATAAGAGAGTCCTAGCAGATTATAACAGGGTCCACTACTGCAAGCAGAAAATGGAGGTGATTTGACATTTTCCAGAGCTACAATAAGGTTTTTGATTGCATGAATTGCACTTAAACGATTTTACATTAACTTTTATCAGAAGAAGAATACAAAGTGTGACCACATACAAAAGTAACTGTGGCTCTCAATATCATAATTAAGGTAACAGTATTATAATTTAGTTGACTTTTATGTAACTATAAATTAAAATATCCATTCTTGGTGGTTAACACTGCTTGTGTCAATAATGACATGTGTGGTCCACCACCTTCAGTTTACAAAATAGTGTATAAATGGACAGAATGGCTTTGGGTTAGACTGTTGGTTTGACACTGTGCACAACTGAAGAAAACCATTCTGCAAGTTTGGAACAATTACGACAATGTTAAGTATAGCAGAGATGGATATGAAAGCATCATTAGCTGGCCAATGTGTGCAAAATATTAACAAACATGAAGACTTAACAGGAAACATAGCTGTGATGTGGTTGTGCCTCTGAGTCTCTTCCTGTGTTCCTCTGTGGATTAATATTCCTCACATCTCTCACACGGAGTGTACAAAAGTAACCAGAGAAAATATTCCATCTGGCCATATATTTCTAATCAAACCAAGCTGTGTAGATACATAAAAGAATTAACATTTTGTTTAGTTAATCTGTCATGATTTACCACCCTTCACAGTCTACTCACATCAAAATATTAACAGCAGATAAACGGTATGAATCAGAAACAGCATCTGTTTACTGTAACATGTTGATCCCAGATGTAGACATCCTGCTGATAAACTAGAGTCGGTCTGTGTCAAACTAATCCTAAATAGTAGTATTTGGCCTTATTGCTCAGGACTGAGTACTCAGCAGTGCAAATGACAAATCCTTTCACAAAAGAAGTCTAAAATCTAATCTAATCATTTACTCTATAGAGGGAGCCTGTTACAGTTCAATCTTGCACTGTTGTCGAGATCAGTAACAAGAGTTGACTCTACATAATGTCCCACATACCATGTTCCACAGCAGCGTGATACCAATTTCTACAGGAAATGCAAAGGGAATACCATCAGATAATGCTGGACACTGTCTTACCCTGTCTGCAGGTTTGTTCTGGGTTGCATGTGAGTCAGAGCCATGGTGGGAGCTGTTGTTGTGAGAGTTCTCCTGAGGAGAGCTGCTGGTCCCTGCAAAAACATCAATTATCAGGTAACTGAAAATACACAATGTTCTGCAGAGAAGTAAAATCTCAGTGGCAATCACAGCTGCAAAATGATAAACACTTTTCATTGTCCCTTATTACTTTGCATTGTTTATACAGTATTTGAGCAGAAATAGGTACATTGTATACAGTATTATTCAGACAATCACATGAAAAAAACAATGTAACAACAATAAAAGTCCAAAAAACGCACAGGAGATCAACACAAAAGGAATGTCAAAATTAACCTTGGAAAGTGCTTGGGAAAGTTTCACAGAACCAAGATACCAAGACCTTTTCCTAATAATAGCCCCTTATGATGAAATTTCAAATGGCATGTATACGTAAGACCACCAAAACCAGGCTTACCATTTTTTCCTCTAATTGCGTGAGAGGTCTTTGCCTTGCCATGCCCAGTATTGTCTCCATGTCTGCTGACAGGACTTTCGTCAGAGCGTCGCAGCATCTTGTAGGGGGTGTGGGGTCCGACGAGCCATCACGCACCTTGTCGTAACGGTGAAGGCTGCTGGACTGGCTCTTTGGTTGAGATTTATGGGTCTGCAAAGAATTGACACAATCATTAATCTGGAAGATATATTGCATTAAGCAGGCCTCATCAAAGAAATGCTAGGCTGCAGACTAACAGCACAGCGAAAACAAAGCTTATCTCCTCAAAAATCATGTGGTTGGAGTGGCTGAATTTTACATGCTGAGAGTCACATAGCAGGAGATGTTTAGATGTCAGCTAGATTAGGTATTTTAAGATTCTTCAACCAGAAGAGAAACAAATAATAGCTGGATGTCAATGGCTTCTTTACAGGCAAGGACTTACTTTATAAAACACCTGTACCTTTCTGTGAGGACAGTGTACACACACACACACACACACACATATATATATATATATATATATGTATACAGTACAGGCCAAAAGTTTGGACACACCACAGTCACCGGACTTGAACCCAATCGAGATGGTTTGGGGTGAGCTGGACCGCAGAGTGATGGCAAAAGGGCCAACAAGTGCTAAGCATCTCTGGGAACTCCTTCAAGAGTGTTGGAAAACCATTTCAAGTGACTACCTCTTGAATCTCATCAAGAGAATGCCAAGAGTGTGCAAAGCAGTAACCAGAGCAAAGGGTGGCTACTTTGAAGAAACTAGAATATAAGACATGTTTTCAGTTATTTCAGACTTTTTGTTAAGTACATAATTCCACATGTGTTCATTCATAGTTTTGATGCCTTCAGTGAGAATCTACAATGTAAATAGTCATGAAAATAAAGGAAACGCATTGAATGAGAAGGTGTGTCCAAACTTTTGACCTGTACTGTATATGTATACACACACACACACATCACTCAACAGTTGATCAACTTCTAAACTACAATTATCTTTACAAGTAAGGGGTGAATGTGGTGGTGGGCTTCTTGTTGTGTGCTTCTTCCTTGTTTTGTTTTTTAAAAAAAAATCATTGTGAAGAAATTGTTTTTGAAATTATTCAAGTTAATTTGGTCTTAAGGCCAAATTCACCCAGCACGACTAGCACGTAACATAACTGCTACAACTTAACTTATGAAGTTGTTTAATCACAGTGTTATTAGGTGACAATATCACTAGATATTGTTCACGCAGCTTGAACAGGACAATCTTGTTACTTCACCAGAATCACCAGAGACCTCGAGAAGAGACGTTAGTGAACAGTATTGACAGCTAACTAGTCATGACATACCTGATAGGATTGTGAATCCCTTCTGTCGTTGCACCTGTGAAGAACAAATGGTATTGTTAAGCAGTTTGAACTTTCAGAGTTAGCGAAGTTTAGTTTTACAACCCAAGCAAAGCACTTTGAGGTACATATTTAACGTTAGTTAGCTTATTAGCTGCCGTTAGCTAAGTTAGCTTGATTTGGCACCTTAGCAACAGCTGCCTGCTCTTCTTGTCACTTGCACACAATATCTGATTTTTTTTCTGTAACCTACATTACCTGTCGTGTGTACACAGGGTTTGTCATTTAGCTAACACTACGTTAACGGTGGGTAATCTAACTACTGAAGACATCCGGAACAGCTAATTGCAACCAAATTGCTAGCCGGTAGCACTAACTGCTAACGGCCACAAGAAGCCACGAATAACCAATCTACGAATAAATAAACCCGGTAAAGCGTAAAAGCATTATTTCTAAAATGTTAACGCCTATGCTTGATTTACCCATCGCTGACTCTTGTTGGTTTCCTTGCATACATCACCATCAAGGCCGTGGTGATGTGTGTATGTGTGTGAGGGGGAACCGTGGCCTCCTGTCTCTCACAGTTCTCTTTTCTTCAGCTTCCTGATGCCTGGACCCAGTCTGCCCTACCACACAGATACCTACAAGCCGTGCACCGAGCACCAGCACTGCATAGCGGGTGGTCTTTACTGAAAACCACCCTCAGTGCATCACCTGGCATGTAGTTACAGTATGCGCTTGGCTGAGCCGATGTAGCTCGGCAGAAAGCAGCAAAGGCAGGAGGAAACGGAGACGAAGAAATCGTAGATAATGTTTAGCTAGAAAAGCGACGTCCGTTTTGAGCTTTCAAATTAAAGGTACAATTGTCGAATACGCCTCGATGTACAGAGTAAAGAAATGTACAAAAACGAAGGAAAAACAGTACAAAGGAGCAAATATATAAATTACTCCAATTATCAAATTGGAAGGATAATTGTGTCAGGTGGGCCTGAGTCATGAGTCGGAAAATAGAGTGACTGTCGTTGGAGAATACTGAATAGTACTGAAACTAGTTACAAGGCGTTTCTATTTGAACGGTTACAATAGTTGTCAAATTACCAATTATTCCATCAAAACTTAGATCATGTTGATGGTGATATGTATGCTGAAATTATATTTTCTCTCCCCTTTGTTGTTATGAGTAAAATAATTTCAAGGAAAAGTATTACGTAAATAATACACTGTATTAGCGCGGCATTCGGGCTATTATTTTGAAACAAGAAGCTTTATTTCCGGTATTAGCCTAGCTGTCTCTGGATAACGTGACGCAGCTGGAAACGAAGCTAGATGGTGCTGAGGACTCCTCCTCCGACTTCATATCTCGTTGGCTGGCCTTTTTCTGAGACACACCCACGATCTGTCTGCTTCTCTGCTGCACCCCACATCAATGGCATGAGCACTTTGCCCCTCCGTTAACAGTATATCTGACACTTCCCTCGCAGATACTGCACTGTACATTGTACTGTGCTGTGTTGGTGTGTAAGGTATGTGGCCTGTGACTAAGTTACACTTGGAAGAGACCTGCTCAGTGGTGGAGCAGGTTTGTTACAGGACAGTATAGTTGTTCTTACTCTCGTGACGTCAGCCGAGTGGAGGACATGATGGCTGCCTGTCATGAGTCAAGTTTCAGTGTTAAACTCATAATTATAAAATGATATTCAGCAACATTTCCTACACTAGCACCACCCTTCATGCTGCAGCAGTGCATCCTGTACACATTGCCTTTTTGCTGGTGGGACTTTCCAGTGAAATATAATAACCCTAAATTATTTATGTATTTATCTCTGTGTGTATCAGGGTGTTTCACAGAGACTTCACATAAATGTATGGGGAAAAGGGTAAGAAATATCAGTGAAATAGTTGATAAACTGCAGACATATCAGAGGAGTCCCTAATTAATGAATTAGCCTCAGCTGTAGCTCTGGCCTGAAGGTCAGAGGTTGCCACAGTAACTGACATTGATTGACAGAACCCAGTCAGAAAAAGGCAAAAAAGTAGAGAAAGAGAGTGACCCCCTCCACCCCCAGCAATGATCTCACATTTGGGCTTATTGTGATGAAACGGTAGCTCTTATATGATATATGATATGTTTGGGGTGTTTCTAGAGTAAATATTTGGATGCATTCACGAGTTAAAACACTTCCCACTTTGGAATTCATGGGCAGCTAGATAGGACTAGCCTCACTCAGATTCTCATACTTCAAATTCTGTAAGTCTCTCTGTTTTTGAGCACATTGTGAGAGAGATGAGTTTGTCCACAACTGTGGGAAAATTCTAATGTGTAGAGTATAATATGTGGCCAGGAGCAATATGTAAAGAAACATTTCAGACAACTTTTACCACTCACTGATAATGTCACACTCACTTTAGCCTGAACATACACAAAATCATTATAATCTCAAAATTTCTCCAAAAATGATCATGATCATTGAACAGTAAATGATCAAAATTCATTCATTCCCATTCACTCTTTATGGGAAGCATTTTATCATACAACATACTGGCTCAGTTCAGAACACATGATTCTCTGGTCAGTATACATAGAACAACACAAACATTACTGATTTTAATCCACAGCACATGATAACACATTGTTCCCTAAACGATAGTCACAGGGGTCAGAGGTCAGACTAATACTTAAAAGCTCCTGTGTGTATTGCTTTGCACAGGGTCATGTCCCAGATAAATCCAATAAACATGGCAGACCACACTGTATTTCTATTGCAACAGGCATTTGCATCACCCCAACTATCACTTCCTGTGATTACTGAGGAAAGTGCACCCTGTTAACAAACTTTTTAATCTTACTACACAAAATACATGGACCACCGTAGAGAGATGTGGTTTGGTCTTTCAGACACAGCAAAGAAAAGACAGACAGAAAGAAAATATAGTGAAACAATGCACCAGCACTGGATCAAATCAGTGTGAATCATTTTCTACAGTGACATTCATACATGGAAAGTGAACTGCTATTGGCTAACATTGTGCCCGATGCGCTTTGATTGCTGTATTGATTACCTGCCTGCTTGATTTAGGTCAGACCTGACACATATTGACTGAATAAGAGACAGTCTCTTTTACCATCCAGCCAGTCGAAGCCTAAATAACCTCTCTCTACAAGTGGATGTTCAAATGCAGCTCTTACTCTTCAGATATTAAGCAATATATATGGTCTGCTGGGCCTAATGGAATGGACTGTCTCTGGTGAGTGCAGTTTAACTTTTGCATGGTTCAATGTTTATGTTTGCATTAATTCTTTATCATTTTTTTTTTTTAGTCTTATTTCACCAACTACTGAAACATTGAAGTAATATCAGTGAAACACAAATATCAGTGTGCATGTCATCCTCCAGCCATGCTACAGAAGGGATACTGGGCAGTATTTATTTACAGACCTTGATTCTATTATCTAACAAGGGCTTTTTAAACAGCAGGAGGTTTACTAATATTACTAAAACTAATTTGAATTTTTGCACAAAGTGGCTGCATTATCTTAAACTAATTATAATATTTATATCTCAGTGCTTAAAATAAAGAGATATCTAGAATTTATCCTGGAGTATGAGTTATGATTTTATATTCTGTTTGATGTAATTACTGTATAATGGCCAATCAAGCAGCTTCTTTGTGTCATGAAGAAAGTGATCCCTGGATTTTATTGATTAAACACTGAATGACTTCCTAATATACTGACATGACCAGGCACAGTGGAACAGCCATTACTGTAAGGTTGAAATATCTCATACCAACATTAGGGGGCAGTAATCTCTCACATACTATTCTTACATACTAAAAAACACTAATAATTCCTCCTTCACTTTGCCACACTCTAGTCTCCCTCTCAACTCATAAAACAAAGGAAATCTGAGGCATGAATGTGCACACTTCCTGAATATGAATTTATTGAACTGTATTTTTCCTTTCTTTTTCAGAGTGAGGAGGATGCTGAGTCGAACAGAACACAGAGGTACAGTACGTCTAGGGTCACAGGTCTGATTCACAACTTACCGTATGTGAATGCCATAGTCCATACAAAGAACAAGAAGAATAGTTTTTTTCTTATTCTTATCCTGCCCTTAGGGATAAGATGTCTGAAAAAATCAACTATGATGACTCCTCCAGTCTCCTCCAGGGGAGTTTTGTCATCATGTCTTCATTTTTAACCACTGACCTCTCTCTTTGGGTTCCTAACCTCACTTCACAACCTTTGAAATTAGTTCTGTAACTCAGATACAGATTAGGTGAACCACTAACTGATGTGGTGTACTGTATGTGTGCATTTTTTGTGTGGGTGTGTTCTCCTCCTCCTCCTCCTCTTCCAGGCGTGTGCAGGCTGCTATCATCAGTGATGTCTGGAACAGAGTCTCATACAGACAGAGAGGAGGACTACAGGTTCCTCCACAGCATGTTGATGGAGAAGAAGCTTCACCTGCTCTTCAAGGTGAAAAGATAGCCATTCCACTCCAGGTTACATCCTTGTCCCTTTTTGCTGAGTAAAAGTCTTGCATTTAAACTGTGAGTGAGAGTAAAACATCAGAAGTAAGAGTTCACTGTTACAGTATTGGATGATACAGGCAAATGCTCTGTATACTGCTGGGAATTATGATAACATAATAACAATGAGCAAAATTTCATGAGATTATGTACACGTAGTGCATGACAACACATGGCTGTGAATGCAGGGATGTTGAAATATCAGACTAAAAGAAAATTAAAATATGCAAAGCAAAGTACAAGTATTTCAAATTGTCTGATTACACATGGAAACATGAATCTGCTGTAAAGTATTTATATGTTTCTGATCCAGCCCTGGTGTAATCTTCTAAAAGATCATATTTCATCATTATAAACAAATATATTTTTCTCCTGATTAGCAGTAGTAACAGTATTTGGATTAGCACTAGGAGTAGAAATTGCATTAACTGACTTTTTACCACAGAGAGCATTTATTATGATTCTTTACCGACATGACAGATCCACGAGCGACTGAAGCGTTTTGAGAAGCGAAGCCCCATCCCCGTCCAAGAACACGCAGCAAGTCTGGCCTCAGATGTAAGCCACTCTCCAAACATCTTTTGCAGATAGACATACCACAGAGGATGACAGTTTGACAGCGGAGGGAACAGGGAAGATCTTTCACTGTTCAAAATGTTTCCTCTGTTATACAGATGACTGTCCTGTCACACAGAAGCACAAGTACATCATACATTCCTTCTCATGTGTCCTGAGTTATGAAATGTTATCTCAAGCTCTGTCACCTCAGATATCATCACTTAAAAGGGAGTGTTTTTAAGCAGATATCATTGTGTGTCTGTTTGCCAGGAGTTAGGTCACTAAGGACACTGCTAAGCAAAAGGCTGCTAAAACCATTTTTGTGTGTAGTCTAATGTTTCAGGCTGGAGGACTATAATTAATTTCATTTTTAAGATGAAGTGACAGAGAGTACCGTCACTAGGGTTCTGTGACTCCCAATGATACGACCAGTGTCTACTCCCCCCATATGATTCAAATTTCATATACAAATTCTTCTCATTCATGCCACCAACCAATAGCTCCTTTACTTTCCCTCATCCCCCTAACTCCTTTGTTCCATTTCAATCATCTCCCACCTTCATTTCCTGGTTTTCCCTCTGTTGTTCCTGGACAAAGTGCAAAACAAGGATGTTCTTTTTACACTTTTCCCTTACTCTGTGCTTCCATCTCCCCTCCATCAACAAACCACACTCCCCTTTCATTATCTCTATTCTTCCTGCTCTCTGTCTTCATTCCTTCTCCTTCTTCTCCATTTGCTTTCCTTTATCTTCTCCCTATACCCCTCATACTTTAATTCCTGCCATGTTTCCATAATGTCTATCTACCCCTATCCTTTTCCCCATACTTCTCTTCATCTCCCTCCCTTCACTAGCTTCGCTTCAGATTCGGTTCGACAGCCACTCTCCGCCTGGCTTAAATCATCAGGACCTACTGGAAGGGCCAAACCATGGGTCTGTTTCCCCTCAGAGAGGCTTCTGTTTGCTCACAGTGGAAACTAATGACCTTCATGCATTGTGTCTCTGGAGTGTGCTGCGACATCTTGAAGCAGTAGAAGTCATTACAGTAATATGCTTGACAAGACGGGCGACTGCACACAGTCATTCGCCGCCTCTCCACTTGCTGCTGACGGTCAAGGCTGCTCTGTTTTAACTGTCGCCGCAGCTGTCGTGTAGCCTTGAACATTCGGGAGCTTTTCTTTTTTCCTATACTGTGACTAAAAGACACGAAACCAGAACAGACAAATAGTTAACAGCAAGTTAAAGAAAAGCAAGTTGGAGGTGAACGAGGCCATGTGAACACGCAGGCAATAAGAAAAAATAACAGTACCAATGATGATGATGTGTCACTGGAGTCTGAATCAAATATAAGATAAGTTTTACTAACCATTTTTGTCTCTGTTCTTTCTCTGCCTCTCTTGGCTGCTGCAGCGTAGACTAGAACCAACCTCACTCAGGCCATGATATAAATGTATACCTCTAATTATAAAAAATATATCCTGCCTCTCTTTCTCCTTTCCTCTGTCTCCAGTTGGCGGAAGAGCTGATATATCAAGGCTGGAGAGATGAAGTTAAAGAACTGGTTGTCCTCTTTTCCAAACCACACTTTAAGGTGAGGAGCATGTGTATCGACCTAAAACTTCCCTAACCACATAATTTGTCCAGTCACATCACATCATTCATACTGAGGAAACAAACTAAAAGAAATAGATTAACATGGTGGAAAATACACTTGTTTGCTTTTTTGGCAGTAGAGTTAGTAGAGAGGTCTGGTACAACAAACATGAAGCTAACACCACTTGTCACTTAGCTTAGCTCAGAACAAAGGAGGGCTAGAGCAGTTAGCCTAGCTTATCATGGGGCTCTGTCTCTCTCTGAGCAGCTTGAGATTTTCACTTATTGTTTTTTTGTACTGTTTGCCCATGTGACCAGTCTTTGTATTGATTAAAACAATCAAATATAGAGATACAGTCAGGAGACACTTGCCTTAGCTTAGCCAAAAGACAAAATCTGGCTACTTAGCTTAAAAGCAAACACATCACATTTAATTCCAGCCAAGTCAAGCAGTTCACTTTCTCCATGGCTGGAAACAGGAAACCAAAGGGGTTGCTTAGCTTACTTTAGCTTAGCTTATCTTAGCATGAAGGCAGGGAGAGAGGGGGAGTCAATTAGCTTCTCTCTGTCTAAAAGTAAACACCCTGGAAAAACACACACATCTAGTTTTAGAGGTTCAGAATCTCTGATATGTTTTGTTACCTTTGGAGCTGTTTCCCATGAACAAACACGATGAACTCGGGAAAAGCAATTCAAGAGTATTTTCTTGACATGTTGAACTATTCCCTTTAGTGATTTCTTTATCCCTGTAACACTACTGACACACACACACATAAACAATCCCTAAAATGTATTTTTCCATCACTGAAGCATGCCCTATAATTGCTGTTCACATGGACCACTTCTGAAGCAAGAACGTAATCCAGTCAGAAGATATTGTTTCACTGCCTTCTACTCTAGTGCCTCAATCTAAAAGGATCATTAACAATCAAATAAACCCACTTATGAATAATGTAGATGCATGTTCAGTCATTTTTCTTAACACTAAACCAACACTAGAGGTGTAATCTGAGAGCCTTATTTCCATGCAGTCATGCTTCACCTCACCTATTCTGAAGCTGTTCAGCAGTTCAAGTGAACACTGAGCTTACTCACACATCAAAAGGCTTACAGCATTTGTTTCCTACAGTCGCCTCTTATATGGGTCAGACAAAGTGACAAATTAATCCAACTGTAAATTTTATTTAATTTGATTTCACCTCATCATTCTGCTCACTGAGAGGTGCTGACATCTATTAACCACACTGGCATGGCAGCTAATCTACTCCCTAGTCATGTTTATTAGTGTTCACTCATGTAGAGGCCCACACTACTCAAATGCATGTTTCCTTATTTCAGATCTGCTGACAGTCGTATTTCAGACACACACACACACAGTGTATGGTTTTCCAATGAGCTGCAGAATTTGTGGCTATTCTTAATGAGGAGCCCGAAGCCAGATGAGAACTAACAGGTTTGTTTAAACAGTTGTAATGACCTGTTTGTTCTTGGCCCCAACGCAGGAGCTCACACATACTTATGAGAGACACTGGGTATAATATTCTGTAAATGAATGTTTGTTTTTTGAAAACCTGTCTCTGAAAGTGGCCAGAGACACATTGCTCACGCGCTGGCAGCTTCTGAGCAGAGCAACTGTTGATGTACGATGGGATAACAAGTAGACTAACTGACAGATGGATTGGCTGATTGTTAAAATTAAGTTGATGAACAGATGTTTCCCCTCTTCTCATTCTTTCTTATTACAGTAAATTCTCTATTTTTGGACCTGCACTTTGTGAGGGCCCACAGCAAGAGATTAACATTCATCCAGAATATTGTTTTTCTGCAAACAAACCTGGGGCTTTCACACTGCCAACATTAACAAAAAATGAACTTGAATGAACTCTTTGGCTATTGATAGTGACTCATAGATCAATTCACAGTCTGGCGCTGGAAAAGGAGGACTTCTTTTTTCTAAGACATTTGTGATGCTTGAGCTGAACCAGTGTAACTGCAGGCAGAGTGACTGCAAGTGATGTGGGGGGTTGCTCTCAGGTGGCCCGCAGGCTGGCAGTGCATTTCACACTGAATCAAATTTGGCAAGTTGGCATGGGCAGAACTTAAGGTTAGCAACCATGAGGAAAGTGCTGTATTTGGATGCAGTCACTGTAGTGAGTGCAGGCAGGCCAGACTGACTTGTTGGAATTTTTGCACCGCCTCATTCACAACCAAGTCACCCTTAATGAGTCAACGGGGACTGGTTGCATATTTGTTTGAGTGCAGATCCTTTAACTAACAAATTTTAAAATGCTGGACTAACTTGTGTCAGTAAAACGGCAGTGACAGTGGTTAGCATTCATCTAGAGTTGATGACATGAAACATATGCACACATGACAGGTGAAGTGATTACACTGGCATGTGTTCACTGTGCTGAATTCAACAGGAGCTTGACAGCCAACAAGCCAATTTCCATTTTGTTTGGAGTATACCCTGGTCTTCCGAACCCAGTGCTGTTCTCTCCATGCAAAATAAGATGAATTAAATGAGACTGGTCCCAGCGCCCCATCCGCTCACAGTAACTACAATTCACATTGACATACCTGGATCCAGAGCAGCCACTGTGTTTGTGTTCGCCTCGCAGAGTCTCCTGTCTGTCCACGACGCTGTAGCTCAGAGAGACTTTGAACCGAGTCTTCCGCCAGTACCTGATGATGTCCTGGAGGAGGAGGAGGATTCAGTCAAAATTGTCAGTCTGGTCAAAACCAAAGAACCACTGGTCAGTAAACATGTCTTTGTGCTTCAAAGATTACGGTAAAATGATAAAATCTCTTTTACATAAAATGTTTTACATCCATACATTTTCTTGCCCGGGTCTGTTGCTTGCAGTGTTTAGTTTAGCTTAGTTTATCTTACATAAGATTTTCAGATGTAGAGATATACTTAAACATGTTATTTCATTTGATTTAACTTCAAAGGTATTGGCAGGCAGATTTTGTCCTTATTTTGACAGAAATGCTAACTGTTCCCCTCTTGTTTACAGTCATGCTAATCTAAGACAACCACCTGAGGGTTGGTCGCATATTTAGGCCTATTTATGTTAGAATAAAAATGAGAGTGGTATCATTGTTCTCATTCTGCCCAGAGAGCAAATTTACATATTTACCAAGTAGGCCTTTTTGTTGATATAGATATTTAAAGAGAAACTAGCTGCATTATACACTAAACTGTTAAGCTGTTAATCCCTGTTAAATCTGTTGTCACACATAATGACCCAGAAATATCAGGTTTACAGTCCTGACTGTAAACATTAAATCATAAACCTCTCATTAAGGCTCTGAAGAGACAGCTGTACTTGGCTTTATGTAAGCCTGTTTCTAATTTGGTCTACCTGGCCTCACAATGCACATGAAACAAACTTCAGTATTTAACTAAAGACAACCATGTAACAGGGTAAATGCCCCTAAAAATGTGTAATTTGTACAACCAAAACAAGTGACATACAGTACATGAGCAGTTCAAATGAATACATCAAACATAGCAAAGCTGAATATATCTCTGCGGGCTGAATTTATGACATGTTGACGTAGAGTGAGCCCACTAAAGCCATGTATGCCAAGGCGTAGCAGAGGGAAAGCTCCTGGAATGACAGGAAACATAAGGAAAGGTTCCTGCAGCCGCCTGGATCACCTTTGCCTCTGGGCTGCTGCTCACTTTATTCAACGAGGAATTTACAGAGTCAATTCTTCCACATCTTTGTTGCCATATATCTGCTGTGATGCACAACATAGTTTCTGCACTGTTGTGTTTAAGGATGTGTGTGTATGTTTGCAGCATGTACAACGTATGCACTGCAAAATGTATTTCTCTTAATGAGGTCGTATTTGAATTTAGGGATAGTTTCTATTCTGTTTCTGATGTAAATCAACTTTTTTCAAGATCTTTAATCGTGACTCATTTTTTATACCACCAGAATGATCTGTCTAAATCCACTTTGGTCCAAGCCATTGTCACTTATTTGTGGAAATTTCCTGGATCAAGTGAAACTGCACTGAAAGCTAATGAAACTACAAAGAGCCTTTACCTCCGCCAAGGCCGCAAAGTCCTCTAAATTTGTTATTTTAACAATAAAAAAAAGGTTCAATTTTTTTTTTTTTTTTTAAATTTGCTTTTGGATGAAGATCCACCATAAAATACATATAGTGATGGACAGCTGTGTGGTACATATGCCAGATTTTATCCATTCAAGTAGGCCTGGTGTTTCATTATAAAATACCTGAAATATTAAAAAAAATGCTTTCACATGCAATGATAAAATTCCTTTTAGGAAATTCTGGATCCACATAAAAAAACGAGCAGTTGCCTCTTAACCTGTGTGCTTTTACCAAATTTAAGTGAAATCTGTTGACAGGTTTTTGAGATGTCCCACAAACTAAAAGACAAAAACAAAAAAACAGTTGGAAGAAGTGAGCCAATATGTTTTATGAAAAATATGATTTTAGAGTAAAATATGAGAATAATTAACTTAATGATGACATTTCTTTGCAGCGTGTGTGTGCTTGTGTATTAGTGGTTGAGCTTTCAAAAGAGAATGCGCTTATGACCAATAATAAAGAACATACTTTTGTATTGATCCCAAAACTAGATTGGAAGGGGACTGACCTTTTTCTGACTTGGTCTCTTTGATCGATCCAGCATGTTCCTGTTTTCCAGACAACAGGGTTACACCCGAGCGTGAGCTGATTGTAGTCAGCTACATAAGATGCTCTTTCCATTGCAATTTGCACCACATCAGTAACATCTGTTGAAAATAATGCTGATTTGGATAACCTTTTCCAGCGCTTTGTGTGTTACATGAAGGCAGCTGGCTAAATGGTCCCGTCTCAATACAAATAACCCTTTCTGGAATGAAGTGACTCTGAATAAGAAGCTTGTCTGGGCTGTAATAAAATCAGCATGTTGTTTTCACTCTCCATCGCTTGACCTCTTTGCCTCTGTGCATCTCTTCTGTTTCTCCATCACTCTTTCATTCGCTAATCACCATCCGCAAGGGGGCAACAATTAAGAGGGATAAAGCAACTGGGGCTATTGTGGTGGCGAGGATCATGAGAGGAGGTGCAGCTGATAAAAGCGGTAAGCTGATAAACTCATCACAGTTGTGTCTAGTCCTATATGTTACAGTCAGATAATGTTGGTCTGCAGTGAATGGATGTCACAGATAGGAGTATGGGATCAATTTCCTTGTGTACTTCCAACACTTTGAAGGGCTGATCCATGAAGGAGATGAGCTGAAAGAGGTGAATGGGATCTCACTGGAGCACAGGAAGCCAAAGGAGGTCCTTCCTCTACTGGTTAGTTTCACCTCTGCTGCTCAGTCAGGTTGTTTTCTTCAGCATAAATGCTTCTGTTTGATTCTGTCCTCTTGTTCTCCATCTTCTCTTTTATTTTTTGCAGTGTCACTTAAAGGATAAGACTGGTGCTGTTTTATATTTTCAGTATTGTTCACAAATCTCATGCAAAGACAAAAAAAAAGAACAACAAACGTAGTTTTCAATCTCTGTGGCCCTATAAGCTCCAGTCCTAATTGTTAACCTCTTCAGATGAAGATCGGGTGAAAAGAAGTCCCACATATCTTGTTTCATTTTATTTTTAATCCACATTTGGTGTGTTGTTTAGCACTCCCAGGGAAGTCAAATTAGGCTGTAGTCTCCATGTTCATTGTAATGCAGGACCTTGTTACTAGTTTAGCCATGAGGCTCAGTGACAACAATGGGCCTCTTTACACAGCAATAAGCTGCATCAGACTTGAGTTCCAAAGGCAAATCTTCCTTACTGGAATCAGATAATTGTTGGTCTCAGTTTTGTTCACTGGCTTGTTGACAGTGAGAAAAACAGACTACCCAGCCCTTTCCTCCAAAGGAACATGAAGGTACACACAGGAGAGAGATAGCTTAGCTTAGTTAGAAAAAAGTCTTTATTCTTTAAATTATTTCTGTGGCAGTTTCGCTTCTATTGGACAGTTAAATAAACAAGATGAGAGACAGTGCTTCGTGAGCTCTAAAACTGCTATAGTTTTCTCTTCATTTGAACAGGCTAGTTGTTTCCCATATTCCCATAACTCTTTATGCTGAGATAAATTAAGATAACATGAAAGCTGTAGCTTCATATTTATCATACAGACAAGAAAGAACAGAAAATTGGCGTTTTTACTTAAGAACCTGTTCATCTTTAATGTGACTGCTCTTGCACAGGCCCGTTCTCAGGGTGACATTACATTCAAGATCATCCCTGCCTCCTCAAAGGAAGAAATGTCAAGCCATAAGAAGAAGGTAAAATAATTTTAACTAAAGTGGTTCCCACACTCTGTGTTTTTTTATGTTTGCATGCAGCCCAGCTGCATGGGAAAGGCTGTCCACCTGTTTCCAGTAAGAAGAGATGAAATCAGTGTTATCTTGTGTATTTGGTTATTTTTTTGTGTTTTTGCCACGGTGCTGTCACTACATCAGTGTGATTGTCAAGAAGTACAGATCAGGCAGTCAAGGATAAGATTTTTATCATTTAATGACTTGATCTCCCATTTTATACACGACCCATCTGTTGAACTGTATCCACTCAATTCAACGTTTACAATAAATCTATACACCTTACCTCAAGTTCAACTACCCTCTGTGCTTACAAAGATGGGGTGGGCGTCCAAGCTGGAAACTGTTAGAGTGAGTCAGTATTATGTAGTGGATTAAGACAAATTATGTCCAGTGATTGTGGTCGTTTGTCAAGAGTGACGCCAACATATGTGAAGACACACCAGCAAACGATGTCCTTTGCCAGGATGTAGAAGTTTATAAAGCTGCAGTAGAAAAAGAGAAGAATATGAATTTTCCTCTCCATGTATTTAATGGTTTTCTTGCCTCAGTTCTTTGTACAGGCTCTTTTTGACTACGACCCGAGTGAGGATCCCGCTGTCCCTTGCAAGGATGCAGCAGTTTCCTTCAAAAGAGGCGACGTCCTCCAGATTGTCAGCCTGGAGGATGACACCTGGTGGCAGGCCTGTCACCTCAGAGACGGCAGCAGCCGGGCCGGGCTCATCCCCTCACAGCAGCTACATGAGAGGTGGTCCTTTTATGCTTTTGCAAAAACGCTGACATGTAATATCAAGTCATTTTGATTAAATCCCGTCATGATGCCTTGTTTTATCTGGTTTCCTACAGGAGAGTTGCACTACGGCGACCCAAAGCTCTGTTCAAGCCTCGACGAGTTAAACCACCAGGTGATGAGCCAGCGTTTGTCCATAAACTCACCACACCTGAAAAGAATAAACCCCTTTTAACACTTTCCAATAAACACACTGGAGCTCCTTCAGTGTTAAGCTGAGAGGTGACAGGTCATGTCTCAAGGCCATGGTCGATGTCAGGGGTGAGCTCTGCTGTCCTCCTGTAGTACTCACAACCTTTGTTTTCTCCACATGCTCCACAGATGAGGGGGAAGGTATTGTCCGTTTAAATTTGCTTTTGAAAACTTATCATCACAATGATTGACATAATATAATACACATGTATATTTAAGGTTTTGGTTTTGGTTTTCTAAAGATTTAAATAGGTCTTTTGTCCAAAGATAATAATAACGTAATTCTCCCCACATCATGTTTCCAAAATGGAGAGGATTTTTGTGAAATGTTCCTTTGTTGTAACCAAGCAGGTTTAAAGTGTCTGGCCTCCTACAATGTGATTTAGTTTTTCACTAGCAATCACTTTGTAAGGGTAAAGTAGTTATTAATATTTCTAAACTGTGGATATCATGTCTAAATAAAACTATTATTAGAATTTCCAAAGAAAAATATTAGGACATTTGGGTCAGAACATATGTTAATACTTTGAGTCTGAAATTTCAGAGCCATGCACATGTCATCTCCGTGTGGTTTGAATCCACAATTTCCTCACTCTTTCCTCTTCTCTCTTCCTGTTTTTCCAGTCGTGGAGGATGTAGACTACGGAGCTATAACAGGGATCCACATTGGTGAGATGTTCGACTTCTTTCACTCATATTCCACAGACACTAGAAAAGGGACCAGTATGATACAAGACAATGCACCTCAAATAGCAATCTGCAGCTCACAACAATATATTATTGAATATGTATTTTAAAACAGATGGAGAAAAATCAGCAAGAACAGACACTCTAGATATATTTATCCTACAGACCGGTTCATGTGATGATGTAGTTTTGTGGTTTGGAGATTTAGGGGGAAGGACTAGAACAGCAAATGTGGTTTTAGCTTTCCCATTTATCCCATTTGTCTTGATCTCATGGATTGGACATGATGTGCTTGTGTGTATTTGCCTGTGTGCATTTGAGCAGTGCAGGATGTTCATACGGGGGTGTGCACTTATGGCTGATTGTAAAAAGGCTCCTTGCGTCTATACAAGCGAAGGTAATTACAGATGTTGCATTATATCAGTTCTAAGAATCATGTGCATTTAATAATGTGCATTTCATCTTATCTCAGGCCAGGTTCCACCTGAGGACGTGGTTCAGACTCGGTTTCCTCTTTGTCTGCCATGTAAAGCCTTATTGATGCTGCATGACCGCATGACTGCATGCAGTGTAATCAGAGAGAGTGCAAGAGAAGCAACATGGAGGAATATCACAGACAAAAAGTGAAGACATGGTAAAGAGGGTATACTCAAGGTAGCAGCTTACTCACTAGTCCTTAGCTAACACCACTTTGGGAAACCTGTATTCTCAAGAGCTACACCACTAACATATGTGTCCTTTACATATAAAGTAGTCAGTTCAGCACTGCCAACGACTTTGAGTGGAGAGAAGCTGAATAAAACCTGCTTGGAAAGATGCTAAATGGCGCTAGATGACCTCATACACCAATGCTGCTACAACTCGGTACTTCACACTGGTGACTCATTTTTATGGAAGGTAGCTAAGGTCATCCAAGAAGTCACTAGATTTTTGTCACTAGGTCTGCTAAATCTAGCAACGAAGTCACTACGTTGGCAACACTGAGTCAGTTGGCTTAGATTATCATAGCAAGGCTGGAAGCAGCTAATGTCCTGTAAATCCCAACTTCTTGTCTTTTGGACATTGGTTTTATATGGATTAAACTAAGGTCCAGTGGTTAGCACTGCTGCCTCACAGAGAGAGGTTTCTAGGTTGATCCCCGGGCCTGGGGCCTTTCTGTGTGGGGCTTGTATGTTCCCCTCTGTGTGTGTTCTCTTTGGGTTCTCCAGCTTCCTCCCACAGTTCAAAGATTCAAAATGACTCTAAATTTCCCATAGGTGTGAATGTGAACGTGTGTGTTTGTATCTATATATGTCGACTCTGGTGTCGACTCTATGGTGACCTGTTCAGGGTGTAGCCCAGCCTCGCCCTGTGTCAGCTGGGATTGCCCAAGACAATGGATGGATGGATTAAACAAACATATGTGGTGGCCCAAACAGACGTGGAGGTGCTTATATTTCTCTTGTTGTATTGGGAGTGTACACTTACCTTTATAAACTAGCTAGCTAACTTTGCCAACCAAATGTAACTACAGTTGACAAAGAGCTTCTGGATCACAGATGGTTTAGTATCACAGTTGGAGGTATGTTTGGATATGAGTTGTTCACATGTCCAAAGTATGTTGTTGAGACCTGATTCAGTGTAATTGATTAAAATCAATTAAAATCCATGTCATAGTGTCCAGTCAAGGTATTATCAGTTAAATCTGCTAAAGAAGATTTGTCACATTGATTTCGTGGGACAGGTGATGGGGTGGTATCAATGTTTTTTGTCTTCCCTGTGACGAAAAACTGAAGAGGTGTATTTCTTTAAATGGTCTCAGTGTGCTTATGAAAGAAAGATGTAACCACTCTCCACTTATCTCTCCTGTCACCCTTACCTCATGCTGTCTAGCAAGCAGAAATATCTTGTTGCATCTCCAGAAATGGTTTTTCGGCTGAGAGCATTTACAGTAACAGATAAGGGTCCCCCTGCCAGAATTAATTGAGATTGTACTTTACAGGATGTTTTCCTATAGACCTTATTTCACTGTAGGAAATAAGATTTCTCATCTGTTGCACAGCATGCAGTGTGTGTTACCCTGTACACATTTATGAGTGAAATCATCAGTTTAAATCCCATGTAAACAAAACTTTGAAATCTCTGCCCATAGAGCCATGTTTCTTAGAACGAAGCCCATAGAGGAAATGGACAGATATGCTTACAAAGTGAAATTGCAGCTGACGTCAGAGAAAGCCTGGCACCATCACTTAGCTGCAGTTAACATCATGAAAGAGAGTGAGCCTGCCAAGCTGGGCCAGACCACAGCCACATGGCAGACACTGGATGTCAGACGGCCTACAAGCCACACATGACAGACTGAGTTGTTGTCTCTTTACTGAGATTTGTGCTGTTCAGGAAAGTGTTTGACTCCAGACTTTGGGTGGCAGTGTTGATGATTGTTTTTAATAATGTCTAAATGATGCTGCATGATCAAATTTGACTGTGATGGGGATAAATATTGGTTTTAGCAGTCTTCCTCCCTCTGTCTTTCTTGCCAGGGGTGACAGAAGGAAACAAAATGAATATGTACTCTTCAAGCTACACTGATTTATGGGGATCAAATGTCTGTGTGACGTGAAAGAGGTCTCTGATAGGGGGACCCTGATGTTTTCCAATATGAACAAACTGCTCTCAGCTTTGTTTTGTTTTTATGGCCTACGACTTCACTGTTTTGGTTCACTCTCACTGGTCTAATCAACCTTATTTCCAGCCACTGTATACAACTTTTACCTCTCCAGCATCCAGTGGCAGACAGACAAAATTATCAGCTAGCTGGTGAATTTAGTACAGCCTTAAACAGCTTACGAGCCATGTATTCATTGGTGGAGTCTAAGATCAGAGCTAAAAAGAGTGAACAGAGTTAGACTTATATTCATCAGGTGGCCAGAAGTTTGAACCCTAATGATTAACATTGTTGTTCTGTATCTGCTGGACATGTACATGCTGACACAACATATACAATGACATGTCACATGCTGTATTACACAGCATTCACAAGTAGGCAAAAAAGAGCATGGGTTGATACTTACTAATACACAGCAAACAGTACACACACACACATACACTCACAGGTCTAAGGCCTCTCTGTCCCTTTCCCAGCTGGTTTAAGAAGGAGTTTCCGACTTGGAAGAAAGAGCAGCAGGGCCAGAGAGGCGGCTCGGTCCAGGAGATGGAGTGCAGGGGTACACGGCTCATTCCGCCCCCCAACCTACAGAGAGGTTATCCCCTATCGCAGAGACCCCAAGGACAGACACCGTCTGGTTGTTCTAGTTGGTATGTATGAGCTAAACATGAGGCTATATAAACAGACAGGTTCCCGTTTTGCTTGGAGGGGTTTTAAATCACAATGCTGAGTGCTTAGAAATATGTTACTTAGTGTAACATTGCTCTATACAAAGCTTGGAGTAGTAGTAGTTACTGTGGTAACATTTTTTTTTTTGTCCTTTATAAAAAAAAAATCAAAATAAGGTGATTGTATTCAGTAACAGGACAGTATTATTAAAGCTGTTGTTGATCAAAAGAAAAAGTAATGCGTTGATGAAGATTTATGTTCTTACTCCTGAGTGCAGGAACAATCCTTTCCCATCAGAACCACGTAAACACTGTCAGAAAACTCCAAGTCAGAATATATTGTGTTCTCTTAAGTTACCTAGTGGCCCACCCCAGATTCACTTCTCTGCCAATCCTGCAGGCCTGCTCTATGTATTTTTGAGCTATATTTTTCCCCTGGGACATTCACATTGAGCCCCGCTGTGGGTCTTTTTAATGTCATATTACGATACAACTGTAGGTCATCTGTGACTGAGGGGAATAGAGGAAAGATGAGAAGAGGAGAGATGGAAGAAGAAGGAAAAAAAAACAGAAGTGGAAGGCAGAGAAAAAAAGAGAGACACAATGAATTGAAGAGGTGCAAAAACAAAACCAGATAGCAAAGAGATAAATGATAGATGAATGGAGAAAAAGGGATGAGTGGATTGTGAATAAGATCCTTCATAATGTCAGCCAAGTGCTCCATCATCAAACTGGAACAGTTAAGACAGCTTGGATTTAGATTTAGACCTCTTTAATTGAGTTGGACCTTCCCCCGACTCTGGATTACGTTTTACTGTCTGCTGTGGAGGCCCTTCATTGACCGGAGGTCATCATTAAGAATATATAGCTTATTGGCAATGAGAGTTATAGACAGGAAAACCAAAACCTGGATCGCTAAAACAGGACCAGCTGGATAATGTTTGACCAGGTTGGAAATATATCCGTTTTTGTTTGCATTGCATGCGCACTTAGAGTGAAACAATAGACAGTTATGCCCCACGAAAGCTGGTGAAAGTGACTGTCAGCCACATTAAGCCCTGCAGAACTGTTGAAAAAAAAGGTCAGAAGAAAGTATCCACAGAGACTGGTGATGCTCCTCTCCAGTTCTGTGGAGCAGCTGTGGAACACATTAGCAGTGTAAGAGCGGAGAGTCTATAAACTTGATATTTTGTAATGTATCGAGCTCATGCAACGCAGTGATGGAAAAGGCAGGTATGTCAGGAATCCTACTTTCAGACAGCGCTCCATTAGAGTCTGATGCAATCTGGGGCTGGAGAAACCTGCACTAGAAGAAAATCCCAGATGCTGGAGTTTGTGTGTATGTATGTGTATGTGCGTGTGTGTGTGTGTGTGTGTGTGTGTCTGTGTGTGTGTGTGTGTGCGCTTCATCCTGTGCATCCTACACTATAGTGACACTGATACTGTGTGGCTTTGCAGATGTCACCTTTAGATGTGATGCTATGGATTTTCCAGAGGGCATAGGTGTGTTAACTGTTCGATAGAGAGACACAGACAGAGAGAGAGCGAGGCTGGTTTTCAGACTGAAATCAGTATGAAATCAGAGCTCTGTCTGTCTGACTCTCTCCTCCTCTGATGATAAAGACAGATGTGTCACCAGATCACTAAGCCTATTTAATGCTGGACTTGTCGTGAGGAAAACATTAGTACACAGTGATATTGGAAATGAATATCCACATACAGAACACAGTGTTTTGATCTTTGCCTTCAGGGCCCAGCGGCGTTGGCGTCAACGAGCTGAAGAGGAGGCTCCTGATCTCCGACCCTGACTGCTATGGCGTCACTGTACCGTGTAAGACGGACGTCTTCAAGTTTCACAACTGGCACCTTTATTTACCTACGTGTTAAATGTTTTCTCACTTTCCCAAAGCCAACCTCAGCCTCCCAACTTGTCTGCTTTCAGACACCACACGTGAGAAGAGAAGCCAGGAGGCTGAAGGGACGGATTATCACTTTGTATCAATTCACATGTTTGAAGAGGACATTCTCAATCATAGGTAGTCTACGTGCACGTGTCGCTTTCGAGGTTTTCATTCCCATGATGTCAAAAAGGGCTCCTCCTGTGTTTCAGTTGCTCACTCTTCCTCCCTCTGTTCATGAGAGTGATGTCCACCATTTCTACTGCTGTCTCTTTACTATTTTGTCTCTTCTGTCAATGTCCTCCTGCCTCTAGGTTTATAGAGTATGGGAGATACAGAGGTCATTACTATGGAACAAGTCTAGACTCTGTGCACAGAGTGATGGCTGAAGGCAAGGTGTGCCTCCTGGATGTACATCCCAGTGTGAGTATTATGCCAGTTTTAAAAAAAGAGAATTACATTTGTGTTTACATAGTCAACTGAATTTGGACCAGTTTTGTCCAAGAATGAGGTCTGGGACCCAAAATCATTCACACTGGCGATTCATACTAACACTAGAAACAATTGCCTGTTCAGTAATGAAAATTTACAGCTTTTCCTCACATGACCTGTTGATGTTTTAATAAGTTTCCAAAGTCCCATGTGTCGCCACCACAGGGTTTTAGTTCCTGGCAGTGATGCTTCCTGCTTGGCCTCCAGTGAACACAGTGGTGGGAAGCCAGTGGGGGATCACGTGATACTGCTTTGTCACAGTATCTGTGCTGTGGCAGATGAAAAACTAGAACAAATGTGGATGTAAGAGACAAAATTAAGATTAAAGTGAGATTCCCACTGGGGGCTGTTGATATGTTACATGTTGTTGCCGGTGCGCCATTTATACAATCTGGAAAATAATCCTTCATGATTCAGACCGTGAAGGCTGACATCAATTTTTCTGCAATCTACTGCGCAAAACTCTCATATCCAGTTGCACCATTTACGGTAATGCAACATTTTAGCACATTTACACCATATGCGAATCTGGGCTTTCCTGCCAAAAGGCCAATCTTCTAAAATATTATTTTATCCCTTTAAAGGTCCCATTTTGTATATAATGAAATGTCTTTTTTGATTACACAACAGGTCTAGGTTCTATATTAATATAGTTGATATTGTCAATGGAAAAAATACTCACAGCTTATATTTAAAATCTGTCTTAAAATGAGCCATTATGAATTGTGTAACTTTATGATGTCACAGTAAAACAGTCACTACCCTCAATTTTGCCTCTAGCATGACCTGTCTGGACTCAGTGTTCTTCGGGATTTGGTTTCTTTGAATATTTACTTGAGATCTGCTAGATATTTTATAAGAAAACAGTCAGCCAATGGCAGGACAGGCTCAGAGCCTCTTGTCTGATTGGCTCACTGACCAGTTGTTGCTGGAGCTCCAGAGAGAAGCCTGTGAGAGGAGATGGCCTGGACTTTTTGTTACTAAAAATCACAAATGCATCTTGTAATTGATATCAACACTTCAAACAAAATAGTAGAAAAGCACAACATATGGGACCTTTAATGTGTGTCCATAATGTTTAGACAGCTCGTCATGTTACTTTGAATACTGTCTTGATCTGCTCCCCTCCCTTTCCATTTTTGTCATTACAGAAAATAAAGCACGTGTACACATCTGAATTCAAACCATACGTGGTGTTTGTGAAACCCCCGTGTATCGAGGAGCTCCGTCTCACCAGACGGAGAGCTAAATTCATCACAGATGAAGAGGACACAAACACAGTGAGGATATTTTCAGTAAGAGAAACCTTAACACAAGCACACACATTCCAGCAGGCACCATGTGAGAAGTCAGGTGCTGGATCCATGTCTTGTAACACACAGGGCGGTGTGAGGTCAAACACCCTGGCCTTAGTTTAGCCACCCAACCCACAGACATACACACACCTAAACTCACTTACTAATGCACACACCTTGCCTTACACATGGGTGGTGTGTGTTTAAGAGACATTTAAGAGACAGGAGAAGTTGCAGTGCTACTTGGTGGGTGGCTTCTTGTTCCACAACTTATGAACAGGTGAGTACATTTTGTCAAAGAGGTGAAGGGATACATGTGAGTAAGTGACTGGATCAGGTAAGGGGTTACATCTCAAAACAAGAGCAAGGTATATTTAATAGTACATATGTTTTAAGCAGGACAAAAAAATATGCTTGGTCACTTTCACAATCCCCATCTGGCTCCTTACTCACTGTTCGCTGCCCACGTTGCCCTTATTAAACCCGCAGGGTCACACACCTGTGCAGCAGCACAACTGGACATTGCCCAGCACCGAGCAGCACAGGCCTGTAGAGAGCTCAGCCACATCTTACAGGTCTGTGCTTTCAACTTGTACTGCAGCTGGTGTGAAAAGGCCTCTTATCCTTTACTCTCAGCGTGTAACGATGTGTTACGCCTCGGTCAGTAGAGCTGATGGTCATGGGGATCCTTCCGTATCCGTGTTATGTTACAGTATGTGCAGATTATTGTAAAACAACACTTGGAGAATGTTTTTGTCACCAGATGGTCAGGCTCTACAGTAGTTGTTCTGTTAGCCTTCCCTCATCAGGATTTGTCATATTAACAATGATATCATCATTAATCATTACTCCTTGTTTTTATTACTTGCACTGTGCTGGTAATTTTATTCTTTTGCTTGATAGGACACACAAATCAAACTGTGAGCTGAGTAGCAGACCAAATATTGTACCCTGTGCTTACAAAGCTGCTCCCTTTGTACAGGAGGAGGATTTTGAAGAGATGATTGAATTGGCTGAAACCATGGAGAACCAGTACGGCCACCTGTTTGACAAAGTGATTGTAAACGGAGATGTCGCCCTGGCGTTCAGGGAGCTGAGGGCAGAGCTGGAGAAGATTATGGAGGCAGAAGTACAGTGGATTCCTGCAGAGTGGATCTGTGCCTCACCAACAGCAGCACGGAGAAGCTGTAGTCATCTGAGAAGCTGGATTTAAACGTTAAGCCCTTTAGACACACAGGAAACTATAATTAGTTAAGTTTCTCCTGGTAAACAGTGCATTTGTCTTATTAATGGTTTTTGACAGAACTGTGCCTGAGGAGATGGAGTATGTCAACCAGATGTTTTTTGTTATATTATCCCTAGGACACCCAAAAGCCCCAAATTAATTTATTAAGTGTATGTAAGATATAAAGATTAAATTCATCACCTTCAACTTCTGATATTGAATTTCTTTCATATTTTAAATATTGTTCCATTTGTAAACAAGGGCTGTGATTACCTCAGTTTTCCAGTGTCCCTCAGTGTGTATCTAATTAGGCAAACAGAATCCATCTCTCCCTCTCTCTCTCATTCTCCCGCCGTCTGTCTCACTGCCAGTTTTTCTGTTGGCATTTGGCTGAAATAATGTCGGCTCGCAGGACGAAGAAGAAAAAAAAGAAAAAGGAAACTCTCCAGAGCTTGTGGCTGAGTGTAATCCTTCCCTGCCAAGTCGCAAACATCAGCATGTAATTATTCTGACAGCTGCTGCACTTCAATTAACTGTAATGTACACCAGAGAAATATTATTAGTAGCAGTCAGGGAGACATTTTGCCAACAATATGCTGTAAAAAATAGGGACATAAACAAGAAAACAGTCAATCAAAACCATAGATAAAGCAGAAAACCTTGTTTCTGCATGTAGACAAAAGAATGTTGTGTAACTGTGTGTGTATTGTTTACGTATTTCATAGATGAGGACTACAAATGTTGGCTCTAGTTACAATCACTGTCATCTGTACTGTGGTTTCTTGGCTGTTGAGAACTTCAAAGACTTAAAATTTTGTGTTTTCACCCTCAAACTTCATTCCCAATAATAAAGGTGAAAAAGTATTCATACTAAGGACAATTAAACACAATTGGCAGCAACTTCGATTAGTGACACTCCATGAACAAATACCCATATTGGAACATCACAGATTCTACTGTTCTCCTTCACACAGGCTGCTTCTTCTAATTCATTTTAATGGCTGCATTCCTCTACATTTGTGGCGTTTCCTCCCTCTTTTGGTCGCTGTGCTCAATTGGGTGTAAAGGAGTGTTAATGTGTCTATCATGTTGTGTTTGGGAGGAAGAGGGAGCAGCATGATGTGGAGAGACGGTAATGGCTTTCAAGGGACTCGGGCCTTTGCAGACACAGACGGAGAAAGTTATGACCGCACAATGCTTACTGTAAAAGCAGACTGAGGCCTGACACAGTGGATCAGGCTGCAGGAATAAAGAGGACACTGTCAAGTCTCAGGTATTTGTTTTACCTTGGCAGGCGTGTTGTCTCTGTCAAACACAACTAAGTACACAAGGAAGACAGTGCTACAGATGGAGCACTGGATTGGATGTCTGCACGTCTCCTGGTCACCACAACCTTCAAACCAGTCTGTCAGGTCAACAGTCGCACCTCTGCCAGGCCTGAGGCCCGACCTCAGCCAAAGCGTGGCAGTATAATTTCATCACTCCACTGAGAATCTGCAGGCACCCTCTGAGATCATAACGATGCCATTAAAGACACCCGAGTGATCCAATGAAAACGCACCGTTTTATGTTCACTGCAGCTCCCACTTCAAACATTACACAGAGGTATGATGTCAATTGGTCTTGGATAATTTGGCTAAATCGTGCCACTGTCTATGGGAAGTATGTAAAAATAAATACGACTGATGTTAAACAACATCTTCAAGTTTGCATGGGATATTCATAACTTTTAAACAACCAGCACACTAAACCACAGGCTTTGGGTACATGGCAGTTAATTAAACAAACCTACAGCAAAGATGGGAGGGGAAAAGGCTTTTACAGCATGCTTTACTGAAAGTGTTGTCTACTACTATTATATCATGTGTTACAGCCAAAACGTGCACCTTTTAGAACAGAAAAAGAGAGAAATACAATATTTCACAATAGACTCCATATTTCCTTAGTTACTAGATGGGATTATTGCTAAATGTTAGCTAATGTTAGCAAGGCAATCAATATTACTGACACTTGCTTCATCAGTTAGTGTGTCAGACTAATGTATTACACTACTTTCAAGACATGTTTAACTCTTTTGCTTCTTGGAGGCAGCACAACAAACTTTAAATACAATACTGACGTTTTACCAGCATTTAAAGTTGTTATGGTGAAGCTAATTAGCAAGCTTCTCCTTTTTTTATCCCCATCTGTAACATTAGCATCAATTTGTGTTTCTGACCACATGACAAACACATTCACTCTCCTTTTTGTTCTGTTTTTGCTCTAAACAAACCTCTGAGGCAAATGTCTGTTTGTTTTTTTAAGCAGCTACATGCTAACGTGTCACCAGCTAGAAACTAGTAGCTCCCAGCTGCAGTAGAAATCAGGTTAATGGGAGCAGTGAGCATGAATCAGAACATCACAGTTGCAGGCTATCAACCCAGAACAATCAGTGAAAAGATGTTAAAACTCTGACGTCTAAGCAAATAGTGGAAGTCTCTGAATTCTCTGTGGGTCACTGCAGCAGGTTTCACATGGTCATTTGATCCATTGTTGAAATGAAAATTTGAGCAATTATGGCCATCACACATTAATTATCACCTCTGGCTCAACTCAATGTGACTTCTTAAGTTGCTTGACTCTAATATACTTTGCTTGATGTTCAGTCTTTTGGATAGCCTGAGTGAACCTGCAGGACTCACACACACACACACACACACACACACATACACACACAAGTGCCAAACTATCCAAACACAAACAGATATATCTCCTTCTGCTGCGTTTTTGCAAGGTCTCCCGGCTGCCCAGTGTAGGTGTGTTCCCAGCTAATATCAACAATTGAGCCGGTGAACACATCACACAGGGACAGGACTAAATGGTGCATGATAGCATGTAGCATTCTCCGACCGCTGCAGAGGAATGTGAGCGAGGAATTTACTGCACCTTACGGGGATGCTTCTGGTCCATGTGTTTTTCAGCTTTGAAACCACTGAAACTGAGCCTCCCCTCTGATACTGCTGGATTATGAACAGGGATGAGAAGTTATGAAATCCTCTAATATGTTTAATGATTGAACAAGTGCTGCCTGGATTTTAGCCATCACCGTCATCAGAATAAAGTGTGGGCAAGAGAAGCACATTTTATCACAAATGTTTGCTTCAAGTGTTATTAAGTTATCACAGTGCATGGTAAAGTCATTACTGTGTTTGCAAACACTCTTACGTAAGAGTGTTTAGATGTGAAGAGGAAAAACATACAGAGATGACAGCTGAAGCTGAACCGTCGTCTTTGAGCACCAGGCTGAGTGCCAACAGAGTAAACATGTTAGATTTTAAAATTAGTGACAATCACAGTCCCTGATGTGTATGTGTTATCACTTGGTTGAGCCTGTTTACACTGCACACGAGAGTAAAAGCTGCACAATTCTGACACACCAATGTCTAACATACTTCCAGACAAAGCGCTATAATCCTTGTATTACACATGCTACACTGGATAAGGATTATAAAGGCAAATATCAGTCTCATTTTCCACTGCTTCTGTTGATCACTCTTCATTATGAGCCAATTTGTACTCAGCAGGATTCACTGCCTGACACAAGGCACAGTTTGGTGGGTTTTGCTGGTTAATAGCAACCGTGTAATTACACCCACAAATTTCCAGAATCCCCTGGTAAAACATGTATTATTATCTGCTGACACGATTTTTGGTAAAACCACAAGCTCCCCAAGAATCAAATGCCTCATGTAGGAAATATGAGAGCATGTCGAACTGGTTAATGTAGGCTGCAGTCACACCAGACAGAATCTCACTTGTAAATCTAACGACCGCATTCGCTGATATTCTTACATGTGGAATATCTCTCATACTGTGAGGTGCAGCCGCTGCTGCTGCTGCCGCTGCTGCTCTGCGAGCTTTTCCTCACAGAGCTCAAAGCGATTGGACGGTGGGGGAGCCAATGGGCGGTGGTGCAGCAGGTTATTTGAACTCTCCACACACAGCTCAACTAAACCAGACAACATCCTCTGACTTTTCAAACATTATTCTCCCATAAGAGTCCGTCATCGTCCCTCCTCTCAGCCACAGCCCCCGTGGGCTCAGAGAGAAGCACAGAGGACACCTTTAACCTTTTTTTTTTAGATTTCCTTTTACATCAAGTGTATCAACGATGGGAACCTACTGCTTCTCTTTACATCTGGAGATCTACTGATGCACCTGTCGACTGAGGGAAATTCTGTGTTTGAGAATGAACAAAGTTGCTGTGATGAAGTCCAATACTCTGCTTCATTTGGAGGACACCAGGAGAGTGGAGGAGAGCAGCAGGTTGAGCTGTGTAGACTTACCTCATACCAGTTTAACAGACGGACAGAACACAGACCTGCTGCAGTGCCAGGACGCCACTGAAAACAGCTCTACGATCAAGTACAGGAGATATGGGTACGACCATATTTGTCTCTGTTACAAATGTACCTGGACACTAAATATAGCTTGTCTCATTGCATTTTGTCTTGCTGTTATACTAAAAATACAGTATAAAGGTAGTTTACTAACTTGACATGATGAATATAAAATGATTTTTACTCTGTCTTGAATAACATGGTTGAATATAGTGTTAGAAGAATTTTCATCATAATCGATAATGTAGTAAATGAATTGCATGATATTGTGTAAACATTAAATATGTGTTGACAGGAGGAGTTACCAAGCCTCCTATAACCTAAGAACAGGGGATTGTGGGTGGATTTAGTGAATCTCTTAGCTGATTCCTGACTCCTCCAGGTCTCGTCTGGGTGGGGTCAAAGTTCGCCACAAGAGACAGGTGTTGCAGGACATGGCCCGGCCCCTGAAACATTGGCTCTATAAACACCGAGACAACCCTTACCCCACCAAGACTGAGAAGGTGCTGCTGGCTCTGGGTTCACACATGACACTAGTGCAGGTGAGACGATCTCGTGTCCTCAGAGAAGTGCTAATGTACAATATTGTGACCCACTGTTGTGTAACGGGGTGCGTCTGTGTAGGTTTCCAACTGGTTTGCAAATGCCCGGCGGAGGCTGAAAAACACAGTGAGACAGCCAGACCTGAGTTGGGCCCTGAGGATCAAACTTTATAATAAATACATCCAGGGAAATGCTGAAAGGCTGAGTGTATGCAGTGATGACACCGACTCAGATGGTGAGGGCTACTTTTGCTTCTCCTAGATGCAAAAAGGACTTAAAAAAAGCAGTGGCATTTATCATAGTTTGTAATACTAAGTTGTGTTTTCTTTCCTTTGATGCAGATGAGGATTGTCCTTTACAAACCCCTATCAGCCAGTCAAACTTTGGCAGGTCATCTTCCCACAAAAGTGTGCTGGAGAAGCAGGCTAGTGTCCTCGCTGTGGCTGACTCAGCCAACAGTGATGACAGCACGTCACCTCCATCCAAATACAAGAGCAGCTTACTGAATCGATATCTGAATGACACCCTGCGGCACATGATGGTGGCAAAGGGTGATGGAGTCCCGTCGTCCCGTAAGAGGAGGAGTCACTCCGAGTCCTTCAGCTCCAACGAGTGTGATCGAGATGTTGTCTCTCCGGCGTCGTCCTACGAAACAGAGACCAACTTTGTCTACCACATGGGTGAGCGATAACAGCTGTGACTTTGTAGAAAACAGTTCAACACACAAGGTGCACTGATGCGTGAAAACAGAGCCGCAACACTTTTGTAAGATCACAATATAGCAGCCAAGCATTATATAGAAAATCATGATAATTTAAGCAATTAAGCACAAAAGAGACAGTAAATGAGGGGGGAAATAAATGAAAGTATTCCCTGTCCACAGAGATCATTAAAGCGTCTTCCTTGTTAATTGCAGATTTATGTTTAAACTGAGGTAAGATGACGGTTTAACTACCCTTCCTTCCCTCAGTTCATATTTAACACACCTCAGTGTATGGTAAAATAAGAAGAGAATGAACAGAAACTTCCACATGGCTCCTAAGAGCTCCCTGACATTAATAAATCTCTGGCATTGCTCCCAAAGTCAGAAGCTCAGCAAGATTTGATTATAAAGTTACAGTGAAACTGGGATGGAGTTTGACACCTGGGTGCCCTCTCAGACCTATAGGGAGCTGAGCGCACTGACAACCCTCAAATCCGCAAAGGTACAGGAGCCAAAGCCTCTACAAACATCCCTAATAAAGACTCATGCAGACGCTGAAATCCCTCATTTTAAAATTGGATGGAGCTCGTGCTGGCTGCCGCTGCGCACCGCAAATATCATTTCCATATACTAGAATGTGCCATTTGTTCCGCCTCAGCTTCTTGCCATGGTGGAAATGTCCAGTCCAGTCTCAAGGACAATTACAGAATGTCTGAGACTTTATTCTTCCCAGGGTGAGAAGTGGAAAACTCAGCCAAAATGTAGAAACGTCATGAAAGCACTGAGGACGTCTCTCGTAGAGTGACTGTCAGAGCTGCCACTCACCTGTGAGGCAACACAGAGCGACATCTCTGAGATCCATTTGGCTCTTCCATCAAGATTTGAGGGTGTAGCTCTGTTTCCTTGACTCATGTGCTCTTTGGCGGTCTGCTTCTCCCAAGTGTTACTTTCCTACTCAAAATCAATCTAAATTTACATCACATTATAAGAGTTGCGAAAAGATTTTTGAAACCATTCCTTAGCAAATCTCATGGTTTCACCCTGGAATTAAACAAGGCATCATTCAAGCTCTTTTTCAATTTGGGGTACTGGCTAAAAACAGAAAGCTTATTCCCAGTCTGGAGCAAACTATTTAATGGATATTTTTCTTGTCTGTAGCATTGCTTAATTTGTATCCATTAAATTCACTTGAAGTTCAGATTGGCCCCCTGACAGTTAGGTTGAATACCTGGCAAATAATTGACATAAAGGGTGGTGTATTTACAGGAATGGTTCACCAGTGAAATGTTATACTTTAAACAGGATATTGTTTAAACTATTATACAAAGTATAATTTTACAGACATTTTAATTTGTGTTTATATGAATTTCACTGCGTTAATAGTGTTAATGATCCATTTTAAACCAAGACGCACTTTGAAGAAGTGTCCGTATGAAGCTAGCATTAGTGAGCGTAGCACAAACACTGAAAACAGGCAAACAGCTGGCTTTGTCCAAAAGTAATAAAAATCACCTATCAGCCACTCTCAATCTTTTTCTGTCACATTTTTTTCTATCTAGTTTGTTTAATATGTCAAATCTGTGAGTGTGATTTAAATGACAAATTTCAGTGTTGTAAATATGTTATGCATTAGCAAGTTTAGCTAGGCTAATTCTTAGCTTTGAGCAGTAGCTTCATCAATAGTCCGTCAAAATGCACAGCAGTAATTTTTGTTTTACTTTAATTTCTACAAAATCAAAGCAGTGACTGTCTTGGTTTTTAGACTGTGATGATTTTAAAACTGTAAGTTGTAAGTAAAAACTGTCTTGGTTACACAGAGTCTAGCTCTCTAAGCTAGGCTAGTTATCCCAGCATTTCCAGTCAATGTAGTGCGCCACGATAACTGTCTGCTAAATTAGCTTCTTATTTGCTGTAGAGTGCTAATACTTTTCCCATCTAATAACAAGAAAGCATCGAGTAAATCCCCAGAAGTTGAACTATTAGCCCAAACATTTCATTCCTCTTTTACTTCCACTCATATTTCTTTTGGAGTGATCATGCACAGTTTTTTTTTTTTTTTTTTAATGTTTGCACAAACTTTTAATTAATCCCTGCTGCTGGTGTTAAAGGGTGTTTGCAACCCTGTGCGGCTCCTCTGTGGAGGTGAAGTGGAAAGTTAACCAGCCAGATTCATTACAGGCACCAACATCATAAACACATTTATACTCCACCCACGAGACAGCTAGGGCCGTCACTAAACCACAGTGATGGGCTAACAGGAGACGCCATGACACGGTGGACACTTTTAAGTACATACCTTTCAATCAGACTTCCCATTGATATGTTTAGTGATACTACCAATAACTATATAGGAATATATGTTTACTCTATATAATGTGGTACTCACATCAAGTTGAGTATTTCCCTTAAAAAGGCTAGAGAGCCATAAATGTGACGAGAATCATGTTTTATTGGATACAGAGTGGTGAAAACATATCTGGACAAACGCCTCGCTGCGTTTTCCATCCATTTTGTTTCAAATGAAAACATGCACACTGAGTGGGGAGTCTCTTGTTCGCAAAGAGATATCCGCATTGAGGAAATAAGGTGTTACATTATTTTTTCAGCACTCACTTGTTTTCCAGTGTGGGTCCCAGTGACACACCTGTGAGAATGACTGAGGGTCATTGACTTTGGTTCATGAGGGGTTTTAAACTTGTATTGTAGGTGATAACCAGAGATCATGTAGACATTATTTCACTCTGAGAGGATATATGAGACAGGATTTATTGTAGAAATAGAAAGCTCAAGCTCTTAATATACACACAATACTTTTCAGGGAAATTCAAACTTAATGACTTTCATGCTGGGTTCAAGGAGGATTAATACCTCTCTCTGTCCATTAACCATCAAGCTGCAGCTGGGAGACCGTTGGCTGAGTCTAACATAAAGACTGCTGAGGAATTGGCTCGCCTGAGGGTTAAAATATAACTCAACAGCACCTCTAAATCTCACTAATTAATCTTGTTTGTTTAGCCTATACAAAACAGCCAGTTGCAGTTTTATGGAACATTATTTCTGTAAACCTGCAATTTGTTGTTTTTGCCCTTCAGTTTTTACAGGAATTAAAATTTTGACAAATGAGCTTCAGAGGTGCTGTTAGACAAGAGACCTTCTGACAGAGACGTGTTAGCTGTTTCCCCTTTCCAGCCTTTTCGCCTCCCATAAGCTGACCTGTTTCAAACAGCATCATATCCGCTGTATGGACCTACAACAATGGGGTTCATTTCTCAAGATGTTCGTCATTTGCAAATAAAGTCAGATGTAAGTTCTCACATTTACAGTATCCATACAGCACATTGTAATATCAAACAGCGAGCAACTTCATCACCCTTGTAAAAAAAAAAAAAAAAAAGAAATTGTAACTGATCCCTGTTATAAATTTGAAGCTCACCAGAGGTAAAACAGTGCTTTTTCATTGTCATACAGAAGTACTTTCTTGGCAAAGCATGTTATGGCTAAAGAGAGAAATGCTCAGGGACAGTCAGTAGCAAAAAAGCATAAAACAGCAAAATGATTTACTATCAACAAGTAGTTGCTTTTGGCTCCGGGCTGGCCGAAGAAATCAGAGACGGGGATGTTTTGGGCTGTTAGCATTGAAAGACTATGTTTCACAGTGGGCCTCTAATTTCCCTGTCTATTGCTCTCTGAAGAAAAATTGGTTCTGACCAGCTTCTATCTGCTCTGAAGAGAAAAAGGCAACACTCCAAAAATGAGACGGAAAATATGCTCTACATATAATGCACACTTATGCACTGACCACAAACAAAAATTGTGCAAGCAATATAATATTACACCAAAGTCCTATTTATCCTGCTCCTCCGTCTGAGTGTGTCTGAGATACTGGAGTTTGATTTCAGGTTATTGTGAGAGACACTGACCTTTCTCAGCATTTTGCACAGATGTAACAGGTTAGGTTTTCCTTCATAACACATATCTTTTCCTGCTGGTATAAATTAATTTTGTGCTCAGGCTTTCGTCAAGGAAAGATAGAGAAGTGCAGGCGCAGTTCTGGAAAAGACAGACTAACTTTTACAGGTGCGAGCAGATCTTCAAGACCTCAAAACAGAGCGTGTGTCTTCTAGGTTCAGAGCAGATATCAGATTTTTTTTCCCCTCTCAAAACCTCAAGAGAAACACCACATTGCATTTGTTTTGGCCAGTGGAGCTGAGTTCAGGCAGACTGGTGCACTTCACTGTGTCAAACCTATTTTTCACATCCAGAGACAAACAGGAGAAGTAACTGTAGACACTGCTAGTGTGCAGAGATGTATATGCATTTATGTATAGTCACCTGTGGATGCATATATAAATACTTATGCTGTAAATTAAAATCATTGGCACATTAATTTTACGTATCACTAACATACAGTCATGTAGCCTAATCCAAACACTGATTGCCCTGTACATACTCTGTTTGTAGTTTTCAAGCCATAAATTGGTTTGTGGAATACTTACAAGAGTGTTTTTCTTTTCCTTTGCAGATACAGTGGACTATACTTCAACTAAATGTGACAGGTAAGTGCAATTACTCACCACTCAATCCACATTAACATCAGCTTTCTGCACTTTTCAACTTGAAAAATAACACGACCCATAATCTCGCTTGGCCGTTGTTCTTGAAATTTAACCACTGCCCCCTAATTCATCTGTATTGTTCTGGCTTGGCAACAAGAGGAAGTATCCAAGCAAATGGACAATATCTGTTCTGGATTTCTATAAGTGGTCTTTAGATAATTTTTTCAGGTTAATTTTGGAAAGAGGTGGGTTGATATTCCACTTCACACATCTGTTTCTCTAATACATTCACAGGGACCAGCAGCAGGACCGAGGCCAGCAGAGAAGAGACAAGCAGGGCTGGAGGGAGATCCACGCTGCTATGGCTCTGACCAATCTGGCCCAGGGGCAGAGCCATATGGGGGACCAGAGCAGTGTTATGGTGCCCATCGCCACCACAGGGCAGAGTTGTGCCCGAGAGCCCTTCTCCATAACACGAACCACTATCATTGACAGGATGTGTGGTTCAGGACCCTCCGCTGCTCTGAGGCAGAGCTGCACCACAGGGCCCACTCTCACCAGCCGCATCATCCAGAAGTCCTCTCATATCGCTGAGGTCCAGACTGTCAAAGTGGCCCTGGCAAACAGTGTGTAGGCATTAAACATGAGTGCCTGGTTTAGGAACATTGTCCCATATAGGAATACCAGATGCTTAAGTGCCTAGAATTATATGTACAGCCCCTGATGTTTTGTAATGCTAATAAACTTTGTCATTTTCAATCATTTTTATATTGTAAGATAGGAAAACTTAACCTAACAACTTTGATATTTTCTAATGTTTGCTATGTTCCTAATGTGCTCCTATTGCCCTTTGTTGCAGTAAGTTATATTAACTTCAGTGAGACCGGATTATCATCCAATGCTTAATTTGACAGCAGCTATTTGAATAAAAACCAATGTGAAATCTTTTGACCAAGTCGTTCCCTTTGAATCATTGCTCTGCAGCGGCTCAAGCTGCAGTTATGTTATGCTGAACTGTATTTAGTGGTAGTTTTCATGTGTGCAACTATGGCTCTCAGTCCTATCGCATCCTTTCAAATATCTTTTTAAAAGGTTATAATATGGACAGACGGGGTGGCATACGGAATTGAGCAGGAGGGTAGATTTCAAGCTGAGAGCTGGTTCACTGTGATACTTGGACAGAAGCTAACATCTGTTCAAACACGTCAGTGACTACACAGGAGACCAATGAAACACAGCGGACGAGGCTGAAGACTCAGTGAACCTATTACCTACAAGTTCTTTTTATCCAAAGTCAGAGCAGCTTTTCAGTTTCTGTGGTAATAATGGATCAGATGGCTTTTAGATATGGCTGCAGTGATGAATCAGTTGACTCTATCATTCCCCTCAGCTTTGCGGCATATAGTTCCAGTTTTCTAGCAGACACTTGTAGCTGTTTTCACTGTTAAAATCCAACTGTAGGTGAAGTTTCCTGTACCAGACAGCAGACAGACAAAGTTAGCAGTTGATCGATTTAGCCACAGCTCAACATTTCCCTCTGGAGCGAGCCAATGGAGACACATCCAAAGCTAAAAGGACAGTTTATACTCCAACTGAATGCCAGTGTCACTCTGTGTCTTCTGAATGTCTAAGGCAATTATTGTCAAAAAGTGTCTTATCAACATAAAAGATCATTTTACAGTCCAAAAGAAGCGGTTACGTCAAGTTCATACTGGTAACTATCATTTTTTGGGGTTGTCGGTTGATCACGCAGCCACATGTAAGTGACAGAGGCTGCATGTATTAGTGAACCACAGAGAGAGTGATCATCTTACTCTGCTTTTCCATTCAGCTCTACGTAGCTTCATAGCATCTTTTTGTCATTATCCTGTGAGCATAACCTGCTCCTTCGCTTTTTTGTTCTCTCACCCCTTTGCATCATTTTTGGCCACAGCAGGCAACTGTAGACCACCATGCACCAGTTAGCACTTGGCTGATGGACACAGTGGAGCTTTTAGAGGAGACTCCTCTAGAAGATCCTTACATCAACTTTAAAGGTTAATAGGTTAATGTTAATATTATTGTCGTCTCTGAATTTGTCTCTGGGTAAAAATAGGGAAGGCGAAGGGACTCATTAGGAAAAAATGGATTTCTCTCCCTCATTTTCCTCTTTTAACACCAAACCTAATTATGATTCATGAAACACCCAAGTGTTTTGTTTTTCAAGTTAAAACGTTACTTTAATGCCAAATAAGCTCTCAGGAATTTTCTGACCTCAATATGGGGTCAAGTGCCAAAAAACTTCAAATACTGGAAATGTGGAGGACACGTTGAGCCTCAGAAGAATGTCTGGTACTCGCCGTCTGTAGGGAGATTTGTGGGGAGCGTCCTGTTCCATCTAGGCACATCCTGACACCAAACATAAGCTTGTAATCACACATAGCCCTCTGGGACTCTTTTACAAAACATGTTTAACAGGATTTTTCCACTTGTGTCCTGGTTTTGGTCTGTTTTTTTTGACATTTTGCGCAAAGAATGTTTTCAGTCTTGCATGTATGACAGGCTAGTCATCAATTAAGCATTATGGAAAGTGCACCTCAGTCCTGTTTCCATTTAAAAGCTGTTTTTGATTAGTTGGGCTTTTACACAACAGGGAAACTAAATGGCAGCTCTCAAACGGCAATTAAACAATAGTTAGTCTTGAGTGACGGCATCTTGGGGCTGTCATTTATTTCACTTTGAAACAATACAAATGTTACTTGACCATAACTCTAGCAAATGTCATTCAATGTTAAGGCAGATATCAGGTTAACATATTGCTGTATATGATTCAAACAGATGCACAGCATAAGCCACAGGGAAAGGTACAGGGGTAAAGGTGGGGTAAACGGTCAATCAGCATCATTTTAAACATCAAAAAATTCAAACAAACAGCAACAACGCATCAAATATGTGCTAAAGTTAGAAAGGAACAAAGCTCTCAGGAATGGTCTCATACTATAATGAGTGAGAAATGCCTTCAGTAAATCAGTGAGACATTACATGGACCACAACAACACAAGGAAACTGCAAAATAAATGTGGAGAAAAAAACAAGATCACAGGACAGGTTTGTGACCTAATGTATACAGGCAAGGTAACAGTGAGCTCAAGAGAATAAAAGAGCATGTTTTATTGCAAGAGCTCTGCCACAATACTGTAAACCTCACACATATACCACTGGAAGGTGATGTCCAGATCAGCCATGGAGAGACAAAGACAGAAAACCTTAGACAGAAAGAGGATTTGTTTGCATATTTCCATGTTAAAAGGAAAACAAACCTGCCAATCCTGTTGAAAGCATCTATAAATTTTGAGGCAAATAATAATAATAACAATTGGGCTAAGAGTGTCAGCAGCTGGGGTCCATTGTGACATGTCTTCTTTGGGAGCATTCACAGTCATCTGGTGCATAATGAGACGTTTAATGGAAGACAACACAGCACATAACAAGTCTCCTCCACCACTATCCTTGATAAAAGTGACATGGAAGCCTGCAAATACACTGTATGTGACTTGGGGAACATTGTGTTCATGAACTCTGCAGCTACATAGAGGTGGACGTTTACAGCTCACATAGCACAAGCAGGACAAACGTTTTCCTGGCGAAGAAGCGTCCATATTGATTATAATTTATCATTTTCAATACAATTTGACAAGCTATGTACTGTAACCTACAAATTGGTTCATGTTATAGGCACTACACTATTAACCTGATGCCTTAATGCACAACAGAACCACTGCCAATAAGATAAATTCAAACCAGACATGTACATGTATGACATTATGTACACTTGGCATGGTGAAGTTACTTTAAAATACTATACGTCGTTCGACAAGAGGCTATTCTTGCATGATACCTTCATTAAGGTTTGAAACAGAAAGTAGTGACATATGAGAAATGATGGTTGAAAAGGAAGTGTGCAAACAGCAAAGTCCATTTGACCAACAGAACTACTCCCAACAATTAACTTTTTTCTAAGTACTCATCCACTCCCACCACTCCCGCTCTCTCTTTCTTTTGCTCTCTGGTTCTGGTCCGTAGTCATTCCTATCAGGTTTGTGCTTTTTCGGCTTGATCAGTTTCAGGGTATGGAGCAGTATCCTCCACATGCCCTGCCACCGGCCTGCTCCTGGTCCCCCAGACGGACCTTCTGTCCCTGGCCTTCACTTTCCCAAAGCCCTGGAGTCTGGAGGATCTTCTCTACAAGCTCCTCAAAGGCACACTGGACACCATCTTTGGTCTTTGCACTGGCCTCTGTACAAAGGAAAGAGGAGCACCAAGACTTATGAGATCAGTAGAAATCCAGCAGGGCACTCTCCAGAACGTTACCAAAGCATCAGCAGAGGAGCACATCAAGCTTTTAAAACCCAAACAGATCACAGCATCTCCCTTTTTTTAAACAGTGACATCAATGATGAAGATTTTAAAAATATCCATGTGTTGATTGAAATATGAAGTATGAAATGACTTCATTTAAGAATCAGGAGACATCCAGTGAGATGAAGACATCGTGACAGCGGATTAAATCCATGACATCTCCTTGCCCAACCCTCCTCAAAACCCCTTAATTTAGCCGTTCTAAAATGGAAACTCCACAGAAACGTTAACCTAATTTCCCAGAGAGGGGCAGATTGGAGATGGGAATCAGGAACACGTGTAGACATGGATTCGATAAATGAAAGCCGGCTAGATTTTAATCATAATGCAGTTCTTCTGCAGTGGCTGCATCTTTCAATGCAGCGCTGACAGTTAGAGACTCAGAAATCCCAATGCAGTATAAACAGCAGAACAAACCCAAACTAAACACACGACTTGCTTAGTGATGTCTTGACTTGTTCCAACTATGCAATTACAGTTGTGACTTTTAAGTGCAGTATGGTAAGTTTTAATACCTTTGACTTAAATTTTATGGTTTATTAGTTTAAATGGCCATGTCTGACCATGTTTGACTTTACTCTTGTCATGGATACTTACCAATAAAAAGCATAGAGTGTTTTCTAGCAAATTTCAAGCCTTCATTTCTGTCCACCTCGTGGTCGTCCTGAAAACCAAACAGACATCCTATGTAATTTTCTTTACGTGGAACAGACATAGTGAAGGATCAAAAGCGTTTAAACATCACACGCTAAAAAATATGAAGCAACATCCATGGCTTGTGAGCACAGTCACAATTTTTTTGGTTTTTTTGTGATGTACTGTTTACTTTTTTATGCTAATACTGAAGGAAACAGGGTGTTACATATATTTATAGACCCAAAGTTCAAACTAAAGAGAGAAAGAGGCTTAAACTACATATTGTTGTAAATTAATACCAGTGATTTAAGGTCCTTAAATGGAAGGTGTGCTTATGGAGTGACTCACCTTATCAATTTTATTCCCGACCAGCATCTTAACAATGTCGTTGCGTGTAGTGTAGGTTTCCAATTCGTTCAGCCAGTTTTCAAGCTTTGTGAATGTGTCACGCTTTGTGACATCATACACTGTCAAAAAAGCAGAGAGAGGAAGTTGGAGGAAATATATAATGGTAGTGTATGATTATCTTCAATGACATTTGCCTGTCATTAATCCGGTAGCTGTTGAATTACAGTTTGGGTACTTAGCTTACATTAGTTTTTAAGTTACTAAAATTACTGGCAAGCAACAAACAAATAATGACTGGAAATGGTCCTGTAGGGGATAAGTATGAGTATGGGATAAATTGTAAGGCTTCTATATTGTTTACCGAGTATGACTCCTTGTGCACCGCGGTAATAGCTGGGTGTCAGGGTGCGAAACCTTTCCTGTCCAGCTGTGTCCTGCACAAGTGAAGACAGCAAAAGATTCCATGACAGCAAACTTTTGAGATCAACAGGCACAGTGGCCAAGTCCCAGCATCCACACTCACAGACTGTGACTTTAACATGTGTTCCTTATAAGTCTGCAAGGTCTCAGGGCTGTCCCACTGCGAACTGGCCATTGCCTGAAGCATCCTTTAAGACTTTTGGGGCTTTCAGTCCAATTGCTTTAAGTAACTTTGCACAGTTCATATTGTTATAATGTTAAAAAAACAGGACAACTGTAGAAGTCATTCAGAAAGAACAGGGGGTTGAAACAGCTGACAAAAATCAAATTAAATGTAGCTGTGTTGTTATTTTTAATGGACACAATTGTATTGATTTGCCCTAATCAACCTGATCATTACTAATAATTAGTGAACACTTTTGTATTTAACTACATTGCAATTTCAACCCTACACTTTTCTTGCTCATCCCACGTAACATGTGACATTACTAAGGAGGGTCTGATTCCTCCTAAAGCATTTATGAGCCACCTAACAACTCTATCTCACATACACACACACTATATGCCTTTTGTTGAACTGTAAAAGACTGTAAAGACTGCTGTGCAACATCACTTCTTTGTTGTTATTGTCTTGTGTTTTGTTGTATCAAATAGCTGATCGTACATATAAGATTATAGTAAATTAGTGTTTGTTTTTCTTTAACTATTTGACATTGTCATTGCAGTGTTTTCCTTCTTTGTCTCACTTTGTGGCTGTAACACTACTAATACTGCTGATTTGTCAACTGTGGGACTTATAAAGGAATATCTTATTTTATCTCTTCTTGAACAGCCTCTCAGTTAAATCCTGTTATATTGTCTGAGCAATGTCGCCATCTTGTGGAGAAACCCTGCACTTCACCATGTTTTTCCTGACACAAACTGTAGACAATAGCAAAGGACTTCTGTCTTACCCATATGGCGAGCTTTGCTTTGTTCCCATCTATTGCGAGTGTTTTTACTTTGAAGTCCACACCTGATCAGTCATGAGACAGAGAGAGAGAGTGAGAAAGGACTTTTAATGATCAATATTAAATTATCTGTAGTAGCCAAAAGTACATGTATAGTAAGTGTGTGTTGTTTACATGGATGTGTGTGTATGATGTATACCTATTGTGGCTGACTGGTCAGGATCGAAAGTATCGTCTGTGAACCTCAGGAGGAGACTGTCAGGGAAACAAAGATAACATGGAAATGAGCAGGACATTCAGTACAATAGGCTTCTGTGGGTTTCTTTTAGTCAGCAACCAATCAGAAGTGTCCTCTGTCAGTTTTGTGGATATCTCCGGCCAACAACAACCACAGTTCAGATGTTGACCATGACTATAGATGAACAATGTACAGAGAACATGACACAGTACCTTGGTGTTAATAAAAGTAGCTGAACAACGCTTTACAACCGTATATGTAACGTGGGAGTTATTCGGTTATTCGGTTAATTTCAGTTTGTTTTTGAGGGAAACAGGTAAAAAAAAATGGGCAGCGACAGGGGCAGCTAGCTGTAGCAACAGCTGCTAGGCGGTGAGGACTTAACTTGCTCAACAAGAAGAATGTCAACATTCACAACAGGCTAGCTAAGAAGCTAGCTACATACAGACACAAACCTGGACTTCCCGACACCACTTTCACCAATGATCAACAGTTTCAGAGTCGTCAACACGTCGTCGTCCATGTTCCCACGGCAGGGACTTTGATTTCAACTTGACGACGATTTAAACTTCAACTTTTACTTGTTTTTAATGAAGCGGGTAGCTAGCTGCTCCGATGACAGCCTGCTCTTCGTGTTACTTCCGGCTAACCTGCGTCGTGTGACGTAACCGAGGTTCACGAGCTGCCGAAAGAAATGTTGGATGTGAAAAAAGAAAGAAAGAAAGAAAAGAAATGTTGTATGTGACTGTGGCACATACCGGAGTGTGTAATAGTATAGTAATAGTATGTAATAGTATATAAACTTCTCCTTTGCCTTACTCTGCATGTTTAATGAATTGTTACATTGTTAATAAATGAATAAATAAACATGCGTGTGTGTGTGTGTGTGTATATATATATTACATATTTTATGTATATATATATATATATACATAAAATATATATATATAAAATGTTGTTTTTTGTTTTTGTTTTGTTTTTTTTTTTTTATAAATATTAATAAATTTTGGATTCGTTTTTAAGAGTTTGGGTACTGAAATAAAACATCTATTCATTTGGTAACTTTGGGGGAGAACGGGAAATCCACCATAGAAAATGACTGTCCATGACTGACTTTTGAATAGTCTAAATGAAGGACCACATTATAAAGCACAACCCATCTTTATCCTGTTCCTTGTCTACACTGCAATTATCCCCAATAGCCCTAAACATTAGCCTGTGTCACCCAGCCATGAAAGGGAATCACCTGGGGGGCAACCAAAAAGAAACCAGTCACTGTACCAAGAAGTGGGATGGAACCAATGAGCCATACTACACCTTCTATTCTTCAGTAGGCTCTTAAATGAGATGGTCTTCAGTCCTCATCTGCCTCAGTTCATCTCAGGGAGGGCCGACCCTGTTATTATGCAAATCTCAGGACATGAAGGGGCTAAAAAAGACTCTGCAGCACAATAAATAGAGATAGTTGTGAACACAGTTTCCTCTAATCCTGGTCAGACATTTGTGAGAATAGGAGCAGCTCTAGAAAATCAGTTTTATTCTAAATGCCAACCTGACATCGAGCTTTTAAAGAAGCAAGTTTCTGCAAACATGGCCAAGTGTCACACAGACTGCCTGGAGAGACGCCTGCGGATCTGCTTCGAGGTGCTGGGCTGTTTTATTGGATCCCATCCGTGGTGGTTCCTGCTCGCCCCCATAGTTCTCTCCACAGGTCTGGGGAGTGGGTTTTATTTTCTCACAGACAGGATGTCCAACGATATCGAAGAGCAGTTCACACCTGTTGATGGGAAAGCCAAGATGGAGAGGAGATACATCCAAGAGACTTTCCCAGGAAATGAGTCTGTATTTTCAAGCTTAAGGCTGAGCACAAGTGGGAGTTATGCAACTCTCATTGCTACAAGTGACAGGGACATCCTGACGGAGGAGTCGCTACAGGACATCCTACGACTGGACCATAACATTAGGAGTATGCCAGTGCAGTTTGATAACCAGTCGTTCATATATATGGATGTCTGTGCTGAGGTGTTGGGATCCTGCACTTCTAATGATATTCTAGATGTTCTCAAAGGTAATGCCAGCAGCATAAATGCTGTCAACTTAACATTTCCTTGGTATCAGGCTGATTTTAGGAGAGTGGCCCTGTATTTAAGTCTGGGGAGTGTGAAACTGGACAGGGAAAGCTCAGTTGTTCAGAGTGCTGAAGCCATACAGCTCTATTACTATTTACAAGAAGACACCAAAGAAAGAACAGATCTGTGGCTGGAAAGTTTCATTAATTTGGTCTCAAATGAATCACCCACATCCATTCAGGTAAGCAGACCTGCACCATACCCATGTTTTCATCACTGATATGCCTTTTTTTTCTATTCAATGTATTAACATTTTTTCCAGGTGTCATACTCCACCTCCATGTCAATACAGTGGGAGTTTGAGAAATCTCCAGCCTCTGTCATCTATTTATTCTCCATCACCTACGCCATTGCCATCACATTTTCCATTATATCATGTTGGAGGTTGGGAACACTTCTTCTTATGTAATGATTTCTCAAGTAGAGAGACAGTAATTTCAACACATCTATCCCAAAGCCCAGAGCTTATGATACAAATGTCTACAGTTAGAAAAAAAATCACATGATAGCTGTTTAAATGACTGTGTCTTTATAATGTCTGATTCTCTCAGGTTGGACAATGTAAGGACAAAGGTGTGGGTGGCGTCTTGTGGGGTGCTCTCCACAGGTCTGGCGGTCCTCAGTGGTTTTGGTGCACTGCTGTTGCTGGGTCAACCTTTCGTCATGACGGCTGCCTCCTGCCCTTTCATGATTTTAGGTAGGTAATGCTGATGGAACCGAGCTTAGTACACCAGCAGACCTTAAAAAGCAACTGCCACCCCACAAAAACCCCTTTTCAAATCTCTCTCCTCATTGCTTTAACCTACAGGTGTTGGACTTGATGATATGTTCATCATGATCTCCTGTTGGCAGAGGACCCGTGTTCTGGACAGCGTCCCCGACCGGCTTGCTCGCACCTACAGGGATGCTGCCGTCTCCATCACCATCACCACCCTGACTGACGCTCTCGCTCTCTTCCTGGGCTGCAGTTCGCCCTTCGGCTCGGTCCAGTCCTTCTGCCTCTACGCTGGGGTTTCTGTTTGTTTCTGCTACCTGTACAACATCACCTTCCTGGGGGCCTGTATGGCTCTGAACGGATACAGGGAGGCAGAGAACAGGCACTGGTTCACCTGTGCCAAAGTCCCAGAGGACTTACCACACAGGACTTCGAAAGCCTTCGGTGTCTGCTGTGTTGGGGGAGCTACGATTCAATGACTGAAAAGGAGGAAACTGAGTCCATAAGCCACATTTTTAAGAAGTTTTATGGTCCATTTCTGACCCACAAACTCATTAAAGCACATGTATTCATTATCTATGCAGCCTATCTGGCTGTTAGCATCTATGGCTGTTGGATCTTAAAAGAGGGACTTGACATCAGGAATCTGGCTTTGGATGATTCCTACATTATTGATTACTACAATAACCAAGGACAACACTTTTCTGAATATAGCTGCAATGTGATGGTAGCGGTGAAACAGCCCTTCCCATACTGGGACGAGGAAGGACAGAAGCAGCTGCAATCATGCATCTCAAACTTTGAAAGTTTAAACTACGTCAACAGCACATCTGCTTGGTTTCTTTCCTTTCAGCAGTTTGCAAATGCAACAAACCTCAATATCAGCTCTCAGGAGGCTTTCCAAACCCATCTGCCCCGTTTCTTAGAACTCAGCCCAGCGTTCAGACAAGACATCAACATGACTGCAGACAATGAGATTCAGGCCTCTCGCTTCTTCATTCAGACACTAAACAAAACCACGATGAAGGACCTGATGACTGACCTCAGGGAAACAGTGGAGGAATGTCCAGTGCAGCTGCTGGTGTACCACCCTGCCTTCATTTACTATGACCAGTATACTGTCATCATGGACAACACCATTCAAACCATCCTGGTGGCCGTGACTGTGATGCTGGTCGTCTCACTCATCCTAATACCCAGCCTGCTTTGCTCTGTGTGGGTGGCTTTTGCAATTTGTTCCGTCATGGTCGGTGTGACAGGATTCATGGGGCTGTGGGGTGTAAACCTGGACTCCATCTCCATGATCAACCTCGTCATGTGCGTTGGTTTCGCTGTGGATTTCTCAGCACATATCTCTTACTCCTTTGTCTCCAGTCCCAAGCGTGATGCCAATGAGAAAACCATGGATGCTTTGGCTCACTTAGGGTATCCTATCCTGCAAGGAGCCCTGTCCACTGTTTTAGGAGTGGTGGTGCTGTCCGTGTCAGGGAGCTACATCTTCAGGACGTTCTTCAAGGTTGTGTTCCTTGTGGTTACATTTGGTCTGCTCCATGGCCTTGTCTTTATCCCAGTGTTTCTGACACTGTTTGGGACACGTGAGGAGTGTTGTTAAAGTCCATTTTACTCTTGAGTCTTCACACTTGTGGGGGAGGAAATATAGTTAGAATGATCTTACTGCTCCAAATGAATAAGACACACCACTTTGAATGGGATTTTAGTGCTCCCTCTATATTACATGAATATGTTTTAGGAAAAAATAACTTTTTTTCCAATAGTTTCCAAGTCATGTGACCTATTGACCTCAACGAAACAAGTAGCAGTCCAGGATGTGAGGTGGTGTCACAGAGCTAAAAAGCATAACACAGTCTACAATGACATCAATCCCCCAACTGGGTATCAGCCCTTAACCTCTGTTTTATTTTGTATTTTTCTTGGACATCATGGCCATATAAAGGAACAGAGAATTCTTCCACATCTATTCTGGTTTGACACATTAGAGGAGTAAACCTTGTGCCATTTATCTGGTGTTCTTGTACCCTGACCTAACGAGTGAAACACACACACAGAAATAATAAATAAATAAATAAATAATAATAATAAAAAAGGGTTTTCTTTTATTTCTTTATTTCAGCTGCACTAACATTCATTAAGCACTGCCATCATCACATTGCTGAGAGATTTTCTGTCAATCAACAGCAGAGAGCAATTCAGCATAAAAGCATTACTATACAACTATATACAATGTTCCCATCACGTCCCAAACATATATACAGCTAAACATGAGTAAAAGAGAGACAGAACAGAGTCAAAGTGAATAACACTATTATATAACATATGCTGGTGGCAACAGTGACACGACTTTTACCGTCTGCTCTGAAATACTAAAATAAGGATTACAACTGCTTCAACTGATTTTAAATGAAGACATTCAACAGACAAATAACTACAAGTTACTACCCACAAATGTGTTGAATAATATTTAGTCACATTCAGAATCAAGGATGCCTCTTTACAATTTGACTCTCTGAACTGTTAGACTTTAAACTTTCTGTCTGACTCTCATCTTTCCTGAATACTGACCAAATCTACATGTTTAAAGATAGAAAATTGATATGATTTGCAGAGAGGCTTTTCAAAAGCTAAACTCAGCTGACATGATTTGCAGAGAGGCTTTTCAAAAGCTAAACTCAGAGTATTTTAATAAATAAGACCAACAATGCAAATGCCACAGAGTCCGATATCTATCAGTCCATGAATCCACTTGTCTTTCTAAAAAGCATTTTGAAGTTGAGCAGCGGGTTTGGTTCAATCTGTATACACAGCAAATGAAATAAATTACATGAAGAGTGCACAAGTGCATTTTATATATGTGTTCACTCATCCAAAGTGCTGACATGAAGTTTCATTTTTTACACTTCCTAACATCAAAAGGAAAGAAACATACACATAGATTACATTCTTCAGAAGGCCACCTTAACACCAAGCAACAGGGACAGAAGCAGAGAAAGTAGAGTATGTGAATGATCTTGTTAAACCTCCTTTTACAACTGTGTGTGATGACTTAAAGGGGAATTATGCAAGATTTTCACCTTATTTCATTAGCAAAAGTGCATCGTTCCCCCAACACAAGCGAGTAGAGAGTGCAGCCTGACCTTGCCAATATACTTTACACAAAACCGGGATGCACACAAATAGAAATGATCTGAGGTTCAGTTAAATTCTGGTTGGCATGACTGCACAGTAATTAACTGGGTTAATGGTACTTGCAGCTCAGCATTTCCCATTGACAGAGCAGGAATCTGTACAGAGCTGAACAGGCTGAACTGAATACGGCCAAGTTTTAAAAAATGAATCTCATCCACATGTTTTTTTTTTTCACTTAAGTTGTGTATGAACATTCATGTATCATCTCCCAACACCAACTGATAAAGTGCACTGAGCAACATCCTTAATATTTAACACACACAATGAACCAGGGAACCATACGTCAGCTCACCTTTGAACACAGGGGGGAGTCATATTTTAGTGTCAAATAACAAAGCTACCTGTCTGGGAGTATTGATTAGATTCCATGAAGGTGACAGCATGAAGATGTGACATCGTCCCACATGAGCACACGTCAGTTTACTCCTCTGATTCACTGCTCGACACCTGAGTCCGTTCCTCCTTCCTTAATGCCTGAGCTCTTAAAATCTGACCCATTCCCCCATCGCTTCCCTGAGATTGTTGTTGGTTTCATCTTGTCTCCAGCGTCTTTCCCTCCAAGACCAGCTGAATCTCTTTGGCATCCAGTGTCTCATACATGAGCAGAGCGTCTGCCAGGTTCTTGTGCTCCTTGGCGTGAGACTTCAGCAGGGCTTTGGCACGCTCGTAAGACTCCTGGTGACAGAGAGAGAAATGCTGCTACAGATATGTACTACAGAGCTATACATAGAGCTGGGTGGGCTTTTACATTTAGTCATTTCAACAGGTGACACAGACCTTCAGCAACAGCCTGACTTCATGCTCCACAGCAGCTTGTGTCTCTGGGCTCTGTGCTGTCAAGTCAGTGTAGGTCATAACACCCAGCTGGGAGACAAGGTGAAATGTCATATATACATATACAGATGATAACTTAAAACAAAAACCCCGTAATGCAATCAGCTTTTCTTTCCTACGACCCTGTCAGGTCTCCCTACCTTCTCACACATCCCAAATCTGGTCACCATCATCTTAGCGATCTTGGTAGCACTGTCAAAATCACTTGAGGCTCCTATAAAGGAAGAAATAACATATATATAAATAAAACATGTTATGTTGCCTTTTTAAATGTCCTGATTTCATAATGTCATAAATACAAGTTTTTTCCTATATCCTTCCCTCTGAGGTGAAATATTGTATGACTGATATACCTTTCTGGGAACTATTTCCTACCAGTTGTGATGTACTCAGGGCCAAATATAATCTCCTCTGCTACACGGCCGCCCATGCTGACGTCCATCTGGGCCAATAACTGAGAGCGAGTTTCACTCCAACGGTCATTCTCAGGAAGCATGGACACCTGGGAAAGAGGAGGAAGAAGAAAGAGGAGTGTTTGCATCACAACTGATGACAAAGGTGGATAAGCAGAGCAAGGTGTTCAGACCATAGTTGTACTTACATGTCCCAGACTAGGGCCCCTGGGCATGATGGTAGCCTTGTTGATGGGCATGGCGTCTTTGGTGTAGTAAGCTACAATTGCATGTCCTGACTCATGGTACGCTGTGATGAGCTTGTTCTTCTTGTCTATTTCTGCGCTCCTCCTCTCAGGGCCTAGAAGAAGAGAAAGGAATGAATGAGGTGGTTTCATCCAGAGGAGGAGCAGAGGCGATCAGAGTGACACAGATTAAACAAACAAAAAAAAAAAGCGAAAAGGGAAAAGGGAATGGTTGAAAAATTAAATCCACAGTGTGAGTAGTGTGTCTGAACCAGCAGAACCTTTCTCACCCATGAGGATTTTATCCTTAGCGAACTCCAGCTCCTTCATAGTGACCATGTCTTTGCCATCTACTGCTGCCTTCAGGGCTGCCTGGTTGACCAGATTTTCCAGGTCAGCGCCGGAGAAGCCCACTGTGCCCCGGGCAATAATATTGGCCTCAATAGCTGAACAGCAAAGAAAAGCAAAATGCAGATAGTCAGATAAAATTTCACTTGTAATTCAAATACTCTTTGTTACAATTAAACAATTGAGGGAAGTAAACTTCTGGCTAATGCTTCTTCCAGACCTGGATCCACTTTGATCTTCTTCAGGTACCAGTTGAGGATCTCTGTGCGTCCTTTAACGTCAGGTTTGGGGACAGTCACCTGCATGTCAAAACGTCCAGGGCGGATCAGGGCACTGAAAGGGTCAATGAGTTTGTTAGTATAATGCTGTTACTGAATCTCCATATAACTCTGAGTCACAACCTCAGAGCTGTAGTCTATAGTTTGTCATTGAAGGGAAGGACAGCTGTGATATGGAGGTCGTAAACCTTGGCATTTCTAAATGTGCATTGTAAGCTTTGACATTTTAAAGGAGGCACAGAGATTCAACATACTTATCCAAAGCCTCTGGGAAGTTTGTCGCTCCGATGATGATCACACCTTCGTTTGGCTTAAACCTACAAAACAGTTTCAAAAGGTGTCAGTCAGTGTCTGTGATGCAGCAACTTTCCTGTTTGGTTTTGGATCATTTGTTTTGTGCAACATTTTCTCATCACAGAAAATTTCTCCTTGCTTTACGTTTTACATACTGTGCCTAATTGTGCCACAATGCAGCACTTTGCTATTGTGTTGACCAACACTGCACTGTTTGTGCATGAATAAATACTGTCCTTTGTTTGCCATGGTCACATAAATAACATGTAGGAATCATGGATTAGATTAATATGGTTTAAATAAATACCTCAAATTTACTTAAAGGAAGGTACCTGCTCAATCTATCATGTAAACATGCAACTAATCACTGAAGAGATTACCCATCCATCTCAGCAAGCAGCTGGTTGATAGTCTGTCTGGAGTAAGGATGCATAGGAGACTCAATCCTTTTCCCACCCACACTGTCCAGCTCATCGATGAAGATCACACATGGAGCATTGGCTTTACCCTCCCCTACAGAAACAGCAGGACAACAACAATTTAGTACAATTAGAATTCGTGTTCTTGTAGTTAAGCACTATAGGAGGGAGCTGATATTTAATTAATTTTTAAAATCAAAAGAAACATACTGAAAAGGTTCCTGATGCGACTGGCCCCTACACCGACAAACATCTCATCAAACTCTGAACCAGAGGCATAGTAGAATGGCACATCAGCCTCTCCAGCCACAGCTCTGGCCAGCAAGGTCTTACCAGTCCCCGGAGGGCCGACAAGGAGAACACCTAAAGAACAGACAGGTAAGGATGAGGAGATGAGGAAAACACAGAGTGACTTACAATCAAGGCCATAAGTGGTACTGTGCCATTTCCACATCGGCTGAAAAGTTTAATCAAGGCTTAAATACACTTCCAACCTTTTGGCAGCTTTCCTCCCAGTGCTGTGAACTTCTGTGGGTTCTTCAGGAACTCCACCACTTCCTGCAGCTCATTCTTGGCTTCTTCTACTCCTTTGACGTGCTCAAACGTCACGTTTTTCATCTGGACTGGATCCACTGCAGAGTCCAGGCCTGATGTGGTTCGGAACCGCACTGTCCAGAATGGTTAGATTAAAGTTCGAAATCACACTGCATGGCATGGTTAATGAACACACACACACACAGCCTGTTGTTAAGAGTTATGTAATAGCTACATCTAATATTAGTGATTCAGTAGTGCAAGTTAGAATTTATTGTTGTCAGCAAAAATGAAAGTCTTTTCTTCGAAAGCTTCATGAAAATATTCAATAAGCATAAATTAGTAAAGTGATAAGTAAGTGAGTAAGTGATTTTCATGTGAGACTTGTAATAAAAAGCATCTTTAGAATTGAAAAGGAGCCTTTACCCGACAGGAAGGGGGTCTTGGAGATCCCATAGAGCCCAACAAGAAGCAGCACCAGCAGGATGAGACGGGTCCTCCTCAGAGAGTCTGAACAGTCAGAAACATTACAGGAAAGTAATATATTAGTACTATTCAGTAATGTTAACTTGTGTGTGTTGTTGCTCCATTTGTACTTGCCTTGTGTGCGTTGTGTCAGTGCTTGAGCTTTCAGGAAACCCTCAGCGAAGCCCCTTTTGAAGGCATCCTGTTGTCCATCAGGTATGTTCTTGTTCTTCAACAGGCTGTCTAGACTCTCCACTTCACCTTTGTCACGTGAGAGGAAACCCTGTGGCATAAGGCAAGATTGGTTAGTAGTTTTCATAAAGCCAGAGCACTGCTTCACTTTTATCAAACCTTTACTATGAAAGTACCAGTAATTATACTACACTTTGTAGTACATTTCAGTCTATTGCTATAAGTGACTTTAGTAATACAGCTGATAACATAAGCCAACTAAATCAGAAAAAGATACCGTTATCTCTGTCATGACATCATAGGCCTTTTGCTGACAGAGCCTAGGCTGAAAACCAATTTCCAACTAAAGTGGTGAGGGATTTGGCTGAGCAGGTTAAGCATGCGATTATCTCTAAGTACCTACTTTCATAAAAGATGGTGTGAACCCTTCAGATTCCAGGGGGCGATCGAAGGCCGAGTGCACCCGTCTGGTTTTGCTCCTTAAAGTTTTAAAGCCTCTGCTATGGATCAACACTTGAAACAAACAACAAGCAGGGGATGTTTATTGTGTTTATCCTCAAAAACCGCATTTCCACAGCATATAACTTTGGGAGGTTAGCACTGACATACATGGATGTACTGTTGCAGGTACATATTTTATCAATATTAAATTGAAAAAAAGATGAGCTGACAGTTAACTGCAAGATTTGTCATTATCTCAGAATCTAATCCATATTTACCAGGCCAGTGTTGCAGCTCTGTGCAGACAGACCGAAGAGGTGAAGGATGCTGCCTGGAAAAAACCTGGGCTGACAAGGGTATAGGACCACATGAAAACCCTGGGAATGGAAGAAAAAGTGATACACAGAACACATTAATATATAGTTAACTGACATAACTTAGGAAAAAGGGGTGGCAAGGATGCTTGGCTTTAATTAATCTTCCAGCTACACTATTCACTTCAGATGAGCCGTTTCCAAATGTAAAAATGCTGGTCTGATGAATTCCTTTGTGAGTGGTGACAAGGAGCATTATGGGTTGTGAGCTTTCACTGGGTCCATGTATGAAAATGTGAGAGATGTCTCCAACACCTGTTGTGTTTAGTTATCAATAAGCCTCCAGTATTCAGTGATGCCATGAAAGAAGTACCAGTGAGATAAAAGAAAAAAAAAAACACTTGAACCAAGCTTGACCAAAGTGACTACCGTGCTAAGGCACATTTGTATATGGTAAAGCAAAAGACCATTTTTCTTACTGTCATTTGATTCCTCACCATGCTTGTTGTGGAAAAAGGAGTGTGTAGAAAGATGGGAGGTCCTCCAGGCAGTCTGACCGCCCAGTGGAAGCTGGGTGTCCTGTGTGCTCAGGCGTGGTAACATACAGTTCACTAGCTCATCCAGCTGCTGTGTTCCCAGGACTGATAATCCAAGCTCCCGCAGGTTCCACATGGACTACACACGAGTAAATTGCAGAAATATATGTATTATTATTCCCTGTGACACATAACATTTACTGGAGAGTCCTTGCATAAAATTGTAACTGACTGTGCAGGTGGACCCATTAAAAAGTCCACCACATGGTTTTTACAACAGTCTTCTGTTTGCAGATTTTCTCTGACTGACACATACCTCTGTACAGTGCAGCTCTGAGTCTGAGGCATGCTCCTTGTGCTTTCTAGATTTGCTGGTGGCACTGCTGCTGCTTCCCACTGAACTCTTCAGAGAGTGGAGGACGTTGATGAGGTGGCTGAGAGGCACAGTCACCTGCAATCAAACAGTGAGTGAATTTTATATATGAAAGTATGACAAACTGTCACACTTGTAGCATATTTAGACAAAGTCGCTTGCTGGCAAGGTGGCCAAAAGGCAGCTGACAGTAGCTACTGGCTGTTATGGTTACGTCTTGGTGGTCTAATTCAAGCCTATGCTCCTGTATTAATTAAAAGAAAAGTAGGTAGCTAAATACAGGTTATCACCGTGTCGCCACAGAGCAGCTGATTAAAGTGTGGAAAAACATACAAGGTATCAGCAGTCAAACATGTCTCTCTCTGACGCAGTTTCCCATCTGGGAGCTAAGGGCACACTGAGAACTTAAACCAAACAGCACGTCTGTACTCAGTGACTAAAGATGACTAAAATACAAGTAGAATGTAAATATGCATTTGTTTCTAACCATGAAACCAAAACCAAAGGTCGAGAACAGCCTCGCCGACAACAGAACAAGCTAAGGTTAACTTAGCCTGCTAGCAGGCTCAGCTGAACGGGGCAGAACCAAAACAACAACAATGCTAACGTTAGCTTGGCCTTAGCTTTCCTTTCTTACCTGTGGTTGGACCGTCATTGACAAGGAAAACATGTTGAATCCTCTCGAGGAGCGACGCAACTCTCACCACTGCCGCTGACAGTTAAAGGTCCGTGTGGGTTTCACTTTGACTTTCTGTCGCAGGGGCAACGAGTCCGACTGCGAACTTCAGCGGTCCTCTGACAGCCGAAGATAAACCGGATGTGACCTCCAGGTGTCACAAAATTAAAAGCTGCACCCGGGCACCCACTTCCTGGACTGGTTCCGTTTATCTAGGTCACTGCAAATTAATGGTGATATTACATTGCTAATTTACAGCACATTAAAATCTGACACGACATCGTCTGTACATAATTACCACTTACATTTTACAGTCAATGGTTTTTTCTTCTTCTTCTTCTGGGAGGATAAGTAGCAACAAAAACAGCACGCAGTCAACATTTACACAAACACTTTAGTTTTTCAGTTTTAGTCATTCATTCTGTTCTAAGCATCAGAAATCAAAGATTAAAATGAATGTTTGTTCCAAGAATGTATTTATTGCATGTAAATTTGCTTCATAATATACTGATGTTTTACAACTGTATATTTAAAAGCATTGTAATGCATTCTTATTGCACTTAACAGCTGACAAGAAACAAGAATGATTATATATACATATATATATACATATGTATGTATATGTATATACATACATATGTATATATATATGTATATATACAGATACACACATATATATGGATTGTCTGTACTTTGTACGTAACTTTTTATGTTCTTTTGAAAAACTCCTATCTTTGATGCTATTGCACTCAAGCTATAAAATAAACATTCACCTTACACATAAATAACCTTATCTTTCAACTTAGTTGTAAATTTGGTCTGGAAGGAAATACTTCTATATTTCAGACCATCAATATAAAAGGCCGATGTACATACTTCGGGGGGGAAATATGTTGACAAAATACATGAAAAGAAACCTAAATAAATATGTAACATACAACAAATAAACATTTTTATCACTTCAATAGATCAACAACTATTATGTAATTATGATTCTATTTCCACTAAAGCTAACTCAGTTATGTGAGTATCATGTGTATATTGAGCTGGCGTAGTGATCTTTGAGACATGTCATAAATAAGACCACCTAATGCTAAGCTAACTATAATAATGAAAATGTAACTGCATTTATAATGCGTCAGTCTTCCTTTACTTAGACAGTGTCCATGAAGTCAGAATGCTATGCTATACTGCAGAGTCTCCCTTTGAACACCTGCCTGACCATTCATTTATCTATACTCGACCTCCCATTGCTACTGGACTCTCATCAGTTGTCTGTGTTGTTGACTTTAAAAGTCACAAAGAAACAAAACAAGCAGCAACTTCATCCCAGGCTCATGTTCTCTGAGTGATGCTGAAGGTTGTCGGACGACTCAGGGAATTTTCCTGTGAGGAGAAAAGATGAAACAGAATTTTAATAATCAAATCAATAATATAAACTGATTAACTGAATAATCAATGATAACAAACTCGGGATGTTATTTTTTCATGAGGATTTGTTAACCTTCTCTTCCACTGCAAGTATAGTCGGACAAGCCAATGTGCAATCAGTGGCCAGAGTGCAGTCAGCACAACTGTGAGTGGAGAAAAGTCAAAAGGCCACCAGGATGGTCTCAGGATCTGTAAAAACAGAGAACTTGTATAAAAAGGCTGTTTGTTTCCTGCTTAGATACCAACTGGTCAAAAAAAAAAATGTGTAAAAATCAAATCAAATATCTCTTAAAGACCTTTCGTATTACAGGTAAAGAGTCCTCCTGTCTTGGGGAAGGTGATCTTGACTGAAAATATAGAAATCCATTGATGAATAACTAATAATGAGTGTCATCAATAATGATACATACAAAACATTTAAATGTACAGTAACCAGAGGAAAAATAAGAGCAGTATGAAAACATTTTTAGATACATAAACAGCTGGTTGACATCTCAATCACCATCAGTCAGCCCCCCTGGACTTTCACCTGTGATATGTTGTGCATCTCCAGAGTGTGCAGCCTGTGCAGCACATTGGCCATGTCACGCTGCAGCCTCAGCAGAGCTGTAGCTATCTGCTCGTTGATGTGTCCCCTGGAAGCACTGAGAGAATGTCTGCTCTGGGACACACAGCAGCTGGAAGCATCAGCACTGGCACACCACTGAGAGCTACAGGCGACACGTGGGGACTGGCAACCTGAAACTGGAGTCAGATTGTGACAGACCAATACAGTTTATCTATTGTCTGGTGCTGAGGAAAGTGAACTGAGAGCACATCTTTGGGGAAAGGTAAGGCAGGGATACAGCATCATTGTAATCTCACCTCTCCCTCTTCTTGACAATGAGCTGTTGTGTTGACTCATACTAATCCCATCATTAAAGTAGGAATCTCTTGTTAGTACTTGATCCTCTTCACCATTCAAGGTAGTGCTGCTCTCAAACCAAAGATCCTTTTGCTTCATGGAAGCAGCTCCTGTTCCAGGTGAATGGGCCTTTGATGTAGACACCCGCTTGTGGGACAAAAACAATAGTCAACAACAAATTTAATAGCCATTTTTAAGACAGAGGACAATTAAAATTCAGGATTCAATGACTTTTTTTCTATCACTGATGAATGCTGTGGAGGAGGGATCCCAGACCTCTTCCATGGCTAGATGCTCCATTGAGTCGCAGAATTCCTCGTTATCCGAGTCAGTGGATCGGTGGTTCCTCTCAGGCATCCCATCACTGTGATCTGAAAGGGGCAAAGCACAGCTCTCCAATATTTATTTATGCCTATGTAGGTCTACAGAGATTGTTGACTTATAAGTAGCAGGTACATGCTTTACTCCAAGGGCTATATAGTATAGTAACACACACATTTTTTCATTTCACTGCTTATTTCACATTCTTTTTCTCAGTCTTTTTTGTTTGATGCACATTTTACATTTCAGGTCATTTCTACACATACAGGATTCAACACAATCTGCATTATCAACATCAAATACACACTTTTTGCAGTAATTTGTACTCTCACCACTCAGGTGTCCATTAAAGTGCATGTATGGGTTATACTGCACACTGGACGAAGTGGAACAGGCCAGTTCCTCCTCCTCCACCTCACTGTTGAGGGAGCTGTGTGTCCCATTGGTGAAGGAGGACATGCTGGGTTCCAAGCTGCTGCCGGACCCTCTGGTGTCAGACCTCCACCTCTTGTCCTCAACCATCAGCAGCCTTGGATCAGGAGTCCAGACTGAGACAAGGCAAGACAAGACAGTGTCAAGAGAGCACGACAAAGGATTACAAAAGAGGGCCGCCCTATTTTATGTGCTCTTTGTCTGTGCATATCTCACTGGAGCAAAGGACTTTTTTCTTTCCTGCATTGTTCTCATTTATATGAATGTATTCAGAGAGAAACCACATCAGTAAATTGACTTTGAATGAAACTGTGCATGTCCTGAACCCCTCCAATGAACTCATTGCTGTAGCAGTTCTTAAGTAGCAGCTCTCCTTCCCTTTAAACTAAAAATAAACAGAAATGTGTAAAAATAGTGTACACATAACAATGATGCACAGAAATGAGAGAGTGTATAAATAATTCGTCTTTGCTTCATAAAAGCAAATCATTTTATAGAAAACAAAAACCTTAAACAAGTGCATCTCTCACAGGAGTAATAGGAAGGAGAGAGTAGAGTAGATGTGCTCCTGAAAACATCCACTGCAGCAGGAACAACCACCGAGGCTGTTCTGAGTTTTTGACAGCCTCCAAACTTTACAGATGTGTAGCTGAGATCAAAGGAAGGCAGGCATGGTCCGGACCATGAGAAGTGAGCACAACATTGTCACAACAACTATTGATGTCATTGGTGTGAATGCAAACATGTTGCAGCTGGTGTGAGATGGTCTCTGAGGGACTATTTTGACTTATACACATTTAGTACACTAATGACTGTTTACTAGGGATGCACGATAACTCTTGGTGCAATTATTATTATAATTATTGGTTCCATATTGGCTGATATTATCAGCTAATAATATTATTATCAGCCAAAATACACGGATAAGTCCGATAATGACATTACTAGATCCAACATTGCCTTGATTTCACTCATTTTCAGTCCATTTGCCTCCTTCATTTGATTTGAAACAATAATAAATGTTGATTTTTGAAGAGTCATAACCGTTTTGTTTTTGTTGTGATTACAGTAGTGATGTCGGTTATGGTTAAGTCTGAGGCAGAGCTATAGTGTTAAACCCATCTTTACTCACTACATCTCTAACCTCAGCTGTGTATATGAACTATTAAAAATGTTATTGGTATCAGCAGCGGTTATGAGAAGCAGGAAGCTATCGGTGTAAAAAACAGCTTTCCTGCATCCCTACTATTTACAGCAGGTTTGCACTATGTAGCGGTAGTAGTATGAAGTATAAAAGTACACATTAGACAGTGTATTGGCATTTTCATGGGATTTGTTCACATTAGGAAAAGTAGAGACTATCTTACAATGAGATTAACCCAAGCACATCAGCTGTTAATGCTAATGTTCTCACCTATGAGTACTGATTGGTCATTACTGCATCATTATGTATAGAGGTCTCCATGACAATGAGCATGAGACAAAGTGAAAACAACCTTGATATGGCTGGTTTGGGCCTTACCCTTGAAATCATGTACAGAAATACCTGGAGCCCTCTGTTGGTTTAGTGTGTAACCTCTACAGCACAGCACGCACAACAAAGACAAAGAAAACAACAACAGCTAACTACAACTGCTGATGGTACCTTTTTCTTCCTCCTCTTCCTCCTTGTCTTCATCTTCTGCATTATCTTCTTCATGCCAATTCTCCTCGTCCTCACTTCTCCTCCAATCACTACTTTCCTCTTTGCTCTCGATTTCACTATTTTCCTTACCTCCCTCTTCCTCTTCACTACTGACACTTATGGCATGAACACTGTCTGTTTCTTGAGGGTTTTGTATATCATCCCACAGATCCCCATAGCCTGAACAGTGAGGGAAACACTCTTGATTAACTCTTTCACAATGCTGCACCATGTGACTTGACATAAAGCACACACACAAACACTTGACATAACATTTCACAATTCACAAAACGTCAATACCACAAAAGGCAAATAATGATATGTTAAAAGCCAGAAAAGCAGCACACTGACTAACCACTGAACAAGCCTCACAGCACATATGACACTGTACAGGAAACGCTCATCCAGCACAGTTCCTGCAGTCTATTTGCATTAGTCTAAATTCAGCCTACAATAATGCCCTTGATCAGTCAAATGAAACACTAAGAGACGCAACTCAATTAAATCAAAATGAGCATACTCAGTCCGTAACCACAAAGCAGTCTATCAACTCTAAAGCTACAGTGAAAACCACGAGACTTGCCTTCCATTGTTGGCTTCTTTATTGTTTTGACCAGCTCATCTGGAGATAAAAAGACATGTAAGACAGGCTCAGGCTCAGAAAAATAAATCTCTGTGACTGAGAGAGAGACATTCACCGCAGCACCACATCCCATATGAGCAGCAGAGGCTTGTGTGGAGTGTGTTTGTTTTTTTCCCCCCTTTGATATGCCTCCAAGCGTGGACTTATTATAGGCATCTCTGATCATGTACATTACCTGAATGTTTTGCAAAAGGTCTGGTGAAGGGCCTCTTCTCCAGTTCACCTTCTTCACTTTCCTCCTCTCTGTCTACTTCTGTGTAGAAGTTGCCGAGCTTCTCCACCAGGTCTGACACCTCATCTGAGACTGGGATGGTCTCCAAAATCTAATGACAAGAAAGATCATGTGAATATGAAATTTTGTATAATCAGCTGTAGCAAGATTACCATGAAATAACCAGATATCAATAACTGGATCTGATTATATATACAAAGATTTGATTTTTAATTGGTTGGACCAGTTAAGTGGAGAAAGTGAATGCCACATTGATACTTTTGGGTGGAAATGATCAAAGATATGCAAAAATTGCAAAAGCAGTCTCTGGTTAAACAAAGAAAATAAATTCACCCATTTTTTATCAACAAGACGACAGATCTGTGGGCCTGTACTTAAGCATAAACATTGTTGTTGATGGGTAGCAGGCCAGGTTAGCATGCTAACATATTTTTTATTAACACTAAACACATGATGCAGCTGAGGCTGATGGGAATGTGATTGTTTTAGACACATACTTTTATTACTATGCCAGAAAACATTCGTGTGAAGAGGGATGCCTGAGTGTTTATAATTATGCATGCTTCCTCTATTCAGACTCACCAGCTGGATGTCTTCAACATAATTTTTCATGGCTTCCTCCTTTGTCATATTTCCTAAAGAGCTCCATGCATCCCTAGCAACACAAAGTCAGAGTTCAACACAGACTGAGAAGAAAGTGACCAGTGAATAACGGAAAACACACAGTCACAGAGGAAGCAAATGATGCAGGAGTCTCACCCTACTTCAGAATGACACACAGTATGTACCTGCTGTAGTGTGCAGTCACATCTGGGTGTTATTAAAACAAACTGTGACTTTGGAACAATTGTATACAGCCATTACGTAACTATTGTATGAATAGCATGGATTTTTTTTTTTTATATAGTGTGAAACAAAGCACCAGCTGTCAGTTCCCTGTACTGATATTGATCATAACTCCGAAATTAGATGTGGAATTACACAGATAACACACAGTACACACTTACCATTTAGCTTTTCCACGAGTGTCCCAGAAGCCACTCGGTCTCGGGATGTTGCATGGCCCCAAGGTGGCCTGCTTATAGTAACTATAAAACATCAGCATCATGTCGTCAGATGGCTGGAAAGGACCTGAGAGATGAACACAGATGATTAGAAAGGCTTTTAATTCACATCACATTTTGTTTCATTTTCTACAGAGCATAGGTCACATGTGGACGGCAGCTTGAGAATGCATCATGAGCTGTTAAACTGAAACACATGTGGGCTCCAACAGTTGTTATTAGATCTGAGAAATAACTGATTGACTGAATCAGCTGTCATCCTCACAGCAGACTTATCAATGCAGGGTCAGCCAGCAGTGAGGGCTCTATATAGGTCAATCACGCAGAGTGTTTACACACACAAGCAGGCATCCCACTGTGCAGTACATTGTGGAGATTTCACTTCAGGCTCTTTCATCCATAGTGTGGGACAGAGGAGAGGAGGAAGTTCTCACCTTCTTCAGGCAAACTCCGCATCACTTTAACTGCAGCGGCGAATTTCGCCTCCAGGCTGTGTTTGTCCTCCTGCGCCATGCTGAGCCCCGCCGAGGATGACACGAAGGAGTCCTCACATCTTCATCAGGGATTTAGGGCAAAAAAAAAAAAAAAAAATCAAAAATCAAAGGCATTTCAGAAAGCGCTCATTGAGGGACACTTCAATATAACACGGTCATCACTGCAGCTAGCTGTCACCTGCTCTTCTATGGAGGCAGACAGTTCAATCTAGGGGATATTAAATGAAATAGGTCTCATTTGGTCAGCCCTCGTCGATTCAGCGCTTGCACACTACACTCTTTATCAGCAATGATTCCTCTATGGTTGATCTATTAGACACTCACCATAAAGTTCATATTCGCCGGTGCAATAATTAGTTCATTAGCCCGGTGTCTGTCTGCAATATGCAGGAGAAAGCCAATAGTCTCCGGTCAAGGATGAGCCAAACAGCTAAACGATGAGCCACAAATGTAACTGGGAATTGTAGTTTTTATTGAGCAAAAGTCAGCGACTGGTGGTTTAACAACGACCGCTTTAATCCTCCATGTCCCAGAAGCCCCTCTGAGTGGGGCTTTAAGCTGCGGTGGTTTATGGGAAATGTAGTGTCATTAGGTTTTTCGTCTGTATATCGAAATAACACCGCACACACCGAAGTGCAGGCTTTTAATGTGTCATTAATGTTTTTAATGTGGAAAATCAGAAACTGCTGGGACCAGGACACTGAATGTTTTCCATCAGTGTTTTATTTTCTCAGATGGCATAACATTTGTTGTGCATCATTTTAAACATAACATAATTTATTCTTGTTAGTAAGTTAGTTGGTTTGTTGTCTTTAATTTAAAGGCAGCGACCAATCAGCCAATCAGCCAACAATCATATTAGTACAGCTAAGACTTTGATGAGACATTAAATTATGAAATACTTTCAATAAATTGGAGAAAAATATGGAGAAATGTCTATAATTCAATCATGTTCAAATGAAATATTTTATTTATGTAAGTGTTAGGATGGTAAATGTAATGATCACAAAAATGTTAGCTATTACTCTTAAATGTAAGATGGTTAGATGGCCATTACTGCCTTTATTTTTATTCTCTCATTTTCATCAGTCGTATTTTATATATAAATATGACATTTTTTTTTTTTTGTACATTTTGGTGTATACACACATACATGTAGAAGATTATTTAAATGGGATTTTAAGATATGAAACGTAGCCAATTAACATAAATTGGACAGATATTACTACAATAATTACTTTAAATAATGTGATATGTGAATTATTTTATGATACTAGTAATTCAAATAGTGTTAATAATTGTAATAATATCAATAATGGTAATGATAATGAGAAGAGGAGGAACAAAGTGTTATTATAAAAACATTACATACTCATTGCATTGTAAACTATCATGGGTCGCAGAAGACACTATATATTATATACTTATATCGCCATTAACTGATATACCATCGCAGTGAAGTTTCATTGGTCAGCTGCTCTTCTCTGTGGGCCTTTCAGCCAATCAGAGTTCTTCGTTTACAGCGTAGCTGCGATTAGTCACGGACCGTTGTGAATCGGAGGCCAGCAGCCCCACAATGCCAGGCGGGGGAGCCCCTTTCTCAGCAGCACACCACAGCATCACCGCCGCGCCTCACTGAGAAAGGACAGAGAGGAGAGAAATGCAAAGGGATGTAAGATGGCAGAGCTACAAATGCTATTAGAGGAGGAAATCCCTGCCGGTAAAAGAGCGCTCGTGGAAAGCTACCAGAATCTGTCCCGGGTTGCGGAATACTGTGAGAACAATTATGTTCAGGTAAGAGCTGGCTAACGGCCGTTAGATTCGCTGAGTTTATCTCTAATCTCCGTCGTGTCTGCGGCGCTGAAACGTTAGTAGAAGTGAGTGAAACCACAGGGACAGGAAATGCTGGTTGCAACCAAAAGGGATCCACAAACCGCTAGCTAAACCGAGTGGCCTTTTCTCCCGGCTTATCAACCGCGGCTCGCTGAATGTGTCTGGCATGGCTGTGTTTCGTGATTTTCTCGTTGAGGCTGCTCGGCCCCGTGTAGCGGAGCCGAGCTCTCAGTAAACGGCTGAGCTCGAGGAGCTGCTGGGGGTTTTTGGAGGGTGTGTCGTTGTTATGACCAAGTGGTTTGTCATTGACTGAATCCTCTGATAGGTACCTGTGACTGGACACAGTCTCGGCCCACATTTATATACTGTACATTACAGTATCTACCAATTTAATTTGACTTAAACCAAACGGGCGTCAATCGTTTTAGGCCACATAATGCTCTTCTGTGGGAAACATTAACGAGTGAGAGCTATTAAGAGACACTTTACTCGTAAAATACAAAAGCAATCAAATAAAAAAAAGTGTTTTCTCGTGTATTAATGAATGTTTCCACATCAGAAATAGCTATAAAAACACTATTAAACGCTTAGTCACTGCAAACTCACTATAGCTGTGCAATGTTGAGTAAAGACAACCTGCTAACTAAGATGTTCATTTGATATTCTCTCCCAGTGGACTTCAACAGAGGCTCCATGCATCATGTGTGAGGCTGTTTCACAGTGGACATCATTATGTAGGCCAGGTCGTTAAAGGGTTAGTCCTAGGTGTGGAGTCCAGCCCCTCCTGATGCCCACATCATGTGTCTACTACAGCTGTGAAAAAGAGCCTCTGTAGTAGCTCCATAATGGATTATTTGGTTGTCATCAAATGTATAGTGTAGGTTAATGAAAGGTGCTATTTTTTCCATACTATCCGGACTGTTTGTTAAATCAATGTCAATAGGATGAATCAGTTGTACAAAGCAGTGGGGCTTCAGAGCACCAGGACCTCAAACTTTAAACCTTTTTCTTTTTTCTTTTTTTTTTTTTTTTAAGGATTTTTTTTTCAAAGCATTTGAAGCCTCAGTGATCCTTGTGGCATTTCTTCAAAAAATACTGTTAAAGGAAATCCATTGACTTGATTACTGGGGAGGGTTCATATGGCCCTAAGTGGAGAAAATCGTTTTCAATAAAATGCTTGGAGATACCAAGCCTGAAGAGTTACACATTTTAAACCTCCACACCCCGTCCCTCTGCCATGGTGAGAATGTGCCCTGTAAATGTGGGTGTGAGTGTGAACTGACACTGTAGACTATCAGTAGGCTGAATGGTCTGGTATGAACAGCAGTGTCGCTGACAGACGGGCAAAAACCAGAAACCCCACTGTGTTCCAGCATGCTAATTTTTGACCGTGGTGCTGAGAAAACCCACCATTATGCCGTAACAAGACGTCAGACCACTTTGCTGTGGTTGTCACCAGAAAAGCAATGTAGGTTACACTGCTTGAATGCAATATGTGCATCCCAATATAAATATGCAGAGAGCTAGCCAACCTAAGGGTTTTAAAGTTGTGCTCAAACGTTGCACAATGACCAAATTTTATTTAAAATGCCGTAGGGACCCTGATTTCCTATTTACTTGAATGGGAAAATGGTCTCAGACTGTAGTGCCCCATTTAGGCCAATTTAGCTGCTAAGGTGAGCAGTTTGAGGGGAAATGCTGTACCTGAGCTTATCTCCAATTAGCAACAGCAGGTGAGGGGTTAATTTGCATTGCTTCAGTCTGGAGACCAGGTGGCTTATGCATTGATTTATTCATGTTCACTTGATTGGAAATTTTATCATTCCAGTAGTTTGGATTGCTGTGAGGAAACTGAACGATGCCAGGAGCAGCAGGTTGATAGCTTGACCCTGCTGTGTCACCAGCAGAGGCTTCTGTGGTTTCGCTCACAAACACGAGCGAGGATAGGAATTCTGCCTCCTGCATCCAAATCCAATTTCTTTTGCTGATTGATGATGCTCATATTATTAGTTTGCTTCAGGCTTTGATGCAGTGAAATTCATAATTAGCAGCTAATCACATTTGCGAGTTGATGCAGATTCACAACAGGCATTTTAAAATCCAGATAGGATGTGTGACTGATGGATCTTTCGCGTGCGGGTTGATTAAGAAAAAAGTATTTCTGACACGTGATCGGAAAAATTTTGTTGTGTCACTCTGCATGAAGCAAGGATGGAGAGAGGCACAGAGGAGATTACAGCTGTGCATTTGAGGTACAGCGGGTTTGCATCATATGGCCTCTTTCTGTAACCTAAGACGTTATGAAATGTGTGAGTCAGGTGATGTAACGAATGCACTGGGATCAGTTGTTGGACAAAAATCCATCCAGTGAAAATTCATTGCCTTTACTAATGTTTGTCTCTTGAAAATGTAGTCGAATTAAATGAAGACAGTGATGAGTAGTTTAATGCACAGTGGACCGAGAGATTTAAACTGTCATTTCAGTCATTGTCTTGTTAAAACATCTAATTACAAGCACAAACAGGCACATCCTTTGTTAAGGTAGAATTGAGTGTTTCAGTCGGCAGCAGCATCCCATATTATTCACAGATGCTCCTGCTCCTTCTTAATTCTTTTATGTGATGTGGATGCAAGATGATTTTCATCTCTTTTACTGTTGATTTTCAGAGCCACTTTCTACTGCAATATTTAGTATTGAGCATTGTTGTGTTGATTTACTATAGCGGGATTGTCGTGGCCTGGAATATGAACGTATTTGCTTGTGGCTTCTCTTGTATAATGATTTCTTCAGGGACATTAAAAACATTAGCTGCATTCCTGTGTGCGTATAAACACACTTGACAGACACAACAGAGAACGAAGAGTAAGGAGGCTTTGCATGCCATTACAGTTTATGCTCAGATTGTGTGCAGAGGGATGCGCATGATATGTTTCTGTATTCTGAATAAAGTCCTAAATTGAGCTTTTTTCTTCCAAGTTGTGTCTGTCACATGCCGTTGTCATAGATGTATAAAATAATACCTGCTTTTCTTTCTGTAGACTAGATCTGCACGATCCTTCGGAGAATAACAGATGCAGCCAACAATGCACATCCTAATATGTGATGCTGGAGTTTTATTCTTAGATGAGAAATGTAAAAATGGGCCATTTGAAAAACTGACAATGTCACCTGCACCATTTTTGGTGGCATGAAAGCAGAGCTCAGTTTTGTCAGTAGCTTTCTTCAGACCTTTGGATACAAAAATAGCAACTCTTTGAAGTAAAGAAGAATGAAATCGTGCTGTTTTTGGGACACAGATGGGCCTCAGCCTCTATTGGTTTGCAGATGGATCTTAACATCTAGGTTTAAAAATCTTAAAAGTAACATCCTTTGGCATGTTGTTCCAGTATTATGACCTGGTCCAAAAAACAACACAAAACACATATGGCAGGAAATGTGCTATATAAATAAAATGTCGTCTTCTTCCTTAGTATGTAGTTTGCATATATAAACCACAAAGCACTAGGGAATGTGTTTAACTGGTGCGTTTTAGCTGTCAGTATCAGTTATTTTTCCAGGTTTAAGAGCAAATGATCTTCCTTTTCCTCTGTAAGAAGATGTGTGAAGATCACAGGCAAGGTGGAAGATGGTTTACTTAACATTTACCCTCCTGTTGAACCCCCTCAAAATCCCTACTGCAGCTCTTGTTGTCCCCTCTGACTCATGGCTTTTTCTTTCATGACTCATGAGCTTCAGAATATTCCTGTGTCTGACAGTGCGGTAACTGTGTGGTAAATGTGACACTCAGAAATTGCTTTATTTTTCACATAGTTAAGGTCGGATCTGGTGCTTAACAGAAAAGGAATTCCAAGTGGGTTTCCTACAAAAGGTCTTTTGTAAGCTTAATATGAAACACAATATCTCAAAGCAGGGGAGAGAGTGAGTAATAAAGAAGGAGAGAGAGAGATCTATGATGAACAGTGTAGGGAGATGGAGGCTAGGCTCTGGTGTTTCCAGTGGGTTTTCTATGCAAGATATTTTCAGACTGTTTTAATTAGTTTAGTCTACTGGAAGTTTGAACCTCTCTGACAGCTCCCGTCCCTCCTGGATGCTTCACACTGTGTTAAAGATAACAGTGTGTCTTTCTGCCTAATATTATTGTTTATGAATGTGTGTAACCATCTCAGCACTGTGCCGGGAGCTGTAGCGTGTGGGTGATTCATGAGAGTAGCAAAATGTGAGTGCAGAGTGCGAGATGTTTCAGCAGTCTGAAAATGTCATCGGAGATACACACATTGGCATTTTCCAAGCTCAGGTATGAGGACAGGCTCCAGCCTCTGGGGCAGTGCTGTGTAAGCCTATGTTTCCTCTGCTACCTACAAACTGGCCCATCCCCACAGACAGTTGGAAAAGACGTCGTCGCTGCAGGTGGTTTGCAAAGTAGCAGGTGGGCAGGTGGCCATGTTGTAAAGTGGTGTCATGATGCTGCCGTCTGCCACCACATGCACTTACCAAATTGTTGTCTGTGGTAACAGCAGGTAAATCATAGCTTTTGTCTCAGACTGCATTTAAGGGAACACTCGATTAGAGCTTAACAGCATGCACAGAGTCATCATACTGACCTCGCAGTTACACATCAAACTCAGCTGGTAGAAGCTTTTTAAAGGAATCGTTCTACATTTTTGAACTATGTGTGAGCTAGATCCTGATTGCAATCATACCAATGTTTAAAATAACAGTTTGGCCAATGGCCAATAAACTGCATCTCTACAGAGTCCCCCCCCCCCCCCAAAAAAAAAAATACAGGCTTCTCCACTGAGTCAGCACAATATGCCAATACTGAACAGATAAACTTCGGCCACTGCCATCCGATGTCAGTCAACAAGGTGAATACCAATGTTCAGTCAATGCATCGGTACGTCCTAAAAATAAGATAGTTGGTGATTAGCATATCTTAAAAGACAGAGTTAGAGACAACTTCTATTGAGGGCAACAGCTGAAGTAATTAGTCATTTGGGTGAGTGAGAAAAACTGACCTGATTGTTGGCTATATGTTCAAGGTGCTGGCGGCAGCTATCAAACATATTGATAAAACAAATGATTTGGTTATTGTTGTGCACGATGTGAAGCTGCAGCTTCAAATATACGAGCAGACTTTTTTAAATTGCCTGTTTATTCGGCTGGTGGTGCACCTATGTGTTCCCACACTACACACACAACTTCTTTTTTCATCGATCGATTCGCTGACCACTTGCATACCGATCCGGATCACGGATCAGCCGTGATACGTTGCACACTACCTACCTCCTTGAGTGATTGTTACTCTTTGTGGTCCTTTTTTATCCCTGTTTTGCTTCCAAACTATAAATACATCCATTCAGTACTGTTGCTATTTAAAGGCGTCCAGAAACAGATTTGTACAGCTGGGTGGAGATTTGGGACGGTAGGAAATGTCTTGGCATTCCTGCTCACTGGGCGCTCCTCCCACCATGCACCTGTCCCATGTTGTTCATCTGAGGTATTTGGAAGTCATTGTTGTCCGATCACAGGCTGCTTTGCGTTCCACAATAGTCGTTCCCTCAGTGGATCATAACAGCTCTCATTCATCTCCATTCAGATTTTAACAGAGCACTGTAACTTTAGCAGTCAAGAATAAATGGTCCTGCCAAATGGTGTTCCCGGTAGAAAAACTGCCCTCGCACTCTCACTCACTTATCTGATAGGGGAGTAACAATGAAAGTGAAGATTGCAGCATTTCCTCTTGACTTCTTTGGACCCTCTACCTTACTTCCCCTTGCCCGCTTCTCCTTTTCCTCCACCCACATATCCTTCCACTGTTTTTTGTGACTTATGATTTCTCTTCCTTTCTGTCCCTCTTGCCTCTCACTGCCAGGCTCAAGACAAGAAGAAGGCCCTGGAGGAAACCAAGGCTTACACCACCCAGTCTCTGGCCAGCGTGGCCTACCAGATCAATGCCTTAGCAAACAATGTGCTGCAGCTGCTGGACATCCAGGCCTCGCAACTACGACGCATGGAGTCCTCCATCAACCACATCTCCCAGGTATACACCAGAATGAGTGTGACCTTCATTTGTGAAAATGCAAAAGCTCCTTAAGTTAATAAAAGCTTAAAGGCTTAGAACATTTGAAAGGCATACTTGTGTTTCTCATCTCTCTTTTTAGAGTGTCAGTGTTTAGTGTCACTGATGATAGCCTAACTGATTTGAAAAATCAGCTGACATTGATTAGTGAATGATTGTAGTATTTTGATAACTTGTGTCACATTAACAAACTCTGCCCTTCTATATCCTACATAAGAATACTGATGATTCACTGTATGGCTGTGATTGATTATGTTGTATAGAGGAAACCGGCTGATATCACTCTGTCACCACATCAGAGTGCCCAATAACACACTCACACATGATAGAGACTGACAGATATGTCGGAGGGCACAGATCATGCTGGAGCTGCCAAACCTCCGCAGCCCCTCTCCAGTCCCTCCTGCTTCATCAGCAGTCCTCTCTCTATCAAACGCTTCCCCTCTCTGTGTGCTCCGTGTGGCCACCCTGCCTGTCAGCCAGTGTCAGCCAACGTCCCCGTCCTCTCCCTGTGTGCTTCATTAAGCCTGTCAGGGATGAAATGAAATCCTGACGCCAGCACTCTCGCCTGGTTAGCATTTCCAGCTCCCACTTCGCTCCACAGGCTGCTGCTGGATGAAGTGGAGTTAGTGGCAGTGTAACGGCGAACAACGAGAGCCTTTTATTGATCCTAAAGAGATGGTCTGTGGTGGTTTATGTACTGCTCTTTGATATCTCCTCTCCTCTTCAGATGTGTTAGCATTCTGTGGCCTCAAACATTCACGTGAACAGCAGACAGTACACTGTGACAGAAACTGCTGAGTCAGTGTGGTCACTTGTACTTGTGTAGGTGGGCTCGAAAGTATGAATGAAGAGACTAACATCCGCTCCAGTCTGTTCAAAATACAACTTTTTCATTGCAGCCATTTTGACTTGCTGTAGCTGTAAAGCACCAACAGGAAAAATGAATGAAACCATAGTACGTGAATCATTTCATCAAGATTTTGGATCACTAATCAACTTTGTCTAATATATATTAATATCAACACTATTAACAATCAACACTCAAACAAAGGAAGTGAGATATGGTGTTTGTGAGTGATCGTTTTTGTAATTTGCTTTTACAAAAATAAGGAATGATGATATGATTCTGGTTTGGTCTTGTACCAAACAGGCATCTTCACTTAGGTTTAGGATTACGATTGATAGATTGATAGAGGCAAGCTTCATTCATGGTAGGTTTTGACACTTCTACATTAATCTGAGAAATTGCACCTCCTGCAATATGGAGATTGCATTTTGCCATTCAGTGACTTTGATTACATTTGAATTAATTGTTCATCCCTACAATAAACACACATATGCAATGTTAACATGTAGGCTGTGTAGGCTTTATGAAGACCAATCCACTTGACATGGATACTAGAAGATATAAAAAAGGCTCCGTTGTATAGAGAGCATGTTGCTGTGTCAAAGAGTGTGAATTGGTTGGAGGCGCCCCAGATTGCATCAATCAAGAGAAAAGTGAACTTACTTTTACATGCATCTCATCCGTCCGTCCTCTCCACAGCATACATTCATTATCCTCGCAGTGACGTTTCCAAGAAATTAAATTACAAAGTGCTCAGTGGTGCCAAGTATTTCTCCAGTTTTGGTTGTGGAAATTGTTCTGACTTGAAAGAGTTAAATGGGATTAGGTGGAGGACGGTAGCCAAGCGTCGCTGCCAAATCCAAGTCCCAACTCTGTAGGATTTGCAAGCCCATAGCAGAGTGGGCTGTCGCATAATTATCCAAGAGATACTACTAACTCAATGCAAACCAACAGCGTGTTCAATCAAAGCAGAGCTGAGGCACTCTGTTCCTCCTCATTGTGCATCAGCTCTATTGAATGGTTGTGTGTGTGCCTTCTGTTATAGTATCTGAACCCGAGCCAGTGCAACAGTAAAAAAAAATAAAATAGTTTCTTTTTGATTCTGCTGCCATGGAGGAAAAGATGCAGGACCTTTTCCGTTCCCTTAAGCCCTGTCTGCCGTTTTGCTTTCTGATTCATCTCTTCCTTTTTCCTCTAAAATTGTCATTCATCAACTCAATGACCCACTTGTGTCTCTTGCAGCTCAATTTCAATTGGTCAAATCCTCTCAAGTGCAGAAAGCACCTTGAATTATATGTGAGTGCAAATGAAAAAATGGTAATGACACAAATCCGGACAGTTGTGAGGTTTCGTCCAAAACTCCAGAATATTATTGTCAGCAGTAGAAATGTCTTATTTGTGGACTTGTTACCGAGCCATACATGAGATCATTGATGTATGAAATCACACATCTGTTGACATGTCCTGTAATCTCACTTCAGACTACATCATATTTCCCTCCTGCCAACAACGCTTAAGCAACAGCACATGTCTACAGCTACAGCACTGAGCTATAGAGAGTGTGCTGAAGCACAGATTTACTAGGTTAAACCTGCTGCATAGATCCAACAGTGAAAACTACAGCTGTGCCTGCTCTCAGACACTCACTGCAGGTTTAGCAGACAGCCAGATGTTTATTAGTGTAAAAGGATTACAAAAGAAAATGAGATTGAGACAGAGCAGGAAGGGCAGACAGCGATTAGGTAACAGTTATTATGTCTAGATGTTTCATAAAGATTAGCTCACTTTTTCATCATACTGCATCTAATAGTAGAGCTGAGAGGATCCAGCCATCACCTGCAGATGTCTACCATGGCTGTCCTAATGCTTCTCCATTGTCATGATTCATCGTAGTGTTAAGTGGAAATGCCTTATAAACACAAGGAGGCACAGCGTCTGTTGTTTGCTGCTCAGTGTGTGTTCATTTTAAATAATGTAGGCCTAAATCTGGAGACTACAAAGTTTGTTTTCTGTTCATCTTCTTTCTTTTTAATCATGGCAGCCCATCAAAAGCTTCTGAGTTTACTCATGTTCTATCTATCTGCTATCTTCATCTCTATGTGCTTTTGAGTTTTGTTGTTCTCAGCTTGCACTCTACCTCCACTCGCCTATCACTGGCAGGAAGTAGGCGGCTTTTCTTACTTCCCAGCTGAAGCTGGGCGTGTCGCCTCAGTTTCCTCTCCTAAAAAAAGAGCCTAGCATGCTCTCGCTCTCGCTCTCTATAAATACATATATATGTCTATACTGGCTGTTGATCACATGCAACAGACACGCAGAGGGTTGCACACAGCACGAGGGAGTGGCAGCTGCAGGTCAACTTCACAATACCTGTCAGACTCCCAGTCTCTGAGCTGAATTTTTCATCTCCAGCAGCCACATGGAGGCGGCTGCAGCAGTGGAACTGTCACGTCCACTGAATGGTGATTGATGTGTGACCTTGTTGCTGTGTGGGTTAAACACACACACACACACACACACACACAAAATAACTAGATGTATCTACAAAATTACAGTGTCTACACAAAAATGTGTCTTTTGTCATGTAATGTACTACAGGTTTACTTAAGAATGCATGAGGTGTGTACTCTGTGGAATGTGTGACCTCATTCCACAGAGGAAGCCCTCCATCCTCCCTCATTCTTCAATACGCTTCATTCAGTACCACCCCCCCTCCCCACATCCATCACTTGCTCCAGTTTCATCTATCATTCATAAATTGAAGGCCGGTCCCTGCAGGCGCCTGCTGTGAGTAGGTGCTGTGAGCGATGATGACTCTAATCGCTGAAGAGATGGAGGTCATTGGTGTTTTCAATTGGTCCTGGAGCGAGGGGTTAAAGGCGAGCATCGTCTAAAGGGCCCTAGGGTGTAGGCCAATGGAGCAGAAGAGTGGGTCAGTGGGAGTTCAGACGGATGCACCCAGAGTCTGTGTCCAAGCAGTGGGAGGCTGTAGGATTTAAAAACCAACAGGGGAATTAAGTGGATGAAATTCAGGATTTTTTTTTTTTTTTTTTTTTTCATATAAACACATGTTCATTTTGGTGTTTGATATCACATATGGGCTGAAATGGAGGAGCTGTGAAATGACTTACTGTAATTATAGTAGGTGTTAAATGATAATGTAAAATGAATGGTGACACTTTGCTCATCACTAGATCTCAAGTACGCTTGAATAAAAAAAGTGTTATTAAATACATGCACATGTTGTTCCTGGTGCAACCACTTGAACCCTTTTTATGCAAAAGGAATAATTCAGTATTAAATCTGTCCAGAGAAAGGAAGTGAGGTGATTACAGCCCCTGGCTCCTGGGAGGCTATAAAGTAAAATGGATGGAGGAAGTGTTGAGTTTACATTAAAAGCAAATCACTAGCAACAGGGAGGACTTGAACTAAATTACAGTTTCTAAACGGGCAATTTGAGTTGAGTGAATGCATATGGAAATTTCACAGTATGCAAAGTTAAACCTGAGTGGGTGCTGGATCCCACTGCTCACTGCCCCCCTGTCCTCTCTCTGTCCTGCAGACAGTGGACATTCATAAAGAGAAGGTGGCCCGTCGGGAGATTGGCATCCTGACCACGAACAAAAACACCTCTCGCACCCATAAGATCATCGCCCCGGGTAACATGGAGCGGCCGGTGCGCTACATTCGTAAGCCGATCGACTACACGCTGCTGGATGATGTGGGACACGGCGTCAAAGTAAGATTCTTTTTGTCATTTTTTTTCACAATAGAAGTCATTAAATCGTTGTAGTACATTCAAAACAGACTTAAAGATAAATAAATATCCATTTTTTTCTTATTTACATTGCAGCTGTTGTCACTGTTGGTTTTTAAAGAAAGCAATCGAACACTCAGCTCTCAGCTTCACCACAACCGAGGTGGTGCAGCTAAATCTCTTAGGTTATTACTACATGTTATCTTGATTTGCAGTGTCGCTTTTGCAAGACAGGAAGACACATACTCAGTCAAGTTCACACCTGGTGAACAAGCTGAGTGCCTGCTTTCATGATCTACTTACACACAACCACTCACACTGCAGGTCGATCAATACGCAGGCCTTTTAGTTAATTAACTACAGAAACGCCTTGAAATGTAAGAAACACTCATCCAAGAACAAGATGCTAAGTTGGTAGCTGACTGAAAAGCTTCGCCTGCCCAAGATCTTGCTCATTGCTGAGTAACAGGCTCCTAAGCTGGAAGTTATTAGGAGTGTGTGGGTGTTTGTGTGTGCAGGCCAGAGTGTGAGCAAGAAAGAGACATCTTGGCCAAGTGTTACTCACGCCATCACATCCCCTTTTGAATCATGGAAAATATTCTTTCGACCACTTTCCGGCTCATTCTTGGGTTTTTTATTCTCTCTCCCCATGATCCATCAGCTCCTTCCTCTCCCCTCTTCTTCTTTTCCCGTTTCATACAGCACTCTTGTTTGGTGTGCGTTGTGCCCGTGTGTATCAGCGCACACGCACAGTTGTGTGCGCTGATTCTTGGTTATAAATTTCCACGGCGTGTTTGACTCACCCTCCTCATCCCTCTGCCCCTGTCTGTCTCTGTTGAGATAGCGGCTGTCCGCTGATTTTCAAACATCCACTGATTCAAATTCAAAAGCTGGTGTTTCCTCCTCAGAGAGCTGGCTCCCACCGAGACACGTTTGGCATGATCCACTATGCAAATAAAGCATCATTCACGGATGCTGCAAATGACGGATCTCTGCAGAAATCAGCACAGATCCGTGTAGATGCTAAAAAATGTACGGCCATGTTTCCTTTTTAATTCTGCTTACATGAGTCGACATATAACAGTAGTCTGACATCTGTAAAATGACTTATCCTGGGATTTCTACATTTGCAGAGCACCTTCTAATTTAATCAGGGTTAGTGTTTTTAATCAGGTTTGGAAGACAAGAAAACTTCAGGGGACTGAGGACTGCCTGGCATACTCATTTTGAATTCTCTGTGATTTCTCTGTCTGGCTGTGTGTGTGTGTGTGTGTGTGTGTGTGTGTGGCTGCAGTTGTGCTCATGGATGTGCATTTGTCTGGCTCAGTGCAGAAATGCATATCACACTCCATATTTTTCCTCAGAACACCTCTCTCTCTGCCTCTCCCTCTCTCTCAAACACACACACACATCTGTGAATAATTCAGAATATGAAGGATTGATATCATTTCATCCTCCCCGCTGCCCCAGCCACCACGCAGACAGAAAGAGGATTGTGAGAGGAGTAGCTGTATGTTTACATGTGGGTCTGTTTGTGAATATGTTTCCATACATATACATGTTCATTCTGTGCTCGTGCTGGGAGATGTGGGAAATAGAGGCTTATTAGCCGCTCCATCCTTACAGCCTGTTTCCTCCTGGCTGTGGTAGATTCCCTGGGGCATTAGAGGCGTGATGATCACAACCCCTCTGCCTTTCCTCCACATAGCCAGGGGAACTCACCCATGGGTAGATAGGAAGTCAGACTCAAGCATGGAAAGACCCATTCACACTTTTACGGGTGACTGTGCTCACCCCTCCACCATAATAGCCTTTATTGGCATTACTGGCAGTTACCAGGGTGACATAGTTTCAGCCGCTCCGACTCTCTGAACACCTCACTTGAGTTATTTATGACCTCACTGTGCTTTAGTGTTTTTATTTTTTTCTCATAGCAACACTGAAAACGTCAGCAAAGCTGTGTAGCAGTGAAACCACTGCTTATTATTTCAACTTAAATGATCTTCACTCTGTTTACAGTCAGCAACACACATCTAGACACTGATTCACACAGAATAGGCTCAAACCCACACACACACAGACAGGTTTATGATTGGTTTCACTGTAACAGAGAACCTGCCACATAATAAACCTCTTATAAAATCTGACTCAAGGTGGGGGGCTGAGTATGAGTCGAATGCTAAAACAATTAGCTCATCAGTCATTTAGTTGAAAGTGAATGTGAGTTTCAGTTAACTGTTTGTGTCACCTTGAGCTCAGGGAAATTATGACATTTGGTGAGTCAAACGGACTGACAAGGAAAACCATTGTTTGCGTCAAACCAAAACTAGAAGAAGGAAAACATTACTCATCTTTTGCCTCCTCTCGTGAAATGATTGTGAAAGTGTGATTTGTTCTCGATAGGTAAAGTGTATATCTTCTCAAAACTGGTAAATGAGACTCAGTATGTGATCATTGCACCTGGTCAGAGGTGATTACTGATGTGTATAAATAGGAATAAAAAGAGGAACGTGTCTGAAAACAACATTATTCCAACTCTGTGGGCAACAGTGTATTATATATACATTAGTCTGCTTTATGTCCCACACCTGTTTCTACTCTTCTTTCCTCACTGTACAAAATGCTTATATTTCAGGCTTGCTATTAAAAATATTAATAATGCTAATGATAATATTACTCACTTTTTTAACCATTAACCAATGAGCATGTCTTGTTTTCTGTCTTCTCTTTTTGCCTGCTTGCACTCAGTGGCTTAAGGCCAAGGTAAGAGATGGTTGTCCTTCTCCTCTTTTTCTCATGTAATAATAAAAGTCAGCTACAGTATCAAGGTATCCATGTACCCATTACAGGGGATATGGAACATCATATTTCATATTTACAGTATTTTCTCTTTAATACATACTCTTATGTCCTCTATCTCGTCATCCATATGACTAGCAGTGAGTGGTACCTCGTTTCTCTTCTCAGTATAAGGCAACAGTCTTGAATTCATTGCTGCCTACTGTCCTTTTCCTCCCTTACATCTCTCCTTGTCTCCTATTTCATGTCTTTATATTTGTCTGTGGGCAGAAGAGCCTTTGTGCCAGTGTTTCTCCAGAACCATATCCTCCGTTAAAACCAAAGACGAGATGAGCTTTTATAGAAATAATCTGAGTTTTGTTTATCAGACTCCCCAGCTTTAATATGTAACAGCAGGGGAAACACTGGTGGCAGCTATTCAGCTTGCACAAAAGCACGGTTTTTAACTCATATTTGCTCTTCCAGCAACATGGGAACAACGCAGCAGGGCGAGGCGGGACGCTGTCCAGGACCAACCCTCCAACACAGAAACCCCCCAGCCCCCCTATGGCTGGTCGTGGTACTCTGGGGTGAGAATTCTCAGCAGTGGCTTTTAAAGTTTTCAAAATGCAATTATGTCATTCAGTGAAATATGTACTTTGGTATAGACACTTCCACACTGTTATTTTGAGACCATTCAGATATTTTTCTGCATTACACAGTGGTTGTTTATAACACCAGAACCACCTGAGCTGGCTCTATAAGCCGAGTCTTCAAAGATCCAAAAATCATGCTGTCACTCACTTGAATTGATCGTGTTCTCACTGTACCTGTATCCTGTCCAGGCGTAACACACCCTACAAGACACTGGAGCCGGTGAAGCCTCCTGTGGTGCCTAATGACTACATGACAAGCCCGGCCCGACTGGGCAGCCAGCACAGCCCTGCACGCACGGCCTCGCTCAACCAGAGGCCCAGGACACACAGGTAGTTAATCCTGAAAGTGACGTCTAATCTATTTCTGGAGACCTTTGTGCTCAACTTAACTACGCAAGTGTCGATAAACTGAAAAGCTGCTCACATTAACCACATCTGCACTCTGCAGCAACTTTGCTCACACCCACAAACCACAGTCAACCCTCCACAACTAACCAGAATTTAAAAGAGGTGTGAAGATCAAAGAAGCACATTTGGAAAGTAGACAGATAGCACACTGTTTCATCACTACTACAACAAGTGTAATGATGTGCAATGAATCCGAACTCATTGGCCTGCGTGGCTTTGGTGTTTTCACTTACTGCCTGATTAGAGCTCCTCTCAGGACAGTGTGGGTGTAGACAGGCTTGATGACTTTATTCTCTCTCATGTAGTTTTGTTTTACTCATGAGGACAGAGCAGCTGTTCTGAATACATCATACATCAGTGTTGTGTGTGGAGTGTGTTGACCTTAAGGAACTTCAACTTAAACGTGTAATTACCAGAATAAGATGAAACACCTGTGCACCTTTTTCAGTCTTAGCCGACGTGTTGACGTGTCACAGGTGTAACTATTAAAGTCGATGATGACAATGATTCAGCTGCTCCACTGCAGTGCATGCTGGTCCAGGAGAGCTATAGTCAATGTGATTAGTAACTCCTGTGCTTCTCCTGCTATGACCAGTCAAGCTGTAGAGATCGATGCTGTGCATGGTGTGCCTATTGTAACTGTGCCTCAGTTACCACTCTAACAATGTATCAGGCTAGACTCTACAGACTTACCGTGTATTATTTCAGTATCCACCAGGTAAATGAGAATTGTCATGTGACGAATCTTAACCCTCTAAAATGAGGCTCGTGAACTTGTTAACTTCAAGTGCAAGGTGGTGAATCACCTCATTTTCATTTCATTTGTTCCATTCACACACACACACACACACACGCTCCGCCTCAGAGCTGAGGATGGAACCACCAGCCTCGTTGATGAGCCCTGAGCTACAGCTGTCCACTTTTTATACTAAGCTAATAGAGGGGACAAAGCCAGGCCTACTGCTCACTCAGCGTGAAGATAAATGTGTTTAAATTAAAGCCATTATCCTCACTATTTTAATTTTAGAAGAACAATGCTAACACAACAAAAAAAATGTGACTGTGCCTCTGTTTTAATGGTGGCAGGATCGACCATTGGAGTGCTCTCATTAATGGCTCGGTTTTATTGTTTTAATAATTTCTTGGGTGCCCCTGTGTGGTTATGATAACTATACTTAAGTTTGAAATGTGGTGCAATTATAACTTAATTAACTAATAAAATATTTACAGGGCTTAAACTTGTCCGGCATGGTGCCAGATTTCTGGCGTGGTGCTGTTTCGGCATGGGCCGCTTTATAGTCGTAGCCGTTTCACATAGAATAATTATGTCTGATTTAGCCACTGCTCCTTTTTTCACCGCCTCTCTCTACATAGAGGCCACAGACACACACTGGGGTCTTGTGCAAAGTCCCGCCCTTTATCTGCACTATCACAAATAAGAAGTAACGAGCCTGTCGAAAGTGAAGGCTGTGCATGGCTGCATGAAATCTTTTACAAGGAGGCAGGGAGAATTCAGGCGAGAGCGAGTGGAGTGAAATTTCCAATCTAGACCACGTTACTAAGTGTAACTGTACTGTGAGAGGTCCAACCTGTATTCATGTTTTTTACTTCTACTTCTGCTAAATTATGGATCAACAAATGAATCAACATTCACTATTTCATTCAGTAGCTACGCGCACCAGCATTAGCTTATGTTATTTATGTAATGTTATGATTACGTGTATAACCCCCCCAGTAATTAGCCTGCCCCTGGCACAGAAATCTTCCTTGCTTTAGGCCCTGTATTTAATATATTTAAAAGCAATAGTTCAGATTTGACACTATAAAGTCTGATTACTCTCTCTGGTTCTCACATTGTTTTTATGACACCGTCGGTGAGTGTGACAGCGTGCTCCCAGATCGGTGCTCAGTATTCCTGTGAGCACGCAGCACATCCACAGAACCTGTTGCCACAGTGACGCTCCAATATTGTTATGACAGAGTGACGTATGAGAGAGTAATGACAGGATGTCAACCGCTGCCATGTAATTGAGTTTGTCTCACACATCCTCTAATGATTGCTCTCTTCTCTCTCTCTCTCTGCAGTGGCAGCAGTGGGGGCAGTGGTGGCAGGGAGAACAGTGGAAGCAGTGGAGTAGGAGTCCCTCTTGCAGTTCCCACCCCCTCCCCTCCCAGTCTGGGGCAAGGTGAGACTCGGCAGCTCTACTCAACCTTACTGTCCATCACAGTGTCCACTAACTGCTGTTAATGCTAGTGGTTAATTGTCAGGTTCTATCTGTCCATCACTGTGTGTGTTTCTTACTCACCTGCCTCTTGTATTTCCTCACCCAAACATCAGTGTAAAATTTCACCTAATGAGACATTAATATAAACCCTGGCAGTATTTATGCATTTATTCATTCATCCTGAGAAGCAATAAATATTAAAGTGGTAAAGATAAACGTGTTTTATCTAGTATTGAATTAGTGGACTGACACCTGAACAACTGAATTTAAATATTTTTATTACATCTGTAGCATCTTATCATTTTTACTTTCATTCTAAGTTGATCTGGACTGCAAATGAACTCTTTCTATTATGGAAAGAAATAAAGTAAATCCCTAACTAAAAGTGACTGAGGTATTCAATTCTGCTTACCTGTGTGTCTCCTTCCCCTCCCCTGCAGTGGCGACATCCTCAGCCTCGGTGCCCCAGGGCCCCGGCTTGGGTCCCATCCCCATGTCCCAGTTCGGCACCATCTCCCGCCAGATCTCCCGTCACAACTCCTCCACCACCTCCTCGGCCTCCATGGTGTCGGCCACTGGCACCTACCGCCGCGCACCCTCCGTCTCCTCCCAGCAGCCTCACATCAATGGGGGGCCTGCCTACCCACAGAACTCAGGTAACTCAGATTTAATGTGTTTGTATGTTAAAAATGTTTATTATACACTGCGTGGCTTCTTTAGAGGGTTGTTGCGTAGAAATAGTGAGTAAAAACCATATCAAATAAGGGAATGTAGCTGCATACCACATTTAGTGTTGATTTTCAATGTTATAAGGGAATTGATATCAAATTTCATTATAACTGGAACAACTGACAATTTAAATTTCCTGAGAAGCCTTATCTAAATATAATAAACAATCTGAATATAGAATTTGGTTTCCTCAAGCTATTGCTCCTCCGATGAAGACTGTCCTCTGGGTCTAAGAGATATGAATGGACCAGCACTTCCAGAGGCGAATGAAAATGAAGGATGAACCGTGATTACTGAAGTCAGGGTTGATGAAACTGTCCCACCTCAGCGCTGCTGTGCAGAGCGTTTCATTACCACCTCTAATTGAGTTATGACATTATCACTTTAATCAGCTGGAGGGGGTTCTTGTCCAGGACAGACAGGCGGGAGGCTTTCAAGGCAGAAAACACATAAACAGCTGCTAGACAAGGGGAAACACAGGACATATGCATATTTTCTGTCATAGGAGCAGAATTTATTTTGGCAGGTGTCACTCTGAGCCATTCTCCTCTAATGGTTCCTCTCTCAGAGGACAAGCATCTTGCTTGGCACAAAACACAGGAGGAGGAGGAAGCTGCCTGTCTCCTCTGGAAGGAGAGAGACATTGATGCCGAGCTGCATCAAGCAACGACTTAAACCAGGACATCATATCATCTCTGTCATTGAAATTTAATTAAAGTAAAAGATGTGTATGGATTTCAGGTGGCTGTGATAGAAGTTTTAGAGCACTAAAAGCCAGTTGAGCTACATGAGGGAGCTCATTGGTGTTACAGGGTGTAGCTGTGGATGGATGGGTCCCTGCGGTGAGAGCTGGGTAGAATAATAAGACATTACTGCCCAGTGAGATTACAGACGCCCCTCCATTACATGTGATTTATGAGTCAGACCTGGCCTGCGTGTGCGTGACATCATGTCTTTGAGTGAGGACAGCTGCGTTTCTCTTTGTTCATCCATCCATTTATCTCCTTTTTAAAGACAGTGGAGAGAAAAGCTTCTTTATAGAGGCTAAAGACAGAGATTATACAGACACAGGTTCATTTAGTGGCTGTTGCTCTTTATCTACGCACACCACTCCAATGACAATTCAGTTAAATCCTGAGTCAGATCAGATCTAGATGCTGCTGCTTTATGTGGAAATGCTTTATTTTTTGGAGAACAAGTAGCTCTGCCACTGCACTGTCACCGTGCTGCCGTTAAATTTCTGTGCTTTGTACCACCGCCTCTAAAGGCAAAAATCCACCGCTGCTCACAGCCTTTGCTTTTGACTTCCAACAGATGCTGATGAGGTAGATTCTCAGATTGAGATGAAAAGGTGTCTTTAGTCCAGCTTGGAAAAAGGAAGCACAAAAGAAGCCTGATTGGAAATGTGTAAATGAGTTGCTCAGCAATCCTGCTTCCTGCACAGTTCTGCACTCCCTCACAAGCTTTTTGTCTTATTCTTTTTTTTTTCCATCTTTCTCTGTTCTACTTTTGGACTTTTTCTCCTTTGTGATGTCTTTTGTTCTTTTCTTGCTCTGTCATCCTCTCCCTGTTCACCTCCTCCATCGCTCCCTGTCTTTCTGCTGCTCCTGCTGCTTCTCTGGGTGCTGCCGCTCCAGTGTCTGTGGCTCCTCCGCCTCCTCCTCCCATGGTCCAGCTGACCCCACAGATCCCTCTGACCGGCTTTGTGGCCAGAATGCAGGAGAGCAGTAAGTACTCAATTCAGTATATAGATATACACTAACGTGTGAAGATGAGTAAGCATAAATTCAGTAAAATATACAGATAATCGTCATATACACATGCCTGTATATGTTCATTTCCAAAGAAGTCACTTCATTCTCGCATGAAGAAATCGTGCTCTCATAAAGATGACACTACATAACTCTTCATATTCACATCCACTTACTCACAGACACATTGACACCCACACATTTGCACCAGACAGTAGGTGGTGTTGAACAAAAAAGAGAGTACACAGCATTATCTACATCATAAATTGCTCTGAGTCCATAAGTTGGCAGCAGCAAATACATTCAATGAAATATATATCCAGATGTTCAACCAACAGATCAGTAGTTCTAATTGCTGATGCTGTAATGATATAAGAAAGAAGGAGCTCAAGTTAGGAGGAAATGATGCACTGCTGTGTGAAAAAGATGATATAATCATGTAGTATCGTCAGTTTAAATCTAAATAAAATCAGTGTATTTAGAGACTGAGGTCACATAATGTAAGTACAACAAGAGATGCCTTCTTCACATCTCTTGAGGCCTCTGAAATGGTCTCGGCATCCACCCACTGCCTCACAGTTTCACTCTGCTCTGTGGCTTGCTGCACTCAGCACACCCTCTCCCGCACTGTGTATGGGGTTGACGGCGAGTACTCGCCCCTCCGATGTCTGTCTGTTGCCATGGTGATGGATGGATCACTGAAAGCAGTGCATCCTGTGCTCTCTGTCCACCGAGGAGAGAAAATGTGACCTGATGCCGTGTCCTGATTCACCACCCACCTGTCTGCAAAGATGCAGCTGTGCAGAGATGTGGGCCTGTCTAAACCTGTCTGCTCTAACCCAGTACAGTCTGCCATCACTCTGAAGTGAAGTGCACAGCTGGATATGAGTCACAGTCAGATCCAGAATAGATCATGTTAATATAAAATGTATGCTGCTCTGCAACAGCCCTTTAATGGGTAATTTTTTATAAGAGCATCCAATCCAATATCGATTTTGGTGAAAAATGTTTACACGCTATTTATAAGATAGTTTTTACAGTCTCTCCTTAGACAGTACGTGTCTGGAAAGTCATTACTGCAGAAGTCCTCTAGCTCACAGGAAGTGACACATTTCCAGCAGCAGGAACTGGGATTAGTATGTAAATAGAAGAACTGGCTAGTTAGTATGAGAAGCAGTACCCACCCAGACTGCACAGACAGTGGCACAGTTCAAAACAGGTCACAGCAGTGAAAACACTGACATCCACCTTAATAGTAGAAATTGGACAAATAACACACACAGGTGTTTTTTGGTATTTTTTCCTGCAGCTCTTCTTGGTGTTTCTGCCTGAATCATAATTTAATATTATTACTCAGAGATTTCAGGCGGATGTAGTTTTTGCTAACCAAATACTTGCACTGTGACTAAAGTGATGCATGCTGTGTTTACACAGACCTGTGAGGGGGAAATAGATCTTATCATACTAATAAAATCCAATACAACTATTGTTATAAAGTGAAGCATTACAGCCTCCAATGTTTAAATAGATTTAAAGTCGGTGGAAAAGCAAGTATTTAAACTGATTGTAATCGAAGCAGTGAGTTAAATTCAGTTACCTTATCACCCGTTCTTTGTTGCAAGAGCAGCCCTGTGAATTAGTGAGATATGCAGGTTTTTATCAAATCAGTCAACTGGAGGATACATGGATACAGGGTTGGGCTTAGGGTTTTGAGTAGGACTCTCAGAACTGATTCAGACAGAAATTTGGAGGGATATCCAGTACATCCTGCCTGGTTTTTATAAGATAGTTTCAATGTTTTAGACTACATATATTTAAAATTTTAGGACAATGAATAAAATAAGCATAATCACTGGTACATTCTAATATTTGGTCACTAGATTTACATCCCTGGTGTTAGTGAAACAGCATTTTGACATTAAGGTTGAAAAAAGACATTCACAGAGACTATAACTGAACTTAGTGGAGGAAGTGAATGTTGGGTGATAATAATTTGCAAGAGGGCGGTGGAACTTGAACAGTACCAGGGGCAGCTGTCGGATGCCTGACTGAAAATTAAAACAGACCCTAAGCTGCCCTCTAGTGCACAATTAAATTGTTGCACATGTACATTATGGAAAACTGAAGCGTCTGCAGGTTCTTCATAGTAACAAGGTTGATGATCATCATTTCTTCCAGATGATGAGTGTCTACAGTGCAGAATAATCTCCTGTGTTGGATCAGCTCCTCCACACAAACATTTGTTGCCAAAAATAGTTAAAGAATTAAATGTTGTTCACCTTGACCTAGTCTTGCCAACACCTGGTGGAAGAAGTCGTGAAATTTTAAATGGAAAATGGTTCAAGGGCTTCAGCAGGAGACTGATCTTGAAATTTACTGCAGCACCAGATCAAATCAGAGAAGCTTTACCTCTGCTCTTCTTTTTTTTTCTAACCTCACTGCTGTGGTTTTTTTCCTCCTCTACTTTCCTCCTGCAGTAACAGACAGCCCTGCCCCACCTCCTCCACCTCCACCCGAGGACATGGGGGTGTTTGAGGAACCCTCTCCCCCTCCTCCTCCCCCACCTGTGGACTATGAGGAAGAGGAAGCAGCAGTGGTTCATTACAGTGATCCTTACGCTGACGGAGACCCCCACTGGGCCCCCAAGGCTTATCTAGAGAAAGGTCAGTGCTGCAGAAAACAAATGATTAAGCTTTTCTTCTTCATCCCCCATAAAAAAGATGTATGTATTTATATTCACTGTTTTTTGTGTGTGTGTGTGTTTTTTTTTTTGTTTTGTTTTTTTTTGCCTCTTTTAAGTTGTGGCCATCTACGACTACACCAAGGACAAGGAGGATGAGCTGTCCTTCATGGAGGGGGCCATCATCTACATAATCAAGAAGAATGATGATGGCTGGTTTGAAGGCGTCTGTAACGGCGTTACTGGACTCTTCCCAGGAAACTACGTCGAGTCCATCATGCACTATGCTGACTAAAAAGAAGAAAAAAAGAAAAAGAAACATAAACCCCATCCCAACACGGCACTGCAGTTTTGAACAGAGATAAAACCGTGAAGATGTACAGAAGTATGCAGTGCAGCGATAGCAGTTCTCACAGCCCCTGTTTGGAATGAAGTGCCATGGTGAAGATTTTGGAGTATACTAAAATGGTTTTCTCTTGGGAGGCGGTGGGGGCTTGTGCTTGCACGGTTTATTCTGCTCTAAAAAAAATATTGTCGCACAATGAAGGAGGGCGCTGAAGCTTCGGATGACTGGGGTCTGTTAGTTTACACTGTGGATGAAAAGGAGGAGATAAACCCCCATTTTTTTGTACCGCTGTCACAACTGTGGTTCTAAGTAACCAGGTCACATTTGCCTCACATTATATTACATACAATAAAAGGTTTGAAAGAATACCTAACAAATATAGAGGTAGTGTTAATTTGTGTATGTGCAGCCAACAGTTACAGTATTTCCAGTGCAGACAGTGAAGTATTAGCACGATTTCATTGAGGCAGTGTAGCGTCTTAATGTCAAAATGCTGCACAGATGCTCCTCCCCCTTCATTTACACTGTAGACCAGCAGACCAACTCCTTCCTCCTTTCAAAAACATCCATCTTACTATGTTAAAAAAACAAAACAAGGACAAACAAACATCAACAAGTGCATTAGGACACGACTGAATGTTCCATGCTGTCGATGTCCAAATCACGAGATGTTAAAGACAGAGGGGAAAAGCAGCCAGGAGGTGTGTATTTACAATGCTCTGTGTCAGTGGGGATGCTGTTACAAAGGGTGGAGTGAGTGTATAGAATGCATCACAACAACGACAAAAAAAGAAAACTGCTCTTCTTTCTGGTGGAATTTCTTTCTGTTCTCTAACTTGTATATAAACTGTAATGTGAGAAGCTGCCAGTACAGTACATTTGTCAGTTAGTGTGTTTCACCTGTGAGTTTCCATCAGCGTCAGTGGAGGTGGTGCCAAGATATTGTTTTAATTCTTTTTTTTTTTTTTTTTAATTTTGTGTTTAATTTTACTTGAATATTAATTTTATTCATCACTCACAGTGCCATTTCAACTTTCTCTGGGCTAAAGTGGCCGTGTATAAACGTGTGTTTTTATTTCTGTAAGTCACAGCTGTACCACTTTGATCATTGTCACTATATTTGGTGATGCTGTCCAGCTACTGTAGCAGAGCTCCAAGACGTTTTCTGCTTCAAACTGTGAAGCAGAGGAAGGACTGACTTGCGTGTTTTCTTGTTGTTTTCCATTGTGTTGGAATAGCTGCACTGATTAGTTATCAGCGACTGTGATGACTTTATGATTTTCCTTCATAGCTCCGACTGCAACGCAACAGTATCTACTAACCTTTGCGTCTGTTGTCATTTCGTTCAGTGGTTGATGGTGTGGTGCTTCACACTGGTGCTCAAAAACCATAATCACCAACCCAGACAACCTCAAAACAAGACTTCTCTACTTAGAAATGTAACACGAGGATGTTAGTCTCCTTATTTTGTTCCAGGAAGTGAACATTGGTTGTTTTGATCTTCAACCACTTCTGCATTGTAGTGAATGTAGGTGACTCAGCAGTAATGTACTACAGCTAGAATCAGTCTGCAACTTTTTTCTCTAGAGGTTTAGCTATACATGAATGGCACCTGCTGTCTGCAGGGAGGGAATGAAATGCAATCCTGAGGGCTCACACGAAGACTTTACTGTAAAGATTTCTACTACTTCTGCAAAATAAGATGCCTGCTCTTATAAAGTGATTGTTGGTGCAAGTAAAACTCACTATCAAATATCATTGAAGTTAATACTTATCTCAGAATATGTGTTTCTAACAAATCACAAACGAACATAATCACATGTACTTTGAAAATAATGGGCGTTGGACATGAACTTTTATTCTGAAATGGATCTAGAGGTAACATTTTCAGGTTTCTACACAGATTAGAAAAGACAGATGAACAGTATTCATTGAGCCTCTGTGCATGAAAGTATCTAACCGTCATTACAGCGAATGATTTGCCATTACATCCCATCTTGATTGTATTTTTTCCATCATGAGGTAATTTTTTGTGAGAAAACAACTTTTTCTACCTAATGTATTTTTAGCTTTGCATTCGACTTGTTCTTATGTCTGAGACTGCTGAGGAAGGTTCATTGGCAGTTTGTATGTAAAGGATTTATTTATACTTTTTTCATAGAGAAATCATGAGACAACCACTGACGTGCAGAACTTTGTAATGTTTACCACTTAACGTTGAGCATTTCAGGGCATCACAGGTCAAGGCGCCTTTCTTTGATGTGTGTTTTCTTATGATCAAACGTGGAAAAAAAAAAGGATCAGTAACTTAAATGTTCATGGGAACAGAATCTGATATTTGTCTTCTCCTCTCAGTTTGTACATAGGATGTGTTGATTGAAATTTATGTACAGTCTTTTTGTAATAAACAGCTCACTGAAATGATGAACACAGTTGCCTGTTTTTTTTAAGCTGTCAAAAGGATGTGATCGTTTTCAACATTTTGTTACGTATGTTTAAATGTTTGTGCGAAACAAAACACAAATAAATATCCTTATAGATCTGAAAATAAATATCTTTAAGAATATGCTAGGCATGTAACAGTATTATTATTACTGTCTGTTGCTGAAACCTCATAGGCAGATGTTTGCATATAGAGACATACAGGGCATAAAGTGGCTAAATGCAGCCCAGCTGAACTTAACCATGATACACAGAGGGAAGTGAAGATGTGTCTCAGATGTGTGTAAGACCAGGAGGAGGAGGAGGGATGAAGTCAGGTGGTGGCTCATGTGAATAGTCTTCAACATGTTTGACTTTAGATGGAGCTGGGTCAGGACGTGGGCTGTTCCCAGCAGCAGGGCCCCTGGATTTGTCTGGACAGACAATCAAATGAGAAGAGATGAGGCTTTTGTAACCACCATAAATTGACCAGGGTCACGACCTTACAGGCTCTGAGCAAAATTTTTAAAATAAAACCTAATACAGTGAGGGATCTAATTCAGCTTTTAAAGCTGTAGTGCTTAACTTATACATGTCCGTTAAAATGTCCTTTACATAGAAGCCAATTCTAGATGAGATAACACAACACCGATGAAACCAACAGCTCCACAAATCTTTCGCGTTATTTTTCAGTATTTGTTGTTTTGAATTTCACATGGACCAGCAACAGTCCCACACTGTGCACAGGAAATGACGCGTTTCCCCTCACCACCTGTAAAGGGGAGGAGCAGCGGCGAGTCCCCTAGCAACAAGTGGACAGCACTGGAAAAGTGTGTGGATGTAAGGTGTGCCAATGTGAGACAGTACGACCGACGAGTTCTGTTGGACATCCATAACAAAGCTTCCTGTTACTACAAACACCTGCGAAGTGCGCTGCCACCGCCCAGCGTGTGATAAGAAGGGCAAGTGGGGAGGTGTCTACGCCGGGCTAATCCGTACAAACTAGCGGTGCCTACATCCTTGCTAGCAAACGTTCTCTACCTCTTCAACAAAAAGGATCACATCAGACTGTGGAGACCTCAACACAGCGAGGACCTGCTGTGTTTACGTCCTCGGGAAACCTGGCTGACACAGAGCACCACGAACGCCGCGGTCCAGCTGGGGGAGCTAATGCTACATGGAGCCCACAGAGTAACTTCGCTAGCCGGCAAGGTAAGCTAAGCGGAGGCGCTCTGGCTGTACTTGAATAAGTACACATTGGTGCCAGGATGCGCACAGTGTTTTTGTAATTACCTAGACTTCCTCTAGGGGTCGACAGAAGTTAGGCACTACAACTTAAAACAAAGTTTCCAAATCCAACTTGAGGACCATTTTAAAGAGCAGCTGTGTTACCTTTGTGTGCAGCAGTTTGCAGTGTTTGCAGAGCGGACACTCTCTTCGTTGCAGCCTGGTAGTTGTTATACAGCAGTGCCCCATACTGTGTACACACACACACACAGAGAGAGAGAGAGAGAGAGAGAGAGAGAGAGAGAGGACACATCATCTGTTGAAGCCTTGGACAGTAATCAAACAGAAAAGCAGTTTTTGCCTGTCACAGAGTCAGATTTGTGGCTGCAGCTGTATTTCAGTCACATTACTTCTGAGCTTACAGTGCTGAGTCTGACCTTGGCTATTCTGATGGAGTTCATCCACAGCAGCAGTGTGTGTTTATCATCACAGCACAGAAACTTGATGTAGTCTGACTCTTTCTGGATGCAGGGATGCTGGCAAAACAGTACAGGCAGAGACAACGGTGGTGTTAAAGGGACAGTTCAGTGATCTGCACAACAAACTGAACACTCAGGAAAGATTTAAAAGAAATGGTCAGAACTGATCAGCAAATGTTCAAATTTACTGACCTAGAGTGGGTCAAGTGTCGAAAACACTGCATTCTACACTTCCATAATGCAACTGAATATTGTCTTTGGGTCATTTGTACCTTAATGGTAAAACAGCCCTGTCTTTGTAGCCTCAGTCTGTGGCTTTCTGTTATAAATGTGTGGTCTCCAAAGGTCAAGCTGAGATAACTCTTATCAGCATTCAAATTACAGAGGTGAGTAGGAGGGTCTCACCCCCTGATTAACACTAACATTGGATGACCCATTCATTCACCTGCCTTACTTTATCAATGCCTGCTTCCTCCAGTCTTTGCTCCCACACACCACACAGAACTGTATGTAAATGTAAGCATCAGGAAATAACTTGTGTCTGTAGATGAATGCTAGCTAGTTTCTGACATTTCCTAAAGCTACATTTTAGCTAAGTAATGTTAGCTAGATGATAGCATGCCATTTCTTATCCAATGTCGGCATGTTGTAAAGACAAGACTGATGCAACTAAACAAAAGTACAGAGTTTATAATCTCTAACCCTTTTTATGATAGACGTTACAGTTTAATTTTCACTCAAGAATCCTCATGCATGATGAAAGCTGAGTAATGTAATGTATTGGCATTGGTGGAAAACAATGAAGTACATTCATCATAAGTATTGTTCCTCAGTCCAATGACAGCTGACTTAAATTCCCTTGAATCACTAACACTGCTTCTTCAGTCTCTTAGTGTAGTTGTTATACATACGAGATCCAGCAGGGGGCGCAATATACCAAGCTGTTCCTGTATAGTGGGCCCACGAAGCAGGGACAACAGTAGTGCTACTATTAAAACGCTTTCTGATGTGAGAGATGTGACTGCCTCTTAATGGATTTATTTCCGTTACAAACAAAACGTGGAAATCCAAATGTGGCCATAGTTCTGTGAGACAAGAAACATCACAGTTACTGAACACATCGTTGCATTTATTAGCTGTTTTGTTCAGATTTGCAGGCATTTGTGAAATACAGTCAGACTGTCAAAAAACCACATTGCCCACCCACTTCCCCACTGCATGACTTGTGTTGTCGGTGCAGTGTGGGGATGAAGTTGTGCAGAGTCTGTGTGCTCATACTTGCTGTGTCTTTTAACTCTGCTCACGAGTGTCATTCTTGTTAAGGTGAATTCTACCCTGCAACTCAACTCAAAACCTACATTTTAAACTTACATGTCAACTTTTGAGATGATGTAGGCTTTTGGATAAGAGTCATCATCTGCAGTGCACAGCCCATAGACCCTGTTATACAACTCTGCACAGCACGCACTCACACAGCAGCAGCATCAGCCCACACTTTGTTCCCCTCTCTGACCAGGCCTGCCTCTTGACTAAATTAACACATCTGCTAAATAATAAGCAGGCGCCACGAGGATACGACCTCAGCAGAATTTAACATCATGATGTTAAATAAATTCTACCTCACGTCACGTCTGTTTAACCAACCTTCATATTCTTCCTTTAGTTCACTTCCCCCCTCAGCAAAGGCACCTTTAATCTAAGATCAGTGGTACGTGCAGCGTGTCATTACACTGCAGAAGCCCCCTGTCGTAGCTCAGAGCTGAACGGCCTTAATTTGAACACTGAACAAAAGAGTTTGATTCACATTGTTGAGCTCACCTTCAGTATGAAGCAGAAGTCGGTGGGAGCTTTGTATTTCTGTTTGTAGTTGCTGGCGTTGTAGATGTTGACTTTTTCAAAGCGAACAAAACAGGCAAGGTCACTGGAGGACTGGAAGAGCAGAGACAGACAGCACAGTACGATGTGATGCTGTGGTAGGTGGCAGGAGATTTTTAAACACATCATGAAACATTATATGAAACTGCTGCCGATCCAGAGCAGCAGTTTATCATTTAACACATACAGTGTTACAGAACAGTCTTGATTATTCTGTCTTGATGCTTTGGCAGTTTTTTTTTTTTTTTTGGCATGTTGTGCAGAGAAGTAAAGTTTCTCAGACTTATTGTATGGTAGATATTAGAAATGAAGACACTTCAAAGAAAACAAAGTCATTGCAAGCCCGTTTGTCTTCATTTAAATTTCAAAGAAAGTCAGTGATCAGGCTCCATAGCAGGGAACTTTGTTTTTCAGCATTCTTTCCATTTTTGACTTTAAGCAGAAGCATATCATATGTACACATCAAACCACTCTGACAATCGTGCTGTTCATCAGAAATCGCAGAATGTATCCTTCTCAAAGCAGAAGTGACCCACAGTGGAGCTGTTCTCATTTCTTTCTTTCTTTCTTTGCTATTTGTGGTTACACTACTTCATTCCACGACCTTTCCCCCAGCTCCGCCTGCTTGATCATCTCCGTTATCCTAATGTCTTCATAACCTTTACTGCTCTGCTGCTCTTACTGCGCTGTAATTACAGCTGGGTGTTTTCAACCTGCAGGACTAGCTGCTACGTTTTGAACACTTTTTTTTTTCGCCCGATGAACTATCCTTTCCAGATCCTCCTCCTGCTTCATCCACGAGTTCTTGGCCTCAGACGATTCCTGCAGGTCTCTTATGTTTGCAATTTGCACATCTGCCTCACACTATTTCGCCTGCATCTATTTCTCCCTCTTTTTTTTCAGTTAGTTTGCACAGACTGAGTTTTTCTACTCTGTTTCTGACAGAATGACATGTTTCTGTTTAATAGAGGCAGGGTCTCAGTTCTCACTGTCCATATTCATTTCTCTGCCCCTCATTCCTGCCTTTCTGCTTCAGCTTTGCCACAGTACTCAGATGGATGAGTTCACATGCAGTTTCACAGAGTTTGCACAAGGAAAAAGATCTCTTGTCTCTTTATTTAACAAATGCTACATACCCAGTTTTTTTCTTTCACTTTTGTCTGGATATATCACAGAGTAAACGCACTGTCACTCTTTTGTCAGTACTGCAACATTTGGAAAATCAGCTTATGTTATTGGAGTTCAGTAAGAGAATCAGATGTCTGGGAGTCCAGCTGGAGTCAGCCACTAGCTATAGCGTAGCTCAGTGCAGAGATCAAAACAATGGAAAACAGCCTGAGCTGGCCTGGCTCAGTCCAAATGTGAAAAAAAAGCTGCCCAGCACTAGCACATATAAAACTCACACATTAAAATGTCAGTTGTAGCCGATATCGGCCACAAATATATTCCAAATGTATTTCTCTGGGTGCAGCTAGCAGGGTGAAGGGCCACAGCTGTGAGTTTAAAACAAATGGAATAAACAAGATGTTCGTTAATTAACTTTAGAAGTGGATTTCTGTCTGTCTTTGGACAGAGTCAAGCTGGCTGCTCCCCCTGTGCGCAGTTTTTAAAGTGAGCTCATTGGCCTCTAGCTGTAGCTACATAATCTACAGACATGTGTGGTGTGAACTTATGTAACTCAGTGTGAGGAGAAGATGGAGAGGAGAAGAAGCCTGATAATGTAATGTATGTAATAAAGTGCAACTGTAAATCTGTAACTAGCCTGTAGTGCACAGGGTGGCTTTAATAGTGTAACAATAACAACAAGTACCCCGCTTATCACTTTCACTTCATAACTACCACAGTTTGGGTAACAGTACAGCTTTAAAAACCACCATGCTGCAGAATTTCTGGAATTTCCTCAGCAGTGCACCGTAACCACGCTTGCATTTCAAATGAACTCTGTTGAATTGCTCCAATACTCTCACATGTGTCATACCTTTGTCTTTCCTTGGGCACATAGTAGATGCCTGAGGCCCTGAGCATGAAGTACCGTGGTTTCCAAACCTTCTTTCCGTCTTCCTTCAGGTACAGTGTGCCCTCAAGATGAGGAACAATCACAGTAGAACCCCCAAAATTCTCCTGCAGGGTCAGAGGAGAAAGGTCGAGTGATCGAGAGGAGAGGAGAGGAGAGTGTCTAATGATTATTTTAACTAGTTGAAAATGACAGCTTGTTAAAATCTGGACCTGGTAACCAACCTTGATTAGGAGTTGTTTTGCATTTTCGTTAACCCCAGTCAAAACTGACTTCTTCTTCTTCCACATGTAAAAAAACTTCAGGGTGAGAAAAGCATGGTTCAGAGTGATAAATCATGTGGTCGCACACTGGTGTGAAGAAAAACACACACACACACACACACCACACACACGCTGTCTCTTTCTCCTACTTACCTGTGGCTCTGTGAACATCACATACTTCTCAGGTCTTGACACAAAATGGATTTTGTTTTCACTGTGGCGAGTCCACGAGGACAGGAGCTCCACTAAACTCTCATGGTCCTCAAAGCCTCTCTCTGGACAGATGAGAGGGGGAGAGCAGAGAAACAATAACCAGAGACTCCCTGAACTTGTGCGCATCAATCTCAGCCCTGAAACATGTGTGCAACAGTATCTCCTGCCTCTCTGCAAATGCATGCATGTGATATAAGTGCACGCACAGATGCTTGCCTGCATTTGATCTGAGTGCACGTACAGCTTGTGTGTGTGTGTGTGTGTTACTGATCTCACCAATCAGCAGCTCAGGGTTGGTCTCGCACAGACTCCAGTCGATGCTGCAGTCACAGTGCGTCTTCTCAAACAGTTTGTCCAAAACCTCCCGCACCGTTTGTCTGTCGTCCACCATCAGAGTCTTGGAGCTGCCGTCGCTCATCATCACCTTCACTATCAGCTAGGAGGCACAGACGGCTCAGTCACTGTCACTGCATCAAGAGTGAACGCAGAGTATCACAAACTCTGCTGACTTTACCTTCTTCACTTTGGCTTCTTTCAGCTTCTCCAGAGCCATTTTAATTTTGTCTGCCTTTGTCTGCGGTTCACTCTAGAGGCAGCACAAGATAGTATCAGTCACATTTTTGCATGTTCATGAACTGATAAATCTATTTTTATGATCTGTGGCAAACTTTGAGTTACCCCCTGCAGCTTTCCAGGTGATTCAGCAGTGCTGGGTGGTGGAGGGGAAGCTGTTGCCTCACATCCTTGACTCATGGCAGATGGTGCTTCTTGATTATGTGTGGTGGTGCTGCTGTTGTGTTGATCAGTGGTGATATCTTGTGCGTTTTCTTTTGATCCCAGGGCAGCCACCAGGGCGTCCAGGTCGTTGTCCTCCAGCTCATTAAGAGACTCTGTAAGGAGCAGAGGGCAGTGGAGGCCAGAGGTACAGAACACATCAGACTGGTTGAACTGGAAACTGTTGTACTCTCAGTTACACTTCACTGGTACATAAATAAAAACACAGACAAAGAAGCAAAGAGGAGAGACACGATGCATTCACAGAACTTAAGGAATTTTTCCAATTAGCCTGGTAAAAACATGTACTGTTATATTTGCATTGTAAATATAATATAAATGTCAATTCAGTTTTGAGTTAGGCAGTGTCTTAACTTTAATTAATTAGTTGATTTTTAAATATCACATTTCTTTATCCTACAGCCTCATAATCCTGAAATCAAATGCATTCTGTGATGTGTCTCTCTGTGGTATGTTGTTGCTGCTGTTGTTTGTTGTTGTTGTTGTTGCTGCTGTTGTTTTTGTTGTTGCCTCCCCAAGTGATTCAAAACAGACAATGAAGGATATAATCTTTAATTTTACTCACTGTTTCACCTGCTGTCCCCACATCAGAAGTAACTTGGATAATTATAATCACCACACACTGTGGTCAGTTGTAATATTTATTCTCATATCTGATCAAATAGTTCATATTCTTCAAATTAGACAAAAAGTATCTGGGAAATATCAACCCAAATGCAATGCATGCTGGGTATCAATGTGAGTGAAAGACTTGGTGGACATTTAGCTTCATTTAGAAGCATCTTTTCTTTTAATACATCCTATTTATCTTGAATGATCCTCAGCTCACAAGTTAGAGACTGACTTTGTTTGTTAGCCCAAGACAAGCTTTTGTTGCCTCATAATTGAAGCTAATTCATTCAGTTTTTACTTAGATTTGTAGGCATACTGCCATGACCATCTTTGTTTTACCCAAAGTAATTATCACCTCTTCTAGTCTTGTGGTTTCTGGCACAAGTAAAAACGCTTCGGTTAAAGCCTTCCCTGCTCTCATCCTTTCTGTATCACTCATTTTCAGGGCAGCTTGACTCTGCTTTGCTGACCGTACCCCTCTTCTGTGGATGAGAGCGTCGTCAGGAGAATCATCACTCACCGTTCAGGTCTGTGAAGCCGATGGAGAAGGTGCTGTGTCTGTTTGAGGTAGGATCCTCCTCTGGTGGCTCTGTTGCAGATGACAAACTCTGTGGAGACGTGATGTGATGGTTTATTAATTTCTAATCTAGTACCAAAACCTCCCCTCTGTCTGGCACATGCCAATAAACCAGAGGTAAACATATAGTAATTTCATTTGACATACATTTCATACAGAAGTCATCCTTTTGATAGCAGTGACAGTTTGTAGTTTTGATTACATTAATCAAAGAGCAGCCTGGAGATCAAAGTGGGCCACATGTGTCCTTTAGTTCCTCTAAAATGTTGTTCAGTTATGTTACATGAGCCTGTTTTTTATCACCGACTTTGTTTCCATGCGCTTTATCATGCTCTGGTTGCAAGCTGCACAAATTCCAGAGAACACATTGCCCTTGGCATGTGACCAGACAATAAAAAATAAATAAGCTCAGGAAGAAAAAGGCATATGTCAAAAGTTGAACCTACAAACCAGTGGGATGGTACTAATCCCTCTATGGATTAAAACATCCCTCATAAACCTGTGCCCCCCAAGAGGGAAATATCTAAATTGCATTATTTTAATCATTAACACAAGTCTCCACAGGCTCCTCCTGTATACAAAATGATTGTGAAAACACATGCCGTCATGTGCTGCTGCTTAAATGACACCTCCGAGCAGCTTAAGTCAGACATAATAAATGCTCGTCTTTGTCCTCTAGCTCCAAGGCAATAAAGCAGAGAGAAGGAACCCAATCAAGACAAAAAGAGGAATTACTTAAAATCCTTTTGTTTCCCAGGCTCTGGGAGGATCACTGCTTTAATCAAAATGCTTTTCTTACAAACTCTGGTAACAGTCTGCAGGGTGGTGTTTGTCATTGTGTTGACTTTCCAAGAGGACGCGTGCCAATGTGACATATAGAGCCTTTTTCTGGTATGTCTGATGTAATGTTGGAGATTGATCCCATTCTTAGGGCTGCGCTCGCTCAGCTTGCATAGAGAGATTTAAAATGGACAATAATGAATTGGGCCGCGGGCTGAGGTTGCATCAGTTATGTGTGCGTAATGTTTTTCTTGGCACGCTGCAGTTATATGATGAGCAGCTTATGTGTGCTTAAGGGGATCTGCAGCATCGCCCACGGTCCTATCCAGCTGCAATGACTTCACATCTAATCGTCGCCTCAACATTTTTCTGTGTGATTCTCAGTTTCAAAACAAAGACTGCCATGTAATCAGATAATGTCCAGATCAGTGAGGTAAACATCGTTCTTGTAACTTGCTCCTGCTTCAAAAACATTGATGGGAACTCAGAGGGGAGTGTGAGAGTCACAGCTCATCTGGTCATGTTTTTAGAAAGAATGTGACCTGAAGATGTCTGATATCACACTGTTGTTGTGTTTCCAGATGAAATGTCCGAGTGCATTTTGGGATAGTCGTCCATTGTATTTTTAACCACGTTAGTGGTGTGGCTGTAGCTGATCCTCTTTTTGGTCCAAGCTGAAGAATCACATCAAGCGTTGAAGGGAATTAGTGGTTTTTCTGGGGAAGCCCATCAAACCCCATTGAAGAACCCTCCCTTCTCCCTGCAGACTGTTGGCAGACAGGACTGTGATCAAGGCCCAGCTGGGTTTGGGACAATGAAAGTGCACTTAATAGTGTCTTTATGGGAGGTTTGTAGTTGTCATTGCAAAATGTCCCAATATGAGGGCCACTGGGGGTCCCCTCTTCTCTTGAGAGCCCTAAGCATTCACCTGATCTCCTGTCAAATGCCTCTGGATGGATTGTCATGAAATTTGTTACAGATGTTTATCAGTTATCTAGACAAGGAATCCTAACGCCTTTGGTGACACCCTCACTTCTCTTATGACCTCATGAGAGGCTCAGGAGTTTTGTTGTTTTGAGTAAAATATCTAATAAATAATGATTAAAAAACGAAAGGAAAGAAAAGAAAAGAAAATTCATTCTGATCCCACTCAGGATAAGTTATGTCTGTGTTCCTACGACTGATGACGCATCATCAGGTCATCTCATCAACCTTCTCAGCTGTATGACGTGTTAGCATGCTGACAGGCTGATATGATGGTGGATCTGGTAAATGTTACTGCTGAACATCTGCATGGTAGCAGGTTGTCATTGTGGGTACGTTAACCTGTTGATATTAGCCTATATGTCACAGTGTGACCATAAACTCTGAGCCTTGTTTTTTAAGTAACAACTCACCTGAGAGAGATGATCCATCTCTCCGAGCAGGTGACTGAACATGGCGTCTATGTCGTCCATCTGAGAAGAGTAAAACAAGAAATTCAGACATCGGCAAGCAGTACAGTAAATAAAAAGTGCTGGGGGAGAAACACAGCAGTGGCATCAGGAACCGAAAACTTTTGACAGTCTCAGTTCTGTTGAAATTCAGTTTCTACTGACGGGCCGATCTTCATTTCTCGGACATTTTGTCACGCAGCGAGTGGAAAAGTTGAGAAACAAACTGTACTGAAAGCTCCACATAACAATCCACATTCTTGTGGTATGGTGACACAAACACTCCTGAACGCATGCAGACGCTGTTTGAACGTTCCTGTCATGACTGTAAAAACAGATAAACAATAAGCAAAGCTTGTTCTTAATCACCATCAGCCACAGAACCAGAAATGTGATCTGTTTTTAAATGTGTTCAAAGTCACGAGCGCTGGAAAGCACTGTCACCACCACAATACCCCGAGTGACAGGTCAAAGTGCGGCACCAGAAAATGGCTTCCATGTTGCTCTGGTTGTGAAGACACACAAGCTGCTGTGATCGCCACCCAGGAAACATCATCTTCAATAACTGTGGAGTGAAGTGATGGAGACTGCACCTCATTGAAGATCATACAGGATCTCCTCTGTGTTTTTCTTATTACAGCTCATCCATTCTGAGACTTCAGGGCACGGTGGTGTGGTGGTTAGTCGTACTCTCTGCCAGAAGGTTCTGGGTTTGATTCCTGGGCCTGGGCCTTCCTGGGTGGAGTTTGCATGTTCTCCCCTGTGTCTGTGTGGGTTCTCTGTGGGTACTCTGGCTTCCTCCCTCGGGTCCAAAAACGTGCACACATGCCTGTGATAGACTGGTGATCTAGTCTAGGCTGTACCCCCATGTCAGCTGTCACTGGCTCCACCCCAAACAATGCACAGATAAGCTGTATAGATGATGAATGTGTGCGAAAAATAGTGATTAAATAGTAATTTCTCATAATTTGCTAACATGAAATGATGGAGAGTGTGAAGTCTCTTCTAAAAACTAAGACAATTAAGATTAAGTACACTGTTTAAATGTAATTGTTAACACAGAGGCTTCAGTCATCTTACAAAATTTTGCATCTGGGTTTTTCCATATGGAGGTGGCTTGTTGCCAGCTTTAGGATAAAAAAATACATCTTACATGTGGTGCAGGTTAAGGAGCAAACTGAAAAAAGAGCTCTTTGTCTCTTGCCAAGTCTCTGAGTCAGTTGCTGTGTGACTATGGTAACAATAGATATCTTTTTGCAGTATGCATAGAAACCAGACAAAGTGCATCTAAACAGAGGAAGCAACAAACTCGGCGGTGGTGATGGTAAGATCTGAACAGCGCAGTTTTTTCTCTGTGACTTGTTCGTTGCTTGTTGCATGTTAATTCACTTCTTTATATTGTCAAAGTTTTCTAATAACTTCCCTGTTAGTGGAGATGCAGTTTGTGTAAAACCATAAACAGACACATTACTACATGTTGTCCAAACTGATAACAACTCATCGACATATCTGTTATGAATTGTCTATTTACACACAGACGCATGTAGATTTACAGAGACAGTGCATTTTCTGTCTGTGCTGTATAACAGGACTGTTACCATGTGAATGCGTCAGTCATGCTGTGTCTGTTTATACCATTGTTTTCTCACCTCTGTGCTGGTTATATTTCTCATTTAAATGTATCTGGTATATTTATACCATATGCACTAGCTTTAGTTTCCTTTCTGTTTGCCAGTAACTTACACTGTTGTTATGTTGCTGTCATCCATAAACTATGTTCAACTTCATGTATTGTTGCTCATTTTACCTGAATACATTCAAATCTGAGTTCAGCCACTCAGCTGTGTGAGAGTTTATGTCATTTTCTTTCTTCCTTTTTTAAACCCCCCTTATATGATTTGTTTTGCCTACTTTAGGGCAGTGGAATATAAACACAACATTTTATCACTGTGCAAGTTGATACAGATGCGACTACATATCCATGAACATTATTCATTTTGATTTGTGTTTCTTGCAACCTTGCAAAAGTGCTGCTCATCCAGGTCGCTGCTCACTCGATCTGTCAGCTGTTTGGTTTGGGGCTGGTAGTATATAAGGCCTGGGCAACCTATTCCACAAAGGCTGCTGTGGCTGCAGGTTTTTGTTCCACACACAAACAGCAGCACACCAGACTTGACTGAATTCAGTCTTCAGACAGCTGATTGGTCAAACTGTGTGCTCTTGATTGGACAAAAACCTGCAGCCAACTCATTCTTTGTGGAATGTAGTATATGGTCAGATTGTCAAGAGGTGTTTTTTTTTGTTTGTTTGTTTTGAAAAAACAGCAGTCACTCAGCTGTTGGTCAACAATAATGGGATCAGACCAGTAGGTGTGAACCAACAGAGCGAAGTTGTGTAGAAAAAACCAAAACTAACAGCTAAAAGACACAAAAGCACCTTGTTAGTTACACTACCATTATGAATGTTTTGTCATGTCATTTTCACTTAGCAAAATGAAACTTTCAACCCAACATATGTCAGGGTCCTCAGCCCAAATCTGACCCATATTCTCCACATCTGGGCAGATCTTGTGTGTTTGCGCCAAAAATTGGTCCAGATGTGACAGTAGCATCTGACACTCATGCCGTATACGAACCACTTTTGGGTCATAAAAACAGGAATTATATACTGAGCTGGAAGAAAACAAGCATGTGGCTTAAGTTTGGGGCTGGATTTATTTCATAATCTGACATGGAAAAAAAAATAAAAAAGGAAGATTACAGCAGCTTTAAACATTCTGGGCACAGTGGGGCAACAGAAACAACCTATAAAAACAGCACTGACATGTACTCTTCTAAATTTAATAGAGTGCATTTGTTACCAAAGCGTTTGTATTGTGAACACACCCAGTAGACACAGAGCACCATTACCTTATCTTCCACCTGAGTTGAGTCTCTACCAACTCCTGAAGGAAACTCTCACTCACTGTGTTTGATGGCCTGCAGCGACTCACAGCAAGAGAGAACCAAGCCAAGCTTTCATATATAATACACATATTAAGCACAAATAAATGCATGTTATTTTATTTTTCTTAATATTTTCTTAAACAATTTCAAAGTTTTCAAACCATCTTTGCCTCATGCATGTCAGGGTAGAGTGAACTATACCCTGACTGAGACTGAGGGAATGAACATCTCAGGTGAGAAGTAGTGCGAGTCTAAATATGTGCGAAGTACAGCTAACATCCGTTTGCTTGTGTTTAAGTTCAAACTCAAATATTTTATACATTAAAGCTGCAGCTGCAGGTTTGTGAAGTGCATGTTGTGACCTGTAAACAGTGACTTTTGAGTTGAGACGTCGACAGATGCCGTGTCTCTGTCCGGCTCTTTACCACCTCCTCTACATAAACACATCATATACATATATGTACACACACATGTAGCCTAATGCTTATATACGCAAACAGAAAGACATGCAGTATACAGTCCTGCCTGTGCTGCTCTGTCTCACTCTGTGTTTATGCTGAACAGTAAACAGACCATCCATTAAACTGTAATGAGCTAAAAGAGGAAGAGCAGAGAGGATGGTAGTAAACCGAGTATTGTTTCCATATGAAAGTGAAATTTGGGGATCATGAAAGTGAACTTCACCTTTGTGGTCCCTCAGGACTACAGCTTCCCACGTGTGTGTGTCAGTCCTAACTTCTGTTTCCATAACTCATCTCATGAAACAACACACGTACATCGGTGCGTCTGTTTTTTTTATCATGATTCCTGGTACTTGTCAGTGATGCTGTATCTGCAGTGTTGGGCGTGTGCTCGTCACCAGACCGCATTTGTGTATGAATTCCACACGCTCATCAGGCATGTTAGATTGCTGCTGCTGTCTCCCACTGCTGTGGTCTCACACATCAACACAACAAGGAGCCGCCAGGAGAGAGACAGGCAGGCGAGAGGGCGGATGAGCCAAAGCCAGGGCACAAAGAGCCATTTACTGGGACTTATATGCATGAGAGGAATCATAAAGCTCTGCCTGCTGACAGTAAACCAACATGTTTTCTCTTTTCTTGTGGTCAAGAGCTTCTTACTGTTTTCTAATTAGTTGCACAACTATCCACTGGCTGCTATGAGAAGACATGTGTTTTTCCTAAACAAAGCTGATGTGACCGTTCAAGTATTTAACTCTTAAAGGGATTAGCAGAAGAGGGAGAGATGTACTCATTTAGTTACAGTCACTCATGAATTCCTGTAAAGACAAAAAAAAGTCAGCATCATTAATCTTTCAGTCGTCTTACCTTTTCTGCTTCTGTCACATGTGGGAACGCCATCAAGTGCGAATGACTGAAGTTCTCATAGGTCAGTCTATAAGTAACTACTGTCACATGTGACCTTGCTTGCACTGCCTCTGCTTGCACTGATATTAGCTGAACTTCCTGTGAAATCAGGAAGTAACTTAAGTGTTTCTGTGGTGAAGCAGAGGGAACTTTATTGCAGCTACTGACCACAGCATGGTCGCACAGGTGTTTCCACTTTACTTGGTGTGATCAGACGTCTCCACAGCAACTTGCGTGCATGTACGGGACCAAAGCGATTTACATTAGCTACTTTGTGTCTGTTGTGAGATACAGACAGTGGACAAAGCAAAGCATGCCACTGAATCATAAGAGTGTGAATTATACAGTGCAGCCTGAGCCTTCACTGTCACACCTGTAGGAGATGTTAGGCTCTCCACCACCTTCGTCAAAACACCAACTGAGGGAACATATTTTGGAAGAACAGTGTTCGTGCCTCCGGCCAGAGACTTGTAACATCAGTGCCGTGAGGAGCTGCTCTGGCTCTATGACCTCACTGTGACACTTGTGTGATAATTCAGGGACCACATCCTTCAGAGGCTGCATTGTGTCACAGTTCATTGACTAGACAGTCCCAATTTCAAAGGCTCCGGTGGGTGGATGTGTTTATAGCCGACCTAAACCAAGACTTGCTGCACACCAGTAATGAAAATAACCCAGCAGCGAACACTGAGGATCACACTTTTAAACCTGAGTATTGGGTTTCAGCTCAGTTAAACAGTTAATGGCACAGCTCTTAAAACAGTGACCTTAAAACCTCAGGTTTGGTGAAGAAAAAGTTAGGAGTTGTCACGGTTGCTAGGCAACAAAAGGGGTGCTCTGATCTTGCAAGGCTAAAATCCTATCTACCATTAATTCTGTCTTTAATTTATTGTCCCATTTACCTGCTCAGACTATACGGTGGAAAGTGGCAATTTTGCTAAAACCTGCTTTACTGCATCTCTCCCTGTTTTATATAAGGTTCATATTTTATTTTGCACTGTCCCCATTTAAATAAAATTTAGATTACATTACAGTACTGAATTTTGGCTTTGGCCATTAAACTTTAACACGTGATAGACCAGATCCACCAAAGGATGCAGCGCCTGAGTTCTGTGTGGGTCTTTAATTTGTCCCCTGTCTGTCTGCATTTGTCCAGTTCAAAGTTCAAGTATATTGACTTTGGATGAATAAGCAGATCTCCTGCACAGCTTTCTACATGCACCCAACTTGAACCCCTCACTTATCTCTGCAGAGGAAGAGGTTCATAGACAGCAGCAGCTGCCTGTGAAACCTCACACATCAGACATATTACTGTGTTCTCAAGTTTTCATATTGGCTTCCTGTTTCACAGTACTGATTTTAATATACAGAAGTGTTGTTGTGTTGGAAAGCACTGGATGATCACGACCACATGAGTTTGTTGCAGACTTATAATATCATCTGGGACAAAGTAGCATTAAGTTTTAATGCATCTGTATTGCACATTTATTGGCATGTGCTCATACCTCTCTCTGCACTGCAGCAGCATTTTATTTTTCTATCCTTATCAATCATGTTTTAACCTTTTATCTGACGGTGTGTGTGTCCAATTGATGTGACGCACAAATGAAACTCCATCCAAGCCACAGTGGATCAATGTGAAGAGGTACGATACAGGACAAAAACATAACATTTATATCTTGTCTCATGAAGAACTTTGAGCTTCCATACTGTTGAAAGCTTTGTCTTTACAACATGTCTATATGGACAGAAGCAGGCTTTGATATTAGCATGAGCAGATGTCAAAAATACATTTGCATCTCTCTTGGTGAAGTAGATGTGGTGGCAGATTCCGGTGATAGTGGCGTCACTGTGAATAGTGCAGACTGTGTGGGTGAAGCGTTGTGGGTCAAACATTCATGTAGCCATTAATGATGATCCAGTGGTCACTGTGGACTGTCGGTCTGTTCAGGCTCTTCTCGGACGCACGGGTTGTGAGGGGCAGCTGGACTCAGTGTGGTCTCAAAGTAAGTTCACTGAAAACTACTAGAGCAGCCCTGCCTGTCACTCTCTGAGCATCATCAACAGGCGTTCAGGAAAATCTTCTCCATGTGATTGTTTATAAGGGTTTACTGGATGAGTTGTAACAAACTGCTGCTGAGAGCCGGAGGATTTATGAACCTTTTTTAATGTGTTCAAAGTGCCTGTGTGCCATGAAAATGAGAAGAGGGAAACATTGGAGTGTTTCTAATGTGGGGTTGAAGCTTTAATCTGAGCCACCTGGGGTCAGAGGGGGAAATGAGAGTGGTGATAAAGTTTACATGGTACAGAAGTGGTTTGGACTCCAATATTTTCAATATTACAGAGTCAGGCTTTTAAAAGAGTCACCACTGCACTGTAATCGAGTGCTACAGAGGAGATCACAGCTTTGATGCTGAGATTTTCATTCTGACAGGACTCGTTAAAAGCCACGCTCTCTGATCCTGTCAACAACATGGATGGAAAGAAGAAAAGAGAGCCGGGGAGAGAAGTCCATCAAGTGAAATTCCACTGCAAAACGTGGAGCATGCCATAAGCTCCTAATGACTGACCTCTCGGGGTGTGAGAATAAAAATAACCGTGGAATAATCCAGATATATATCACATGCGCAGCTTCAACGGGAATGGAGTGACTCCGTGGTGTGGTATGTCCGGGAAAGCTACGGGTTAATTTAAGACTAGGAGCAAAACCTGTTGCCAATTAGGAGCAGTGAGCGCCACATGTGGGCTAGACGTAGCTATCTCCAGAAGGGGCAAAGGGGGCAGACACCGCGGTGCGCGCAATGCAGACAAGCTGAATGTCTGTGCAATCACTTGTTCGGGCTCAACAGGCAGTTGGGAGTGAGGACAGTCACTAATCTGAGGAGTTGCTTTCTGCTCAAGGAGATGATCGAACAGAATCTGCAGGACTGAGGGGCTAGATGATGCGCAAGAGTGCCGCCATTCACACGCAGCCAGTTTCCAGTTCGTTTTGCTTCCAGCATCGCGACATGGCACGAATCTCTATCATATTTTTATTCTTCGTCGCATCTGCGTTCGGAGCGGGGAGCGTCTCTGAGATCTGCCGCGGCGCGCACTGCTTCTCCGCTCAGGACTGGAGCAGACCGTGCGTCGGAGCGCACTGCCCGGGGCGCACGGATGCAGCAGCGTCCAGGCGGCAGTTCCATCACTCGGTGCAGTCTAGACAAGGTCAAGTCCACCAGGGTTTCCAGCAGGACGCTCATTACAGTCACCCTCAGGTTCAGAGCGCGCCGTCAGCACCGTACACCATCCACCCTCAGCAGCCAGGCTTTGCGCAACAGGCGGCTACGGATGGCGCCAGGAGGACGAACCCGAGGACCATCACAGCGGAGGTGTTTCATCCTGGCTGCGCCGGTGGGACCTGTCCGACCACGGTCTCTCACCGTCAGGCCAATGATGACGGCGGCGCAACACGGGAGTGCAAAGGCATCGGATGTAAACTGCCCCTCCGGATGCGTCAGAAGCCCAAGCCCTGCGTCGGAGACGGTTGCGGGTCGCAGGGAGACGACGGGAGAGGGAACGCTTCTCCGGTTCACGTGACGGACAGAGCGGCGCAATTTCTGGATGAGCTCCCAGACTTCGGGTCAGAACGTGGCGCGTGGATCCAGCTGACGTGCGACATGAAACCAGGTCAGTATCAACCTGTGAGTGATTAGCCCCACAATGTAAAGTGAGTTAAACTCACGTGAACCCTGAGAAAGAGTGAGAAAATGATAATGACATAAACGGTGGTGTAATTTTCTCTCTTCGCTGCAGGAAACAACGAGGTTCCCGCAGAGGATGCTCTGGTGTTGCAGCTGCAGCTGTCCAAGAGCCAGGAGAAGCTGGTTGAGGCCCTCAGGGGCCAGCAGGACGAGGTCAGGGAGCTGCAGAGGCTCCTGACCGAGCAGCAGGGGACGCTGGTCAACCAGCAGAGAGAGATACTGGAACAGCAGAGGAGGATGTATGAACACATGGAGCAAGTAAGGCCGCTGTGGCTGATGATGGAGGACATGCTGACAGCTGCGGTTTTGTTTAGCAGCAGTGATTATAGAAAATAGAACATTAAACATTTATTCAGATTAGGTGGAGAGAAAACAGGCGACTTTTTCTGATGTTTTATGACACTGACTCTGGACCATCTGCTTCAGGTTGGGTCAGACAAAGCACAGAACAGCCACACACTTCATAGTTTAGTTTGTGTATTCATAACTCATCGTGATGTTTCCATGATCACAGTAAAAGTCTTTGTCCCTCTCTATCCAGGTGAAAGCTCAGTACAACGTGTTGCTGGACAGCATCAAGCAAACATCTCTCCAGAACCTCCAGGGGGACCTGGACACTCAGATGGAGACCATGAGCGAGCAGGTTCGAACCCACCAAGCGCAGCAGGCTCTGTCTTTGCACAAGGTGGACATGGAGGCAAGTGTGATGGAGGTGAGCTACAAGATGAATCAGGGATTTTAAATAAAAAATCAGTATGATACCAGATGTTTCCACGTTCGCTCGTCTCTGATCGTCACATGTCCGCGCTTGCTGCCCTCAGGTGGGTCGCTCCCTGCTGGCCTGCGGCAGCTGCGGCCCAGAGGAGTACTGTGGCTTCAGCAGCGGACGTCCTCGCTGTGAGAAGTGCACCGTCTGTCCGCCAGGCTTCTTCCTGGTCGCCCAGTGTTCGGTCCACGCAGACAGAATCTGCCAGGTTAGCACTGATGTCCCTTCACTGCAGGACAGAGACAGAAAATCAAAACACTGAGCTGAAAGACACTACACATTCTGCAAAGCTCACGTAAACACTGGTTTTCCTCTGCGTACTCATTAGCTGTTGATTAATTTGTCATCACAGGACAGAGACGAGTGCCTTGAAATCTCTGATCTGTGCGGAGATCAACAGAAGTGTCTCAACACACCAGGTGAAAAGATTTTGTTTTCATTTCATTTTAGTTTATCTTGAATTTGGCAACTCTCCTTTCTTTTCCCTTCCCTCCATCTGTCAAACGACCACCTGTTGAAACATATGTAGATACACAACTGTCAGACATTTGAATGACCCATTTTCTCTCTCTGTTGTGTCGCCAGGTGGGTTCAGGTGCCAGGGCATGACGGAGCGAGACGCCAACACAGGAATGTGTGGACACAGCTACTTCTACAACTCAGACATGGACGAGTGTCAGGCCTGTGCTGAATGTGACGGAGAACCTGTTGCTTCACCCTGTACCTTCACCACTGACACCATCTGCTCCGGGCCTGCTACTGGGGAAAGCATCCTCTCTCTGTCCTGGGCTGGAGATGTGAGTCTTCAGGGGACAAAAGGCCACGTCCTGGCTCACGCCTTCCCCAGCGTGCAGCTTCATGTCCAGGGAAGAGGCGACGCAGGTCTGGTGTCTGTCGAGGACGGACGTCTGGTGCTCAGGCAGCACGGTCTCGTGTGGCTGGATGAGAATCTCTCGGTGAGGCACGGCTGCCGCAGCTTCATCCAGTTCTGCCTGCGCATGAACGACACTGACAGTTCCGAAGGTCGAGACCTCAGCGGCGTCAGGGTGGAGCAGCAGGAGGGACGGTCGCTCCAGAGCGCCAGCGTCAGTGGGGTAGCGGAGGTCGCCCCGGGTCACGTCATCTCCCTCTTCCTCCGGAGTGCCAGCCACCACTGCAACCAAACCGGTGAGGGTCTGCAGCTGTACGACCCCTCAGCAGCTCCGCTCAGCCTCCTGTGGCTCTCCCATGACACAGGGGCCGTTGCCATGACAGCCCAGGCGATGGTGGCCACACACTACCACAAAACTATCGCCCGGTCTTCCGCACCACCACCACCTCGGACCCTTACGTAGTGGGGCTGACTCACGACGGCCGTGGGATTCGTTTTGCTGAGAGCGGCACGGTGCGCTTTTGTGTTCCAGCAGGCTCTGTACTCCATGGGCCAGGCCTGTGTGAGTGAAGGCTTCCAGCTGTTGGCGTACCTCAGCCGTAATGGAACCGGCATGGAGCTGTGCCGTGCCTTCAAACCAGGCGTCCACTACCGGGACACATCCATATCTCTGTCCGGAGCAACTAAAGTAGGTTCCGGGGACACACTGGCCTTTGAGATCCTCTCTCCTGCTCAGTGCAACGTTCGTTTCTTTGGCGACGAGACAGGCATCAGCCTCCTCAGTTTGGTCTGGGTCCCTGCTGCCATTTCCTCCTCGCTGTCCGCCGCGGTTGCTCACACCGGCCTTCCTTCAGGAGCCGTCCGGAACAAGCCACTGTTCTTCCGCCAGACCAGCTCTCACGTGTCCCAGATCAGCCTGCTAGGAAGGGGATCCACAGACCAGAGACGAGATTTTGTCTTCAGGGAGAGCGGCACGGCCAGCCTGGCTCTGGATCTCAAACTCATTCATTCCTGCAACTTGGTCAAGGTGACTCTGCTCAAGCGAAGCGATCCAGAGGCCTCAGGAGGAGGGCGGGACGCGGAGGGGGCTCGGCCAATCCCTCTGGCCCAGCAGGTGGGTGGTCAGATGCCAGAAGGAAGCCAGTGGGCCAGTGTGAGCCTGCGAGCGTCCTTCCACGTTCGTAACGGTACAGCGGTGTACTTCACACTGGACTGCGTACGTGGACGGGTCAACCAGATCAGTCACCACACAGGAAGTGGAGTATCAATCCTGTGGGTGGCAGCATAATAAACACAACTTTTCTGTGTTGTTTCTTCAAATGGATTCCAGATAGACCAGATGTTAAGCCATTATATGATGGACTTTCATTGGCTTGTTTTTTTAAGTAATCACTCACTCACATAGAAAATAAATACACTCTTTTTACCCGTTGTCTTGTAAGAAGGGAGAAAAGATTTACACTTCTCTCATATAAATATGAAGCTAGCAGTCAGGGGGATAGCAAACCTAACTCCAACACTAACTTACAAACATATCATATTTCATTAGTTTCTTTTGTGCAACATAAAAGTAACAATTTGTCAGCTGTTTTTGTAGGTTTTCCCAGTCTTTGCTTACAAAAAAAAAAAAAAAAAAAAAGCAAACCTGAGGTGAGCTAACTGTTTCCTCCTTTTAGCTTCATATTTAATGGACAGCTAAGATTTGGTGTAACTAACTTTGTAACTGTTTCCCAAACTCCATACTACTCCTTTAAGGTAATTTTGTACTAAGTAGCCTGCAACATTTTTTCCTTTCTATTAAAATCATTTTACATTGAAAGATAAGCTCAAATAACAACTTTTATTTATATAAAACTAAATATAGCATCATGAGTAAGTAACTGTACTATTTACATAACCTAATGCAAGTATTAGTACTGTGTAATGATCTCTACATAAGTACAAATGATGTCTCTTAGCACATGATAATACTGTAGGACACAGTTTTGATTCCTTTCATGCTGTTTTGATCTTTTAGATGTTCAGGAGTTCGTGTGCTGTGCTGTTTTGTCTGTCTCTTATTTATATAATTCACTTAGTCCATTGATGCCAAAGTAGCTTCAGATCATTCTCACTGTACAGCATTTTCTGCTGTCAACAAATGTGGTTTTCTGGTGCTGGTTTCAGTCAGTAGTGTGTTTTTTAGGTGCATGTGTTTCATGTTAGCCGCCATTTTCTAATGTGAATAGCCTATCTACTGCATGCCTTGTTTAGTAACCACTTTCTGCATATTATGGACTTAAAGAGAGTCATGTTTTTCACTAAGGCCATTACTGACATTCAACTGTCTTGGAGAGACAGCACGGTATAATATTATAATATTCACACCTTAAGATATAGTTACTCTAGCTCAGCTGTAATAAAGTGTATATTTGATGTTTTATAATAAAACAATAAAAAAGATTTAGTTTTACCACTGTTTTTGATGCCTCTGCGTAAGGACTCAGTTTGATGTGGCCATTTAAAGTTAGATTAACTTTGATAGAAATAACAAAACAAGGAAATTAAAAAAAAAAAAAAAACTTGCACTATGAAGTAATTAAACACTGCGCTGTACACTCAGGAGAGCTGGAATTACCTATAGGGTTTTCTGAATTGCACACTTACTTTCAGTCAGTTCAAGTCAGTACACTCCCAACTAGCTGGATTTATTTTATGTAATACTGTGACAATAAAATAATAGTTTATATAGTATGGTATATTAACATTTGTTAGCATTAGCATTTATTAGGACATGGTCACTAGTTAGGGTTAATTCACAAATCTCCATCAGAGATTTTAGAGTCTGGTCTTCTTGTTTGTCATGTATGAATCTTATCCTGGGCCTTTCCCTGCACGTCGCCTCGCTCACGGATGTGGAGACTGAATTGTGTGTGTTTGCTCTTGGCAGAAGCTGCCAGGTGTTTCCTATTACACATCAAAGAACACAGTTCCTTTATCATGAATTTAAACAGTCGAAATTATATTAGCTGGGTAGTTAACCTCCTAATGGCCTTCCTACGCACTTCCACCAACAACCCCCTCATTCTCAGAGTGCTGTACTGTGTTGGCACAAGATCAAAAAGCATATTACGATCCTGGGCATATGTTCTATCAAAACCAGTAGAGCACTTGATATTATTATTTCGGCCTTTGAAGTCATGACCTCCAGGTTGGTCTATGCTATAGCTTATTCAATAAATCAGGACTTCTTGGGGATTAAGTGCCATTACCATGCAGGTTTGTGTCTCCAGGTGCCTCCAGGAGTCTCAGGATTTATCAAAAGAGTAACATCTCCGACCGCTTCCCACTTCAATCGTCTAATTCTCCCAAGTTCAAGGTTACTTGACCAGACTCTTACATTAATAAAGCATGTGCAGCGCAGTTTATGCACTAAGCCTAAATCTTGTGCATGACCTTTGTCAGAAACTAGATGAGAAGACCAAAGACACTAACCAGGCCAGAGCAGACTGCAGAAGAGAAAAAAATACATATTTGGGGGCAAATTGAAACCACCCCCAGGCTGACGGGCAGCTGGCTGTGTGAGTTATGGTGGTCTGAGGATAATAAATGTTTAAGGAAAAAGGTCAGAGCCCCACAGTACAGAGGGTGGAGCTCTATCAGGCAGGCGTAGTGCGCCTAACACATTAGCACTGAATAATAGAGTACAGATGGAGGGAAAGACAAGCATATGAGTGTGTCAGGTTGGTATGAGTGTGTATCTGGGTGGTGTTTGTGTTGTGCAAGTGGAGTAACAACATGTTCAAAGTCCTACATGTCCTCTGGTTAGATATTCAGAGTCAAGCCTATGAGACACATAACACTGTAATGATATTTAATAATATAGATACATGGGTATTGCAAATTATTATCATCATTATTATTATTAATATTATTTAAGGGTAGGATCCAAATAATAATGGTGCTTCAGAGGTGGGGGCTTTGGTTATGTAAAAGAGATATATGGTTCAACCCCTCTTCACCCCAGTCATGTTCCTCCACTCCCTAAAACGTCAGGCACCAGAAGTTCAAATACATCAAGTCAAGTGTCTCTTACATGTGTCTCATGCTTGTGTCCTCACACTGCATGGAACTGGAACCTCCATCTAAATAATAACAGAGAGGTGGATGGAGCTGTAGCATGAGATGGATGGTGCTCTGGGCTCCATATGGCACACAGGCTGTGGATATACAGGTAGCAAGAATGTGTAGAAAGCAGGTGTTGTTCCAACTTTGCCCCTGCTATCGACGCTTATGGCAGAAAGAGAGAAAGACACAGAGGGAGGATGGGCAGAAAAAACAAGAAAGCTGTGGGAGAGAAACTTAACAATGGGGAGCAAAGTGAGAATCCGCTTCTCCGGTGTTCGTGCATCTGGAAGCAGTTCTCACTTGTTTTGAACTTTCCTTTATCAGCTTTTAACTCACCCAGAGGCATCCCATAGTGTCGGCTTGTGCTTCGTAGTAAGTTGTAGTTGAGGAGAACTTTTGTACAGTTATGGATCATAATGTCACCAAGACAACTATATGAAATGATAACTAACCCATAAGTCTTCATATTGATTACCTGAGGAGAATCATGTGAACAAGAAATGTCACAGTGTTCACTGTATTGTATTGTATTGTAAGACATCATCTTATATCAAAGGGTAGAAAAATATCTAATCAAACTATATATATAACATTAATTTCATCAGTGGCATGCCTTCTCTATACAGTAATGTGCGTGCTGCTGTTTATCTCGTGGTGCGATACTGCCCTCTACAAGAAATGAAGAGAATAAAACATAAACCTCGGTGGAGTTAAATTTATTATTACTACACACAGAAAATACATATGTATTTTTATGCCATTAAAATACACAATTACTTCCTTCATATAAGTTAATGCCTTATTTTTGCAATTTGATAACACAACAGTGTATCGTAGTCATTTATATATTATGGTAATCTTGGTTTTATATTAAGTTAGTTCAGATACAATGGTGCATATAAATACACACAGTGTGACCATTATATGTGATTTTACTTCAGGGTTATAGAGCACAGTTTATACTTTGTTCAAGATCATTACCTTCATACAATGTATTGTAAAACCTCATAAGAGTTTTACACTGGTTTATTACTGAAATGTTGAAATGTAGTAAATTTAAAGGCTGGCTGACAACAACCTTTTTCTAGCGGGCTCAACAAAGGTGTAGAAATGTGAGAACAAGGCAGTTTGTGAGCTGTGATTAAAAATAACTTTAAATCCCATGTTGCATCTTTGGGATGTGACTACAAAAACTTCATACTGTTTATGTAAAGCCTTTTTGCTTTGATATTAGGGCAATAACATCCTCCTGTGGAGTCAGTCCTCAGGTGCATTCAAATATTAGAGTTCAAATATAATAATTCGGCACTTATGTGTTTAGTGTTGCAGCAGAAAGGAAATTGCATCACTGTAATTCTATGAAAGGCATCTTTGGGGCAAATAGAAGTAGAGTTGACAGGAATGATGGATGAGAGCGATAAGATGCGATGGTAGCTTTGGAATAAGCTAGAAATAGAGCACTGATATTTGACATACAAAGAGTGCCAATAGAAAGCTGCTAAATGTGAATGAGGGACTATTTTGTTGGATATATACTTTAGCATAAAGCTCAGCTGCACAAGTTCCATGTAAATACCACAAACAAGTAACTATTAACTGTAAAGAAATTCCCACTGTGTGCAATGTTCTTGGCAAAACTGTATCAAACACCATGTAACACAATAACCAGTTGTTTTTGGTCCATGCTGCAAAGACAGCTGACTGTCTCCAGGAGTAAAGAGAGAGATGAGAATAGGTATAAAGAGAGAAAAGTCCTTGAGGTGAATGAGTGAAACTGTTAAAAAGTAGTAATGGGAGGAGTGAGGAGAGAGAGAATGGGGAGGTGCAGAGGTTAAATAAAGGCCCGTCAGAGGAAAGACAAGACTTTAATGAAGGATCTCAATAAGGAGACGTTTGAAATCTCCACCACACTCTGAGTCCAGGGCGTCTTTCAGAGTAACATCGTACTTCTCCAGGTACATGTCCTTTATTGTCTCCAGGTCGATCTGTGGGTTAACAACATAACACTGATGTCAGCACAACATACATTTTGTTTATTTTTGTGTTGGACTTTGTGTGACCAAGTTAAGACCAAGTTTTAGTTTTGATAATCATGTCATCAAACATCACGACTGCTGTGCAGCTGCACACACTTGCCTCAGAACGACCGACAATGATGCGAATCAGTGTGTCCTCATCAGTGCCCAGACCCTTCATGGCAGCATTGAGGCGCCGGGCAAAATACAGCTGTGGGTTCTTGGCACACCTTACTGTAAATACACACAGAGGCAGACTGTGTTAGGACGGGAGCTGATAGCTGATGCATCCACTTCATTGGCTTGTTTCATCTCACCCAGAGTAATGTAGCAGTCCTTGAGGGTTCCGGTGGCCTCATTGTCGATGGTGTCCAGGATATCTGTCCCTGAAAGCTGAGGTAACAAAAACACACTTTTACGCACAAAGGCACAAAAAAGGAATTTAAAAAAAAAATGCCTTCAAAGCCGTTTTCTTCTTCACTGAGTTCAGTACTTACAGATTCATAGACTTTAAATGTGGCCTGAAGCTGCATGTAGTTCCTGTGTGTCAGGATGTAGGTAAAGGTCGACTCGTCTGTGCCAAACCTTCCTTCTCCTGCCTGACAGGTACACATAGAGGAAATTATGTGCCAGCATCTGGGAACATTTGTCCTCAACATGAACCAGTTGAAATAATAATGTTTTGTCTCATTGATGAGGGAAACAAGTGCAGTCATTCATTAAAGATCATTTCTCCTCTCTTGTTTCTCACATCTTTCAGTCTTCTGGTCATCAGTCCTCTTAGTTATGATAACTGCATTTAAGATCTTGCAGCACAATAAATAGAACATTAAATTATATAGATGGATGGATGGATGGATGGATGGATGGATGGAAACTTAATTTTGACCAGATGATGGCAGTAGACGAGTGAGAGGAAAAGTCAGGCGACCACCAGAAATAATCAAGTTCATTCTGAGAAAACACAATATTCTCGTCTGGAGGAAAACAACAGGCTGGCCAACAAACAAACTCACACTGCTGTTCCCTGGGTGACTGCACCAGCAGACCTTAAGCACTGCCAAACATGTCTGTTTAACCGTTTATTAATGAGAGACTTCACTTACAGAGAAGCTTTGTAATGTCACTTTCTCTGCACACATTTGTATTTGTACAACTGTGCTGTGAGGCTTCAATCCTCAGTTGTGAATTTCCACACACATTCCTCAGGCCTGGACCGTAATATAAGCCATGGTACCACAAAAAACAAGCTTTGATTTAAAAACCCGGTGCTCGTGAGATTTTACAAGTCACCATGGGCTCACGTGGATGAACCTCTAAATCTAGGATCACGTTACCCTGCAAACATCAGTGTGATTTAAAGGGGAAACAAGGAATAAAGGCTCAGATTTGAAGGCAGCACATATTTCATTGGAGAACCTACCTCAAACAAAGACGTGGCGTCCTGTCGGCTAAACCCTCATCCACCTCATAGCCTTCATCCCTGCTCGCCTGTGGAAGAAAGGGGGATACGGGAGGAGATATGGAGGAGGTTTAAGAGGATGGATACACATGAGATGATGCATGTAGAGAGAGTGTGAGGGAAGAGATTTAGTGAGTGGAGGAAAGGTCAGAGCGAGAGATTACAAAAATAATCTCAGGTGTTAAACAGAATAACGATCATCTGCTCCACATTAAAGGGAACTGTTTGAAGGCCATTGAAGTGGCAGCTTTTGGATAGACGTCAGTGCACAACACGAGTCACACTGTTTGTCTTTTCTTTCTGCAGGAAGGAAAAGGGAGGGGAAGCAAAAGGGGTGGGAGCACTGGATGGCAGAGGGCCACATCATGCCAAACAATGATGTGATGTGTGTCAAATGTCCCAGTGGGCGAATCCAGGCATGGAGAACAATTCTGAGAAGCGTTATGAAATAATGAAAAGTACCATTCATCTTCTTCAAATGGGTAATGCTTAAAGACAGGCTGGATTAATGGCTACAGCTATCCCCTTAAAGGAACCCAGAGACATGCTGGACGAATGTTTCTATGTTTCAATGAATCGAACAAGGTTAATGCAAATTTGTTCGCGGTGTCTATCAGAACAGGACAGGGAGAGGACGTCTTTTCAGTGGCTGTGGGTCTTTATTGTGGACACCCAGTGGTGTAACAGTTCACACCTCAAACGAAACAGCTAACAGTACTACCAGGATTTGTCCCCACAGGTGTATTATCTTCGCAAAGGAAAAATGGAAAAAGGTCTGTGGCCTCAGGGGGTGATTGCTTCCCCTCAGAATCATAGCCTTTTATACAAATACAGTGAGAGTTTACCTGCATCAGTGAGACCAGCAGGTTCCTCACATCCCCACTGGTATCGTCTTCAACGTCTGCCTCCAGATCACGTTCATGCACTGCAGGGCAGAGCCACTTTTAAACATCCTCAGTTTAATGCTTGGTTAAGAGTGAAACTTGACCCTGAGAAGGCTGAACTCAGTGTTTGTGGCCAGGAAGTGAGGAAAACATGGCTCATTTCACTGTGAGTCATTCTTAAAGTTGATACACCCAAAGCCTTTAGACAAATATAACAGCACTAGGCCAGGCTGGTTAAATGACCACAGTTTCCAGCATGAGAGGAACATCAGATTGAGAGCTTTTTGAGCATGACTCAGCCTGGAGGAAAACTCACCCTGAGCGTAAGCCTCCTTGTACCTCAAAATGTCCTGTTGGGAAAAAGAAGATGAGATTGAGACAGCTACTAACATTAAAGAGGGTTAGGAGGTAATATATAGAGTGGTGGCCAAAATTATTAGAACAGCTGACAGATCTGAAAACTGACCCGACCTTTTTTTCGCCTCCAAAACATGATTTCATATCTTAATGTTCATGAATATGCAGATGGTTGATCTGAGCACAATCAGATGGAGTGAGTCCTACTGTTTTTATCCGCTTTTAACTTTAATATGTGGTACAGTATGTCCACCAGCAGCAATTACAGCAGCACATTTCTCTGGCACGTAAGGATATTTCCTGATTTCCTTCCTGGTTGGGGTCCATTGTAAATAATTTGGTTTCTTCTGTGAAGGAACATGATTGTGTCACAATGACAGAGAAATAGGCCAAGTTTCTTTTTTTTTGTAAGCAAAATGAGTTAAATCTTCTTATGATGGTTCTCTTCTATGGTTATAGAGCATAATGATGACTAATGGCCAATACAGCATCAACTGCAGCCTCTTAAATATGCAAAGTGTTCTAATAATGTTGCCCACCACTGTATATGTACATTCAATTATGTTAAATGTGACAAACCCACTTTTTTAATGCATTTAATTTCTTTTTCTTTTTTTTATTCTATAGAACAACACATTACACACATTAGGCATCTGCAGCATAACACTATCAGTTATAGCAACCATTATAATAACCCCTCGAACTTTGTTAAACAGCTTAGTACTGTATGTATACAAGTCCACCTTTGTATAAAGGGTTCATTTTCAGTTGTAGACTTGCTGTTATATAGACCTGCTCCAGTCGCTGCATCTACTTTGTCTCCACTGGTGGTTTTGTATCTTTCAAGTCAACTGTTTCTTGGCAATTTAATTATCTATTGAGTGTTTTACCACTTTTAGCTTTTGTTTTGGCTTTACACCCGCAATTTAGCTGTTTAGGTTCAGCCTCACTGAATTTGCGTCACTGTTTTCAAGGGAAAAAGCTCTATTAACCCACCGCAAGCTCTCTGACCAGCAGGTTAGCAACACATTAAAACACTGAGCAGCTACAGAACTAAATACTTCTTACCCTCAGGCGTTGGAGCAGATATTTATATTCTTATATTAACAAGGAGGCCAGAAACATGAGCGGTCGCATTGTTCCATTTCTCCTAAATGTGTAGATCAACAGGTTTGCTTTAACTAGATCACATTTATGAGGTGGTAGTATATTATTGTGTTTAAAACTTGATTCTGCTGGAACTAAGTGGCCAATAAAACAAAACAAGAAATCAGTAATTGCAGGTTTGACATCTGTTTACCACCTGTGAGTGGAGGCTGTTTGTGTGCAGAATGACTTTATTAAAGTTAAACTGAAGTTGGAGAACGAGTGGAAACAGAAAGACATGGCACAGCAACAGTATCATATACTGACAGACCTCATTGGTGGCTGTGCACAGGATCTCCACCAGCACAGCTTCGTCTGTCCCTGCCCCCTTCATGGCCTTCCTCAGCTCCTTGGCAAAGTAAACAGAAGGAGGGTCCAACATAGCGATGACAGCTTTCTCAAACTGCCTGTCAGCTCCTTCTTCAGGACCTCCTCCAGCTCCTGAGCCAACACACAGGTAACGCAGAGGTAATGTGGCACATGTTGTCATGTATATACGTTTGTATGTATGTATTTATAGGCCTATATCTACAAGACAGAGAGGGAGTGGGGGTCATTGTGGTTACTTACATCATCATACTTTTCAAGTAGGCCTGCTTGATCTCCACACGCTGAGCTGCAGAACGATTTGCCAGGATTTGGATGATGGCCTCTTCATCTGTGCCTGGAGAGTAAAACAGCAGTGCACATATAAAGGGCTGACTTCAATATCCTTCAACTAATGGAACATAGCAATATTGTAGCATTATCACTCTTGATAGATATCTGAAAGGCTTGGGGCAGGATAGGAACCCTGGGACAGGCCAGTTATTGAAATGGCTGTCACAAGTTTCCACCATAAATTGGGTAAAATAGCTGTAATATAGACACTGAATAAGCCACTCTGAATACAATAGAGCAGTAATATGTACGGATTAACATATGGTACAGTTTCCACCCCTATAGCACCAGCATACTGTACTATCTTTAGTTCAACATAACTTACTGTTTCTTTAAATCTGCTGGCTGACTAATGTCACTTTAAATTGGGAAATAGTCTTTTCAAATGTTTCCTCTGTGACGTACAGGACGCTACAACTCACGAAAGCTGTAAGTCAAATGGTTGTGACATAACAAACTTTCTGCTACTGATGACAGATCACCTTCTTTAATTGTACTCTGCACGTTCTGGAGCAGCAGGACTCAGGTGCAGGAGATGCTTTGTCCCCTCTGTGATCTCTCTGTACAACACCTCCGACAATGACTGTGGCTCATGACCTGTACTACTGAGCTTTAACTGTTAGTGAAACTGAACTGCTGGGCAATTAAATTCCCCAGGAAAGAAATCTATCCATCTGTCTATCTATCTATCTATCTATCTATCTATCTATCTATCTATCTATCTGTCTATCTATCTATCCATCCATCCATCTATCCATCTGTCTGGATGCTTTCCTAACAAGTGACTGGATAAAGAAAAGAATGAATGAAGAAAAGCAGCACAGTTCACAGGGTCACACACACACTTACCTAAACCTTTACATGCTTTTCGGATTGCCTTGATATCAGCTGTGACATCAAAGTCCTCATATGGGACTAGGGTGGCTGCAGAGTGAAAAGTGAAAATACACAAATCATTCATACAATCTAAGACAATGTGTAAAACTATTAAAGATCACTGGTGTAACCTGCTGCGCATTTAAAGCACCAAAAACTTAGAAAGTATAATGCATTTAAAAGCTTCCACATAAAACAGATGAGAGCATGTGACTGTGAGGAGGATTCATTATGGTGAAATACATCCAGGCCCTTCTCTCCCGCAGGAAAAGGGTGCAGCCTGCTGAGTCATGGGGAGGCAGCAGCAGCAGCAGCAGTGTGCAGCAGCAGCAGTGTGCAGCCTCCTCTCCTCGCCCACCCCCACTTTAATACAATGCGGCCTTATTGATCAGCGTGTCTGAGAAATTCCTCCTCCGGCAGGAACACTCCCTGTGCTCAAGTGAACTGCGCAGGTTGAGCTCCCCAACACCGACTGTTAACAGACTGTTTGCTCTAAAAGTACTGACTCCATCTCCTGCAGTGAATAATACAGCTTTAACTCTGTTTCGACGGCGCCTGTCTGTGGTGTGGCTCACTCTGTGTCGACTTTAATGATCTTGTCTCTGTTGATTATAGCTTCTCCTGACTTTTCTCTTATTGTATCAGTCCGTGTGTGACCTATTCACCTCAAACTAGCGGATTAGTAAATCCCCGCTGCGCCGGAGTTTGTTCTTCTAGCTGCAGAAGTTGTCAGGGTAAATAAATCAAGTTTTCTTACCTGGACGTTGCCCATGATATCCCAGCTGCTGCTTTAAGGTAGAAGGTGAAAAGTGAAAGCTGTGGGCTGTGTGTTTTGCTGATGTGCTAAGCTGTGCCGTGCCGTGCCGTGCCGTGCCGTGCCGTGCTGGTCTGTAGTTGTCAGTGACGCGTGTCAGGTCTGGTCGGTTGTTTCTGCAGAGACTCAGCCCTGTCCGGTGCTGCAGGGGTGACGTCACCGCCGCTCATTAATTTGGCAGGACGGAGCTGGTGCTGCTGGAGGTGGAGGATGTAACAACAACAGCCACTGTCTGATAGACTGGTGTTAATGCTGGGTTTATAAACTCTTTGTTGTTGTGAGATCAGTGATGGAAGTATTTCAAAACTCAGCAACTTCGTAGTTATTTTTTTAATCTGATCCACTTTGTGTTTATCTACTCCACTACATTTCAAATCAAACACATTACATTACTACATTCACACAGAAATAGATTTCAATCACTTGGATAGTCAAAGTGAGCAGCTACTATGAGATGGTTTACATTAGACAACAGCTCTACCTTCACCAGCTGGAAAAAGACACTGCTCCATACACCTCTTTAATAATAATCATAGTACGTTGTTTTAGATTTGATGCTTCACCTATCAAATACTGTACTTCAAATCCTTCTATTCAAATGAAATTTATGAAAGTATAGCTTGTGTGGATGATGGTTCATCTATCCATGAACCTATGGTGCTACCACAGTGCTCATGAGAAACAGTATGAACTTGTATGCACTGAATCAGCTACTCTGTGCATCATGCAATACATTGCAAACACAATGAATTCTGCACATTATTCTTTACCTATAAGAACACTTCACTGTGTCTGTTCTGAGTCAGTAATATCTGATCTAATCTAAAAATATGATATGTGGTAATATCTAATATCTGGAAATACCCCTTTATAAGTCCTACATTCAAAATCTTATATTATATATTATTATATAGAGATGTATCTCTATAAGCCTCAATATATAACTTGTAAACATGTAAAAAAACACACAGACATTGAGGAATAATCAGTTATGCATATTATTGCTAAGTTATATTCCTCTTACACTGTCTGATATGAAGAGGTCAGTCAGAGTTTTGGTTCCCAGAGTTTTACAGTCAGGGACAGCATCTGGTTCATGTCCTTGTAGACAGTTTGTGGTCCTTGTCCCCCACATGGTGGTAGTGTTGTACAGACTGCTTTGACATCGAGCACCTGCTGCTTGAACACTGTGGTAGACACAAGCAGGTTTGGGGGATGCTGTTAAAATACAGAGCTTATAGTCTCATTTTGAAAATTGTAAATTGATTTTTTTTTTTTTCCCTCCCAGTGGGCGAGGGGGATAAGCTCAAATTTCTGATGGTGCTTATGTATATGTTCTGCCTGCAGTGAGTGACCTACAGAAAGTGAATCATTGCTGTAAAGCTGGAGCTCCTGAAGCAAACTGAAACCAAACAGAGGCAGAGAGGTTTCATAGAAATATTTAATTCAGAGTTGAGAAAGGGTATTTACTGTATGTACATGCAACACAATATGAATGTACAATATAAATACTCCCATGTGGATGCTACAACAGTTTGTAACTTTTGGAGCAACACTTTACAGTATAACAAGCATAAAATACATTTAGTGGGCAAGTTGCAATATTTCCTTTTCAAACAGCCTTTTAAACCATCTGATAGAAAAAAGCATGTGAGAGTTCGACTGGTGGGTCATGTTTGTTTATCAGGCCCTTCACGTTACAGACGCTGCTCCTGAATGCCTAATGAACAGAAGCAAAACACATCTCGATCTTACACAGGAAGCTCTTCACTAAAACGCCTGATAAATACATGACAACATTTGACATCTATATTTGAAAATTCCCATGTGCTCCTAAGTCCTCCCTTAGTATTTCATAGCATATGCAATAATTTTTTTATGCCTTCTGGTGAATTCAAGTGTATCATGGCCCCGTGTATTTTCACTGTCATGCATACACAACTGTAATGAAGCTGAACTGACTACCGTGTGTGACTGCATTGCACCGGGTGTCAGTGATGGATGGCTGATCACAGGACAGAAGGCTGACTCTTGTTGTTGTTGACGTCGGAGATGATGTTTTAAATGTAAAAGTGCTTCGTTCTCTGTCTGCGAGAAAGTGGCAAAAGAAAAGCTTTGGTCATGCATACTCGTGGAAATAGCAGTTGAGTATGTGCAAACATTTTGAGGAAGGTGCATTCAAGCAGATGTAAGATGGGGGAAGTAAGTCAGAAAAAAATGCATTATTCACATCATCCAGCCCAGCCAGGCTTGGTTTTGGTCCTCGAAAGACTTCACATTTTCTGTGTGTGTAGATGCTGCAGCCTCGGATACAAGAGTGCAAGTGTTTTTTGTTTTTTTTTCTTCTTTTCTCATCTTTGTTTTTTTCTGTTTCAGATGGAACGTCTGGGGCAAAACTATTGACCAGACCAGTAAATGAATGTCAACAGAGGGGAGAGCCTCGTAGGTATTTTAGTACTGCTCAACTGTAACTGCAAGCCATTTGGAATATGTGTGTACATTATTGATAGTAATGCACATCATCTCAGAAGCATCATGTGGTACATAAGGAGACAAATACCATAGGCAACAACATCAAAACGTTCCACTGTCATATTTGAGTACAAGTTAACCAATAACATTTGGTTATTGGATGCTTGATACAGCAATTTGCCACATGCAATGACTTTTTTTTTTGATTTTTACTTTAGAAAAATACTGACGGTATATGGAGAACTTTTACTGAAACATACAGTTTCCTCATTTGGCTGTACTCAAATCCCACATTTCTCTAATCAAACAGATCATCTTCATGCCATGAATTATGGATTTGGCCTAAAGGTAAGGCATCGCAGCCGTGTCTGGGGCTTTGGTCCCACTTCTCTAAGCTAACACGTTATCTTTCCTAAGGTCTTTTTCCCTGCTTGTTTTTGTCGTCAGCATCTGATGCATGAAGTCTCTGCTGGTTTCCTGCTGAATGCATCAGCAGCGTAACAGGGAAAACCAACGCCACTGTTCAATAAGCTCAGGTGAAGCATTTACTGTGCTTGTGGAAAAAAATGATTGTCTGATCTGCTGGTAAATGATTCATTTACAAATTGTCTCAATGTACTGTAGTCCATGTGATAAAAAGTACGTACAATGTAACTGACAAATGGGCAAGCAAAAGTGCAGACTAAAACTTCCTTTAAAGTGACTTCAAGGTTGCATTCACTGCAATGTAACAACAACAAGGTCATGTCTGGATTGCATCAATGGGCAGCAGAGAAAAGCTTTCATATCAAACACAATGTTGGATCTTTTTTTTCTTTGCTCTGTCTTCTGTGCTGTCGGTCTGTGAATACAAAAAAAATAAAGAGTTGTTGCCCAGTTATCATGCCCTCTCACCAGAGTCTTTCTCCTCAAAGTCCCACGGGCAAACGTCGGCCATTTTTGGGGCACTGATGACTGATGGTTTGTAACCACTACTCAAAGAGCTCTCTCTCTCCCTCTCTGGTGAGAGTTTAGTTTTCTGAGCAAAGCTGGTGTGAGAGGGCTGCATCTCCTGGGAGATAACCTCCTGCCTCCTAATCTCCATCACCTCTGGGTCTCTGGTGGAGCTCCTCCGCCGATCAGAGGGTGGCCCGCTGCTTCAGACGATTGGCTGACCCGTCTCCTCTCCGACGGCAGTTTGCTGGAAGAGGACCGCTCTCTCCTCTCTGCTTTCTCTCTCCCGCCCTTTCTCCTTCTCGGCTTTGTGGTTGGACGAGCAGGAGCCTTTCCGTTTCCTCTTGTGCGTGGTGGGGCTGTTGCAGCTCTTCTCCTGTTTAGGTGAAGGTGGGCTGGTGTAATCCCACGGGCAGATTTCTACCATCAGGGAGGAGGCTGCAAAAGGCTCCCCGTGGACTTGGAGTGGTCTGAGTGGAGCCCCTTGGGTTTCCCATCGGTGGGCGTGACGCTTTTCTTACGCCTGATCCTGTCTGGGGAGATGGAATCTGAATCTCCTCCCAGCATGGGCTGCTCATCAAATTCCCAGGGCCACATCCGGCTTAAGAGGCAGAGGTGACCTGGGTGGCCGAGATTTGCGTGATTCCCTGCCTTCGTCTCTGTCCCCTCCTTTATCTTTGGATCGGCGTCTGTTGGAAGGGGACTGGCCTGTTTTCTGCCTCTGCTGGGACCGGCTGCCTTTGGTGATTCCAGAGCTGCTGCTGCCTCTCCGACTGCCGGTGGTTTCTCCAGGAGCGATGGAAACATGTTTCTGAGTTTTTGTTTCAGAGGGAGTCTGAGGCTCCTCCAGTTCCCAGGGACAAACCTCAGACACATCGTAAAGGTTCTTCCCATCTCAGAGAAAATGGACGGCTGGCTGCCACTCACCTGTTAGAAAAGAGCAGTAAAACTGTGTATTAAGGTCGAATATGTTGCATGTTCTTGTTCATCTACAAAATATTTTGGCTCTAAAGCTAAAACCACACAGATGCAACAGTTATTTTATATTAGAAAAGTAAATGTGGAGACATCACCTGTTGTTTCATGATGCCCATCTTCATCGGTGTCTTGGAGTACTCCACTGACTGGCTGATGATCATTTTTGGATAATGTTCTGGGCGTCTCATCCACCTCAGACAGCATCCTCCCGTCCTGTCCCTTCAGACCCTTCTTGCTGGCGTCCTCGACGCTCTGCGTCTTGTTGGTGAGCCCCGGCATCTTCTCCTTGGCACTGGCGATCACGCTCAGAGACTTCTGCATGATGGAGGTCCGCAGGTGGACGGGTTTCTTCTCGTGTGTTAAGTTGTGGGCGCTGGCTGATTTCCAGAACAGAGGAACAGACTCAGTGGACTCGGCTGGCTCCAGTCTGGGTTGGGTCGCAGCTGGTTCCAGCTGCTTCTTGGCGTGTCTCCGGCCGATGAGGGAACCCAGAAGAGATCCTTCTCCACCGTTTCCAACAGGAGTCATTTTGTCTCCTGCAGTTGAACCAGTTTGGCTTCCAGTTTCCTCATCCTGGTCACAAACATGGTCATAGCTGAGTGACTTCTTCAAACCCATGACCTTGTTCTTCAGGGAGTCGTCCGAGGTTTTCCTGAGGAATCAACAGATTCAATAAAGTAGAGTAGATTAAAGTAGAGTTTAGTCACATAACTTTTTTCTTCTATATCTATATACAATTTATACATTTATTTAATGACACAGGGCGACTAAGCTCTTTCTTTCTTTCATTATAACTTGTGGCAACTGACGATTAAAGTTCCGACATGTGTGTGTATGTGCCTATTACAACAGTGACACACTGAGGACATGATGCCACTGGCAGTCACACAATGAACAGACTGATGCTGTGATGAAAATCACACATCTCTTGTGGTTTGGAAGGAAATTCCTGGAAACATTTGGGATAATGTGAGAACACAACTCACATCAGGCACTTCCATACATTTTAAGGTGTAAAAGTTTACATATTATACTTGAAACCAGTTGAATATCTCTGTTATAATGGATTAACACAAACATTTCATCACACCCACAGTTACTAGATGATCTGGTCTGAACTGGCTCTGAGATTTTATGCGTATTACAGAAGTTCCCACAACTGACTTCTCCATTTTAACATTTTACGCAGTAAATTATGGCACAACAGTCATAAACATTACATTTGGAGCACAAAGTATATTTGCAGATGAGCAATATCAACAGTTTAAAAAATATTGAGGTAGTTTTTTAAAGATGCAGACAGTTCAAACCCTTGGGGCTCAGACTCATCTCACAGCTCAGTCATGTTCTTCATTTCAAAGGTGAAACTCAGTGATAGGTTCTTTTAATTTCTACGCTGCCGTTATCACCCTGCCTGAATTAAATCGGTGGAACCAGGGGCTTACCTTGATGACTGGGTTCAAACGGGTTCCTCTTCAAGGTGCTGCGGTTGCTGCCGTGCTCGCTGCCGTCCTCGCGGCTGCACTGGCGGTGTATGTGCATCGTCTCTGGATCTCTGTGATTCGTTTCATCAGGGAGCGGCCCAGGCCTTTCTTGGAGTTGCGCTTCTTTTGGAGGTGAGGGTTATTGGCCAGCATCTTCTTACGTTTGTAGACTTCCAGCTGCGCGTACAGCTTCTTCAACTCATCCTGGAAAAGCAAGGGGACTATAAATACTGAGCATCTTTTTATTTTAATTATTTAATTATGATGCTGCCATGATGCTGCTATGTCACTGTTTCATTCATATTTTTATGAGTCAGTGTTCTGCTATGAACATCTCACATATGAAGTATACACAGTGGTCCAAATAATCAAACCTTCATTTCTGAATTGGTATGGCAACAGCTTACAATTGTAATGGCATCAAGACTCAACTAATGACAGTCCTTCACAGAGGAAGGGAACATTTTGTTGCTTTTTTTGCAGTCAAATCATTTTCTTTTCAGCTTGAATACAAAAGTGAGACCTTTTCATTTGCATTTACCACATCCTCATGAAATATAATTACATGCTGCTGCTCGAAATGCTGTGGAGCCCCGTGACGCTGTTTGTACAAATAGCAGCGACCAGCAGGACTAAACCTCACTTAATATCTTGCTATGATTGTAGATGCTACTTCACCCGGATGTCCTCGGGGTCCAAGCTGTGTTCGCTCCAGGCTGAGGTGATGCTGTTGTTAAGGTAAGAGCCAGATCTTCCCATGTCCAACTCCTCCTCATAGGCCTCCGTGGCAATGTCGTCCCTGGCCTGAGTCCCTTTGGACAGGAACTAAGACAGATGGAGAGCAAGGTTTAAGACTGGCATCACAGACTGAGCAGGAAGGCTGAGTGAAAGAGACACAGATGTAAATGTAGATCTCTAACATTAGATGTACTGAATTAACAGAATATTAGTGACTTCAGGGGCTGTTTATGGTGGGCAGAGGGTGAACAATATTTACTGCAGCAGAATTTTTACAGACCTGGATTTATAAGGTCATACTTACTTTCTAGTCGACTTTTGTCGAATAATAAATGACTTTTTTTCTACCAAAGTATATTAACTGAGATTTATATGATGTATGTAATAGCCTATATTTCATTGTTATATTAATTAATTACCTCAAAGTTTCAAGTTTCAGTCATTTTTCTTGACTGACAGCACCTAAATGTAAATGTAAGATGCTGCTCAACTAGTTAAAAGTTAAGCAGATTTTAAGTTATATAAAGTTATATAAGTTATCCTGGTGAGATTAAACTATTGTTTCAATTCTTTGTTATGACTCTGTGCAACTACGCAAATCAAATTCAGATTTATGCATCTCAGTATTTGCACAAATCTTGGATTCATAAGTACGAAAACAAAGGTGAGACAAGGTTGCATTATTACAAAAGATACAATAAACAATGTGATTTTGACTTGATTTCCAGGGCCAAACTGTTTATCTTTGCCTGCATAACAAATCTAGAAACAAAAGACAAAGCAGATATTTAACTCAGATTCGGGAACAGACGCTGGGTGAGATTAGCATCCTCCCATTATGCTTAATTATCCCAGTGTACTCAACTGACTTCCACTTCTGAGGTGCCTAATTAAGAAGGAATGAAGGAACAGAGAGCGTTGATGGTGTATTGCATTTCTCACACAGCAGGAGAATTAAATGTTTTCCATCAGACTTGAGAGATTGCACATAAAGATGCCGGCGGGAGTGCTTGGCCAAATTAAAATAACCGCTAACGCAGTTTGAATGAGTTTAAGGTAATGGTAGCAAATGTGGCCGCGTATGACTGTGTATTCCAGATCACCAACACCAAATGAAGTCAAGATGATTGATGATCTGTTGTGTGTGGAAGCTACAGTACAGCAGTAGACTCGAAGGTAATCTCTCTGTGCTGAATATAATCTCCGGTATGTCTGTAGGATACTCCAAGAAACACTATAATATCAAAGAAGAATAAGATCTCATCCCTGCAACACCTTCTATGTAAGCTGCTCTCTGGATTAGTATCAGGTGTTGTAGTTACCTGAACTCTATGGGACAATAGCTGGACTTAATTCTGACACATCTTAAGCACAGGAAAAACTTTTTGTTAGCACATTAAAGTTATATATTCATCGTCACTCAGTAATCACGCAAACCTGAGTAAACTAAAATCTATTTTGTGCTCAAAGTAGGTATTAGTCTTTTGCTATTACCCATATGATGCATCATTATAATCCCTTTCCCTCAGTTTCCCTCATTTGCCTTCTCCATAATGTGCACTTTCCAACCCATGGATATTTGCTCACAGTGAGCTCGTATGGATATGAATCTCCAAAAATGCAAATGTGAAAATAAAATGCAAATAACTGTACTGAGCATAAAATAGATCTTTGTTTTCTCACATTAAATTACTCTTTATGCAATCATTATTTCTCTAAGTATAATTTATGTGACTGTGAAAAATGTTCCACTGGGCATTAAGAATATAGGCACAGACACAGCTCCATGAAAGCTGAAGGTCATGAATGCATTTAAACCAGGAAAGTGGTGGTCGTTTTTAGTGGTGTTTAGTTAACACAGTGGTGTGTGGTATTGGAGAAGATCAGTTCTTACATTCTTTACTGAGGAAAATACCCAACAGTGAAAAAATCCTGTTTGCACTGCAGAAACAATGACTGATATAAAATTATAGTAGTTCAGTCCAGTGGTTCTCAACCAAGGGGTCAGACTCCCCAGGAGAAACCTGAGCAGGTTTGTTTTGTAATAAGAAAAAATATTAAAGGAGTTCATCAACCCTGAGAGTCCCCTGGCAAAGAAGCCCATTGAAGAACAACCCCTCCCCCAGATGTAGACTATAGCTGCTACAGTTTACAGATGTTCACAGAACGCCTCACATGTAGCTACATGATCATATAATATACTCCCATTTAGGAACAATTGGGGCAACAGCAGGGCACCATACAACCTACTGTCATCACGAGAGGGTTGAAGGGTTTCATTATTGTCAATGCAAAATGTGCCACTATCAGGGCCGCTGGGGGCCCTTTTCCCATTGGCTCTCCCAAACATTGTTTAGTTTGCCTCACCTCTGAAACCACATGAGGAGTATAGAGAGAAGAGAAAATCTCTCTTTGGTAGAATAAGCAGTCATACTCGAGGCGTGACAACGAGCCTAAGTCCACACTGATTTAATATGAGAGCTTAATATGAAAATCAAAAAGGCTGGAAACCAGTGGTTTATAAGCTCGTCATTATTACATGTTTTATGTAATATCTCACTCTGTAAAGTAAGCAGTAGCTGCAGCTTTCAGATAAATGTGGTGAAGCAGAAGCATAAAGCAGCAGAGAAATGGTGATGATGAAGTTCAATTCAAGTCCCTCAAGATGTAGATACAATACATGAGTAAATGTAAATGATCATTTTTCACTGCTGCTCTTCAATGTATAATAATCTCTCTGCAAAATGTCCTGTTGTGCATTTGGACAGAATTTGGGCCCAAATACATTTCCGTAGAATTTGTGGTCATGAATAAATGTAATTCACTTTTTAACATGGAGAGTTTGGTGATAGAGCCCTAGCATTTGATTCTGTTAATTATTAACCAACAGCCCAGTAAAAGCCTGGTGATGGCTCATCAGCTCTGGGTACAAAGTGTTACCTTTGGAACAAGCAGCAGGCCCAGAGTCACAGTCACAGTCAGATGAGTGTGAGCAAAGAACAACATGAGCATCCAGTCAGGGTGCAGCCCGGGCACCAGAGAGAACCTGCAGGGAAAACATTAACAGGAGAGAGTCTGTTCATTCACCAGCGTGTTATCAAAGCAAGTGTTTAGAAGTCAGCTGAACTGAGTGTCTGTGAAATATGCTCAGTCACACATACACACACAGACATTAAAAGCAGCTTTTAGTGAATCACTGGATGAGAACAGAATGAAATGTACCACAAACCCTGAGGCATGAAAAAAACAACTGTAAACATAGGCTTAAAAGCAAAACGATGTGAAAATTATAAAAGTAGCAAATTATTGGAAGCTGTACGTAGCTACCTTGGATGTTATGAAAATGTGTTCACTTTCACTTGGTGTTCAGGGTAGTGCAGTTATTTTGTGCAGTTTGAATGCCTGATGCTGTAGAGCCTCAGGCAGCCTCCAAATGAAACCAGTACCAGACATATTGTATGTTTAGACTCTAAACATACATGGCTCTAAGCTTTAGAGCCATGCTAGCAGCTAATATATTCCAAGATAATATTTGACTTAATAGCAAATGTTAAGTTGAACAAGGTAAACATTATATTATCAGTGTGAACAAACATTAAACGACATTAGTATTCAGCTTAAAGCACTTAAACACAGTATCACAGAGCTGCTAGCATGGTTGTGTGAACTCATTTGTCTTTTTTTCTATTCTTCACTGTCTCCACCTCATTGAATCAAGATATATTAACTGTGTTAATTATACTTTAAACCCTCAGTCCCTCGATAATCATCTAGCCTATATATTCTGCTACAAAAAATGCGGTAAATTACCCAACAGTGTGACCCTATGACCTATGACCTGTCACCTGTTTCTGTTTTCACCTGTAGCAACGACAGTCCAACAAAAACACAGAACTGGTACTGTGTGACATTCACATGCTCTGTAGGCTAAAGTCTTTTTTGGTTCAGTTCAATAACGCTATCCTGACTATTTCTCAGGGAGGCTAACACTTGCTGTTAGCATTTAGTATCTTAGTTACAGTGAGGTATTGACAGCTGAGGTTTAACAGAGGCTGTAACATTTTTTTCACAGCTGATCCTCACCATTTAAAACAACTGAATTTCTGTGCCTGGTCATATTTACTCTTTTTCTACCCCGACATCAACAGGTTTGATTTGGGCCTCAGTCACTGAGGCTAAAAATAGTGTGCTGCTCTGTAGTGGCCATCTAAAACTACATAAACTTAATTATGCAAGTATTGATTATACATTTAAAATATTACAGGTAGTTTCTTACACCCACAGGCAGAACATATATATAGACTGATATGGTTTTGATAATCCCTGGTGCTCCTAATGACTTCAAAATTGATTTTACTGCTGTTTTTTAAGCTTGGCGTGATCGCGCCGCTTCTATTTGTGTCATGTCAAACCCTATCACTGCTTGATATTCTGCGGTAGAGGCCAACGTGAATCAGTCACATTGTTTTGAAAAGTTTTTCATCAAAGTCTAGAGAGAAGAGAAATTTTCTGTCACAATCAGCACATTCACCAAGTCAAATGATTTGGCATGTAGGAATTGTGCCCCATTTCTGTCACCACCACCTAAATTCAGATGTGTGCAGTTTGTCAAAGCTCACAGCAGTGATTTTGGTTTCGTTTAAAGACTTGTGTCATCATTACTATTATTGTAGCTGTTTTAAATCATAGTTGGTATTGTATCTACAGGCACTGGGACAGGTAATTGCTCCAATTATAGCTGGAGAATGTGAAAAAGTACAAAAAACTGTGTGCATTTTGGCATCAATTTTCCACAGCGAATCAAAGCCAGAAACTATGACAGATAAATCAATGCAATAATTTAGGCGGCAAGAGCTAAGAGTATTGTGTATTTTGTGCAACGTGTGTAGAAGTCCTTCATGTGGCAGCATGAAAACCCTCAGTGTGTGTGTGTGTGTGTGTGTGTGTGTGTGTGTGTGTGGGCGTCCATGCATGTGTCAGATAGTGAAATCTAGAAATGGTGTGTGTTGTTTCCCATCATTCATTAGAGATCCACCAAGGAGGCTCAGAGGGCGTTGGCCCCTTACTCCGTTCAACTCTGTTCACATTCATAATTCATTTGACATCCAAGAGCAAAGTGTGTGTGTGTGTGTGTTTATCGCCCCTTCCCCACCACACTAACACATCACATTCTGCACAAGTCCGCCCTTATCTCTGGACCGCAGCAGCAGACAGACTCTGTCAGCTCACCAAAAGAAAAACACTCTAATGTTTTATTCCCCACCAAGTACCAAGAGTAGATTGATTTATACCACGTTCACACTGATGATGAAGGTGTACCCACTGGACTTTTTGGTTTCTTAACAGATTAAAAGGATGTGATCTTTTCCTTTTGTGTCCAACTGAGCACAAAAGACTTCTGCCTAAATGAAAGAATATTCAATCAGGAACAGTTTTATCGGGACTGTGACAAATGGAACTTTTTGCCTGAGGCTCCTGCAGGTGCTCTATAAAATTACCTGACCGCTTTTATTCCCACTGCGACAGGACTGACAAAGTGCTCTGTGATTCACGAGTCCTGTAAAGTTTGACTATGCACCATTTTACGATGTGGTTCCCTTTTCAACTCAGATACTCAAAACCCATACATCCAAACCCAGGCACACAAACACAGCTTGTCTGAGACGCAGTGTAAGCTCTCAAGAGGCACACAAGAATATGTAGTTGTCAGAACTGATAAAGTCTATGATGCATTTTCCAAACCTCCTTCATGCCAAACCAATAGCTGCCTTGAAGATACAAACAAAGAAAACATTCACAAAGTGCAGATTGAGGTGCAAAATTATTTAGCAAGATGCTTAACATGTGCCCAAACCAAGTATCGACATCTGGAGCTGAAGCCCACACGAGAAGTGACAAAAGCTGCAGTTCTTTGAGTGGCCACTTGAGGCTGGCTTCAATCTCCTCAGACTCTCAAACATGTTTACAGCCTAGTGCAAAAAAAGCTCTGGTGTCTAGAGCCAATTTGCTACATGGCAACTAAACATTTTTGTATAACTGACACCTCTGAGAGTAATAGAGACTTAAACTTTTACATAATTAAGTGAATTGACCTTTGACCCACTGACAAGAATGAAGAGTGACTGAATTGCCACCCAGTGAATATGAGGTCCAGTAAATCAATGAGCAGTGATTATTTCTTATCTAATTGAGAATGTCTTTGTTTGTCTCAACTTTGAAGGTATCTACAAGAAAATAAACAAGTTACAGTTAAATGAGACTCCACATTTAAAGTACTGTTGCCTAATTGAATACATCAGTGTAACTAGAGCAGTTGTTTTCCACCTCTGTCTGACAGAGACAGACAGAGAGTTACTGTCACAGAGAGTTTATTCTGGGCTCTGGCACAGTAGATGTATGCTGTGTCTCTGCCAAGGAAGACATTTTTTATTCACCTCCTTTCAACCAGCTTACCCCGCTCTCTGCTGACACTTGTTCATTCCCCTGATGAAGGGGGGTGGGTGAACTCTGCCTTTCATCTGACATGTTCAACACTTGTAATGCCCATGCTAACAGGCAAATATCCCCATGATTATGATTAAACAACAGTTTGTGCTGCGAGACGGGGGAAAGTCGTCTAAGCCCCTCACTGTTATACGTGCCATTTCCTCATTACTGTCACGGAGATGTTCATCATGTCAAATAGCTATAACTCATTGTTCTACAGTGTTAGCTCTGTTTTACACCTCTTTTATACCCCTCACCATAGATCTTCCCCTTTCTCCTTTCTCTGTCTCAATCAGCAAGATGGCAAGATTGAGCCATTCACTTCACAGTGTGTCTCTGTCTCTCACTGTGTGAGTGTTCATGCTCACTGATGCTTATGCCATCCAATACTCACCTGATGATGTGGAAAATGGCCGATATGAGGAGCTCATTGTAGATGGCCACAGCCATGTAACGTGGTTCGTGGAAGGCAGAGGGCACGGTGCGGACAGCGTAGCAGAGGTACACGCCCCACAGCAGGAAGAGGAACTCCGCTGGGCGATGAAAGAAACAAACAGGAAGAAAGGTCAAAGAAAAGGTTAGATGACATCACCTGATCCAATGTTGTTTCTGTGGTATTTTTATTGTCTTAAAGTTTGTGTTTGCTGCTCATGATGGCAAACATCTGTCTTTTGACTGAGCAATTTACCAACTCACCATTAGGCATACGGTTAAAATGTATTGGGTTGACATTGTGTGGTGAAAAACATCACTCACGTTCTTTCAAAGAGTTAGAACAGGCATCTCCAAACTATTTCACAAAGGGCCGGTGTGGCTGCAGGTTTTTGTTCAAACCAACCAGGAGCAACTGGTTTGACCAATCAACTGTCTAAAGACTGAGATCTGTTGATTAACTGAGTCCAGTCTGGTGTGCTGCTGCTTGGTTGGAACAAAAACCTGCAGCCACACGGCCCTTTGTGGAAGAGTTCGGAGATGCCTGAGTTAGATGAAAGGCTTGAATCCTCTGAACTCATACAAAACCAGAGCTGGAAGGTGCTCAGCTTAGCATAAAGAGAGGGAGCAGGAGGAAACAGCCTGGTTCTGTTTAATAAATCTCAGACAATTAAGGGGTCCTCTTGCCACCCACAGCCCACCAAATATACATTAGCCTAATACATACAATTTATTCATAGTAATTGTTTGTAAGAGTTCTTACGTTGTGATGTAAACATGAATGAAACAACTATGAGGTCCACTTTTCTGTTTTAAATATCTTACATAAACCTGTTCATATCAGTACTTTGACATAAATCTCAGTCTTACTAGTTATGCATTTCTCTGTTTGTTAATTTTGTGGATCCAAATGGATCAAAATCTTGCAAGCGATTAAAATACATGAATCTGGAATAGGCAAGATATTTTTTGAGGGTAGGTCTCTGGAGGCAACAACAACAGCAGCAGCAGCAGCAGCAGCAGCAGCAGCAGCAGCAGCAGCAGACAGACAGTAACGAAACTTTGGAGCTCCCCCTAAAAACCTAGATTCATTTTTGTTTCTCTGTTTGTGTAAAAGACACAACATGTTAAATACAGAGATTTAAAAGTTGTTTGTCTTTGGACAGGTCCAGGTTATACAATCCTTCATGTTCAAGCCAGGCTAATCATCTCCTGGATGGTAATTAACAGACTCATTCTCAGAGATAAAGAAAAAAAGCATCTCTCAAAGTGCTGGTTATTCCTTTGAGAGCTGATTTACAGTCTATTTACCTGCACAACTACTGTTACACTGTTATTCATTCCATATTAACACACTAACCCCGCTTTGACTCTGGAGGGGTTGACTGCAATTGTGTGGTTTCAAATTTAGCACTTCCTAATTTAGCAAGACTTCCCAGAGTTTGAAGCGTTTCCCCCGATGCGAGGCAGTCGCCTCCTCGACTCACTTGTCGACACGTCCCCTCTATCGTCTCATCATCTCACCGAGGTCACACAGCACCGAGTGTAATTTTCAGGGAAGACGTATATAAAACGCTGGCTGGCGTCGTGGTTATCAGCACATGCCAGAATCGCCACAGTGTGTGTTCACAGCCCACACATTACCATCTAAATTGTCAGTAACGAAACTTTAAAGAGCATCAGTTGCAAGAATCAATAGCAATTATTTTGGATGTGAGAGGGAGAGGATTCCTTGAAGGGTGCTGCATTTTGGAGGTATGAAATTATGCCCTGCAGCACTCTCATACATCTTGTACTTGCTGCTCTCTGGTGTAGAACGGAAAGGTGATGCTTCCTTTACCGCTGGTAGAAAAAAAAACACGTTTGCACATAAGATACATTTTTTGTTGTTGTAATGCCCTGATGTGAAATTCACAAACAGCCGTTACAAAGTCAGAGGTTTTTCCCCTGATACAGTCTACACAAACTTTGCTGTATTGTTTGCAGGGAGCAAAATCACACCAAGGACTGTGGCATGGACTGTGTTTGGCACATGGGTCCATGAAGTCTTTACAGTGATTACAGACCATTAATATTCATGAATAGGCCCAGTCTATAAATCATCACTAATTACATGCTGCTTAGCCTCTGAATCAGTGAATGCATGAAGAGCTGCTGGCGAGAAGGAAAGGATAACAATTCCAGCTAATGCAGATTAATTGCATATTCAGGTTATTTGTTCATTGCTGAAATTTATCCATACGTTTTTGCATCAGCTCTGTTTTGCTTCACAATGCAGGACAAGACAGGATATGATTTGTTCATTTTTTTTAGATAGACATGTGTGCTTTTGTCCGTGCTATGATAAAACAAGCAGAAATACTGAAAAGCAATTAGATTCATTCACACAAACATGATGCGCTCCGTGACTTGTGCATGGTTGAAAATCCTTCACTCAGGGAGCTTCCTGTCCTTCACTGTAGCCTTAAAACACCAGTGTTAAGGCTACAGAGCTAGCAGCAGGACTTCCTCATTTCCTGCCTTGTCTCTTCTGCACACACAAATGAAAATAGACACTCACGCACACAGACACAAACAGAGGGATTGTTGTGCTCTCTGATCTATTCCATTCAAAGTGCTGTGTCCACAAGCTTCCTCTGAAGAAGTTCCTGCTCCTCTGTCCTGTCTCCACAATGTCCTTAGCTGTCCTCCCTTCACCAGCTCTCCCCATCCCTCCCTCTCTCTCTCCTAGGCTGGTGGAAAACTCTCCTTGCATCATTGCCCACATCCCTACAAGCCTCGTTCTTCACAGTCTCCTCTCTTCTTTTTCCCCGTCTGCCTCTCTGTCTCTGTCTGCCTGTCTATCAGTTTTCAGAGGCAGACCGTGCATTTCTCAGGGATCCATCCTTCCCCTCTTCCCAAACAGGATTAGTGTCCCCTGCTGTCAGACTGGCTTCAGTGAGGTGCCCATCACTACCTCCTGCTTCAAGAATCTGTCATCAGGAAGTCACTGTAACACACATGCACAAGGCCGTCTGGGACTGGAGAGATACTTGAAAGATAGTGGCTGCACCTTCTCAGCAATCCTTTCACTCTTCATTCTTGTTAAACGGTCAGTGTTATAAAGGTGGGGCTTTTAGGGACTGTGCATAAAGTATTAGTGTGGGTCAAAAAAAAGATCTTTTTACAAAGCCTTGCTGTTTGAGTTTTGGGAGAGCAGAGGGGGGGTTTCCAAAATATCTTATGCACACACCATTGATGATGGTATGTTTTACTATTCACAGTGTGGAGGAGAGCAGTCGTCTTTCTATGCTAAAATCCAGAGGTTGCAACTTTTTGAGGCCCTATGAATGTGTGGCCTTTTATATCATCATAGAGCACAAGATCTTAAGTGAGTGGACGCAGGGGATTTTTACTGTCAGGTGTGGACCCAAATGCAGACACAAAAACTCAAAGTGATGGGCAACAAAAGGTATCTATTATACTAGGTAAAACAAAAAAGAAGTCTCCAAAGTCCAACAGAAGAGATAAACACAAAGTAACAACTCAAAGGTCAACAGACCTAAGTCCTGGCCAAGCTCAAAGATCAAAGTTCAAATGGAAATAAGAAAGTTCAAGACAAAAGACAAAAACCCAAGGACTCACAGGGGAAATGGGATAAAAGATGAACTGGTAACAGGAGAGTAAAACATGGGAGTATAAATACTCAAAGGGAAGGCAGAGGTGCAACACATGAGGGTGGGGCAGGAAGAAGACCACGGCTATATCAAAATACACAGGAAAAACTTAAACTAAACCAGGGAACACATGGATAACATCACATTTACTGTGTCTTCCCTTACCATTATGTTGCAAAGAGCGACAGCTGTCTCCCATAGCAACCTTGACAATCTGTGACTGATTTTTCACAAAAACTTGATTTCAAACCTAGTCACTTCTCAGAAAAAGAAACTAAACACATACATATTTGTATTCAGCTTATAAAGCTCTACAGAATCATTTTGACTTGAAAAAGTGGAAAGCCTGGTGTATTCATTTAAAGGTCAAGTCAAATGTCCAAAGGAAACACTAATAAGCCTGCAAACCAATTCAAAATACCATAACATCCATCCAACATCAAAGTCATTTTCACAGTCCCTAAAGGCCTGTTAATACAAAGTCAAACTCTTTAACTCTTACAGTGTGGCTCGCTTACATTACGTGTGACATGAACTGATTTATAACTTAAATATGGATTAAAGTGAAACAGAGGACGAGGAAACATTTGCTTCCATATGTTTTTTTTTTTTGTTCCATCCTTCATTATTTTGTACTGGGATAAATTATTGCCTAGTTAAAACTTGATACACTCATCCTTGGGGAAGTCCTGTGAGACAAGTAAAAGGCTTCATTAATAAATGAGACCTTTGAGGAGACCGTCTGCCCTCTTGGGGTGTTCTGCTTTCACGCTGGTGGCAGCTCTACTTCATGTAAGAGAAAGGCACGCAATCCAGCTTATTAGAGCCTTCCTTTGTTGCCCAAACACACACCACCGTTCGTTAAACTGTCGGTGTCGAGAAAGTTGAATCAAACAATGAACAAAATCATCAGATTCACTGCTGCGTCAAATTAACTCAAAGCAAAGAGCAGAGAGATTTTTCAAATTGCTGCTACAATGCGACACTAAATAAACACAGACCACTTAAATTACAGTAATAACAATTATTTCTATTGCACCTTTCATGACAAGATGTTCGTAACAATCAGTCAATCAAGTCTTTAAACCAGCTGCTTGTGTGTTTTGATGCATTTCACAGCTGTATTTATCTCCTACAAGACGCATGTCAAAGCAGAGCAGTTTGTCACATTCATACAAGATCAAGCCTCCCCTGGTCTGTACATGTTTATTTCTGCCTGATATGAACAACAATAGAGGCATTGTGCTTAATACTCGCTGGAAATTTCAAGATACAGTTAAACGACTCCAAAACATCCCCTCCCATTGTGTCCAAGCCATCTGCCGTCGATAGCATCAGCTCCCGTACAGTGCAGGAGGAGACTGCGCTGCCCACAATAGATGAGTAGCCGGTGGTGCAATTTCACAATTGAAACTCAATTCTGTGAGGTCGGATAGGGTGCTTTTGCCTCACTGTGCTCATCAATCTCTGCACTGTAGCATGCTGTTTACTTTTGAGCGTGCCGGCACTGGAGCCTCAGGACTTTAAAGCATTAGAACTTGGAAACTTATTTTTCACAGATGCCACCGGTCCCAGTCGGGAAGGTTACAAGATAAACTTTACCAAGAATATCTGTCAGAAAACTGTTAAAATTATACTGAGGGAACTCTGGGGCTGTGGTCCTCCCTCTTCTCTTTTTCACATTAAAGAGGATCTATGCAGGATTTTTACTGTAGCTATGCATTTGAGTCATTGCGATGGTCAAATAAATGACTTGTAATTTGTTACAGGGAGAATGGAGGTTCTCTGCCTTCCACCTAGCGTCTCCTTGCAAGATCAGAGCCTCTGACCCGGTGTCCCAGCTCTTGTCTCAGCGGCACCGTGACACAAATGCACCCTGTAACCTGTAATCTCTTGTTTATGACGGATAAGACTACACAAATATACATATAGTAAGATCGTATATGTTATCTAACATTATCCACCGCTCCATGGATTGCTTTCTCGCCAGCTTCGTTGAAAACAAATGCACATGGCCGAGAGGAGGAAGAGTGACCAGACTTGCATAGTTCCCCTTTAAAGACAAATAAACTGACACAAATTAAATCACAGACCCCCATTTGATTCTCTCTGTCATTCCCACCCCTCTGATAAAACAACAACACCTTGTATTGTCATTGTTCACTTACTTACACATGTAATTATAGTGAAGATAAATTATTCCCCTTTTTGCGGGGAACCTCTGGGAGCCCCCTCAGGCACCCCTGGGGTTTCCCTGGACCCCACTCTGAGAACCACTGCTTTAGAGAATATCTGGCATATCAAAACACGCTAGTAGGGATTTTTCTTTTTTTCTTTTAACTTTTTATTGTTTACAACCATATTTACTTGGCATTTCTAGGTTTGTTGGCAGCACGTGTAGATCACAGGAATAATGTGAAATTGTTGGCAGGAGTATTTCGGAAAAGAAAGCCCAAAAAAATTTAGGCCAACTTGGAAAAATATACCAGTGGTCAGAAGCTCTACAGGTAACCTTTAAGGTGCTCTTAATGAATAAACTTATTCACAGAATGCCAGATACCATTTGAAGCAGTTTCAGGGACAAGTATAGTTCAAGCATTTACATGATAACACAAATTTCCCCCTCACCCTGCCCGCATCTTTTTCCAAAAGTAAAGTTTCTAAACTAAATTTAATCTTAAGCTTCACCCAAGAAGCTTACACCCAAGCTGTAAGCCCAAAAGCTCCTTACACTTAAGTGGTAAGTGGCACCAGGATTTCTTCATTCTGGATGATTTCTTGTCCTGTCGACATCAATACACAGTGGCCACATGTAAACACACACACGCGGACACACACTTACCGACAGCCATCATGTAGTCCCATCGATCCAGCAGACACATACTGAACTGCAGTCCCTCGGGGGTGAGGCCTGCGGTGATCAGGGCCCGACTCAGCTCAGGGTTCTGGCACACCGCAGATGTCCAGGCCACGAGGAACCACAGCACCACCAGCAGGATCACCCCCAGCAGCCGCACTACGCGCCAGCTGGTCATGTACGGCGTCCTCTGGGCCGTGCGGGACAGGAACACCTTTAACACCCTGGGAGACACGACCACTTGAATTAAAAGCAGCTGGGATACAAGATGCTGCTGTGCTCAACCCCTTCATGTACGTTAAGTATAGCTGGTGTAATTGGTGGCGTAACATATTGTGCCGCTTTTAGAGGTGAAGGGACAATGTGAGGGGAAATTTAATGATCATGAATAATCATGTTCTTGAACCATTTGTTGAAGGTTTTCTAACTTTCTCATTTATTTCCTGGTTCTAATGGTTTTGATAGCCGACATGGTAATGTGAAAGTTTGTTCAAATATAATTGGAGTCCAGCAAAGAGACTTGTGCTCCCTTGGGGAGGATTAGGGAGGGAGGGGGTGGGCGGAGAGCAAAAAGGATCATCAGCCATTCAGACCCTGTTCTGTCCAGTGAATTTACTGTAAAGCCCTCAGGCCTGGTGTTACTATGTGGCACTGAGGAGACAAACTGCTCCAAGCCCTTCCTCCCACTATCAGGCTGCTAAATGGCCAGAGCTGCAATTTTAAATGACTCATATTTAAATGCAGGTATTCAAATGATCACTTTTTGATTTTATTTGTTTATTTGTTTATTTCTACTCCTTGTTGTTCTCTTGTATTGGCCCACATATGCTGATCTGTTCTCTGACATAGAACTAATTTTCCTGTGAGTTTTGGACTGGGTAAGCTGCAAAGGACTTGTTCCTCATGGGATTAATAAAGTTGTCTGGATTTGAATCTTAGACAAAATGCATGCAGCAGCAGTTTATTTATAAGCGGCACAGTATTTATAGTCTTCACTACATGCACACAAGACAGCGGTGCCTCTACAAAGGGAATTAAAATTGCAGCCCATCAGACAGAATAGTTGAAGTGGGATAAAGTGATCTGAAGTGGAGATGTGGGGCTATATGAGGAGATATCTGCCACGAACTCCACACACACAAAAAACTAAGTTCTCTGTTTGCTGTGCTCATCTGCAGTCTCTCGACCAGACTGTGACAAATCTATCTCATCTCTGATATATTCAGTGGGACCGGGCTCTAAGAGCTTGCCCACGGGACACACTCACACCCGGCGAGCTCGGAAGAAAATCAAATTGGTAATTTTGCCAAGGGAACACTTTGGCCGCCCTTTGACCTCCTTCTCTCATCTCCTGCAACAGTTGCTGGGAGCTGAAGAGCAGGAATGAGACTGAGTGTGTGTGTATGTGTGTGTGCATCTGAATAGATACTTCAGCAGGCAGATGCTAATAGACGGGACCTGATGTGAAATTCAAATGTGCTTACAGGCAAGAATGCGTGCATATGTGTGTGTGCACAAGAGAGAGGGAAGTGAATTATTGAGACCGAGGAAGACTAATTTACAGGGCAGGTTAACAGGAGAGGAGAGGAGTGGGGGAGGGGGAGGAGAGGAGAGGAGAGAGGAGAGGAGAGGAGAGGGAGAGGAGAGGAGTTAGGAGACAGGGTATAGGACAGGAGACAAGAGGAGGAGAGGAGGGTGTGAGGTAAAACAAACAACCACAGTGTTTTCATCCTTTAAGTTAGTTGCTTTCACTTTACATCAGAGGAAGCTCACACAAAGTGCAGAAACAGTGACGACCACTGCTCTGCTCCCAGTGTGTGGTTGTAGTTTACCTGTACAGTTTGAGGACGATGGTGCCGTACATGATGGCGAAACCCAGGAGGCGGACCCACCTCAGGAGGATACAGCGAAACACACTGGGATGGAAGTACAGGATCATCACCTGCAGAGAGGGGTGCAGCAGCATCAGATCACACACTCTGAGACACAATGACAGCTACTTTGTTTTCTGGTCAGCGGTGAATCACTCACATCCACTCCTGTCACAGTCCTCCCATATTCACACAGAAGGAGTCGGAAATGAAAATGATGCAAGTCTAACAGCCTGTGAGAACCAGAGCTGGAGGCAGATTTGGCCACGCAGATATCTCACACCTCCACAGCTCCCACTGACATCTCCTAGCTGTATGTTGTTCATATGTCAGCTGCCAGAACACATTACCAAAGAGAGTTTGACAAGGTTATTCTCCATAATGTCATGTGGTGATGTTTAACAACCTCGTTTTCTATATGTGCCTGTGTGTGACTAAATCTGAGTTTGTGCATTTGCATGTTGATCTGTGTTTCTCTATGCATGGACATGAACATGTGTCTCAGAGTGGATGTGCAGATGAGGGTTCTGACTCTGTGACTGATCTGTCTCAGAACAGAGAATTTGCCGGTGGCTGATAAAATGTCAGCCTATCATTTTCTGCTTGGTGGGAGATTTATTCGCACATATTGCTGTTAAAGACGAGGTAGCGACAGAGACTTGAGGAGAAGGGCTGCAAAGATCAGAGCTTCCATTTGCATGTCTGTTACGGCTTGGTTTCATTTCATCAGCGTGTTTCTCAGCGGGACGACACATGTCAAATCTCCAGTGGCCTCGAGTGAAGCTGAAGATCCCGAGCGGTGAATACCTGCTTGACTCACCTGGCGGATGCACGTCCTCCGCCATGCTGTTAAGCACGACTCTTTCCTGAGTACTGCTGTTTAAATGTGTCTGCATTAATGTGCAGGAATCATACAGAGGTACTCAAGACTTAACTCTGATGATTACAGCCTGTTGAAGCCTCGTTTAAGCAGCACAGCTCTCGTCTGATGAACAATGATACATTATTCAATACAGATGTTGCCATATGTGTCAGTTGTGTATTTTTCATGGTATAACATGTTGCAAGTTTATAAGTTAACAATATTTTAGATAAAACTTGATAACATGTACATATACAAAACCTATATTATCTATTTCTTTATTTTATGTCTGTCTTCACAATCTGGGAAAGCTGTCACAGACACTGGACCCAGCTGTATCAATATACAGACGCATCTCAATAAATTCATTTCAGTGGTTGAATTCAAATAGCGAAACTTATTATATGGATTCATTACACAGACTGAAATATTCCACATCTTTATTTCATTTAATGGTAATGATTATGGCTTCTATTGAATGAAAACCCAAAATTCAGTATCTCAAAAAATTACAACATTCAGAAAAGCTTCACTATGATAATCTAATGCTGTCACACTCTAAAAGGCTAATGAACTCAAAAGCACTGCAGAGGTTTCCTGGTTCAGTAGCTGCACTGTCATGGAGAAGTCTGTTGACCTCACAGTTGTATTCTCATTTATTGAGATGCACTTGTATATATTGATAGGCTGTGGACAGGTTTCATATACACACTATTTTGTCACATAATGTTTATTTCATATATGGAAATTTAAAATGGAGTATGTACATACAGTACATTTGTGTCTGGGACATACAGTACAGATGTTAAAAAGAGAAAACTTATGGATTTCAAAAGGCAAAGCTGCGTTATCATTGTCACAAGTTACAAAAACAAATAAATAAATCAGCATTTATTTTAAGTTGTGTTAAAGTTCACTGACTTGTGGTTTCACTATTCGAAATTTTTGTTGCTAAATGCTCGACTTCATTCACCACTCAGTTACTTTTCCAGTGTGTCCTTAGGTCTAACGCCTGAGGTACAGTGGATTTTTAGAGGAACATAATAACAACTGAACCAAAATGAGAGTTACGAGCTGTAAAATGGAAATAATGAGGCAAAAGGCACAAGGAAGCTGCAGAGCTGGTTGGTATTCTTTGTGGATTCATCACTACGAGAGACTCCTTTGATTTTATTCACATTCATCTGATCCATTGTTTATATAAAAATGCCAATTAGAGTTGCTGCAAAGAATAGACTCACATTTTCACCTTTACCTAAAAGCAGCACTGACATGCCTGCATATACAGTAGGCTACAATCCAGGGCTTATTGTTTGCTATAATTGTTCCTGTAGTCAATACAAGACACAGAAACCTCTCCTCACTCAGAGTCAGTAGAAGAGATGGTGATGAAATGTTCAATCAAAAGTACATTTAGGCCTGAACCAGCCAAATGATTTTACTCCAGCATTACAGTCAGGAAGAATTTCCTCCTCCTGAGTTTTTCACTGAGCCACAGGGAAAAAACAGAAACACAAAGAAAGACCTCGGTACCAGAGGACTGTAATTTTGGAAGCTTGATTTGACGAACTCAGACGGCTGAAATCTCAAATTAACTGCAGCTGAACCTCTGTAACTCTCCTATGATGATGAATGTGGATTTTGTCCCTGCTCATCCACACTGCAGCTGGTGCGGACACGAGGAACAACCACAGCTGCCAGCAAGTGTTTGAATTTTGTTTGAATTGCAAGTCCTCTAATAGGACCTGACTCTGTCCTTTACTTCATCCAGACCTGTGGTAGCTTTAACTTTTATAAGACTGTGATGCAGTGAAGTGTAAAAACAGAATTATTGCAGAACGACTCAGAGATACAGTAAAACACCTGTATGATTACATAACTACAGATGCACATGATAAGAGGTGAATTACTGAATGACAGTGTCCAGCTGCGGGTGGCTGGTGCAGTTAGTTACAGATGTAGTATATAAGTATGTAAGTGCATCCCATGAGGAGCCCAGCCAGTGATTTATCTCCACTCTTATTCTTACGACGCCTTGGCATTCAAGAGGCAGCAGCTCTCTGGTGTAATTAAACTTGAGAAACAGCAGCACCTGCAACTTCTTTCCGCCCAGAAAAGAAACAGAACATCTGTGGCAAACTCAAGTAAACTCTCTCTGCCAACCCCGAGGCTGCAGGAGCCTGGCTGTTAGACGTGTTAAAAGAATAAAATGTTCACTTTTACAAGAGTAATAATACAGACTGATGAAATGACAGAAAATATAAAATCTGACAACACCTCACACAGCGATTCAGGGAGCTAATATGAAACAAGTCAAGAGATGACAGATAGCGAAGATATATCACAGGGACACCAGGGCTGTGCTACTCTACAGCATGTTACTTTATTCCTGCCACCATGTGGTCTATAATCACAACATGCAAAATGTACCACTCAACCCACCCGAAATGTATTGGTGCACAGTTAAGGTGTTGTAATATCTGGATTCTCAGCCTTCAGTCCGTCCTCTCTCGGCTCAGCTCTGGTGAGTGCAGACGTCTCTCTCACCTCCTTCTTAACAGTGTGACACACAGTCAAAGCACTGAGCGCACTTTCCCTCCATCCACAATCCTCATCAAAACCTTGCCGCGTCAAAGGCTGTCATTGGTATGCTGGTCATGAGAGCGCAGGAAGCCAAGTCCATATTATACCCAAGAACAGGAATTATAGCTGTTCCTCCTTAATGCTCCACTGCCGGCTTTAAGTCACCGTTGCAGTTCAGGATCTGATAAATTAGCTGGTGTGTGTTAGACAGGTATGAATGAAGAAAAAGGAGTTTTATTTTACACATCCAATTTGAAGCAAACTGAATCCCTGACTTTGTGAAGCAGCCTCTGAACATGATCATCATCGATTTTTAAAGGAGCTGTATGTAAGGAATGTATGGCTACAATCATAAAATCAGCCAATACTGTATGTCATTAGAGACTAAGGAATCATGTTCATGTTTGAAATAAAGATCTAACTGACAACAACAGCCAGAAAAAAAAAAAATTCCGGCCTGCAAATCATGTTGATCTTTTGATTTTGTGTTTTGGCCTGTTGCTCCACCCACCGCTATCTCCACATCGCAAAGTCAGTAGCATTTCGGCATCCAGGTTGCCAGTTACCACTGAGCTACAGCTAAAAGCATTGTGGACTATGTTACTAAAATTAAAAGACCTCGCTGTGAAAAAAGCAGAAACAAAACCAAGATCTGCACAGGAGATGTGATTGAAGATGGAGATGGCTGAAAGCAGAAAAGCGGAGAAGATCTTGAGGAAAGATGCTGTAAAGATGCTGGGTAATTTTCTCCTGGACACACACCTGGCTTTTTGCACGATAATCTGTTTTCCCAGTGTGTGTATACAGTTTATGGTGGTGTAGAAACTGAGTGAGGGTACCACAGCCTCAAAGCTGGAGCAGGGTAGAGGTTAGCGTGTCACTGTCTGGCAACCTCGTGTCTGGGGGGGGGGGGGGGGGGGCAACACGCTGCAGTATTTTGAATTAGACTGCAGCAACAGTTTTGGCCACAGTCTTACATAGCTCCTTTAAATCATGTTTTTAAAGGAATACTTAAACATTTGTGAAAATGATTTGCGTACAAAAACAGCTGAGAAGACAGTTTCTGAAAAAACTAAACTGTTTCTTTGTATGTGCACTCACTGATTGTCACAGGACAACAGGCTGTAAGCCTGACCATGACAAATAACACCTCATGAAATTATTATGGTGTTTTAGCAAAAGCGGCTTACTGACATATCAAAAAGGCATGGGGGCAAATCATGGAGGAGTATTGCACCTTTGTTGAAATTAATTGGGGAATATTTACTATTTAATCCCTCCCTGCCTTTTCCCTGAGCATGTGGACATGAACGTTACTTAAGACGTGATTTCAGCCTCAGCTTGTCCGACAGATTTGTTTGTTATTGCCATCATTCAGACAGCTGAGCTTTGATGTCAGGGAAAACCTACGAAAAGATTCAAGGGAATGGAAAATAATACAAGAGGGAGTCTTTTGATTTAAAAAGATGAGATTTAGCGTCACTGTGTCTGTGACCAACCTCATCTCCGTGGTTCCTACATCGACAAAACAAAAAGCCAGAGCCGGAGAATCTGCAGGTGAGATTAGAAAATGTCTCACAGTCACAGCAGACAGCGAGGAGCACACTCCTCCAGGGTTTTACACATTTATTTTCATGAAAATCCATCATGTTAAGATTTCAATTAATGAAAAACACACAGAAACATATCTGATTAAAATTAGAGAGGAAAAATCATGATACAAGCCTCGTTTCAGGCTATTTATACCCGTTCAAGTAAACTGTCTGCAGTCGGGGTCTTTGTGTGTGTGTGTGTGCATCCTTGCACCTGACTAATATAAATCTCTCTCACTCTTTTCAACACTCTTTTCTTTCTCACTAACTCTCCCAGGTCTTTGTGATTTTGTACGACAAACGACTCGATCCTAAGCTATTTACATTCATAAAGAGGCCTAACAGTTTGTATTTAACACACTAGTCTAATTTATGTAATTACAATATTCTTCCTGCGTGCTCCTGTAGAGCAGCTTGAGTCAGACGATTACAACTCATACAGCTAAATCAAACCATACTGTAGATCAGAGAGACAACAAAGGACAAAGCAAATACAACCCGTAGGAGTGCAGCAATTCCCCAGACACTTTCTCTTTTTTGTTTGTTTCTTGCAAACTCTTCTTGTTTCAGTCTCTACCCTCCTTTTGTCCTGCTGCCTCTCATGTCTCACTCTCATGGTAACCCGTGGTTAGGATTAGCATCCTGCCTGGCACCTTCATCTCTTCGCCTCCTGAGCAAACATCCAGCCCTCCAGCTCTCCAGTCTACAAGATGGACCAAAATAATAAATCACCTCTGCAAATAAGACGTATAAGTAGGCCACGCTGTTTCTTACACCCACGTACACAAATGCAGGAATGCAAATCCATGCACAGATGCACATGCACACAATCGCAGGAAAATGTGAAGCTACAAATCCACTTAAAAACACTCATAATCCATCTTCCATCCTGCCTGTGCAGGCACACCAACACACAGACACGGGGGCCCACACAAACAGAGTCACACCCTTTCTGCAGTGCTACCCATGTGGACTACAAAGTCACCGGGGACTGTGCGATAAAAAAGCCACATGTTTGTATTGCTCAGAAGAGAAGGTAGCCCTCCTGGTTTGCATCCAACCTCCAGTGCCTCCTCCATCAATTAATCAGCAGATGTATTTTTAAAACAAGTTGTGCTAGAACTTGATGGACTGTTTAAAAATGCATTGAGCACCAGAGGAGGAGCAGCTTCACCAGGCTCGCAGCAGCTGAGCAGGCTTGTGGTGGCAGCAAAAAAGAAACAGCAGCAGCAACAAACGATAAGACTGCAGAGAGAGACAGACGCAAAGGTGAGACTTAGAGAACATGCAGAGGGGGTAATGAAAGGAAAACACGGGGTGAGCGGAGGTAGAGACAGACAGGAAAGGTGCTAAGAAATGCAGGAGCAAGAAATCCTGAGGCGCAGCAGAGCAAAGGGAAGAAAGGACCCATGAGTGTGTGAGAGTGGCAGGGTATTTTGGAGGGAAGTATTTTTGGTACTTGAGTGATCCTTGGGGTGAATAGGGGAGAGGGTGGATGGACAGATGCAAAATCAAATCCATTCCGAGCATCACAGCAGATATGTACACAAAGAGTGGTCACACAAGGACGAGCCCACAACACCTGCAGCTCTTTGTATGCTGCACCAAAAACTACCAGGCTCTCCATTCTGATGCTAATGTCTGTCTTATGCTCTAACTTCAGAATCAGAACAAAACCTTCATCCCTACAGTCAGCCGTGCGTTCTGAAGCTCTTTCGTCTCAACAGATTTTGTTTTTTGTTCCCTTTTTTTTTATTCTCTTTCAAAATGGCTATCGTCCAGCCATCAGACTTTGTGTTTGAGGAGAGCAGAGGCTCACTGTTGGCAGTCTGTGCAAGTGTTTGAAGGCAGTCAATTCCCCAGTTACATCAGATCTCCCTGTTACATGGCGCTCAGGTTTCTTCCATCTGTTTCCCTGCTAAAGATGGGCTTCTGACGCGGCACTCCAGGTGCACTGTGGGCTGTGTGCACAAGTGTAAATACACACATATACAATGCACACTGGCATCCACCCACATGGACCCACTCACACATAGAGACGACACAAAGGCTGGCAAGGGGACATACACACACAATGAGGCAAACTAATACTGTATGTACATGTACTGTGATATCTGATCTTATTGTCCAGACAATGATCAGTAGAATATGATAACAGCACCCAGAACAGTAGTAGGCTGAATTTATTGCCTTATTTATGCAGGCAACAGGCAACAACAACAACTTTAAAAATAGTGACTTGATTTTCCTGCTAAGCTGTAGATTTGTTTAAAGAGAAACTGTGCAGGATTTTTACCTTAACTATGCCACATTTGTGATGGTTAGATAAATGACTCGTAAGTTGTTACAGGGAGAATGGAGGCTCTCTGCCTACCACCTCACATCTCTCCAGCCTTGCAAGATCAGAGCCTCCAACCCGGTGTCCCGGCTCTCGTCTCAGCAGCACCGCAACACAAATGCACCCTGTAACCTGTAATCTCTTGTTGATGACAGATAAGACTACACAAATATATACATCATAAACTGTATATGATAAATAATGTTATCTCCTGCTGTTTTGATTTCTTTCTTGCCGGCTTCATTGAAAACAAATGCATGTGGCCGAGAGGAGGGTTAGCAAGACAGCAGAGAAGTGACCAGACGTGCGTAGTTCATCTTTTAAAAAAACATCAAAATGTCAGAATGACTATGTTTTAAAATTGCCATCCTGTAGATTTTTCTAATATCACACTCTGTGTGGTACCATCTACAGTATGGCCAGCATTACCTGCAATGGCTATTCACTTTACATTCAGTGAGTTCCTCACTGTATAGTAGTGTTCACTTTCAAATTGCCCTCCAATCCCCTGTGCATTTGAAGGCAATTTGAACCCTACTATACAGAGAGGAAATTACTGAATGTGAACCCATGGAGCGGTTATTGCAGAGAAAGAAACCCCTGAGAAAGAACTATTGTGAAGACATCCACATGCAGTGGGGATGAAATGTGAATGGGCCAACAGAGCTGCATTTTACATCTAATGGAGCTGGTAGTAAGTTTCACTGTTGCTGCATAGCCAACGTTAGCATCAACAGCTGTTTACTCAGCAGGGTTAATGAGAACTTGCAAAGATTGTCTGAGAAGCTCTTCTTCTTCTTCTTCTCCTTCTCCTTCTTCTTCTTCTTCTTCTTCTTCTTCTTCTCTTCTTCTTCTTCTTCTTCTTCTTCTTCTTCTTCTTCTTCTTCAGGGGAGACAAGTGACTCAGTATCACAAAGTGACAAGGCCAGCTGACCTGGCCAGAGCTAACCGGTCGGCGTGCCAATTTTTTAGAAATCTGAATGAATGGTGCTGCCACAATGTGTAATGTTTTGGCTAATAACCTGGTAACGTTAAGTTAGATGTGAGTGGAGAGAGTGGGGCAGTGTAGGAAAAAGCCGAAGCGGCCTCGTTGCAGGCAGATCTCCTGGTTCTCCTTAAAAAGGAAGTCATCCGAAAAGGAGTGGAAGCAACCTCATGCTCCTAAGTGAACCATAGTTATTGTCTTGCCAAATGAATAAATGAACTGACCAAACGGCGAACCAGGTCAATGGACCGGAGGTCAATGTGACCAGGAGGACGCCAGAGCAAGTGACCAGAAGACGCCACTGAAGTAAGAACCAAACCCCTGAAGAATCGTTTGGGGTGAGGCTGCAGGTGGTGAGCGTTTGGGTGAAGCAGCTGGTAAGTAACACAGTCTGGCAGCCGACTCCCACTGTGCTCAATTTCCACATAAAATAAATGCACCCATGTCATCCCCGACGCCTAGACACACAAGCACACACTAATCTCAGTTTCCTTAGTATCCAGTGTGGCGCATTGTCACGAGAGTCTTATGACACAATGAATGTGTTGGAGCAGGACAGAGAGAGGGGAGAAGGAACCGTGGCCTGACGAATCCTCCAGTCTGGTCTGAAGTCAAAACCAGTGTGGCTAGTGAATGTGTGGTGCTGAGGCATTGCCTCCTCACAGTTATCCAGGGGAGAGAGCAACTCATGAATTAAACATAAATTAATTATGTATTTCAACATAATTATACTATCAAATAGTTTACTTGCTCTATGCGCCTGGCAGCCGTGACTCCTGGTGAGGGCAAGTGGGGAAAATACATAAACTCCTGAGGAGGCATCAAAACCAGATGAAATATGCCACATTATGGCTCACAACAACAACAACAACAACAACAATGACAACAACAACAAACAACAACAGCAATCAGGACTACAGGGCAGTAAATGAATCTGATCTGGAAGTGTCAATTCTATAATTTGGAGTTGACGGCTCATGATGAATGCTGGACACACATGACCTGTTTCTGTTTCTGTTGTAGATCATATTCCAGAGAGAATAACATGTTGAAGGTTGCAATTAATACAGGGTCTGGTTTTTGCCAGAGTGACACCTACTGTACTTGGCTCATGGACAAAGGATGAGAGGGCTCCCTTCATCATGTGTTGTTTTGTCCCTGATAGTGATACTTTACCTGTTTGTGTTGTGTAACATTAGAGAGACGGGCTGAAACAATCTCGATCACATATGGTAAAATGTATCACAGGAAAGACAGGACTGCCTGTTATTTAGTTCAACGTTATAAAATACTTTCAAATTCACATTCAATTTAATATACTTTTCACTGTGAGGTCTATAACTCAGTGATTAATGCAGGTAATTCTGACATTCATGATGAAGTCATATCTTGCCCCCATTTCTGTAGTTTTTTTTCCCTGTTTAAAAGTCAATGAAGATTATTCACTCCTGAAATATACAGAAAAGAATCTCATCACTGTCGGCCAAAATAAAGTAGAGTATGTTGCATTAGATATGGATTCAGTGTCATCCACACAGACAATATTAAAAATATTTGAATCAGATGAAATACTGGTGAGACAAAAGGTTCACCATCGGTGCAGGCAAAGGAGGATTTGATGCGTATATAAATATTCTCCAGATGTACTGACACCTGTTCTTACAGTAATGATGTTATAATTATTCCATCAGCACATGAAGAGCCGTCACATCAACACCACCACATATTGAAAATGAATGGAGTGAATCCCAATGTGTCACCTCTGTTACATTAACATTAACACAACTCTTTATGTTATACCCCGAAATAAAATTCTGGATTGAAGTCTAAAATCTGTCATGTTCTCAGTGTTCAGTATGAATGTGAGTCTGTGAGCAGAAGCATGTGTGTGGTGGGATGTAAAGAGCTAATGATAATGATGGACTGTCCAGCCTCAGGCCTTTAGGGACTTTGCAGTGATAATGACTTAGTTGGACCATGGACTCTTATAAAAGACAGAAACAGAGACATTAAGTGCAGAGATGATTTGACCTGTCTAAGATGAAAAGTCAGTGCACTGAAAAGAAACCTGAATCTTGTGCGTACAGACCAAGACCTGTTACAGTGATGCAATGATCTGTATTATCCCATATAATCTGTTTCTTTTTGCCCGTAACGTCTGGTTTACCCCTCATGAGCTGCTTTGTTCTTTCATAAAATATAAAAATTCCAACTTTAATGTGAGAAAACAGAAGCCGATGGAGCAACAGATAGAGTGAGTGAACTGAGTGTAAAATCAGAGGAGACACTCACTGGGAAGTATAACAGCAAAGCTCCAGACAAGATGGCTTCCAGCAGAATGAGACCAGATGTGCGGATGGTCTGAAAGAGAAACGACAAACAAACCATCAATCAATCAATCAATCAGTCAATCAATCTCAGTCAGTGACAGGGAGCGGGTGATTTATTTCCATCACATACAGAAAGGGGGATGACAGCAAATACAAATAATAAACTTGTGCATCTTTCAAACCAAAACAAACAAGGGGGGGGGGGGCACTTTATATATTTTTCATCACAGCACTTTTCTGAGTTGGAGTTAATTACCCACTTTACCTTGAAGAAGATTTATTTTATGTCTTTATGTTAATTCAAAGGGTTCCAGGGACATTTCTTGTGAACTGAGAAAATTGGAGAGATTCTGAGGCAACAACACAAATGTCTATAAATAGCACACAGGCAAAGATTCAACTCAACTTTGCCCGAGGACCGGTTGTAATTATCCTCCACCGCGAGGAGCTCATATTTATTTCACTTTATTCTATTAGCAGAGTGTGCATTATGCAGCGACTTTGCTGTGAGTCTTTGAGGATTCGAGGAGGGCTCAGGTAAATGTGGGCTGGATGTTAGTCGAGTCGAACGAACATTAAAGAAATCAAACAGACTTTCCTCACATCAACAAATATGTCCTCAGTAAAATGCATGGAGGAGTTTTGATACGATAATGTGCAGAAAATTAATATTCATTCAGTCTAATTAACAGACTGTGAGCTACAGGCTGAAATCAAGTGCAGTGTAAAACTTGAGCTGTTCAGTCTGGGACAATTATCTGAGTGCTTCACTGACTGTGAGCCGTGACTTCAAGTATCATTTACCTCCATCTCTAATAGTGTTTGGTTAAATAAGTGAGATTTGCCTGTAAGGACTTTTGGCAATGAGATTTGGGTCAAGCTCTGAAAATACTAGACAGTTTCCATAGTGCAACTGTCACGACAAGAGAACACAAGCCCAGCAGTGAGACGCAGATCTATGGGAGGGAATAATGGACTTGAAGCTGGGGAAAGGCGGACTCTGAGGAGGAGAGTGCACCAGGCCAGGAAATGCATCCTTAAATCTAGTTCATTGGTTCCCAACCTGAGGTCTGAGCAACCACCAAGGGGGCATCAGAGATGTCAGGAGGTCCACAGAACTTAGTTTGTTCTGAAGTTCTGAGGTTTTCAAAATGATTTTTGTGCATGTAAAAATTTTAAAAATCCAATAACTCACCCAATAAAAAGACAAAGACAATAGGAACAAAAACCTACAACAGTTTGATTGTAGGTTCTGATTTTTGTAAATAAAAGTTTTCATCACTTTATTCTTTCGATGCCTCTGTGGGGGCCTGACTTGTCTTCGATGCAAGCAGGGGGGGCTTCAAGGAAAAAAGGTGGGAATCAGTTCACCTGGTAGATGCCAGATCTTTCAAACTCCATGTAACTAAGTTCAAACACAGACTTTCTGTTTCAAGACTGTTGCCCCTGATCTCAGACTCAGATCAACCCTGATACACTTGACTAAGTTCCCTCCAGAGCTGCAGCAGACATTATGTAACTGTTCTCTCAGGCTCAGTGATTAGTAGATCATTTTGTACAATGTTTGAAATCTAAATCTAAACCTCCACATTGACCCCTGACGTCCTCCTCACCTTGTTCCTCCTGAAGTGGTAGACCACCACCATGCTGGCCAGGTCCAGCACCATGCACAGGCCCTGGAATGAGGCCACGGCGAGCCGCAGAGCGCCGTCCTCCTGCACCAGACAGGGCGTGTCGTCGCGGCAGTAGGGGCAGCCCTCGCGGCACGGCAGGCACTTGCTTGACACGTCAGATGTGTCGTCTCTGTGAGAGCCCTGCTCCTTGCCTGAGGACAGATGACACCCAGACATGTAGCAGTGGATGGATTCAGGACTTAAGGTGCAATGAAAATCAGCCATTTGGAAAAATTGGATCTAATCAGCACTTGGAACACAGATCTGATTTACTGTCATGTTTGGGAGGATTATCACTGTAATTAATTTGAATTTGGCTGTCACATACTGACTTCTCATTAAATGCTCAGTTAATCAACTTGAAGGAGTAGCAATCATCAAGCCAATAAATCACAAAGCCTTGGGGTCATAATTACAAGAATACAGCCTTTAATTAAGCAGAGGAGGGAATAATGAAGGATTGGGGAGAAAATATTGTGACACTTCTCCCTTTTATCATTTCAGTCAGTGTAATTGTTGGTACACCAGCATGTGGCACACTTGGTTGTGGTTTCCCCCCCAGATTACTTTTGAGTGTTTTGCATTTAACGCGACTGGATGTGTTCTTCCGGAGGCACCTGTGAAAGTTAATCAGCTACATGTAAAGAAACAGATGATGACAGGAAAATCAGTCCGTAAAATAAATCCTCCATTTTCACTGTGCAGCTCCGCTACACACTCATGCTTCATAAACATGTAATTCCTCAAAGTCCCAAAGCTCATACACCATGTGTAACACTGTGAAAATGATCTGTCTGTCTGCCTGTCTGTCTATCTATCTATCTATCTATCTATCTATCTATCTATCTATCTATCTATCTGAGGTATCAAGTTAAATGCCTGAGGTCACCAGCTGCAGCACATGGTAACAATCAAATATTAAGTCAAATTCATATTTGCACATAATTCATTCCAACATTTCCAATATTTTGTTATAGCAGGCTGCGTTTTCCTCCCTCCATCTTTTCTCCCCTTTGATATCTGTCCTTTTGGCCTGTTGCTAGGGAACAATAGAAAATCTGTTTGCAGCCTTGTCTGTTTTCAGGCCGATGCACAAGGAATAACAGGCAGGTTCCAGGAAAGGGGAAGGGGTAGGGGGTCAGGGTCGCCGGCTACCATGACCCAACCTGAGCTGCAGAGATTTTTAATGACGGGGTCTGCACGGGTGAGGAGGACGAGCCTCTTCACAGACTGCACCATTTGACTACAGGCCTCATCACACGGCATTACAATAAAGCAGCTTAGCATATCGCCCCCCTTGGGGTGCTGTGTTGTTGGAGTCAGCGATGAAAACCACCGCAGTTGCCTGATTATCTCACTCATCAGGGCCAAGCTTTCTGCCCGAGGACACTGCAGCGCTTTCAGTCAAGGTGTCAGAATACAGGCATTCAGATCCAGAGCACGAGCAGGAGGTAAAGCCACAGCTGTACTTGAAATTCACAAGGGTGAAAGGAGGAAACTCAGTGGAGGCCAGGTTCAAAGTTGTGCACATGTTTAGACTTTAGCTAGAATTTTAATTTTTCATAAAACCATCACACCTGAATACATAAGAAGGAATGTTATGAGTATATGAGTTCTGTAGGACACAACATGACAATGCATGAAGGTGTAATCACTGGGTCTGAATCCAAACCCTGGTGGGACATATTTTTATTCTACGCTTTAGCAGGTTTGTCATTCTTTAATGTCCCCTGGAAACACTTCTGTTGTGTTGTGTGGATTTGCATTTGCACATGTTGTCAAATTGAAGATGTTTTCTGAATTTGCAGTGCATTTGTCTTTTTGTATTTTCATACGCTGCAGTTTGTTGAGCTCTCAGGGCCACCATAGGAGACAGAGTTTTCATCAGAAGTGAATCTGAGCGATAGCTGAGATAATCTGCCAGCTGTCATTTCAGTTGACAGATCTCCGAATGTCACTTAGAAATGACAAACCTGCTGTTTCAAATCAAAGACCTAATGTTTTAAAAATGACAATGACACGTGTAGTGAGAGCACCTTCAGTACATGGGGAGGTGAAGCTTATCAAACAGTCAATTAATGTGTCACTAAAACCTCCATTCAAGTTTATTCAAAAAAGATGTCTCCTCTGTCTACAACTCCCTCCATCCACAGGTCTGTGATTCAGACGCCACCTGTGGCTCCGACAAGAGCCCAGAATAGAAACATTTCCATACTAAGAACAGTCAAAGTCGTTTGACTGACGCTGTAGGTTTCATAACCTCACAAGCCCCAGGATACCCACCCAAAACATTACAACTATCTCAAACAAAATGTGTGGCTGTCAGCTGAAGAAAAGGAGATGTTATTTATTTATATATATATATATTTTCATAAAACCTCAAAGCTTGCTTTTGAAGATTCAAAGTTTTGATCTGACAGCTTGCTGCAGTATGTATTTTTACATCACAGAGGGATTTGTAACCTACTTTTAAAGCCATTGAGTGCCACGCGGCGCGGATGGTAGAATCCTCTCCTGCACTGGCACTTGTATTTGTCCAACACAAATCCATGGCCAATGATGGGAGTGCACTGTGAGAAAAAACAGACAGGTGGAGATTATTAACAATATTAAAAGAACTACAGTGTTTTGGTTGTAATCAACAAGAGTATCACAGGAAGTTGTTGCATGGAGGCAAAAGTGAGAAGTTGTGGAGGAAATGACGACAATTGCAGGACGGAGGAGGATGATCGGCAACACAGTGACTCAGCCAACGCAGCTCTGTGCTGCTTGAATCCAACAGCAAGTGGGAGTGAAATTATAACATATCAGGCTGAAATATCATATGACACAGCAACAACACAATCTGAGAGATACATAATCAAATACTCAGCTTTTCTCATATACTGCCACACACACACAGCTGGCCAAACACCGACACTCACCATGATAATACCAAGTGATATTAGTGGTATGTAGAGCTGGAACGATCAATTAATTGATCAACTGATTGAGGAAAGTTAATCTGCAACCATTTGGAACCACAGTATACCATGTTTAATTTTTTTTTTTTTTATTGAAATATATGGTCATGTTTCATTGTGCTGTCAAAGGCTGCTGTGACCCAGATTCATTGGACAGCCTGGCAGCAGAGCTGAGATATTTCCTTGTTTCTGAGTGAGCCTCGTGTTTCTAAACAATCACAGAGGGCCAAAGACAGTGATGGGAGCTCACAGCTGGTGTAGCTTTACATGGCGTAGCTTTAAACAGGTTCTCGAGCAAGTATGCCACATTCAGCGGTTCCTCTTTTTAAAATTTTACGATTTGCTTTTTTATTATCTGTCTGATGATGTCTGATGATGTCTGATGATGTCTGATGATTAGGCTTCAGGATGAGCAAATCAAGGAAATAATCTTCCTATTAATTTATAAAGAAAACAGTTAGTAATAGTATTTATCATGTAAATGTCTTGGTTAGTGCAGCTAACCAATAGAAAGGGCTATAACATTCATAATGTAATACTGCATATAGGCTGCAGTGTTTCACAGACTATTAGTTCAATCAAATTATATTATAATATTACCCAGGGTCCCAGCAGTTAACACAGATATCACAGACTGAATGACTACAGTTCCTATGTGTTTTCACTTCCAGCTGATGATCATGTTTCTTCTCAGGCCCACTGCAGTGTTTGGTCTCAGTTAATGAACTTGTTTCAATCATGTTATTGAGGCTCCTACATTGTCGACATGCTCCTCTGCAGCGTGAGGCACCAGACGCCCCAGTTATGAACATGCCTGGTGTCAGGGGAAATCACGAGGCTTTGCCAAGTAACAGGGAGACTAATTAATATCTAAATTAAGAATTAAGGGTTGTTTGCAGAATTTAAGAGGCCCTGCATAATTCCAGCTTGCATTGATAAGTGTGGGAGCTACATGGGCTTAGCGGCCATCTGGGGTAAAAGCACACTCAACAACATGCACCAGTATGGACACACTCATGTGAATGCACATATCCTTGTACTAAAATACAGCTGCAATAAATTTGACATGAAAGTTCATAAATAGTGCATTACATTGCATGCTTACTGTAAAAACAGTATATATCCTCTGGGGCAGCTGCTGCAGAGAACAGCAGGGCTATTTATACCTCATGAATCAGTGAGAGCCACTGATGAAGTCTTTTTATTTCTCTATTATTAAAAACACGACCTATGTTTAGGGAATTATTCCACTTATTCCACTATGTCTTTATTTGCCTTCCTGCTGAGAGTTAGATGAGAAAAATTAAACATGACTCTCTTGTCTGAGTGTGAAACTACACCTAGGAGGCAATTAGCTTGGTTAGCTTAGCATATGGAGAGGAATTGAGGGAACCAGCTAGCCGTGCTCTCTCCAAGAGTTCAGCTGCAACTATCTGCAGCTCTGAGGCTCATTAATGTTGGTTCATCTGTTTTCACATTCCTGTCTGTGTGGGAATTACACAAGTGTGAGTTTTAAATGTCTCACTCACCCTAATGTTCGTGTGAAAGGTGCAACTAGAGCCGTTAGGCCAGGCATGTCCGAACTGTTCCACAAAGGGCCGCGTGGCTGCAGGTTTTCTTTCCAACCAAGCAGCAGCACACCAGACTTGACTCATTGAATCAACTGATCTCAGTCTTCAGACAGCTCATTGGTCAAACTGTGTGCTCTTGATTGGTTGGAACAAAAACCTGCAGCCACACCGGCCCTTTGTGGAAGAGTTTCGACATGCCTGCGTTAGGCAGCTCTATCAACTCGGAACCATTACCCCAGATTAGACCAGAAAACAAAATGATGGTGCATGTAGTAGAAATCAAACATTTTTAAAGTACACACCTCTAAGCAATCACACGATAAAGCGTGAATGTTGAATTGTTGGTTTTAAAAAAGTTCCCCATAATCCAGCAGCAGAAATGCGTCTATCAGGGAAGGTGAAACGTGCATATCCTACCTAAATGTTACAATATATTGCTTTATAATGCTGGGTATAAGTGAATGTTATGATGCTGTGTGCTGATTTCCAGTGTGTATGGAGGGAGGTGGGTATTGTCTTGTATGTCTGATAAGTTGTTGTGAATTCTTGCTAGAAGGGAAGGTGAGCTGTTGAGAAGACAGGTTCAGCGGTTTGAGGGTTAGCCTCCCTGTTTTGTTATTTTCCCCGGGACACCCTCAACCTCGGGTTAGCTGTTGCTGCAACATCGCCTCCTCTTCATCCTTACATTCGCCTAACGTAATTTAGAATCTAGAGATAAAGTGCTAGTGTTAGGTTTTGGAGGGCGATAAGCCAAGGGGAATAAATAGACTGATGTTTGGTGAGATAATTTATTGTGCCTTAAAAGGTGGAAAATAAATTGCAGATAATTGAGGAAAAGATGATGTTGGTCTGAATTTGGCCACAACCCCCACCCTCTCTTCAGATCTGTTAATTCTCAGTTCATTTCTCTGTAACAAAATAACATTATAACATCCAATGTACAGTACGATATTTCTGGTTTTGGTATTCCATTAGTACTCCCACTGAGCAACATGTCATTTTGGATAATATCTATTCTAGTCTTCATCATTTTTTTTTTAAGCAGAAGAGCTCAGTGTGCTAAAACTGCTGGCTGAACTTCTGCAGAGATAGTTGATTTTCAAAGCTGACAAACAGCCCCAAATCTCTACAGTGGGAAGCAGCAGCAGGAAGGATGGGCTGCAGAGGATACAAATGTCTGAACTGAAGTGCAAATGGCTGACAGAATAAACAGATACAGTAAATAAATGCTTCAGTGTTGCACCACTGAAGACAAGCAGCTCTGGGGAGTTATGAAACATGTTTCCACTTCTTGGAAGAAAGAATGTTTCACACCTTCGAGACTTCACCTCTTGGTTTTTTTCTTTTCGTTTTCTTTTTTTACATTCTTCGTATACTGTATTGGCTGACTGAAGTTTGCAGGTACTGCTCTGAATGTGAACTGTGTCCAACAGCATCCTTAAAGCTATGTTGGGTTTACCTCTAAAAAATTTAACAGCCAAAAGCTGAGAAAGAAAAACACAGGCATAAACTGAATGTACAAGACATCAAGCTTTTCAGCCTTTTGTGGCCCTTTGAATCAATCCTTCCCAAATGTCTCGGCCTCTTCTTTCACCTCCTATATGTAATGAAGGAAATCCAAGGATAATAGCTTTTACCTGCATAAATACCATCAGCGACCTCCATTAAAATGATTCAATGTCCCTGATAATGTTGTGCATTCACACATGGCCATTCTGAAGCACTGCAAAATATCTCAATTTGTATGAAATCAATTCTGCACACCATAAAGAGAGAGTCGATATGTGAGGACATCTGCAACACTTTGGATTTTATATGTGGTGTGTGTCCATGATTAGAACAGAGCCCATTCAAAACCAGTACAGGCTTATTCACATGTGGTTTCATCATGATTTACTTTAATGCAGTATAATTATAGATATTACATCAATAATCTATCTGAATCATTCTTTTCTTTCTTACATTTTAATTTGACATATCAGCAATGCTAGCATCTGTGTAATGTTCACCATGTTCACCACCTAGGATGAGTTGTTAGCATGCTGACATTTATGACAGTAACACTAACCCCACAGTGCAGCTGCAGGTTTAAGGGAAAACTTATTTGATGATAAATGTCAGTCGGACCAAAATTTAAAACTGCAACAAAAACAGAAGAAAATGTGCTCTGCAAACAAACGTAGACACAAATAGATGTCATAGGATCTCAGAGATGTCAGGGTTCAAATATCAAAGAAATATCTATCATAAATTATCTGAGTTGCTGCTAAACCAAACAACATTCAGCTTTAAGTTACAGGGTTTTACAACAGTGTTATGAATTTCCATCTGTACACAGTGAAGGCCTGTATTTTTGTGCAAGCTGCCTCATTCGTTACTGAAAATCACAATGTGCACAAAAAAGACATGAATGAATGAAAAACAATATGTATGCAGAAAATGAGCCTCAGCAAGCTGCAGCACATCTACTGCTGGAGCAAGTCTTTGTATGCAAGTATTTACTGTATTTGTGCATCTTCACTCTCTGGCGATAAGCTTATCTTTGGAATTAAAGTCTGCAAAACACAGGAAGGGGCACTGGTTTGAGCTGAAGCTTTTTTTTTTTTTTTAGATTCTTCTATTCATCCAAAATGAACCTGAGGTTTTGGCTCAGGATCCTTCTAGGTGCAGGTGGCGAGTTGAGGACTCAGTCTCCCTGAGGCGACACAGTACAGCTGGACTTTGTCCAACTTTGAAACTTGGAACATCTGCCGAGAAAAGATGAGACAGAGACAGAGAGAGAGAGAGAGAGAGAGAGAGAGAGGATAGATAGATAGATAGATAGATAGATAGATAGATAGATAGATAGATAGATAGATAGATAGATAGATAGATAGATAGATAGATAGATAGATAGACAGACAGATAGAGCCTGTCCTCTCTCTCCAGTACAGACATACATGAGCAGCATTTGTTATGAACTCATTTTCTGCTTACTCCAAGGAAGTGGAGACTCATTAAGATAAGACATACCCAGGGACACTGAGGTCGACAAGATGAAACATGACGCTTATTTTTGGCCTTTATTGAGCTCTGTGCATCAGAATTGTTGCATTTATTAAACCTGGCTGTGCTATAACAGCACAAACACTTTGTGGCTCCCAGCTGCGTTTTAGAGTAAACAAGCCAGTAAAAGAGAGTAAAAATAAACACCTGAAGATACACTCTCTGGTTTGAATATACTCACTGATTCCAGACCTGTGTGAGAGGAGAGATGTTACCAGTCTATACATCACCTGTGCTAATGCATCTCTCTGAACAGTTCCAGCACAGATTTCACAAGTAATAATACAGGAAACATGTGTCACATATAATTTTGATGTCAACCATCACCCAGCACCTCGGAGGTGTCTTACATGTTGTCTATCACCAGTGCTGCTTTATCCAGCAATGCTCATGCAGCAAGATACACACACACACTCACTCAACAGTGCAAAGGCCAGCCTCATTTTTCATCAGCCACTATGAATGTGCAATGAAACGGTCGTTTGACTTATCTCACTTTGATGGATCGCCTTCATCAGACCGCAGGCTGAACGTGAGAAAGGATTTTGTAATTGCACCTTACTTTTGATGCAGTGGGCTGTTTTTTTTTTAAATTCTACTTTTTTTTTTTATAACACTTCTCTTCAAGGCTGCCTTGTCAATCATGGAAAAAGGTACCTTTAAAGATGGTGCACCCTGAGGGGACAAGGTTTTATTACAGAGCTGAGACCTGGTCCTTGCATAAGACACAATTTTAAGAGAAAAGATGGCCAGGAATACTCTCACGATGCTGCTGTTGTTTGCAGTGATTCATCCATTATAGCAGTGGTCTTGATGATATTGACCAAACTCTCACTCTCTCACTGATTCTCTGAAACTGGGAAACTAAAAAAACCTTTGGAAATCAAAATTATCACTATCATTAGTTGTCTTTAATCACTGTGATACAGTTCTCACATCAGAATCATCATTCTCAACGCTCTTAGTACAATTCTCAGTTAATGCACTTCTCGTTGCACTAAATCACCTGTGTAAAAGCCTATAAAACAAGGTTTATGTAATAAAAAAATAAACAATAATAACAATAAAAAAAACCTCAATCGAAAAAGTGTCAATGTAGTGGTGAAATGTGTGGATACGATGCAAGTCTGGACAGATACAATGAGAAATACTTGCATGAAGAGTTGGGAGAAAGATGTTTCTGATGTGAAAACCACATCAGAGCGACTGAGAAAAGACTGTAAATGTCACCCACTCTGTTTAGAAGAGGATTTATTCTCTCACTATCATGTGCAGTGCAGTAGCATTTGCTCGCAACACCTAACAATATCACAACACGCTGAGGTGAAAACTGCTTTGCAGCTGCATTTGCCGGCTTTGTGGCAGAACAGAAATAGTTTCTGGGAAGGCTGACAGCTTGCAAACAAGCATTTATGAGCAAATAATAAGAGCTAGCTATCACTCTAGCTAGAGAAATATGTGACACAGACATGATGTGACTGATCTGAGTCTCTTTGCATAATACATGAATGTTGTAGGAGAGAAGCCATTGTTCATTTAAAGATTAACACAATGTTATGTTTCAGTTGTGATAATGAAAGCCATTGTGGCTGAGCTGGAAATGACATCATTCTATAGAAACGGCTACTTCAAGACATAATGTACAGGTGGACCATGTCGCAGGCTGTTTGTATTCTGTCTAATGTTGTTTCAGCCTGCGATCTGTTTGCTACTCTTTCTTCTCCCTGCTCACATGTGCAGCCTTTTAATAGGCCTACAGAAGAATATGAACTGTAGCAGACACCATCTGATGTGTTCCTTTTATATCTGGAAAAGCACAGGTTATTCCATTATAAAACTACCCCTCTGCCAGTCTTGCTGTCATTAGCAGTAACTATTGTTCAGTCTACTGTATATGTTTTCTCAGGCATCAAAGTGCAACAGTGTGTGATGTGCCTACAGCAGGGTTAAAATCCAGTGACAAAAAGTGAAGTGATCCTGAACAGATTGCATAGCTGAAGTGAAGCAAAGACTAGAGGATCACCCTAATGCAATTATGATCAATATTCACTGATCAAGAACTGCACTGCACTGCACTGCACTCTTGCCAGTTCTCTCATATATTTAAAAGTGTGTTTGCTAGCAGCTAATTTAGCGACAAGCCAAGAGCAGCAATAAGAGGTGGGCCTGAGCCTTATATACAAATTCACATGTGCAGTAACACTCCCCAGGACGTGTAATGGGATCCCCGGCTCTTCCTGCCCACATGCTGAAGTGTCCTTGGACACAGACACTGAGCCTCTAAAGGCTATTTCATCACTGGGTGAGTGTTAGTATGGGTGTGATGTATGTGTGAGTGAGTGAATGGTTGCTACTGTAAAGCATTTTGATCTCTGTCCAGGGCGAGAGAAGTGCAGCATGAGTGCCGTCCATTCACCACTTAAACACACCAATGTGAGAAATAAAAACAACAAACAGTTCGGTGAAGCCCAGCTACGGCCTGTTCATCTGCCTAACAAGTACAAAATTGCAGGCTTTAGCATAACCCTCAACAGAACACCACATAACAATATCAATTGATAACGCCACACAAAGTGTAAAACATACTTCGCATGATCATGAAAAAAAAAACAGTCCCCCAACAGTCTGAGGTGGCTTCAACCTAAAAATCAATTATCGGTAACTTTCAGCCAGAGCCCCCTCATGTTTGGACTGCAGCCTGTGGTACCTGTTTCAGTTTCTCACCGTGTAATTCGATAAAAAGCTGCGAACACAACACCAAGATGGTAGCTGGCAAGAGAGAAAAAGAGGCAGAGAGAGAGAGAGAGCACTCTGCATCCCTCCGAGATCTATAAATACACTGAAAGCATTAAACCCTAAAAGCATTACAATTACTCTGTCCCTTGGGTAGGGAATCTGCCTGCTGCTGTTTCACGAGACGACCAACGACTGAAACAGTGGATGTCTGAGGAGACGAGACCTTGGACATAAGCCTGTCTGGAATTTCTCCATCAATTTAGCGGGGTTAAAAACAGAGATATATGGCTGGTTATCGATTGGTGGCTTGTTGTGGTTACAGTGCTGTGACTAAGGAGGAAGTCACCAGGCTGGGGGGGGGAAGCTGAGTGCCACTGTCAGTTCCCTCATATCCTTACAGGATGTTAGCTGAGAGAACAGAGGCAATGAGATTGTCAAGTCACAAAATTCAGGGTTCTGATTTATATTCAATTTTCTTAAGAGGACAAAATGTTTGAAATGTTACCGCCGATTGGGTTTGCAGCCTCAGGAAATGTGTCAGAAGTGAAATGGGAGTCTCACTCGGCATTTTAAGACTTATGAGATGAACCCTCAGTTTCCCCACACAGACATCTGGGTGGGTGGTCTCCAGCTCCCTGCATGGACTCGACTGGGAGGCCTCACTCAATTAAGATCCAACTGCTGCTGCCGACTTGACAGGCTCTTACATTTTGCCGTGGCAGCCGCTGAGCTGCAGGCAACAGATTAGAGAGTGAATGGTGTTTCTCTGTGGAAGATGAATTCTCCCTGACGACTGTCCCTCTCTGCTGTCACTCCTCATCCCTCCCTCCCCGTCTAGTCCCCGTACCCATCCTATATGCATCCTTGTCCTTCTGCTCGCCTTCCGCTCCGCATGCTATCGTGCGTGCGTCATCAGCCTAGTTAAAGATCAAAGAAACTGCCAGAATATGCTGCACAGCATAGGAGTGCTACCTACAGTTTTGTGAAAGCACACTGCAAATATCTTAAGCTTTGTGTATAATTGTACTGCTTATTGTTTGGATTAGGTAATAGCAAGTGTCCAGGGTAAAGGAGACAGCATTAAAGAGGTACTTCAGCGATGTGATATGTTTATTACTGGTATATTTTGTAGTAATTTCATAATAATTATCCTGTGTTTTAGTTATTGGTTTGGTTTAAGCTCCAAAATTATAATACCTCCAGCACTGGTTGTTCTAAACGGTGTTAGCAGCTTCAAAGAGAATGGGACACAGGAGGACTTGGCGGCTAAATTTGGGTAAAGCTAAGTGTGTGTTTTCCTAACGCTGCAGC